>JAGSMR010000011.1:730000-2002500 GCA_029286605.1 Sericinus montela
GGTTTTTTCAAGAACTTATGTACGAATTAAATCGGCTTGGACGTAAAGACGACGACGGTGGAAGGTGGGTCGAAGGGACTTAATTGTCTAGACTAGACCTCTGTCTACCTCTGTATTGGGAATTGCGTGAAGATATTTATTTATTTAAATTGTTCGAAAGGTCGAAAGAGACTCGCACTTGTTCGTTTTTACTGAATGAGCTGTTTTAGAAATAGATGCGGCACATAACAACGATAATTTTCTTAACAGATGGATATTGCACGAACCAATGACAGAGAATGTGCAGCGACCGAGACTGCAAGTGATCATTCAAGAAGAGCCAGAGAACGAGCCAAGAGTTGAAGAAATGATACAAGTATGTATTTTTTTTTATTTTGCATACTCAGTAGGTTGTCAGGACTTTAGATAACCTAGTCCTTTCGACACTTATTTCTCTGGAGCTTACAGCATTTCTCTGGAGCTTATTTGGGAGAACGTTATAGGTGGTGAGCTTGTCGCCAGTCGCCAACGACGATACAAATCACATACAAGTTTAGAAAAAAATTGATTGGTACAAAACATCGTCCTGGGGACCGTCGGAAGATTCGTATCGATTTTTACGTGTATATAGTGTTTCCTACACTGTCCAATGCTGTTGCCGCCCATTATTTGTTTGTTGAATTCTTATTGATTCAGCTTAAATCCCGCCGACATTCGCAAATTGTAATATTTGTTGATCGCATTTCCAAATTATATCACAAACGTTTGTCTAAACTTTCTGCCATTCAGGTCACTATTTTTAACACGCTTTTATTAGCTTCACCTGTATGTTTGTATGTTTTTATGTTTGTAACCGACTTCTTTGGGCGCGATTTTGACCCACTTTAAATGGCCGGATTCCGTTCAAACTTTGTAGATTTATCGAGGAGGATTTGCTTTTTAAGGTATTATCAAAATGATAATCACTCTACTCACATCTGTCACTAAAATATTTATTGACACCACATATACTATTGACACCATGCACTCCACGCTTTTTTCAAAATAAAATATTTTTTTTATTCACACTATTATTAATTTACATTTATTGAATTTTTTAACGCTATTCTTAATTTAAATTTATTTTCTATTTTTTAGTTCGGTTTTCTATAAAAAGCGTGTTTTTTAGTTTTTTTTTTTTTTAACTTTTATTTATTTAATTCGTCGCTCCGACTGTTACGATAGCCAAGATGTGTGATGATCGGAATTCCGAATCTCGAGACCCAAGTTCGATCTCAAGTCGGTAGGTTTGTACCATTCTTAACGTCTTTTTATGAATGACTTAACGTTAACTTTCATTCACGTCTTTATTGAAAAATTATGTGTTATTTGTATCGTTGGCTTGGACAAAAATACGGCGACAGTCTCACGCGATAGGAAACCCATTTGTTGTCCCAAAAAAATATGTCTTCGGTAAAAAGTGGGGCGAGAGACTTAATTTTCTAAACCTCTAATTTTTTTAATTTAATGCTTTTTTAAATATAGTGTTGCTATTATAACTATTTACTAGGGTTTTTATTTTAATTACTTTCATTAGCGTTTTTCTTATATATGTATTATTATGAAAGGCCATAAAAAGTACAAAGTAACTGAAATTACTCTCATGACCTCTGGACTTGAAGCCGGAATGGCGACACTTTGGCGGCGAAGTAGAGAAGTTAAAAAAAACATCTTCACACTATTCCCAATACAGTCGTAAGCAGAGGTCTCGACAATTGAGTCCTTTCAACGAAGACATTTTTCGGACACCGTGACAGGTGGTGAGCCCGTCGCTGTTTTAATGTCTTAAGTCAATGGGAGAAGTTAAAGATAGTGGAAAATGGAATGGACTTCCTTACTTCGCCTCCAGTTCCTCCGTTTTATGTTATAGTTAAATGTATTTATATTTTGTATTTATATTTTGTATTTATATTTTGTATTTATATTTTGTATTTATATTTTGTATTTATATTTTGTATTTATATTTTGTATTTATATTTTGTATTTATATTTTGTATTTATATTTTGTATTTATATTTTGTATTTATATTTTGTATTTATATTTTGTATTTATATTTTGTATTTATATTTTGTATTTATATTTTGTATTTATATTTTGTATTTATATTTTGTATTTATATTTTGTATTTATATTTTGTATTTATATTTTGTATTTATATTTTGTATTTATATTTTGTATTTATATTTTGTATTTATATTTTGTATTTATATTTTGTATTTATATTTTGTATTTATATTTTGTATTTATATTTTGTATTTATATTTTGTATTTATATTTTGTATTTATATTTTGTATTTATATTTTGTATTTATATTTTGTATTTATATTTTGTATTTATATTTTGTATTTATATTTTGTATTTATATTTTGTATTTATATTTTGTATTTATATTTTGTATTTATATTTTGTATTTATATTTTGTATTTATATTTTGTATTTATATTTTGTATTTATATTTTGTATTTATATTTTGTATTTATATTTTGTATTTATATTTTGTATTTATATTTTGTATTTATATTTTGTATTTATATTTTGTATTTATATTTTGTATTTATATTTTGTATTTATATTTTGTATTTATATTTTGTATTTATATTTTGTATTTATATTTTGTATTTATATTTTGTATTTATATTTTGTATTTATATTTTGTATTTATATTTTGTATTTATATTTTGTATTTATATTTTGTATTTATATTTTGTATTTATATTTAAATGTAAACGTATTTATATTTTGCGTTGAATTACAGAATAGCAACAACGTGGTTGCAAATATAGCGGACATAACTCTGAAGGAGCCGACAATGCCCGAAATCCAGTTATTAGTAAATGTAAGTAAAAAAAGTCACGATAGCCGAGTGGTTGGGTGGACGAAATTTGAAGGGACTTAAATGTCTAGACTAGACCTCTGGCTACCCCTGTATTGGGAATTGCGTTAAGATATATTTATTATATTATTAACATGATTCTGTATGTCTTGTTCAAATAATTAATTTCTTCTGTATCGCTCGCGGTAATAATAACATTTGAATTCTGACAATACATGAGGTCGAGTAGCGTACACAGCGGTATTCATGGTGTCGCCAGCGCCGAAGTTCCGGGTTCGATTTCCGGTCGGGTCAAAGTAGAAAACATTTTTTCTGCATTTTCTCGCCTCTGGGTGTTTGTGGTGCTTTCATTGTTGTTTCTGGTTCGATAACTCTATCGCTTTGGCCACTTACTTTAAAATGAATTGAATGAAATTAAATATATTCACGCAATTCCCAATACAGGGGTAGACAGAGGTGTAGTCTAGACAATTAAGTCTCTTCAACCCACCTTTCACCGAAGATATTTTCGGGACAACGTGACAGGTGGTGAGCCCGTCGCAGTCTTTGTGTCCAAGCTAACTTTTAAAATCGTATATAAGTTTTTTTTTTTTTGAAAAACCCATCGAACCTGGCACCTGGGGTTTGAACTTGGCTTTCTTGACTCGAACTCCGACCATCCAACCACTCGGCTATGGTGACTTACTTTGGGACTGACTGCTTGGGCTGGACTGACTTACTTTGGGATCGGAAACATGTATGTTACGTTGTCCGTATGTATGTATATATATTCATAATTCAAACATTAACCTTCTGCACCATCATACAGCCACGATAGCCGAGTGGTTGGGTGGACGAAATTTGAAGGGACTTAAATGTCTAGACTAGACCTCTGGCTACCCCTGTATTGGGAATTGCGTTAAGATATATTTATTATATTATTAACATGATTCTGTATGTCTTGTTCAAATAATTAATTTCTTCTGTATCGCTCGCGGTAATAATAACATTTGAATTCTGACAATACATGAGGTCGAGTAGCGTACACAGCGGTATTCATGGTGTCGCCAGCGCCGAAGTTCCGGGTTCGATTTCCGGTCGGGTCAAAGTAGAAAACATTTTTTCTGCATTTTCTCGCCTCTGGGTGTTTGTGGTGCTTTCATTGTTGTTTCTGGTTCGATAACTCTATCGCTTTGGCCACTTACTTTAAAATGAATTGAATGAAATTAAATATATTCACGCAATTCCCAATACAGGGGTAGACAGAGGTGTAGTCTAGACAATTAAGTCTCTTCAACCCACCTTTCACCGAAGATATTTTCGGGACAACGTGACAGGTGGTGAGCCCGTCGCAGTCTTTGTGTCCAAGCTAACTTTTAAAATCGTATATAAGTTTTTTTTTTTTGAAAAACCCATCGAACCTGGCACCTGGGGTTTGAACTTGGCTTTCTTGACTCGAACTCCGACCATCCAACCACTCGGCTATGGGACTTACTTTGGGACTGACTGCTTGGGCTGGACTGACTTACTTTGGGATCGGAAACATGTATGTTACGTTGTCCGTATGTATGTATATATATTCATAATTCACACATTAACCTTCTGCACCATCATACAGCCACGATAGCCGAGTGGTTGGGTGGACGAAATTTGAAGGGACTTAAATGTCTAGACTAGACCTCTGGCTACCCCTGTATTGGGAATTGCGTTAAGATATATTTATTATATTATTAACATGATTCTGTATGTCTTGTTCAAATAATTAATTTCTTCTGTATCGCTCGCGGTAATAATAACATTTGAATTCTGACAATACATGAGGTCGAGTAGCGTACACAGCGGTATTCATGGTGTCGCCAGCGCCGAAGTTCCGGGTTCGATTTCCGGTCGGGTCAAAGTAGAAAACATTTTTTCTGCATTTTCTCGCCTCTGGGTGTTTGTGGTGCTTTCATTGTTGTTTCTGGTTCGATAACTCTATCGCTTTGGCCACTTACTTTAAAATGAATTGAATGAAATTAAATATATTCACGCAATTCCCAATACAGGGGTAGACAGAGGTGTAGTCTAGACAATTAAGTCTCTTCAACCCACCTTTCACCGAAGATATTTTCGGGACAACGTGACAGGTGGTGAGCCCGTCGCCGTCTTTGTGTCCAAGCTAACTTTTAAAATCGTATATAAGTTTTTTTTTTTTGAAAAACCCATCGAACCTGGCACCTGGGGTTTGAACTTGGCTTTCTTGACTCGAACTCCGACCATCCAACCACTCGGCTATGGGACTTACTTTGGGACTGACTGCTTGGGCTGGACTGACTTACTTTGGGATCGGAAACATGTATGTTACGTTGTCCGTATGTATGTATATATATTCATAATTCACACATTAACCTTCTGCACCATCATACAGCCACGATAGCCGAGTGATTGGGTGTTCGGAATTTCGAGTCGAGAGACCCGAGTTCGATCCCCAGGTGGCAGTACCAATGAGTTTTTCAAAAACTTATGTACGAATTTTCATCGTTGGCTTGGACATAAAGGCGGCGACGGGCTCACCACCTGTCACGTTGTCCCGAAAATATCTTTGGTGGAAGATGGGTCGAAGGGGCTTAATTATCTAGACCAGACCTCTGTCTACCCGTGTATTGGGAATTGCGTGAAGATATTTATTTATTTATTTATTTATTTATTTATTTATTTATTTATTTATTTATTTATTTATTTATTTATTTATTTATTTATTTATTTATTTATTTATTTATTTATTTCACCATGATACAGGATGGCTTCGGCGAGCTCCGCATGGAGCATCCCGCGGGCGAAGCATCGAGATGATGCTACAGGCAGACGTTTCCGTCGCGCGGCACAGCCTGCCGCCCGACGCGTCCGGCGACAAGTCGCACGACAAGTTACACGACAGGTCGAGGCTCGCGCCGCTGACGTCGCGCTCATGGAGGATATCCGAACACGATCTCAGTTTGTTCAGGAAATGTGAGCACTTTTAGATCTCAGTTTGTTCAGGAAATGTTAGCACTATTAGATCTCAGTTTGTTCAGGAAATGTTAGCACTATTAGATCTCAGTTTGTTCAGGAAATGTGAGCACTTTTAGATCTCAGTTTGTTCAGGAAATGTGAGCACTTTTAGATCTCAGTTTGTTCAGGAAATGTTAGCACTATTAGATCTCAGTTTGTTCAGGAAATGTGAGCACTTTTAGATCTCAGTTTGTTCAGGAAATGTTAGCACTATTAGATCTCAGTTTGTTCAGGAAATGTGAGCACTTTTAGATCTCAGTTTGTTCAGGAAATGTGAGCACTTTTAGATCTCAGTTTGTTCAGGAAATGTGAGCACTTTTAGATCTCAGTTTGTTCAGGAAATGTGAGCACTTTTAGATCTCAGTTTGTTCAGGAAATGTTAGCACTATTAGATCTCAGTTTGTTCAGGAAATGTTAGCACTATTAGATCTCAGTTTGTTCAGGAAATGTGAGCACTTTTAGGACAGTTTTGGGGACTTATAACAGCATTCAATATGTATACACAGCTGTTGGTTGTGTTACGTTGTCCGTATGTATGTATATATATTCATAATTCACACATTAACCTTCTGCACCATCATACAGCCACGATAGCCGAGTGATTGGGTGTTCGGAATTTCGAGTCGAGAGACCCGAGTTCGATCCCCAGGTGGCAGTACCAATGAGTTTTTCAAAAACTTATGTACGAATTTTCATCGTTGGCTTGGACATAAAGGCGGCGACGGGCTCACCACCTGTCACGTTGTCCCGAAAATATCTTTGGTGGAAGATGGGTCGAAGGGGCTTAATTATCTAGACCAGACCTCTGTCTACCCGTGTATTGGGAATTGCGTGAAGATATTTATTTATTTCACCATGATACAGGATGGCTTCGGCGAGCTCCGCATGGAGCATCCCGCGGAGCGAAGCATCGAGATGATGCTACAGGCAGACGTTTCCGTCGCGCGGCACAGCCTGCCGCCCGACGCGTCCGGCGACAAGTCGCACGACAAGTTACACGACAGGTCGAGGCTCGCGCCGCACGACGTCGCGCTCATGGAGAGGATATCCGAACACGATCTCAGTTTGTTCAGGAAATGTGAGCACTTTTAGATCTCAGTTTGTTCAGGAAATGTGAGCACTTTTAGATCTCAGTTTGTTCAGGAAATGTGAGCACTTTTAGATCTCAGTTTGTTCAGGAAATGTTAGCACTATTAGATCTCAGTTTGTTCAGGAAATGTGAGCACTTTTAGGACAGTTTTGGGGACTTATAACAGCATTCAATATGTATACACAGCTGTTAGTTGTGTTACGTTGAATGTTCATGCGTCTGTGCCATTTTTGTATATAGTTATCGCAAGGACACCGGCCACTCTCCATATAATGCGCGGCCCACTAAACGAAGTTCAAGGACAATAATGAAATTAAGTTTAAATACCAGACTATATATGCCTTTTATTATAAACATATTAAAATCAATATTGTTCATGTGAATACAGAGGTATTGAAAAAATGAGATAAGAATTTTTGGTTATATCATTTTGCTGTCACCTTGTCACCATACACTGACACCTTAACAGCACCCTAAATATTATTTATACACAACAAAATATATTAAGAAGGTATATCGCAACTAATAATATCCACAATGCGCACGAATGCGAAAACGAGTGAGAAAATGTAAAACGTCAATAAACATTAAACAAGCGTAGTTTTTTTTGCCTAAGATCAATAATTATTCGTCCATGTAATGATTTATTCT
Organism: Sericinus montela; assembly: GCA_029286605.1. NCBI lineage: Eukaryota > Metazoa > Arthropoda > Insecta > Lepidoptera > Papilionidae > Sericinus > Sericinus montela. The sequence goes on from JAGSMR010000011.1 coordinate 737,604, forward strand.
AAGTATTTAAAAGCATAAAAACAGATTTTTGTTTAGATATAATAATTTATTTTAATTTTAATTATTAAATATGTTAATATATTTGGCTAGATATTTGCAATATAATGTTTTCTTTTTTAAGAAGATTTAACGTGAGTTGTTTAAAATATAAATATATTTTACCTATGGCAACTCCTTCAATATAATCAATATTGCTTAGTCATGCTAAATTCTTTTTAGTAATGATTTTAACTATCCCACCATTAATATACCCTTAAATAGTAATAATAAAAAAAATATATGTATATAAAAAAATAAGTATGTAAAAATAATTTTTTTATCGATATTTCATCCTTCCTTGAGAGCACGAGTAGCTGTACCGAAAATGGCCCATGTCCTTTCAGCCAAATTTACCTCAATAGACCGTCCTAGCGCAGTGGTCAGGTGCTCGCTTTAGGACTCCAGTGACCCGTATTCCCTTACACCACTAAAATAGTTAATAGCAATTTCTAGAGCCAAATTATCACGAATACAACGATAATGGAAGACATCGTGGCTGTCGTTCTTCTGCGTTAATCGCTTTCAAATATTTGAGCGAAGGCCCAGCTGTGGGCATTTACAAGCTCCTTATTTACTTTTCCCTCCTTTGTCTCTGAATTAGGAAAGAACAAACTAGAGGTAAGTAGGTAATTTGCGACGCTCATGGAAGCCTAAGAACTAGTATGATTTTGCCCATTATAAAAAAAATATAAATATCTCAGAGACAGAGTAGACAGAGACCTTGACAATTAAGTCCTTTCGACCCACCTTCCACCGAAGACATTTCTCTGGATAACGTGACAGGTAGTGAGCCTGTCGCCATCTTTGTTTTCAAGCCAACGATATAAATCGTACATAAGTTTTGAAAAAAAAAACATTGGTACAAGCCCAACACCTGAGGATCGAACTGGAGTCTCTTGACTCGAATTCCTTCCGACTCAACCACTCTACTAATTAACATGGCTATTAAGAAGGGTTTATGCGAAATTTGTTCTTAAAATAATCTTCGACATTGAATAAAATATTCTTTACATTACAGCTGCACTAGGGATGGAAATTACGCCAGTCGGCGATTTTGATAAAGGTATGCAAATAACATTCATAAATTTGATTTTGTCAATTTTTTTTTTTTTTTTTTTTGATATAACAATCAGTGTAATGTACACAGAAATCCCTGAAATCCCCGAAATCCCGCTTCCTGACCTCAGTGCTCCTCATCCGGTGGCGTTAGTGTTTTTTTTTTCAATTCCTATTTTTGATCTGGTAACATTTTTTAATATTTTTTTTTTTCATATAATTTTGGGTACTTATTTATTACGGTAAGTCTTTGTATAAAGATAGTGACAACCTCACATACATTGCTCCGATACCAAAGTAAGTAGCTTAAGTGCTTGTGTTATGCAATCTGAAACAATGAAAGTGCCACAGACACCCAGACCCGAGAAAATTTGAAAAAAAGTGTTTTAGACCCGACCGGGAATCGAACCCGGGACTTTAGAGCTGGTGACACCTTGAGTACTGGCGTGTAAGCAACTCGTCCTTGGAGGTCGTCAGTCATGGTTTTATTGTGATCGACTCGAAACCAAGGCAGCTATTATTTTTACGGACCTCTAGCAAAAAAATAAAATAAAATAAATGAATATCTTGGGAATTCTTCTTAGACATGTAGAGCAATTTAGTCAAATAGAACAATGTCACTTTTGTAGTCATCATTGTGCTTTATAAAAAAATATAAATATCTCAGAGACAGAGTAGACAGAGACCTTGACAATTAAGTCCTTTCGACCCACCTTCCACCGAAGACATTTCTCTGGATAACGTGACAGGTAGTGAGCCTGTCGCCATCTTTGTTTTCAAGCCAACGATATAAATCGTACATAAGTTTTGAAAAAAAAAACATTGGTACAAGCCCAACACCTGAGGATCGAACTGGAGTCTCTTGACTCGAATTCCTTCCGACTCAACCACTCTACTAATTAACATGGCTATTAAGAAGGGTTTATGCGAAATTTGTTCTTAAAATAATCTTCGACATTGAATAAAATATTCTTTACATTACAGCTGCACTAGGGATGGAAATTACGCCAGTCGGCGATTTTGATAAAGGTATGCAAATAACATTCATAAATTTGATTTTGTCAATTTTTCTTTTTTTTTTTTTTTTTTTGATATAACAATCAGTGTAATGTACACAGAAATCCCTGAAATCCCCGAAATCCCTTCCTGACCTCAGTGCTCCTCATCCGGTGGCGTTAGTGTTTTTTTCAATTCCTATTTTTGATCTGGTAACATTTTTAATATTTTTCATATAATTTTGGGTACTTATTTATTACGGTAAGTCTTTGTATAAAGATAGTGACAACCTCACATACATTGCTCCGATACCAAAGTAAGTAGCTTAAGTGCTTGTGTTATGCAATCTGAAACAATGAAAGTGCCACAGACACCCAGACCCGAGAAAATTTGAAAAAAAGTGTTTTAGACCCGACCGGGAATCGAACCCGGGACTTTAGAGCTGGTGACACCTTGAGTACTGGCGTGTAAGCCACTCGTCCTTGGAGGTCGTCAGTCATGGTTTTATTGTGATCGACTCGAAACCAAGGCAGCTATTATTTTTACGGACCTCTAGCAAAAAAATAAAATAAATAAATGAATATCTTGGGAATTCTTCTTAGACATGTAGAGCAATTTAGTCAAATAGAACAATGTCACTTGTCACTGTGTTTAGAACAATGTCACTTGTCACTGTGTTTAGAACAATGTCACTTGTCACTGTGTTTAGAACAATGTCACTTGTCACTGTGTTTAGAACAATGTCACTTGTCACTGTGTTTAGAACAATGTCACTTGTCACTGTGTTTAGAACAATGTCACTTGTCACTGTGTTTAGAACAATGTCACTTGTCACTGTGTTTAGAACAATGTCACTTGTCACTGTGTTTAGAACAATGTCACTTGTCACTGTGTTTAGAACAATGTCACTTGTCACTGTGTTTAGAACAATGTCACTTGTCACTGTGTTTAGAACAATGTCACTTGTCACTGTGTTTAGAACAATGTCACTTTTGTAGTCATCATTGTGCTTTATAAAAAAATATAAATATCTCAGAGACAGAGTAGACAGAGACCTTGACAATTAAGTCCTTTCGACCCACCTTCCACCGAAGACATTTCTCTGGATAACGTGACAGGTAGTGAGCCTGTCGCCATCTTTATGTTCAAGCCAACAATGAAACCTCTAGCAAAAATAAAATAAAATAAATGAATATCTTGGGAATTCTTCTTAGACATGTAGAGCAATTTAGTCAAATAGAACAATGTCACTTGTCACTGTGTTTAGAACAATGTCACTTTTGTAGTCATCATTGTGCTTTATAAAAAAATATAAATATCTCAGAGACAGAGTAGACAGAGACCTTGACAATTAAGTCCTTTCGACCCACCTTCCACCGAAGACATTTCTCTGGATAACGTGACAGGTAGTGAGCCTGTCGCCATCTTTATGTTCAAGCCAACAATGAAACCTCTAGCAAAAATAAAATAAAATAAATGAATATCTTGGGAATTCTTCTTAGACATGTAGAGCAATTTAGTCAAATAGAACAATGTCACTTTTGTAGTCATCATTGTGCTTTATAAAAAAAAAATATATGTATATAAAAATAAGTATGTAAAAATAATTTTTTATCGATATTTCATCCTTCCTTGAGAGCACGAGTAGCTGTACCGAAAATGGCCCATGTCCTTTCAGCCAAATTTACCTCAATAGACCGTCCTAGCGCAGTGGTCAGGGTGCTCGCTTTAGGACTCCAGTGACCCGTATTCCCTTACACCACTAAAATAGTTAATAGCAATTTCTAGAGCCAAATTATCACGAATACAACGATAATGGAAGACATCGTGGCTGTCGTTCTTCTGCGTTAATCGCTTTCAAATATTTGAGCGAAGGCCCAGCTGTGGGCATTTACAAGCTCCTTATTTACTTTTCCCTCCTTTGTCTCTGAATTAGGAAAGAACAAACTAGAGGTAAGTAGGTAATTTGCGACGCTCATGGAAGCCTAAGAACTAGTATGATTTTGCCCATTATAAAAAAATATATGTATATAAAAAATAATTTTTTATCGATATTTCATCCTTCCTTGAGAGCACGAGTAGCTGTACCGAAAATGGCCCATGTCCTTTCAGCCAAATTTACCTCAATAGACCGTCCTAGCGCAGTGGTCAGGTGCTCGCTTTAGGACTCCAGTGACCCGTATTCCCTTACACCACTAAAATAGTTAATAGCAATTTCTAGAGCCAAATTATCACGAATACAACGATAATGGAAGACATCGTGGCTGTCGTTCTTCTGCGTTAATCGCTTTCAAATATTTGAGCGAAGGCCCAGCTGTGGGCATTTACAAGCTCCTTATTTACTTTTCCTCCTTTGTCTCTGAATTAGGAAAGAACAAAGTAGAGGTAAGTAGGTAATTTGCGACGCTCATGGAAGCCTAAGAACTAGTATGATTTTGCCCATTATAAAAAATATAAATATATTTTACCTATGGCAACTCCTTAAATATAATCAATATTGTAGTCATGCTAAATTCTTTTATTAATGATTTTAACTATCCCACCATTAATATACCCTTAAATAGTAATAATAAAAAAAATATATGTATATAAAAAAATAAGTATGTAAAAATAATTTTTTTATCGATATTTCATCCTTCCTTGAGAGCACGAGTAGCTGTACCGAAAATGGCCCATGTCCTTTCAGCCAAATTTACCTCAATAGACCGTCCTAGCGCAGTGGTCAGGTGCTCGCTTTAGGACTCCAGTGACCCGTATTCCCTTACACCACTAAAATAGTTAATAGCAATTTCTAGAGCCAAATTATCACGAATACAACGATAATGGAAGACATCGTGGCTGTCGTTCTTCTGCGTTAATCGCTTTCAAATATTTGAGCGAAGGCCCAGCTGTGGGCATTTACAAGCTCCTTATTTACTTTTCCCTCCTTTGTCTCTGAATTAGGAAAGAACAAACTAGAGGTAAGTAGGTAATTTGCGACGCTCATGGAAGCCTAAGAACTAGTATGATTTTGCCCATTATAAAAAAAATATAAATATCTCAGAGACAGAGTAGACAGAGACCTTGACAATTAAGTCCTTTCGACCCACCTTCCACCGAAGACATTTGTCCCAACTTGAAAGGTGGTAAATCTGTCTAAACCAATGATTTAAATCGTATATTTACAGAAAACCTCATTGGTAGAGCCTACCAATAACACCAGAGGATAGAATCGGGTCCCACGATTCCAATTCCGATCACCCAACCGCTCGGCTATCGTGACTTTTATAATCGTTTATTTCGCTGTTATTAAAGAAAAATATAAATCTTTTTTTTTTTTTTGATATAACAATCAGTGTAATGTACACAGAAATCCCTGAAATCCCCGAAATCCCGCTTCCTGACCTCAGTGCTCCTCATCCGGTGGCGTTAGTGTTTTTTTTTTCAATTCCTATTTTTGATCTGGTAACATTTTTTAATATTTTTTTTTCATATAATTTTGGGTACTTATTTATTACGGTAAGTCTTTGTATAAAGATAGTGACAACCTCACATACATTGCTCCGATACCAAAGTAAGTAGCTTAAGTGCTTGTGTTATGCAATCTGAAACAATGAAAGTGCCACAGACACCCAGACCCGAGAAAATTTGAAAAAAAGTGTTTTAGACCCGACCGGGAATCGAACCCGGGACTTTAGAGCTGGTGACACCTTGAGTACTGGCGTGTAAGCAACTCGTCCTTGGAGGTCGTCAGTCATGGTTTTATTGTGATCGACTCGAAACCAAGGCAGCTATTATTTTTACGGACCTCTAGCAAAAAAATAAAATAAATAAATGAATATCTTAGAGATTCTTCTTGAACATGTAGAGCAATTTAGTCAAATAGAACAATGTCACTTGTCACTGTGTTTAGAACAATGTCACTTGTCACTGTGTTTAGAACAATGTCACTTGTCACTGTGTTTAGAACAATGTCACTTGTCACTGTGTTTAGAACAATGTCACTTGTCACTGTGTTTAGAACAATGTCACTTGTCACTGTGTTTAGAACAATGTCACTTGTCACTGTGTTTAGAACAATGTCACTTGTCACTGTGTTTAGAACAATGTCACTTGTCACTGTGTTTAGAACAATGTCACTTGTCACTGTGTTTAGAACAATGTCACTTGTCACTGTGTTTAGAACAATGTCACTTGTCACTGTGTTTAGAACAATGTCACTTGTCACTGTGTTTAGAACAATGTCACTTGTCACTGTGTTTAGAACAATGTCACTTGTCACTGTGTTTAGAACAATGTCACTTGTCACTGTGTTTAGAACAATGTCACTTGTCACTGTGTTTAGAACAATGTCACTTGTCACTGTGTTTAGAACAATGTCACTTGTCACTGTGTTTAGAACAATGTCACTTGTCACTGTGTTTAGAACAATGTCACTTGTCACTGTGTTTAGAACAATGTCACTTGTCACTGTGTTTAGAACAATGTCACTTGTCACTGTGTTTAGAACAATGTCACTTGTCACTGTGTTTAGAACAATGTCACTTGTCACTGTGTTTAGAACAATGTCACTTGTCACTGTGTTTAGAACAATGTCACTTGTCACTGTGTTTAGAACAATGTCACTTGTCACTGTGTTTAGAACAATGTCACTTGTCACTGTGTTTAGAACAATGTCACTTGTCACTGTGTTTAGAACAATGTCACTTGTCACTGTGTTTAGAACAATGTCACTTGTCACTGTGTTTAGAACAATGTCACTTGTCACTGTGTTTAGAACAATGTCACTTGTCACTGTGTTTAGAACAATGTCACTTGTCACTGTGTTTAGAACAATGTCACTTGTCACTGTGTTTAGAACAATGTCACTTGTCACTGTGTTTAGAACAATGTCACTTGTCACTGTGTTTAGAACAATGTCACTTGTCACTGTGTTTAGAACAATGTCACTTGTCACTGTGTTTAGAACAATGTCACTTGTCACTGTGTTTAGAACAATGTCACTTGTCACTGTGTTTAGAACAATGTCACTTGTCACTGTGTTTAGAACAATGTCACTTGTCACTGTGTTTAGAACAATGTCACTTGTCACTGTGTTTAGAACAATGTCACTTGTCACTGTGTTTAGAACAATGTCACTTGTCACTGTGTTTAGAACAATGTCACTTGTCACTGTGTTTAGAACAATGTCACTTGTCACTGTGTTTAGAACAATGTCACTTGTCACTGTGTTTAGAACAATGTCACTTGTCACTGTGTTTAGAACAATGTCACTTGTCACTGTGTTTAGAACAATGTCACTTGTCACTGTGTTTAGAACAATGTCACTTGTCACTGTGTTTAGAACAATGTCACTTGTCACTGTGTTTAGAACAATGTCACTTGTCACTGTGTTTAGAACAATGTCACTTGTCACTGTGTTTAGAACAATGTCACTTGTCACTGTGTTTAGAACAATGTCACTTGTCACTGTGTTTAGAACAATGTCACTTGTCACTGTGTTTAGAACAATGTCACTTGTCACTGTGTTTAGAACAATGTCACTTGTCACTGTGTTTAGAACAATGTCACTTGTCACTGTGTTTAGAACAATGTCACTTGTCACTGTGTTTAGAACAATGTCACTTGTCACTGTGTTTAGAACAATGTCACTTGTCACTGTGTTTAGAACAATGTCACTTGTCACTGTGTTTAGAACAATGTCACTTGTCACTGTGTTTAGAACAATGTCACTTGTCACTGTGTTTAGAACAATGTCACTTGTCACTGTGTTTAGAACAATGTCACTTGTCACTGTGTTTAGAACAATGTCACTTGTCACTGTGTTTAGAACAATGTCACTTGTCACTGTGTTTAGAACAATGTCACTTGTCACTGTGTTTAGAACAATGTCACTTGTCACTGTGTTTAGAACAATGTCACTTGTCACTGTGTTGAATAAAATATTCTTTACATTACAGCTGCACTAGGGATGGAAATTACGCCAGTCGGCGATTTTGATAAAGGTATGCAAATAACATTCATAAATTTGATTTTGTCAATTTTTCTTTTTTTTTTTTTTTATAGAAAAGGGAGGCAAACGAGCAGGTGGCTCACGTGATGGTAAGTGATTACCGCCGCCCATGAACACCCGCAATACCAGAGGCATAGCAGATGCGTTGCCTCCCTTAGAGTGCCCCCCCCCCAGAATTGGGGAGGAGGGTGTGTGGGCCACCGGTTACCTGCACTCACCAGACGAAACGCAGAAGTTTGTTAGACTTGTACTTCACGCCGGTATTCTGTGAGGTCGTGGTACTTCCCCGGTCGAGCCGGCCCATTCATGCAACAACAAAAGCTGATGCGTGGCTCTACCACTGTTAAATCATAGACTTCCAGTCATTCCACCGCGTTATTAACAAATATCCAACCATTCCCCAACCTCGAATTGCTCGAAGAGGGAGGGTCAAGAGTACTCGGATACCTAGACGTGCATGTATGAAGAAGATGATGAATCTGAAAGAAGCGAAAGAAGCATGTGGGGATCGTGACACTTGGCGATCTGTTCTCTCTGGCTACCCTGTCAGGGATTGTGCGTGAAGATAAGTAAGTAAGTATTCCCCAACCTCGAATTGCTCGAAGAGGGAGGGTCAAGAGTACTCGGATACCTAGACGTGCATGTATGAAGAAGATGATGAATCTGAAAGAAGCGAAAGAAGCATGTGGGGATCGTGACACTTGGCGATCTGTTCTCTCTGGCTACCCTGTCAGGGATTGTGCGTGAAGATAAGTAAGTAAGTATTCCCCAACCTCGAATTGCTCGAAGAGGGAGGGTCAAGAGTACTCGGATACCTAGACGTGCATGTATGAAGAAGATGATGAATCTGAAAGAAGCGAAAGAAGCATGTGGGGATCGTGACACTTGGCGATCTGTTCTCTCTGGCTACCCTGTCAGGGATTGTGCGTGAAGATAAGTAAGTAAGTATTCCCCAACCTCGAATTGCTCGAAGAGGGAGGGTCAAGAGTACTCGGATACCTAGACGTGCATGTATGAAGAAGATGATGAATCTGAAAGAAGCGAAAGAAGCATGTGGGGATCGTGACACTTGGCGATCTGTTCTCTCTGGCTACCCTGTCAGGGATTGTGCGTGAAGATAAGTAAGTAAGTATTCCCCAACCTCGAATTGCTCGAAGAGGGAGGGTCAAGAGTACTCGGATACCTAGACGTGCATGTATGAAGAAGATGATGAATCTGAAAGAAGCGAAAGAAGCATGTGGGGATCGTGACACTTGGCGATCTGTTCTCTCTGGCTACCCTGTCAGGGATTGTGCGTGAAGATAAGTAAGTAAGTATTCCCCAACCTCGAATTGCTCGAAGAGGGAGGGTCAAGAGTACTCGGATACCTAGACGTGCATGTATGAAGAAGATGATGAATCTGAAAGAAGCGAAAGAAGCATGTGGGGATCGTGACACTTGGCGATCTGTTCTCTCTGGCTACCCTGTCAGGGATTGTGCGTGAAGATAAGTAAGTAAGTATTCCCCAACCTCGAATTGCTCGAAGAGGGAGGGTCAAGAGTACTCGGATACCTAGACGTGCATGTATGAAGAAGATGATGAATCTGAAAGAAGCGAAAGAAGCATGTGGGGATCGTGACACTTGGCGATCTGTTCTCTCTGGCTACCCTGTCAGGGATTGTGCGTGAAGATAAGTAAGTAAGTATTCCCCAACCTCGAATTGCTCGAAGAGGGAGGGTCAAGAGTACTCGGATACCTAGACGTGCATGTATGAAGAAGATGATGAATCTGAAAGAAGCGAAAGAAGCATGTGGGGATCGTGACACTTGGCGATCTGTTCTCTCTGGCTACCCTGTCAGGGATTGTGCGTGAAGATAAGTAAGTAAGTATTCCCCAACCTCGAATTGCTCGAAGAGGGAGGGTCAAGAGTACTCGGATACCTAGACGTGCATGTATGAAGAAGATGATGAATCTGAAAGAAGCGAAAGAAGCATGTGGGGATCGTGACACTTGGCGATCTGTTCTCTCTGGCTACCCTGTCAGGGATTGTGCGTGAAGATAAGTAAGTAAGTATTCCCCAACCTCGAATTGCTCGAAGAGGGAGGGTCAAGAGTACTCGGATACCTAGACGTGCATGTATGAAGAAGATGATGAATCTGAAAGAAGCGAAAGAAGCATGTGGGGATCGTGACACTTGGCGATCTGTTCTCTCTGGCTACCCTGTCAGGGATTGTGCGTGAAGATAAGTAAGTAAGTATTCCCCAACCTCGAATTGCTCGAAGAGGGAGGGTCAAGAGTACTCGGATACCTAGACGTGCATGTATGAAGAAGATGATGAATCTGAAAGAAGCGAAAGAAGCATGTGGGGATCGTGACACTTGGCGATCTGTTCTCTCTGGCTACCCTGTCAGGGGTCGCGGGTTCGAATCCTGCCGAGTCATTTGTCAAAAGTTTCTGATTCATTTAATAACAAAAGGTCTAACATGGCCGACATAGTTTAAGAACTATTAAAATGACATCGTAATGGTATTATAATGCTTTTAACACTAAACAGAGCAGAAATTTCAAAAAAAAAAGCTATTGAAATTTAATATCATTTTTTTTATAACAGACAAGCCGAAGTTACCGGCATTCAAGAGCCAGCACTCGACGTTACGAAGGACGCTACAAAAAGAATGCGCATCGAAGACATTACTTTAGAGGTAATAAAACATATTTCATGCAGTTTTTATTTGGTAGGAAGTAACCCGTATTAGTCTCTTTACCATCGTATTTCCAAATCCTGGTGTAATCAGAGTTCTAGACAATTTAGTCTTTTCGTCGGACTTTGTTTTTGACGACTTAGCAGGTGGTAAGATTGTCGCCGCCTGTACGGAATTCGAATAAAATAAATAACAATTAGTAAAATAAGGTTTCATAGGACTTAAACCACAATGGCGAAGTGATCGAGAGATCTGAATTTTTATCAGGAGTCTGAAGTTTGATCCTGAAAAGGAATAATCATTCTTATAAGATTTTATACATTTATATATGTGTATATACGTGAATAAAGTAATATAAGAGTTTATAAAAAATATGAATATTTTTAAGCCATTTTAAATAATTGGGTAGACAGAGTTTTAGACAATTAAGCCCTTTCGACTCAACTTTCACCGAAGACATTTGTCCCAACTTGAAAGGTGGTAAATCTGTCTAAACCAATGATTTAAATCGTATATTTACAGAAAACCTCATTGGTAAGAGCCTACCAATAACACCAGAGGATAGAATCGGGTCCCACGATTCCAATTCCGATCACCCAACCGCTCGGCTATCGTGACTTTTATAATCGTTTATTTCGCTGTTATTAAAAGAAAAATATAAATCTTTTTTTTTTATAGAAAAGGGAGGCAAACGAGCAGGTGGCTCACGTGATGGTAAGTGATTACCGCCGCCCATGAACACCCGCAATACCAGAGGCATGGCAGATGCGTTGCCTCCCTTAGTGTGCCTCCCTCCCCCATAATTGGGGGAGGAGGGTGTGTGGGCCACCGGTTACCTGCACTCACCAGACGAAACGCAGAAGTTTGTTAGACTTGTACTTCACGCCGGTATTCTGTGAGGTCGTGGTACTTCCCCGGTTGAGCCGGGCCATTCAAGCAACAACAAAAGCTGATGCGTGGCTCTACCGCTGTTAAATCATAGACTTCCAGTCATTCCACCGCGTTATTAACAAATATCCAACCATTCCCCAACCTCGAATTGCTCGAAGAGGGGAGGGTCAAGAGTACTCGGATACCTAGACGTGCATGTATGAAGAAGATGATGAATCTGAAAGAAGCGAAAGAAGCATGTGGGGATCGTGACACTTGGCGATCTGTTCTCTCTGGCTACCCTGTCAGGGATTGTGCGTGAAGATAAGTAAGTAAGTATTACCCAACCCTTGCACAGGACCTGGTGGACTCGGAGCCCGTGGCGAAGCGCCGCCGGAGACACGGTCTCGTGGTGGACAGACACACCAAGCTGAGCTCTGACTATCTGCGAGCCAGGATTCAAAACGTCGCTGTGGAACTGCGCTGCCAGGTACTTCGTCACCAACGAACCAGGTTTCCAGGTCACGTCATGGTAGTCGAGAGACCCGAGTTCGATTATCAGGCGGCAGGCTCGTACCGATGGGGTTTTTTCAGAAACTTATGCACAGAGCAATAGCCTAATGGTTTAGGGTGCGGACTGCGAAACATGACGTCGCAGGTTCGGGCCGCGCCATTCGACTATTGACGTAAACCAACTCCAGACACAAGCATTGCAGCTTAATTGGAGTGGTTAACAGGAATACTAGTAATGTTATACGGCATTGCTAGTATTCTTAAAAAAAAAAAGATTATATCGTCGGATTGGTTATAAAGACGGCGACGGGCTCACCATCTGTCACGCTGTCCCGAAAATATCTTCGGTGGGAGGTGGGTCGGAGGGACTTCAATGGGTTTCATAAAACATAAATACATATATAGATAGATATATAGATATAGATAGGGACAACATCACATACATTGCTCCGATCCCAATGTAAAATGCTAAAGCACTCGTGGTATGGGAATCAGAAACAACGAAGGCACCACAAACACCCAGACCCGCGAAAATGTAGAAAACGTTTTTTATCTACATTGACCCGTCCGGGAATCGAACCCGGGTCCTCGAGATGGCGATATCTTGAAAGCCGGTGTTTACGCCACTCTTCCACGGAGGTTGTCGATACATACATATTGGCCTCTTAGAGTCCACTGCAGGACGGACATAGGCCTTTACCATAATCGCCACGCTTGGCAAGCGGATTAGCGATCGCAGTATCAGACCTCACACCTCAGACTCTGCTGCCCATCTTCGGCCTGATTATTTTGGTCTGATATTTTTAGAGATGGTTACTCCGCCATCTATCGGTTGCCTTGACAATATTCAAGGCTGTTTCCCTTAGTCGCCTATTTACAGCATCCTACAAGAAAGAGAGTGGTCATATTCTTACGCCGTTACCACACGATACAAACATTTGACACAGTAACAAATTTCGACTCGTTCAAATTCGCCTATAAACCGTATAAATTAAAAAGGAATTAAAATTCACTTTAATTCATACGGTATGTATTAAAATTCCATGTCAATAGCCTAATGGTTTAGGGTGCGGACTGCGAGACATAACGTCGCAGGTTCGTGCCCGCCATTCGACTATTGTCGTGAACCACTCCGGACACAAGCATTGCAGCTTAGTTGGAGTTGTTAATAGGAATACTATTAATGTTATTTGGTATTGCTAGTATTCATTAAAAAATACTTTAAACGAATAGTCACAACATGTGTCTAAAGAATATAAAACAATTTAAGTGAAATAGTCGCTATAGCCAGGTGGTAGGGTGATCGGAATTCGAATCGATATACACGAGTTCGAGTTCGGGTTTTTTCAAAAACTTATGTACGATTAATATTATTGGCTTGGACATAAAGACGACGACGGGCTCACCACCTATCACGTTGTCCCAAAAATATCTTCGGTGGAAGGTGGGTCAAAGGGACTTAATTGTCTAGACTTGACCTCTGTCTACCCCTGTATTGGGAATTGCGTGAAGATATTTATTTTTTATTTATTTTTTAGAAAGTATAGCAAAAGGACTTAACTGTCTATACCTCTGTGGACTCCTGTATTGCAAATGACGTGAAGATATTTTATTTTATTTACGTGAAATATTACTAGAATTAATTAAGAGAAAGTTGCAGCAATAATATATATTTTTCCATAGTTTACATTTATTATTTTTCCATATTTTTCCAAAGTTGTAGCAATAATATATAATTTCTCTATGAAACAAGTCCAGGAATTCTCGTAGGCAGTATTTAACGTCGTTATGTACCGAATTAATCTTTAGTATAACATGTATTATAATTATTACCGGTTACTGACTGTACTTCGTTAATGTATCGTAAAGAGTGGAAGCAATGGTTAGCCAGGTCAAACTTGTACCTGCCATTGCTGCTATTATTACATACGTTCACATCCTATTTCATTATAACAGGAGTAGAAAGCTAAAAACAAAGATAGAAAAAAATATCACGGGTTTATTACTTATATAATTATATAAAATTAATAATAAACAATCAAATAATAATAACAATTATTATTTAAACTAAGGGCTGATTAAGTTACCCATCGTCAAAACTTCACCGATTGAATAAAAAATAGAAAAGCCTTTCGTTTCATTACGTTATGTTAGATGCAATAAAGATAAATAAATAAATAAACATTTTATAAATAATTATGGCATAAATTAGAAGAAAAATTAGGCTGAAGTAATATTTGCGGAAGAATCAGCTTCCGCCATTCTTTCTATCGGTGTAAGAGATGCTAAAAATTAAAATAGCGATCGACCGACAGTAATATGAATTAAGATTGAAGATTTTAATTAAAAAATAATTCTTTTGTAAGGCCGTAGTTTTTTATAAGATTAAAGACTTGAATAAAAAATATATAAATAAAGCTTTGTAATGATTTTTTTTAATAACGCAAGTGATTTGTGTTTTATTAAAGTGGAATTTCCCCAGAATGCTTCCGATGCCTCTTTTATTTGCAATGTCTAACGTAAATAGCCGTTTTTAATACATATCAAATACAAGTATCAAATATTTATTTTATATTTAAAAGTCTCTAGAAATGAAAGTAAAAAGTTCAAATTGTTTGTCCTGTTATGACAATGCTTTTAAAGAGAATTTAGTTGTCAGTGCTTATTTTAAATAATTTCTCCAATTTTAATGTTTACCTTGTTATAATTAAAATAAATTTCTACCCTCTGCTTTTAAATCAATTAATGTTTTATTTCATAACATACACATGTTTTTATTTAAGGTTTCGATTAGAAATTTTTAAATTTTGTCAAATGATTAATATTACTATCATAATAATTTTAAATAAAAAAAATTACTAAAATATTCCATAAAAAGTACAATAAATGCCAATTAAAAATTAATTAATTGACTTTTCAAAACCAGGACAGCATTGACGACATAGTGAATATCAGAGTACCCGCGGATTGGTACTTACGGCGGCCGGCAAAAGCGGGCGAGAAAATCTCCCCGAACATATCTCAAGTGTTCTCTCTACTTTTCTTACGGAACCTCGCCGTAAATAGCAGGACGCCGTTGGCTGATAGAGAAATGGAGGTAATTTTTTTATATATAGTCATTTGTTAGCAGTCTACTCATTTCTAATGGAATAAGAGTTATTAACGAACTATATATAAATAGATAGAGAATAACATTAAATTCTTTCTTAATGTGACTTTAGCAAATAACATTTTTACAAATTTTTATTATTTTCTATATAATTTGCATACAATTTTTAGTGAATTGACAAGTGCGGTAGTATAGGGCGGTGTGTTAAATTTGTTGAAACTCTGACACAATTCATGAAACATAATATTTAATGTTAGTTGACCCGACCGACGTCATCCCGTCATTGTTTCAATAGATTTGTTTCTCAATCACTTTGTGAAAGTGATCGGAAATATGTGAACAAAGAAAGAGAAGAAAAACACGTATTTGTGAGTGATCATTTTACCTCCTAGCGATATAATTTCATGGAAAATCAATCAGTTTTCCCCAATTTTCCGCTTTTTAATTTCACACGCGTTAAATAAAAGATCTTCAATATGGATCCAGGCATTCTTGAGCTTTATCTTACAAGGAGGTGTCTTCTGTATAATATATAGAATATAGAAAGATAATGAATGTAGAAATAAAATCGTGATATATCATAAATGATTGTCATAAATCACGTAAAGGCGGCGACGGGCTCACCACCTGTCACGTTGTCCCGAAAATATCTTCGGTGGAAGGTGGGTCAAAGGGACTTAATTGTCTAGACTTGACCTCTGTCTACCCCTGTATTGGGAATTGCGTGAAGATATTTATATTTATTTATTTGATTGTCATAAAGTACTATCCTTTATGAGAAACCTATTTTCTGTCGTATTTTGGAAATAGTGATCCTAAAATAAATCTGAAATTTTTAAAATCTACTGACACGGACGTTATTCGATCTCGTGACCGCCGCCCATAAAACTAGTCATTTAGTTGTCCTGTCGCTATCATGATTTTCAATTGTTTTATGTCTTTTCCTTAGTTGACTTGACTAGAAAGGTTGGCACAAGGAAAAATAGGAGATCCTTAAGGCTGGTACCAATACGATTTATATCGTTGGCTTAGACATTAAGACGGCGACGGGCTCACCACCTATCACGTTGTCCCCAAAAATGTCTGGTGGGCGGCAGGTCCTAAGGACTTAATTGTCTAGACTATATATACTTTTATATACTACTACTAGATTTATATATATACACTTTGTGAAGTTAATATGAACAGCAGAGTGGCGGAATCATTTCTGTCTGGCTTATACACTGTTATTTCTATAAAAAAAAAATATTTAATAAAATTCCTAACTTTCGCAGGAGGCGGTAACGAAACAAACGGAACACTCCCGCTATGTATCACGTCTGGAAACGATAGCCGAAGTGATTGAACATCCGCAGGAGATGCCTCCGTCCGTGCATTTACTGGAGGGAAACATTTCTAAAGACCTCAATGTAACTGGAGCGCCGGATATCGCCGAACTGCATACGCAGGTTGTGGAGACATTGTCGCAGGAAAGGAAACGTGCCAGCGACACGGTAGTTAATGTAAGTTTTTTTTTATATTTTCACGTAATTTCTCATACGGGGTAGGTAAGGGTCTAGACAATGTATTTTCGACTCACTTTTGACCTTTTGGGACAACATGTGGTGAGCTTATCGCCTGAAGTACAGCTGGGTATAGAGACTTACTTATGTTGACTAGTGGCGTACACACCGGTTTCCATGGTGTCGTCAGCTGCGTGTCCCAAGGTTCGATTCCCGGTCAGGTCAATGTAGAAAACACTCTACATTTCCTCGGGTCTGGATGTTTGTGTGGTACCTTCGTTGTTTCTAATTCCTTAACACGAGTGACATAACATCTTAGAGAATTTTCAAATTACAGGCAAAAAGACATCGCGGTATGGGTTTCACGTCGTTCAGATTAAGCCAGCTGCAGCAAATAGAAGCGCTGCCTCCGCATGGTAAGTGTAAATTGTAGCTGCAATATCTACTATATAGTTGTTTGAAACAAGTATGTATTTATTATTATATACTGATATGTGCGGATTGACATACATAACAGTTATTAAGTCTACCGTAGGAGATTGGTTTCTCTCATAAGGTGGACTTACCAAAGTTTTTTTTTATATTTTCACGTAATTTCTCATACGGAGTAGGTAAGGGTCTAGACAATGTATTTTCGACTCACTTTTGACCTTTTGGGACAACATGTGGTGAGCTTATCGCCTGAAGTACAGCTGGGTATAGAGACTACTTATGTTGACTAGTGGCGTACACACCGGTTTCCATGGTGTCGTCAGCTGCGTGTCCCAAGGTTCGATTCCCGGTCAGGTCAATGTAGAAAACACTCTACATTTCCTCGGGTCTCGATGTTTGTGTGGTACCTTCGTTGTTTCTAATTCCTTAACACGAGTGACATAACATCTTAGAGAATTTTCAAATTACAGGCAAAAAGACATCGCGGTATGGGTTTCACGTCGTTCAGATTAAGCCAGCTGCAGCAAATAGAAGCGCTGCCTCCGCATGGTAAGTGTAAATTGTAGCTGCAATATCTACTATATAGTTGTTTGAAACAAGTATGTATTTATTATTATATACTGATATGTGCGGATTGACATACATAACAGTTATTAAGTCTACCGTAGGAGATTGGTTTCTCTCATAAGGTGGACTTACCAAAGTTTTTTTTTATTTGATTAGATTTGAATATTTTTCGACGTAACCACACGGCACTTGTTTGATAATTGACGCGAAATTCTGAAAAGTACCGGTCAAAAATGCTGGAACGAACGAAAGGAAAGCATCAAGTCCTGCATTATTATGAATACTATTATTGTGAATGTGAAACTTTCGTGTTTGATGTTTAGATGTTTGTAAGTTGTTTGTCTGTTTGTTGATCAGAAGGTACACTAAATATTTAAGTATTTAAATTTATAGATATAGAGCTACTGACATTGAGTTAGAAGTTGAAATAATTTTCGGCACATGTCGCTAATGCCCTAAGAGGCGTACGAAAGATTTAAAATCTCAACTGATTCTTACGGGACACGGCAGAGGCCGTTGGTTCGAATCCCGTCTAAGTCAGTAAATTTTTTTAATTTTCCATTAATTTAATCAAAGAGAAATGTCGTTTCAGAAGCTGAAAAAGAAAATATAGCACAGAACAGCCAACTAATACCAACCGAGGAGGATGAAAGGAGCGTGACGGCGATGCTGAAGGCAGCCGGTCTGGCGGACGTGCCAGCGGCGCCCCTCGCCGGGGGCAGTGGGGGGAGTGGGGGGCGCGGGGAGAGCGGGGGACGTGGGGGGCGCGGGGGGAGCGAAACCTGCGAGACCCCCCTGGGCAGTTTGGACAGGACCAGAGTATCGCTGGGTGATTCCGATAAAACCACCGACTCCAAAAGGTTTATACGGTCAGTATATATGTTGAGGCTATTGTCAATATCTAGGCAATTAAGTCCCCTCGACCCACCGAAGATATTTTTGGACAACGTGACAGCCCGTCTCCGTCTTAACGTCCAAGCCAACGATATAATTCGTACATACGTTTTTATTTAAAATAACCCCACGCCACCTGGTGATCGAACTCGGGTCTCTTGACTCGAATTCAAACCACCCAACCACTCGGCTATCGTGGCTTTAGTATTATTTTTATATTTATTTATACGGAATACTGAGGTTACATAGTAAGGAATTGAAAATTGTATCTTTTTCTTTAATAACAGCTTAGCAATCGCGTTTAACTTTATAATTAGTCTTTGAATAATCTTATTTAAATCTCTTATCACCTCAAAATTGGTTATAGATTAACTCGTAGACGTATTTATTTCAGCATTATAATGGTAGATTTTTGTTTACAGGGATCAGTGGGGAACAGAGGGCACCATGATTAAAATCCTTCAAGGTGTGAAAAAGGGCATTAAGCCTCTCGACATAAAACACCTGGTGGCTGAAGGGCCAATAATAGCCGGTTTAAGAGCAATTATATCCGCCCGGTGTTTTACTTCCGTGCTCAGTACGTATTTGTTACATTATTTCTATATAATATACATCGCTATTAGATTAGGCACCAAATAAAAAAATATCTTCACGCAATTCCCAATAAAGGAGTAGACAGAGATCACAGTGGTAGAGCCACGCATCAGCTTTTGTTGTTGCATGAATGGGCCGGCTCGACCGGGGAAGTACCACGACCTCAGAGAATACCGGCGTGAAGTACAAGTCTAACAGGCATCTGCGTTCGTCTGGTGAGTGCAAGTAACCGGAGGCCCACACACCCCCTCCCCCAATTCTGGGAGGGGGGGGGGGCACTCTAAGGCCTCTGCTATGCCTCTGGTGAGCGTGAGCGGATTTCATCTGTTTTCGCAGGTATCGGGCCTCGAGGCAAGCCTCATTGCCCGGGCATCTTCTCAGGGGGCTGCTGCTCCCCCGGTCCTGGGTACCGCTTTCTGCGGTATATATGTAGAAGTGTTGCGTATTTTACGCCATGCGTTGGGTCTTTCACTCTTCCCCGTCCTCCCCCTCAACGAGGTCGGGTGGTGGCTGCAACAATTCCCTAGGGAGAGGTCGCCGCTCTGGTGGTCGAGCGTGCTGCGGCAGGAGGTCCGATAAGGACGCCAGGTCGCGCAGGTGTTCATGTGGTCCATTATCAGCGCGGTCATACATTTTCCGCGCCAAATGGACCACAAAGTCATGAATTGATTCGATTTTAAGGTCTCTGGCGATGACGTCATTCCGGACGTAACGACCAGCTCCCACAATCGTTCTTAGGGAAATGTTTTGCTGAACCTGCAATCTTCTCCGCTGTGCGGGAGATGTGAACGCGTACCACGCTGGTGCAGCATATGTGATTCGCGAGCGGATGTAGGTCTTGTAGATCCCTACCTTGGTCTTCGTTGGCAGGTTGGATGCCTGAACCGGACGGAGGACCGCCCTCGCAGCTCTTGCGCGCTGTATAACGTATGCGACCTGAGGGGTCATACGTAGAGAGCGGTCAATCTGGCATCCAAGGTAGGTCACAGTCTTCTTCCACTCTACATCCTGGCCTCGGAGCTCGAGTGGTGGTGGTACACGGCCCTGTCTGTTGACAATTATGGCGCATGTCTTGCCAACGTTTACGGCCATGCGCCATTTGTCCAGCCATTCAGGCAGCAGGTTCAGCAGACACTGCATCCTCCTGGCTGCAATGTCTGCCCGACGGGACGACGTAAAATACGCGCTTTCGTCTGCGTAGAGGGCGAGCATGACATCTTGTTCCCATTCTTGGACGCGACCTTCAAGTGTGGGGATGTCGTTGGTGTAAACTGTTTTGCCCTCTCTGGTAGGCTTTCGACTATTATAGGAGGATATTTGCTATCCTCCTTTTCCTTGGCCACCACCTTCCTAGGTGATGGCACAGGTGGGCTGCGCGGGCGCTTGGGTGCAGCTGCCATCGTGGCGTACGTCGACGCGGACGACGTTCCTGGGCGCGTAGGGCCCCATCACGTTTGGGCATCATAGGCGGCAGCTAGCCTCGGTGTATCTTTGTCGACCGGCGTCTCTACCGGCGACATTGATTTATGCCCTGCCTTAATCTCTACGTCCATTTCGGAGGGAGATGGGGTAGAGTGGCTTTGAGCCATGCCCCTCTTAGGCTCGATCAGTATGGTCGAGGCGACCCCGCTACGGAGGTTTTCAGGAGGGACATCATGAGTCGCTTCGATTGTTGCGAGGTCCGTCTTACCGGTATTTATACTGGTTGCCGGGCCCGTGCTGAGTTGTGTTACACAACTAGCGCCGGGTACAGCAACCGTATTTCCGGCCTCGCTTTCCAATATGCCTCTGGTATTGCGGGTATTTATGGGCGGCGGTAATCACTTACCATCACGTGAGCCACCTGCTCGTTTGCCTCCCATTTCTATAAAAGGTCTAGTCTAGACAATTAAGTCCCTTTGACCCCCCTTCCACCGAAGATATTTTCGTGACTACGTGACAGGTGGTGAACCCGTCGCAGTCTTTATGTCCAAGCCAACGATATAATTCGTACATAAGTTTTATGAAAAACGCATTGGTACGAGCCTGCCAACTGGGGATCGAACTCGGGTCTCTTGACTCGATATTCCGACCACCGAACCGCTCGGCTATCGTGTCCTAAGCACTAAATTAACGACATAATTAAACAGTTTCAGTGGTAATTAATGTTATTTAAAACATACCATATGGGTAAAATATATCAATATAACGAAGATTGAGAATCTCACAATCTTCATTCTATTGTTAACTAACCTTAGTTAATGCTTCAAACATTTTTTTTTTATTTGAACAAATAGAAATTAGAATTAAAAGAATTCCGCCAGAATACAAATACGTTATACTGCTTCAAGACCAATCTTAATCTTCACGATGTCTTTTTAAAATATAGTTTAGCAGTGTGCGGACAAAATATTCAAATGTGGCACCCTCGCAGAAAACATTAAGATACTTCTGCACAATTGATTGTAAAGAATTATTTTATTCTGTTTTGCAAGTGATTTAAAGTCTAAAATCGACTAGCGTAGTTACGTTACTTGTAGCATTTTGTTTTAGCATATATATTCAAATTATCTGCGAGTTGCTCCATATTTTTGTCGTATACTATGAATTTTTGATCTTTAGTATGAACTTTATGAATTATTTATCTTTCAGAATTGAAACAGCATGGATTTATTTATATCCGGAAAGATCCTGAAACGTTGGAAATAATGGACATTGGTCTTGGACCGAAATTTGAACAATTCAAGTAATTGACATGTTTTGAATGTGTAATATTATTTATTTTTTATAATTCACACATATATTTCATTAATTTGTTTGTAATTTTTTTTGTTTCCTCCTAATTTTGTCTGTTGTTGAGTGGCTATTAAATTTTGATATCGTTCCAATTGTGTGTGTTATTGAACAAATAAAGGCCTTGCATTGATATGAACAATTTATTTGAGTAATTTATATAATAATGATATGATTTCTGTACAACTTTACAAAGTAGGCGATCAACTAGATTCAAGTCAACTAGATAAATTTATGAGTATCTTAATTTAGATAGGAGTTGCTTAATAATTTACAAACTCTATTAGCATTGACAGAAGCTGTACAAATTACTTAATTACTTTCATAGTTTACATTTCATCTACTTATCTTAATTTACATAAAATACAGTAGTATACTAGAATTGGAATACAATCTTGCTAAAAATTATATTTAGGACCTTTATAGGCAATATTTTACATAATAAGAAATACCCTTAATATTAATAGAAAAAAAACAATTATTACAGTTAGGGCATAATGGAGTGTCCCCTACCTTAGTAAGCATATCACTAGGGCTTTAAAATACAAAATCAGTCTCCTACTATTTGTAACCGAGCTCTGTTAGAAATGTGTTACCTAAAATGGCTAAATTCGAAGTGAACCTTACAACTGAAAGGCATTCGCGCAATATCGCATTCGGACGATTTGCACTGGACACTTGGACTTAAGGTAAGTAAGTCACACTGATATCATTCAGTTAATATTTTCCTAGCAAACGATTGCGCTAAGCTTCTGGTAATCTTCGACACTTAGGTTTAAATAAACAAACCAATCACTCATTCAATGTTTCACAGCCTTACTACAGTCGTGCAAGCTCTCACTCAATATAACGTGTATATTGTATAAATTACAGTCTCGCCGCATCGGCTTAGGAATGACAATATTAAAGTAAATAGTAGCTACCATTATCGTTTTTCATTTCTCATACAATTCCTCATTCACAACAGCGACGCTTAGTTGATCGTAATATAAATCAAAATAATAATTAAGACCAAACCCCAATATTAAATAACATGTGAAAATTAACGTTATTATTTGTTATATCATTAATCAAACTTTTAAATTGGGAGATATAATCAACAATAACAAGAGAAGTTGTACCAGTTGTACCACAATTACTAAAATGTGACATTATCACAGATCGCTCGAGACATCCGGGGGATTTATTAGTGGAATGCATAACTTTAAGGAAATGGAGTTATGATGTGGTTACGAAGCATGGCCCTTAATTTTAATAAACAGTCAGCAGTTTATCAGTAATGCATAATAATTTTTAAATTTCGAATTGACCGAATATGACGACGACGTACATGATTAAATCCTATCCAATTTACATCTAATGATTCACAAAATCAGTTTTAAGTCTGAAACAAATCGATAGGTAAATGAAGCGGTTTTTGAAGTACTCCACCGACTATGATATATTTCTTTTTAAATTATTTAATGAATCAGGTGACACACGCACCCGTCTCAAAACACGCCGATCATCACTGTGCCAACGAGTCACTGTCGAAGTCCTCCACGCGGCTCTCGCCGTAGTTCATGCTCTCGAAGTACATCTGCGGCCTGCCGTTCCACAGCGAGTCGTCGCCGTGCGAGTTGAGCGACCCGAGGGTCCGCGGGTCGATGTCCGAGCTCTCGTAGAGGATCGACTTGGTGAGCTCGAGCGCGAGGTTGTGCGGCGAGGCGGCGGCGGGCGGCGAGCTGGCAGGTGAAGAGCTGGCGGGTGGCGAGCTGGCAAGTGACGAGCTCGCCGGCAGCAGACGCGCGGGCAGCGGGCGCAGACGCGCGGCGCGCAGCGCGGGCAGCAGCGGCGCCAGGCGGCCGGCGCGCGCCACGTACTCAGCCGCGAGCGCCGCGCCCCTCTGCCGGGACACCAACGGTAACCTTTACCCCTCGCTATTTAATAGCTTTTTTTTTTCAAAAAAAATATCTTCACGCAATTCCCAATACAGCGGGTAGACAGAGGTCTGGTCTAAACAATTAAGTCCCTTCGACCCACCTTCCACCGAAGTAATTTTCGGGACAACGTGACAGGTGGTGAGCCCGTCGCCGTCTTTATGTTCAAGCCAAAGATGAAATTCTGAATGATGAAGTTTTTGAAAAACTGCCACCTGGGGATCGAACTCGGGTCTCTCGACTCGAAATTCCGACCACCCAACAACTCGGCTATCGTGACTTTTTTTTACCTTTTTTCCTATTATTATTATATATATTTCATTGAAATAGACACATAGACATATGGTGGATACAACTCATACATTCTTCGTACTATCCTCTAGATTATACACACATGGAAATCAATAATATACAGTTTACCTGTGTATTCAAAATTTTCGTAAGGTAATTAGATTTACTACGTTATTACGCCTTATAGTGAATATAGATTATATAGAAGCTGCTATCCACAAAATATGGCGTTTCGTTAGATGTGTTTTTTCTATTTGTTTTAATTTTTTTTTTTTTTACAATTTTGATTTTTTTACTATTTATACAAAATTGTAATCACATAAGGACCTAAAAGGTACAGGTAAGGTGTAATCATATGTAACAAAATTTGTTGTATTTATCATTAAAATATGAATCAGTTATTTTTTTTTCTATCATAAATATAATTTCTATGAATATTATCCTATCGAAACTGCATATCCTTGTTAATCAATGTAATTACATAAGGATACATCAAAACTACACTGAAATTACGTACTAAATCAATATCTAAAAAATTAACTAAATCAAATCATCCAATTTTGCTTGCACACTGTGAATCATCCAATTTTGCTTGCACACCGTGGAAAAACTGCCGCTATACCTACTGGTGAGTTGTAAAATTTCCAACAGTGCAAAGTTGTGTCAATTTAGCTCTGTGTTCAGCCAATTATAGTTATTGTTATGCCACTATGTCAATAAAATTAAAAGAAACGAAAAAAAACTAAAGAATAAAAAATTAAAACAAGTCTACTTGCTTCTCCTTATTTATGAAGTGCATAATGTGATTGTGGCAATTTTGGAGAAACTTACCTTCAGTTCGGTAAAAACTTTGACGTAAATGGTGATGCAGCGGATTTTTATATGCTACATTAATTGAAGTAAAGCGAAAAAATTCTAGTAAAATTATCTAAAATTCATTAAGTTATAACAAAAATCTACATTCATGGAAAAATATGTAACTACATGAAGAAACTAATGAAGGATATACAATAGTCACTGATTTTATTGCAGTTTTACACTAATGTTCTTTGTTTTACTATACCTATATATTAACAATGTATAATAAATAAAAGGCAAAGAATGTAAATTTGACAATGGCTGACTAAACTAACTAACTAAGATCAAGCGTAAATAAATGCTTAATTGCTAAACATGAGTAAACACTAAGCAAATTATTTATATTGTAAATCTTATAATGAATAAAACAATGATTAAATTTAACAAATGTAAAATCAACATTAATGTAATGTATATATAAAACTATTAATTTCATAATGGAAATGAAGTTTCTATTGTCATAAAAAACCCAAAGCTAGAAATAAACTGTAAATAAGTAGACCATATCAAGGTTTTTGTTGTTACTTTTTAAGAAAAGTCACCAAATAAGTTATATTAATCCAATACCCTGTGTATTAAGCACAGATTACACCCGAGTTTCAATATGTTGACAGTTTTTAGAAAACTTGCTTATGCCTTTTTTAACTACAATATATGAATGTTATCATACATTCAATTTCATAAACAAATTCAAAAAAATGAATTGCGACACAAACGCATCACGAGTCACGTGACTAACATGGCGTCACATTACGAAATTACGTTTATGTTACGTCAGAATGTCGCATGTTAAAACTTTGTTTATTGTTCATGAAAGTTTTACGTATTCTAGCAAAATTATAATCACAAAAGGACCTAAAAGGTACAGGTAAGGTGTAATCATATGTAACAAAATTTGTTGTATTTATCATTAAAATATGAATTTCAGTTATTTTTTTTCTATCATAAATATAATTTCTATGGATATTATCCTATCGAAACTGTATATCCTTGTTAATCAATGTAATTACATAAGGATACATCAAAACTACACTGAAATTACGTACTAAATCAATATCTAAAAAATAAACTAAATCAAATCATCCAATTTTGCTTGCACACTGTGAATCATCCAATTTTGCTTGCACACCGTGGAAAAACTGCCGCTATACCTACTGGTGAGTTGTAAAATTTCCAACAGTGCAAAGTTGTGTCAATTTAGCTCTGTGTTCAGCCAATTATAGTTATTGTTATGCCACTATGTCAATAAAATTAAAAGAAACGGAAAAAAACTAAAGAATAAAAAATTAGAACAAGTCTACTTGCTTCTCCTTATTTATGAAGTGCATAATGTGATTGTGGCAATTTTGGCGAAACTTACCTTCAGTTCGGTAAAAACTTTGACGTAAATGGTGATGCAGTAGATTTTTATATGCTACATTAATTGAAGTAAAGCGAAAAAATTCTAGTAAAATTATCTAAAATCCATTAAATAATAACAAAAATCTACATTCATGGAAAAATATGTAACTACATGAAGAAACTAATGAAGGATATACAATAGTCACTGATTTTATTGCAGTTTTACACTAATGTTCTTTGTTTTACTATACCTATATATTAACAATGTATAATAAATAAAAGGCAAAGAATGTAAATTTGACAATGGCTGACTAAACTAACTAACTAAGATCAAGCGTAAATAAATGCTTAATTGCTAAACATGAGTAAACACTAAGCAAATTATTTATATTGTAAATCTTATAATGAATAAAACAATGATTAAATTTAACAAATGTAAAATCAACATTAATGTAATGTATATATAAAACTATTAATTTCATAATGGAAATGAAGTTTCTATTGTCATAAAACACCCAAAGCTAGAAATAAACTGTAAATAAGTAGACCGTATCAAGGTTTTTGTTGTTACTTTTTAAGAAAAGTCACCAAATAAGTTATATTAATCCAATACCCTGTGTATTAAGCACAGATTACACCCGAGTTTCAATATGTTGACAGTTTTTAGAAAACTTGCTTATGCCTTTTTTAACTACAATATATGAATGTTATCATACATTCAATTTCATAAACAAATTCAAAAAAATGAATTGCGACACAAACGCATCACGAGTCACGTGACTAACATGGCGTCACATTACGAAATTACGTTTATGTTACGTCAGAATGTCGCATGTTAAAACTTTGTTTATTGTTCATGAAAGTTTTACGTATTCTAGCAAAATTATAATACAGAAAACAATTAATTTAGCTGCGATAGAAGCATTGTTAGTTTTTATTAAAATTTGGTCATTGGTTTGAGATTTCATTGGAAGTTGTAGCTCGAAAACAATGTACATATATTTGCAGTTTGTATTTTATTTAATGGAATTATTTTTAAAAATAATACTCTATTAGGAAAACGCCATATTTTTCATGCCAAACAACTATATTAGTAATAATGTATTGACAATTGTAGCCGCATTACATTACCATCGTTAAAGGATTTTAAGCTCGTCCTTGAGCTAACGAACGGATCGCGAGATACACGGAATATAAGCATTCCGCTTAATTTCGTGAACTCGGATAGATAATGAATACCATGTCTACCGGGGTAATCTGTGGTATTGAGATACGTGCATTAATACTGATCCTGTATGATGAGTATTTATGTAAGGATGCCCTTTTTGATCAAATTTTAATCTAACCGTTAAAACGAGTTTTATTTTATATAAAAAAATATTGTTTTTAAAACGATGAATGGAATACTTTGATACAAAATTATATCGACGCTAGTTTATTTCAAGCTCCGGTCGTTTCGCAAAGTTAATGTTTTACAAGATGAAAATGAATTTAATTAATAATGGTGTTTACACATACAAAAATAATTAGCCATCACAGTTGAAATTAGTAACAAATACACAAAATTAGGTTTCATGCTCACTAACTAGGAATTCGGTTGACAGTCTAGAAATCGGCCTCATTATGTGTTCGGAACAGAGAAATTGGTAGAATTAACAATAGCTAATACATTTACAAAGATATTAGCTATTTTTTATAAATATATTGTAATTATCTTTTAGTATTAACAGAACCTGTGGTTTGTAAAAGGGTCTCATCTATCAAAGAATCATCAATTTCCCGATTCCAATGGGGCCCGACCGATGCAAACAATAAAAAATGCAGTATTTCAGGTTAAACAAGAGACTATAAAAACGAATCGTAAACAAAACTTAATAGAAAAATAGAAATGAAAAACGGAAATAAAACGTATAACTTACGATCGACATAATGGCATAGTGAGCGCCACCGGACGGCGTCGCGCGGCGGCTACCGACACCGGACGTTAGTGGGTCACTGGGTGCACTGTCACACGGTGGGTTCGTTTGGTTGATTAGTGTTTACATTAGCACTTTTTGGGGTAGGTTTTAGTTTTACGAGCTCGAGTCCTTGAAGGTGAATAAGTTCCAGAATGATTTTGGGCGAACCTTGTCTTGGGGGGGCGAGCGTCGGACCGGTCCGGTTAGCTTCGGGTCCTTGCGGGGGACGGAGGAGTCGCGGGGGGCCCGGCCGCGGCCCGAGGCCGAGCGGGTCGAGTGCGAGGAGGGGGGGCGCGGCGGCGCTGCGGCCGGCCCGGCTGCGTTTCCGCTGCGTGCGCTGAGCGGGCCGGCTGCGTTTCCGCTGCGGGTGCTGGGCGGGCCGGCTGCGTTTCCGCTGCGTGTGCTGGGCGGGCCGGCTGCGTTCCCGCTGCGGGCGCTGGGCGGGCCGGCTGCGTTTCCGCTGCGTGTGCTGGGCGGGCCGGCTGCGTTTCCGCTGCGTGTGCTGGGCGGGCCGGCTGCGTTTCCGCTGCGTGTGCTGGGCGGGCCGGCTGCGTTTCCGCTGCGTGTGCTGGGCGGGCCGGCTGCGTTCCCGCTGCGGGCGCTGGGCGGGCCGGCTGCGTTTCCGCTGCGGGTGCTGGGCGGGCCGGCTGCGTTTCCGCTGCGTGTGCTGGGCGGGCCGGCTGCGTTTCCGCTGCGTGTGCTGGGCGGGCCGGCTGCGTTTCCGCTGCGTGTGCTGGGCGGGCCGGCTGCGTTTCCGCTGCGTGTGCTGGGCGGGCCGGCTGCGTTTCCGCTGCGGGTGCTGGGCGGGCCGGCTGCGTTTCCGCTGCGTGTGCTGGGCGGGCCGGCTGCGTTTCCGCTGCGTGTGCTGGGCGGGCCGGCTGCGTTTCCGCTGCGTGTGCTGGGCGGGCCGGCTGCGTTTCCGCTGCGTGTGCTGGGCGGGCCGGCTGCGTTTCCGCTGCGTGTGCTGGGCGGGCCGGCTGCGTTTCCGCTGCGTGTGCTGGGCGGGCCGGCTGCGTTTCCGCTGCGTGTGCTGGGCGGGCCGGCTGCGTTTCCGCTGCGGGTGCTGGGCGGGCCGGCTGCGTTTCCGCTGCGTGTGCTGGGCGGGCCGGCTGCGTTTCCGCTGCGGGTGCTGGGCGGGCCGGCTGCGTTTCCGCTGCGTGTGCTGGGCGGGCCGGCTGCGTTTCCGCTGCGTGTGCTGGGCGGGCCGGCTGCGTTTCCGCTGCGTGTGCTGGGCGGGCCGGCTGCGTTTCCGCTGCGTGCGCTGAGCGGGCCGGCTGCGTTTCCGCTGCGTGCGCTGAGCGGGCCGGCTGCGTTTCCGCTGCGTGCGCTGAGCGGGCCGGCTGCGTTTCCGCTGCGGGTGCTGGGCGGGCCGGCTGCGTTTCCGCTGCGTGCGCTGAGCGGGCCGGCTGCGTTTCCGCTGCGTGCGCTGAGCGGGCCGGCTGCGTTTCCGCTGCGTGTGCTGGGCGGGCCGGCTGCGTTTCCGCTGCGTGCGCTGAGCGGGCCGGCTGCGTTTCCGCTGCGTGCGCTGAGCGGGCCGGCTGCGTTTCCGCTGCGTGCGCTGAGCGGGCCGGCTGCGTTTCCGCTGCGTGTGCTGGGCGGGCCGGCTGCGTTTCCGCTGCGTGCGCTGAGCGGGCCGGCTGCGTTTCCGCTGCGTGCGCTGAGCGGGCCGGCTGCGTTTCCGCTGCGTGCGCTGAGCGGGCCGGCTGCGTTTCCGCTGCGTGTGCTGGGCGGGCCGGCTGCGTTTCCGCTGCGTGCGCTGAGCGGGCCGGCTGCGTTTCCGCTGCGTGCGCTGAGCGGGCCGGCTGCGTTTCCGCTGCGTGTGCTGGGCGGGCCGGCTGCGTTTCCGCTGCGTGCGCTGAGCGGGCCGGCTGCGTTTCCGCTGCGTGCGCTGAGCGGGCCGGCTGCGTTTCCGCTGCGTGCGCTGAGCGGGCCGGCTGCGTTTCCGCTGCGTGTGCTGGGCGGGCCGGCTGCGTTTCCGCTGCGTGCGCTGAGCGGGCCGGCTGCGTTTCCGCTGCGTGCGCTGAGCGGGCCGGCTGCGTTTCCGCTGCGTGTGCTGGGCGGGCCGGCTGCGTTTCCGCTGCGTGCGCTGAGCGGGCCGGCTGCGTTTCCGCTGCGTGCGCTGAGCGGGCCGGCTGCGTTTCCGCTGCGTGCGCTGAGCGGGCCGGCTGCGTTTCCGCTGCGTGTGCTGGGCGGGCCGGCTGCGTTTCCGCTGCGTGTGCTGGGCGGGCCGGCTGCGTTTCCGCTGCGGGTGCTGGGCGGGCCGGCTGCGTTTCCGCTGCGTGCGCTGAGCGGGCCGGCTGCGTTTCCGCTGCGTGTGCTGGGCGGGCCGGCTGCGTTTCCGCTGCGTGCGCTGAGCGGGCCGGCTGCGTTTCCGCTGCGTGCGCTGAGCGGGCCGGCTGCGTTTCCGCTGCGTGTGCTGGGCGGGCCGGCTGCGTTTCCGCTGCGTGCGCTGAGCGGGCCGGCTGCGTTTCCGCTGCGTGCGCTGAGCGGGCCGGCTGCGTTTCCGCTGCGTGCGCTGAGCGGGCCGGCTGCGTTTCCGCTGCGTGCGCTGAGCGGGCCGGCTGCGTTTCCGCTGCGTGTGCTGGGCGGGCCGGCTGCGTTTCCGCTGCGTGTGCTGGGCGGGCCGGCTGCGTTTCCGCTGCGTGCGCTGAGCGGGCCGGCTGCGTTTCCGCTGCGTGCGCTGAGCGGGCCGGCTGCGTTTCCGCTGCGTGCGCTGAGCGGGCCGGCTGCGTTTCCGCTGCGTGCGCTGAGCGGGCCGGCTGCGTTTCCGCTGCGTGCGCTGAGCGGGCCGGCTGCGTTTCCGCTGCGTGCGCTGAGCGGGCCGGCTGCGTTTCCGCTGCGTGCGCTGAGCGGGCCGGCTGCGTTTCCGCTGCGTGCGCTGAGCGGGCCGGCTGCGTTTCCGCTGCGTGCGCTGAGCGGGCCGGCTGCGTTTCCGCTGCGTGCGCTGAGCGGGCCGGCTGCGTTTCCGCTGCGTGCGCTGAGCGGGCCGGCTGCGTTTCCGCTGCGTGCGCTGAGCGGGCCGGCTGCGTTTCCGCTGCGTGCGCTGAGCGGGCCGGCTGCGTTTCCGCTGCGTGTGCTGGGCGGGCCGGCTGCGTTTCCGCTGCGGGTGCTGGGCGGGCCGGCTGCGTTTCCGCTGCGTGCGCTGAGCGGGCCGGCTGCGTTTCCGCTGCGGGTGCTGGGCGGGCCGGCTGCGTTTCCGCTGCGTGCGCTGAGCGGGCCGGCTGCGTTTCCGCTGCGGGTGCTGGGCGGGCCGGCTGCGTTTCCGCTGCGGGTGCTGGGCGGGCCGGCTGCGTTTCCGCTGCGGGTGCTGGGCGGGCCGGCTGCGTTTCCGCTGCGGGTGCTGGGCGGGCCGGCTGCGTTTCCGCTGCGGGTGCTGGGCGGGCCGGCTGCGTTTCCGCTGCGGGTGCTGGGCGGGCCGGCTGCGTTTCCGCTGCGGGTGCTGGGCGGGCCGGCTGCGTTTCCGCTGCGGGTGCTGGGCGGGCCGGCTGCGTTTCCGCTGCGGGTGCTGGGCGGGCCGGCTGCGTTTCCGCTGCGTGCATTAAATAAGTAAATAACTCATATTCATTAAAACAATTTTAACATTATAATTCACCATGGACCTTACAAGAAAATGTCAACACGCTCGCGTCAATCCACATTTGATTACCGCAAAAGCTCGGGTTGTGGTCACGTAATTTTAGTAATCTAAATAATATTGAATATACATCTAACTTACTCTGAATTTGAGGTCCTCGTTCAGTTCCCTGGCGCGCTCTAGTCTGTCTAGAAGCAAGGTTCTTTGTTCCGCTGCACGTTTCAGCTTCTCGCAATACATCTGGAAATATGAGAACAACATTTGTCAGACAACTATGAATAGTAATACCATAAATAATACACAAAAAATGTCCCAAATAAGTTTCAGCAAAAATTGAATTAAAAGGAATTAATTTTTTAGATCTCTGTCTACTTAATTGCATTAACAATATATAAATCTCTTATTATTGACAAACTGTATATGGTATCCGTAACAAGCATAAAAAATAAAGTTTACTTAAGTTCGAAAACAGTCTAAGACGCGTAAATTACCATGCGGCAACACGCAAAAATTCATTTACATATAAGCTCATATAAGCTCAATAAACGTATATTTTGTGTTAAAATAATACATTTACTTTTCTTCGCAAATTTTTAAGAGTCGTCCGCTAACCATGGAACAGTTACAGTCATATCAAACATCTAATATGTTTGATGATGGTGATGAGAGAGTTGTCTTTCTATAGTTGGTTGGCTTTATTACTGAAGGCTGTACAGATATCATTCTATCTGTATGTAAACGCGACAGTTACACCAAAGCATGAATGAGAGAATTAGTCACCTTTGTAGGTGAGTAATTCTCTCATTCACGATTTCTATTTTCACTTTAATTAGGAGTTTCGTTACAAAACTCAACGGTTAGTGAAATAAACATTATTAAGAAATTCAAGTAACTAAGATAAGAAGTTACGGAGTATATCTGTTTAACTAATAAAGGCATTCTGATTTCGCAACATCCTCTTTGATGCTAGTCGTCGGATTAAAGTAAGTGTTTATGAAATAAGTACGTTCTCGGCCACACTAAGTAGGCATTTAATATGCAAATAGTCGCAAACCTACCGAAAAGATAATGTGGAATGTTATAATGTGCTTATCGGATACAAATGTAATGACCTTCTACGTGTAGTGAGCGTACGTGATCCGTGCGATGTAGACTGCGGCTGAGTTGAAATGTGAAAGACTATTGTATACTGAAAGACTAAGTAATATTTGTGGTACCAGGAACAAAAAAACAATGAACATGATTTTGATATATATATATATATATATATATATATATATATATATATATATATATATATATATATATATATATATATATATATATATATATATAAATAAATAAATATCTTCACGCAATTCCCAATACACGGGTAGACAAAAGTCTAGTCTAGACAATTAAGACCCTTCGACCCACCTTCCACCGAGGACATTTTTGGGACAACGTGACAGGTAGTGAGCTCGTCGCTGTTTTTACGTCTAATCCAACGAAATAATTCGTACATAAGTTTTTGAAAAAGCCATTGGTAGGAGCTTGCCACCTGGGGTCCAACACGGGTTTCTTGACTGGAAAGTCCGACTACCCAACCACTCGGTTATCGTGATATTTTTAAATAAATTTACATTTTTAATACAGGCTTAATCTATCTAAGACTATCCCCCCCCCCAGAAATGGGAGAGGGGGGGGGGGACGGTCCGGTTACCTGCACTCACCAGACGAAACGCAGAAGTTTGTTAGACTTCTACTTCACGCCGGTATTCTGTGAGGTCGTTGTACTTCCCCGGTCGAGCCGGCCCATTCATGCAACAACAAAAGCTGATGCGTGGCTCTACCACTGCGTAGGCACCTAGGCCAAATTATTTAATCATCCTGACACTAATGCCAAAGTAATCACTTCAAAAGAAACTACAAAGTCCTTTACAAAACAAACTCAAGAGGCGGACAAAAGAGAGGCGAATGGATTGTTTCCACTTTAACGGCGTTGGTTGACTTGCTCTGCCACAGTCCATTAGACTTTATTGTTCCGCGTCACTTTACTGAAACTACTAAGTTACGTCACGACGTCACACTGGCCATGATTATACAAACGCCAATTTTTCCGCCATGGCTTTGCACGTACTTCGTTACGTCAATGGTGATGTCGGCCGAAATTTAAACCTTTTAAAAAAAAAACCTTAGAGCTCACCGATAAGAATGGCATTCGTTTGATTAGACATCTAATTACACACAATCACTCAGATCGTTTATTTGGCAAATTAATGTTTAAGCACATTAATGTTGAATCTATAGATGTAAATGTACTATGGAAAAACTACCTTGCGCAATAGAATAACTTGGAGAAAAGTGAAAGTTGACAAAAAGATGAGCAAAATGTCACAGACCCAACCGAGGATCCTGGGTAATCAAATAAATATATACTATTAAACAACTCAATGAGTTTAGATTATTATTTATTTAAATTTATTTGCCTAAGATTGGTCACAGTGTACAGACTTAGCCTAAACACTGCAAGACGCCTCTTCATCTTGTGGAA
Source organism: Sericinus montela (assembly GCA_029286605.1). NCBI lineage: Eukaryota > Metazoa > Arthropoda > Insecta > Lepidoptera > Papilionidae > Sericinus > Sericinus montela. The sequence continues at coordinate 772,095 of JAGSMR010000011.1, forward strand.
GTCCTCCTACACTGCGGCTCGGCAAAACACGATGAAGTTAGCATAAAATATACTTTGTGGTCTATAAGAATATGGCAAAAAAAGTCTCGAGAACTATTCTCCTATATGTCGTCAGTTCTGCGAGCTACGTGGCCGGCCCATCGTTGCATCTCTGCTAGGAATATAATATACATTTATTGCTTCCTAATCATTACGCCTATGTCGGTTAGTTCTGATATTAATACACCCAGCTTAAATCCTTTCCCTAGCAAAATCTGACTGCAGAAAAAAAATACGGTACCGAAGACATTTTAGGACGTTAACTTGTAAATTCAAATCGACCATATATTGGTTTTTAATGATTCAAATATAACGCACCGACATTACAGGAAGGGAAACTCTTGATGTTCTAATTAATCTTATGTACAATTCAAGACTTTTGAGGATATCGAAACGCGTATGATGAAATGAGAGCAACAAAAATAAATTCTTGGAAAAGTACAAACCTGTTTCTGTGCGATGGAAACGAGAAGTTGCCGTTGAAGTTCGACGGGATTGCTCTCTTGGAGAATCGCCGCGAATTTCTTCGAGTCGGGACTTGGCATCGCGGGCAGCCGGGGCGGCGTCTCGAGCGCCGCGTCCAGACGGCCGAGCGGCGAGCGCGGCGACGCGGCCGGACTGACCGCCGCGGCTTCCAGCTGCGCAGCTCTCGCTAGCAGAGCGTCTCTTTCGCTTCGCAAGCGCACGATATCCGTGCAATCCCCGCATCCCGTTGACAAAACTCTAGCAAACGACTCCTCCGCCGTCTCCGACCGTCTATCGTCCAACTCGCCCCGCAGGAGCTCCGCCTCGTCGCGCAAGCGGACGCCCTTGCGTTGGATGGTGTCGAGTAGCGCCCACAGTTCGTCCTCCAGCGGCCGGGGGCGAGACGAAGCGGACGCGGAGGCGGAAGCGGATGAGGAGTGAGCGTCTTTTCCACATGACGTCTCGGTGCTGAAGCCCGAGTCCTGTACGGAAGGTTGCGGCTTGGCTCTGGCGGTGTCGCCGCCGCCGCCGGCAAGTTTCCGCCTGACTCGAACCCCGGGCTCCCAATCCCTGCGCGCGCCGCTTGCCGGCATCGACGGCGCCATTTTGGAGCGCAGGTTTGGGAACGTCTCGATGACGAGGTCTCGGAACTCGAGCAAGGCCCCGACTTCATTCTGGAGTTCCTGCGTTCCAAAAGATCTATATTAATATTTAAGTAAATAACGAAAAAACGTTGCCAGAGTTGAAAGTTAGAAACTATTTCAAGGGAAAATATTTTATAGAAGTCCTGTGGCAGCCGTTTTAACTCGGAAATGAGTCGCGCGTTTGAGGACTGAATTAACATAAAACTTTAACAGAGCGGTGGCAGGGTGACAGCAGTACAATACAAGTACCTCACACAGCACATACAGTATAAAATAGATACACAAAGCGACGTACCTGCAAGGCGACGAGCGACTTAGCCTGCTCCGAGATGAGATAGTGGAAGGGGCCGGGCTGCGAGCGCAGCTGCATGCACTCCATGCCCGAGCCGCCCGAGCCGCAGTCCGCACCGCCCGTCTGGAACAAACAATTATTATGTGAAATACATGGCGAAAATAAAATTACAAGGCGAGTTTAATCTGTTTCGGTTATAAGTTGTGAACTTAGGAATTGCGTTTTGGTTTCTTATCGATATTGTTCAAAAATTTCTATTTGTAAAAATATAAACGACAATATTAAACCATCTTTACGAAATTCGTAAAGGTGGTTTAATATTGTCGTAACACATTCAGATACATTTAGGTGTAATAGCAGTTATAGATCGGGCCGCCGGCGAAGTTCATCAGTTTACTATCATACAAATATATTAAGTAAACCTGTCATAATTTCAAGTCAAAACTATTTATAACTTTATGTTTTGCGGCCACAAACATACGGATCCTATATTTTTAAATATATATAGTAGATAATTATCCATGTATGTATTTACGTACTTATGTAAAAACCTCCTAATTTGCATCGTCAACTCGTCATGTCTCATTCAATGTTGAAACGTTTCCTGCGGAGGCATCTTGTGCAACATAAAGTGTGTGGCAAAATAATATTTTTTGCCAGTCCGCAATGCCGACGCAATTACGGACTGAAATGTTCACTCTCAAAGCGAGATAAAACAGAAACGTAACTTAGCTATTTTTTAAAAATAGAACGTTCATCTTTTACGCAGATGAGTAACTTCAGTAATTTTACTTCAATTGATAACATTATCATGTTATCAATTGAAGTAAAATTCAAGTCAAGTTAAATTACTTGTTCCTAAATTTACTTATTTACTCCGCTCGAGTCCAGCATGGAAATGTTCTGATTTTTTAAAACAAATTGACCTTAATCTCAAAATAGCTTTGGAAAAAATTCTAAACTTATCTTTAGTCTCATCTAGCTGGACTCAAGCTACTTTACCTGTTAGATTTGGAGGTATCGGTATTAGAGAGGTTTCAAATATTGCGCTGCCGGCTTTCCTTGCCTCCGTACAGAGTGTTCATGATTTGTCACGTAAAATTCTTAAGAATGATTTGGACTTGACCTTTGCTACCGAGGCAAGAGAAGCATGGTTACGTCTCTGTCCCGGCGAGGATATTCCACTGGAACCTAACTCACAAAAACGGAGGGATATCCCGTTGGTTCAGAATGTGCAGAAATGCTTACTGAACAATTTTCACTGTGACAGACACCGCGCCCGCTTTCTAGGTGTTTCGACAAAGGAATCCAGTTACTGGCTACATGCTTTACCATCAAGTAACTTTGGTACATTACTAGATAACGAAAGTTTACGTATAGCTGTAGAAATACGATTGGGAGCATCGATTTGTCAACCACATCGATGTCCTTGTGGCAGCGACAGCGAGTGCCCGCAGACTATCTCGTCACGGTTCCTTGAATGAAGTCGTCCGAAGAGCTCTTGTTTCCATAAATATTCCATCGGTTTTAGAGCCTTGTGGAATATTTAGGGAGGATGGTAAGAGAACCGACCGGCTTGACTTTAGTCCCTTGGGAGAGAAGCAAAGCTCTTGTGTGGGACGCAACTTGCGTCGATACATTAGCGGCCTCTCATATCAAGGGTACTTCGATAAGGGCCGGGGCGGTATCAGAGACAGCTGAATTGGGTAAATGGCGTAAATATGAGTCTTTGAAAGGCTGACTATATATTTGTTCCATTTGCCGTAGAGACAATCGGTCCGTGGGGTCCCCGCGCGATGCAGTTTCTAAAGGAATTGTATCCGCGACTTATCGTTGCCGCTGGTGACAAGAGGGCTGGTTCTTTTCTCGCTCAACGGTTAAGTCTAGCCATTCAACGTGGAAATGCAGCCAGCGTTCTTTGTACCATGCCACGAGGAGTAGGGCTCTACGATTATAATAGTTTTTAATTAATAAGTATTGTTATAAGTAATAAGTAAGTATTGTTATAAGTATTAATAAATATTAACATAATTTTTTCTGTAAATAAATTTTCATTTATAACATTTAGTCGAATTCAAATGAAAATGTACTTTAACTTGTAACTTCAAATACAATTTTACAATAGTTAAGAATTCACATGTTTTGGGCCTCCTGACTCAAGTATACTATAATACTTATTCCATAATATACATACATACATACAATCACGCCTCTTTCCTATAGGGGTAGGCAGAGACCACTTCTTTCCACTTGCTACGATCCTTACATACTTGTTTCGCTTCGTCCACTTTCAATATATTTATTTCACTACAGGTTATTTTTTTTTACAAAATATTATATTATGGAATATATTCCTTCCTTCCATTATATAATATTTTGTAAAATTAATCTGTAGTGAAATAAATATTTTTTTCCATTTTCAAAACAATGTTCAGTTTTATTGTATAAGTGCTTGATAATTGAGGGGTCAAGGCATTCGCGGTAATTTAATAGTACGTGAGTGCAGCACTTATAATTAAAATTAATAATTTTATCGTTAATTAGTTAATTCAAGTTGTGAATTTACTTTGCTCGGTTTTGAAGGAAAACATTATTGACTGAGTGCAATTTCCTGAGTTTGGAATCGAGGCGATCTCTTATGGCCATGACACTGCACAGAATATGCAATAATAAGTATGATAGTAATTCTATTACCAGTAAGACATGCCATGTAGTACTGAGACCAAAACTGTCGCGTGAAGAACGCGCGCATCGATTGTTTTCCAATGAGTGCAAGAGTGAGAGGTGTAGAACAACTGTCGAAGTGCGGGTTCGATGTCTATTAGAAAACTCTAATAGGAATGTTATAAACTTAGATAGTTTCGACTTATCATATGATACATTGTAAAAAAATGGTAATACAGTTGTTAGAATCTGCTTATTTAAACATGTTATAAGCGAATATTTTCTCTTTTGGCTACACATAATTTTGGACTGTGGACATATGTGTTAAACAAATACTCAATAACATGTAGACATTGATGTGGGTTGTGTTTTGTATTGTATAACTGTTTTTATCCCAATAAATGAAGGAAAGAAATAATTTCACATATAAAAAACCATTCAACAATGCGAACGATTGCACCAGCGTGGCAATTTTTTTTAATAGTACCTCTCAAAAGATTCGACTTTTGTACACCAAATGTTAAAATGTTTATACCAAATAAATGTTAAGTGAAATAGCGCACTTACAGTGAACTCTGAGCAAAGGCCTTCGCTTACACATATTGTTATTGTTTGTGACCTCATAATCCACTGTAATTATGTTATTCTACGTTGTGATTGCCTATATATTTTAAGTCTACCCTAAAACTGAATTCTCAGAAATAACAATGCGAACTTTTTTTAATATTTTAAGCAATATGCGAAATAGGAAAAAATACCGGTTTCTGAATACGGAAGATGTCGAACATTTAATGTATTTAATTACCAATTACCAACTGACAAACATTTTATTTTATTTATTACTTAGTTTAAAGTCGGACTAGCGAAACACGTATAAAAAACAATATAAAAAGTAGAATTGGAGAAAACGAAAGAAACGTTACTTTTGACGGATGAATAAACAAAGACCTACATAAGTGACAAAAACTCTTTAGAAGTATTAATCAAGGTATCAACAAACAAAGAAAATTTCAATCGTTTTTTTGTTTATTTAAACCGTTTCTTTTTAAACTTTCTTACGTATGTTGTTATAAATATAAGAAAAAAAATGCTTATAATGAAATTTATTTTAATGTAAAAATGTAAATTAAGCTAGGAATCCACCTGTTGGTAAGTTCATGATGCATTCTCAATTCCGAGGACTAATAGTCAGTAACTACAATTGCTCCCTGTATGATCCAGGACACAACTACTTTAACTCTGCTTCGACGGCAGAAGTTATCGATTTCTGACATTCGATCAGTTAAACTGTGCCTATGTATGAATGAATATAATGGAATTCAATTAATACATCCAGATGTTAATATGGTAGATACTGGAGAACTCTTTACAGTACATTCGTATACCACGTCAAGTTCCAGTACATTATATTTGTCTCACCGTATATTACTTACTCTACCTTATGATATGAGGGCAGCACAATATTAATTTTAAAATATATATATTTGATTTTATCCTGTTAAATCTAAATCTTAAAAACATTTCTGATTGGCACCTAAGCAACACATACACATCAATTGAATCTCGGGTAAATGCAATTTTTTTAGTAACACGTTTACAGGAAAGCTGTTATTACACTTGTTTACAGTCACCCAATCAATTGCAGATGGAGTGCAGTAAATGCAAGTGAATATCGCCTTTATTCCACGGACGGAGGGTCTCGTTGAGGCTGTAGTGTTGGACCGCGGTCACGAGCAGACATTGCAGCTGCTGTTTGTAATGCAAGTCAAAAACGACTACGACGTCGCTTTGTAGCGTAAAATCGCCGCACGGCTGAGTGCTCACGCCCCGGACACTGTCTCTTCCTGCGCCCATTGTGAGCTTGCGTTATCAACGTTTCTCTTAAAAAAAATTAATATAATATTGTAGCTTCTAATTTCCGGCCGCCACTTCATCCCTGCAGTTTTCCAAAATGGACACTAATTAAATAATCTCGGAAAATACCTAATCAGATCTCTTCCACGGGAACCGTACATACTATGGATTAAAATTAGCTTTTGTACTATTTCATAATTCATCTATCCCTGTGGTAAATTTTATCCAGATCCGTACAGCCGTTCTGAATTGATTGAATTATAAACATCTTTTTTTTTGCGGTTTTTTTTCATTATAAACTAAAATTCCCTATGTGGGCATAAGAATCTACCACCCCTTTTTTATACAGTTAGCGTAATTAGAAGTGAGAAAGGAAGCAAAAAAAAATTCTATTCAACTTAATAAATTTAACTTCCTCGTATACAAATACATTCCACTGCATAATGTAACGGTGTAAATATAATTTTCACAAAGGCTTTATAAATAATTTGTCTAAACAAAGGATTCATAATTGGGTCGTCAAATTATAATCTCATCGTTGAATTTAACATTCGCGCACGAAGTAGGTAGGTACATGAGTGCCCACTCAAATTACAACACCTCGTTAAAATAATTTCAATGTTACAGAAAAGAACTTAAACGGCTTTCAGAAACTTTAAATAGAATATTCTCTATACAATAGTGGTCGAGTACGCACAGAGTGGAGTATTTTGTTATGAATATTGTTTGTTTTATAACGTAAAAAAATTTCTTTTGTAAATAGAATCGAGTATTTAGCAAGTATAAGCTAATTTAATATCAATAAATAGTATAATTGTAATTTTATATCAAATTAAATAATTTAATGTAATAAATTTAGCAATAAAGATTTGTAGTTGCGTAAATATTTACCTAAGAACATTACAAAAGATGAACAAATAGCATTCCTGTTAAAGACGTACTTATTTTCTTTGGTTCATCACAAAAAGTTAGTATATTGATATATATTTTATTAATTGTTATACCGCAATGCATCTTTAGTCTTTGAACTGGAAATTGGAATCACATTGATGTGTAACGGCTCTCAGTACCTGTATGGTTTATTAGCGATTTTAGTTGAATTACCGGCTATAAAGTGTGCAATTTACTAAGTAACCCGACATTATTAACCTCAATAACCTTTACGTGTGCTAGAATTAAGTAAAGATGATAATTGTAGCGTTTCTTATTTGTAAACAGCTACTCAGATGTGGTATAGTAGGTTGTAGTAATTAAAAGGCATGTGGTATTGGCGTTAGAATTTTTCGCCTCTTTTCTTCTGGTGTCGTAAGAGGCCACTAAAGAATAAATAAATAAATAATAAATATCTTCACGCAATTCCCAATACAGAGTTAGACAGAGGTCTAGTCTAGACAATTAAGTCCCTTCGACCCACCTTCCACCGAAGATATTTAAGGGACAACGTGACAGGTGGTGAGCCTGTCGCCATCTTTATATCCAAGCCAACGATGTAATTCGTACATAGGTTTTAGAAAAACCCATTGGTACGAGCCTGCCACCTTCGTGACTTACTACTTACTAAAGGAATAACCTTAAAATGGCAATGGTTAACGACTGAGGTCCCGGGTTTGATTCCCTGACGGGTACATGAAGAAAACACTTTTTCTGCATTTTCTCGGGTATGGGTGATTGCAGTAACTTCGTTGTTTCTTGTTCCGTGACATAAGTGTCTAAGGTGCAAAGTGTTTATTGCGATCACAAACCCTTAGGCCTGTACAGCGGTCTTCTACATGCCATTTATAACTTTCCAGGTGCTATTGAGGTTCGGAGAATAAATTATATATAAATTTTTAATGATACAAATATCATACAAATAATACGTAGTCAAGGTAACGTATCTAATATGTAATCTAAGGTGTGTTTGTAAAATAATTTCAATCTGTGAAGCTCTATGAAGTAATTCTTACCACGAAGTCTATTAAACGTGTGGTTGTGACCTTCGTGGTATGCTACAGTCGAATTAAAACTGCCGGGGCCATGACTTGTGCATAACATGAATAATTATAAGTTTTTATGTTTGTATAATACTATAATAATTGATCCGTCTAACAACTACGTCCGACCTTTGTCTTGATCTTACATAGTACACTTACACACCTCAGTACAATACCTAATCGTGTGCTGATATTAAAAAAAAGTGTAAAATCTTGGTCAATTGGCAATATGATCAACACCATGTAATCAGATCACTTTAAGTTTCGAATCTTTACAAATTATAACTTTACCTTCAAGTCTGATAGAAAGAGAGAACGCGAATTTAAAAATAATTTTAAAGTAAATCATTAATTAAATAAAAGTATGATTATATATATTCATGAAATTTTCTTTGGATAAGACATTTCAGAAGTACATTATATCTACAGATGATGAAGGTCGCCTATCAGTTTACATTCGTCCTTGTGCGGTGTGTTATAAGGTGAAACATCTCCTGCAAGAGCTTACAGGAAATCCTCCTTACAAAAGAGTGTCTTTGAGTTGCAATGGACTTTTTGAATCACAGGCCTTTTAGTAAATAATATGTACGAATCTCAAAGCGGTGTAGTCACGATGGCCGAGTGGTTCGGTCATTGGAATTCGAATCCGAGACTCGAGTTCGACCCCCAGGTTCGTGACAATAAATGATTTTTTTAACATGTGTAAAATTTATATCCTTTGCATGGACACATATACAACGACAGGCTCGCCACCTGTCACCTTGTCCTAAACAATGTCTTCGGTGAAATGTGGGTCGAAAGGACTCAATTGTCTAGACCTCTCTCTACCCCAGTACTGAGAATGGCATGGACAACTGCAGCCAACGTATTACTGCGCAGTTAACAAAACAAGTTATCATATCACATCAATAAACAAGATGATACCTGAGATATAGTATACTTGAATGCGACAAACAGTATCAGCTATCTATCTATATAGGAGTACCTAAAAAGATTGTATACGTCAATGACATTATGTAAACGGCATACATGACAGAATCACTAATATTCACGGTATTTCAGCAATAAATGTAATTCAACAACATACACGTTATCGCCGATAACAACGCCAAATGCCGATGTCGTTCCCCAAGTGCTGATAAGGTTCTGTATTCGATTTTTAGAACAGATATGTATACGGCTAGGTATCGGTTTTTTAATAGACATTTTTTGGATATATGAATGTATATAACTTTACATATACATACATACATATAAATCTTTCACTTTTTTGTATTTAGAAACATTATATTTCAAACTATTACAGGTATTAAAGGAATTCACTTTCTGTAACAAAATGAATGAATTAATTCTATCCATATAATAATAATTCGATATACAAAATTGACATAAAAAATTAGTTTGAGAAAAAATTTTTAGAAACTCATTGAAATTTGATTAAATTTCTATATTTCCAGGTTATTATTATTTTTAGTAATTCTATTAATATTTTTATATTAAATATATTTTATACTGTATTTCTCCCACATTAAATGTGTTATTGAAACACATTTAATTTTACTTTAAAAAAATATTTACTTATCTGCGTACATTACGTAATACAGTAAAAAAATCTTACAACATTTTTCCACGAAGAATTAAAAAGTGACACACTTAGCATCAACATAATATTTGTAATTGTCTTTTATCAGAATTAAATGTAAATTTGCTCCATAAGGAAGATTGTACCGTGACTGAAAGTTTTTAAAAATTCTTGTTTGATTTTTGCAAAATCTATTCTGTATGTATTCCAATCCATTATGTAAGATCCACTTCTGAATTAAGTTCAAGACCTCCACGCATTTATACTGGACTATATATTAAATTTATGACTATAAATAAATTAAATTTATTCGTGTAACATAAGATTTAACTATCTTGCATTCCGTGGCTCTGATAAGAGACAATTTGGGAAAAAAACCTCTTTATCCTTATGACGTCAGATAGCGAAATAAACATAAACACCAGAACGCAATCAAATTCAAAATAAATTACGGCAGTGTCTATGGTGCAAGAAGTCTGACACTGAGATAGACTAAGAGGGGGCCTAATTCTGGTGGAAGTATTTATATAATGTTAAGTAAGTTGATTGATAAAAAGATTACCCGGTATTGATGGCCTGATAGACTCGTTCGTAGTGACCGTGCCTCCAAAGCTTCGTAAGCAAAGTAAGTTTTCGTGTTTTCGACTCCCGTTAGGGACAAATATTTGTGTGATGTACATGATGGATGTTTATATGTACTTATGAACATTTATCTATGTAAATATATATCTATGTACTTACATAGATATATATTTTCGTACGTCAACGAGACTTGGACATTAAGACGGCGATAGGCTCATCACCGGTCGCGTTGTCTTCAGGGAAAAATAGGTTAAAAGGACTTAGTTGTCTAGAGCTCTGTCTACCCTAGTATTGGGAAAATGTGTCAAGGTATTTATTTATTTAAGTTAAATAAAGTTTTAGTTTCACATTTAACATTACACAATTGAGTTTGTCTTCAACTCGCTATAAAAATTAATTAACGAATGAAACCTGGGTAGTCCGTGTCGGTTTTATTCGCGCCAATAATATCCGGTTGCTTGAACTCGAAACCCGTTCATAAGTACATGAGTCATCCGAGTAATGAATTACTAGAACTGTTCGCGAATATGAATAACCTTATGTCGCAAATCGAATACCACTCGAATGGACAACGTGGCCATGTGGCCGTTTATGTTTCCGTCACGAAAACGGAGGCCCGCGAAAGTTCGTTTACATCTAATGTCAGGGATGCGCGCGCTATCGCCAGAAGTTAATCAATAGAAATATCATTCCAGTGGTTATTCTTTGAAAATGTTACGTTTGTCGTCTTAGAATAGTTGCTGCTAGACTCTCGTTCGAGATAACCCTAGAACCGGATGTGAGGGTAGCAAATTTAGCTTTAATTAAAAGGACACGAGATCTGTGTTAATATATTGTTAAAATAGATAACCATTTCTGAACTCAACAAATGAACACTTTCCTTTCGTACTGCCCTCACTTAGGAGTAATGGTTATACATTACTTTGTATTTCATACACACTTCAATTATTATTTTTCTTCTTTTTTTTTAATTGATAACCAAATTCACAGTTGTATAAGAACCAGGTACTTACATAATTAACTTGAAAAACAAAAATATTATTTGCAAGTCAAAATACGGACGTTCCAATTTTAAAATTTAATCGTGTTCCATTTCAAAATCGGCGTAAAGTAGGCCATCTTGGCGCCAATGGCGCGTCTTTTACGGTCTTTAACACCACCATCAAAATAGTGTTTATGAATAAAATAAGGACTTTCTAAGGCAGCCGTGTAACGAGCTGCACAATAAATTTTAACACGTTCTTCATCTTTTAAAAGCAACTTTGAAGAAAAATCTGGTCGCCCTCTGAGGACTGTTACGGAAAGGAAATGTTTTTTAATTTCAACCAACGCGATCTCTTTACTAATTTTCATTAAAATATCAAATTGGATGTTGTTTGATTTCTTTTTACGGAAGTTCTTTTCTCTCATTTTTTTAGTGCTTTTTCGTTCCATCGAGTTTCAAACCACAACGATGCCAAAGAAAAATGTGCCAAAGGTGTGTCATGTCACTTTAAAAATATAAGAAACTACGGTGGTTGCACATTGCATGTTATATTATTGCGAATCGGCTAGCATTGTAAATCGATACGCGATTCGAGATATTATGTGTCGAAGGACCACAAACAGACTGGTCGGATGACATCGATGCTTAGCATGCTAACTTGTAATAACAATTTATATTGACTATCGAGTTTCATGCGCGATACTTACGACAACACAAATTCAAAATGCTTTAATATTTTGTTTTGATTGGTTGCAAGTTTTTACCGTCAGTCAATGTTAGGTACAATAAAATAATAAATATATTAATAATATTTTTCTTACAGGTGACATCTTCTTATTTATCTAAATGAAGTCACGATAGCCGAGTGGTTGGGTGGTCGGAATTTCGAGTCGAGAGGCCCGAGTTCGATCCCCAGGTGACAGACTCGTACCAATGGGTTTTTCAAAAACTGCTTGCTTGGGCATAAAGACGGCGACTGGCTCACCACCTATCACATTGTCCCGAAAATATCTTCGGTGGAAGGTGGATCGAAGGGACTTAATTTTCTTGTAGACGTGTGTCTACCCCTGTTTTGGGAACTGCGTGAACATATTGATTTATTTATCTAAATAATAAACCCGCAATATACACCACCACACATACCACAAAACAAAATATTGTTCAAATAGACAAAATAATAGTTGTTCTCCAAACACCAACGTATAAATTTATGTCTGCTATGTATAAATATATTTATATTTACGAGGACTAGATTAGTTCCTTAGAAAAAAGATGTGTTAAGTCATTAATTATGTATTTATTATTTCCGAAAAACGATTAATAAAAACTATTACAACATGAAATATTATTACTTCCATAAAGCAGATAAAATATTAAACATACATATGAAACAGTAAACAATAACTGTATGCCTACTTTACGATTTTGCATAACTGACATACTCTTAGGGTTCCTACTTACATGAATTTAATTGCTCTTATTCACATCGAAAGTGATGCCTTTCGTGGACGCTATTTGGTTACGTAAAAGTGTATTTCCGTATATTTGCTTTAAAGAAGATTGCGAACTTGAAAAACTTGTATTTTTGGAATATAAAATAAACAAAACATTTTGATAAATAAATAACAATTTCATCATACACAATAATACACGTTGCAAGTCAAGTTTAAGTACTACTGTTATCGTTGATAATAAATCGGGTCTGTAAGTTTATTTCTTTTTTTAATTATTAATACGTTAAATATTACATTAGTTAAAATAATTATACATTGTTGAGTGAAATATTCGCCGCGACAAGCATTTTTCATACAAAAGACTGACTTTGTAATGCGTTATACAGAATATACCAGCTTTTTACCAAAATAACAACTTCATCTAAACCATACATTTAAATGCGCGTAAATAGTCACATTGCGAGACATGATCATTTTACAGTGGTAGAGCCACGCATCAGCTTTTGTTGTTGCATGAATGGGCCGGCTCGACCGGGGAAGTGCCACGACCTCACAGAATACCGGCGTGAAGTACAAGTCTAACAAACTTCTACGTTTCGTCTGGTGAGTGCAGGTAACCGGAGGCCCAAACCGCCCCATTGCGGGTGCGGGGGCGGCGGTAATCACTTACCATCACGTGAGCCACCTGCTCGTTTGCCTCCCTATTCTATAAAAAAAACATGATCACATAAGATAATCGAGTTAGGTTTTCTGGGACGAATAAAGAATTTATTTCATTGCGATAAAAAAAAAGGAGAGAGCATAAAAAAGCACTTATTATCCATTACTATTAACCAGTTATGTTCAGAGTAATACCGTCTGGTATCGGGATAGGAATGTACCCACCCCCTTTCCACACGTGCATGAAAAGTACTAAGGACAGCTGTGAAAATAGCAATGGATCCGACATTTTAAAAATAACTATCCCGACATGTGTCAAAACCATTACGATTTTCACACTCGGTCCTCTAATAATATCCTTCAACACCATACAAAATGGTGGCAAGTACACCAAAATAACGTGTCGAATGCCGCTTCGCCATACATTGACGAAACTAAAATCACTCGGTACAGATAATAATCGTAATATGCGGCCGTGAAATAATAAAACGTAAGTACCGCAATAATAAGTACGTTTATACGTTACGGAAGATGTAGAGCATTAATCAAAATGATTTCTAGTGGTATGCGTTTTGTGCTTTTTACGGTCGACCTATTCCGGCGCGGGTAAAGTGGAGCATTCGTCGGTTACCCAGTGTTGCCGTTTTGATACAAATTAAAAATGTAATCGACTGATGAGTGCGTGTCAGACACGCGTCACGTGTTTCGCATTATTTATTAGAAATCTTGAGTAGTCACGATAGCCGAGTGGTTGGGTGGTCGGAATTTCGAGTCAAGAGACCCTTCTTCGATCCCTAGGTGGCAGGTTCGTACCAATAGGTTTTCCAATAACTTTATGTACGAATTATATCGTGGGCTTGGACATAAAGACGGCGACGGAGTATCATTGAGAAAAAAAGAAGTGGCATAAATTTTCGCTGATAGTACAAGTCATGTTGATACGTCATAGCTAAATTGTGCATAGAGTAGTGTGAGGTCTGATAGAGCCTGATACTGCTATCACTAATCTGAGTCTTGCCACAAATTCTTATTGAAAGATGGGAAAGAAATGTATAGGTATATACACGTAAAGCAAAAGTGAACATCGCGAGGATACAACAACTAGCTCATATAGAAACCATGCAGGTTTATACAGAGCGTACCCAGCATATCGTTTATTTTTATTTACACCTCCATTGTTTGAGGTAATGATCTTGAGGTGTGGCTCGCCTTGTAAACTGCAGCGCATAAACCAACACACATTTACGACTACGCGCCAGTCTGTCTGTTATTTTTTCTTTGGATCGATGTTATAAAAAGATTCGAAGTGAAAAACAGATGCCCGAGATGTATTTTGGTGTTACGTTGTGTATGTTAAAGTGATTAACTAAACTGACACGTGGAAAGAGTGCTCGGGCTTACGATGCGAGATATAATCTGCTGTGACATGCGTAGAAGAATATGTGTAACAAACGGAAAGCGTTATAAAACAAAACGCTTCATGCTTAGAACTAATAAAAGTAGATACAGCAAAGTTTTTCAGGAAAATGCAATGTGTCACGATTAACCTAAGATTAAGCATCAATGTATTAACACGGCGTATTTCGAAGTTGAAAAAATAAAATAATATATTGGTACACAAAGGCATCGTAAATGTTTAGATAAATAAACAACAATTGAATAATACACAAAAATGTAAGTTTTTGGTATTCATTTAAAATTTTAAAATAAAAAAATAAATATAAATATTTTCACGCAATTCCCAATACAGGGGTAGACAGAGGTCAAGTCTAGACAATTAAGTCACTTTGACCCACCTTCCACCGAAGATATTTTCGGGACAACGTGACAGGTGGTGAGCCCGTCGCCGCCATTATGTCCAAGCCAACGATGAAATTCGTACATAAGTTTTTTGAAAAACTCATTGGTACTGCCACCTGGGGATCGAACTCGGGTCTCTCGACTCGAAATTCCGACCACCCAACAACTCGGCTATCGTGACTATATTTAAAATTTTCGGTCGATAAATGATGCCTTTAAGTTTTTTTTTTGTGAATAATACATTCCGCTACAAAGACCACATAGGTAATTAACATAATCTCAACATACGGCATGCGGATTGATGGTGTTTGTCTTTTGGGACGGAATTTTATTTTTTCGGTAGAATAAAAATAAAGGACTCAGCAAGAAAAAAAAACGCTTATTAACCATTAATATTAACTTATCACTTAAAGTTAGAGTAATGCATGTGGTATCGGCGTAGTACTTCCCTCTTTCTTTACGTGAATGAGATGGACTGAGGAGAGCCTTGACCATGTAAAAAACAATGTACAAAAGTAGTTGAAGATGTAATTTGTCTTTACATTCGCTTTTAACATAAAGAGAGAAGGAAATTGTAGTTAAAAAGAAGATAAAAGGAACTAAATTGAAGTCTTAAATTATGAGACAAGATCTTCCCGCAAAACGTAATGGTTATAAAATCCCCGGAGCACTTCGGTTTTAATTCGAGACTCCTCATTACGTGCTTGAATCCGAAGAGTAGCCTTTATTTGTTTTGCCGCGTTTACATCCTTTCGGATTCTTAAATGCGTTGTAAAATTCCGACTTAATGTGATCGAAATAATTATTTCAAGCAATTGCGATTGAAATTATTAGGTGTATTGTATCGGTAAAAAAACTAAACTCGTGATATAAAGGTCTTTGGAATTATACATGTATCTAAATGATTTACAAGTAAATGCCTGTACATATGACGCAGTTAGCGATTTAAAATAATATGGAGTGATGACGGCCAGAGTTATCTATAAATTATCGCAATTGTAGATATCGTCTCAAATAACGACACTTTTTTTAAATTACAAACTTTGAAGACGAGTCAAGTGAATAAAGAGACAATGGAAAACATAAAAGTCGAAAGAAATGAAGAAAGTATAATAAAATCATATAAATTCGTTTCGAAAGCGCGATCGGAACACGTTAATTGTGTTTCGTACGCACACGGCGTATGAAAGAGACATTATGCGATTCCGTATGTTACTCACATAACACTGGTTTCGCTGATCTAGAAAGGTGCACCGGCGCTATCTTTAATTAGAGGTAATGAACGTTAATGGAATGAGGCAACACATTTCTTTGATGATAATGTTTCCCAAAGTATAGTTAAGTAATTACGTCTTTTTACTTTTACCCGCGGCTTTTGATAATTATATTTTGCTTAAAAATATTTTAATTTAAGTGAATAATTTAAGTGAAAAAACGTTATTAATTAAAAAAAGGTACTCTATGTCAGAAAGGTGTGACAGTATTGCCTTATCACATGTTATCAAACTCAGTCCTTCAAACGTAGCCCTGAAAATGCTGGAAATAGACAAACAGAGTAACTTTCATCAGAGGTTCACTGCTAAACATAGGCCTCCCCTAGGCTTTAAAGCTTTCCACAAGGAACGGTCCCCAGCCACCAGCATTCATCGCCTTTCAGCAACATTTTTCAAGTCCTCACTTCATCTCGTGGTTTATTTATAACAGTATACTTTAAAGAAAACACCGAAAGAGAGAGAATACTAATTCATAATATTCATTTACTTTTAAGAACTATTCTGGTTGAGTTAAATAGATTTTTTAAATGCATAAGCCTTGTAGGTATAAGGTATGTATGCATCTATGTAACGGAATCTTTGAACGTGATTTCCACCAACATTGAAAAGTCGGATTGAACTGAAACTTACCACTCTTGTCAAGGACCGATGAAAATACAATAATTTGATAAATTTGTCTATCATTATTGTAAATCACATACCCAACATACATATATTTGTAAATCGTAATAAAATAATATAATAATAAGTCACGATAGCCGAGTTGTTGGGTGGTCGGAATTTCGAGTCGAGACCCGACTCCCAGGTGG
The DNA here is from genome assembly GCA_029286605.1 of Sericinus montela. Taxonomy (NCBI): domain Eukaryota; kingdom Metazoa; phylum Arthropoda; class Insecta; order Lepidoptera; family Papilionidae; genus Sericinus; species Sericinus montela. Next base: position 789,172 of record JAGSMR010000011.1, read on the forward strand.
CAGTACCAATGAGTTTTTCAAAAACTTATGTACGAATTTCATCGTTGGCTTGGACATAAAAGGCGGCGACGGGCTCACCATCTGTCACGATGTCCCAAAAAATATCTTCGGTGGAAGGTGGGTCAAAGGGACTTAATTGTCTAGACTTGACCTCTGTCTATCCCTGTATTGGGAATTGCGTGAAGATATCGATTGTGTTTAGTCTTTATAAAATATCTTGAGAGGCAACTCACGCTTTTAAGATAAAATGATACCCTGTATTTAATCAAATGTTGTTATATAATTAAATTTTCTAGTTGAGATAAATAGATTTTTAATTATATAACAATATAATTAAATGTCTCCAAAGATCTTCGGTGGAACTTAGGTCGAAAGGACTTAATTGTCAATACGAAACCTCTGTCTACTCCGGTACTGGGAATGGCGTGAAGAAATTTTTTTGATAATATAGATATGGTAAGTAGCAGAGTAATTCGGTGATCGGAATTCTAATCAAAGAACTCGAGTTGGATCACCGTGACGATTTGTATTGTTGGCTTGTACACTGAGATGGCTACAGGCTTACGATGTTACTACGCGCCCTTTGACACTTCTGTCGGTCATCAGTCTGTTTTATTTTATTCTAGTATTTTTAGAATGATTATCCCTACATGTGTCCCTAGCGAAGTGGCATTTTTTCCACCGATTTAAAATTATGATAATCTATAAAAATTATGACAATTGAACACATTATCTATCTTACAGATAGAACTGAATAAAAGTTTGGTATATTTTTCACCAAAACTTACTTAATAGGCCTACAATGATCTCATTTCAGCTGACACATACATTATAAGAGAACTCCCTACAGTGAAAATATGTTATGACTCTCAACTTTAATCATAAAAGAACAGGGTATTAGAACAATGAACAGTTCGAACCCAAGAGCCCCTATTTCATTTTGTCATAATTTACTGAACATGTGAAACAACGTCTCAAAATGCATTGCCTAACAAAGTAACATGAATTGAAAAGGCCTTCAAGGCTCCTGCAATAATTTAAAGTATATTTAATAGATTGCAATAGCGCTTATTAACGTTTGAGTCTCGGCTACGCTATTATTATTCGTGTCATAAAAATGTCTGCTAAAGTTATGCAAGGAAATCATTACATTCGGCCATGTATCCGCAAAAATAGCATCTAATGGCAGAAATATAGATATCAAAACTAAGTTTCTTTGCGTAAGAATGAGATTATCGTAACCTTCAATGCACCTTGAAGTGAATCCAATGATCATTAATTGTCATTTCATTGTTATAGAATTACAGCTAAATTATAAAAAACTGCTTTCAAATCGAACTAGATTAACGCATTAAAATACTTAATTATTGATAAAACTCTAAGCTCAGTTCTTTTACTGAAAGTACATTTATTTTATTCGCCTTTTAAAGGCGTATAAAAACAACACTCGAATTCAGTTAATACCTATTTGGGAAGCACCCAATATAATTCGATGTAAATGTTTCAAAGAGAAAGGATTATAAAATGAATAATTCATTAGTGTTTTTTTTTTAATTTAATTCACTTTCAAGAATAAACAAGCATTCGCATTTCGCTGCTCAGTCGTAAATCGTTTTCGAATGAACAGATGTTACTGAGTCACTGCAACTAATTAAAATGTATTTCCCAAATTTGAGATCAACCTTGAGCATATTAAAAAGGATTGACAGATAAACTGGTTTTACCTTCGGTCTTCTTCTGTGATCGCGTCCAGAGAAATTGACACACATAATTCTCGTTCAACAAGAACTTTTCTTCTAACAAGTGAAAGCGACTAATTGGCTTTTTTCTGGTCCTCTACTGGTTACAGCATGGACGCAGATTATACTAATTACGAGATTGTTTGTATTAGAGCTAAGGTTCTGAAGGTTATTAAAAAAAATTCTAGTTGTAATCAAATAGTATATAATTCTATCAAGTGAAATAGAACAGTCTTTAAATAAAATAAGAATAATGAAGTGTTATACGTTGTGAATGATAAAATAGATGACAGGCGAGCATAACAACGACGCGAGATGTGAAATAAGTTATTGGCAAACAATTGACAATGGCTGATAAGGAAAAAACGAGGGCCAATGTGACCCAATCAACCGTTAACTACTTTCACAAGCCATTCGCCTGTTCCTTATTGCACTTCCTCTACAGTAATTGAGTGACATGATTGACTTCTAAATATTTCTGTTCAAGTTGCTTCATTTATCTGAACAAATTGAGTAAAAGGCGAACAAACAACACGAGAACGATTACGAACGAGTACTAACCTACCTCGAAAGAACTTGTTGATGATGTACACTTCCCCATTTTTTGTTAAAGATAACTTTGATCTTTGATGTTTGATCACCTGATGGTGATCTTGAACTTTTAAAATCACGCCTTATGTTAAAAAAGGAGAACTGCAAAAAGACTTTAAACAATTAGAAGTTTTAAATAAATCCTAACTGCAAGTAAAAAGCTGTGTGATTAATTATTTTTAACATAGACAATATGCAACAGAATGATCAGTTTATTGAACTGATTATACATTATTTAATTTTATTTGATATTTAATTCTATTTAGTTATACACATGTTATCAAGGTGCCGCCCGTCCCGAGGTCTCGGGTTCTATTCTCGAACGAGTTAATGTAGAAAACTATTTTTTTCTACATTGCCTCAGGTCTCGGTGTTTGTGGTACCTTTATTGTTCCTGATTCCAAAGCACAAGTGCTATAAAATAAATAAATATCTTCACGCAATTCCCAATATAGGGGTACACAGAGATTGAGTCTAGACAATCGAACCTTCGATCCACCTTCCATCGAAAACATTTTCGGGACAACGTGACAGGTGGTGAGCCCGTCGCCGTCTTCATGTCCAAACCAACGATATAATTCGTACATAAGTTTTTGAAAGACCTATTGGTACGAGCCTGCCACCTGGGGATCGAACTCGGGTATCTCGACTCGAAATTCCGGAACCACTCGGCTATCGTGAATTTTTTTTTTGTCCATGTGTTTAAGATAAAATATATAAAATATAATATCCCAATGTATTTTACATAAAAGTAAAGACAGATATTTTAGAACTTACATAGTGAATCATCATCATCATAGGCCTCTCCCGAACGGAATGGTTTAATATAATCGATACGCTTGGCAAGGGAATTGGCAATTGCAGTAGACACTACGCACCTTATACGCTACTGCACTTCAAGTGATTTAGTTTATTTGAGATGTTTTTCCCGCCTTCAGTCGGTAGCCATTACCATTGTCATCATTATCTTCGGAAACAACGAAGGCACCACAAACACCCAGACCCGAGAAAATGTAGAAAAAGTGGTATTTCTACATTGACCCGTCCTTGAATCGAACTCAAGATGGCGACACCTTGAAAACCGGTGTTTACGCCACTCGTCAAAGGGGGTCGACAAAATATGTATTAATATATTTTACATATTTTTTTATTATATATTACATTATTTATTATATAAAACACAACCTATAATATTAAAATAATAACCGAGTATTATTAAGAAAAACCTCAAACCGCAATTAACGTACCCAGCGCGGAGTTAGTAATTTTCAAATGAATTCTTTAGTACAGCCGAATTCAGACAAGCACAACGAAATTTAAAGGAAATATTAATTAGAAACCGCATTCATCTGTAGTAAGATGATTCAAGAACAAGGATTTAACTAATTATATGACGTTGGATAAAATTAGGTTAAAATGAGTTTTATTATTAAGAAGTAAATTATGATATTAAAATTATTACTAAAAATAAATAATGTATTAATGTAAGAAATAATATAATTGTTTCTTTAGGAGTCTAGAAATAGTTGTGAAATTGGTGAGATGAACATTTGAAAATATCGGAGCAATGTGAAAGTATTTTAAGCATATACGGTATGCATATATTGTATAAATATTGCGTATCTTGACTATACTGAGTTTGCATTTAATCTTTTCCCTATATCGTATATAATATAGTAACCACAAAAGACTAGCTTGAGGCACTATGGTTGACTTGTAGTCAAGTGTGTAACCGATTTCAAATAGTGTATTATTATTTCTTGTCTAAAAAAACAAAGGAAGAAAAAACGTGCTTAGCCTTGAGTTCTTAAACAGACAGAGTTCACTGTTAAAACATTTTATAAATCCATTAAAAATATTGAACACAATATTTTTAGCAAATGTAACCTTGTTACAGAAGGAAATCACCATCGCAATAGCTAACCGAAAAAAAAAATCTTAAAGCAGTCCCGATACAGGTAGAGGTCTAGACAATTAAGTCACAAGAAGACATTTTTGGAACTACGTGACAGATGACGAGCCTGTCGCCGTCTTTATGTCCATGCCAACGACATAAATCGTACGTAGGTTTTTTAAAAACCCATTGGTACGAACCTACCACTTAGTCGAACTCTAGTCCCTTGACACGAATTCCGATCACCCAACCACTCGATTATCGTGACAACTAGCAAAATAGCATCATTGGTTTTTTTTTTAAATATTATAAACGTTATTTGTAATTTTGTTAATTGTCAATTCAATTCGAAATAATTGATATTGCTGCTTATTATAATGCACTTCATGTTATCTCAAACCTTTACCCACGACATTAATGATTTTTATTATCTTTTAATTTTATTTCTTTGGTCAATTGTAATTTTCTTTCGTTCTTGTCAGATGTTTAAAAGTTAAAAAATAGTAGAGCTTCAGCTCGTGTTTTAGTGGACCATATTCTCTAAATCCCTATCTTCCTAAAATATTTTTTGAATGAAATTAGATTCAGTCCTAATATCCGTCGCGCTGCTCCAGTGCAGATTGGTGGACTTCACACATCTTGAAGTAATTAATATTTATGATGCAACAGCTATTCACTTTTGAAAGCATTTAAGTCATATTGAAGGGTTTTATTAAATTAAAGAATAATTTGTAAATAATACATATTTTTTAAAATTGTTACTTGTATTTTAATTTCAATCTAATTATTATTTATAATGATATGAATGGTACGCTTTCCCTATGTATAACTTCTGCGTATGTGTTAATATGGACGTGTAACTACTTACAGGACTTGTATTTATTTGATATGTAACTTTTGATACCAAGGACTGTTGGTATCGATGACTACTGCAGTTTTATCAGTCAATGTGTTTTATTGTAAGAAAAACCGAACCTTAAGTTAAACCTTAAGTTGCGATACTTTTAATAATGCTATAAAGCGGTATTGAAATTCATTTTTTACATCCAATTAATGAGCCCATGAAGTTCCCGAGGGCGATTTTAATTTTTTTTCCTGTTAAGCATAATGTAATTTTTGTAGTTATTTATTGTACATTAACATACAATATAAAAATATAATATATATTGTATGTTAAACATATTGTGTTCTTACTCTATGTTAAAAATTAGTGTTTCAATTTTGTTATGTATTTTTCAATTTTGTTCAAATATTTTCTTTGAACAAAATTGCATTTCATATTATCTTTACAGTATTTATAAAAACAGAGACGTATCTAGTATTGAAAATAGCGTGATGATTTTTTTTAGAACAAACAGGCTGGCTACTGACAAATTGAGCTGTTTTTATTCAAATATAATTAGTTTCTGTCAATTCTGAGAACCAATTTATCTAATTCTATAGAGATTTTTTCAAATAAACACACTACACAAAAAGAGCTAATCGTAACATTAAGGTACAACCATTTTAATATAATGGCATCCCATTTCAGTCCTTTCTAGAAAATACATAAGGATTATATTTCCTCGACGTGCGGTCAAAGCAATACGAATAAGTAACAAAATTAATGCCTCACGCACACGGAAATACGTGCAAGTGTAGTCAGTCGCCTTGCATGTTATTTGGCTCCGCCCAAATCGAAATTGCGAAACAAGTCGATGAAATAATTACATAGCGCTTAGAAAAACTACTCAAGTAGAACTTATTACGCGCCCATTTAATGCCCGCCACCGTTGAGGAATTATACTGTTTGGTATTGATGCATCATTGGGAATATTTCATGGTTACCATTGCCCATAGAAGCAATTAGGAGCGACAGTAAGTAGTAGATTTTTTAAAGCATAGTCTTATTCTTGGAGTTGAAAAGATTTGTTTTATAGCGACAAAATAAGGTGTACCGAATAAATTAAAATCAAGTATTACATTATATATCACGCAATATCCGATACTGGGGTAGACAGAGGTTTACACATTGAAGTCAATTTGGTGAAAAGCTTGTTTTGAGAGAGCCTAGGAGCCTATCGTTGTAATTATTATAATTAAAATCTGTTTTCAGACCATAACAGTTCCAGACAGCACGATCAATTCCAAAGAAAGATTTACTACGATCGCCACGCAAGGCTAACAGATTGGCGATCCCAGTACTATACTTAAGCTTAACTCACCCGATGCTAATCACATCTTACCAAAAATCACTTCTTAAATCACGGGAATAATTAGGAAGTTTTAAAGATGTTATTGAAAAAATTACTTCGCAACCCTCCGCATGCAAATATAAAAAGGTATATATTACCTGGTCCGAAGAGAAGAAGAGCACCACCCTCCCTCCCACAGATACATGCACTAATTCCACTGTATGCACCACCACCACCACTACACTCAAACCAGGTAACATATACCACCACCGAAAACGCGACACGTGTTTCGCCTCAAAACAAGGCATTATCAAGCGAGTAGACTCTACGATGAGCGACCGCAGGACCAGCAGACCTTCTCTTCGGACCAGGTAACATATACCTTTTTATATTTGCATGCGGAGTAATTTTTCAATAACAAATTTACAATGAATTTCCGCAAAGTAACGCCTGAGTCAATTAACTATTTAGGAAGTTTTATTCTAAGTCACGATAGCCTAGTAGATAGCCCAGGTGATCGAAATTCGAGTATGTGACCAGAGTTCGATCCCCAAAGCTTGTACAAATTTATTTATTTTTCAAAATTTATGTACGATTTATATCGTTGGCTTGGACATAAAGACGGCGACTTGTCACGAAGTCCCAAAAATGTCTACGGCGGACACGGTCGAAAGGATTTAATTGTCTAGACCTCATGCAACACCTGTATTGAAAATGGCGTGAAGATATTTATTTTTATTTATTTATTTTTCTTCTAAGGCCGACAACAAACGGCAAATGCATTAGCTGTGATGAAATAGCAGCGCTATAAATAGCAGAAGGCTTAGTAGCATAACATTCAGGAGCAACAGAGCTCTGTTGACCCGTTAACAATAACTGTATTGTGTAATTATACCCGTCTGGGGTTAATGATAATGGCGGGGCCGTTACGCACCTGCGGCGTATATCACAAGCAAATGAGCTATTGTGTGATCTAACAGTTTTGTCCAATTCTGTTTATGTCTAAATGTATAAAATCATTATAGTATTCTTTAAAACGAGACCGCATGGTATGATCGCGCCACTGATACTTTAATGGCGGTATTTGACACATGCTGCTTTATACCCCCCGGATCTAATGATATAACTCGCGGGTATTTGAATACAAAGCGCGGAAGAACAGGAAACTAGTATACAATACTTTTAGACTGTAAATATAACAAACGGAAAATGTAGTTTTATTTCAATGTAACTAATACTATACATATTTATAATATTACTAAGCAACACGAGGAATAGGCGAATTAAATAAAACTTTTCATACAAAAATTCACAGACTAAAAATCCTATATGGCTGCACCGTACGTGTGAAACGTGCGCGCACTCACGTCCAAATAGCACGCACGTGTACGGCGTGCCGGTGTCACCATTGATATGGGTGCGCTAATTAGTCTCGTAACACCATTTGATTGAAGCATTTCAGCTATCGAACAAAGGGCAACATTTTTATTTATAAATAAGCATACAATAAAAAGAGACAATGGATTTTATTTGAATGGACAAGGTTCAAAAAGGAATGTTACTATAAGTAGTGTGAGTTTGTCAATTATGCAGTACTAGAAAATACTTACTTATCGGTATAAACCGACCTATTTACACTTTAACGATTTGATTTACTTTAACTATTAATTAATACATCGAAGACGAAGACGAAACGAAGAATAAATAAATAAATAACTTCACGCAATTCCCAATACAGGGGTAGACAGAGGTCAAGTCTAGACAATTAAGTCCCTCTGACCCACCTTCCACCGAAGATATTTTCGGGACAACGTGACAGGTGGTGAGCCTGTCGCCGCATTTATGTCCAAGCCAACGATGAAATTCGTACATAAGTTTTTGAAAAACTCATTGGTACTGCCACCTGGGGATCGAACTCGGGTCTCTCGACTCGAAATTCCGACCACCCAACAACTCGGCTATCGTGACGAAACGAAGAGATTCGCAATATAGCAGGTTTGAAAGATGACCTTATCACAAAAATTGATGAGGGCGTGCTTCGATGGTTTGAGCACGTCGAGCGAATAAGTGAAGACCGAATGGTCAAGAAAATATATAGCCCGAAAGTTAATATTAAAAGGTGTCGAGGTAGTCCGAGACTAACTTTCGAAGACTATGTGAGTAAATTACTCGAAGAGGGGAGGGTCCAGAGTACTCGGATACCTAGACGTGCATGTATGAAGAAGATGATGAATCTGAAAGAAGCGAAAGAGGTATTTAAGGATCGTGACACTTGGCGATCAGTTCTCTTTGGCTACCCCGATAGGGATTGTGCGTAAAGATAAGTAAGTAAGTTTGATTATTCTTCTTCCATAAGAAGGAATCACAAATCGTGATACAGCAACTGCGAATTAACAAAAGCGTCGTTTCGTATACGAAATATAAGGTACACGTACATAGGTCATGAGTAAGTACTAATCTTACTAGCTATTACAATCAATGTACCAATCATTGCATGGATTGAACAAATGTCAATTTACAAAGAGAACATTTGTTTTTTGTGTTATCCATGCAGAACAATTACGATAACTTTTTATTAAGAAACAGTAAATATCAAAATGAAATTAGCAATTAAATAAAATGAACAAAACTATTTCGGTAACTTAATGTTACCATAATATTTTTAAATTATTTTTTTATATAAAAGCTAGACAAATGAGGCCAGGCCATTAACCTTGGACAAATTTCAATCGTTGTGGTAGAAAGGTACTCTATAATGAAAACCTAGTATTACATATAATAGAGGGTGGGATGCTTTACAACTGGCTGTAGTAACGCTTCGCTATCAAGCAATGAAATTTTCAAACGCCGAAATAATTACGAATTTGTAAATAACACAGATAAAGTAAAACTAAACACAACATTGTGTATATCAGCTCGTTTATGCACGTCTATGAGTTTTCTTCTTATGATAATAAAATCGTATCGTATCATAAATCGACACATTTTTTATATTAAAGACTACTCTTAATGAGTAAACTACACTAAAGAATAATATCTATGCGACAAATATATTTATACAGGTCTGAAAGAATGTAAACCCTTCTTGAAACGGGTAATAATATACAAAATCCTATTGTTAAATAAAATGTTCTCGCCATTCCCTATACAGGGGTAGACAGAGGTCTAAACAAAAAACTCCTTTCGTCCCACCTGCCACCGAAGACAGTTTTTGGAAGAACGTAACTGTTGGTGAGCCCACCAAGCAACGATATAAATCGTAAACCCATTGGTACGAGCCGTGGGGATCGAACTTGAGCCTCTTGAGTCGAATTCCAATCACCAATCCACTCGGCTGTCGTGAATGTAAATACTACTATTATATACTATTATTAATACTACTAATTAATTCTATTATTAGTCACGATAGCCGAGTTGTTGGGTGGTCGGAATTTCGAGTCGAGAGACCCGAGTTCGATCCCCAGGTGGCAGTACCAATGAGTTTTTCCAAAACTTATGTACGAATTTCATCGTTGGCTTGGACATAAAGGCGGCGACGGGCTCACCACCTGTCACGTTGTTTTGAAAAACTCATTGGACTCCCACTTGGGGATCGAACTTGAGCCTCTTGAGTCAATTCCAATCACCAATCCACTCGGCTGTCGTGAATGTAAATACTACTATTATATACTATTATTAATACTACTAATTAATACTATTATTAGTCACGATAGCCGAGTTGTTGGGTGGTCGGAATTTCGAGTCGAGACGAGTTCGATCCCAGGTCAATACAGATAAAGTAAAACTAAACACAACATTGTGTATATCAGCTCGTTTATGCACGTCTATGAGTTTTCTTCTTATGATAATAAAATCGTATCGTATCATAAATCGACACATTTTTATATTAAAGACTACTCTTAATGAGTAAACTACACTAAAGAATAATATCTTTGCGACAAATATATTTATACAGGTCTGAAAGAATGTAAACCCTTCTTGAAACAGGTAATAATATACAAAATCCTATTGTTAAATAAAATCTTCTCGCCATTCCCTATACAGGGGTAGACAGAGGTCTAAACAAAAAACTCCTTTCGTCCCACCTGCCACCGAAGACAGTTTTGGAAGAACGTAACTGTTGGTGAGCCACCAAGCAACGATGTAAGTCGTACATAAATTTTTGAAAAACTCATTGGACTCCCACTTGGGGATCGAATTCGGGTCTCTTGACTCGAAATTCCGACCACCCAACCACTCGGCTATCGTGACTTCGTGTAAAAATAACCAGAATGATAAAATAATAATGGTTAAATACAAATTAAATATCTCACAACTCAAATGAACATTTGAATTAATTTGAGATATGGTAAAGGTAATTTTAAGACTCAAACTAATGTCCTGTAAATGTAGCTAAGCTTTTATTAAAATCAATAAAAAATATTGAGATGAAATTAATAATAGTTACCAAATAAAGTTTCATGTATCATTGAACTCGTGACTTTTGGAAGGACAAGTATTTAAGAAGCTTCATTAAATTCCTCTTTTAATTAATAATAGTTTCCAAGAAAAGTTCCACATATCACTGAACTCTCGACTTTTGGAAAGACAAGTATTAAAAAGCTTTAGTAAATGCCTACGCCCGGCTAGCAACAACTTCACTAATTAAAACCACTAATAAACTTTAAGTGTCTACATTTTATAAAATTACGTAACGCCTTGAATTGATTAACCATAACCGGCGTGTAGTTAACCAAAAAAAGAAACGGAAACGATAAAACGAGATGGCCTTTTCTATGAAAGAATAAACGTAGGATGAAGGATTCCGTTTTAGGCGAGCATTTGTTTCCATTCGCAGTTCATTGTTTCAGATGCGAAGCGTGGGTCGCGCGGTAGATTGTTGCACCCACTGCTAATTCCGCGCCGATAATTTTGCACCGTGGAGCGAATTAATTAGTCACAATTAAAACATGGCAAGCGGAGTGAAAACGTTTCGGAGGAGTCGAAGAGAATGGAAACGAGTCGTTTATACACGACGCTGCTAGAATAGATTCGACGAAGGGGAAACGAGTGATATTTGATCCTTGAATTCTTGTTTCAAAAAGCACGTCAATTATGTTTGGCAACAAGTCTTTTGACAACCAGGTTGCATTTGTTATATAATATACATTATATGGTTTCTTTTTCTTTAGTATATTTCAAAAGTCAATATTGTTACTAATATTTAGGTGACTATTTTGGAATAAAAATAAACAACGATCAGTAAAATATTAAAAGATACTTTATATTATCAAACTTATTATTACCGTAAAAGTATTACCTATAGTAATTTTACCTATAAAGTCACCAAGTCCTTATATATGGCATAAAAGTACCTGTGTGTCAAAATTCGCTTGACGGTTGTCAATGGTGTGTCAATCTCCGCGAAGTTTAAATGAAGCACAACGGAACGCCTCTCTAAGAACATAAGTCTTATATTCCATTGTGCGTTTCGACTTTAATAAGCTGTAGTTTCACAAACATTTTCGAGAAATGTTTTACAATAAAAGCAAAACATATCGATTTACGAAAATTATTCAAGACCGTCGCTATCTTACGAATATAAGTTGAGCGTATCGCAAATATTTAGGAAACTGCGCTCATATTTCACAGATTACAAATGTTATTTTTAGGTACCTAACTAAAAATTAAGTAGAAACACTAATTTAAAGAACTTAAAATGACCTCCGTGAACGAGTGGCGTAAACACCGGTTTTCAGAGTGTCGCCATCTCGAGGTCCCAAGTTCGATTCCCAGTTGGGTCAATGTAGAAAAACCACTTTTCTACATTTTCTCCAGATCTCTGGGTGTTTGTGGTGCCTTCGTTGTTTCCGATTCTCATACCTCAAGTGCTTTAGCATCTTACATTGGGATCGGAGCAATGTATGTGATGTTGTCCCGATCTATATATGTATTTATTTATTTATTAAAAAAATGCTGCGTAGTTTGAATTGAAAAAACGTAGGCAAGTCTTTCCTATGAAATGGCAAGTCTTTCCTATGAAATGCTTTCACATAACAAGGCGTTATCTTATTTACAGATCGTACTACGCAAAAGATACTTATAAATTTGCTACGATCTTCCGACAATAAGAGTATATTACATCCCTATAAGAGAAAAGAGACAATTTTCAATTTAATTACAATTTATTACATTTTACGGAATATTAAATATTTATCAGAAATATGCAGTATAAGTCACAGATTATAGAAACACGTTCAATCATCTGAGGTAAGCGCGCTATATAAGCCATAAACATCTAAAAGGCGTCTACAACATTGTCATAACGATATAAATTGACGACCTCCATGGACGAGTGGTGTATACACCGTATTTCATGGCGTCGCCAGCCCTGAGATTCCGGGTTCGACTCCCAGTCGGGTCAATGTTGTAAACCATTTTCCTACATTTTCTTGGGTCTGGGTGTTTGCGGTACCTTCGCTGTGTCTTATTCCACAATACAAGTGCTCAAGCTGATAACTTTGAGATCAGAGCAATGTATGTGATGTTGTCCCTGTAAAATTTAATTTTAATAATTATCCATCCATCCATGTAAAATTAAATTTTAAAAATTAAATATCTTCACGCTATTCCCAATACAAGGGTAGACAGAAGTCTAGACAGTTAAATCCTTGCGACCTACCTTCCACCCATGACCTTTTTTAGGACAACGTGACAGGTGGTGAGCCCGTCGCCGTCTTTTATGTCCAAGCCAACGATATAATTCGTATAATATAATTCGTATAATATAATTCGTATAATATAATTCGTATAATATAATTCGTATAATATAATTCGTATAATATAATTCGTATAATATAATTCGTATAATATAATTCGTATAATATAATTCGTATAATATAATTCGTATAATATAATTCGTATAATATAATTCGTATAATATAATTCGTATAATATAATTCGTATAATATAATTCGTATAATATAATTCGTATAATATAATTCGTATAATATAATTCGTATAATATAATTCGTATAATATAATTCGTATAATATAATTCGTATAATATAATTCGTATAATATAATTCGTATAATATAATTCGTATAATATAATTCGTATAATATAATTCGTATAATATAATTCGTATAATATAATTCGTATAATATAATTCGTATAATATAATTCGTATAATATAATTCGTATAATATAATTCGTATAATATAATTCGTATAATATAATTCGTATAATATAATTCGTATAATATAATTCGTATAATATAATTCGTATAATATAATTCGTATAATATAATTCGTATAATATAATTCGTATAATATAATTCGTATAATATAATTCGTATAATATAATTCGTATAATATAATTCGTATAATATAATTCGTATAATATAATTCGTATAATATAATTCGTATAATATAATTCGTATAATATAATTCGTATAATATAATTCGTATAATATAATTCGTATAATATAATTCGTATAATATAATTCGTATAATATAATTCGTATAATATAATTCGTATAATATAATTCGTATAATATAATTCGTATAATATAATTCGTATAATATAATTCGTATAATATAATTCGTATAATATAATTCGTATAATATAATTCGTATAATATAATTCGTATAATATAATTCGTATAATATAATTCGTATAATATAATTCGTATAATATAATTCGTATAATATAATTCGTATAATATAATTCGTATAATATAATTCGTATAATATAATTCGTATAATATAATTCGTATAATATAATTCGTATAATATAATTCGTATAATATAATTCGTATAATATAATTCGTATAATATAATTCGTATAATATAATTCGTATAATATAATTCGTATAATATAATTCGTATAATATAATTCGTATAATATAATTCGTATAATATAATTCGTATAATATAATTCGTATAATATAATTCGTATAATATAATTCGTATAATATAATTCGTATAATATAATTCGTATAATATAATTCGTATAATATAATTCGTATAATATAATTCGTATAACTTGTTTCAAAAGCACGTCAATTATGTTTGGCAACAAGTCTTTTGACAACCAGGTTGCATTTGTTATATAATATACATTATATGGTTTCTTTTTCTTTAGTATATTTCAAAAGTCAATATTGTTACTAATATTTAGGTGACTATTTTGGAATAAAAATAAACAACGATCAGTAAAATATTAAAAGATACTTTATATTATGAAACTTATTATTACCGTAAAAGTATTACCTATAGTAATTTTACCTATAACGTCACCAAGTCCTTATATATGGCATAAAAGTACCTGTGTGTCAAAATTCGCTTGAGGGTAATAGATGGCGCTGTAATATTATTCTTCAAAAATATTTAATATTTTTGATATATATATATATATATATATATATATATATATATATATATATATATATATATATATATATATATATATATATATATATATATATATATATATATATATATATATATATATATATATATATATATATATCTCCGCGAAGTTTAAATGAAGCACAACGGAACGCCTCTCTAAGAACATGAGTCTTATATTCCATTGTGCGTTTCGACTTTAATAAGCTGTAGTTTCACAAACATTTTCGAGAAATGTTTTACAATGAAAGCAAAACATATCGATTTACGAAAATTATTCAAGACCGTCGCTATCTTACGAATATAAGTTGAGCGTATCGCAAATATTTAGGAAACTGCGCTCATATTTCACAGATTACAAATGTTATTTTTAGGTACCTAACTAAAAATTAAGTAGAAACACTAATTTAAAGAACTTAAAATGACCTCCGTGAACGAGTGGCGTAAACACCGGTTTTCAGAGTGTCGCCATCTCGAGGTCCCGGGTTCGATTCCCAGTTGGGTCAATGTAGAAAACCACTTTTCTGCATTTTCTCGGGTCTGGGTGTTTGTGGTGCCTTCGTTGTTTCCGATTCTCATATCACAAGTGCTTTAGCATCTTACATTGGGATCGGAGCAATGTACGTGACGTTATCCCTATCTATGTATATATTTATTTATTTATTAAAAAATGCTGCGTAGTTTGAATTGAAAAACGTAGGCAAGTCTTTCCTATGAAATGGCAAGTCTTTCCTATGAAATGGCAAGTCTTTCCTATGAAATGGCAAGTCTTTCCTATGAAATGGCAAGTCTTTCCTATGAAATGGCAAGTCTTTCCTATGAAATGGCAAGTCTTTCCTATGAAATGGCAAGTCTTTCCTATGAAATGGCAAGTCTTTCCTATGAAATGGCAAGTCTTTCCTATGAAATGGCAAGTCTTTCCTATGAAATGGCAAGTCTTTCCTATGAAATGGCAAGTCTTTCCTATGAAATGGCAAGTCTTTCCTATGAAATGGCAAGTCTTTCCTATGAAATGGCAAGTCTTTCCTATGAAATGGCAAGTCTTTCCTATGAAATGGCAAGTCTTTCCTATGAAATGGCAAGTCTTTCCTATGAAATGGCAAGTCTTTCCTATGAAATGGCAAGTCTTTCCTATGAAATGGCAAGTCTTTCCTATGAAATGGCAAGTCTTTCCTATGAAATGGCAAGTCTTTCCTATGAAATGGCAAGTCTTTCCTATGAAATGGCAAGTCTTTCCTATGAAATGGCAAGTCTTTCCTATGAAATGGCAAGTCTTTCCTATGAAATGGCAAGTCTTTCCTATGAAATGGCAAGTCTTTCCTATGAAATGGCAAGTCTTTCCTATGAAATGGCAAGTCTTTCCTATGAAATGGCAAGTCTTTCCTATGAAATGGCAAGTCTTTCCTATGAAATGGCAAGTCTTTCCTATGAAATGGCAAGTCTTTCCTATGAAATGGCAAGTCTTTCCTATGAAATGGCAAGTCTTTCCTATGAAATGGCAAGTCTTTCCTATGAAATGGCAAGTCTTTCCTATGAAATGGCAAGTCTTTCCTATGAAATGGCAAGTCTTTCCTATGAAATGGCAAGTCTTTCCTATGAAATGGCAAGTCTTTCCTATGAAATGGCAAGTCTTTCCTATAGTAATTTTACCTATAAAGTCACCAAGTCCTTATATATGGCATAAAAGTACCTGTGTGTCAAAATTCGCTTGACGGTTGTCAATGGTGTGTCAATCTCCGCGAAGTTTAAATGAAGCACAACGGAACGCCTCTCTAAGAACATAAGTCTTATATTCCATTGTGCGTTTCGACTTTAATAAGCTGTAGTTTCACAAACATTTTCGAGAAATGTTTTACAATAAAAGCAAAACATATCGATTTACGAAAATTATTCAAGACCGTCGCTATCTTACGAATATAAGTTGAGCGTATCGCAAATATTTAGGAAACTGCGCTCATATTTCACAGATTACAAATGTTATTTTTAGGTACCTAACTAAAAATTAAGTAGAAACACTAATTTAAAGAACTTAAAATGACCTCCGTGAACGAGTGGCGTAAACACCGGTTTTCAGAGTGTCGCCATCTCGAGGTCCCGGGTTCGATTCCCAGTTGGGTCAATGTAGAAAAACCACTTTTTCTACATTTTCTCGGGTCTGGGTGTTTGTGGTGCCTTCGTTGTTTCCGATTCTCATACCTCAAGTGCTTTAGCATCTTACATTGGGATCGGAGCAATGTATGTGATGTTGTCCCGATCTATATATGTATTTATTTATTTATTAAAAAAATGCTGCGTAGTTTGAATTGAAAAAACGTAGGCAAGTCTTTCCTATGAAATGGCAAGTCTTTCCTATGAAATGGCAAGTCTTTCCTATGAAATGGCAAGTCTTTCCTATGAAATGCTTTCACATAACAAGGCGTTATCTTATTTACAGATCGTACTACGCAAAAGATACTTATAAATTTGCTACGATCTTCCGACAATAAGAGTATATTACATCCCTATAAGAGAAAAGAGACAATTTTCAATTTAATTACAATTTATTACATTTTACGGAATATTAAATATTTATCAGAAATATGCAGTATAAGTCACAGATTATAGAAACACGTTCAATCATCTGAGGTAAGCGCGCTATATAAGCCATAAACATCTAAAAGGCGTCTACAACATTGTCATAACGATATAAATTGACGACCTCCATGGACGAGTGGTGTATACACCGTATTTCATGGCGTCGCCAGCCCTGAGGTTCCGGGTTCGACTCCCAGTCGGGTCAATGTTGTAAACCATTTTCCTACATTTTCTTGGGTCTGGGTGTTTGCGGTACCTTCGCTGTGTCTTATTCCACAATACAAGTGCTCAAGCTGATAACTTTGAGATCAGAGCAATGTATGTGATGTTGTCCCTGTAAAATTTAATTTTAATAATTATCCATCCATCCATGTAAAATTAAATTTTAAAAATTAAATATCTTCACGCTATTCCCAATACAAGGGTAGACAGAGGTCCAGTCTAGACATTTAAGTCCCTTCGACCTACCTTCCACCGAAGATATTTTCGGGACAACGTGACAGGTGGTGAGCCCGTCGCCGTCTTGTATGTCCAAGCCAACGATATAATTCGTATAATATAATTCGTATAATTTGTTTTAGAAAAACCCATTGGTACGGCCACTTGAGGATCGAACTCGGGTCTAGACTCGACATTCCGACCATCCAACCACTCGGCTATCGTGACTTTTTCCTATCTATGTATGTATTTATAACTGACGTTACAGTTAAATTATAATCACTACAATAAAACGATACTCCGATATTGGTCTTTGAACATTTCAATCGTGCGGCAATCGAGATCATAATAACGAACAGGAAACGGTTGAAAGTATAAAGCCAAGGAAGTGCAACGTTGTAATCGTCCAGCGCAACCAGTGAACGCTTCCGTGCTGACCGCTACACAATACAGACAGACGATAATCATTATTAATCTATTAGACCATAATGCATATAATACGTAATATTATAACACTTGTAGTTTGTTATGTTAGAGCGTTCGCAGATACTCAAAAGAATTACGTATATATTTAACTTTCTTTTATAGCCTTTGTTATAAAACATGCTTTTTGGAAAATAGAGAGCTATATTCAGCAGCGGACTTCCTTTGCAAGGTGATATATATTATAAATCTACGTCGATATTTCAAATTTAGCAAAAACTGATACACTTATTTTTGTCACAACCTTTAAGAGCTTACCTTAAATCATAACTTTAAAACGAAAACCATTTGTCCCGTCAACGCGAAACCTAATTTGGATCAAATTACTTTTTTGTTTTTTTAAATTATTCAAAGATGTGTTTTTTAAAAGGTATTGTTTATTGAAATGGTAAAAAGTAGTAATGAAGTCTAAGCTAAGCTTTTTGAAAACCAAACCAGAACAAAAACGAAACTGAAACATAACATATCCGTTCGTCGTGAGTTTTAAAAATCATTTACATCCTTGGGATGGAGAAATTCGAAACAAGAATATGTTTTTATTTATTTTAACCTTCTAAGAGACAAATTGTGGAACTAAAAAGGAAGGAAGTAAATAGGAACTAGCGCTATCTGAGTTTGTGTTTATAGCAGCTGAAGGGGGATCCTGAAATAAATTGATAACTTGTTTCATAAATAACATTTTTGTCAATAAATTTTGTCCAGTCTACTAATATTATAAAATAAAAAAAATATATATTCACGCAATTCCCAATACAGGGGTAGACAGAGGTCGAGTCTAGACAATTAAGTCCCTTCGACCCACCTTTCACCGAAGATACTTTCGGGACAACGTGACAGGTGGTGAGCCCGTCGCCGCCTTTATGTCCAAGCCAACGATATTCGTACATAATTTTTTGAAAAACTCATTGGTACCAGCCTACCAACTGGGGATCGAACTCGGGTCTATTGACTCGAAATTCCGACCACCCAACCACTCGGCTATCGTGACTAATATTATAAATAGGTAAAATTTATAGATTTGGAAGTTTCTATGAAATCTCTACGTATATGACCCGATTCTAAAAAGTATTTTAATAATAGGATTATCCCTTAATTCTACAAATTATAAATTTGTGATAACTAAAATATTTTATGATAAATTTATGAGAAATCATTCCTCTTTTAATCCATAACAGAAACATAACATTCTGTAATGAATATGCAATCAAATCACAATTCGATGGCTATAGAGCAATTATAATAATTAATTAAATATTAGTGTATGGTACATAATAGGCATTCCGGAAGATATTTTGTTAGGAGGCCATGAAATCTATTCATCGAAGACGGCTCGTATATTTTATTGCCTAGTTTACTTTACGATTGCTGGCAACATCAATTACAAAATAAAATCCCGATATCAATGGTATGCAATAAAATTCCGAAATAACATCAGCATTTGATTTTCATAGTGTCGCAATACAAAAATTGCTTTGTTGCCACTGACCATGCACATTACATTTAACGATACAGTTTTGTTACAAAATCTTTATTATAGTCATTTGTAAGTCTATATCGGCGTGGGTATAAATAGTGAACACTCATTTTTAAAGATTCTTAAAAATAATCCTAATTTTAAATTACGAATTCTCATAGTGGATTGTTTCAGTCTATTGAAAGCGTAATAAAAGACGAAAATAGGAGACCTAGAGTTACAATTAGTTATTACAATAAGATTTGACGTGTCATTGTTACAAGCAGTTAAATTAAAAAAAGAAAAAAATTATCTTAAACAGCGATATAAATTCTACTCTTTTATTTTCGGTAAGATTGAACATGATACGAGCTACTAACTCAACAAACCGCCACCGCAATACCTGATCAACCATTCTTCTTCTTCTTTTTTAACTTAAGAGCCTCTTGTCAGTGCAGCATCCAAGTTAGCTTAGTTGTATAACTCTCTCGCATCTTTCTCTGTTCAAGGCCGTTTCCTTTACCGCCATATAAGATTATTATACATTTATCTTTCTCTTTAATTTGTGACAGATAGCTATAGATAGAGGAAGGCCAATGATAACCCTTCTCTATCCCGCTTTTCTTCTATTACTAGGACAAAATACCACATAACAATAGTGTTTTTAATTCTTTCTATAGTGAATTCTGCTATTTTTGCAGTGCAGGATACTGGTATTGGTACAGATTTACACATTTCTTCTAACTTCTTCTTCTGAGCATTATTAAGCTAAATCAAACTACATTAAGCAGAGTATGTGCCAAAATAATACATTTAAATACAAATGTATATAAATATTGAAATCAACCCACAAAGAACATAATTATTTACTGAAAGTTCGAACCTAATAAAATAAACATGAGCTCACATATTAAAACGGCATTTCATTTAATGCTTAGTTAAGCATCAAATAAAGGTAATTTGATGGTAATGTAGTAATCATAAACTTTTTAAAAGAGTGAGTTAATATATTTGTTTCAATAATGATTTCTATAAGCAACTATATAAAAATATATAAAGTTACGTTTTATTTATATTGAAGATATTTTTTTAATAATGATTTCTTAAAGCAACTATATAATTTTTTTATAAAACATGCTTTTTGGCAAATAGGGAGCTATATTCAGCAGCGGACATGGATCAAATAACTTTTTGGTTTTTTAAAATTATTCAAAGATATATTTTTAATACGTATTGTTTACTAAATGCTAAAAAAATAGTCATAAAATCTAAGCTAAGCTGTTTGAAAATTTAATCAGAACAAAAACCAAGCTGAAACATGACATATGCGTTCATCGAGTGTTAGAAATCATTTACATCCTTGGGATGGAAAAATTCGAAACAAGAATATGTTTTTATTAATTTTAACCTTCTAAGAGACAAACGGTTGGTATGGTGGACCTCATTCCGTATAGCCCCTATAATTGTGGAACTAAAAAGGAAGGAAGTAAATAGGAACTAACGCTATCTGAGTTTCTAGTTAGTTCTCTGCTCTGAAAACATAAATTTTGGTTCTCTGCGACTGAGTCAAAGCGAATATTATGCTTTACACTGTTGTTAATTTGTTTCGCTTTTCTTGATTTACATTAGCATTTATTTACATCGCAATGACATAGCCTCAACAAAGTTGACCAATGCTGCTTGATAATCGAAGATTGGAAATCGTGGGTTTTGTCGAAATTATCCACGAAAACACCAATTTCATCATTATAAATTGCACCAAAACGTTTTTTAACCGGCTGACAATCGTTGTGCATTTAACTTCAAACCCAACTTCAGAGGAGATATTATGAAAATGAATTAAATAATAAGTGCATATACTGAAACCGACGAATTTACAAAACGAGACAATTCAAAAAGGAACAGTTACGTTAAGAGTCTCTTTGAATAAGTTATCAAGCACTTACAACCGGATCACGCTTTTAAGACGCCCTGTTGAATACTTAGACAAATCGACAGAAGTGGCACCAGAATTAAGCAGACAGAAGACGGTCTAAGATGATAAGAAGATGCTAATTCTTGTAGCGTGGCGGTCGCTTTTGCAGTTGACGAACTATAAATGGTTTGGGAAGATAATGTAAAGACAATGATTGTATTTGGTACTAACCTAGGTAGATGGAATTATAATTTAATGTGATTCATAAACAAAGCAAATCTAATATGTAATCTGAATATTTACATCAAATACTTTTATGCTCCTTTAACATAGTTAAATAGTTTCTATAGTTTTAAGCGGGCTGGCATTTTATTTAGAAAATGTAATCCGTAAACCGTCAAAACAAACGAAACTGTTAAAACGAATGCGAAAACTCACACCGTTTATGTCAAGTAAACTGACACAAAGAAAACATTTAGAACTGATGCAACATAACGTTACCCAACGAATAGATTACGGTCAGACACTGCGCGGCTCTCGGTGTGAACAAGGATTCATTACACGAACGAAACGCGCCAACAGCTGGTCACGGCCAGATAAGAGCAATTGAAATAATTGATGTTAGAAGACGAGCGGTTCATGAGTGGCGTCAATAAGCCGGCGCCCGCTGCACGAGCGTGAGTCACAAGTGCTTCGGCTTAAACGTGCTTTAATAGAGAAAGTTTCCGAATTGCCGAATTATTGAAGAATAAATAAATAAATATCTTCACGCAATTCCCAATACAGGGGTTGACAGAGGTCTATTCTAGACAATTAAGTCCCTTTGACCCACCTTCCACCGAAGATATTTTCGGGACAACGTGACAGGTGGGGAGCCCGCCACCGTCTTTATGTCCAAGCCAACAATATAATTCGTTTTTGAAAAACCCACTGGTACAAGCTTGCCACCGGGGATCGAACTCGGGTCTCTTGACTCGTAATTCCGACCATCTAACCACTCGGCTATCGTGACTTTAATTAAATTATTAAAGGATTTATTAAAGGGTTTATTTAAATACAATCCTATATAGGTTTTTTTTTGCAAGAAGTTTCTACTATGTACAGAAATAATGATCGGTAAGTAGCGTGTGTGGCTTCGCATGCGTTCGCTTCCGATTTCCTTGTTTTGCATTGATCACCGTGGATACTAGAATTATCTCGTTTTTATTGAGCTGTGTCTAGTGATGGCTGAAATGGAGATTCTGCGACCCAATCCATTGGTTTCCTACTTATTGCATTACCATGAAAGGACAATGAGGAGCTATTAAGATAATATCGACATTGCGAAAATAATGCTTAGCATCGGATAACAGAAAAATTACGACGAATGTCGACTTCCGTGTTTTACGATTATAGCTCGGTGTATTAATTCGTTTTTAAAGCAACATTAGTAGTTGAGCAAGTATTATATTTTCATCAGTATCGTAAGAATCAACTCAAAATCATTTTTCGAGAGTATAAAAGTATATTTTTATATTTTATCCATGTTTCATAAACAGAAATAGTGTGGCAACTCACCATCACATTCGTTGGCTAACCAGCGCCTTTTCCGCAAGCTATTTGTGACACTCGACCGATTCTGTCAACGTTTGACGAACGGCACTTAAGCGATAAATTTTACGGTGATTTCAATAGCAAACTTGAAACAAAAAACACCATTCGTATATCTTTTTCACTGTCGTCAAAAACACGACAAACAATGGGAAAACTGTGTCACTTTTTACGCGTTGTTCGACGAACGTTTAGAACAGTACGTACGGTTTTCGTTAATTTAGCTTGCCAAGACAAATGAGTGTACATTCATTTCCTTATGATTTAAATAAGTAGCTAGTTTGCATATGGAATTGTCTGAAGCGTAGGCGCGAACAATACGGTGAATCATTTGCGCCGTGAATGGGGTTTGTGGAAGGCGTTGGGTCGCTGCTCCCAAGATAAAAATAAATGACGACGCCGTCGTTCCGTCTCCAGTTCAAATAGTTACAATCCATATTACTTTGTTAAATTTTTTTTTATCACCAAACGGTCTGTATACGTCCTCTGTAGGACATAGACCTCTCCCGTTTTTCAAGTGTACCGTAATTACCATGTACCATGCATACAAATTTGCGAAGGCAGTACATGAGACTCTTTGCACCTTAGACGCTGCTGCACCAATCGGGTCAGAAATTTTCTTTGCTGGTTTTCCTGCCACTTGTCGGTAACCTTAGTACCTACCTAGTAGTATTTTATGGCTTTTCTCTTATTATTCTTTTTATTCCCTTTTGGCCTCTTACGACACCCACGGAAAGAGAGGGGGTGGACGAAAGAAGAGGGTTTGACACTGTTATCACGCGGCGATATTTTTTGCATGCGGTTGATTTAATAGGCAAAACAGGTAATTAAATCACTTATATGGAAGGAAATGTCTGGCGCCATGGACTGGCTTTCTGGGTCGCCTTATGCCATTTGAAATATTCTTTCGTCTCCAGCATAGATAGATACCGTTACACTACTGTTACAAAATCATATAAAAAGAGGATTCGTTTACGGTTAAATCAAAGACGTTTATTTAGAAAATACATCATCAAATTCCGCTTCGTCGAGTTATAGTCGTATAAGAAAGTTTGGATGTTGCGACATTGCTTCTCTATCCGAATGTGACATTTATCATCACGGTGACACTTCGAGAGTTGGATTGTTCTGAGAGTGGGACACTTTCACTGACTACTTAATTCAAGAACCAATGTGATCCAGTTGCTTATCAGCGACACAGATTAAAGTTGGCCCGCACAATACATTCATAAGTATTCACACCGCGTCTCATAAGGCTGCAGAAACTTTACCACATTGTCGGTCGACACTTTCTATTCCTGCACTTAGACGGCGGGTAACAAATTGTTCTGGTTTATTACAATTCTCAGCTGATCGGAACTTCCAAAGTAACTAAATTATCTATCGTCAAACAGTAAATGCATCCCTCATCCGTTTGAAATCGAAATACACCTTGGATGTTATTTCAAAAGAGAAAACAGATGGTTCTAAATACGTTAAGAAGCTAAAAATAGAAGTCATTCCAGAGGCGAAGGATACAGTTAAATTATCATCATTGACATATATAGACGTGTATTGGTATTCAAGGATACGAAGTAACAATAAAACTAATTCTCCATTTGTCTACATATATTTTCTACGTGTGATAAGTTTATACCCAGGCTTTGATGCTTGCCAAAGTAAAGTAAATGTATCTTATAACATTTTACAAAGAATTATGAACCTGTGAATTATTATCGAGAAAAGCTACTTGTAAATTAATATAATGGAATAGGTTGCAAGTAAGAATGTGTGCAGTTTACACATTATAATTTATTTAATTTATTTAATTTTGTTATTAAAAAGCATGCTATCAAATAAAAATATATGCGCAATAATGATTCGTGTAATGTCTTGTAAGTCTTATTTATGTGTTCAACCCGGGAGCCATACCACACCATAAAACTGATGTATATGCCACTCGTCAAATGTGTTGTTAAACTTTAAAAGTAAGACTATCTTCTGACTATGTTACTATACTGTGCTATGTTACTATACTGCTAATTATCCTTTTTTTAGGAAATATTTTTTTTATAATTCGAAATGAATTTTAAGAAAATATTATTATCATGTTAAAAATATTTCACTTAACCACTAACGTAAAAACTTTACAGAATATCGAGGTTTGCATTAGAATAAAGCTCCAGTTTCTCGCGGTTTGTTACTGACTTTCTATATAGATTTCTATTAATTTTCTATAGATGTTTTGTTTTTGTGTTGGAATCATGTTATTAGACGT
This sequence comes from Sericinus montela, assembly GCA_029286605.1. Lineage (NCBI taxonomy): Eukaryota > Metazoa > Arthropoda > Insecta > Lepidoptera > Papilionidae > Sericinus > Sericinus montela. Next base: position 814,671 of record JAGSMR010000011.1, read on the forward strand.
CTGAGAGCGTTCAATAGATTGTTTTTTTTAATAAACAACAGTCACTCGGGCAGTTTTAAGTAAACAATTATGCCCATTTTCGTCTTACGGATGTGTTGAGAGGTGAGTGGGGTAAGAGAAGAAACATTGGTTACTCAGACTGATAACTGTCGCGAAAAATACCAGGGCAATATATGTAAATTGATCTAATATGTTGTGTGTATGTGTGAGATTACTAATTTGTACATACGTCCATACATAGATAGTGACATCACATAAATTGCTCTGATCCCAAAGTAAAGTTTAAGCACTTATAATATGGAATCAGAAACAACGAAGGTACCACAAACACCCATGACCCATGAGAGATATATTATTTAGTTTCTTAAAAGAAAGGCCTGCGTTTTGCAGATAATTATAGTAGACTAATAAGATAAACAATGTTCATAAAAATATTTTAACCTTCATCCACGTTCATAATACAAATATAGGGTTAGAAAGAGATTGCACTGGCATCAAAGAAGCGAATATATATTCCAATACGGGATATTCAGTAGAATAATTACGACATGTGAAATGAGGTGAACTTTATTACAGTTACTATTATATTTAAAAATTCAAACGTTAATTGGTCTATAATGATTGCATTCAGTCCATTATGTAAATGTGCAAACTGCAGCGCCGCTTAGATAACGGCTAGCTTCAAACACATAAATATGTACATAAAGATAATAAGTGTTATGATTCTAAATCCGTGTACATTTATCACAAATTCGTCGATGTAAGTACATTTTATATTTTATTTTGTACGTCTGCCTTAAGTAAGTTGTTTTAAAATTCTCAATAATATATGCAGCAATTTTTCAATATATTCTTTACGTATTGATTTCCAACATATTTAAATGGTAACGTAATATAAATAGATATAAAAATATAATACAAATATACATAATCGATATTGTTAATAAATAAATCGATAACAGAATTGAAAAAGTTGTAGTTATGACTATTCCGGTTTAGTAGTGACAAAATGTGATCTGTACAAAACGTTGATGAAACGTAATGTTAATTATTGCAGACGTCGTTACTCTGTTCAAATATAAAGTATAACTATTTTTTTTTTCATTCGTACTACATCTGTAATACTAAATTGCCTAGACCTCAGACTATCCCAGTAATGTGAAATGCATGAAGATAAAAAAAATCATGATTCTATTTGACAGTACCGGACTTCTCACTCTTTCATCGGGGTACAGTTTGTCCTAACATCTAACCACACCAATATGAAGTATATGATTTTTTTCGTGCTCCTTACTAAATGAAATACTAATTAATAAAAAAACTCCTAATTAAAAAAAATACTTTTTTTATATACAACTGTATTCGCATAATTGACAGCAAATATTGAAATGTCAACTATGTGCTAACTTAGTCCAACCACTGTCACTTTGTACATACGACTTGTGCCGTTGGACAGTTTGATAGCTATTATAGCTACTAGAGGTTAGTTTGCTAGAACAAGGACAGAAACACAATGTCAACTGTAGGTTACGATTTGGAAATCAGATTTAACAGCCGAGATAATTTGTAGTTAAAGGCGGAAGTTACAACGGATGCGGCTTCACGGTTGAAGGCGCACGCGCACACCATACGTGACGTCACAACCGGGGAACAAAGACAAAATATAGTATAATTTCAAGCTAAAAACATATTGTGACTTTAAAAAGAATTTAAAAAAAAAACTAAACATAAATGCCAATCCCGTAGCGGGATTTGAATCTGTTTTAAGGCAGGTCTATTACGAACTAGACTATCGGGCCACTTATTATGATATTATGTTGACAGTATAATAAAACTGACCCAGTAAAAATTTCATTCGGTATAATGCCGCTTAGAAGCCGTAGAAATTCTCGCCAATCTGATTTAAAGTATGCATCATTACACTCGATAATACATACGGTTTTAGTTAGATCCCAAGCGATGCCAAATTGAATCATTTATTTCCTGAGGTCTGGCCACAATCCATTATCAAAATGTATATGTATGTGTTTATGGATATGTATGTGTTATGTATATGTTTTTAAGGGTTGTCTTCTATGATATCTCCACTCCACAATATCTCTAGCGCATGCGTAAAAAATGGGTATTCAGGACACATTAAATGGTAGACTAACAAGATTGGTGATCAGGACAAAAAAAAAAGGTGACTGAGATTCAAAATCCGTTAAATTTTAGTATCAAATGCGATGAGTTATTAATAATATAAATAATCAAGACATGTTTAAAAATAATTTCCAATTGATCGACATTGTAATACAATCCATTTTGTTTATTGAAATGTTTTGTTTATCCAACCAGGAATTCGTAAGCAAAAGACAACAAAGATCCAATCTGTTTACCAAATATCGTATCATGTGACATGTCAATATGACAATGACGACAATCAAGATGACGTCGTAGAGATAGATTTGTTAGAATGTCCTTGAGTGACAATGATAAGCCGTTCACAAAAACATTCCATACTATACCGAATTGAGTAATTGAATATTTAGATAATGTTAGCATTATTTTTGTTAAAAAGAAAAGAAAAGTAATTATATCAAAAAACTCACACATCACAAACATCAAAGTAATTATGGTAACAAATTTAGCAAAATTAAACATTTCCGTTTTGATCATTTTAAATATTTTCCAAAAGCTAGACAACAAGTATATATCTATGTTGTTTGTAAAACAATAATCAGACTGATGTATACTTTGCAAATAGTCAATACAATTTTTTTTCTTTTGATATATTGTTTTTGTGATAAAAAATTTCTTTTATAAACAGACACGCTCAAGTGCGTGATAAGATAGACGTTTCCAGTTATTTTAGTTGCAAACCAAGATAAATATTGTTTTGCAGCAAACTAAAAACAGTTTTCTTTTATTCAAATAAATTAAATTAAATATAACTTTATTGTACACCAAACACAAAAATCACCGAAAGAAAACAAAGATAGATAACTGTACAATGGGCGGCCTTATCACTAAAAGTAATCTCTTCCAAGCAACCTTTGGATGGACAGGAATTAGAGTACTAAACTAAAGAAGTCGGTTAACAAATAAGTTGTTTAGTTGTAAGAATCCAACGAACTTTCATCGATTTATAAGCGATGGCCAATATGAGTTACTTTATTATAATAGAGAATATAAAATAGAAATATATGGCCCCGTAGCCTAGTTTGGTAGCGACCCTTGCCCGCGAAGTTGCAGTTTCCCTTGCAGGTTCGAATCCCGTTAGAGACAAAAATTTGTGTGACAAATATGATGTGTTTGTACTCGAGACATGGAGATTTATATGTTCATATGAATATTTATCTATGTAAGTACAGGCTCACCACCTGTCACGTTGTCCCAAATAGTCTTTGATGCTAGGTGGGTCGACAGACTTAATTGTCTATAACCCTGTCTACCTGAGTACTGGGAATACGCGTGAAGATAAAAAAAAGTGCAAAAATAAAGCTAACATTTTTTAAAACTTGTTTTGAGTGTGTAACATTGCACTAAATCTATATAATTCAAATGATTTAACTTCATTTTATTAATACAAAATACTTTTTTACCTCATACGAACAGTAAGTTCTTAATTACTTCCAATACTAGATCTGTGTCGGAAGTAGAAAGTAATCCAATTAAATACAAGATCGGTTTTCGAAGCAAACACATTTCAAATCCGTGTTGGCTCACCCCGACGAACGAGACGCAGCACGCAAGGTATGGACTTTATGGCCAAAAATCGCAATATAACACTTCTATGGCACTCGTATTGCGTCATCTCGGCACTTTTCTACATCCGAAATTACTGGGAATAATAACTTTTACGGAATCTGAAAAGTTTATTTTTTATTGAGTCGGGAAGTATTTAATATTTGAAGTTAGCCATGCTTAAGTATTTTTTAAAGAGAAGTGCTCCTTGGGCATTTCCAAAATTGTTTAGATGACAATAACTTATTGAAAAGAATAAAATTAAAACATGGTGTTTAACTAAGAGTTTCCATAATGAAGACCTCCGTGGGCGAGTGGCGTAAACACAAGTTTTCAAGGTGTCGCCATCTCGAGGTCCCGGGTTCGAAAAACCACTTTTTCTACATTTTCTCGGGTCTGGGTATTTGTGGTGTCTTCGTCCTCCGATTCCCATACTACAAGTGCTTCAGCATCTTTCATTGGCAGCAATGTGTGTAATGTCCCCATATATACATATTATTTCTTTATTATTATAATTACTTATTATTATTAATTTTGAAAAGATCAGTAAGCTGTGGTGATACTACTGATGTCATAATCTGGCTAGATCTCAGCTTTACTGTAAGCATCTACACTAGGTCATCTTTCAGGGGACATCATCTTCATCTGTATATTTTTTACATATTGTCAATACTGGGATGGGGTGGCCAGAGCCTTGAACAGGTTAGTCCTTTCGACATACGTTTCACCAGACCTTAGGGCAATGTGCAAACGGCAGAATTTAATTTAATTTCTAAACAAACATAGCGCTTAATTAATTTGTTTATAACTTTTTTTTGTATACTAACAAGTGGGCCTAGTTGCACCAATAAAGAAATTATTATTATTATTATTAAGGCCAAAATTACTAATTGTACATTGAATCTTATAGATAAGAACCTTCCTTATGGAAATTGACTCCTTATGGTATCGACTTCCGAGATAGACTGACTATTGTGGAACATGGAATTGGGATTAGCAAATGGAAAATGAAGAACCAATGGACGTAGGTTACACATGTATTATCACCACTAATGACTATGACCAAACGAAACAACTAATAATACCTATAAAAAAAGAGTTAAAAGATAATAAAATAATACTGTATAAACACATACTTATACGATATAATTGATCAATTGTTAAGAGAAAACAAAACGATGGAGATAATCAGGAGTATTGTGCAGAGAGTCAGCCCGCAGCAACAAATTAGATTAACATTCGTTTTGAGATCGTCAAGAGCCCGAGGGTCGGTTGCGTGCGAGCAACTATTTACAATAAAAGTCGGTGTACGATTGAATTGTCCGTGCTGGTAGAGCGTAATTCAATTTACGCCCACGGAACATAAATGGGTTAGTGGCCCGGCTTCCCCGATGCACTTGGCGAGTAACGCGTCATCGTATCTTAACTCATATAGAATATTTTTATACTAAAACTTAAAAGAGAATATTCTAGAATACATATGTAGTATTTGTACGTTGTAGGAGTATATCAAATAATACGGGGTAGGTAACGTTACACATTTAATGCTCGGAAACTGACTGCCGGTTCTCGACCGTACATACAGTTCGGTTGTTTATCTAACTACCCCCTTACTAATTAAGATATACGTCACTTTTTAATGTTCTATTTAATTTCTCCTCATTATTTAGGAGTCAGTAGGTATCAAATAGATTAAGAATATGCAAAAACACCTTGACACGTATGTTCGATTTATTAAATTAAAGTTCTTAATAAGAAATTTAACATTTTTCATATTCTCTACTTTGTACGATGAAACGTACGCAATGTTAATATTCCATTAAAAAAACGTAGTTTATAATACGTATTTGTAGTTGTATCAATAAGCTACTGTATTGAAATGGAACCCTTTATCCGTTTAATCTATTTGATCGTTTCACGCCGACGATAAATCGTTTGAAATGTTACAAAACAGTGGATGAGTCGTTCATGATTCAAAATAGGGGAGTAATCCCTACGGTATTTTAATAAAACCTGGTACTTGTAGTAGACACAAATTTATTGCTTTTTATGTCTGGTTTGTGAAAATACATTTATTCTTATACAAACTAATACTTACACATATATTAATAATAAAGGTTGAGTAATCGTCGACGTTAGAACGTACCTGAAAATAGATAATACATATTAATAAATTATAACAAGCATATTACAAATTAATTCTACATTAAGGAATCCATGATTTTGTAATGCACAGAGTAATGATTTACACCACACGACTGCAATTTAACCTTCGTAACTATCGGCGGAGGAGGATTTATGAAATATTAACAACTTTCTACATACAGATATGTTTACCCTTACCTTAAACTACGTGACGTTAAATAACAAATGAGCTGGTAAACATCGGTGTTACAGTATAGACTACTTTTTGTTTCTTAGATTAATTTAAGCGACTTTTAATTTGATTACATTCTTATAATATTCAATGACAAGTTGGTATTCGTGATCTTTACTCAGCAATATTTTCTACGTATAATAAAATTAAAATATAAGAGGTTATAGAAAGTGTAAGTAGTAAGGTATAAGAGAAAAAAGAATTTTCTCAATTCAAATATATTCTTTTGTTTGGTTTGTTTGATAGGGTAAAACAACAAAAGAAAACAAACAAATGAAAGTAGCATAGACGAAGCAATTTGCTTTATATGTAAAATAAAGAATACAACTATATTGAAGTCACGATAGCCGAGTGGTGGTCGGAGTTTCGAGTCAAGAGACCCGAGTTCAATCCCCAGGTGGCAGGCTCGTACCACTGAGTTTTTCAAAAACTTATGTACGAATTATATCGTTGGCTTGGACATAACAACGGCGACGGGCTCACCACCTGTCACGTTGCCCCGAAAATATCTTCGGTGGAATTTAGGTCGAAGGGACTTAATTGTCTAGACCTTTGTCTACCCCTGTATTGGGAATTAAGTGAAGATATATAGAACTATATTACAAAACAACAGAACAAGTACTAAGGTACAAGTAACTATCTCGCAAAAAAACAACAGACGGTGAGCTTATAAAAAGTAATATAAAAAGTAGCACTGTCTATTGAAGATTAAGAAAGCGGCGAGCGTGTCACCGGCTTGGTGTCTAATCCAACAATACTGTACAAAGTTTCGATATATCACGAGCCTAGGGACCGAATTATCTACGCTTATGAATATATGCTTTCGACGACCTCCGTTGACGAGTGGCGTAAACACCGGTTTTCAAGGTGTTGCCATCTCGGGGTCCCGGGTTCGATTCCCGGTAGGGTCAATGTAGAAAAACCAAATTTTCTACATTTCCTCGGGTCTGGGTGTTTGTGGTGCCTTCGTTGTTTCCGATTCTCATGCCTCAATCTCGAAAAACCCATTGCTATGTACCTGCCACCTAGGGATCGAACTCGGGCCTCTTGACTCGAATTTCCGACCACCCAACCACTCGGCTAAATTCTAAATGTCATAAATTATTACACATTGACTGCGTTAAGCCGTGTGGTAATGGTGTAAGTATATTGCCACTCCCTGTGTCCGGTGTCGTAAGAGGCGACTAAGGGAAACAGTCTTGAATATCATTATGGCAGCCGATAAATGGCGTGATAATAATCTCACAAAAAATGTAAGACCAAAATAATCAGAACGAAGATGGCGATTATGGCAAATCCTCCCTATGGGAGAGCCCTATGTCCTGCAGTGGACTTTTATAGGCCGTTATGTATGTGTGACTGCGTTAAGAATGCCATCATTACATTGTACCTTGAAGACATTAAATACATTATACGTAATAAGTAAATCCCAACCTTAATTACATTAGTTTAAAAAAAGACTTTTACTTCAGCATTTGGAAGTAAAATTGCATCATACTTCTATTGTCAGTTATTTGTGCCATGCTTAACGTCGGCTGTAACCGACAGATCCGGTAATTACTTTAATGATTACAATAGTTTGTGTTGCGTATGAAATAATGACAGAAAATTCTATGAAGTTACTACGGGGACATGAATTGTATAATCCAAAATACAAGACCCTAAATAGTTCGACAAACGTTCGACTTCTAGGGATGAGCAACGAACCTCAAATACCCTGAGAAGCCCAGGGCCGGGAAAGTTGAATTGTCTTTCGGGAACTATCAAACATAAATATTTATAACATATACATACAGAGTTTAAGACTAGTCAAAAATGCAGGAGAATAACATAAATATTCATGAAAAAAAAGTTATTAATATTTTTCGTTGTAATTACTTTACAGTTAGTCGTGTGAACTACCATCGCTACAGAGCGGTGCTATAATCTATCATAAACCTCTTCTCCTAAGTTACTTTTGAAACGAATTGATTAAGAGGAAATGCCTTAGATTTTCCATTGTTTCATAGTAGCATAATATATGTTATATATAGCATATCGTATATGTAATGAGTAATGGAACTTTGTAATCTTTGGTTTTTCCTAGAGATGACATGGGATACTATTTTGAATAGATATTTCAAAGTAGGAGATCTTTTCTCGGATCTTCATTAAATGATATCCAAATGTAGACTTATATAGATCAACATTTAATATTGTATGGCATAAAAACCATTTGTGACTTGGCATGTCTGGTGTAACCTTCCCGAAAGGCACAAAGCTGATTGGTACGGTCATATCTGCGCTTTGTGCATTCTAATGCTAATATGACGCATTGTAGTGAACATTGTATAAATGGACTAACAGTGCTATTGAATTAATTATACTAACAAATGTGCATGGAGCAACGAACCCGTGTATGCTTTTATTAAGAATTTAAATTAAACTCATGTCATAATTCTCACAGCACGCATTGAAATATCTTAATTGTATTTAAGTGTATTAATTACTTATCGTCAAATAAATTAAACACTTTGTCACTAACTGTTGTTTCATTCATGCTAATACTATAAATGCGAATGTCTGTTTATCTGTCTGTTAAGATTTCACGGATAAACCGCTAAATCTATTTTGATGACATATGGTATGAACATATCTTGAACACTGAATAAAGACATCGGATGATTTTACTCCAGGAAAAAATAAATTAAAATAACGAATAAAAAAATAAAATAATTAAATATATTTAGATGAAGCTAACAGAAAGACCTTGAATTGAATAATTTGGTACAAAGATTTTGATTTGTGGAGACCCGGAGAGGGATATAGGCTGCTTAAACTTACAGCGCGAACGAAACCCCGTTCAGAATATATATACATCGTTTCCATTTGCTCTGTATTCAGAAACTATTAGCATAGTTAAAGGATAAGAAGTACTCATAGATCTTGATCCTGATTAGATTAAAAAGATATTATAATTGGCTATATGGTGTTGGTTAACAAATAAGCTCCACTAAAAAACCTCGTCTCGGTTGAAGAGATTCATTGAATCGTTGCTGAGTACTCTCGAAGATTCGAGAAAACTTTTCAAACAAAAAAAAAACTTAAATGAAAATCGTTTAGTTCCCTTGGTAATTACGAGGGCACAGACTCTCTCGTTTGAGACAAGGGATATTACTATTACTAGATTTACGATCGATGGATATCAGTGTCTATGGTGCGCGACCGCCAATCCGTTGATCAAGCGTGGCGATTATTACAAATGCTAAACGAAACCAAGAATTGAACCTAGTAAGCTATAAATTACTCTAAATTGCTACGATAATAGCAGAAGAAAAATTATCTTCATGTCAATTCCCAATACAGGGATAGACAAAGGTCTAGTCTAGACAATTAAGGCACTTCGACCCACCTTCCACCGAAAATAGTACTTTGTTATATATGAAAGAAGAGTTTTACTTTAAGCTGACATGCGGAATCATTTCTAAAAGGCGGATCTCCTCAAAATTTATACCGTAGCATCACAAACAGTATCCAAGGTCAAATCATTAGAGTAGCAGCTTCAAAGGTCGTCAAATATCCTTGATCTTACGTAAATGCAACACGAACAAATGTAATTTTCCTCAACTTGCACACTTCAAAGCCAGTTCCATTTCATGTTGAAACTATACTTATTTCGAAGGTAAACTTGTACGGTCTTCTCGTTATATTTATTCTCTTAATTTCGTAGGTGCATTTGGAAATAGTACTGTTAACATAATCAAGCTAAGGAACGAACATACTAATATATGAATGACGAAAATACTTTAAAAAACTTTTTTTATTAAAAGAACTGAAAAGCAAATATTAAAGAAAATTTCATTTTAATCTACGTCCTAGACTCATATAAATAATTTAATCAATTTGAGTCGGTATCGGTATAAAAATATAATAATATCTGATGTTTTATTACAAACAAAACTATAACGACCTCCGTGGACAAGTGACGTAAACACCGGTTTCAAAGTGTCGCCATCTTGAGGTCCCGGGTTCGATTCCCGGACGGGAATCAAGGTAGAAAAACCATTTTTTTTAAGTTTTCTCGAGTATATTTGTTATTTGGTGCCTTCGTTGTTTCCGGCTCTCATACCTCAAATGCTTCTGCATCTTATATTGGGATCGGAACAATGAATGTGGTGTTGTCCCTGTATGTACATGTATTTATTTATTTATTATTTATAACAAAAGAAATAATAAAGTTCCATTAGCTAACGTTTATTATAAATTCGTTTTCAAGAAAGGTCCACCTTAAGGTTTAACGTGTGTAGGTTTGGTGGTAAAATAGTCGACGTAACATAAGACAAATCAGTCGAGATTACCGGCTTAGTTGGCAAGGTCCGATAGTGGTTGAGTTTCGCCGTTATGCCCGAGTGACAACCTCGCCGTGCGCAATCGGACGTGACCGATTCGCGAATGTCCACCCGTACTGCCCGCACCTCACTTACATACAATAAATACCAAGTTCTATTCGTTTCAATAAAGAGCCGGACTAAGATGCATAATGAAAACTTTTGGTGTAATAATTAGCTTCGGAGGGTAATTATCAACGGAATTATGAATAAAATCACTTTTTAATTTCTTTCTAGTAGATTCCCAAAAACTGGAAATTTCTTTAGTAATACTACTCTTTGTGAAGTCACAATAGCCGAGTGGTTAGGTGGACGGAATTCGAGTCAAGAGACCCGAGTTCGATCCTCAGATGGGTACCAATTTTACAGTTGGCTCGAACATCAAGACGGTGACTGACTCACGTAGTCCCAAAAATATTTTGTTAACAGAATTTGCACAAGTTTGATAACAGAAGTTTGTTAGAAGTCTAACAAACTTCTGTTATCAAACTTGTGCAATCTAAGGCCGGCAACGCATCTGCTATGCCCCTGGTATTGCGGGTGTTCATGGGCGGCGGTAATCACTTACCATCACGTAAGCCACCAGCTCGTTTGCCTCCCTTTTCTATAAAAAAAATCTTCGGAGGGACGTGCGTCGAAACGACTTAATTGTCTAGACCTCTGTCTACCCCTGTTGTATTTGGGAATTGGGAATGACATGAAGAGATTTTTAACTACTTGTAAAATACCTCTTTAATACGTGATTATTTAGGATTTAGGATTCAGATTAGTATTTTTATAACCCGGGGTTTAATAATTGACAGGATTTGATAAATTTTGCCGAAAAAGTGTTTTATCATGTGTTTTAAAATTCATTTACTTCCGTTCAGTCTCTTTCACATGACTATATTATCAAGACGGTGACGGGCTCACCACCTGTCACGTTGTCCCGAAAATATCTTCGGTGGAAGGTGGGTTCGAAGGGACTTAATTGTCTAAACTAGACCTCTGTCTATCCCTGTATTGGGAATTGCGTGAAGATATTTATTTATTTATTGTTTAAATAATCAAATAACATCCCAATATATAAATTCCAAATACACTGCTATAATAATTGTAGGATAAAGAAAATTACATGTGTTTATGTCAATAAGTATCGGTTATTTACAAAGATGAGTTCCGAAAAACTTTGTAATAGGGATCTAAATCTCCTTGAAATCTCCTGGATTCGAATATGGATCGCCAAACCACACGACTATCGTGAAGTATGTATAAGTAACTGATATTTAAGAGCAAAGTTTCAAGGCAAACCTATCAAATTAAATTCCCTTTTAATCCGAGGCGTCTGCATTTGATTACAGAGGATCAGGGTAGGGATTAGTAGGATACAGGATTAACATGAGTCAGCTTTTTGTTATTGATTTGAAGTATAAATTATTTCATTTCGTTAGGATTTAAAAAAATAAATTATCTTCCCGCCATTACTTGTCGAGATTTAATTAAGTCTTTCCGACCCATCTTTCACCGAAGAATTGTATTGATAACACCAATACAACAGACAGAACAAAGCTCCTGGCAGTGTAAGGTATGTAGGGCGGCGTACTAATGCGAATAATGCACTTTCTTTTTTAGCCCTAATGTCGACACGTCTGTTAGGTTAACGGTAATAATATTAATGATGTAAGGTCTACAATCTGGAAATACATACAATGTTTATTATTGTTAGCACCTAGATATATATCCTATCTGAACACTAAAATTAGAGTGTCTGTTTGTAATATTAAAATAACCTTTTTTACTAAACGCGAAATCTTGTATGTTCACATGTTTATAAGGTACTTATAGAAATACCTCTATAGATACCCACTATAAGCTCAAGACCATTTCGACGTTCAAAATTTGTTTAACACTCATTAAGATTAACGAAATACACTTCACGATATATTTACTGGCTCGCAATTAGGTAGGTGGGTCATGTTAAAAGAAATATTTAATTATGGCTTCTTTATATGGCCTATTTTTATTTTATAATCACTAATTCCCAATAGTCAAAGGTCAGAACAATTGCTGTGCTATCAACCCATTTATCAACAGAGCTTATGTGGAGACAAAGTGCCTGGTGGTGCTAGCCGCCTTTCGACGTCTTAGTGTCCAAGCCGACGGTTCAAATCGTACATAAGTTTCGAAAAAAAAGTAATTAGTACAGGCCTTTCGGGAAATGAAGTCGAGTCTTCTGATTCAAATAGCAGTGCGGTCAGGTGTGACTCGGCTATCGTGCCCTAATTTATTGACATTTGAATATGAATAAAGTCATGAGCCTGACTAACCAGCGTTAATTTTCTTTTATTTTAAAACAAATATTCTAATTTCTTCTAAAACAGATATTTTTTGTTTAAAAAACTGAAGAAATAGATTTAATAATAATATTTATTGTTTTTAAGTCACGATAGCCGAGTAGTTATGTGATCGGAATTTGAGTCAAGAGATCAGAGTTCAATCACTAGCTGAGAGGTAGGTCCCAAAAAAATTCTTCGGTAAAAGATGGGTCGGAAAGAATTAAATCTCGACAAGTAATGGCGTGAAGATATTTTACTTAATTTATATAATTATTTTGTAGTAACGAATTTGTAATTTATAATTATTGATGATTTTACTGAGTCGTATGATTCAGAGCCACACTCTCAATCATTTGTGACATCAAGCAGTATTCTATGATAGTCAGTTTAACGGTGAAAATTTACACTAAACTACTATAAACTCCTTGCAAATTTCTATAAATAATCCAAAGTCGATAATGATAAAGTGACATTACTTCGTAGTTTAAACGATAATTATTTGTCACATTAAATCAAGTGGCTCCTAATCGCGTCAGCATCAGCTACCGAGACTAAAGCGTCCGGCCCGATTTACAGATAACAGAGAAAGCGCCGTTGCAGCCGCGTTACGCGCCCAGTTCAGATTGGAAACCAAACCTGCACTGCGCCTGCGCGCACGATCGTCCAAGGACTGTTACTTCGATAACAAATGTCGTGTAATTAAAACTATATACAGTAGTAATTATGCAATATATATGGAACATTCACGGTAGCCGAGTGGTCGGGCGGTCGGAATTTCGAGTCAAGAGACCAGAGTTTGATCCCAGGCGGCAGGCTCGTACCAATGGGTTTTTCAAAAACTTATGTACGAATTACATCGTTGGCTCGGACATAAAGACGGCGACGGGCTCTTCACCTGTCACGTTGTACCGAAAATATCTTCGGTGGAAGATGGGTCGGAGGGATTTAATTGTCTAGACTAGACCTCTACCCCTGAATCTACCCCTGTATTGCAAATTGCGTGAAGATATTTATTTATTACATATTTATTTTAATTGTGCATTTCTTGAATATATTATATTTAAATGCAAGTGATATCTCAAGTGAATTGCAAAATACTTAGTGGATACCGTACAATCTACATTTATATTTGTCAGTACAATTTTTTTAACCAATTGAATTGACACCACTGTTTTTTTACAGGCTGGACATGTATATTCCCGTGGATATACTATGTAAAATATTTTCAACATTTTTTTACTAACTTTGTACGGTACGTATGAACCTAAATAAGATATATAATATCAATATCCAAAATAGTCCACTACAAGTATGCAAGATAAACTACTGTCATAACGACCTCATAATCATATCCTAAACACCGCGCTCTAAGACAAGATGGCAATACGATGTACCTAACGCAAAATTATAATCTTTTAAAGCGTACTTTACAGATACTTGACTCCTTCAACTAAGAGATGTCAAAGTTACATCACGTATAACCATTTCCGCCACAGTGTAACTACTGTTATGATAAAACCGAATTTTAAAGAGCCTGTGTATACTGGCTCATTAAATTATCTATATATATGGATAATAAAGAGTTTCTTTTAAGTGAATTTAGAGGGAGTATTTTCACCTGAAGAGTCATTTTAGTTTCCACTTTGACAACCTTGGATTAAAACTATTTGCAGATGTTTATGGAATGTTATATAATTTTTTAATTATATTATTTAATTAAATTAACAAAACAATAACCACGAATGCAATAATAACAAATTTAATATACCCCTTAATAAATAATAAATAAAAACATACATAGGTAGGAACAACAATCACATACATTTATCTGATTCCAAAGTAGCTAAAGCTCTTGTTGTCAGAAAAAAACGAAGGGAACTACACCTTGCTAAAAAAAGCTACCATCAGACAAGGCCCAGTTGAAGATACAATGCTCGTTCTTAGCAAATTCGAAACAAAAGCTTATGCAATGACAGTACGTATTGCAAAACCCATTCTAACTATCTGTCTATCTAAATTACCCCATCATAGACTTAACATGGTACGTCTTCTTGTCACGCAACCTAAAAATAAGAAGCAGCTAAAGCTAATCACAAATGTTTTATTAATTACTGGTTTCCGCCAGTGACTTCATTCGCCCCCTATCTGGGAATTCCCGTAGGATCTTTTGAATACCCGAACTTAAAAGTATTCAATGTACTTTAACAACTCAGCATTCGTTAAGGAAGTCGTATTATTTCAGAACTCTTATTGAGGAACTTTGCACCTCAGATTACAAAAGAGGTTAAAATCTTATTCAAACCCGTTTAACCGTTTTTGCGTGACTGAGTAAGAAATATTTCGGATATTTATTCATATAAGCTTTACAATTTTTAATACGAATAGGATGATGTGAATATATTGTACACAATTGTCGCTAGTTACCCGACCTCGGCTTTTCACGAAATAAAACGTTATTCGAAATCACCGCATCCAATGTCAGACGTCACAAGGTCGCCGCCTCTCGCGAGGGCCGCCTTCGCGATTCAATGCAATGCCGACAAATCTCCGATCAGAACGCATTAGGGGCAATGGCAGAATGCTTATACATTTGTGTTTATATACAAATTGCTTTTTACGCACATTTCCATTATTTTTGTCCTTTTATCGTTAAACTTCGAAGTAATCATTTACACATATCTCTAAGTTATTACCTTTAAGTCACTTTAGCATAACTCATGATTGCAATATTTTGAATGGCAACTAGTAATCAAGTCATATATATATATATATATATATATATATATATATATATATATATATATATATATATATATATATATATATGTGTGTGTGTGTGTGTGTGTGTGTGTGTATATGTATATATACATATATTTGTATGTTTATATATGAATGTATGTATGTAAGTTTATATTATATATTTATCTTTATCTTTAATTGACTACATATCAATTTTTTGCGTAATACTTGTATTGGTGTATATTTCTTTTCCTTTGTTACTTACCTACACCAGATTTCTTTCTTCTAAATCCTGTCCACCCAAAGGTTGTCTGGAAGAAATGGCTTTGAGCGATAAGGCCGCCCATTGTGCTACCATTTATGTTTAGACTGTTTGTCATATTATATTTCTTTTTTTTATGGTGTGCAATAAAGTGTACTCTCTCTCTCTCTCAAATCAAATCATTTATTTATCGATAAAAGTAACATACATTACATCCATCGATCGACATTTTTGTCACAAAATAATTTAATTAGAAAACAATTAACAATAATTTAATTAGAAAACAATTAACAATAATTTAATTAGAAATAGCATGGGAGCGATCAACTCATTCCCAGGAGTTACTGTCATTAATATATTCATTTATATTATAATAACCTTTTTGTACAGTTTTTATTTGACTAATGCCTTAAACCTGTTAATAGGCAAACTCTGTACTTTTGCCGGGATTCCAAATGTGATTGAATGGATTGAATATGTACACAATCAAACGTTCCTCAAACGTTTTTTTACATATAACATAAATAGAAGATTGAAGAGCTTTGTTAACTAAAATGTGTTAAAAGTGACTATTACATACTTTTAAAGTCCTGCTATATGTGTGCTATACCTACTAACTATAAAAATTACACATATGACGAACTCTTTTCAGTTATAATAATTATTATTGATCTTCACGCACAATCCCTGACGGGGTAGCCAGATAGAACAGATCGCCAAGTGTTACAAAGCTTACATACTTCCTTCGCTTTATTCAGTTTCATCATCTTCTTTATACCTAGACGTAGGTATCCGAGTTCGACCCTACTCTCTTCCAGCAATTGGCTCACATGGTATTCGAAAGTTAGTCTCGGCCTACCTCGACCCCTTTTAATATTTTTTTCTTACGCGCTATATAGTTTCTTCAACATTCAGTGTTCGCTCATTCGCTCAACATGCCCAAACCACCGAGGCACGCCCTTATCAATTTTAATGATAAGGTCATCTTTAAAACCATATTGTGAATCTCTTCGTTATAAGTTATAAGAAAAATATTTGATACAGATTGCATAGGTAAGTGTAGCTTTAATGTATACCCGGATAACTGATAAATGTAACAGTTTACAAATAATCGATCACGTTTCGCTACGTTCTTATCTTGATCGAAACAGCTGCGGCTCGCCACGTGCCAGCGATAACTTACCAGTCGCCACTTTTGAGTTGTAGTCTTTTGCATAAAATGTAGAACGTTTCTATTTAACAGTACATAATCACTGCTGAATTGAGAAACAACTCTTCTTTGAATAATAAAAAATATATAAAATTAAAATAGATGATAAAATATTTTAGATTAGTTTACGATAGGCGAGGTGTTGGGTGGTCGGAATTTCGACTCAAGAGACCCGTGTTCGATTCCCAGGTGTCCAGGCTCGTACCAATGGGTTTTCAAAAACTTATGTACGTATTATATCGTTGGCTTGCACATAAAGACGGCGACGGGCTCACCGGTGGAAGGTGGGTCGAAGGGACTTAATTGTGTAGACTAGACCTCTGTCTACCCCTGTATAGGGAATTGCATGAAGATATTTATTTTTATTTATAAATGGTTGTGATTCAATCAGGCTCAAACGGCTGAACGGATCTGGATTAAATTTAGCACAGAGACAAGTTATAGTCTGGAATAGCAGATAGGCTACTTGTCATTCAAGAAAAAGTTGTCTTTGAATTGTATTAAGAGTCCGAACGATGTGAGCTACTTTAACTAGTCATAATACATTATATTTATTTATATATATAAGGGACATCTGCAGCAAATGCATTTTAACATTCATGTACAATGGTAACTGATGTCATGTGAAAGTGTTCTGATGTATGTGCCGTTATAGATTACATTGGTGAAAAAAAAATTGATATAAAATACGTTAATATCATTAACATAAGGTGCCTTATAATTTCTAAACTCAAAGTAGCATATTTAATTTAAAAAAAATGAAGAGTAACTGTCATGGAAGACATCAATACCTGAAAGTTTAGAACAGAGTAAATTACAGTTTTGTCACAAGTAGTAGAGGTCAAGTACTAAATTAAGTATCATTATGTAAAAATCTCTTTTAGTCGTAGCAAGTAAATCCTTTAGTACTACTACTTATTAGAAAACGAACTAATGAGCCATAGGTTATCGTTTAAAAGTATTTTCTATGTGTTCGTACTAATCGAAATGACAAATAAAAAATTACATTGAATTATAAACCAGCTACAAACGGTGAAATTTGACATTCGGTGTGCGCTTTCGATTTTAGCCACGAGGCGAAAACGGCGTCGTTACAAGAAAGTCGTGGTCGTAGAAAATAGATATAACTCATAAAAACCATGGGGGATATTGCCACTTAACACGAGCCGCTTGTTGACAAAGTTGCGGTAAAAATAAAAAGAAAAACGACAGTAAAATCTAATTCGATCCGTTTTCACTTCATACAATAAGAACACTTCATAATTTTTTTGTTAACAGATGGTAGCTTCAACAAAACATAGCAAAACAACAACAAACACTTTCCGGTGCCTGAGTTTGAAACATCGATAACGGCTCGACCCAACAATCGATGGAATTGTAGAACTTTTTTTCACTATTAACTTAAAAGGTGCTATCATTATCCGAATTTGTAATGGAAATCTTATGACTTTTGTATTATATTTTGTCATTAATTACGTTATCTTATTACAAGACATTCGATCGTGTTGTAAAAATAGATTACAGTTTATGTTTCGATTTAACAAATACGATGAACTAAATGAAGTAATCGAAGTACATAATGAAAAAATTGGATGACATTATTTAGTTTAAACTAACATGTTTATCGGTTTGTCATTTTTAAGATATAAAAATGAGGTCAATCTGACAGCTTTCGAGTTTATCAATACACTTGTTTTAACATTTTTAGACATTTCGCGATCACTATATGCGAGCTGTTTTGTTCGCATAAAGTAGATCGGAATTCGAGTCAAAAGACCCGAGTTTGATCCCCATGGTTAGTACCAATGGGTTTCTTCAAAAAAAATACGTACGATTTTTATCGATGGCTTGGACATAAAGACGGCGACGCGCTCACCATCTGTCACGTTGTCCCGAAATATGTCATCGGTGGAAGGTGGGTTGAAATTATATAATTACCCATACCTCTATCTACCTCTGTATTGGAAATTGCGTGGAGATATTTATTTATAGATATTTCGCCTAAAATATATTTATAGCTGAGTTTTAGCATCATTAACATTACCTTACTTATAAGATGTTTGTATTTATAAGTTGCACCTTGACAGAATTATCTTAAGGGGCAATTGCAACTATAAGAACAAGTTTCAGCAACACCTGTCGACGTTTTTCTTAACTTACGCAAAACATGCCTTTGTTTGCGTGTAAAGATATAATACAGTGATAATTTTATTGCAACTGAAACTGCGAATGTGAATTGTTCGCGTTGAAATTTCACGACGGATTCTAACGTTTAAATATTTGCAGATGAGGGTCTACCGAGATCTGTTTGTAATTTAATGCGATAACTATATGGCTAACTAGCCACTTTTAAGTCACTAGTGATCATGTAAATTGATGGTATTTTAGGGTAAAGGTTTTCTGTTGTCATTAATGATTTAATAAATTTAAACTGATTATTTTATTATAACATAATTCTCGTACACTTATACCAATTGTTAAGTGACGCGACGAAGGTAGCTAATAAATTTATACAACCTTTAATTATTTATATAACCTTTATTAGATTTCACCTTTTTATTATTCTTTTCCTTTCTTTCAAAGAATAAAGAAATAAAATAAACCTTATTTATTTTTATAAATGAGCTAGTTGGAAATTATGAAATAATACCGAAAGATTCGAACTTTAGTCTTACTTTAAAGTTTGTCTGTCGTACAAAGAGTGTTGAGCAAGTTACATATGATCCGACAGTTAGCCAAAATAGAATGTTAATAATACAGCAGGTATGTATTCATGTACAGCTAAACACGGCTTTGAAAGGACAATCTGGACAAACCTGTGGTGCGAGTACCGTTGCCTCTATAGTCGCCGTTTTGAAGGTCTCTGCTGAAGCTAGACGCAATCACGAGAGACAGCATGACGCCAGAATTGGCGCAGAACCACCTCGGTCACACAAACTCCCATCAGTCACTCCCTTCACTATCGTAATGATACTTCGTACGATCCTTAACTGGGGGACACTAGACGGGGCCCGTGAATCACTGAGCCGTATCAATACATGCACTCACCGGTAATTGTTACCGCTCCCTGTTGCGCACACAGTCACTACACATGGTTGACATGAATACAAAACTTTCAATGTTTTGGAAACAATAGCGGTGAGACGTCAAATTGTGCGAAACAAAATGGTCGTTTTAAAACACAAGCTAATCCAGGGAGGGTGTGCTATAATGGAAGGATATAACACAGCACTATATTATATTAAATTTACGTTGCAATCCGGTTATACTGTACGATCACCAAAATATCGAATATTTGACAGTTGTGACAGCGCAGTTACTGCGCTTGACGCGTGGTCCGAACGACTGAGACACCTCTAACGTACTGACCGGAGGCAGCTGTGCGAGACCGGCAAAAAAGAGAGACAACTATACTATGACGTACTGGTTCCACAAGCATTGAACTAATCTAAATCATAAACACAGAAATGCACTGTAAAGCACAGCAAATAAAGATCACTTTGCGTTCATTGTGGTGTTTACGGTAACACAGCTGAGTCAGTTTCCTCGAATGTTGAGCGTGGAAATTCGAGACAAGTGAGGTAAATGAATTAGTAGGTGCGACAGAGATAGTAGATAAGAAACGAATTATGGCGAACTCGTCCGGGCGAAAACGAACGCCAAGGCCGACCACGTCACGTTTCGTAAAGACTAGACGGACCCTAATATATATCGATAATAATTATATAGTTTATGTTGTACTATAAGTTTATTGCCCTTTCCTAAAATTTTAATCGGAACTGAACACAAATACCTACTTATAATATTAAAACATGTTATCTTACTTATGACTGATAATAACATATCTATGACGTATCGATACAGGTAAAAACATACTTTACCATTGACGTCAAACTCAAATACAGCTGTCTCTTAGTTGCAAATGTTAAATAAACAACTGGCTACAAGTTACTTAAACAGTGGAAAAAAATTTAACATCTTAAAAAAGGTAAGTGAATGTGAGTTAAATAAAACAGGACATAATGTAAATTTAATGTTAAAATATTTTGTGTTGTACAATGTCTTAATTTCTCAGAAGCAAAAATTTAGGAATAGGTTGAGTAAAGGGTATCAATTAAATTAAAGAGAAAAAAAATATTACATCATATTAATTATTTTAATAATATAAAGTTCAGCATAACTTAAATGCTTAAAAATCAATAAAAAATTGCGTGATAAAAAGGGTAATCAAGTTCAAATTCATACCGGAAAATATCGAAGAAGAAATCTACGCACGTTTTAACCAAATCACAAATATGGAATTGACAGTTTTCTACTACGGCATCCGCTTATCAGTGAAGCATGACCGATTTGCCAATACATTCATCATTACATTCATCTAATCGCATTCGTTCATACAGCTTCGTAGCTGCAAATATTCCAATCCCGCTTATTATAAATTGCAGTTCCACAGCCAAATCACGCTATGAAAATTTAATCTGTTAAATAATTATACATTACTGTAAAAAATATTTATCCGAATTAGACAATGGTGCTAGAAAAGCTTATGTATAGTGTTTCAATTAGTTAAAATGTATTTGAATAGCAGTTTACCATTTTTAATCCCAATTGGATGGAGAATGACCAATATTGTTTACCACTGACAGTTGCTCTATTTTTCACGACCTGCTCAGTAAGAATCATAAAATTAAGACAGTGTTGAAAAAAAAACAAATGTGGCGAGTCCCAACAATACAACAACAACATAAGAAAATTATAGCACCTTTTATGATTATGATGAAGTTCAAGTTTTTTAAATATAATAAGTTATTAAATTAAAGGGAAAAAAATTCTCTTTAATTTAATCACATAAAAAGTTCAGCATAAATAGGCTTTAAAAATCAATAAAATTGCGTGTAATAAGTTAAGTCATATATGACTTAAATTTTTTTGTTTATTTATTCAGTGCAGGGGTTTTAGTTATAAAAAATATTTTTACCGTGTCTCAGAATTCTAATCGTGTTTAAAACAATCGAATGCAATAACTTAACTGGTCATATTTGCAAATTCAGACTCGAAATCGGAGACTTTGTTTCGCAATGTGGCTGTCTACTTGTCAGCCGTCACATTGCGGTTGGATACGTGAAGTGCAACACGGATGCCTCGGATTATGAGAATAAGACGTACAAATCTTAGTACATTTTGTTTTTTTTTCTACATCACCTTTACTGCTGAGAGCAATTTAATCTAAAGTATTACTTTAATATTATGTATTACTTCCTTACCTACAGCGCACAGTTGACGAAAAGACTATATTTTCACAAACAATTAAAAATTACAAATATATTATAAAGGAGAATCCCCGCCATTACGATCGAGTGACAAGTCGGCCTTATATCAAGCAGAGTTATACATAAATTTACTAACTCTGTATATTAAGCTCTTTACATCAACATCAACTGCTATAGATACATTTGATTTTAAACGTCTATAGAAATGGAGAAACTCACAAAAAGGGACTACAACGTAAAGTGAACAAACAGTTGCATTTATCGTTTGGGATTATGATGGAGAATCCATTTTTTCATCACACTTCACATTTTTGTCGAGTATCCCTCGTATTTTATTTCATGTTATTCCTGTATATGACCTAAACAAAGCCTTTGCTCTTATATGCACACCAGTTAAATTATGACACATTTTTCTAGTTTTTTTAAATTTTACAAATTACGCCCAATTTCATAGTTTATGTAATTGTTTTCTAATATGTCGGGTGCTTGAAAATGATTGGCTTAAAAAATGTTAAATACTTTACTTTTGCATGCGTAAGTTCTCTGAAGGATATGCTCTATATCCTACAAAGAACGAAAAGAAAGATAAATACAGGAATTAGACGCTGCTTCATTGATATTCAATTTTAGAATATTTTTTCAAGATGGTTATTCTTCCATCTACCAGTTCTAACCAACTCACCAAACAGTTTAGTAAATAAAATTTCGAGGTGGCAAAGCAACACATTTAATAACAAGTATAAGGTGTGTAAAACACCTGAACTTACTTTCAGTGTAGTGCTTACAGACATAAGTCATGAAATGTACTTGGTGTACTTGTGTGTAAATCTAAGTAAGCCCGGTTCCTCGTACAGAGAGACAGGGAATGCATAATCGATAAAACTGGGTAGGTAAGCGGGTGAGGCCGCTCAGGCTTCGCACTCTCGAATCGGTAGGATTAAGTTATCTAAGTTTTGATTTTATACTTATGTCGCAAAATATATTAACATACATATTAACAGTAAACATATTAACAAACATTATTGACGTGTTTATATTACTAACAAAAAATATTTTATTTATTTATTTATCTTCACGCACAGTCCCTGACGGGGTAGCCAGAGAGAACAGGTCGCCAAGTGTCACGATCCTTACATACCTCTTTCGCTTCATTCAGATTCATCAAAAAAAATCTTCACGTCATTCCCAATACAGGGGTAGACAATCGACCCACCTTCCACCGAAGATATTTTCGGGACAACGTGACAGGTGGTGAGCCCGTTGCCGTCTTTATTTCCGAACCGATAACAGGGCGTAGCGTCTAAGGTGTAGTAAGGTGTCAAGTACTAAAATGTTGTTGCCTGCAAGACCTAGGCCCTGTAGTGGAGCCTGTATACTGTTATGAGAGAGATAGAGTGTGTTTTGCAGAAGTAAAGAAAGTTAAACTATGGTAGGTAATTTTTTCTCTTTTATTTAATCATATGGTAGGAGCAATAAAAATCATAAGCGAAAAATTACTTACGTCACAATCGTGATTCGCCCACTTTGTTATTACAAAGCCAGATCAATTTTTTTTAACAACTACCAAACCGCCATTAATAATAAAAAAAATACAAATTTAAATGCCGTCATGTCATTTTACATCTTTTCGACGTTTTTTACTTCCCTGCTTCCACTTGGCAATATCAACTTATCATGCAGTAATAACGCGCTAATTGTGAAAGATTTCCTCAAATCTAAAAATAAAAATTTTACAATCTGAAATATCGTCGTTTAGTACTGCGGTGCATTGTCGATTATTGAGGTAACTTCAGTTAAATTCCACTGAACCATCCCTTCAAAGAAAAACTGATTCGGAATACAGCATAATAGGCAGTAGATGTCGTATGAGGTCAATAGATTTTAAGGTCCTCCGATACAAAGATAAACAGTTATTACTTTTTGAGAACTACGTTCCGTAGGCTATTACTGTTACATTTATTTATGTAGACGTCTACTATATAATAATTATGTTCGTGGCACAACCACCACAAAACGTTGGTAACGAAAATTTCAAACCCCTTGTCAATCTCAACCGACATGGTTGACATGAAAATGCGAGATGAATATTAAGCAGACCAGTTACGGCAGCAGAATCTAAGGTCCGAGATATCTGGTACTGCTAACACCAACCGTGGCGATTATGCAAATCCTTCCTGGCGAAGAGACTAAAGTCCTACTGTGGATTTTTCAGGCTTTGTTTGTCGTATAGTATTTATCTCTATAATTGTACATATTAATAAAACGTCCAAAAACATGGCTTCGTTAGGATGTGGGTCGAACGGCCATAACGGTCTAGACCTCTGTCTACCCCATTATTTGGGTTGGCGTAAAGATATTTTTTGTTGTTGTATATTTATAAAAAGTTACAGCATTCACTCGGTTACAAGGTATTAATTGCATGCAAGGAAAATGTTTAGTAAACAGCACAGCGCGCCCGGGTCGTGTAATAGTGTTTACTATGTACTTTAGAAAGGAGCATTGCGTGACAACGATACAAGGCATAATTTGGTTGAGATACGCACTGTCGGCGCAGTTGACAGCGCCGCGACCTCGACGTCTGCAGAATACAAATACTCTGAATGGTGTTCCTGCGTCAGTATCGAAACACCATAAGCCACCGATATCGAGGCTTGGTATAGAATGACCAATAAAGAGAAGTTCTCAAGGTAGCCATCAACTAATCAACACACACACACAATTTGTAATGCACAACTGCAAACATCCTTTGAGTACAACGACTTGGGTACGCCACACGCCCATGAGAGAATTAATACAACGTAATAGAACAATTGTTTTATACTTTTGTTGAGTCACGCGATCCTATAGGAAAGTTCTAGAATGATTGCCTTTTGAACATGTTTGTGAGTAATATTTCAAACTTAGTTTGGATTAAGGGAACATTCAGTCTCTAAGCTGGTATGGTTACTAGTAAGCGTTAACTGTCAAATATTACCTACAATTCATTTTCGATACATTTACATTAAATTTTTAAGCATGAGTCATGCTGTATTTTAAATTATCAAATAAAAGAGAAAATGTTTCTCTTTTATTTTAAACATCAAAAGACACAGGATCTTTCTATTCACTCAAGGCTTGGGGGAAACAGAGAGATAACCATCGAATAAATACTATAAATAAATAAATATCTTCACGCAATTCCCAATACAGGAGTAGAGAGAGGTCTAGTCTAGACAGTTAAGTCCCTTTGACCCACCTTTCTCCGAAGATATTTTCGGGACAACGCGACAGTTGGTGTGCCCGTCGCCGCCTTTATGTCCAAGCCAACGATGTAATTCGTATATAAGTTTTTGAAAAACCCATTGGTACGAGCCTGCCTCTTGGGGATCGAACTCGGGTCTCTTGACTAGAAATTTCGACTCGGCTATCGAAATAAACACTATACCAAAATTAAGCCGGGTGATGACGTGGAACAATGAAGTTGCAAGAAGTTCAGGTGTTGCTATTGCGAGTCAGTTCGGTAAGCCTAGCATTTATGGCATATCCTGAGTATGGTAGAGTCCGGTAATATTATCGACTATTTATACTGTTAAAGTTAGTTCAAATAGTCTTATGATGCTGAACAAGAAATTTAATTTAATACTTTAATTGTATTTTCCTGTGTAGATATATTCTAATTGGTTTACCATCAGAACTGGGACTAGGGTTTCTAGCATTTTCGGAAATCAAAACGAGCACTATGAACCGTGTTGTTCAGGCGTAAGAAAATACTATTCCATTTCTTCAAGAGTGTAGGTAAATGTTTTGAAAATAGCAATGAGCATTGTCAAATGTTGATATTAAGTATTCAACAAATATCTATCTTAGGTTTCACAATGAACCTCTTGGTATCGGTCTTTTGATGTCGTATTGTTAACGAGTAACAGGATCGCTTCTCTTTGAAAGTAGGCAGACGCGCTACAGGAACCTATTCAATAAAATCGAAGTAAGCTTTCAGTTGTTAATAAGTACTGTCTTAACTTAATACTATCTCTGACTCACTCAACGTCTTAATTTTCCGCTTATTTTAATTTAGAATATCTCATGAGATTTAACTATATGTATATATAACAACTATAATCTTCTATAATTTTCTTCGTTTCGTAACGATGTTTCTCGGACAAAGAAAATTAACGCTTCCGAAATGTCATAATTTATAAGAATTCATTGTTTTTGACACTTAGGTAAATTTACTTGCCTTAACATAACTTTAAGTAGAGATAGCAGTCATCTTTGCAACAATCAGTGTCCAAACCCACTTTTTATGAGTAACTAATAAAAACGATACATGATATCGATATCTCTTATTATTGCTTATACAGGGACCATAAAATAATAAACATAACTCTAAAAATGTATTCTGGTATCTGGTAAATAGCAGAAACAATAAACATTTATTGGACTTGTTACGAACAGCATAGTTATTTACTGGACTATCACAAAAATTGTTATTTAATATAATTTCAAATAAAACAATTAAAGTTTTATTCACTTAAGTATTTTTAAATTTGTCTGCTAACGAGAAGTTACGCAGGCGACTGAGCGGACTTTCTTTTCTCCACTTATCTTTATTTCAACACTACTCTAATTAAGCGTAACGGGCACTTATAAATTAAATAATTAAAGAGATACAAAAGAACAAAGATATATATTTTGTTCTAATTTTAGATTAACTTTACATTACATAATATTTTACGGATCACATAAATGAATATTTTTGTATTATAGTATTAATGAATGATAAATGTACGGTGCGCAAGTTAGAACGAAAAGAAGTTAAGAGGCCGATAGTCACTTTTCTTCACTGCACCTGCACACTGCAAAAGGTTAATAATGAAATATTGTACAATAAAGGAGTGCAATAAATATTTTAGCATATGTTGTGACTTATAAAAAGCACAATTACTTCATTCATCTTTCAGACAGTTAATATAATAATTATTCCGTCAAATCAAAAGCTATATGTTAATTGATAATTTCATTTTGAAAATAAAATAAAATATATCTTCACGTCATTCCCAGTACAGGCGTAGACAGAGATATAGACAATTGAGTCCAATTGAGTTTCGACCCACCTTCGACCGAAGACATTTTTAAGCAACATGACCGGTGGTGAGTCTGTCGTCGTCTTTATGTTCACTCCAATAACATAAATCATACATATTATTTTTTTAAAACCCCATTGGTACGAGCCCTGGCGATGGAACAGGGATCTCTTGGCTCGAATTCCCATCACGCAACCACTCGGCTATCGTGACATAGTTGGAACAATAGTTAAATAAGCGAGTCGTAAGCACAGTCGACTAACTGAAGTGAGGCGGTAGAAGTGTACTTTTTGTGACTTTTTTAGGAACACTGATATATGCATAAGCGTTTTTTACGCAATGATTACATTATGTATTATTTGCTGTGTGGTAACAGTATAAGAATATTCCCTCCCACTCCCTTTCTTCCCGTGCGTGTAGTAAGAGACGATTAAGGGAAATAGCCTTGAACATCGTTATGGCATCCGATAGATGCCGGGATAACCATCTCTAAAAATATCAGACCAGAATAATCAGACCGAAGATGGGCAGCAGCGTCTAAGGTGCGAGGTGTCTGACACTGCGATCGCTAATCTGCTTGCCAAGCGTGGCGATTATGGCAAATCTTCCCTATGGGAGAGGCCTATGTCCTGCAGTGGACTTTAATAGGCCGTTATGTATTTATGTTTGGATGAGAACGTTATGAGAATTGTGTTTGTGTGAAACTTAAGAACCTAACCCAGCTAGAGAATATTTTAAAGAGTACTACCAAATTCGATTAAATCGCTTTTAAAAACCAACATCGTGAAGATTATTGCATCAGTATCGCTGAGGGTATTATTTTAAAACGGATGCTTTCAAAGTAAAATATTCATTTTTTACTATACATACATTGTCACTAAGTTTATTTTAAAAATTTCCTGCACAATTCGTAAAGACTAACTAAAACTTTTTTTTACTTACAACTTCTATAGAATGAAATGGGTTGGATATTTTCTCAATTTTTCTTCTTCATGACCTTAAGTATGCCAGTACAAATTTATTGCATAACAAATAAAAATACAATACCCGAACCGCCTGGCAGTCGCGGAAAACTACTCATACAAAGTCTACATTCAGCAAGAAAGGTTTAAATTTACGTTAGGATTATTCACAATGTTATGACCTCCGCATACATTATGGTATACATATTTAATAAGCATTAGCATTTAATAGGCTTTTTTAAAACAGCCAAACTGTTTGCAAAATATGCCGGAATTGCATAACGGAATATATTAACTTCATTGCGCAAAGTCACGATAGCCGAGTGGTTGGGTGATCGGAATTTCGAGTCGAGAGACCAGAGTTGGATCCCCAGGTGGCATGCTCGTACCAATGGGTTTTTTCAAAACCTATGTACGAATCATATCGCTTGGACATAACGACGCCGACGGGCTCACCTGTCACGTTGTCCCGAAAATATCTTCGGTGGAAGTTGGGTCGAAGGGACTTAAATGTCTAGACTAGACCTCTGTCTACCCCTGTATTGGGAATGACGTCAAGATACATTTCGCAAAGTTAAATAAGCACCTATATTTCTTAGTCAATCACAAATTTTTACGAAACTTGAAATGAATATATATGACACCCTACAAGAGTCCACTACCTAAAAGACCTCTCCAATAAGGAGGATTTGCAAATTTATTTGTTTCTTGGCAAGCGGATTACAGTAACGGACATCCGACACCTTAGACGTCATTCTATTTTTAAGGCTTTTCCTTTAGTCTGTTTTTACGACACCCACGGGTGAAGAGGTGGTAGTAAATACCAGATACCATATTCTATGCAGCACTTAATTATAACATACGAGTATATATTGAAATATAACATTATTTAGAACAAGAACTTCTCACTTCAAACTTTGAATCACTGTGTCCTCACTTCAAGGATAAATTTTATCTAGTATCCTATTACTTAGAGCTATCTCTTACCTCTTTACTTAACTCTGCTTAAAAAAATAACATTATACATCAAATTGAAATTTCATTCGGCCACATATACATACTAAGAAACTTACACCCATAGTAGTTATAGAAATGTACTTATGGGTACCGAAACTAAATAAGTGCACTGGACCTCAGGAAACGGCACAAGAATCAGCTACTATCCAATCCTCGTAGACCATGATAGCCGAGTTGTTGGATTGGATTTCGAGTCAAGAGACTTGAGTACGATGCCCAAGGCCAAAGGATTCGTACCAAAGGATTTTATCAAACTTATGTACAATTTATATCGCCGGCTTGAACATAAAAGACGGCGACGGGCCCACGACAGTGGAAGGCACAATTTCAGTCTCTCTCCCAAAAAACATTTGTTGTGAGTTGTAAAGATTATGTTCAGATTTCTTATCAAACTCTAGAGAATTATCGCAAAAACAATACGGTTAATCATACTAACACATTGCCATTTCGATTATTAAACTAGTGTTTTTCTTAAACGTAAACCATGTGGTTTTGGAAATGCGTGAAGAAAAATTGGTCCCACATACTATCGACCAGATCTTTTTTTGGCAAAAATTAATAAGTGGCGAGTCGGTCGCCTTCTTAGTGTCCAAGGGAACGACACAATTCATGTATACATTTCTAAATAACTCATTGATATTCGCCTTCCATCTGGGCATCGAGCTCTAATTTCTTGATTCGAATTCCGATTACCCAACCACTGAGCTATCGTTGCTAATTTATGTTAATTTATGATGTTATGTATAAAGGTGATAGTAATCAGGTCAAAACGGTCAAAACAATATATTGCCATATTGTTTTCTTTTTTATCTTCATGCATATGCATACGTCTAGTTCCAAATTGTCGCTCTGTTAAGTGAGATTTTTATGCCATGTTTTTCATGTACAGGGTTTCAAGTATTCCAACATTTACTGAATTTACTTATAAGACCTTCGTACTAACTAAATAAATACGCTTATCTAGTAGACATCTGATATGCTCATCGTGTCTTCTGAGGCGTGAAGACCCTCGAGATAAATGCCATAGAAGGGGACACCCATATGAGGCCACGTACGTTGTTAATTCATTAATTTTTTTTTAATAAACACTTTTGGTTTCATGTAATTTAGACACGGTAACTTTTTTACTGTACCAAAAACGATTGTAAGCGATGATATAATTGCAATGATATATATTTTATCATATGTGCACTAACTAGCTAACGTGAACGTTACATTATTTCGAAGGCTTTTTATAAATTCATTGAAAACTAGGGGTCGAAATTTTCGAAAGGTTACGAAATTTTATAATTTAAAAAATATCATAGGAACGATACCGAATTACTCAAAAACAAATACTTTAAAAAATAAAATGTGTGAACCAATGGAGGATATCAACATACGACGACCTCCGTGGACGAATGGCGTTTATACAGGTTACAAGTTATCGCCATCTCTGAGATCCTGGGATCGACTCTCGGACGGGTTGAGAACGAAGTTTTCCACATTATCTCAGGTCTGGTGGTTGTGGTACTTCACCTTCATTGTTTTCGATTCCATAATACAACTTTGAGATCAGAGTAATGTTTGTGATGTTTTCACAACAGTGATATGTATGTATTATTATTATTATAATATACGCGTCAAACGAAATATCGAAAACATAATAGTTGCATTTCTTTTAGTGAAATGTTGTGTAACTTTACATAAATTACAGAATGTGAATGTGACAATGTTATTTACGCGTTGCATGCATGCGTGTTAAGTAATCCTAACACAAGAAAACAAATGAAGGCGCTGAATTATTATATAAAATTGTAGGTTAGTCGTTTCATTTGCGTCACCTGTAAACAAAAACTTAAGTAACAAAAACGACGCACACAGTACAGCGTACGAGCTAATTCATTAGGTCCTGTTTAAAAAAGAAAACATTAATTGCACAAGAGATGTTATATTATTATGTTAAACAAGAAACAACAAGCAGTTATGGAATAGATTATATTAATGGTAGAAAGTTTATTATCATATAGCGCTCTTAAGTATCGTTTGCTTGGAAAGTCAGCTATGATTATAACAATGTTATAGTTGTGGGAAGTAAATCTTGTTAACACTGCCTTTAAAGCACTGTCCCATAATCGTAAAACTTTAACGTGGTGTACAGTGAGCGTTAAAGCTAAAAATAACTTCATAAACAGACCGGCTGTTCAGTTTGCAACGGCCGTAAAAGAATGCCATCCTTTCCCTTAAACGTAATACAATAGCAACTAATTTAGCATACGTGACATTATTAACCATATGTGCAGCACTTGCGTGCTAAAACTTTATAGCACTTTATTAATATTAAGTTATTGCTAATAGTTGTTTATGCTGCTGTAAACAAAATTCATTCGATTGATCGTCATGTAATAAAACTTTAAAATTTTAGTAGAAAAAAGTATTATTTTCACATCATAAAAAATCCAGTTTGAGAAACTAAAAGTTACGACAGCGAGTAGTTGAGTGATCGGAAATCGGGTCAAGGGGGGGAGTTCGACCCCCGGGGTCAGCTCGTACAAATGAGTTTTTTCAAAACTTTTGTGCTATATATCTTTGGCTTGGATATGAAGATGGCGTTAGCCTCACTTCCTGTCACGTCAACCCAAAAAAATGTCTACAGTGAAAGGTGGGTCGAAGGGACTTATTTGTCTGGACATCTATCTACGCCTTGCGTAAAGACATTCTGTTAAGGAAATTAAAAGTACTTTGTCTCTCCTACCAAGATTTGTGTCTTGTGTCTACTAACAGAGAAATATTGTACAATTCAACTAAATAGATATTGTCTAGTTACAGATTTCTAGATAGTTTTTATCGATTTGTGTAACTAATTACTTTAAACAATACCTAAAATATTATTTATAAAAAAATATAAATGTAATGTTTTTAAATTAATATTGACGACCTCCGTGGACGAGTGGCGAAAACACAGGCTTTCAAGGTGACGCCATATCGAGGACCCGGGTTGGTCCCGGTTCCCGGTCGGGTCAATGTAGAAAAACCACTTTTTCTACATTTCCTCGCTTCTAGGTGTTTGTAGTGCCTTCGTTGTTTCCGATTCCCATACCTCATGTGCTTTAGCCTCTTACATTGGGATCGGAGCAATGTATATGATGTTGTCCCTATTAAGAAATGTATTTATATTTATTTATCTATATTAAAGTGAAATAGTCGCATTATAATAAACTATAACAGCGATCCCCGCAACTATGGTAACATCAGTAATATTC
The DNA here is from genome assembly GCA_029286605.1 of Sericinus montela. NCBI lineage: Eukaryota > Metazoa > Arthropoda > Insecta > Lepidoptera > Papilionidae > Sericinus > Sericinus montela. The sequence goes on from JAGSMR010000011.1 coordinate 847,221, forward strand.
CTTTATTTACATATCATCGTTGGTGGAGTATCCAGAGAGGCCTGTCTCTCTGGATACTCCACCAGTGTTGGTTAAAAATCACGATGCCTACAAATCTTTTTTGCTTCTATTTTCTTCATATACGAAGATTTATCATTTTCTTCATACACTCACGACTTTTCCTACTTCGAACAATTTGCACATTTGCACTGCTTTAAATTTGCTTCTATACTTCCTCTTACACTCCCAGGATTCGTAGTCATGTAACAAAGATGTGTGTGGCAACACGTGTCATATTATTTACGGTTTAGATATGCCTAAAACCGGTGACCTCATTTACCCAGGCGAATACACGCTCCAATTTGAGAAAGCCTTGTATATACAGTCATGTTAAATAACGCATGTCGCCGTAATGGCCATCATTGCTCCAGTATGTGTTACCCAACGTAGTGATGCAAATAATGCATGAAATTCCAAGCTTGATCGACACCTTTCATAGATTGCAACAACAAAGACGCTAGTAAAAGTAATATTAACGCGCCAGATATCGTTTTACATTCTGCCAGCTGTACAAATATTTCAAAGAGTACCTGCTCCGGGAGACAAAGGAAAACGTGATTATTATATCTCAAATATCAAACTCCGAAACATATTGAAAATAAAAGACCATTTAGATTAACGAGAAGACATTGTACCATAAACTATCAACATAACAAAATTACATTTGAGAAACTTTTAATATGTTATCCCAGTTATTTTTAAATAAATGTGATTATTTAAAAATACCGGATCCATAAAATAAAATTATATCATATCAATACCATACTATAAAGTTTTTAGAATGGTGCCTACGGACAGGTAAATTGAATGACGTGTAATATTACCAATACCCGTTCCAATGTCCTTGAATTGTTTCCTTACAAGTTTGTCATTGTCCGAGATTTTGTTGCTTTTACCGACCAAAGGATTCCTCGAACGCAAATCCGTTTTCATAATGCGAGAAATGGTTTTATTGTTGTTATAGATATTGAAAGTCGTCTTTTACTACGAACGAAATAACTAACTACTTTTGTTTAAATGAGAAATAGTTGAAATGCAATGCACGTTGCCCTGTCCATATTTTTCTTAAATTTGTGTTACAGTTTTATGAATTTATTCATTATTAAACCATGTGAGCCATGCTGAAATTTTTGTTATTAAACAAATTTTTAAGTGGTCACTGTATCTTAGTAGTACTGAAAGTAGCAAACGTTTGTGAGATACTACTATCTAAATACTGTGATTTTTTCTTTCTTTAAAATCTTTACTCGAACCAAGAACTTTAAAAAATAGTAAATCTCATTTTGTGCGTTTATTAGCGACTAATTTGTTCAACTGGACTTCTAAAAGACCCCATAGCCGAGTTGGTAGTGACCCTGCTAAGGGTTTCGCGTTCAAAGCCCCAAAAGTAGAAAACATTTGTAGTGAACAAGTAGGAAACAGATGAATATGAAGGATTATACTCGAGTCATGGACGTTTACATGTATATGTGAATATTCTCCTATGTAAATGTATATGTATATGATTATATTGTACTGTTAGATTGGACAGTTTGACGCCGATCGGCTCACCATTATCACGTTGTAACAAATAAGTTTGGGTGCGTCGAAAGGACTTCATTGTCCTTTGTCTACCTGGAGTAGATAGGGTAGTTCTTTTACCATTCTTTCATTTATTATTAGGGCCGATTCTGTGGAACACATACTAAATTTAAATTGCACATTTTAGATTAAGACGTACATATTCTGAAGAGGTTTAATCTCTCAAATTAACAATAATTTACTATCATCAATAATAATATTTTATTAGAATTTATTACTAATTTAAAATAAAGAACAAAATAAATATTTTCACGCAATTCTCATTAGGGGTAGACAGAGGTCTAGTCTAGACAATTAAGTCCCTTAAACGCGGTGGAAGGTGGCCAGCGAAGATATTTTCGGGACAACGTGACAGGTTGTGTGCCCGTCGCCGTCTTTATGTTCAAGCCACGATATAATTCGTACATAAGTTTTTGAAAAACCCATTGGTACGAACATGCCACCTGGGGATCGAACTCGGGTCTCTTGACTCGAAATTTCGACCACCCAACCTATCGTCACCCAGGCTATCGTCACTTATTATTAATTTAAGCCTTTGTGTATTCTGTCCCGTTATTTAACAGCCGCTTAAAATAATATAGAACTAGTCTATGAACTCTAAGAAACTATTACAAAACTATCAGGGGACAAAAATTCAAAATAGTGTTATATCCAGAATAACGACACACACTAAAAGAGGACAGTTTTTATTAAAAATTGGTGTAAATGTGTGCCGCACAGTATCAACATCATTGTCAACACAATTAAATATTAGCTTAAATCCGATTAAGAATCCAATATAGACGAATATTGGCAACAATAACGTGATAACACGTCTTCTACAACAAAAATAGATTTAATTTTTATGATGTAGCCCGGCGGTTTTTGAAATAGATACTTCTACAGGAAAGTAGTTAGTAAGTAATGGGTATCAATATTCAACCTGACAGCTACTGACAAATTACATCTATAGAATGATGTAGTTAACAATTCGTATCCGCCGATACTCTGAGATTAAATCGATCATATTTTCCGGCATGACATTTATTACTACATTATTAATTTACTACATTATGTTGATGTACTTCAAAATCTCGTAAATATAACAATAATTTTCCTACATAAAGTAACGTAAGTTAAATTAAAACATACTTGATGTACAACAAGAAACATACAGTATTATTTTACAACTAAAGAGATTGTAAGTCACGATAGCCGAGTTGTTGGGTGGTCGGAATTTCGAGTCGAGAGACCCGAGTTCGATCCCCAGGTGGCAGTACCAATGAGTTTTTCAAAAACTTATGTACGAATTTCATCGTTGGCTTGGACATAAAGGCGGCGACGGGCTCACCACCTGTCACGTTGTCCCGAAAACATCTTCGGTGGAAGGTGGGTCAAAGGGACTTATTTGTCTAGACTTGACCTCTGTCTACCCCTGTATTGGGAATTGCGTGAAGATATTTTTATTTTTATATTTTTTTACTAAAGGGATATATTAGGGTACAACAGGCGGCCGCAATACAGCTATCTCTTCTAAGTAACCTTTGAAAGAAAGCTGAAGGAGTGTACGGAATAAGATATAGAAAGATAAAGAAATAACATATACAATTACAAAGTGATTGACGATAGGTATAAGTTAAGAGATAAGGCCTTTCTCATTATTTTTTAAAGGTAGGAAGAGATTATTGACAACGTATTTATTTATGTTTCGTTATGTTCTAAAAAAAATCGTATATCCAATTTAGCTTATGCCTTTTGTTAAAATTTCTTAAATATCTGTAAAACTATACCAAAACTAAACTTTACAGACTATACGAAAGCTTGAGAAAAATGTTTGTGCAGATATATTCATATATAACTCTTAATTGATTAATGATAATATTATGTATATATAGATAATGTTTTCTTATAAATAATATGAAGTTATTACATGGTTAGATAACGCTATTTGCATCAAAATCGATTTTTGTATGAAAATACAGCAAGAAATACGCTAGAATCGTAAATTTAAGCGGAGCCCTGCGGTGCCTGTCGCCGATGTCACTTCCAGTCAAAATGAAACAATAGACTATACAAAGATATGAATTATGCGGTATGGTTATGTTCAAATGTATTGTGCACATAAAATTTTATATGAATTCATGTCGAGTAAATAATAAAAATAATTAAGTCCTTTCGACCCACAGGTGGTGAGCTCTTCGCCGTCTTAATGTCCAAGCCAAAGATATAATTAGTACTTAAGATTTTGAAAAACCCATGTGAGCCTTCCACCTGGGGATCGAACTCGAGTCTCCTATCTCCGAATCCCGATTGCCCAGCCACTTAGCTATCGTGAATACTTGCCTTTGTCATTGTTTTTAATATTTGTAAGAATGGCAATTGGCGTTGGTTAATAACATCTCCTTGCCTATTCCTATAAGATGTTATTAATCAGAAAATAGTATATCGTATAATGACTTACTGACGTAACTGATTATTTTGTGCAGACTTATCAAATTGATTACACTTACAAATTGATGATCGGATTTATTTTTCATGTTTCTAATGATGTTGGCAACTAAACATGCTTTGTTTTTAAATAGCCATGGAATAGTTCCACTGAGATTAAAAAATTAAGATTTCGTAATGAATATTAAAGCTAATAATTTAATATTTAAAAAAAAATGTAAATATCAATTAACTTTTACTTCTGCTTGAATAATTTGATGAGCTGAACGACCCAAATAATTTTTTTTAAAAGAATATACATATACATATATAGGTAGATTTAAGATGCTAAAGCACTTGAGGTATGGGAATCGGAAACAACGAAGGCACCACAAACACCCAGACCCGAGAAAATGTAGAAAAAGTGGTTTTTCTACATTGACCCGACCGGGAATCGAACCTGGGACCTCGAGATGGCAATACTTTGAAAACCGGTATTTATGCAACTCGTCCACTGAGGTCGTCGAAGCTAGATTGATGACTTCATTTATTACTTGATGCGATTTAATAAACAAAAGTAGCAGCCTGTAAATGCTCACCACTTATTAAATGGCTTTCTCTCAAATTATCTTTGAATCTTGAGCAGATAGGACAAGGTCCGCCATAATACTCCACTACGGATCGGCGGGTTTGACACATCCTCGAAGTAATTTATAAAATATTCATATATTTCACATATAATTTTTAAAATTTTGATGCGATTGTTTAAAAAAAAAAATATTTTTGGTTCCATCGTACACTATTTTACAAATTTCGTAGTGCATATCTTACGTCTATGACGCTAATGGTGCACTAGTCAAAAATTTTGAATTTTGTATAGAAAATATTTCTTAAACGAATGAATTTTAAATAATAGCAGGTACTAGTGTCTGACACAAATATTTCTATCTATTCAACAGGAAATAATATTTTTTTTACCTACCCGAGATAGGCCTTGAGTACTACATATAATAAGCATAATAATTTTGAATGCGCATGGGTAATTTTCTATTACACAGAGTACCAGTAAATCCCACTTACCAGAACAAATGACATCAAAGTCAACTTTTCCTTTTAATTACAATTCGAATAAATTCTATGTCCATGGAAGCTTTGATTCAGAAACACTTAATTAACCTGGCAATGTAGCTACAATTGGTTACGTTGTATTATGGCATAACCATTTTCAATACACTCTTACTCATACAGTGATAATATGTAGGTAGTCATTAAAATTGAAAAGAACTCAACATAGTAATAAAATACGACGCAAATTAGATTCATGTGTTTATTTATTTAAAAATAATCAATAATATTGCAAAACCTAAGTAACTTTTGAACCACCGGCTAACTAATGAGAAGGTTCATGTAGAATATCGCTAGGAGATTATGCAATTGTTTGGTCCAGTGAGTAGAGCAAGGTAACAGAGCATACACTGAAACACTCCTCCTTGCCCATACCTCCACTCTCTCTTTTTTTCTTTTCCCCAAATCCCTCTTAATGGTCAGCAATAGAGCAGCCTCCCTGTACAGTTGTGGATTTACATATTTTATTTATAGGATTGGGGTAAAAAAGGGGTTACAGTCTTAACGATGTTAAGTAATGCCGTTACACTCAAAAAAAAATTAACCTAAATAAAATTAAATAAAAAAATGCCGGAAAAAATTAATTTGTTATGCTATCGGAAACCTATACCGGTTCGGAAACGTCGTCTCCTCACACATATTGACTTTATTATTGAAGACATTCAATTCACAAAGTTTCACTTTCTTTCCGTCCGTCGTGGGCGTTACCAGCCTCGCGGCGGCCACCGTCTACCAACCGCACAATTATATACTTTCCCTGTTTTATGGGAATCTCATAGGGAGTCGATGACATAACGTCGTGAAAGCAACAGTGAAATGGCAACACTGTTATTATTTTGATGACAGTTTAGTTTTTGTTCTATCATGCGACAGATTCACAACTATTCAATTGGTACATGTAATAAAAAAAGCATATTAAACCAGTTTTTGAAATGGCCATGTATTCCGATTCTGGTTAGCATGTAGCTAGTAAATGGCTACTTAATTTAATAGCTACATGCTAATCAGAATCGGAATTCGTCCGCTGTTGTGAATCAACCTAGTAACACAAAAATTCAAGGAGCGGCAATTAAAGGAGGGGAAAGGTCAGTGTTCTACAGAACACGATGATAATAAGCTCACCTTCGTCGCCAGCTATTGCCTTATCGAAGTCAACATACCAGCCTGAATTCACATATGGAAAAGGGTTATTCTTAGAAACATCCAATGTAAGGTCATACCACCATATATTGATTGTTTCTATGTAAAATATATTTAGTTTACTTTACTAGAAAGATACTTTGGATACTTACTCAAATGGATTTTAGCTAAACTTAGTCTCACGATAGCCGAATGGAATTCGAGTCAATAGACTCGAGTTCGATTCCCAATGTACCAGCCAATGGATTTTTTAAAATCTTATGTACGATTTACATTGTTGGCTTGGACATGAAGACGCGATGAAATTACCACCGGTCACGTTGTCCCAAAAAATGTATTTGGTGGAAGGTGGGTCAAAAGGACTTAATTATCTAGACTAGACGTCTGTCTAGTCAGAGGGTAGGCAGCTACCCCTGTATTGGGAATTGCGTGAAGATATTTTTTTTATTTTTAAATATCTCATAAAAGTCACGATAGCCGAGTTGTTGGGTGGTCGGAATTTCGAGTCGAGAGACCCGAGTTCGATCCCCAAGTGGCAGTACCAATGAGTTTTTCAAAAACTTATGTACGAATTTCATCGTTGGCTTGGACATAAAGGCGGCGACGGGCTCACCACCTGTCACGTTGTCCCGAAAATATCTTCGGTGGAAGGTGGGTCAAAGGGACTTAATTGTCTAGACTTGACCTCTGTCTACCCCTGTATTGGGAATTGCGTGAAGATATTTTATTTATATATTTTTTTTAAATATCTCATAGTATTGTTACATCTAACCCCTTGGGAACTACTGCATTTTTATAATTTATATAATAAAGAGGTAGGATAATTACTTTAATATATTGAAACATTATATAGAAATCTTATACGTATACGGTATTAATATCCATACACTCGGAGTGTCTGGTACTGATCCAGAAGGCGGCATCAAGGCTTACCATCTGTTACGTTGACCTCAATAAGCACAGGATATAAGAGCGTTGTATGGACTGAAATGTGTAGAGACATTATAAAAGACTATATACATCCCTGTACCGGGAATACATTGTTGTGTTCTTACTGATTTATTTTTTACTAATATTACATTCATAGTCACGATGGCCGAGTGGTTGGGTGGTCGGAATTTCGAGTCAAGAGATACGAGTTCGAACCCCAGGCGGCAAGCTCGTACCAATTGGTTTTTCAAAAACTTATGTACGAATTATATCATTGGCTTGGACATGAAGACGGCGACGGGCTCACCACCTGTCACGTTGTCCCGTAAATATCTTCGGAGGAAGGTGGAAAGAAGAGACGTAATTGTCTAGATTAGACCTCTAGATATTTATAAACCTAGTCAGGTCATAAATTCTGTCACATGTTTAACCTAAAATAATTAAAACAAGTTTATTCATTATGTAACTATTTATATACCAAAATGAACTTCATAAAACATAGATTCTTATGACGCTAAAGTTTATTCAAAATGACCGGCCTTCAATCTGTGCGGCCAGTCGTCTATCGCAGTACGAAGGAGCCTAACACTTGGGGACCGAACTCGGGTCTCTTGACTCGAAGTTCCGACCACCCAACCAGTCGGCTATCGTGACTAGATTATTTACTTATATTACAAATTTTGCGTGTTTGGGTTTCGAAAGATAAAGTATGACACTAGGATGGAAAAGGAAGTCGCAGTCAGAAACTAGTAACAGCCGTAATAAAAAAAAATAATATACAATATTGCATAACGGCATATTTAATAACACCCAATAGTGTTTCGAAACTATCATTTTAGGCTCTATGCTGTGGGCGTCGATGCCTCATCCTGTTAGTGTTTCCAAGTGGGCACAAAACAACAGGTCTGTGCCTAAACCATCGACCTTAACAACGGAGTGGGTGTCCGTGTGTAGCATTGACATACATAGCATTGGCTTGCTAGCAAGTTTTTTTTATACCTTCACGCATTTACCTATACTTGATACCAATACTGATTCGATTTCAGATCAAACAGCCACTCATCTTTAGTGACTATATATGAACGTAATAAATATACAACGATATCAAAAATCTGTCACGTTGTCCCGAAAATATATTCGGTGGAAGGTGCGTCGAAGGGACTTAATTGTCTAGACTAGACCTCTGTCTACTCCTGTATTGGGAATTGCGTGAAAAAAAAATGTATCTTAATGAACTAAAATTGTAAACGTCGAACAAAACATCTTAAACAATTATTAAGAAAAATAAAACAATATTTTTTAATAAATAGTCACGATAGCCGAGTGGTTGGGTGGTCGGAATTCGAGTAAACGTCGCGAGTTCGATCCCCAGGTGGCAGACTCGTACCAATGCATTTTTATAAAAATAAATTGTAATAATGGAAACTCACATTCCGTAGATTGAAAGCAATGCAGGCTTCGTGAAAAAAAAATACTAGCAACGTATGCAGGCTCGCCGAGCCCGCAGCAGCTACAAATACTGGGTCAAGTCTACTTACGCGCATATAGTATTATTAATGGCGGACAGATCTAATTATAGCATCGGCTACTACGATTGTGTACGTTTATAGTGATTTAATTCATCGTGCGCTATTCAAAGAATAACTAATTAATCAGTCACAAATTGTATAGAGCGGTGACGTATTACGTGTCTGGTAATGGCGATCGCCAATCTGCTTACCAAACGAGGCGATTGTGGCAGTTCCTCGTTACCGGAGAGGTCAAAAGTAGACCGAAATAGACTGATGCGGGCCGTTAAGCCGATACAAAATACAAAAAAAAACTTGGTTTCGGTCTAGATAATTCGAGTCTGCAATATTTCTGATTTTATATTCATCCGCGATTATAAGACGAAACATTGCCGACTTTTGTAAACTACTAAGCAAATAAGAAAGTGATGCGATAAAGATAGAACTACCTCTCTTCACTAATTGTTAAAATTGTATTTTGTCTATGGACCATTGATACGCTGATCGATACGATGAGCGCATACCATACCTTGTGGTGTCTCTTATCTTGAAACTGTAGAACTTACCTAAAAAAAAAAAAATAATATACAATATTGCATAACGGCATATTTAATAACACCCAATAGTGTTTCGAAACTATCATTTTAGGCTCTATGCTGTGGGCGTCGATGCCTCATCCTGTTAGTGTTTCCAAGTGGGCACAAAACAACAGGTCTGTGCCTAAACCATCGACCTTAACAACGGAGTGGGTGTCCGTGTGTAGCATTGACATACATAGCATTGGCTTGCTAGCAAGTTTTTTTTATACCTTCACGCATTTACCTATACTTGATACCAATACTGATTCGATTTCAGATCAAACAGCCACTCATCTTTAGTGACTATATATGAACGTAATAAATATACAACGATATCAAAAATCTGTCACGTTGTCCCGAAAATATATTCGGTGGAAGGTGCGTCGAAGGGACTTAATTGTCTAGACTAGACCTCTGTCTACTCCTGTATTGGGAATTGCGTGAAAAAAAAATGTATCTTAATGAACTAAAATTGTAAACGTCGAACAAAACATCTTAAACAATTATTAAGAAAAATAAAACAATATTTTTTAATAAATAGTCACGATAGCCGAGTGGTTGGGTGGTCGGAATTCGAGTAAACGTCGCGAGTTCGATCCCCAGGTGGCAGACTCGTACCAATGCATTTTTTTATAAAAAATAAATTGTAATAATGGAAACTCACATTCCGTAGATTGAAAGCAATGCAGGCTTCGTGAAAAAAAAATACTAGCAACGTATGCAGGCTCGCCGAGCCCGCAGCAGCTACAAATACTGGGTCAAGTCTACTTACGCGCATATAGTATTATTAATGGCGGACAGATCTAATTATAGCATCGGCTACTACGATTGTGTACGTTTATAGTGATTTAATTCATCGTGCGCTATTCAAAGAATAACTAATTAATCAGTCACAAATTGTATAGAGCGGTGACGTATTACGTGTCTGGTAATGGCGATCGCCAATCTGCTTACCAAACGAGGCGATTGTGGCAGTTCCTCGTTACCGGAGAGGTCAAAAGTAGACCGAAATAGACTGATGCGGGCCGTTAAGCCGATACAAAATACAAAAAAAAACTTGGTTTCGGTCTAGATAATTCGAGTCTGCAATATTTCTGATTTTATATTCATCCGCGATTATAAGACGAAACATTGCCGACTTTTGTAAACTACTAAGCAAATAAGAAAGTGATGCGATAAAGATAGAACTATCTCTCTTCACTAATTGTTAAAAATTGTATTTTGTCTATGGACCATTGATACGCTGATCGATACGATGAGCGCATACCATACCTTGTGGTGTCTCTTATCTTGAAACTGTAGAACTTACCTAAAAAAAAAAAACAAAATAAAATTAGTTTAGCCATACCGAAAACACATTTAACGCACAGGTGTGTAAAATATTAAGTTAAAAATATATAAAAATAAAATAAGCAAAAATTCAAATGACAAAAGTTATCTTTACTTACAATAGTTCTTACTCACAATAGTTCTTTGCAAAACTATTACTAGCTACTAGCTGTAGTGACCCTTGAGTATGTAGTTATTACATATATAATAAGATATTTTTTGGGACAACGGTTCGCCGTCTTTATGCTTAAGCCTAAGCGATATAAATCGGACATACGTTAAAAAAACTATTGATACGAGCCTTACCACCTGGGGCTCGAACAGGTCGGTCTTGAATCGAAAATGTGTATCTAATACACTACTTGATAACATATGTTGATGATATGTATGCAGTACGAAATATGAATCCGTTGTCACTATGACTCGCGAGTTTCTAATACGACATTACACAGACGATAAGATCTCAAAATTTGTGCACCGTAAATCAACACTGAAATTTAGTTCATGGAAAGCCTCTCTACCTTTGTATTCGTATATTTCGTGACATAGCTGACGAGCCCTCCTATGACCTCGACATTGAGGAGATGAAGTAGGAGTTAACAGTTTAATTGATAGTAAGCGTCCACTGCAGCCTGTGGGCATCAACATCAAACTTTAAGCAAAGAAGGTTACAGATGAACCTCGTAGACCGTAATTATACTTATTTACATGGCCGTACGTTGTTTACATGGCCATAAGACGACACCTAGGGATACTCCTAGGTCTACTATAAAAAATATACTAGCCTTACTTCACCTAATGTAATGACTATCACTAAGCTTCAATGCGAAGGTCTCAGAATTATACAAGACCGATCACGAGACCTTAAAATGTTGGGGCACAAGAAATTAGGAGGCTGTCTGGCGTTGTTAAACATCCAATGCAGGCAGACAAGGTCAAATAAGTGAATAATAAATTATACAAGGCTTCACCTGGTAATTGAAGAAGATTTATTTAATTCACTATACTAGTTACCGAAGTTAGATTGAGAGATAACTCATGACCACCTACTGAATAAAGTGAAGGCATGATTGATGAGACAACTTTGTGATGTTTCAACTTTATGATTAAAATACTCACTAGAAATCTTGCTTAGCTAAACCTATTCAAACTACTATGTCATTAATAGGATATAAATATACTTATTATGTTATACAGTTTCTTTTGTTATTTTATTTGATTGTAAAATATGATAGAATACTGCAGACTATAGCTGTCAACAGTTAATGTAAAACATGTAGATTTGGTCTATATTTTCTAACACGAATATTGAATTTATATATTTATTAGTTTAAAGGTTTATGGCTGCGGTTCGGTCGCAGATTCGAGCCCGCCATTCGACTATTGTCGTGACCCATTCTAGACACAAACATTGTAGAGTAGCTGAAATTGCTTAACAGTAATACTACTAATGTTATAGCATTGCTAGTATTCTTTCAAAATAAAAGAGAGGTAACAATTCAAATTAACAAAAATTAAATTAATAAATCACTACATGAACTTAATTCGAATTATGAGACTGGCTTGGACACGAACCCGGAGACAGGTTTAACAGTCTCGTTATTCCATAGCTCTGAAATCACTCTGAAATGTGGGTATAATATGTGGTGCTAAACTGTATTGAAAACGGTCGTGAGGTTGTTTGGTTTTTGTTTTTGTGAAAATGCTATGAACGTCGAATATACACTGGACTATCGAAACTGCCGTGCGGTTACGGCTTAAAAATATATCAATATAAAAAAATTTATCTTCACACAATTCCCAATACAGGGGTAGACAGAGGTATAGTCTAGACAATTAAGTCCCTTCGACCCACCTTCCACCGAAGATATTTTCGGGAACACGTGACAGGTGGTGAGCCCGTCGCCATCTTTATGTCCAAAAGCCTACGATAAAATTCGTACATAAGTATTTTTTTTTTTTAGAAAAACCCATTGGTACGAGCCAATTGTGACTATATAATATTATTAATGTATAAATACAATATTATTCATTAAGAGGCGATAAGCCTTGAAAATGCAAGTGCCTAACTGCAGACAGAGGGAATCACAATCTCGGAAAATACCAGACAGTTCAGCAGCATCTAAGATGAGACGTATCCGTGCAGTGATCGCCAATCCACTTGCCAAGCGTGGCGTTTATGGCAAATAATCCTCATAGGAGATGCGTATGTCCTGCAATGGACTTTTACGAGCCACTAAGTAAACCACTAAATCTATCGAAACGTCACGGAAGCAAAACTAAAACATCTCATCAAATTGCTCTTCACTGCAAGTCGTGAAACGTTCAATTACCGTTAATGTTTGAGAGGATAAAGCAATTTGTTCCGCGGGCAGCTGTAATGATTTTGTAAGCATAAAATAAATATTTTCACGCATAGTCTCTGATGGGTTGGCCAGAGACAATTTATAATAATTAGAAGAGATATGTTTCCAGTATTTATACATGTATTTATTTATGTATATTCAAGTCAATATTGTCTCTATATACCTGTGGATTATGTTTTGGTTTTATCTTTTTAACTTTATCGTGCCCACCACAAATTTCATCATACCAAAAGTTGAGTGGGAGAGAATGCGTATAGGCATTAAGTACGCATTTTGTGACCTTCTATAAGGAATTGCAATAAATATTAAATAAATATATAAAAACTAACATTTGTAAGATATATTTTGTAAGCAGCATTTATTTTTGCGCTAATGGCAACACGGCTAGCTAATAACACGTATGAATAATTAAACAAATATTTCGTAACGTTCCTGCTTACTTTTATATGGTCTTTTAGTTGGTAAATGAAAGAGGTCGCGAAAACGTCGGTGTTGCGAAATTTTCTTAAAAACATTCACTGCTAAAATGTAGGACGTAAACCATAACCACATATACTTTATTTCTTTAATAACCTTAACAGACTTATTAAGTGAGATAATGCTGTCACGGAGAGAAGGTGTGCCTTAACCATATTCACCAAGCATTAGTATGGCAAATTATAACAAAGTTACAACTAGCCTGTCGCAGAACAAAAACTTAGCCATTAGGGGGAAATAAAGAGTAGATATAGAGTAGAAATAAAGAGGGATAAAGCCACCAGGTAACTTTTTTTTATAGAAGAGGGAGGCAAACGAGCAGGTGGCACACGTGATGGTAAATGATTACCGCCGCCCATGAACATCTGCAATACCGGAGGAAAAGCGGATGCGTTGCCGGCCTTTGAGAAAGGTATAGGCTCTTTTCTTGAAGGTCCCCCTAAGTCGTATCGGTCCAGAAAAACAGCTGACTGGAAAAACTGAGGGGGAACTGACAAAAGGGTATGGTAATGGGTAGCCCATGAAATCTGTAAGCACCTTCAAGCAAAGAGTTTACAAGTGAGTTATCGTCGTGAGGACTAAAATGGTTTATATCTCATTGTAATTCATCATAATCATTACCATTGCTGTATGATTATCTATATTTTGTATGATACTTGTGTGTGTTATAGGATATTTATGATCGGTATGTAAAGGTTCAGGGTATGTAAAGGTTTGCATATAAAATTATGGAAGATTCTAGAATTTCTCATCTCAAAGGTTACCTTACAAATACATGTTCTCATTACAAATACATGAATGTTTATGAAAGCATTTTATATAATAACTTATTGAAAATCATAACGGCTTCTAAAATTCCACTGCCAGATATAGGTTATCTATGGAAAAAGATTTGCGCCACGCTTGGCAAGCGGATTGGGGGGTCGAAGTACCAGTTACTTTGCACCATAGACGCTGCTGCCAGACACCGTTCCTCTGAATTATGCTCTGATATTTTCAAGCCATGGTTATTCTGCCATGTTTTGGTAGCCAAATGCAATTTTAAGGATTTTCCTTAAGACGCTTACGGGGAGGACAAACATGGGAGGAAAAGGGTGGCAAATTCTACACCGTAACTACCGGAGTATAGCAGTTAGATCACTTTTATTTGGAGACAGAAATGGGTAAGAGATCTTCCTGTATTTGACTTTTCGTAATAAAACTTAATTAACGTTAAACGAACAATGGAATGTGAGAATGCTGTCGGAATATCCGTACGTACCGCGTCAATGACCGATGATTTGTTCTGCATTTATACATATTGTTTGTGTTTTGCTTGGATTCTGTTAGGATAATTGTTTGAACATGTTTGTATAGTTGTTGATACCAACAATAACTGTTATTCTCTACGTCTTTTATTCTCAAAAAAATATTAGGCCACTCCATTTGTTCCCTGAATCGTTAGGTTTTGTGTACAAACAATGCTATTTGCCACAAACACCGAGGGCTACAACGTCTGTTTCTTAAATTTACAATGACGGCCAATTACCTAGCCAATGAAGCCTATCTGCGCTAAAATAAGTGAATATATTTCCTAACTGGCAGCGGTAATATTTTTTAAACTACCGTCCTTTTGAATAAAGAAAAAAGAAATAAAGTTTGAATAGTTTGCATTTATTCACACAAGTTTCGGAATATTCGAGTCAGTTCCAAATTTAACAGAGATTACCGTCTCCGTCCAACTAAAAAACAAAAGTTGAAAATAAAATCGGAATACTTGCTAATGTCTCTATTGTGAGATGGCGCGATGTCTGCGGGTGAAATTTGACAATGCACTTATAAAGAAAGTTAACATTTAGCCGAAACGTGATTAAACAAACGTGTTCCATTCCCGCGAAGTAGTTAAACACGCCGTTGCATTTGACGTGCCAAATGGAACCGGATTTTAAATAGTTTGATCTGTCTGTCGTGTCGGGGCCGGCACGAGCCACATTGCAAATCATACGTATGTTAAACATTAAGTGGATGCTTCTGGTTGCTGGAGACGAAGAAAGTGACACGATGGCCTGCTTAAGAACTAAAGAAGCGAGAGTGATATTGTGACGTCTCCACATGCGGCGTAATGTCAAATGAAATACGCTGACAGTTAATCTATAGAAATAATTAAAATACAAGTGTCTGTTTACAACGTTAAAATAACAGCATTTTATGCATGCATACAAAACATATGTTTTGTATAACTGTACTTATCATAAAAAGCATTTTTTATCTTTCAGTTCATTTCGGTTAAACTCTAAAACGACTGGACCGCTTTGACGTTACTTTGATTTCCAGATATTGATCTTATTAAAACTTAGGATTCTTTACTTAGAAATAAGAAAATGGTCTAAGTTTACTGTTAAACTTCGGGCAAAGCCGTCGTAAGTTATTTACAAAATGAATAAAAAACTATTTCAATCTTTGAAACGTTGCCCGTCTTGATAGCTACTTTTTGCAAGGACTTATAAATAAATTATGTTATGTGCTAATTGTTTTGTAGCACTGATGATTTCTTGTATTTACGCGAATATGGGGGGATTGATCACGGATGCTGTAAAACATCCGAAACGTCGGGAAATAAAAATAGTTTGTAAAAACTATACGCGATAAAATCCGAAAATCGTTATATTTTAAATGTTGTAGCACTGATTTTTAAATTATGTTAATAAATACATGCCTATGCATTATTCTCATAACGCATATATAGTAGTAAAACGAGTAAAATTGATACTCCTGTAACGTATGACGTTACAGGAGTATCAATTTTACTCGTTGACCCACCTAAACATCATTTCAGGTCAAATAATTTTATACAATACTTTTTTAGTATTGCTTTTTTTTTAGTTTTCTTTAATAATGAGTTCATTATATCAAACAAATTATTTATTTGATAGTGAAAAACCCTTAAAATATTAACTTGATTTCACACTAAAAAATTCTGCTTATAGTTTAACGGCGAAAGAACTTCATAATGGAAAATGACAAACATTTGTAAAGACTTGATAATAACAAAACTGTGGTTTTGGACGAATTAATAACCGAGCATCAACTTATATGACGTCATTACGTTGAAAACAAAAGGGTATATGATACTAGTGTGTCAAGATACGCTCCATTATTCTAGTCTAGCTCGTCCTGATTTTTAATTAGACATCATTTCTTTAACTGACTATTATTAATTCTGTAGGAGTAGAATGACCAAATAGAGATAAAATTGGATGGTTCAAGGTTGGTTAAAATATTTACTGGCTTAGCAGCTTGAATAGGCCACTCCCGCAATTTCAGTCTGATATTTTTTTTAAATAATTACGATATTATACTATTTCCTATAATCGCTTTTACTGCACGCGTTCTTCACATTTCTAGCGGGAAGCACACCACAGTGTCATAACATAGGTTCGGGGCTGAAACCATTAAAATTGTTAAAAATCAATGTTAAATGCTGAAAGAAAATATCGTCAGGAAATCTGCTCGACTGAGAAAAAAAATATTATTTTAAGGACGTGTGAAGTTGGTTAATACTCACTGGAACAGCGAGCGGACGTTTTTCTTCTGTAATCTCTCCCTAAAATATTTATTATTATTATTGCCTTTGCCCAGCGGTGGGCATTTACAGGCTCTACTTTGCTTTTTTTATCACACTTTGTGGGACCGGCGGGAAAAAGGGTAGTGTTGGTATTGCGATGCGCCAATGTCCATGGTCTCCATGACTGAAATATAGTTGAAGGCACAGCATAATACAGATTAAGGCACCCACTGGCCACTGTCCAGTCAGTGGGTTGATGATCGTGCAGACACCAATGCAACAGCGTCAGTGTTTTAGCCAGAACGGAAAAGGAAAGGATTCGTTAAGTCCCGATGGGGAGGTAAGGTTCCCACGGTAAAAAAAAATTGTGGAGCGCCTTTTTTCCCACGGCCTCATATAAACGTTAACGTTACTCGATTTGAGTTCATAACACTATTGAATTAATTGAAATACAACAAAAACAACGCGCCCTAAAATTATATAATTTCAATTCGGTATCGGGTGTTTGATTCGTAACGCACCTGTCTAAATCGACGGCTTTTTGCCGTAATGTGACGAAAATCAATTCAGCGCCGATCTACTTTCGCAACACGAACTAACAATGTCTGATTGTGTAAAAGAGGTAATGACATCGGGGGGGAAACAATTTTAGCTACGTAAAGCTGAGCACACACATTTACGTTATCGGGGATTAATACGTAATGTATCAAACTTTTCATATTAAACGTTATCATGTCACTAATGTTATGAATACGAACCATTATGGAGTGTGTTTGAAATTTTACTTTACACGTGTGAAGGAGTGATCCTTCACACGTGTAAAGTTACTAGGTCCCTGGACTCGAATTCGGGTCCCTGAACTCGAAATCCGATAAACCCTATCACTTTCGTGACATTTTGAACAATTTTTTTTAGTAAATAATAATCAACTGCCATCTGTATAACAGAGCATATCTCGAGAACCGATTTAGTCTTCACGCAATTCTCTATACAGGCGTAGACAGAGGTCTAGTCTAGATAATTAAGTCCCCTCGACACACCTTCCACCGAAGATATTTTCGGGACAACGTGACAGGTGGTGAGCCCGTCGCCTTCTTTATGTGCTTGGACATAAAGACGGCGAACGATATAATTCGTACATAAGTTTTTTTTTTTTGAAAACCCCATTGGTACGAGCCTGCCAACTGGGGATCGAACTCGGGTCTTTTAACTCGAAATTCCGACCACCCTACCACTTGGCTATCGTGACTTAAAGCCGATTAGTCGATTTTCTTTTTATGTTAGTTACGACGTTCGTTCGGCGAGAAAAGAGTGGAAAGAGGTTTCCTAAACGAGGGTTTAGGTAAACAGTGTAGAACGAACCCCAACACGATGGAATTTCGACCTGCAAAATACTGCCGACAGTCGATAGACGCAGGTGCCTGGGAACAATTTTTGTACCAAATTTTGGGGGAGGCCTATGTTCAGCAGTATACTTTTGATAGGTTGACGGAATCGGTTTTTAAATAAATGAAAATTTTTCGAAGTTCGAAAAAAGTGGCTTTAAAATGATCTATATTTCGATTGCATAAAGGCACAGTGTGCTTCAAACCTTAACCCGCATCACTCGGAATGGTTACCACTGCAGCGATGAACGATACAACAGATGCAATTTGTAGATACAAATAAGCATCGTCGTGTCAATGATTCGATTGCAGAAACGTGAAGTATGGACAGCATCGAGGCGCGGCACGTGCGTGTCACGCAACGACTTTCGCCCATTAAAAACCGACGGATGCAAGTACAGTAATAACAGGCAGCGGAGAAGTAAATACAGTCACTATGAGCTGCAATCAAGGGGACGCTTATATCATTTCGTTTCATCAGATTGTAAATATCGTAACGTAATTATAACCGCGCCGCTTGAAATCTAATTGAACTGTGAAACTACATTACAAAGTTGCGTTCATCGGGTTCAATCGGTTTTTGTAAATTGCAGCTTACACTGAGGACTTTTTTTATCAAAACAGTCGACGTTACTTAAGTAATTAACGTTATATAAGTTTGATTCAAAAGGAATAAAACATGCGGGAACAGAACATGTTTCAAACAATTACCAAGAAGTCGTCGATAGCAAACAAATAAAATGTTAAGGAATACTTATTTGCATAATACAAACCAATACTTTAAAGACCAATTTGAAGAAAAGTCTAGAATTTTCATGAAGTTAAATTAAACTGAAAGTAGTTCCAACAAACAGATTTGATATCCGTTCGTAGGAAACATACAGGATTAACATAAACTACTTTTATCCCCAAAAACTTTTAATGAAATGTTATAATGACGTCGCTGGCTAACAATTTATATATTTACAAGATGCCCCCTGTGTCTTTACCCGCAGTTTAATACTTAACGCGGAACCCTAATTATGTTTCTAAAATAAAAGAAGCCTATGTTACTCCTTATAACATTAGTCAGCGAAAGTCCTGTTAAAATCGGTCCAGTCGTTTCAGAGATCATCCGGAACAATAAGACAAACAGACAAAAATTTAAAAATGTTATTTTTGGTGATGTACCGTATATATACATCATATATACACAGTAAAAAACGGTTATTTTAATATTACTAACAGACACTCCATTTTATTAATATGTATATATTGAAACTTATTTACCTAAAAAATTGTGTATTTATAACATTCTTTACACATACGAATTTTCTAAACCACTACCGCAATATCTGAGTGGTCTGATGATACAAATACGAATCAAGGGACTTCAAGTTAAAGACAAAAAACGAGGGAAGCCTCTGGAGCAATGTAAGTTTGGTGGAAATTAATAAGCTAATTCTCAACTAAGCATAAAATCGGAAATTATTTTTCTGTAGAAAAAAAAATAACAACAAACAATCCCTCTCGAAATTAAATTCGAATGCGATTTAAAATTGAAAATTACCAATTTTCCATGATTTCTGTGACAATGTTATCGAATAGTTCATTATCTAACTATTCTGAAAAATATGAATAAATGTACTTAATTTATAGTAGCAACACGTCCAATCAATCTACAAATCTAAGTTTTCTCTATGTACAATCACGGCAATAAATAACTTATTATTAAACGATGCAGTGAATGAAATAAATGTAGACATTAAAAGATATTAGATAAAGTTGAACACATATGTGTGTACTCGCGTCAGGTTAAAAGCCATAAAAGTGATGCAACTAAATATTCTATTATAAACGTTTGAATACGACGGTAATATTAAAAGAGCTAACGCTTGGAAGGATCCAGAATAAATTTTTGCCGATTTGTAGAGTAACGGCAGCTTGGACAGGTCAAGCTGTTAGGCATAGATACAGCGCTCAATGTATTCAAGATATCTCTATGCATTGAATATCTTTGAAATTTATTTATCCTTTTAAAACGTTTAAATTGCATCATCATCGGCTGTACCCGGTGGCACGGCTATAGTGATTCTTTTAAGAGTTGTTGGGTAATTGGAATTTGAGACAAGAGACCCGAGTTCGATGCCCAAGTAGTAGATACTTACCAATGAGTTTTTTCAAAAACTTATTTACGATTTATATCGTTGACTTGGATATAAAACAGCGGTAGGACACCACAGACCGCTGTCTACCTCAGAATTAGAAATAGCGTGAAGACATTTTTTTATTTTATTTATTTTCGTCAACATCAGTAAAATTAAAGTAATCTTAGTTACCACGACTAAATAAGTAGTGACAATTGTAGGTGATATGATAAGAAGCAAATTCATTAATGTGACATTTTATTACATTAAGAAATAAGATTTAGAAACAGAACTTTTGATCTTCCGTCCTGTTCTGATATGCTCTGCTTCGAGTATTTAATCCGATTATGCGTAAAATCGAAAGGTATATTATGGTTGAGATCCAGAAGTTCTAGCTATATAATATAGTTGTCAAATTATAATATATAAGTAATATAATAATAAAAGATAAATAAATAAATATCTTCACGCAATTCCCAATACAGGGGTAGACAGAGGTCAAGTCTATACAATTAAGTCCCTTTGACCCACCTTCCACCGAAGATATTTTCGGGACGACGTGGCAGGTGGTGAGCCCGTCGCCACCTGTCACGTTGTCTGCCTGCCCGACCGTAAAATGTCACATAATAAAAGATATATCCTTTTTCGGGAACGGATCAAAACCACTGACCAACCAAGACGTATAGTAGATATGAAATGTTAACTTTCATTGCCATAAAATGGAAATCGAGCGTCATATCGCATAATCGGCAATAGCCATATCGAGAAACCAATAGGTCGTCACATCCTGATCGATGAAAGTGCAAGAACTATGAAATATGATCGAATATGGATAAACACTTTCTCCGAAGGTGAAAAAGACGTATCATAAACAACGAGTGTCAGTCATTGCTTGGGGGCACGCTTATACTTTTATCTGATGTTGACATGCAAAACGCTGAGCAAGACGATTAAGTGAGTTGAGTGAAACATGTAATCATTGAATGTGTAT
This sequence comes from Sericinus montela, assembly GCA_029286605.1. Taxonomy (NCBI): domain Eukaryota; kingdom Metazoa; phylum Arthropoda; class Insecta; order Lepidoptera; family Papilionidae; genus Sericinus; species Sericinus montela. The sequence goes on from JAGSMR010000011.1 coordinate 868,746, forward strand.
TTACTCAAGATACATTTTATTGTTGAAATAAGCTATGGAACGGTTTTAAAGCAAAATTATTTTTATCAATCCACTATTATCCAGAGTTTTATTTTCATTTGTATAACTAGTAGGATACTAAAAAGTACATGAATTTTTGTAAATAATAAATTAATATCTTCACGCCATTCCAAATACAGGGGTAGATAGAGGTAGAAGATTTAGTACAAATTTGAACATTGTCCATAATCATCTTTGGATATCAAAGGTCACACCGCTGAGTTTATAAACTGATTTTTTACTGGGGACAAAATGTAAGTCTGAGCAAAGCCTGACTTAAGAACGAGTTAATAAGTTAATAAGTACGTCACAGATTTGAACAGTAACAATCAACCGAATAGGTCGTGGCCATGATTTTTTGGGATTCTGAAGGTATTTTGTAGATCGTCTACAAAGTAATTTCAAACGGATGAATGGAAAAAGTGACACTAAAAATATACAAACCCATACATCAATACATATAATTTTTAAAATAAAACGATTTTCGGATTTTATCGCGTTTTTAATTAGTTTTTACAAACTATTTTTATTTCCCGACGTTTCGGATGCTTTACAGCAACCGTGGTCACGGGGGGACTGACCTAAAAAAACGCGATAAAATCCGAAAATCGTTTTATTATATTTTAAATGTGTAGTATTCGCGTAAATACAAGAAATCATTAGAATACATCTAAGTTTATTTTCTGAACGTTTTATATCCACCTCATGTGAAGTCCGCAGACATGTTTTTATATGTTTTATATAAAAAGTACAAAAATAAAGATAAATCTATAAAAAGCGATGCACATGCAGTATTATTATATCCCAAGATAAACAAAATACGCTCTGTCAAAATAAACAAGATTTCGATTAGAAAGCGAACAATTCTCAGGAAACGATACCAGTGATAAGAGACACAATACAAGAGTCTTAGCGACCGGAATATATATTGTTATGATTACATTATAATTGACGGTTTTAAAACATCACGTATGATGTATAAATATATTGGAATAGGCGTGTGTTTGGTTTTTAATTTTTTGGTTTCGTAATTCTTAAGTAAAACAAAATAACATGAAAATATATAAATATACAGAATGCAGAACATGCAAGAATAAAATTGATATTAATACAAATTTTGATCATTATAAATGGAAATTATATTTACATTTATAATATTCAAGTCATTGGACACAGTTAATCCTAAAAAATTGCACGATAAAGGACTTCCAAGTGGGCGAAGTAGCGGGCATAACCGTGTTTTACTATAATTAAGGATTATATAGAGACTAGGGAGTATCATCGGAACCCTATAAGTCTTATACACTGCAAATCTATAAAGTTCTCTAAAACCAATAAATCAAAATCTATAAACCCATGCAGCAAGACAATTGCTGAAAAATTTTAATAAAATTTTACGTTCTAGACAATTCATGCAGATTTTCAATCTTAGATAGTTTTTGAAGGCTTTAGGCCTACTTTACAGTGAGAATGTTTTTGATTTTTCTTATGTGTTATAAATGAATAATGTTAATAAAAACAACCGCGAGAATGAGGTAATCACTCCCATGCTATTTTGAGAAAAAAGATTTTAATTAATGTTATTTTAAGAGAATTGTGAACGATATTTAAATTATTAAAACTTTCGTGAGATATTATTAATCAAATAGTCACTCTCAGTGCGAGACGGGATGCGAGTGCGAACTCCCGCATCCCTTCCACTAACCCTCGTGAAAGACCTCCGATCCGAAGTCCGAAACTAGTGGGTACCTACACCGATTATTATAACGTGAGTTTAACCGTTTTTAACTGTTTGAGGAACGACGTTTGTCAAAGATTCAATAACAAACAACATGGGAAACTTTTCATCTCCGTTCATGATTTGACTTCTCGAAACAATGACAATTCTTTTATTATGACAGGTGCACCGACAAGAGATAATATTCTACTAGAATAAATTCAGTACTAGTTGGCGAGAGCATTTAAATTTGTAAAGCTAGCTTAAAAACAATCATTTATGAAACTTTGATAACAAACTGATAAAAACTACTAACTTCAGTTGAAAAACAATTTGACTGATACCTAAGAAATGTCAAAATCGCCGATGGGAAGTCACTGATGACAGGTTTAAAACAAATATTCCAGGAAATCTACGAAAATTTATTTATTTCTCGCAATTCCCAATACAGGGGTAGACAGAGGTTTAGTCTTGACAATTAATTCCCTTCGACCCACTTTCCACCGAAGATATTTTCGGGACAACGTCATAGGTGGTGAGACCGTCGCCGTCTTTATGTCCAAGCCATAGAATAATTCGTACGTAAGTTTTTGAAAAACCCATTCGTACGTGCCTGCCACCTGGGGATCGAACTCGGATCTCTTGACTCGAAATTCCGACCACCCAACCACTCGGCTTTCGCTATCGTTTTAATTGGATAATACATATAATTTAGAACATCATGACTAGCCGTTACAAACGTATGTAATAAATTAGTAGGGAAACTTATGCAAGACGTAACTGGGCGCGCAATGATTCAGCATACGGAAGTTAATTTTGATCACCAAAAGATTGTAAAGTCGTGCAATGATTTGACGATACAGAGTTATGTTGCGCACTATCTTTTAACTCAGCGCATAATGCACCGTGACCGAATGAGTCGTTGCAAAACCGGTTCAGTTAAATAATGAATTTATAATACACTCTTAATTAGCTACTAAAAAAGTAGTAAAAGGTCAAGACAGCCGAATGGTTGGATGATCGGAATTCGAATCAAGAGACCCGAGTGCGATCCCTGAGGTCCCAGGCAAATACCAATGTGTTATTTCAAAACTAATGTACGACTTATATCGTTGGCTTGGACATAAGGACAGACAGACAGGCCCCAAAATATATCTTCAGTGGAAGGAGGGTGGTAGATTTAATTATCTAGACCTCTATCTACCCTGTATTGGAAATGGCTTAAAATATTTTTCCTTTTATATTTTTAAAAAGCAGTAACTAACGATTTGTATATAAGTAAAATATATAAGAATATATAAGTTAAATTTGTTTTTTCTCATCAAATTTCATAAGTTTTCATATTAAATTTGAACTTTCCATCAAGCAGCCGGAAACTACAAGGTACAGTTATCTTCAAAACCGACAAAGGATATTTATATAGGGTTTTGTTTTAATAGAAATTATAAGTTTTTTCCACACATCTAATAGGTTAATTACATTACAGCATATATTTTTGTTCAAAGGGAGCAATAAATCGATAAAGAAGCAAGTCTAGGTGAACACGTCTAAAACAATTTCGTTAAATGCTCATAAATTTAATCTAAATAACGCCTTGTAAATATACACAAGACAGTAGACAAGACAGAGGACAGAGTAAGACAGAAGATTCTAAGGGAGGGAGGAGGATTTTCACAATCACGCTTGGCTTGATTGGCGATCACAAAGCTCGATGCACTACTACCCGACACCAGTCTGAATTTAGGTCTGGTCTTAAATCTAGTATAGATTTACCGTAACGGTATCATCAATGAAGCCAGAGTTTAAATTTTAAACATTGCATTGTTTGAGATGATTATTATGAGAAAAAAAAATTGTTTAATTAAACCAACACATTACCACGCGGATATAACTTCTGTTTAAAATAATAACGGAGTCGTGAACAGGACAAATACAGCTTATAAATTCTTAAAAGTATTTAAAAATATCTTTATATCTTAAGTATCTTCTTGAAACTGAAATTGACAGAGCCATTTCACCTCAGTAGAAGTAGGAAATAGTGTTTCGAGAAGAAAAGAAATATATCGCGGAAATTAAAATGCTTACTGTCCATCCTTGGCAAATATTCAGGAACTTCAATATTATGCTCAGCTCACATTTGTTATACGTATTGTTTGTTTACCCAAGACAATTTCTACGAGTATAAGAAATAGATTCTATAAAATTGGTTCTGTTAGGTACACATAAAACCATTAATTAGCATGTCCTGATAATAAACAACTATTATATACTATATATGAGGCATTTTCCAATACCCCAAGTACCTATTTATTTATCAAATTTTACTGAGTTTTGTTCTGACATAACTATTAGTCTAGATCTAAACAATATAGTTCTTTTAAACGGAACTTATTTTCACGTCTCAAATAGGGTATACACCACCTCCTCTCAAATAGAGTACACCAACGATATAATATCTATGTCTATCAATAAATATTCATCACACAAATCAAACATTATTCATTACACAAATGTTTGCCTCTAGCTAGATTCGAACCCACAACCCACAGCTTCGAAGTCAATGACTTCACCAACTAGGCTATCGGGTCATCTAATAAACAACTATTATATACTATATATGAGGCATTTTCCAATACCCCAAGTACCTATTTATTTATCAAATTTTACTGAGTTTTGTTCTGACATAACTATTAGTCTAGATCTAAACAATATAGTTCTTTTAAACGGAACTTATTTTCACGTCTCAAATAGGGTATACACCACCTCCTCTCAAATAGAGTATACCAACGATATAATATCTATGTCTATCAATAAATATTCATCACACAAATCAAACATTATTCATTACACAAATGTTTGCCTCTAGCTAGATTCGAACCCACAACCCACAGCTTCGAAGTCAATGACTTCACCAACTAGGCTATCGGGTCATCTAATAAACAACTATTATATACTATATATGAGGCATTTTCCAATACCCCAAGTACCTATTTATTTATCAAATTTTACTGAGTTTTGTTCTGACATAACTATTAGTCTAGATCTAAACAATATAGTTCTTTTAAACGGAACTTATTTTCACGTCTCAAATAGGGTATACACCACCTCCTCTCAAATAGAGTATACCAACGATATAATATCTATGTCTATCAATAAATATTCATCACACAAATCAAACATTATTCATTACACAAATGTTTGCCTCTAGCTAGATTCGAACCCACAACCCACAGCTTCGAAGTCAATGACTTCACCAACTAGGCTATCGGGTCATCTAATAAACAACTATTATATACTATATATGAGGCATTTTCCAATACCCCAAGTACCTATTTATTTATCAAATTTTACTGAGTTTTGTTCTGACATAACTATTAGTCTAGATCTAAACAATATAGTTCTTTTAAACGGAACTTATTTTCACGTCTCAAATAGGGTATACACCACCTCCTCTCAAATAGAGTATACCAACGATATAATATCTATGTCTATCAATAAATATTCATCACACAAATCAAACATTATTCATTACACAAATGTTTGCCTCTAGCTAGATTCGAACCCACAACCCACAGCTTCGAAGTCAATGACTTCACCAACTAGGCTATCGGGTCATCTAATAAACAACTATTATATACTATATATGAGGCATTTTCCAATACCCCAAGTACCTATTTATTTATCAAATTTTACTGAGTTTTGTTCTGACATAACTATTAGTCTAGATCTAAACAATATAGTTCTTTTAAACGGAACTTAATTTTGATCACCAAAAGATTGTAAAAGTCGTGCAATGATTTGACGATACAGAGTTATGTTGCGCACTATCTTTTAACTCAGCGCATAATGCACCGTGACCGAATGAGTCGTTGCAAAACCGGTTCAGTTAAATAATGAATTTATAATACACTCTTAATTAGCTACTAAAAAAGTAGTAAAAGGTCAAGACAGCCGAATGGTTGGATGATCGGAATTCGAATCAAGAGACCTGATTTTGATCCACAGGAAGTAGGCTCATACCAATGAGTTTTTCAAAATCTATGTACGATATTTAATGTTGCTTGGGCATAAAGACGCTGACAGGCACACCACCTGCAACGTTGTCCCAAAATAAGATCCGATGAAATGTGGGTCGAAGAATTAAATTATCTTGACCTCTTAAATCGTGGCAAGACTTTTAATATTAGAAATAAATATATAAATTCAGAGACGTAATTTTTACCAAACTCAGAGATGCGTTTTCAGTTTATGTAGCTAGAATCAAGACATTGTCAAAATCTCCGCGTTCCATTTTCTGGCAATGATTATTGAAGACGCATGTGTCTGCATCATTTCATGCTGTCAGAAATTATCCTCTGAACGTCGGCCTCGCCTGTCACAAGCTAACTTCCAGCTAAGCATCAACACCAACTCACAAAACTTTGCAGGTCGTCCTGCCATCTTGTTGAGTTTCCACACTAATTTCGTACACTCTTCTAAATATTACTACTTACTAATTATATTCTCTAAGAATACAAGTTTACTTCCTCAATTTTCCACATAAAAATATAAAAGAAAAACACGTAATAGTAACATAAAGTTGTAGAAGAACTGACCGGTACCTGTATGCATCAAACTGTAACATTTAGTGACAATAGTTGGGTGTCAACTTTGTTAGTTTTCTAATACTTCTACCGTTCCATAAACTTTTCTTTACTAGAAACATAATAAATAAATAATAAATAAATAATAAATAAATAATAAATAAATAATAAATAAATAATAAATAAATAATAAATATCTTCACGCAATTCCCAATACAGGGGTAGACAGAGGTTTAGTCTTGACAATTAATTCCCTTCGACCCACCTTCCACCGAAGATATTTTCGGGACAACGTCATAGGTGGTGAGACCGTCGCCGTCTTTATGTCCAAGCCAACGATATAATTATAAATAAATAATAAATAAATAATAAATAAATAATAAATAAATAATAAATAAATAATAAATAAATAATAAATAAATAATAAATAAATAATAAATAAATAATAAATAAATATCTTCACGCAATTCCCAATACAGGGGTAGACAGAGGTTTAGTCTTGACAATTAATTCCCTTCGACCCACCTTCCACCGAAGATATTTTCGGGACAACGTCATAGGTGGTGAGACCGTCGCCGTCTTTATGTCCAAGCCAACGATATAATTATAAATAAATAATAAATATCTTCACGCAATTCCCAATACAGGGGTAGACAGAGGTTTAGTCTTGACAATTAATTCCCTTCGACCCACCTTCCACCGAAGATATTTTCGGGACAACGTCATAGGTGGTGAGACCGTCGCCGTCTTTATGTCCAAGCCAACGATATAATATCTATGTCTATCAATAAATATTCATCACACAAATCAAACATTATTCATTACACAAATGTTTGCCTCTAGCTAGATTCGAACCCACAACCCACAGCTTCGAAGTCAATGACTTCACCAACTAGGCTATCGGGTCATCTAATAAACAACTATTATATACTATATATGAGGCATTTTCCAATACCCCAAGTACCTATTTATTTATCAAATTTTACTGAGTTTTGTTCTGACATAACTATTAGTCTAGATCTAAACAATATAGTTCTTTTAAACGGAACTTATTTTCACGTCTCAAATAGGGTATACACCACCTCCTCTCAAATAGAGTATACCAACGATATAATTATAAATAAATAATAAATAAATAATAAATAAATAATAAATAAATAATAAATAAATAATAAATATCTTCACGCAATTCCCAATACAGGGGTAGACAGAGGTTTAGTCTTGACAATTAATTCCCTTCGACCCACCTTCCACCGAAGATATTTTCGGGACAACGTCATAGGTGGTGAGACCGTCGCCGTCTTTATGTCCAAGCCATAGAATAATTCGTACGTAAGTTTTTGAAAAACCCATTCGTACGTGCCTGCCACCTGGGGATCGAACTCGGATCTCTTGACTCGAAATTCCGACCACCCAACCACTCGGCTTTCGCTATCGTTTTAATTGGATAATACATATAATTTAGAACATCATGACTAGCCGTTACAAACGTATGTAATAAATTAGTAGGGAAACTTATGCAAGACGTAACTGGGCGCGCAATGATTCAGCATACGGAAGTTAATTTTGATCACCAAAAGATTGTAAAAGTCGTGCAATGATTTGACGATACAGAGTTATGTTGCGCACTATCTTTTAACTCAGCGCATAATGCACCGTGACCGAATGAGTCGTTGCAAAACCGGTTCAGTTAAATAATGAATTTATAATACACTCTTAATTAGCTACTAAAAAAAAGTAGTAAAAAGGTCAAGACAGCCGAATGGTTGGATGATCGGAATTCGAATCAAGAGACCCGAGTGCGATCCCCTGAGGTCCCCGGGCAAATACCAATGTGTTATTTCAAAAACTAATGTACGACTTATATCGTTGGCTTGGACATAAGGACAGACAGACAGGCCCCAAAATATATCTTCAGTGGAAGGAGGGTGGTAGATTTAATTATCTAGACCTCTATCTACCCCTGTATTGGAAATGGCTTAAAAATATTTTTTCCTTTTATATTTTTAAAAAAGCAGTAACTAACGATTTGTATATAAGTAAAATATATAAGAATATATAAGTTAAATTTGTTTTTTTTTTCTCATCAAATTTCATAAGTTTTCATATTAAATTTGAACTTTCCGTAAGAAGCAGCCGGAAACTACAAGGTACAGTTATCTTCAAAACCGACAAAGGATATTTATATAGGGTTTTTGTTTTAATAGAAATTATAAGTTTTTTTTCCACACATCTAATAGGTTAATTACATTACAGCATATATTTTTGTTCAAAGGGAGCAATAAATCGATAAAGAAGCAAGTCTAGGTGAACACGTCTAAAACAATTTCGTTAAATGCTCATAAATTTAATCTAAATAACGCCTTGTAAATATACACAAGACAGTAGACAAGACAGAGGACAGAGTAAGACAGAGGATTCTAAGGGAGGGAGGGAGGATTTTTCACAATCACGCTTGGCTTGATTGGCGATCACAAAGCTCGATGCACTACTACCCGACACCAGTCTGAATTTAGGTCTGGTCTTAAATCTAGTATAGATTTACCGTAACGGTATCATCAATGAAGCCAGAGTTTAAATTTTAAACATTGCATTGTTTGAGATGATTATTATGAGAAAAAAAAATTGTTTAATTAAACCAACACATTACCACGCGGATATAACTTCTGTTTAAAATAATAACGGAGTCGTGAACGGGACAAATACAGCTTATAAATTCTTAAAAAGTATTTAAAAATATCTTTATATCTTAAGTATCTTCTTGAAACTGAAATTGACAGAGCCATTTCACCTCAGTAGAAGTAGGAAATAGTGTTTCGAGAAGAAAAGAAATATATCGCGGAAATTAAAATGCTTACTGTCCATCCTTGGCAAATATTCAGGGACTTCAATATTATGCTCAGCTCACATTTGTTATACGTATTGTTTGTTTACCCAAGACAATTTCTACGAGTATAAGAAATAGATTCTATAAAATTGGTTCTGTTAGGTACACATAAAACCATTAATTAGCATGTCCTGATAATAAACAACTATTATATACTATATATGAGGCATTTTCCAATACCCCAAGTACCTATTTATTTATCAAATTTTACTGAGTTTTGTTCTGACATAACTATTAGTCTAGATCTAAACAATATAGTTCTTTTAAACGGAACTTATTTTCACGTCTCAAATAGGGTATACACCACCTCCTCTCAAATAGAGTACACCAACGATATAATATCTATGTCTATCAATAAATATTCATCACACAAATCAAACATTATTCATTACACAAATGTTTGCCTCTAGCTAGATTCGAACCCACAACCCACAGCTTCGAAGTCAATGACTTCACCAACTAGGCTATCGGGTCATCTAATAAACAACTAATTTACTAGATTTTGATGATAACATTTACATCGTGGTTTCTTACGCGATTGTAAGAACTCTGTTTGCTTTTACAATAGAACTTTCAAACACGTTCTTATACATGGATTACATAGTAGATTTACACTTCTAGTCGTGAGTTACCGATTGCGAAATAGCCTTTCATTATAGACATGGACTATGCTCATAAGACTTTGCAATTAACGAATATCTATTCAAAAGGACACGATTTCCAGATTTAAGTGACTTCTCTCTAAGTTTCAAGTCATGGGAGTTTCTTTGGAATAAAATATGTGCGATGTATAAAATAGAATATGTATGACTATTACCATTATCACGATAGCCAAGTGGTTGGGTGGTCGGAATTTGAGTCGAGAGACCTGATTTTGATCCACAGGAAGTAGGCTCATACCAATGAGTTTTTTCAAAATCTATGTACGATATTTAATGTTGCTTGGGCATAAAGACGCTGACAGGCACACCACCTGCAACGTTGTCCCAAAATAAGATCCGATGAAATGTGGGTCGAAAGAATTAAATTATCTTGACCTCTTAAATCGTGGCAAGACTTTTAATATTAGAAATAAATATATAAATTCAGAGACGTAATTTTTACCAAACTCAGAGATGCGTTTTCAGTTTATGTAGCTAGAATCAAGACATTGTCAAAAATCTCCGCGTTCCATTTTCTGGCAATGATTATTGAAGACGCATGTGTCTGCATCATTTCATGCTGTCAGAAATTATCCTCTGAACGTCGGCCTCGCCTGTCACAAGCTAACTTCCAGCTAAGCATCCAACACCAACTCACAAAACTTTGCAGGTCGTCCTGCCATCTTGTTGGGTTTCCACACTAATTTCGTACACTCTTCTAAATATTACTACTTACTAATTATATTCTCTAAGAATACAAGTTTACTTCCTCAATTTTTCCACATAAAAATATAAAAAGAAAAACACGTAATAGTAACATAAAAGTTGTAGAAGAACTGACCGGTACCTGTATGCATCAAACTGTAACATTTAGTGACAATAGTTGGGTGTCAACTTTGTTAGTTTTTCTAATACTTCTACCGTTCCATAAACTTTTCTTTACTAGAAACATAATAAATAAATAATAAATATCTTCACGCAATTCCCAATACAGGGGTAGACAGAGGTCTAGACTAGACAATTAAGTCCCTTCAACCCACCGTCCACTTGACGTCCACGGCCGAGGTGGAGTCGCGTCGGAAGAGCAGTATATAACTAAGTACGGAGTAAATTAAGTCCCTTCGACCCACCTTCCACCGAAGATATTTTCGGGCCAGCGTGAGAGGTGGTGAGCCCGTTGCCGTTTTTATGTCCAAGCCAACGATATAATTATAAATAAATAATAAATAAATATCTTCACGCAATTCCCAATACAGGTGTAGACAGAAGTCTAGTCTGGACAATTAAGACCCTTTGACCCACCTTCCACCGAAGATATTTTCGGGACAACGTGACAGGTGGTGAGCCCGTCGCCGTCTTTATGTCCTAGCCAACGATCTAATTCGTACATAAGTTTTTGAAAAACCCATTGGTACGAGCCTGCCACCTGGGGATCGAACTCGGGTCTCTCGACTCGCAATTCCGACCACCCACCCAACTTTCTATTCATTTTTCTTTGTATTTCTATTCATTTTTTTGTTTGCAGTTGTTAAATACAATACCTAATACATATTAATATACTCGGCGGCAAACCATCGCCTTAAAGATATCGCTGTCATATCTTCTATTCGTTTGCAACGTACGTGTTTCTCTGTTTATGCGTTTATCAGTAACGAGCGAAAACGGATTTCTAAACGCTAACCCGCATTTCCTAGTCGTCACGCCAACTGCCGCTGTCACCACCGGCCCAATGAGAACTATTCACCGTTTTCAACGATTATACGGGTGACTTTAGTTACGCAGGTAATTAACGCCAGTTTGTGAAGTAGCAGTTTCATTGTTTGTTACCCTTTCAAGCAATAAAACTAAACGTATTGTGGAATCTTATTTTAGTATCTTAAATGGCACGTATATCCGTGTAAGGAGGCTTGTAATGAAGATAGCAAAAAGTATTGTTCTCTTATCTAATTATATTTTATATAAAAAAGTTGTGTAATTAGACACAATATTTGAAAAAAAAAATTATTAAATAAGTAATGCTTTTGGAACCTATCTTGAAATCAAAGTAAGTATCCATTAACAATAGATGGAACTATTGGCTATGCAGTAGAAGTTTACTGCAGAACAGACTTTTACTGTAAGAAAACAAGACTCGAATCATCAAGCTTGGAGGAATGACGATTAAATGCCTCGCACCTTAGACTCTTCTGCTGCTCACTGCTATCGCTCTGTTTAATTTTCTGTGTATTTTTCGAAATGATTCCCTGCCAGTTACAAGTCAAGATAGCCGTGTGATTGGGAGGTTGGAATTTCGAGTCAAGAGACCCGAGTTTGACCCCCAGGTGGCAGGCTCGTAACAATGGGTTTTTCAAAAACTTTTGTACGAATTACATCGTTGGCTTGGACATAAAGACAGCGACAGGCTCACCACTTGTCACGTTGTACCGAAAATATCTTCGGTGGAAGGTGTTTTGAAGGGACTTAATTGTCCAGACTAGACCTCTGTCTACCCCTGCATTGGGAATTGCGTGAAGATATTTATATATTTTATTTTATTCCCTTTCATTAGTCTATATTTTTCCGTCTTGTTCCTTAGACCGGAAGAGAGGAGTGGTAACCTTTCATATGACATACCCTCTTTAAGGGAGAGGACTACGCTCTGCAGAAGATCTCTACACGCCATTAAGTAAGTTAGAACTTACTACCAGATGTGTCACTTACTCATATACATTCTTTTTTATAAAAACCTGAAATTTTTGCTTATAATGATAATGTAAAAATCTGTCTGATAATTTACCGAAATAAAGTATATAGTCTGTTTCTAATAATAAACTGACATATTGATCTTTGACCCTTATAAGAGATAAAATACAATAATTATTTTCAGCGGTTCACGAATAGCAGTCATCACTTAATAACATTTAATTTTGCTTACGTTTGTTATATTGCGGTAGTTTACAACTGGTTACAAAAAATACGCGAAACGATTCAGTCACGACCCTAGTCAGGGTTTAAAGTGATTGTAACTGTATAACTAACATGTTAGATAAAAAACATCCATTTCTAATTATTATTACCTATATATATTACCTTTATGCTATTAAGGAAAGAAAACATATTTTGCTTACATTACCTGTTGCAATGCACACATTATAGTGCTGTATCATTAGAACCGTAACTTCACGCAGTAAAATTTCATCAGACTAATTTTATCATCCCAAAAATTATAATAAAAGGATCAATAATTAAAATTATGGCATCCATACATAATAAATATATCTTCACGCTATTCCCAATACTTTTTGGGACAACGTGACAGGTGGTGAGCCCGTCGCCGATTTATGTCAAAACCAACGATATAAATCGTACACAATTTCTTGAAAAACCCATTGGTACGAGCCTGCCACCTGGGGATCGAACTCGGGTCTCTCGACTCGCAATTCCGACCACCCACCCAACTTTCTATTCATTTTTCTTTGTATTTCTATTCATTTTTTTGTTTGCAGTTGTTAAATACAATACCTAATACATATTAATATACTCGGCGGCAAACCATCGCCTTAAAGATATCGCTGTCATATCTTCTATTCGTTTGCAACGTACGTGTTTCTCTGTTTATGCGTTTATCAGTAACGAGCGAAAACGGATTTCTAAACGCTAACCCGCATTTCCTAGTCGTCACGCCAACTGCCGCTGTCACCACCGGCCCAATGAGAACTATTCACCGTTTTCAACGATTATACGGGTGACTTTAGTTACGCAGGTAATTAACGCCAGTTTGTGAAGTAGCAGTTTCATTGTTTGTTACCCTTTCAAGCAATAAAACTAAACGTATTGTGGAATCTTATTTTAGTATCTTAAATGGCACGTATATCCGTGTAAGGAGGCTTGTAATGAAGATAGCAAAAAGTATTGTTCTCTTATCTAATTATATTTTATATAAAAAAGTTGTGTAATTAGACACAATATTTGAAAAAAAAAATATTAAATAAGTAATGCTTTTGGAACCTATCTTGAAATCAAAGTAAGTATCCATTAACAATAGATGGAACTATTGGCTATGCAGTAGAAGTTTACTGCAGAACAGACTTTTACTGTAAGAAAACAAGACTCGAATCATCAAGCTTGGAGGAATGACGATTAAATGCCTCGCACCTTAGACTCTTCTGCTGCTCACTGCTATCGCTCTGTTTAATTTTCTGTGTATTTTTCGAAATGATTCCCTGCCAGTTACAAGTCAAGATAGCCGTGTGATTGGGAGGTTGGAATTTCGAGTCAAGAGACCCGAGTTTGACCCCCAGGTGGCAGGCTCGTAACAATGGGTTTTTCAAAAACTTTTGTACGAATTACATCGTTGGCTTGGACATAAAGACAGCGACAGGCTCACCACTTGTCACGTTGTACCGAAAATATCTTCGGTGGAAGGTGTTTTGAAGGGACTTAATTGTCCAGACTAGACCTCTGTCTCAATTTTTAATATTTATTAATTCATTTATTATTTTAATACAAAGTAACACATGTCCGTCGGTTAAGCGAAACATCTCCGATAGAATAAAGAGAGAAAATTCTTTTTTATTATTTAAGTCACATCTATCTATATATCTATAGCGTACAGATTGCAAATCGCACTTGGCCGAATTTTAACAGTCTACTCCGTACGGACTTCCTTCAACTTGGTTTATCATTTTAACACTATGCTGACGGTAGCACTACAATAAAAAGTATTTTAACATCCAACAATGAATCTATCATTGCGTAATTCGCGTAGAGATCGTATTACGGACAACTTGATGCTATCGGAACACGTTTCTCGGTCGCCGCCGTGATGATCTCTCGGCTGGATGCCAATCAATTGATTTGATGAGCGATATAATTGGACCTTAATCAATGTAGAGATTGCAACACATCGGTAATGACGTTTTCTACTATTGTATTATACATATTTTATATATATCTTGACGCAATTCCCAATACAGGGGTAGACAGAGATCCAGTGAAGTCCTTCGACCCACCTTCCACCGAAGATATTTTCGGGACAATGTGACAGGTGGTGAGCCCGTCGCCGATTTATGTCAAAACCAACGATATAATTATAAATAAATAATAAATAAATATCTTCACGCTATTCCCAATACTTTTGGGACAACGTGTCAGGTGGTGAGCCCGTCGCCGATTTATGTCAAAACCAACGATATAAATCGTACACAATTTCTTGAAAAACCCCATAGGTAAGAGCCTTGGGGATCGAACTCAGGTCTCTTCACAAGACTTTTGATCGTCCAACCACCCGAACATCGTGACTGCTATGCATTAAAGTATATTTTCTAACTCCGCAATTTAGACGTAAGTAGAAAACCTTCATGTTTATAAACAAAAAATCATATAAAGTAACAGTAAAAATAATATATGTCACGATAGCCATAAATTCAAGAGACATAAAGACTGCGACGGGCTCACCACCTGTCACGTTGTCCCGAAAATATCTTCGGTGGAAGGTGGGTCGAAGGGACTTAATTGTATAGACTAGACCTCTGTCTCAATTTTTAATATTTATTAATTCATTTATTATTTTAATATAAAGTAACAGTAAAAATAATATATGTCACGATAGCCATAAATTCAAGAGACATAAAGACTGCGACGGGCTCACCACCTGTCACGTTGTACCGAAAATATCTTCGGTGGAAGGTGTTTTGAAGGACTTAATTGTATAGACTAGACCTCTGTCTCAATTTTTAATATTTATTAATTCATTTATTATTTTAATATAAAGTAACAGTAAAAATAATATATGTCACGATAGCCATAAATTCAAGAGACATAAAGACTGCGACGGGCTCACCACCTGTCACGTTGTACCGAAAATATCTTCGGTGGAAGGTGGGTCGAAGGGACTTAATTGTATAGACTAGACCTCTGTCTACCCTGCATTGGGAATTGCGTGAAGATATTTATATATTTTATTTTATTCCCTTTCATTAGTCTATATTTTTCCGTCTTGTTCCTTAGACCGGAAGAGAGGAGTGGTAACCTTTCATATGACATACCCTCTTTAAGGGAGAGGACTACGCTCTGCAGAAGATCTCTACACGCCATTAAGTAAGTTAGAACTTACTACCAGATGTGTCACTTACTCATATACATTCTTTTTTATAAAAACCTGAAATTTTGCTTATAATGATAATGTAAAAATCTGTCTGATAATTTACCGAAATAAAGTATATAGTCTGTTTCTAATAATAAACTGACATATTGATCTTTGACCCTTATAAGAGATAAAATACAATAATTATTTTCAGCGGTTCACGAATAGCAGTCATCACTTAATAACATTTAATTTTGCTTACGTTTGTTATATTGCGGTAGTTTACAACTGGTTACAAAAAATACGCGAAACGATTCAGTCACGACCCTAGTCAGGGTTTAAAGTGATTGTAACTGTATAACTAACATGTTAGATAAAAAAAACATCCATTTCTAATTATTATTACCTATATATATTACCTTTATGCTATTAAGGAAAGAAAACATATTTTGCTTACATTACCTGTTGCAATGCACACATTATAGTGCTGTATCATTAGAACCGTAACTTCACGCAGTAAAATTTCATCAGACTAATTTTATCATCCCAAAAAATTATAATAAAAGGATCAATAATTAAGAATTATGGCATCCATACATAATAAATATATCTTCACGCTATTCCCAATACTTTTTGGGACAACGTGTCAGGTGGTGAGCCCGTCGCCGATTTATGTCAAAACCAACGATATAAATCGTACACAATTTCTTGAAAAACCCCATAGGTAAGAGCCTTGGGGATCGAACTCGGGTCTCTTGACAAGACTTTTGATCGTCCAACCACCCGAACATCGTGACTGCTATGCATTAAAAGTATATTTTCTAACTCCGCAATTTAGACGTAAGTAGAAAACCTTCATGTTTATAAACAAAAAAATCATATAAAGTAACAGTAAAAATAATATATGTCACGATAGCCATAAATTCAAGAGACATAAAGACTGCGACGGGCTCACCACCTGTCACGTTGTCCCGAAAATATCTTCGGTGGAAGGTGGGTCGAAGGGACTTAATTGTATAGACTAGACCTCTGTCTCAATTTTTAATATTTATTAATTCATTTATTATTTTAATATAAAGTAACACATGTCCGTCGGTTAAGCGAAACATCTCCGATAGAATAAAGAGAGAAAATTCTTTTTTATTATTTAAGTCACATCTATCTATATATCTATAGCGTACAGATTGCAAATCGCACTTGGCCGAATTTTAACAGTCTACTCCGTACGGACTTCCTTCAATTTGGTTTATCATTTTAACACTATGCTGACGGTAGCACTACAATAAAAAGTATTTTAACATCCAACAATGAATCTATCATTGCGTAATTCGCGTAGAGATCGTATTACGGACAACTTGATGCTATCGGAACACGTTTCTCGGTCGCCGCCGTGATGATCTCTCGGCTGGATGCCAATCAATTGATTTGATGAGCGATATAATTGGACCTTAATCAATGTAGAGATTGCAACACATCGGTAATGACGTTTTCTACTATTGTATTATACATATTTTATATATATCTTGACGCAATTCCCAATACAGGGGTAGACAGAGATCCAGTGAAGTCCTTCGACCTACATTCTACGGAAATTTTTTCGGGACAATGTGACAGGTGGTGAGCCCGAGGAGCCGTCGCCGATCTTTTTATATATACATATTGTACATATTAATTTATAATAAGTAAAAGTTTGTGTAACATTAAATAAGAATTAAGATAGCACAGGATTCTTAATCTCGCTGAAGTAAAACATGTCATGATATCATTTCCATAGTAATTCGAACAGAGTAGTCACGATAGCCGAGAGGTTGGGTGATCGTTATTCGAAGTCAAGAGGCCCGAGTTCGATCCCCAGATGGCAGATTCTTACCAATGAGTTACGTACGTCACTCTTACGTAAAAACTTAAGTACGAATTATATCGTTGGCTTGGACTAATTAAGAGGGCGACGGGCTCACCATCTGCTACACCTGTGACAGGCGGTAAGCCCAAAAAATGTCTACAGTGAAAAGTGGGTCGAAAAGACTTAATTGTCTAGGCCTCTGTCTACCCCTGTATTGGGAATGGCGTGAAGATGATTTTTCGTAACCGGTGATTTCAAAGACATTTGTAATTACAGCTAACAATTACGTGAATTCTGGTAGTCTCATTAATTGAGTCACGTTAATCAGTGACTGAAGAATGTAGCGCAGTGCAGCGATTCTTTCACCCAGAACGTACCATTTTTATATACGTTGCCTAGAATAAATTGTCATAGCTCGCTCTGGTACGGCTGGAGGTGTCCATGCAGCTGATAGTCAATGGATTAGTCCTTACATTGAACATGGCATAAATAAAAACGCGTAATAACGCTTGAGGTATACTATTAAAGAGTCACGATAGCCGAGTAGATGGGTGGTCGGAATTTCGAGTCAAGAGACCCGAGAACGATCCCCAGGTGGCAGGCTCGTACCAATGGGTTTTCAAAAACTTATGTACGAATTATATCGTTGGCTAGGGCATAAAGACGGCGACGGCGGGCTCACCACCTGTCACGTTGTCCCGAAAACATCTTCCGTGGAAGGTGGGTCAGAGAGACTTAATTGTCTAGACTAGACCTCTGTCTACCTTTGTATTGGGAATTGTGCGAAAATATTTATTTATTATATTTTTATAGATATACTATTACTCAAATGAGCATTGATCTCGTAAATGAAAATGCTGACTGTAAGCCCGAAACTAAACCTTTCGAAGAAAGCTCCAATAACAGCTGACATGCATTTCCCAGAAATTTTACATACATACAATCTGCATGGTGAGAAGATACAGTGTGGTAAGCAATAATATTGATTGTATGGACTAAATATGTAATAATGGACTAAATAATAATGTATATAAGATAAAACTTAAGGCTTGCTTAAGGCTTTTAGTCTAGCGTTTACTTTTTTTGCTTTGATTGATTTTAAAAACTCATCTTGTAACTAAATTTAAAATAGAATACTTTTATAGCAAGACGAAAATTATTAGACCATATTTGTAACCTCAACTAAAATATTAAATTGTTTAATTTTTAGAAAATTATTCGTATGTATTAAAAATGATGTTCTAAAAGTATAAGATGTAAGTAATAAGATAAATAAGAGGATGTCGAAAAAATTTTGAGACGTCGAATGATTTTCTACTTGAAGAGATTCTCCTCTATGCATCGCTTGACTCTGATGCATGGTCCATTACAATTTTTATTTCGCTAGAAGGAAATTATTTCCTCCTCGTCGCTATGTCCCAAGTAAACACTAAACGTTTGGTGTCGTCAGTTGAACTTGAACGCTGTAACCAATATGCGTCGAGGTGTGTTGTTCCCGTAGCGGTTTCTAATGTGATATCTGCCGAAGCGTCCGGTCGCCGTTTCATTTTACCGCTTCGGGCGGCTGCAAGGCTGCAGATATCTGATTTATTTATAGAACTCGACTGTACGTCTGCGACATTAAAATACATGTATGGATAAATAAATACATACAATAGGGACAAAATCACATACGTTGCTCTGTTCCAATGTAAGCAGCTAAATAAAAGCATTTGTGTTATGGAATGGAAAACTGGAATATGTGTGGTGTAATGTAAAAAAAAGTACCTTGCGGTACTTTCGTTGTTTCGCCTCACACAGCCCCAAGAAAACGTTGAAAAAGTAGTTTTTTACATTGATATGTCCTGTTATTGAACCCGGACCTCAGAGCTGGCGACACCTTGAAAACCGGTGTGTTCGCCCTTCGTCCACAATGATATTCCACAATGATTACCAACCAATCCAAAAGCAAAACCAACCAATTAGTTAGACTAATATTTTAAACACTTTTAAATGCACTCGTTTAAATAATTTTTTTGACAGATTGAGATAAAATTTAACTACATAACATTTACAACATAATTATTGAGTTTTATGGTACCATAAAATCTTGATATACAGTAAGTGTACCTGCTTACTTCATATATGCAGAGTACATAAAGCAGACGTTGTAGAGCATCGGTAAAAGTCAGCAATAACCCACCTAAGTGCCGATTGTCTGACTTGGAACTCGGTTTAATCGCGCAAACAAACATATTCGCTTTGTTCATGCTCATGTCTACCAGCCGACTGCAATTGGCTGACTTACAAATGTCAACCGAAGAGTTCTTAAGCTTTGCAATATTATAGAGCAGTTTAATATATATTTGTTTGAAACAAAATTAAATTAAACTGTATTTTTTTATTTTCACGCATTTCTCAATATTAGAGTTAACAGTAAGAGGTTGTAAGGGCAGCTAATAAATTGTTATGGCAGTTTTTTAGATTTTCACGACTGCACATCTCGATGATTTTTATATATGAGGGAGATTCATAAAAATCGTTAGATTTTGGAAGTGATAAGACGCGCCTTTTTAATAAGATTAGTTTTTTTAATGATGTTTTTTAATGATAACATTGAAAACTCCGACATTAATATTTCCTTTTTAATTTCTAAATGGCATTGAAAAAGTAACAGAGTGGAAGTAACGCTTGCCTCTGCTGACGATCTTAATCATCTCAGATCGGTAATTTTGAATGAAATCGAGATGTTCTCTGGATATGGTGAAAAGTGGGCTGAATGGACTTAATTGTCTAACTATCAGACTATCCAAGTATTGTAAAAATAGACATACAATATACACATTTAATTTCTAGTAAACAATATAAGTTAGACGTAAACATTATAAATAAATAAATATAAATATCTTCACGCAATTCCCAATACAGGGGTAGACAGAGGTCAAGTCTAGACAATTAAGTCCCTTTGACTCACCTTCCACCGAAGATATTTTCGGGTCAACGTGACAGGTGGTGAGCCTGTCGCTGTCTTTATGTCCAAGCCAACGATGAAATTCGTACATAAGTTTTTTGAAAAACTCATTGGTACTGCCACCTGGGGATCGAACTCGGGTCTCTCGACTCGAAATTCCGACCACCCAACAACTCGGCTATCGTGACTTAAACATTTATAACAGAAAATTTCTACAACAATAAGAGTAAGACGAAACAATCATTATCTAAAGAGAATTCAATCTAAAAAAGGAATAATGAAGATTCTTACGCAAGTATGAGTTTGTAGGCAGACACATGTAAAAATACGTAAGGCGCAATAAATTACGCTTTAAATAGCGATAAAGTTTTACATCGCACCAAATACAAAACATTCGAAAACACCCACGCACGTTTCCGGACCGTCGACCGTAGGAAAGCTTAACATCGTTTATTACGCCGTTCATGTTTTATTCGCACACAATACAACTGTGCGTAATTAAACACTTTCTCCCCGTAACCGAACTGTCCAAAGTTTACGTTCGGCTACAATTTATTTATAAATAAGTACACCCCGCGGCTTTGTACGCGGTTTAACACTTGACGCGGAATTCTAATATTATCTTTTCTGAAACAAAATTAGTCTTAATTCCTCATTATAACATCATCTCTTTGCTGAAAGACCTGTTAAAATCGCTCCAGCCGTTTCAGAGAATAGCCGGAACGAGCAGACAGATATAAACACAAAAAAATGTTTAATCGTTTTTTACATTAGTACTATATATATACTTTCATAAGCATTTAGTGAAAAGCTAATTTGGAATTAAAAACAGACACTCCAATTTTATACATATGGTAGACGTCACTTAAGATGGAACCAAGTGGTCATATTAATACCAATCCGATCTTTCCATACGTTCATTCATTTCTTTTTATCGATACGATGCAAAACAGGCGAGTCCAGTTCCGCAAAGTCGGTTTCACCGTTTCTAACAGAAATTGCGGCGCAACTTGTTACTCATGTGTTAGATATAAAGCATGTAATGTTTAAACGCTTTCGTAATGTTTAAAGATAACGTATTTTTTTATACCCCGCACCGAGCAAGTTCTGATATCTTTAAGCATTTCTACATACTGGGGTAGACAGAGTTCTATGTAGAACTAAATTAGCCTCTGACTACCCCAGAAACCATAGCATCTATAATTACGTAAACTTCCTATTTATTCCTCTTCCTATTTTTTTCCTATTTCTTCCTTACCTCTCTATTATAAAATTTTACGATAGCTTTGTAAATTTAATAAATTACGGATCCTCAAATAATGAATATGTTATTCATGGGAACAGGATGAAAAACAAGCTATCAGTCCACCACTAGGTGGGATTCTGCAGCACATGATCTGCAAGCATTTCCAAAATAAAATGGTTAAATATGCCTTAGTCACCTGCAAGGACCACGACTTTTCAAGCTAGAGTAAAACGTTTGTAAATAAATAAATAAACATCTTCACACAATTCCCAATACAGGGGTAAACAGATGTCTAGTCTAGACAATTAAGTCCCTTCGACCCCCCTTCCACCGAAGATATTTTTCGGGACAACGTGACAGGTGGTGAGTCCGTCGCCGTCTTTACGTCCAAGCCAACGATAAAATTCGTACGAAAGTTTTTGATAAACCCATTGGTACAAGTCTGTCACCTGGGATCGAACTGGGGTCTCTTGACTCGCAATTCCGACCCCGCAACCATTCGGCTATCGTGACTTAGTTGTGAACTGCTATTTCACGGCTTGCTTGCAGAATGGTTATTTTGTGGTATAGACCCAGACGATTTCTAAACATAGAATAAGTGGACCATATTTAATGTTGCGTTATGTCACCCTTAACATATTAGATATATGTAATTTGTGTACAATTTCGTAAGGTTAGCAAATTTTAATAAATTTAGCATGACATACATAATGCACGTTTTCGTTTTGTTGCCGTTAAGAATAAATTAATTAATTTAATTAAAATCATATAAATTACCCGAGTACAAATAGTCAGATTCATTACATAAATGTAGGGATTCAAACCTGCAGCTTCGGTAGAATTCAAAGTCAATATTAACCACCTAAAGATGGTTACGTTAAGACACCTTAAGTTAACTTTGTTTCCATACCGTCATTGCAATGGAAAATGTACTGCAAATGTCAGGCACATAATAGTCTCTTGTCAAAAGGTATATTAACATCACGTCACTGTCGTCAAACAGTCGTACAGAATAGCGTAGATTGACGGTAGATGATTTCAAAACGTTGCAATTTAATTAATTTAGGAAAAATGTTATATTCATATTTAATATTATTTAATTCATTTGAACTGATTTTGCGTTTATTTTGCGCATTTGGCAATAGCTACTCAGAAATAAAATAGAAAATGAAGTGGAATGACAACAGAGCCAATAAGATAATGTCATTATCATGAATCGTAACATTACCAATAAATATAATTCGTGTATACCCACGTACAAAATTGGTTTCAAAATCAAAAATTAAAGTGACCACAACGCAATATATCGAATGATCATGCCATTAGGAATCAAAGTGGAAACAATCAAACTTATTTCGATAGTAATTACAAAGAATGTTTTGTTGTCTTCCGCACATCTGGCAGTTACATATTAGGCATTACGTAAACAGTGTAATAATACTTTTTAATGGAAATTTCGACTACAACATTACAAGATACGAATATGACATAAATTTAATGCAATTGGTATACGATAAAACGGTATTGAATTTGTGTGACGTAACCTAAGTGATGACTCCGCAGTTGAGAGATTTGGCAAGTCATAACTATGTTAAAATTTGGGTAAATTAATTATAGTGTTGCATATTCGGTTTGTGGATGTTTCTCTATCCATTCGACGTTTGGGTTGATATCTAGGTTCTGGTTTGAAAAGTGTAAGAAGCGAGTACGATGACGGACTTGAAGACCTCAGTTCTAAAGGCAACCACTCAGATGTACATTTTATTTAATTGTTTTTGAAAAAATCCCTTGAGGATCCAACTCGGGTCTCTTGACTATCGGCTATCGAGACTTCACTTAACATCTAAATCGCATAATCCGTCCCGACTGAAAATGCTCCCAAGTATAAAAATTTATCCACATGCATTTAAAGGTGAAGCTTTTTCTAGAGGAATTATCCGCGATTGGTCAAAACTGCTGGTGACAAGAGGGCTGATTCTTTTCGCGCTGAACGATTAAGTCTAGCCATTCAACGTGAAAATGCAACCATCGGTCTTGGTACCATGCCACGAGGAGTAGGGCTGTACGATTTTTAGTTAATAAGTATTGGAAATATAAATACAATTTTGTTTCATACATTTCCGCATTAACCTATACACCATTTCCTTATTTCGTCACCCCCCTCCGTATAAAACATTAGTGCCAGCAAATATTTACGGAGAACACCGCAATGAAGTTTTGATAGAAAAAGTTGTAAAATGCCAACGGCAGTTTTATTAAAATGAGCCGTTACGCTATGCTTTCAAATTGTTGTAGCCATTTTGATTAATTTCACAGAATACATAGTTTGGACTTCTTTAAAATTGCTTAACGCGATTGTAGGTAAAAACCTGATTTTCATGGCACAGATTTATTAATCAATGAACGTCCAATCGAGATTCTGATGTATTTTAACCTATCCTATACTTATCGACTTCTTTAAAATTTATTACGGCATGAATTTAGTTCGTCATAGTTGTTATTTATCGAACTTTGCCATGTAATATCGCCGCAAGAATTTATCACCCCTTTTTATTCCTCCTCAAGAGCCTAAGGGAAATCCTAGTACAAGCCATAAGATAGCGAGATGAAATCTCAAAGAATACCAGATGTCGGGGTGAGAAACGCATCTTAAGTTGTTTGTAGGTAACTAAAGTAGCCAAATACTATAGGATAAATATAAAATACTAATAGGAGTACTGTTATCTCGTATTTCAACCATTATTCTATCAAAATGTGATTTTTAATAGTTTTTTCAATACGACGATTAAACAGAAATAGTTTATTTTCCATTTATTCTTTGTATAATGCATATTTCTCTACACACGTTCCCAATCACTTTTCACAAATTGATTGCAAACGGACTTATTAAGACTCTGACAGTTCAACGCCTGTCAGGTTATTTTAATTCTTTAAAAGATAAATGACTTCAAGCGCTCCAGCGTCATTATTTCAAACTTACCAATTTGTCGTTTTTACGTGGAAAACAAACTTTTTTCACAGCCCGCTCCTTTCGCCCCACCGGTAGCACTGCATCCATATTTGTGTGCTCACGTAAATGTCACATAACTTATAAACGACTACATTGCGACACGTGAGGTCGCTGACACCATTTCACTACGTCACAAAATTCAATTGCAAAATGGACATATCATTTTCACCTCGCTCATACCTCGCATAGAATAAAATGGCCATTTTAGTAGGTACTTATTACAGTACATGAACTGTCAAGTAAAACTAAACAATTCAAAAACAAAAGGTCACAACGCGGCGACAACTGTTTCGCAAGACTGACGGTTAAAACTGAACTCCGAACATTACCATCGATGTAGATAGATTTTGCGACGAACACGCGATTCGTACCTAGGTAGATATTATACCGGCGCTATTGAGCCAACATCGAACGTTCACGAAACTATAACAGTCGATCGCTTCGGCATCGTAAATCTCGCCTTTTACGCTAATTAATAAGCCACACCTTAATAAGTGCAGTTCGTTAGAAGTAAAAATACGGCAAGGCAAGCGACATGCCAGATCGGCGACACTTGGGAAATAGGAGCCGTCCGGCCTCAGAGTGAATGTTAAATGTTTAATTGCGCCTATTGCATTTTTAATACATCATGGCAGATAACGAACGTACGGTGTAGATTTTGACGTTCATGAAAGTTTTCAGCCACAGTAACTAGATTCAAAAATTTTACCTCGAATTGGAATAGGAACTGTAATTGTTTCATGGATATATTCTGACATAGACAAAATAAAGGTAAACATTTATCAGCCTAAATCTCGTCCTCTAGAAAGGTAGAGTAGGAATTTAAAACTGTTACAAAACATACAATTGTTATCCAATTTTTATCCGAATAAAATAAGTGAGATAACACTTGGACGTTAATGCAATTTTACAATCACAAGGTACTAGAAAATGTTTACGGGATGTGACAGTAAAAGAAAGTATTAGATTTTTCGCATCCACGTCCCATGCATTATATATTAAGCATAATACTAACAATTTCATTAGTAATAAATTGCAATCTTAGTAAGGTCTATTTATAAAATATCGTCCCTTTAAATTTCACTATATCTGCATACGTAGTGTTTAAAACCAATAGCTCTGTTCTTTTTTAGATGTCAAGCTTTAGCCTATTATGTAATATACGATGGATACAGCCCAATATCCGCAGCGCTGGTATGTTTCACGCAAGCACCAGGCAGCCCCTGGCACCCCGACACAACGACGCTTTGAACATGCAACCTTTGAGGTAATAAAAAGTTAATCTAAGCTTATAAAATATATTTGTATATTCTGTACATAATTCTTCAACACAAAGACAAAGATTACTAGGGACTAGGTACCCACTATACTCGAAATTGTTAACGAATATCTGGGACAAATTCGTCGGACTAAGTCCCACACGGCAGGACAGCGTTCTGGAAACGTATGCTAACATCTTCTCAACGAATATGCCTCAAAATCTTAAAACTAAAGTTTACAACCAGGTTGAGTTGCCAGTTACGACGTTGGTGTATGTAACCGAGACGTGATCACTGCTGACTGAATGCGGAACCTAAATTTGAGCTTAGTATGCTATGAAAAGTACTATTGCCATGTTCTCTGCCTGATGGAAATCACCAATAAAGACATAAGACAATAAAGGCAGAACAAAGTTAACCGACATCAGGCTCTACAGTTCAGCTCGCAAAAGTGGCTATGGGTCGGCGACATAGCTCGGGGAACTAAACGTTGCTGAAGAAAGTTTCTCGAGTAGCAAACTCGATTAGGAAACCGCAGTATAAGACGACTAAACAAGATGGAGTAACAACCTGTTTTTTAACCCCAGATTCGTTATAAAATAAATTATCATTATATTTAATTTATCTTTAAATTAGTAAAAAAAGATCAACATAATTCATATGCTTTAAAAATTTTATAACAATTGCATAACAAAGGTGTTGAAGGCATTATCGTATTAATGTTGTAAAATGTAGCTGTAATATTACGAACATTGACCTGGAAGTTGGAATATCTTCCGGTAGATGTAGGCAACGCCATAACAGGCGTAAATAAAACAGAGAAATTTAAAATTTAAACCAATGCGTGTAGGATATGGTGGCTCGGAGGTAAGAGCGTTGTCACGGTTCGGCAAAGGACGCGGGTTATAGTCCATCCCGCGTCTGTTAATTTTTTTAAATTTCTCTTCAATTTAATAACAAAATGTTAACCATAACTTTGTTTTCGCATCGCTCTGCTTGCCGGCCACAGCCGAGGTGAAGTCGCGTCGGAAAAGGAGTATACAATTAAGTCCCTACGACCCACCTTTCACCGAAGATATTTTCGGGACAACGTGACAGGTGGTGAGCCGTCGTCGTTTTTATATCCAAGCCAACGATATAATTGATACATAAGTTTTTGAAAAACCCATTGATACGGACCGAAATCGGGTCTATTGACTCGAAGTTTCGACCACCCAACCACTCAGCTATCGTGATCAGAAAAAAAGATGTTTACAATAATTGTGATTTTTAAATAATACGTATTGTAAATGTGTATATGGGAGAAATTGGCATAATAATCAAACGTGGCATGAACTCCGTCATAGCGGTGGTAACATGCAAGCAAAAACAATCGAGCTTAGCAACTTTGAGTAAATCAAATTGTGTCAAAAGCCTATTCTTGATCGCATTGTCTTAACGTGGGATCAGAATACGATTGTGATTGTTCATTGAAAACTGAACAACCGTCCGCATATTTTCCTTTTTTTTTCCGCGACTATTTTACTATCGAATCTTATTAGTCGGCTTAAGCTTGAGACTTTATGGATTCTAATGTAGACTGAATAAAAAAACGTGTGCTGTTCACACGCTGTAGAAGTATATCCTTCAGAAAAATTTACTTCAATGTATTCTGGCTCGTTTCCTCCCAGGCTGTATACTTTAGATGTATCGGTTTGTCTCTTTTTAGAGGCGTTTTTTTTTTCATTGAGTTTCAAGTGACAATGGTGCAAAAGAATATTTAAATGTCAAAAATTTTTTGGAAAACAAAGTAGCCTAGTCACAATTGCCATTTATGTAAAAATATAGATAATGATGATTATGGATTTATGTTTCTTATTACAATAAATAAATGATTTGATTGAAAACTTATTTTGTATTATAAAAGATAGCACTCTAACATGTAGATGATTTATATAAAATTACATTATTAATTTTAACTATAAACTAAATATTTTTTGATAAAAAATAGCCAATTTACTTATTATTATTTCTTCTACCTTCGGGTGAAATTCCTGTCAAAATCAAATCTGTAGTTTAGCACAGACAAAGAGCTATAACATTTTACAAACATATTCTTATTGGAATCAACAAATGATTTTCTTTTATTAGAAGTGTTGAAGAAAGAATAATCTACTCAAATTCTTAGGCCTTGCATTTTTAAGTAGGCTTTTTGTAGTAATTTTTAATGGAAGAGACACAATGGTACTAGAAAAATTTGGGTTATAATCATCTATTAATTTAGTAATTATATACTTATAATAATAAATAAAATAAATATCTTCATGCAATTCCCAATATTACATATTCGCCTGGGTAGACAGAAGTCTAGTCTAGACAATTTAGTCCCTTCGTCCCACCTTCCACTAAAGATATTTTCGGGACAACGTGACAGGTTGGTATGAGCCTGCCATCAGGAGATTGAACTCGGGGCTCTCGACACGAATTTCGATCACACAACCACTTGGCTATTGTGACCTAGACTTATTGTGTGCTAGAAAAATGTGGGTTATAATTATCTATTAATTTATTAATTGTATACTTTATTCATTATAATGTATTCTGCAGGAAGTGTGATGTTAATTACTTATAATAAATTCTGAAAGGTATTTAAGTTCATTTTATTTATTACTTATAATTATAAATGTTGATGAATTGACTGAAGTTGGTTCCCTAATTTTTATTTTTTAGTTTCACATGTTGAGTTTTGGTTATAAAAAATAAGCAAATAAAAGTTTAATTGTTTTGCTCAACAACATAAGTGATGAATTGATAATATACACACATTCTAGTTGTGTGTTGCGTAACTATTGCTAAATAGTAATAATTCCATAAAAGCACTATGCATTTTTTTTAATAACAAATTATTATTTACATCTGTAATCTTTAAATTTTATCAAAAGCTGTACTTATTTTAACTTATAAAACTTAATGGCATTGACAACCTCCGTGGATGAGTGGCGTAAACACCGGTTCTCAAGGTGTCACCATCTCGAAGAACTGGTTTCATCAATTCCCAGTTGAGTCAATGTAGAAAAGGTGGTTTTTTTTCCAGGTCTGGGTATTTGTGGTGACTGCGTTGTTTCTAATTCCCATGCCACAAGTGCTTTAGCATCTTACATTGGGATCGGAGCAACGTATACGATGTTGTCCCTATCTATCAATCTATATATGTTAAATTTCATGCTAGTATATAGGTTAAACCCAAAAGGATTTGCAATAATTTTGATTTAAGATGCTGCTGTCTATCAATGGTCTGTTTTTTTGTGACATTTTATAATGTATTATATTTTATTGTATTTTATTTATCTTATACTTTATTTCATTCTGTTTGATATTTTATTAGGTGGTTAACCACTATCTGACAGTAGGTATTGTCATTTGCAAAGTTTTTTATTGCAAAGTTATTAGTCACCTCTTACAATGCCCAAAGGAAGAAAGGCAGTGGTAAATTCTTAGGATGATACATATGACCATTATGACATAAAAAAGTAATTACTAATGATCATAGGATGGTTCCTATGATTAAAAATTAATCCTGAGCAGGAAACAGCATTTTTCAATTTAGCATCATGTTGATTTATTACTGCACATGAAAGAAGGACTAATCAAATATTTATTTAGGTTTACCAACAAGAATTACATTACAGCAATAAACACAAAACTTAAGTATTAAAGATTTTAGGTAAATGTATCCTTACAGGTGAACACAACATTCATAATTGTATGTACTACAGAACAACTTATTTTTTATTTGTATGGTGCAATATGCACTATACACAAAAATGTAATCAAATCAAAATGTAATTATATATATATATATATATATATATATATATATATATATATATATATATATATATATATATATATATATATATATATATATATATATATATATATATATATATATATGTATATATATGTATATATATATATATATATATATATATATATATATATATATATATATGTATATATATATATATATATATATATATATATTAAAGTAAATTATAATAATTGTGAATAATACTAATAATTAAATAACAAATGTCAAGAAATATCAATTACAATTTATACAATTATACTAGAAAGGTATATTATCTCTAAGGAAATTGTCAATAGAATAATAACATTTCTCAGTTAAGAGTTTTTCAGCTTATTTTGAAACAACAGTCTCCAACTTTGTGGTAATTTATTATATATAATGTTTGGAGCCATACAACATACACTTTTGGACATTAGTGTAGTTTTTGGCTTTTGTACATAGACTTTATGTTTATCTCATCTATTGCGAATAATTAAATCTGATACTTTTGGAAATAATGTAGGATTATTTTTTACAAACATTACACTTTCATATATATACAGCGATGGCAAACAAGATTCTTGTACATTGACCTTAAATATTGCTCGAATGCACCTTTTTTGTGACTTAAATATAATATTTGCGTCCATTGAATTCCCCCAAAAGACAATTCCATATCTAATATTAGAGACTATAAGACCATGGTATGTTATAAGAAGTGTCTCAATACTTATCTGGGGAGCTATCTTATACAAAGCATATGCAGCACTATTCATTTTTTTTAGACAAATGTTCAATATGATATTTCCAATTTAATTTACTATATATGTTAAGTCCTAGGAATTTAGTCATGTCAACGTCTTCGATTTTATTACTGTCATAGGTAACATCAGGATAATTGGAAGCAACTGTATTGTGTTGTCGAAAATGAATTATTTTAGTTTTACTTAAGTTAATTTTTAAATTATTGTTTTTTAACCAATTAATAATTAAATTTAAAGTTGTTAAAATGTCATTTTTATAATTGTCAGTATTTTCACATTTAATTGTTACAGTACTGTCATCATCAAACAATGTCATAGGTTGATTTGTAACACAAGGTAAGTCATTTATATATATTATAAAAAGGAGTGGACCAAGTACACTCCCCTGGGGAACGCCATATTGTACTATACATTCATTTGACAAATCTGTTTCTTCAAGATTGGTTTTTAAATTAATACTTGTTATTTCAGTGTATTGTTTTCTATTATCTAAATAAGATTTGATAAGCTGTAGTGGTATTCCTCGAATTCCATAACATTCTAATTTTAGAAGTAGTATCTTATGGTCAACATAGTCAAAAGCTTGTGTCATATCACAAAAAACAGAACAAATGGGAGTTCTGTTGTCTACATTAAATATACACTGTACAGAAACTCATATATAGCCATATTTATAGTTTTATTTTCTCTAAATCCCTTTTGTTCTTTGCTAAACATGTTACTCGATTCAAAGTATTTATAGAGTGCTTTATAAATGTACTTTTCAAATATCTTTGCCATTATAGGTTTAAGGATATGGGTCTATAATTCTCCATGTTTTCTTTATCTAGTTTTTTATGTATGGGTTTAATAATAGATATTTTTAATGCATCTGGAAATACACCTGTACTAATACTTAGGTTAATAATGTGAGATAATGGGTCACTGATAATATTAGCAGCACATTTTATTATTTTAGTACATACTCCGTCATATCCTACGCTGTTTGAATTTTTTATATTTATAATCTGTGTGTATGCCACTTGTTCATGGAGGAGGTAAAAAATTTAAGTTTTTTTTTTTATTTTGGTGAATCTATATACTATAAATGTGTGTATTCTCTCGACATGGCCAAACCATCTCAGCATACCTTTCTCAATTTTAGTCACTACATCTTCTTTCAGACCACAATGTTTCCTTAATAATATTCTAAATATGAATAAATAATATTCCTATTTCTAATCAATAAATAATATTCTAAATATGAATGCAACTCAGATGGTAAGTCCTTTGCACCTTTACAGGTAGACCACTAAACCAATTTCGAAGAAATTAAGTATGGATGTACGTTGTATACTAGATATGGACATACCATAGTTTATATCCTAGTAAAAATATATAAATATTCTCAAGCAAAGCTGCAGGTGACAGTTATAATCATTTTATAATTCAAATCCCACAGCACTCTGGGATAATGTTTGTTATAAGAGAACAGTTTTGCCAGAATAATTAATTCTGGCGGCAACATCCTACAAATCAACTTGCAAATTATAAGATAAGTGTAGACCAATTACAAAATATAAATATAAATATCTTCACGCAATTCCCAATACAGGGGTAGACAGAGGTCGAGTCTAGACAATTAAGTCCCTTCAACCCACCTTTCACCGAAGATATTTTCGGGACAACGTGACAGGTGGTGAGCCCGTCGCCGTCTTTGTTATGTCCAAGCCAACAATATTTGTACATAAGTTTTTGAAAAACCCATTGGTACGAGCCTACCAACTGGGGATCGAACTCGGGTCTATTGACTCGAAATTCCGACCACCCAACCACTCGGCAATCGTGGCTTAAACTCCACATAAACTCTCAAGGTTAGTAATTATAATCTGATCTCTTCATCATAATTTATAAGGTAGTTCGACAAAGTGGATTTGATAATAGATATACACAACATAAAATAATGATATTTTATAGATATATTTACCACATTATTATAATTGTTGAAGGGTGCTGTGCCCGATGCATAAAATTCTCTGTTCAATTTATCTCCCATTATGAAATAGCGGTAAAAACTGAATTTTTATAACTAATGACACTCTTGAACATCATTTTATCAAATAATAAACACTGATCTTCATTAAAAATGTACAAATTCCACGACCTTTAGGAGCGTCCGAACTAACATTAGGTATTGTTTATGAACTAAAACATTACCCAATAAAATTATAAATATCAAAAACCATTCATTTAAAGATAGAGAGAAATTGATTGTTTTATATTTAATTTAAAATATGTTTTTATATGTACAATTATTACTAAAATTATCATTAAATCAAATTCACTGATTTCACTTCACTTCATTTGGTTAACATTTGACTTTGACATATAAAAGACAAAAGATTTGGATTTTTTTTGCAGTTTATGGCCTGGTATCTAGACCTTTAAGCCAAGACAAAAGATTTGTTTAAGAACTACACCACAGATGATATTAAAATCTTTATCGCCCATCACAGACTATAGCAATAACAGGTAATCTTAATTCGGATTCGGGTACTGGGTAAATTCATAAACAAAACTTTTCGGCTTTTTATACACTATATGACAAACATTATTTTATTTACTTCTTTTATTTATTTAATATTTTATGCACACACAAATATAGAAGAAATATAATATAAGGAAAACGTTTGTACAAAGGTGCTGCTTATTTCTTAAGGAATTCTTCCAGCAGACCTGCGACTGGAATGTGGGTAAAAGTAAAGGTAGATTTCGTGTGTACCACTACATATATACATACATACACACACATAAACAATATACATACATATATGATATATACAAATAAAATACATACAACTACCTACAGATACAAATAATAATAAGATAAGTGCACGTAACATAAATATTAAAAGAAAGTTACAATATCAATGACATATAATGTTCTTTGACTCTCCTCTTGAATAGAGAAATGGTTTTACAATCGCGAATATTTTGCGGAAGAGCATTCCACAATTTTAGTGCATGAATAGAAAATGCGGATGAATATGAAGCGCTCTTATGTGGAGGAAATTTAAGAAGGATTTGTAGATGGGTTCTGCAGGGGGCATGGGATAGACAACCGAAGGAGAATCGGTCGCGAAGGTATGACGGGCATGATGAGAGACGCAAAATATTGAACAGTAGAAATAATATCCTAGTGCTCTTACGAAAACGAATTGCGAGCCACTTGATATCCTTGCGAAGATGTGGAACATGGTCATACTTGCGTATTACGATAATAAAACGAATGCAAAGATTTTGCATGCGCTCAAGTTTATTCAGAAGCTCCTCTGTAGCAACCAAGAACAGGCATCAGCGTAATCTATGATCGGCTGGATTAGTCTGAGCTAGGAAGATCTTAGTTCGTAAAGGCAAAAAACCTTGAAGGCACCTTAGCGAATGAAAAGAAAAGTGAACTTTGCGACTTACTTCATTGACATGAGCATTCAACGACATTTAAAATGAATAAATAAGAAAAAACACTCCTTGTTCTTCTTGACTACTACACTTTTACATTGGTAGTTTGTCTTTTATGTTGAAACTGTTTATAGCGTCGAGATCAATAACTGTATTTACAAGGAAACCCCCTATTAATAAAAATGTTGAAAATATAAATTACCTTTGAGCAGATGCTCGACAGGGGGATCTAATATTAAAATTTCGTGTTTAAGTTGTATATTAGTATATAAATATAGAAGCTAAACTAGGCCTTGCTTCGCTGTGCTTCGGCTTGTTTTTAAAATTAGAAAAAGTTTTTTTCTTTCTCAAAAAAATACTTATCGTTGAAGGTAACAAAATTTAAAGTTTTATTTGTGAAGAAAGATGTCCGACAACTCCAGAAAAAAAAAATTGAACAGGACTTGTCTGGTTTGGTTGTGTCTCACAAAAGTTTTAATTAAATCACATATCTTAGGTGCTGTATTTATATACAGTCATATTGCTCTTATTGTTCAGATTCGTAATCGGTATTATCTTATTAAATATCTCTACGAGGTTTTAAGCGCCATATTATTCCTGATTTTAAGTTTATCTAGATCAGCGTCACCTATGAAAGATTTCTGTGAAAAGGCGCATTTATAATTATAGTGAAGGAAAGGGCCGTGGGGCTGTATTCTAGTAAGTCAAAATTATCATAAAATAATTTATGTACTAACACATCATCGTTGATGTGAGGTTATGGCGTAACAATATACATACATACACACACACATAAACAATATACATACATACACACACAC
Organism: Sericinus montela; assembly: GCA_029286605.1. Lineage (NCBI taxonomy): Eukaryota > Metazoa > Arthropoda > Insecta > Lepidoptera > Papilionidae > Sericinus > Sericinus montela. Next base: position 903,837 of record JAGSMR010000011.1, read on the forward strand.
ATAAACAATATACATACATACACACACACATAAACAATATACATACATACACACACACATAAACAATATACATACATACACACACACATAAACAATATACATACATATATGATATATACAAATAAAATACATACAACTACCTACAGATACAAATAATAATAAGATAAGTGCACGTAACATAAATATTAAAAGAAAGTTACAATATCAATGACATATAATGTTCTTTGACTCTCCTCTTGAATAGAGAAATGGTTTTACAATCGCGAATATTTTGCGGAAGAGCATTCCACAATTTTAGTGCATGAATAGAAAATGCGGATGAATATGAAGCGCTCTTATGTGGAGGAAATTTAAAGTTTTATTTGTGAAGAAAGATGTCCGACAACTCCAGAAAAAAAAACAATTGAACAGGACTAGTCTGGTTTGGTTGTGTCTCACAAAAGTTTTAATTAAATCACATATCTTAGGTGCTGTATTTATATACAGTCATATTGCTCTTATTGTTCAGATTCGTAATCGGTATTATCTTATTAAATATCTCTACGAGGTTTTAAGCGCCATATTATTCCTGATTTTAAGTTTATCTAGATCAGCGTCACCTATGAAAGATTTCTGTGAAAAGGCGCATTTATAATTATAGTGAAGGAAAGGGCCGTGGGGCTGTATTCTAGTAAGTCAAAATTATCATAAAATAATTTATGTACTAACACATCATCGTTGATGTGAGGTTATAGCGTAACAATATACATACATATATATATATATATATATATATATATATATATATATATATATATATATATATATATATATATATATATATATATATATATATATATATATATATATATATATATATATATATATATATATATATATATATATATATATATATATATATATATATATATATATATATATATATATATATATATATATATATATATATATATATATATATATATATATATATATATATATATATATATATATATATATATATATATATATATATATATATATATATATATATATATATATATATATATATATATATATATATATATATATATATATATATATATATATATATATATATATATATATATATATATATATATATATATATATATATATATATATATATATATATATATATATATATATATATATATATATATATATATATATATATATATATATATATATATATATATATATATATATATATATATATATATATATATATATATATATATATATATATATATATATATATATATATATATATATATATATATATATATATATATATATATATATATATATATATATATATATATATATATATATATATATATATATATATATATATATATATATATATATATATATATATATATATATATATATATATATATATATATATATATATATATATATATATATATATATATATATATATATATATATATATATATATACATACATATATGATATATACAAATAAAATACATACAACTACCTACAGATACAAATAATAATAAGATAAGTGCACGTAACATAAATATTAAAAGAAAGTTACAATATCAATGACATATAATGTTCTTTGACTCTCCTCTTGAATAGAGAAATGGTTTTACAATCGCGAATATTTTGCGGAAGAGCATTCCACAATTTTAGTGCATGAATAGAAAATGCGGATGAATATGAAGCGCTCTTATGTGGAGGAAATTTAAGAAGGATTTGTAGATAGGTTCTGCAGGGGGCATGGGATAGACAACCGAAGGAGAATCGGTCGCGAAGGTATGACGGGCATGATGAGAGACGCAAAATATTGAACAGTAGAAATAATATCCTAGTGCTCTTACGAAAACGAATTGCGAGCCACTTGATATCCTTGCGAAGATGTGGAACATGGTCATACTTGCGTATTACGATAATAAAACGAATGCAAAGATTTTGCATGCGCTCAAGTTTATTCAGAAGCTCCTCTGTAGCAACCAAGAACAGGCATCAGCGTAATCTATGATCGGCTGGATTAGTCTGAGCTAGGAAGATCTTAGTTCGTAAAGGCAAAAAACCTTGAAGGCACCTTAGCGAATGAAAAGAAAAGTGAACTTTGCGACTTACTTCATTGACATGAGCATTCAACGACATTTAAAATGAATAAATAAGAAAAAACACTCCTTGTTCTTCTTGACTACTACACTTTTACATTGGTAGTTTGTCTTTTATGTTGAAACTGTTTATAGCGTCGAGATCAATAACTGTATTTACAAGGAAACCCCCTATTAATAAAAATGTTGAAAATATAAATTACCTTTGAGCAGATGCTCGACAGGGGGATCTAATATTAAAATTTCGTGTTTAAGTTGTATATTAGTATATAAATATAGAAGCTAAACTAGGCCTTGCTTCGCTGTGCTTCGGCTTGTTTTTAAAATTAGAAAAAGTTTTTTTCTTTCTCAAAAAAATACTTATCGTTGAAGGTAACAAAATTTAAAGTTTTATTTGTGAAGAAAGATGTCCGACAACTCCAGAAAAAAAAAATTGAACAGGACTTGTCTGGTTTGGTTGTGTCTCACAAAAGTTTTAATTAAATCACATATCTTAGGTGCTGTATTTATATACAGTCATATTGCTCTTATTGTTCAGATTCGTAATCGGTATTATCTTATTAAATATCTCTACGAGGTTTTAAGCGCCATATTATTCCTGATTTTAAGTTTATCTAGATCAGCGTCACCTATGAAAAGATTTCTGTGAAAAGGCGCATTTATAATTATAGTGAAGGAAAGGGCCGTGGGGCTGTATTCCAGTAAGTCAAAATTATCATAAAATAATTTATGTACTAATACATCATCGTTGATGTGAGGTTATGGCGTAACAATATACCATCCCCATCCATCTCGTAAGTGTCATAAGCGGCGACCAAGTAATAAGCTATAAAAAGTGTTACCAGGAACTACACACTTTTTTAAATTAGAATTAATTACGAGGATGTTTTACATTCACCAATCTACTTGCCATGCGTAGCGATTATAACAAACCGTAAGCTGACGATGTATTTCTTACTTTCTGTAATCTGGTTTTTTGTTAAGTTTAAGTGGTGTAGTTGATAGCCAAGTGGTTAGGTGGTCGGAATTTCGAGTCAATAGACCCGAGTTCGATCCCCAGTTGACAGGCTCGTTCCAATGGGTTTTTCAAAAACTTATGTATGGATTATATCGTTGGCTTGGACATATAGACGGCGACGGGCTCAGTACCTGCCACGTTGTCCCGAAAATATCTTCGGTGGAAGGGACTTAATTGTCTAGACTAGACCTGTCTACCCCTGTATTGGGATTCGCGTGAAGATATTTATTTAAGTGGTGTACTATAAAGTATATATACATACACACATATTCCCAAAATAAATGCTTGAATTTTACCGCTATTATTATATTTTCACGCACAATGCCTAGATGGGGTAGCCAGAGAAAACAGATGGCAGTGTCACGATCCTTTACATTCCTTAAGCGCTTCTTTCAAATTCATGATTTTCTTCATACACGCAAGTCTAGGTATCCGAGTACTTATGAGCTTCCTTTCCTACAGCAATTTGCTTCCTTTCCTACAGCAATTACTTGGTCTTCGAAAGTTAGTCTCTGCCTACCTCGACCCCATTTCATATTACTTTCGCTTTAGATATTTTCTTTACCATTCGGTCATCGCTCATTCGCTCCACGCGCCCAAACCATCGAAACACGCCTTTATCCGTTTTAGTGATAAGATCATTTGCCTCCCATATTGCGAAACTTCGCACATTTTACTTAGAGATAGCATTTGCATCTGGTGATACTAATTATACTTTATAGTTAGACTTGGGCATTTCGGCCTTGAGCCACAAAGGTTAGCGTCCAGATGACTAAAACAACAACACATAATAAGTAGCTAGTAGGGGTTGTATAGCTTCTCCATATATATTATCCTAATTATATATATATATATATATATATATATATATATATATATATATATATATATATATATATATATGTATATATATATATATATATATATATATATATATATATACATATATATATATATATATATATATATATATATATATATATATATATATATATATATATATATATATATATATAAGTCACGATAGCCGAGTTGTTGGGTGGTCGGAATTTCGAGTCAATAGACCCGAGTTCGATCCCAGGTGGCAGTAATAAAAATAATGAATGAAGATATTTATATTTATTTATTATATATATATATATATATATATATATATATATATATATATATATATATATATATATATATATATATATATATATATATATATATATATATATATATATATATATATATATATATATATATATATATATATATATATATATATATATATATATATATATATATATATATATATATACATACCAGGCAGACCTTTCAGACAATATTTATAAAATAATTTCCCGGGAGTGTGTACATATAAATAATGAAGAACAATTAAATGATATATTTATAAATATAATAATAAAAGTAATATATAAATACACTTTCCCTACGAAAAAAAACAGTGAATAACAACGAAAAAAAATATATACGTAAAGAAAAAGAAAAAATTCAAAATTATCTCATTAATTTGCCTAAATAATGCAGAATGATTTTATTTTTCAATAATTCAAGGCTCTGAGTCCTTATAAGACTCCTAAGACCTATATGAACCTAATAACGAAATTTTGAAGACGCTCAAGTTTATTCAAATTCTCCTCAGTGATATTCGAATAACATGCATCAGTACAGTCTAGAATGGGAAGTAACAAAGTCTGTGCTAATAAAATTCAAAACTATGTTAACATTTTAATCCTGTATGTTTATGTTGCTTCATTGGAGTTTTTAATTTTACATTTATCAATATATTTTTGTATGAACTCAGTTCCCATACGTTCCGCAATCATATTTAGGGACATCGAAAACACCTCCCAGGCAATATCCCTGTCTCGGGCAAGTTCTGACTCTGTGCAGTAGAAGCAGTTATTGAAATAAAGTCCCGTTACTCCACTTAACTCACTTGCAGTTGCTACATAGACAGTTGTCGCCGCTGCTTGTTGCTGGAATGTAAACATACATTTACTTAAAGTAAGTACAGTATTCTGTCAAGTAGCCAAACATTAGACATGATAGCCGTGTGGCTGAGTGATCTGAATTCGAGTCGAGAGACTTGAGTGGTTCCTCAGGTGGCGAGCTCATACCAATGAGTTTTTATCAAAAACTTATTGTGTGTGCGTGGCTGCGCCCACCGCTAATTATTGTGTGAACAATAAACAGTGTTAAGCTAGCCAGCGATCATATCACTTGTCCGTCCCTATATCTAACACTTATGTACGATATATATCAGTGGGTTGAACGTAAAGACGGCGGCTCACCACCGGTTCGGTGGTGGTCACTTCGGTGGAAGTTAGGTCAAAGGGACTTATTTGTCTAGAACTCTGTCTACCTGAGGTGTGAAGAAAAGTATTACCACTATAAGTATAACCAGTATTGTTCTGATATGGACGTCAGAGATGCTTCTAAACATAAATCCTATTTAGTAATAATACTAATAAATCAGTTACTATACAGCTATATAATAACATAATTTTAATAACATTTTTTACAACCCCTCTTTTTGTTGTTACTAAGTTTACAATAATTCAAATAACATATGATTTAAATAAGTTATGTTGGTAAAGAAGAAAATTCGGTTTGCAACGGCAGAGGTGTATGTCCTGCAATATGCTATTTACAAACTGTAAGTGTCAGTACAAGAGAGGGTGAAAAATGAAGACAAATTTTTTATCTTATTCAGTAGATAGACATGAAAGTATTATTAATTAATTTAAAATTCACTTACCAATGACTTAGTAAAAGGCCTTACTACAAAAAATATTAGTCTATACAACCACCAGGACTTGCTGAGATTTGTATAAACCATGTTTCCAGGGTGAAGGGAATTAACATAGACTCCTTTGGACTTCCATTCTTCACTTAAAATCTGAAAATAATGAAATATAATTTGACATGCCTTATATAAGTGTTATTTATAATTAAAAACACATGGGCTCCTTTTGCTGTGGTATACCTCCACTGTCCTAACAATATGCCCCATGTGCAGTCCGCACCCTAAATGATTAGGCTATTGCTGCTCTCAAATTTCAATTATATTACGATCACCCAACCACTAGGCTATAATGACTGTGTTACTAACACATTAAGTATACCAAAAAGTAAAAAGTGATACAAATATTTACCTTAGCTGCCATAACCATATAAAGTTTTGAATTATTGTATGCCATCATAGAACTGAATGTGTCTTTTGTCATTGCAATATTCTGCTGAGTGAAAACATTTTTTAAATAAGCGAACCTGGAAACATATTCATTCATATCAGAAAAATTTGGAATTTTAAAGTCTCAAGATTATTATTATAAACATGACATAAGCAAATTATCTATAGTTTTTTTTTTAAATTAAAAGATGTGAAAGAAAAAGAAGTTTTAGGGTTAAAAGATGTTGAAAGAAAAGAAAAATTAACAAGTATGCCTCACCTATGAGATTCTGAAGATACAAACACAATTCTAGTCCCTTTTTTAAAAAGTGGTTCCAGTAAGAGAGTTAAATAAAGATGACCCAAATAATTAACTTGAAATATTGTTTCAAGTTTATCTTCCGTTTCAGTGTACGGCAGACCAAATACTGCTGCATTTAGTATAAGGATATCAAGATGACTGAAACGAAATTATAGTTATGCACATCATAGAAATACAATCACAAAACAATTTATACTTAATAACAATATTATTATTTAATAATAATGTTTAATAATATTTAAAAAAAAATTATCTTCACACATTTTCCAATACAAGCATAAAGTTTTGACAATTTAATCCATTCAACCCTCATTTCATCAAAGTGTATCTTAGACTAATACTTAAATATTTTATTGTTTTAAATTTCCACTTATCATAATGCTTCATATTACTTCTAAATTTACGAAATAAAATATGTTTATCTATACTTACTCAGAAAAAATTGTCTTTACACTTGTAGCACATTTTTTAACACTCTTCAAAGATGATAAATCCATATAAATAGATTTCAAGTTTTCCTCTGATGCATTGGTGTCTCTAACAATATCCTCTATTGCTTTCTGGGTTGCTTCCATGTTGCGATTGGCCATGAGGATATTACAACCATGTCTTGCTAGAGATTTAGCTGTTTCATAGCCTATTCCAGCATTACAGCCTGTTATTAAGGCATACTTTCCCGACAGGTCAACTCCATGTAACACCTTAAAAGTAAGTAATAATTAATTCTTCTTCCCAAAAACACAAGTAATAGAAAGGGAATAAGCGTTAACTAATTGGTTTTTTTTTTTCATAAAAACACAAGTAATAGAAAGGGAATAAGAGTTAACTAATTCGGTTTTTTTTTATATAATATTTTCATCATTATTTTTGGATTGCATTTGGTTTCATTAAATCACAACTATGTAGTAGTAGTATATAATCATTGTCAATAATGTTTCAAAATTGTTGCTATGATGCAGCGGTGGGCTTACGTATCATATAGTTCTAAATAAACTTCAGTTAAAGGTGGGTCAAAAGGACATAATTGTGAACATTTCTGTCAACCACAGTTCTGGGAAATTGTGTGAAGATTGTGAAAAATTGTATGTAATATAAAATAACATAGAGACAATTTTAATTATACCTGAAACGCAGTAGTTGATCCATCAAATCGCTGCCGAAAATCATTCACATGCTTCTTCTCTTCAGTCGCAAAAGCTAGTCTTGGATCCACATAAGTTTTGTGACCAGTCTCTTGTTGTATGTATAAAACTTTTCCACTTTCATCCAGGGTTTTGGTCCAACCAAATGGTAATTCTTTTGGAATTACTTTCTTTCGTCCAGTTCTAGGATGTGTCCATTGTATTTTCTTCGTACATGAACTAAATATTTACATGACTTATGTTTAACATGAACCATCGACAATTTCATTAAACATAAAATTTACAAAACTTATACGTACTTGATAAAGTACACATTTCCATCTTCAGTTGACTTCTCCTCCCAACCTGGCGGTAGTTCATCTTCACTATCCGAATCTATATTTTGCATTTCATACAATATAGCTATATGTCGTACAATTGAATCTTGTATCTCATATATGTTTACATAAAATAAAGATACCAAAGAGAATATAATCACTACGTTTAACTCATAGAGAAAGCATATACAAGGACCCATACGTGTGTACCCTAAAAATATTAAGAGTCTCGTAGCATGATTCCCGTGGGAGATATGAGGACTTGAAGAATTTATATTAGACTCGTTGGTGCCAACCCTATTAAGCATATTAGTCAGCTGACAAAGGTAATGACCCTTCTTCAACACATCTTCTAGTCACCTTATCTGTGCTCCCAGTACATTCCAATCAATCCAGATTAAATAAACTCAAAAACAGTCATCAATTTCATATGATTAGTCAATAATTTTCGCGCGAAAATTGATCGACCAATGAATAAAATCTTCCCAACATGAATGAATGCAACCAAATGAGTACTTGGCGGTTTTTGAAAGAAATGTTTGAAACAAACCGCTGTATGGCGCGATTCGTTTGATGTATTTTTTGCCCTTCCTATTAGTTTCTACGGGAATTTTGAGATGTGTGGACGTATCATAAATAAGAAAAATGAGTTATACGAACGCCGAGTGTTACGATATGATAATGTGTGTTGGTGCTTGTGATGGTGTGTTAACCGTTGTTAGAACCTTTACAACAAACGGTACGTTTCCGGAAACCCAAATAACCCCCGAGTTCTTCCATCGTATGCTTGTTTTAGGAATTTGGTCAATAGATTACATACAACTGGTTCTTTCCACCAGCGCAATTTAGCGTCTTTGAGCGCGGCTATGGAGGCAATATTTTGTAATATTTTGATGAGGACCCAACATCCAGTACTCGCCGTGTAGGACTAGCTTTTTGTGTTAACCATGGAGCAGTATGGAGGATATGAATGGGCACGGTCAACATCCGCATCACTACCGCCAGACCCAAGAATTTGTCAGGAGTAACTTCCTTCCACGTGAGGGGTTTGCGCGATGGTATTGTGATCAAGTACCTATTGACCTCTTATTCAACCGGAAGGTCTTATGGACTGATGAGGCTTCATTTACACGAGGGGCCTTATTTAAGCCACAACCACCATGCGTGGCCACATGAGAATCCAAGAGCGATCGTTCATCCAACTGTCAACATCCTTGGCGGATAAATGCCTGGGCAGGCATTTAGGTGATTGCTTGTTGGGTCCGGTGTTCATATCATCAAATTTGAATGAGCAAAACTATGAGAACTTTCTGAGGACCCAACTTGAAGATATGCTGGAAAACCTGCCAGTGGCAACATTCGCATCCGTCGTATTCCAGCATAATGGGGCTCCAGCTCACTTTGCGCGGTCGTGCAGGGCCTTCCTTACCCAGTGATTTGGCTCAAGGTGGATTGGACGCGGAGGTCCTATTGCATGGCCAGCGAGATCGCCGGATTTAACGCCATTAAATTTTTTTCTAGGGTAATTTTTGAAAAGCACACAACCGCAAATAAGTGTAACATCGAAGTAGAAATGTGCCAGAAAATAGTCGCTGCATTTCAGACTGTAACACTCCAGATACTGAATAATGCCACTGAGTCAGTGTTTCGCAGAATGCGTTTATGCCTAGAAAAACATGGATCTCACATCGAGCCAGTTTTGTGAGATTGTGTTGGTAAATACAGTACTGTGGTACATTCGATTATTCAAAGGAATTTGCTGCTATAAGTGTATGTATGTGACTTCTGCGATGAGTTTGCTGAACTTCGCTGTTTCCCGCTTTCACATTGTTATCTGCAAACCTCTGTACAGAATATTACAAGTAAGACTTATTTTTTTTCTTTTCACAAATTGGGTTAAAAAAAAGTTACCTGAACGTCATATTAGTAAATAACAACTACATGTGTCTTTTTTAAAAAAAATAAGATCAATATTTATTAGATACTTATGTTTGCACCTACACGCGGTAGGTACTCACGGTTCTAGCGGCGAATATTTCAAACGAGCCGCCGCTTTGGCGCGATCTGTAAGGCGGCTGTCTTTCAAAAAGTATTAGGTAGAGAACCAGTATAACATAAACATAAGGGCGTTGTGTTACGAATACAATTACAAGTGAATAGGTAAATATTTTGGAAATAACTAAAGCTTTTGGGGTCACATGTAAATGAATTGGATTTAACCGTGGAGGTGCCTGAGTCTTCTAAACGTCACACGTACCGTCAAGCGTCGTAAGGGCCGGGCGGCCCTCAAATGTAAACACAGCGCATCGTATTTATATATTGATAAAAATAAATTTATCGCAGTATTTCTTTGAGAAAAAATTTATATGGTTTGAAAGATAGAAAAACGATTGATATGTAACACTGCTATATTACATGCCAAAGTTTTAGTAAATTTAATGTTTAGTTTAATAGAAATTATTTCATAATATACGGTTGAAACGACGTCTCTACCTCTATGTTTTTTTGAACAAAAAGTGTTTATTTAGAGGAAATTTACACAGAAAGGTAAGTTATTTATTTAAAATATTTATTTATCTAACACCTTTTCAAAACAACATACATGATTTGTGCAATATGTAATATAATATTGCACAAATCATGTAGCTCAAAGGTGGGTAGCTCAATCGGCTGTCAAATGTTTCATCTCCTATGTAAAATGCTATTTTAAAATAATATAAATCGTCATTGTATATTCTTTAGTAATTTAAGTAGTGTATATGGTGTGCATATAGTGTGTGGATTTTTTTTGACAACAGTACAAAATGTGTTAAAAGTGCATAACATCAGATTGCGTGTCAGCTGTTCGTAAGCTGTCACGATCGTTTGAAAAAAATAAATATTAAATAAACATTTCTGTGTGTGTAAGTAAGTGTTAAATAATCTCATTAAAATATTATTACTTGTTATATCTAAAATAATAACTATAAAATAGATACTATAACAATATTTTGTATAAAAACAAACAACATTCAGCGATATCTATTGGTGTTGTTTAATCGTTTTTACGCGGTTCGCAAAATACATAAGAATGGCAAACAAGTCTGGCTTATGGGGAAGATTTGCCTCTACTGTGGATGCGGCGAAGTGCACGAGTTGTACGGCGAAGTGCACGAGTTGTACGGCGAAGTGCTTGAGTTGTACGGCGAAGTGCACGAGTTGTCGATGAAATAATTGCAATGAATTTATTTCATCGACAATGCGTTAACATTACCATCGATACGCGCATATCTAATAAATGGATATGTCGTGATTGTACGCCAAAGAAATCATGCATTAATATGGAGAAAAGAGTAGCATGTCTTGAGCAAAGTTCGGCAGACACTCAAACTTGTTCTACTACTTCCGAGCATGAAAATGTAGTATCAGAACTTCAAGCACGACTTAGAAATATCGGCCGTACAGGAACATAAGGGCGAAAATCCTCTGCACCTCGTTAAGCTATTAACTACTAAAATTGGCATTGAGTTTGATGAGCGTGACGTAGCGCTAAACGTATTGGTATGAGGCGCGATGTATCAAGCGATATGGATAAGCCTCGATCTCGTCCAGTTGTCGTGCGGCTTGCACGGCGAGAGATTAGAGACCAAATGATGCGTGCGGCGCGTGTTCGTCGTGGCGCCGATGCCGCCGGATTAAACTTGGGCGGCTTAAGCGCAGAGCCACACCGGTTTTACGTAAATGAGCGACTAACGCCCGCTAACAAGCAATTGTTTTATAAAGCCCGAGAGGAGAAGCGGCGTAAGAGTTAGCGATACGTTTGGCCCGAGATGGAAGTATATATGCACGTCGCGACTGGTTCTTCGCGTCATCGAATCCGATCTGAAGCTGATTCGAAACCGATACGAAAACTTTTGGGTCTTGAAATGTTTGTATTACCTAATTGATCTAAATTTTAACAATAATCTAATAAACTATTATATTCAATGGAATTTATTTATAATTAACAAGTCATGATAGCCGAGTGGTTGGGTGGCTACGTCAGTTGCATGACCCCATAGCAGAATACCATATGACAGTATGCTTTGGACGTAACTAAAATAAACAAGTCTAGCCGTTTGTACATCAGTTAAGAGCCTTATTTTTCCCAGCATATGCTGCAGAGCTTAACCTACTCGCAAGTTAGGATATATGGGGGCCCCATTTAAGCCTTGCATCAAGTGTTATTCCGAGAAAAACAGCTTTATCCACAAAGCTCAACTCTTCCCCATTTTTTAGTACATTGGTATCACCCAAATGTTTAACATTAGGTGTTGAAAATTTTATATATTTAGTCTTATTGCTATTTAAATGTAAATTATTAGCATTGAACCAATGGACTACTTTTGACATAGCATCATTTACCTCGTCAAGTGTAACAATATGTCGTTTGATTTTAAATATTATAGAGGTATCATCAGCAAATAATACTACAGGGTGGGCCAAGAATTCGTTAACATTTAAATGCAACTTACCGCGCAAACTACTGCCGCGCGGGGCGCGGGCGCGGGCGGGGGCACTAGCTCGCTTCTTGGAAATTTAGTTTAAACAGCAGAAAAAAATTAGGTTAAACAGTAGAAACTGTTTTATTTAAACGACTTTTCGCTCATTACTGTGAGACGCTTATTTCGCGTTGAATATGGTTTACACGACTTAAGTCAGTGTCCAAGTGCTCCTTTAATAAAGAAATGGGTGAAGAAGTTCGAAGAGACGGGATCTACACTAAATGTGAAACAAACCGGCGACCCACGGACTTCTCGGAGCGAAGAGAACGTGCAGCAAGTTTCCGCTTCTGTTCGACGTGATCCAGATTTATCGACACGCAAACGTTCGGCTGAATTAGGACTATCCCGCACTTCATTACGCCGTATTTTGAAATTAGATTTGAAATTACATCCATATAAGATCCAGTTAGTGCAAGAACTAAACCCTAATGATTTAAATTTGCGTAAGTCATATGCCGAAACAATGTTAACTCGGTTCAGTAATTTTAAATCTTATTAACATCTTATTTTCTGACGAAGCCCATTTCCACCTAAATGGACATGTAAACAAACAGAATTGTAGGTATTGGAGCAGCGAAAATCCTAAAGCTAAACATGAGAGGCCACTTCACACTCCTAAGGTAACTGTATGGGCTGCAATTTCAGCAAAAGGAATCATCGGACCTTACTTTTTTGAAGATTCTCGAGGCCGTTCAGTTACTGTTAATTCTGCCGAGTATGTGAAAATGTTACGGGAGTTCTTAGCACCGATGCTACTGGAATTTGCTGGCTATAATCGTAACACATGGTTTCAACAAGATGGAGACACGTGTCACACATCGTACGAGTCCTTGCCGGTGGTCAAAGACATGTTTCCGGAAAAGCTGATATCCAGACGTCCCATGGCCACCCAGATCTATCCCCAGCAGACTTCTTTTTATGGGGTTATTTAAAGAGTCGTGTCTATATTGATAAACCGAATACACTGACTCATTTTCGTCAACTTAAAGAAAAAATCATCGAAGAGATGTCGGCGATCTCGCGGTCTCTTTGCAGAAGAGTATTCGAAAACTTCAGGACTCGCTTAGATGAGTGCAAAAACCGAAACATTTAGACGAAATAATTTTTAAAAAATAAATTACAACTAATTAGCATTCTCGTAAATAAACGATTTCTAAAATATGTTAAATGGTTTTTTTATACGATTTTGTCAAATGTTAACTAATTCATGGCCCACCCTGTATATCGTGTTTATTCCCTAGTAAGGAAGGTAAATCATTAATATAAATGAGAAAAAGAAATGGACCGAGAATCGAGCCCTGCAGTACGCCCATAGCTACCGTCGATCCAGAGGGATATGCACCGTTGATTGCTACTCTCTGAATTCTATTAGATAAATAAGACTTAATTAGGCCAAGAGCCGTATTTCTGATACCGTAATGGTGTAATTACCTGACAAGAGTTTCATGATGAACGCAATTAAAAGCCTTAGAGAGATCACAAAAGACACCTAAAGCATCCTGTGATCTCTCCCAAGTCTCACATATATGCTTAATTAGCTAAACATCACCATCGGTTGTTGAGCGACCCCTTGTAAAACCAAATTGATTGTAGTGTAATAGTTAATTTAAATTAAAATATCTTAACAGTTGAGTTAAAAGTCACGATAGCCGAGTTGTTGTGTGGTCCGAATTTCGAGTCGAGAGACCCGAGTTCGATCCCCAGGTGGCAGTACCAATGAGTTTTTCAAAAACTTATGTGCGAATTTCATCGTTGGCTTGGACATAAAAGACGGCGACAGGCTCACCACCTGTCACGATGTCCCGAAAATATCTTCGGTGGAAGGTGGGTCAAAGGGACTTAATTGTCTAGACTTGACCTCTGTCTACCCCTGTATTGGGAATTGCGTGAAGATATTTATTATTTATTTATTTTATCAGAGACATATCACGCAATTGTTTTTATAGGCAGAAGTTATTGTACAAAATTCGTAATTTTTTAAGTCCTTAATCCTTACGTATTCAGCTTTGCGAATCACTCGTCCTCTCCGAATTTAATTACGCAGGCGCACTTATAGGACCACGTTTATTAGCACGTACCCAACGGGCAATACAACGGGTTCAAAATGCTTGTGCACGCTTATTTTTAATATACTGCCGCGTGCACACGTGACACCTTTTCTCAATAATGCAAATGTATTAAAGATGGATTATCGCAGCCGACTTCACTTTGCTACCCTTTTGTTTGGTGTAATCAAAAATAAAGAGTATTTTTGATTACATCAAATACTTTTCAATAAACTAACTTGGTCTTAAGATCATAATAGTAAAAAATAATACTAGATCATCTACTTATAAATTAATATATCCTTTTCACTGTACAGCTGCGTTTAGAGGTAGCGTTAAGTAAAATGCTACGAAGTGTTGGAATAATCTGCCGCCTCCATAACGTGATCTCAATTCGCTTACTACTTTTGAGATTAAGTTTAAATGTCTACTGTTTAATGAGCAAATAAGTACTATATAATAAATAACAACCGTATTGTAATAGTTTAAGAAGTATGCAAAAGGTAATTATTGAAGCAGCCTTTATTGTTTTTTTTTATTTACATTGTTTTTTATAATATACCTTTATAATATTTAATTGGACGCAACATCAATGATTAGTAGCTATAGAATTAACTTTGAATCTTTATTAAAAAAAAAAAAACAAATAGCTTTAGTATATAATTGAAGCTGATAAATACTAATGAAAAAAAAAAAACTTATGATAAGCTGTCCGAGTTCCCATAAGGTAAGGGTCGGACTGAAAATCAGTGTCGGGTTATCCCGGCTACAACTGAGTTCGATCCATTTCGTGGTCGTGTGCTGCAGCACGGATTGTCATATTTGTTGTTTTAGTTACATAAGTTATTATAAGGTTTCTTTACTATTTGCTTTCGTTATTTTATTTTATATTATATTGTCTTCGTGCTGTATTCGGTCCACGAATAAACGATTTTCTTTCTTTTTTCTAAAATAATTGGATAAATATTCGTCACGAGTCATAACGGATGCAAACGTGCCATTTTTTCACAATATTTACGTATTTATATTCTATTCTGAGAATTAAAACACTCTTTTTTTCACTCATAAATTCAATAATGTTTATCTTTGTAGTCGGAATAATATCTTGATATCGTCCACGTTAAGCACAATAATCAAATTATTCACTATATACAACTTTTTGTAATTTTTACTTCGCGCTATTTAACAGGTGTTTATTTATTATTTTTTTATTTTATTAACTGGTTTTATTTTTATTGTTTTTGCTGTGGCATGGTCATCGATTATTTGTCGATGTTTTCAAATATGTATGTTTGTATGCATTTTATAATTAATTTATTTTTTATTTTTTTTGAATGAACATATACATATTTTCGTATATTATGTATGTAATGGTTGAAATTAATAAATATTGAATTTTGCACTTCTGTGTTAACCAACAAATATTCTGGAATTTTTTTTAAACAAAAATGTCTTCACGCAATTCCCAATATGAGGGTAGACAGAGGTCGAGATAGCCTAGGTAGACAGAAGTGAAATTTTGAAGAAATCTGCACAGAAAAGTAAGTTATTTCTTAAAAAAATGATTTTCTAACTAATATCATATAATTACTTAGGCAATATTTAAAAAAATGTCTTTAGATAATCGTTCGTCATGACTCACATAATATTACTATACTCACAAATATTAATATCCCGCCAAATCTTTTATTATGGTTTGACATAGTCGATATCACATTATCGATAGTTCGTCGATGGATTCGAACATTTACGAGTATCTTTATATTTTTCCCTTTATAAATAACCTTTTATGGGAGATTTTATTAGTTATTTTTATTTATATGCTGTACGACTTTATGTTTAATATTAAGAGTAAATTATACTTGCAATAATAAGTTACTTTGTGTGTTTTACAGATGTCGAAGTTATCTAACACTAAAGACATATTTGTAAATGAAATCTGTTTTGACGAGGATGACTCCGGAAGCGAGCTCGAGATTTCGGATGAGGAGCGCCCTCAGCCAGTGGAGGCCGATGAGGACGACATTGAGATGGATTGGCTCATATGCGCCGAAAGTCCCAACGGAACTTTACGCATGTTGTGAGCATTCTTTTGTATATCACTATGTATTAGTTGGTTATGTTATCTGTAGTTTTATATACTTCTAAAAGTAACATAAAAATCGACTTATAATTTGAAAGATGTTGTTCATTACTTTATTTATTACTATTTTAAGAAGTAAGTTGACATTTCATATTACTTCTTAAAATAGTAATCATACTTTTTTTTTGAATTGTACTTATTATTTTGTAAGGATTTTACTTCGTCGTATGTTCCTAATCTCTTAAAATATATGTTATGGTGTAATAATTTTGACCAGCGTTGTCAAGAGTAAGAACTTACCGTTTTTTTTTTTTTTAGATCGTCTATGCCGGAAGGTAATAATAGATTTCAAGAGGTGATTCCAGGGCCATCAGTGTTCGTTGAATCAGAAAGAGAGCGGTAACTATTTTAATATGGATGACAAAAGGGCCAAAATTTTGTGTCTTTACGCTTTTTGAAAAATACCTTTCTCCATCTTAGGCCATCTCTTCGACCTCCTACGGTGCCTCCGCACAACCCTGGTCAGAGGCATGCGTGGAAGCCGGATGTAGTTGTCAATCTGGAATCTGAAATGGAGTCGGTTTCGGATCCTCTCGGATCCTGTATCTACCGCCAAGCACCTGCAAACGTATCTGGTGAGAGACGTGGTCAGGGACGAAGCAGGGGCTGACGCCCACGTGGGGGGTGCAGGGGCAGAAGTCGCCGCGCTGTAACTTATGCACTGAATGGAGAGAGCGCATGGCGGCGAGGTGAAACAGTAGTTGAAATTTGTTTGGATGACGTAGACGCGCCGTCGAGACTGCAAGAATTATTGAAGGAATGTGCTATACGTCGTGAAAGGAGGGAACGACAGGCGAGGAGATGACGGCGCGTCAGCGAGAATGAGAATGATGATGAGTTTTATGACGACGAATGTTTCATGGCAAAAGAATTGTTTGATGTTGACCGAGAAGCGGTGAAGGTCAAATGGTCACCTATGAGGAGTTTTAATGGTTGAAGGGTGTCCTTTCAACAAGAACACACAGGTCCCACTCGCAAAGTCTCTTGTGCCTATGAGGCTTTCAGGCTGTTTTGGGATGATCCCATTCTTGACCATATCGATAGGGAAACGAATCGGTATGCACATGAATTAAAATCAGCATCGGAACGTTTTCACGTGATTGGTACGATACTTCGAAGGATGAAATATTAATTCTTTTTGTCTTTTGGATGATGCTTGGCATCATCCGGATGCCGTCCATTAAATCTTGCTTTTCGACTGGGTAGATGAAATATTAATTCTTTTTGCCTTTTTGACATTGTAATCGACGAGTTTAAGCAGTATATAAAGACGAAGGCCTGTCGTTTCGGGATTAAAACATACGAGCTCGGGGAGTCAAAGACTGGCTATTTATGGTCCTTTTTCGTATACACTGGTAAAGGCCAATCGCCTTCGTCTTCAAATGTATTACCTAAAAGTACTGAGACGGTAATCAAGCTGATTAGACCACTCCTTAATAAGGGGTACAGACTGTTTATGGACAATTGGTTTAAGTTTCCACTGCTGACCATATTTCTAAAGCGCAATAAAACTGACTGTGTGGGCACTTGTGTTGGCACACAGTTATCCAAATTGCCACACTCCCTGAAGGATCATGCGTTGCTCGGCATTCCGGTGATGTTGTGGTAATGGTCTACCATGACAAAAAGCCGACTTATACAATTTCAACACATCACGGTACTGACTCGGTGTATTTTGAAGGCAAACCTGGCACAACGCCTCACTATAAACCTACGGTGATTGCAGATTACAATAATTATATGGGAGGCGTTGACAAGAAAGACCAAATGTTGGAACCTTATTTGATTGAAAGGAAAAAGAACCGAAAATGGTACAAAAAACTATTCAAGAGTTTGCTGAATATTTCAATCTCTAACAGTCGTATTCTTGTTGGCAAGTCCCAGAGCGAACCTGTTGGTCAATTGGTATTTCGCTTAGAACTTTTCGACAAGATTATGAAGAAGCATTCAGCCCTCGTGCCCAAGCCTCGGCAGAGGTCTGCCAACAATAGGGCGCCACGTGCGCTTTATAGCGGTAATTTGCCTGGAGGCTAAATGGTTATCACTTTATTAGGCGACATATCGCAGAACCAGGACAACGGAGGACGACCGCTAGCCATACTTCGCGCAACCGGCGCGCCTGCTTATGGTGCGTCGTACGTGAATATCGGACCAGTAAAACGGTTTACGAGTGTGAGGCTTGTGGAGTAAAACTCTTTTTAAATGGCTGCTTCAAAAATTTTCACACTCTTCCATGAAGATAAGTTCTAGTATCTGGGTTTCTTTGGTGTCGTAAAACACGACTATGGAAATATTCTGTCTGTTGCCAATCCACTTTTCAATTGTGGTGTAACAATTTTGTCCAGGTTGGGTAGGAAAGGTTACTTAAAGGTACTTACAGGTTAAAGTAATGATGATGATGTCTGTCTGTCTGACCTGTCTAATGATGCTAAAAGAAGACTGCTTCATTTTTGTTTCGTACCTTTCTTAGTGTCACGTAGCAAAGCGTAAATTTGCTTTAGCGCAAAACCGCACTGCGTAGTTATTTTATGCTTTTTATTGAACTTATTGAAAAGAATTAAAATTTCTGTACTTCTAATGAGTGCTGATTGAATGAATGACAGTTTTGTTGCATGTTGTTTGTTTCTGTTTTTTGTTTTACAAATATTTAATATACTGTTTAGTTTTTTTTTGCTTATGATATTATATTGTTAGATGAGGTATTCAAATTAAAAAAAAATTAAATTTTAACACCTAAACCTTTATTTGCTTATACTCTGAATAAAGCCAAACGGCAATTTAGCTGCTGCTAATGGTTATGCTTGGCCAAGTAAATGCTGGGAATAGGTAATTATTTCAGAACTTTCAGTTCAGCATTTTGAGCAACATTCACCAAATTGGTGTGGCACCGCTGGAAGGAGTACATATTTTGTGTATAGAATTATAATTATATTTTACTATAATAATTGCCCTTCAAATAAAATTTACCCTTATCTATCTATGAATTCACCAAATCATACTCAAAAATATAATAAAAGAGCGTGAGTAAAATGTCATATGCCTGCGATAAAGAAAAGTCAGCATGTTCATCTATCGATATCTTAAACAACTTCATCACATCACTACCCGATTTGTACATTATTACGTAATTTCTAGTGAAATTTGGCGGGAATATAAGTGTGAATTGCCCGTTACTTTTTTATGGAAAGTGTTATTTCTAATGTAATAATATTGATATTGCATATATTGTTTATTCTAACATAACATAGTCTTTTAGA
The DNA here is from genome assembly GCA_029286605.1 of Sericinus montela. Lineage (NCBI taxonomy): Eukaryota > Metazoa > Arthropoda > Insecta > Lepidoptera > Papilionidae > Sericinus > Sericinus montela. The sequence goes on from JAGSMR010000011.1 coordinate 923,905, forward strand.
AAAGTGATTTACATTTTTGTGAAGTGCGTCCAATAAGTGAACAATCCGTTTTTGGGATAAGGTCACACAAATTCGTATTTTTGAACGATGTTCAAAGGAATTCTAAGTTTTTAAGAGTAAATGTGTAAAGACAAATACTAATGAATATTTGTGATCGTTTTAGACAAGAATTAAAAACATTAAGTGTTTGTCAACGTAATATAATCTTAGTGTAAACAAAACCACGGTGTTGCGTGACGTCATTGAAGAGTGTTATGTTTAGTGTTGCATTACTCAGAATCTTGGTGTAGGTGCATGTAAAACAGAATAATTATTTCGCTAAGTTATTTATTAATCTACATAAAAATGTTGTAAGTGTCTTGCGATCCTGATTAGTTTTTTCATACATAAAAAAAATAGTAATGAAAGTGAGACTTTGACTGATATCTTTTTTTGAAATTTTCTCAAGATTTTAATCGCATAAGTAGTTTTAACACGCTACTATATGCATTTGCTCATAAATCGTATTCTACTGAAGATGGTACCCTTACCACTGTGTTTATTACATCAAAGTAGCATGGGTTCGTGCCGGTATTTATTACTAAATATGGAACACCTTGTATATCAGGTTATACTCTTTAATCGGTATCACGAAAGAGAATATAATCACTACGTTACCGCCAGTCAAAGAACATATAGTAAATAAGTAATACTTTATAATTTTTGCATACTATAATCTGTGTCAATTTTAGGTGTGACATGACAAACTCATCGATTTCAAAGGACACACACTAGGGTTTCTTTCAATCAATTTATTAGAAGAGAGATTTTTGAAACACGATTTACGTTTCCAAATCAGTTTTTGCGAAACAGATTGACAATGTAACAGATCTTCTACTTCTCCACGAACGGTTCTTCTTTTTTTGGCAGTAATACTTAATATTTTTTTGATTAAAATACTAATAATAGTGAATTTTCAAAATTCCGTATCGATTCAGTATCGATCTTAGAACCCACGATAAGAATAGATTCGTAAATATTTATATCACATATATGTGAAAGGTGTAAAACAGTGAAGGACCTTCACTGTTTTTGCGATTGCATGAAGCTATTTATTTATTTTTTATTTTTATGAATCTGAAAGTAGCGAAAGTGGTATGTAAGGATTATGACACTTGGCGATCTGTTCTCTTTGGCTACCCCGTCAGGGACTTTGCATGAAAATTAATACATAAAAATAAATCAGAACGACAGCATGAATTTTGCATACGAAGCATACAATGGCAGCTGTTCTGGAAAGCAGCCGTAGTCCTTAGACAATGTCTCCATAATTCTTCTTATCTCCACGTACAATCCCTGACGGGGTAGTCAGAGAGAATAAATCGCCAAGTGTCACGATTCTTACATACCTCTTTCGCTTCTTTCAGATTCATCATACATGCACGTCTAGGTATCCGAGTACTCTTGACCCTCCCCTCTTCGAGCAATTTGCTCACATGGTCTTCGAAAGTTAGTCTCGGCCTACCTCGATAATTAAATACCTCCATAATTCAATTTCTATAAAATTAAAGACTTGACTATACATTTCTATAAAATGAAATAAAATCACGAATTTTGTACAAAATTTTTAAATAACAAAAACAGTATCTAACAGCATTCATTACATGTTTTTCAAAACTAAAATGCTTGTCCAAGATAATACCTAAATTTTCAATACCCAAATTTTAATGATTTAAAATTTGTACTTTGATTGAAACCCAGAACCATACATTTTGATTTCTGTAAGCGAAGTAAGTGTGGGTTAAGTAGGTACTCGACAAAAACGGCAGATAACTTAAATATTGTGTAATATTTGATGATGATTGATGATGATTTGATGACTTGACTATACATTTCTATAAAATGAAATAAAATCACGAATTTTGTACAAAATTTTTAAATAACAAAAACAGTATCTAACAGCATTCATTACATGTTTTTCAAAACTAAAATGCTTGTCCAAGATAATACCTAAATTTTCAATACCCAAATTTTAATGATTTAAAATTTGTACTTTGATTGAAACCCAGAACCATACATTTTGATTTCTGTAAGCGAAGTAAGTGTGGGTTAAGTAGGTACTCGACAAAAACGGCAGATAACTTAAATATTGTGTAATATTTTTTCAATTTATAATAATTTTAAGTATATATCAGTGTAAAAAATTTCCACCTATGTGGAATGATAAATGAAAAGATTTGTAAATCGCAAAGATTATATGAGGCAATCATATCGTATGTTTACATATGTTAGTGCGAGGCAAGGATTAAGCAGATCGGTAAAGAGCGGCAGCGTTTAAGGATCTTTCATAAAATAAAAAACCAAATATCTTAAAAAATATATATATTAAAAAATATTTTACACAACGTTAAAGTACTTAATTAGCTAAACTTTGTACAGTTATTACAATTTAACTATATATAATATTACAATTTCGTTGTTATGACATTTTCAGCTTGCTTCTTAGAATTAGGCAGCAGGAGAGCCATTAGTCCGCATACTGAAAAATAATATTATTCTTAAATAACAATTCTATATATTTACCACTCTATGTATAGGTCAACACTGCAACAACAAATTAGATTTATATGTAACAAATAAATTTTAATTAAATCTTAAAAATATTTCTCATGGATACTTCGGGTAAATTAGTCGAATAAAGCACCGTGTACTAGTTCATACATTCTTGGTTAAAAATTTAACATAAAATCGCAACCTGTAAAAATTTCAAGTAAATCCTTCGATTGCTTTCCGAAGATGTTCACAAATACACGGATGCTGTATTTTTATAAATATAGATTTTTAACACACACTAGTAGCTTTCTATAGTCGGTTAAAAGATTTGTGATAAATAATATTACAATAGTATTTTTACATAATGTTTTATTTACCCTTCACGCATTTCCAATACTGGAAAATGTTGTTGACAATGAAGATTTTTTACAGAAGCTAATTTGAGACAACGGGATACGCAGTCCAAGATTACTGTACATAGTGTACATATTTATATATTTACTTATTATTACAGAGTTTATATATTTACTTAGATAAATATTCATATATACATAGTAAATCACTCGAGAACAGACATACATATTCACCACTACTAACGATTATCGCTATTGAGAACCTCTACCCTTTCGAAGGTAGGGTCATTACAAAAACACTAAATAAATTAATTAATCTTAGCAACTATGCATATATCATACTCTACACTCTTATCTACATTATCATTATTAAAATAACGTTACTAAAACACTATTAAATATTTTAATAGGAGGTGTTAAAATTTTAAGATGCGATAAAAAATATATTGTAATTAAAAAAAAAATTCTTCACGCCATTCCCCATACATGAGTTTACAGAGGTATAGACTATTAAGTCTTTTACCCACCTTCCTTGAATACTCATGACATTTTTGGGACAACGTGACAGGTGGTGAGCCAATTGTCGTCTTTATGTCCAAGATAACGATATAATTCCTACATAAGTTTTTAAAAAAATCCTTTGGTACGGGCCTTGGGGATCGAACTTGGGTCTCTTGACTCAAATTCCGATCACCTAACCACTCGGCTGTCGTGACTAATTCATACTAATAGACTATATTTTTATTAAAACTTTAATTGGAGAAGGGAGTTAGTAATAAAGCATTCATTTGCAGATATTGGTTTGATGAATCGTGAAATGTTCAGTTGTAAATGTAAAAAGGTAATGGTGGTATATCATTTTTAACTTACAGATAAGAAGACCTCCAAATAAGTAAAAGGCTGCCTCGCAGACTGCGTTTAACAACAGCCCAGCGATGTTTGCGCCTATTACGGACCCTATACGTCCGACCATCATTGATAAGCTAACTGCCATACCTCTAAAAAAACAAACAAAATGATTACATTACCGTTATACATGTGTATTAGAAATTGGGAGATTTCCCAATTATAGACGTGCATAAATAATATGCGTGAGTAAGACTATTTTCCATCATTCTTATTCTTAAGGATAAACTGTAGAGAGTATAAAATTGCACATAACTTCCCTAAAATAAGCCACAATGGTATTCAGCCATATACATTCATCTACTTATTCCCACAACTTTTTGCATTTGCTGGTCGTCACTCCATCTTGTTACATAAAATACATATAAATTTTATACCATAAAAAGTACAATAGTTGGATAAAAAGTACTTCATTTTTTACTCCACTCCCATAATAGTACGATAAGAAGTCCTTAAAGTCCATCCGGTTGATTTGAACCTTTTAAAACTTACTATTACTTTACCAGATATTTTTAGTAAAATAGTACTACAAACTGACCTTAGACTCGTGGGGAAAATTTCCACAGCGAACGCGTTTACAGGTCCTATTGCTAGCGCTGATATAGGCATTGAAGACAATAATATAGCGAACAGTATTTTTGAGTTACAATGTTGGTCAGCACGCAGAAGGTGCCAATGAGTACCAAGGCAAAAATAATCAATGTTTTCTTGCCAATAAATTTCACTGTGCTGCTTACGGCAATTGCAATGATCGCACAGGCAATGTTCGCTACAGAGTTGATAAGGTAAGTCATGGTGTCTATCGTGTCATCACATTGGGCGACTTCGCCGGTGGTCTGCAAACAATTCATTATATGAAACGAAAATTAAATTAAATTAAATGGATACTTGATTATAATAGAGTATTTACTTTTTAGAGGAAAGCAGTTTACCCTATGGTGATTATAAACGTCTATGTACAACCACTGTAGTAGCAGTTGTAACGATTGTCTTTAAAGTGGAAAAGAGCAGTAGCAGGAAGTGGATAAGGGTCGAGATTATAAATTGAAGATTTGAATTGAAAATTATTAGGAAGGAGGGAGAGAGGAGGAAAGAAGTGTAAGCCTCTGATTACCTCTCTCACCGAACGTAAACGTAACAAAGATGCCTTTCCTTCACGCCGGTATTCTGCATTCATGCTGCAGCAAAAACTGCCGCTTCCACACATAGGAGAGGACGTAAATGTGGTTTATGTTTCCTACAGAATAATAACACTAACCCTTATGTGGGTTACTCTAAGCTCTGGGTACTCAGAAAAATATTTCTTTTTTAAGTATTTTTATTTATATATAACTTACTTCGTTGAATCGTTGAGCGATTACTTCACAAGCGGTTAAGCCTTCTCCACCACCAGTCAGAACGCGGTTTAAGACATCAGGTAACCAGATATTTAAACCGTTTAATCTGAAAAATAGAGATTGCAATATAAGTTCATATTTCTAACAAAATAAATTCGATTGAACGACGAAATGTTATTACTTAATACTGTAAGCAATGAAATTAAACTTACGTCCCAAATATACCGAAGAAAATAAAACTGTTAAGTGCCATCCATTTCAAATAAGGTGCCTTAAATAACGGCACCGACTGTACCCTTAAGGAAGTGAAGAATCCAAGTTTTTCTTTCTTTGTAAACTCATCGGTTCTTAGACGCTCTATCTGCAAGAAGAGCAAATTCAAGAAATACTCTTTGATATCTAACATATACAACAGCCTGTATTTTGTATATAATACCCTGTATTATTCATATATAACACCCTGTAAAAATTTACTTCATGACATAAGCACATTTTCCATTAGAAGCCAAAATTGCTAGCAGAGAATGCCAATAACGTTAAGTCCGCCCTTTGTTACCTTATTTTAAGGTGAAACAATAAAGTCTTTAAATAAATAAAATGAATAAAAAAAATTGGCACGCTGGGGGGAGGAGGATCGCAGTAGAAACCTCGTAATTCAGTCGCTGCGACCCTTTAATTATCTCCTTTATTTTGGTATCTATAGGAGAGCCTCCTACGATGCTAAAGAAAGTGAGAGGTTGATCCTTGTGCCAGTACTAAACGGCAGATGTGTTTATTGTATATTATATATGTAGTAGATTTCATAATTGACTATAAAATAAAATAAATAATTACTAGATTATCCTTACGGGATATTCGTTAGGTGATTTTCCTTTGTTTTTTGAATATATGATCTTCAAGATATCAAGTGTTTCGTCGTGCCTCCCCTGCGAAATTAGATATTTGGGACTCTCGGGGGCGCATGATATTAGTAAAGCTGCTAATACGAAGGGTAATCCAAAGATTATAGTCAATAATCTCCAGGGACGAAATTCATACGCTCCAAAATCTACCGTAAACTCGAGAGGTAGAATAGCCCATGCAAACACTGAAAAAATTATTATGATTTAATCCACCACTAATAATTATGTTCTCATTATCTCACTTCAAACGAGCCGTAGCCGTATAACTGTGTAATCTAAATTTCATTTATGTATTTTCTCATTAGTGTTAGTAGTTTCACATTATTGTAAAAAGTCATGATAGTGGTTGGGTGATTGAAATTCGAGTTAAGAGATCCGAGTTCGATCCCCATGGCTCGTATCAATGGGTTCATTTAAAAACTTATGTACGAATCATATTATTGGCTTGGAAACAAAAAGACGGCGACGGGCTCACTACCTATCACGTTACCCCAAAATTGGTTCGGTGGCAGGTGGGTCGAAAGGTCTTTATGGTCTAGACCTCTGTCTACCCCTATATTGGGATTATCTGTTAAGATTATCTCATTTGTGACTTTGAATTAAGATAATGCTATAAATTTTATTAAAAAATTTTTATTAAATTTTATTATATTAAATTTTACAGACATCGAGATAGGCGTTACCTCTAAGAATTTTTTTATATACGAAATTATTTGTGAGTTAAACATGTATAATAACACTGACCACTTATCACCAAACAAAGCTTGAACAACACCCAAGTACTATATATAATGTGTAATGATATACATAATACTAGCTTTAACCTGCGGCTCCGCACGCATTGATGTCTTTAAATAACTGACAAACGTTTGTTTACTTTATAATTATTATGTAATTATAAAGTATACAAAATTATAATAATTTCTTGTATTTACGCGAATATTACACATTTTAAATAAAACGACAACGATCAGAGCATCCGAAACGTCGGGAAGTAAAAATAGTTTGTTAAAAACTATTATATTTTTTTTAAATATTCAAATTAGTTTTATTTAAAATATACAAAATTATAATTTATATGAGTATATCTCAAACATATGGAAACAGCTGATGTATACTTATTTGGATAGTGTGCTGACCGCCGGTATATTAGAACTTTGCTTCTCTTTACTAAGAATTTTTAAATCAGTTTAGTGATTTAAGCATAAGCATAACAAACAAACAAAATTACAGTTGAATTGATAATGTTAGGACGAGACTTTGAATAGCTAATAAATTTAATATAATTACCGGAAATATAAGCTATAAAAATTAAAGACAGAACTAAAGAAAAAATTTACAAGGTTTTTGTCCAAAAAAAATATATATATCTTCACGCCATTCCCAATACTAGAGTGTGAAGAGGTCAAGAAAATTAAGTCTATTCGATTCATCACCTGAGAATCGACCTCGAGTGTCTTGACTCGATTACCGATCATCCAATCACTCGGCTATCGTGACTACATTCAGAAAATACATCCTTTAAAAATATGCATCATAACTAGTGCTATACATGAAGTTGGAGAGATTTTTTCTTCGATATTCATGCACTATAAAATCAGGATGTGAAAATTATAAACTTCTGCCTTTACGAAAATCTGAGTAGATCGCTAAATCTAAAGCTAGTCCATCAAGTATGCAGTAGAATTACTTACATGGTACCAAAGCGGATCCCGATATCTGCATTGCATTGGTAATGGACAAAGTGATGTCTCTGTACTTCGGAGGTAATATTTCGCCGACATATGTGAAAGGAACCGCTGCAGGGCACCCTATGCTAAAAATAATGTAAAAAAAATTTGTAAATCAAAAAGAATTTTTAATTTTTAAAAAAAAAATTTATAGTGTCTTTCCTTGCCTGAGGTAAGAGAATACTATAGGTTTGCGCCTTTGAATTGCAATGGCTGCCAACCGATAGATGAAAAACTTTTTGATAACGGGTTCTAGCATCTAAACTGAGTTTACTACGATCAACTATCCAGTTGCCAAGACTTACGATTGTAGCATATCCTCTTTAATAACAGACATAATGGTGTCTACATCAAGGATCTTTATGAACTACATCTAAAATGCTCATCAAGGAGAGTAGCTTGCGGTAAACGGGTACTCAGACTGAGCCCAACTCGGGTAGATTTCCACTACTATCTAGTATGCACCATGTTTCTACCGGTCTCCAGAAAGATACTTAAAAAAACTCGTCAAATAAAGAAAAAGTTATGATATAATTTTGCAATATTATCTACTTGACGAAAATGACGTCGAAGCACAAACAGCATATTATATCAACTGCGCAGAATATTACTGCATTACTTATTGTGAGTGTTTATTACTTATCTAGTACATCATCAAATACAAAGCTAGGTATCTTACCATAACGATGATAAAAACTTGCAAAACGCAAAACTAATAAATTCAGGCATAAACGCCGACAATATAGCGAATCCACCGGCGCCCAATGAACTGTATATGATTGTCATCTTTCGTCCTTTTGTATCCACCAAGTATCCCCATGGAAACGATGTTAACACGATTCCTGCGTATAAATATTAGAAATCCATTAAATGTGATAACCAAAATTTGGTCATTCAATTGGAATGTCTCTTTATCTTTGCACGTATATCTCAGAAAATTAACAAAAGTTATAAGTACTAATAAACTCGAAATTCCTCGCATATTCTTTAGACTTTTCTCATAATATTTAACAAAAATCATTAAAAAAACAAATGACATTACATCAGTTGACAAAAGATTAAAAAAAATCAATTTTAAAGATTTCAGAAAAAGAATTACTGCAAGAACCAATTTTTAAATATATTATGATTGCATAGTAATACTGTCACGTTATCCTAAATAAGTTTCGGTGAGTAGTAGATCGAAAGGACTTCATTGTCTGGACCTCTGCCTACCTCAAGCTGGGAAATTGCGTGAAGATACAAAAGTATAGTATAGAGATGATGAATCTCAGTCGCTTTGACTTTTAGTTTACCTAATCATTAGATAATAACTAGATCAGGATACATAATATTTCTACGTTTTACTATATAATACGATACTTCAGTTCGTTAATAGCAGTTCAGTTAATGACATCGGCAAACATTTTTGTAATGAATCGCTTCAAACTTAAACCCTAGTTAAGCGCGTGATAAACAGTTATTTAGAGATTAGACAACATGTCTAAAATATGACCAGACCGATTAAATGATTAAAATTTACAGATAACTTTGTGGACATTACATATCTTTTAATATTAAAACTATTCGAATTTTTTTCTTAAATACGGGTTAACCCACAGATAATTTATCATATCATAGTTTTACAAGTGGTTTTTCTGCTACTTTGTGAAAAAAAAATAGTATGCGAGTATGATCCAGGTTCCATCTGGATAATACAAAAAAAAAGATAATAGCCAGTTGTAGTACTAATGCGTCTTCAAAGGACAATTTCTAAAGGAAATCAGAAATATATAAAAAATGTAGATGAATTGCGAAGTCTGCTAACCTTGTGCAACAAAGATTACATTCCCCTGGTCCGATCTCTATTAAAAAACTATTCGAGACAATCCTTGCACACAAGTAGAGACTAACAGGATACTTAGTAATATTTTAATATTGACGATGTCCGTGAACGAGTTGCGTACGTACCGGTATTCAAGGTGTCCGTTCCGAGGTCTCGGGTTCGATTCCCGGACGGGTCAATGTAGAAAACTACTTTTTCTACACTGTCTCTGGTCTGGGTGCCTGTGGTACCTTCGTTGTTTTTCGTTCCAGTACTAATAGTGCTACTTTTGCAACTTACTTTACCATTAGAAAAATGTATGTTATATTCTCCCTATATATGTATGTATTGTTATTATTAATTATATGTTATTATTATTGGTATCATTTTATTGAGAACATCTTTTGATAATTATTACGATTATTTAAATTTGAATGTGATTATAGATTCAGTACATTCAATATCAATTTTTATTTAGAGCTTTATTTATCTAATATTATATAATTTAGGGTATCAGCTATTAACAGTTATTTCGGCAGTCGTTCTAAATTATAATCGATTGATAGAGACCATGCAACTATTTATTACTGTAATGATGATAACATAGAATCTTCAATAACGTTGTGTTTGTGGCAATTGAGGTTGGGAGCTATGTGCCAAAAGCTTAAGGACGCAGTCTTGGTTGTCAGTTAAAATTAATTAAATTAAATATCTTCACGTAATTCCCAATACAGGGGTAGACAGGCCTAGTCTAGACAATTAAGTCCCTTGACCCACCTTCCACCGAAGATATTTTCGGGACAACGTGACAGGTGGTGGTGAGCCCGTCGTCGTCTTTATGTCCAAGCCAACGATATAATTCGTACATAAGTTTTTATAAACCCATTGGTTCGACATGTCGGATATGTCTAGTGTGTCTATGTCTAGTGGCGGATTCAGGAAACAGATCGCTGTCCTGCATCTATATATATATACGATTACCGATAGCGCACACTGGTGGAGGAGACGTTCTCCCCAGGTCACGATCACCCGATCTAGCGGGTAGCTAAACTATTCCTGCAGCACATCATCCGCTACAAAGTAATGGATATTATATGGGAGTTATACGAATTCTGCATAGGTTCAGGTTTTTTGGAATGAGTAAAATACCTTATCATAATAAATTTTGGAAAATGTTACAGTACTTACCTATATATGGGATCGAACTTAAGAAACCACGCTGCGCATCCGTCATGTCAAGATCGCATTTGGCTGCAGGTAAGACGTAAGAGTAACCAAGAGGTTCCACTATCACGGCTATGAGAAAAAGTGCCAGCACTAAGCAGTATTTCATGTTATACCAGCCGATACCTATAAAAAATTGTGGTTAAAGATTGACTATAGTAAAAACAACTTTTGTCGGTGTTTTTCTTTTAAAATGTTATTTATGAAACATGATGGTATGGTACATATATATTTACCATACATACATTTAAGTTTGAAGGTTTTATTATATCACATTTTAAAATGTTAACTTAAAAGCCGAATAGTGTTGCTATTGTTATTTAATTTGGCGTCCTTGTACATTGTAGTTTACTATTGTTTGTTAAATTTTTCACTATTGTTGGTTAAAATTTTTATTAACTATTTCAAAAACAAATTACAACGCCTCATTCGGTTCACATCCAATGTTTACGTTTTAGTCATGAAATGTGACGTCATTGGAGTCAGGTGAATATTGATACACGACATTAAAAATTTTAAAATTTAAAATAATCAATAAACAATTTATAAACATTAAAACAAAATTCTGTTTAGTATATAATATAGTCACGATAGCCGAGTGGTTGGATGGTCGGATTTTCTAGTCAAGAGACTCGAATTCGATCCCCAAGTGGCAGGCTCGTACCAATGGGTTTTTCAAAAAACTTATGTACAAATTTTACATTGACCCTCCGGGAATCGAACACGGGACCTCAAGATGACGACACCTTGAAAACCAGTGTTTACGTCACTCGTCCACGGAGGCCGTCGACGTCCGTGGACGTGGAGGTCCACTTAATAGTCTAGACTAGACGTCTGTCTACCCTTGTATTGGGAATTGCGTGAAGATATTTTATTTTTTACTTTTTAATACAAAATTCTAAATTTATAAAAACAGTCAAATACCCTATGGCAGGGAAAAACTAAATTTTCGAGTTTCCTGAACAGTTAGAGAGACATATGAGTGTATGTCTGTTTGGGATCCTTACAAAGCTCAACTCACATTTTTATTATTTTCATATTACTGGGCATCTTCTTAAGTATTCACGACAGCCGAGTGGTTGGGTGATCGGAATTCGAGTCAAGAGTTCCATCCCCGAGGCTCGTACCAATGGGTTTTTTCAAAAAATATGTACGATTTATATCGTTGGCTTGGACAAAAAGACGGCGACGGGCTCACCACCTGTCACGTTGTCCCTTCGGTGGAATGTCTCTCGGTTGTCTCTGCGGTAGAAGGAGGGTCGAAAGCACATAATTGTATAGACATCTGTCTACCCCTGTATTGGAAGTGGCGTGAAGATATTTTTTTTTGTTAAGGGTAACTCTATATCACTATCATGTTTTACTTTATTTATTTAAACATTATACAGTCAGCAGTGTAGGACTTAATTTCTGTGGCATTTACTTTTTTGAATTTTAAGCTTCGTTGTTTTACAAGAATTGTGATAGAGCACTAAACCGTTCACTGTGTTTTTTTAAATTAAATTACGCAGCCTAAGTTTTAATAACGTGATTATTGTATGGCGATCAGACTTATTTTTTTAATTTTAATTTAATTAAAATAAGCAGATGGAACAAGAGATAGGGTACTCTTACTGTAGGGCTTCGTTTGGAGTAGAAACTGTGAATCTGCGCCGCCCGCGTTTGTACCGTTTTTATGTGACAACCTCCGTGGATGAGTGACTTCAACACCGGTTTTCAAGGTCACCGTCTCGAGGTGACCCGGGTTCGATTCCCGACGGGTCAGTGTACAAAAAAATACTTTTTCTACATTTTCTCGGGTCTGGGTGTTTGTGGTGCCTTCGTTGTTTCTGATTCCCATATCAAGTGCTTTAGCTTCTTAAATTGGGATCAGACCAATGTATGTGATGTTGTCCCTATCTATATATTTATTAAAAATATAAATCATAGCACCGACTATTAACATTGACCAGAGATCGGTCACCCAGATATCGTTGTAACAATAATCGGAGATTGCCTACTAAGATTTTTCTACATAAATATTTCTCGTGATAAATTTTCTATGTTTTAAATGAGAATTTTTAATATTTTAATTTAGAAAATATAACATTTTAGTAAACTCTATTCTACTCTACACTTTATGCCAACGCAATCTATACACTGTAGAGGTATCAACCAAGAGGATGCGATTGCCTCATTAGCTAGACAAGAGGGCTGACTAGATAGCTTAAGGATTGAGGGTTTAAATCCCGCTGGGAGCGTAGATTTGAGTGATGAATGTTTTTACTCGAGTCATCATCATTAATAAAATGAAAACATTTTAAAATTAAACTATTTTCAATAGTTTTCATCAATCACTTTGTTTTATTTAATAGCATAAGGTAAAGCAAATTTTGCATTTTTATAACTGAAGTCAATAACATGATAAAATTTGTTTATGTTTTAATATCACTGCCAGCTTATTTCAAGTGCTTAGCTTCTTAAATTGGGATCAGACCAATGTATGTGATGTTGTCCCTATCTATATATTTATTAAAAAATATCTTCTACATTTGCCCATATTATTCGATACTGAACCCATTATACATAAAAATTATCAAGCTTCCTATCGAAAACTATACAGCTAAATATACTTGTGTGGATTCAAGATCGAATTCTATGATAAATATTTATTTACATAAAATTTCAGTGTACAAAAAATACTTTTCTACATTTTCTCGGGTCTGGGTGTTTGTGGTGCCTTCGTTGTTTCTGATTCCCATATCAAGTGCTTTAGCTTCTTAAATTGGGATCAGACCAATGTATGTGATGTTGTCCCTATCTATATATTTATTAAAAAAATATCTTCTACATTTGCCCATATTATTCGATACTGAACCCATTATACATAAAAATTATCAAGCTTCCTATCGAAAACTATACAGCTAAATATACTTGTGTGGATTCAAGATCGAATTCTATGATAAATATTTATTTACATAAAATTTCAGTGTCCGCAAAACTCGAATCGCAGTCGATGGGCTTCAAATCTTAACACTACACTAACATCATTTTTAAGTTTTTGTATAAATTTTTTCTTAAAGTTTCGACAGAGGTAGAAATTCCCAGCAGGTAAAAGATAAGTAATACAAAAGTATAATAATTTAACGACGCGTTTACTAGACTAAATATATTCAACTATTATTTCCATTACAGCCAGATTATAATGATTAGATTTTAATAGTGGTAGAGCCACGCATCAGCTTTTTTTGTTGCATGAATGGGCCGGCTCGACCGGGGAAGTACCACGACCTCACAGAATACCGGCGTAAAGTAGAAGTCTAACAAACTTCTGCGTTTCGTCTGGTGAGTGCAGGTAACCGGAGGCCCAGAACTGGATCTAAGGCCGGCAACGCTACGCCTCTGGTATTGCGGGTGTTTATAGGCGGCGGTAATCATTTACCATCACGTGAGCCAACTGCTCGTTTGCCTCCCTCTTCTATAAAAAAAAGATTAAACCATCGCACCACGTGGCCGGGTGTAGCTAGTTGCGATATCGTTATCGTAATCTTGTATAATATACCGTGGTATCTAGGAAACCACTTTAAAGATTTATCTAGTCATGATCTTTGAGAAAATTCGTTGATATACAAAACAACAATAATCAATTAAAAAATATAAATCATAGCACCGACTATTAACATTGACCGGAGATCGGTCACCCAGATATCGTTGTAACAATAATCGGAGATTGCCTACTAAGATTTTTCTACATAAATATTTCTCGTGATAAATTTTCTATGTTTTAATTGAGAATTTTTTAATATTTTAATTTAGAATTCTTTAATATTTTAATTTAGAAAAATTAAAATATTAAAGAACTATATTCTACTCTACACTTTATGCCAACGCAATCTATACACTGTAGAGGTATCAACCAAGAGGATGCGATTGCCTCATTAGCTAGACAAGAGGGCTGACTAGATAGCTTAAGGATTGAGGGTTTAAATCCCGCTGGGAGCGTAGATTTGAGTGATGAATGTTTTTACTCGAGTCATCATCATTAATAAAATGAAAACATTTTAAAATTAAACTATTTTCAATAGTTTTCATCAATCACTTTGTTTTATTTAATAGCATAAGGTAAAGCAAATTTTGCATTTTTTTATAACTGAAGTCAATAACATGATAAAATTTGTTTATGTTTTAATATCACTGCCAGCTTATTTCAAGTGCTTAGCTACTTTGACCTTATTATCGCTAGATTTTCAAGGCAATTATAAACTGTGTACTAAAATCAATATTAATTTAAATACATATTTTCGTCTACTGTAGGCGACTATTTCATAGTAGAAATTCTTGCCTGTTAATAGTGGTGCACCACGCCAATCGTCTTCGAAACAAATTTCATGTTATTGACTACTATTAGTCTTATCAAAGAAAAAATCTTATCAAAGTAAAGTTTATTTTTAGGGGATAACCTCTCGCCATTTGTCGGTTACCATTAAGATTCTTTTCCCTTGGTTATATCTGAATTATATACCTCTGAATTTCACGCTATATATTTTATCAAAGAAGATGAAGTGTGAAACACATTAATTTTTTAGGTAAGTTTCACACGAAGGTTTGTGAATAAAGAGGCCATCATAGTCGCTTACGACATTACCTAGAGGTACATATGCACAAAATTATACAGAATTCCGACACTATTTTTTTTTAATGTAAAACAATTAAAATTATTAAAAATTCAAATTATGGCAGAAATATCTTTGCTTCACAGAGTACAAAATGATAAGTGTTGAAAATATTTAATGGTTTTATTACATGTATTAATTAAAATATTGTTCAGTGAACTTTCAAAAGATTGTTTAGACTTCTGACCACCCAATTATGGACTTTAAAATCAAGAGCTTCTGTTTTTTAAAGATATTTTTTTATTTCTTTACGTTTTTTATTAATACATACATTACATATCACAACAATATTCCAAAATCCTAACTTTGAATAATAAATGTATTGAAAAACAGCTGCATTTTTATTTTGCAATTTTATTGATTTTTAAGCATATTTATGCTGAACTTTTATTTATTTATATATACTTTATTGTATACCACAAAGAAAAGAAATAAAAGTTACAAAAGAGAAGAAAGTCTTATGGGTAAATACTTTTATGTAATTAAAGTAAAGAGAAAAAAGTTTAAATTTCAACAACAATACCGCCCGTGTCAGTTGAAATTTTAACTTTTTTCTCTATAATTTAATCACAGCTGCATTTTTGTCATAAATAAAAAAAATATCTCCACGCAATTCCCAATACAGGGGTAGACAGAGGTCAAGTCTAGACAATTAAGTCCCTTTGACCCACCTTCCACCGAAGATATTTTCGGGACAACGTGACAGGTGCTGAGCCCGTCGCCGCCTTTATGTCCAAGCCAACGATGAAATTCGTACATAAGTTTTTGAAAAACTCATTGGTACTGTCACCTGGGGATCGAACTCGGGTCTCTCGATTCGAAATTCCGACCACTCCAACAACTCGGCTATCGTGTCATCATTTTTGTCATGGAACATCTATTTCTTATCAAACTAAACTAAGAGATATCTTTATGTGAGGAAAACTCTAAATGAATAAATAGAATAATTGATTATTTTCTTATCATTTGAAATAAAATAGCATTAAAGATCCAAACACAGCCAGATATGTACCTGATAAATCAATATTTATTAAATACCGACAAAACCTATATAAAGATTTATTTTAAATTAAAAAAATACCAATATATGTATAATATGTACGTAACTTCTTATCCCCAATTTCATTATGATTTCTAATAAATTATAATAAATCTTATGTTTGATCATTATTTTAATTTTATTATTATTTATTTATCTAATTTTTTAACCGTTATGGAATTCATATCATAAATTGTGAACAGAGACGCAATGTCAGTCCAAAACCGGAAGTAAGATTCACATAAATTCACCTCAAGATTGACTGACAGAGAATGCTTTTAGCATTAAGTCCGCTTTATGTTCCATTACTGTTTTGTAAAGTTCATTAAAGAATATACATCGTCATGTCATTCCCAATACAGGGGTAGACAGAGGTCTAGACAATTAAGTCGTTTCGACCCACTTTCCACCGAAGACATTTTTGGGATTTTCACATAAACATACACAAGATTTTCATTCAAGAATAAATAAAATTAATTCATATATTAATATAAAAGATTCTAAAATAATGAAGCCTGTAATACATACGTTTCTGTTTTTATTAAAATGTATTATTAGAAAAGGTATATGAAAAACATAATTTAATAAGAAGAAACCACCAGAATATTTCGCGAACTCATTTCATTTCATTTTATTGATATTTCATTTAAATTAAAAATAATTTCACTTATATATATTGCTATGCCCAAATGGCTATCATGATGTACTAGCCGACCCTAAACTGTCTTATGTTTACTCATGAATGCAATAAAAACTTTGACTTTGACTTTAAAATACATAAAAAATAAAAATGTGAACCTGCGACTTGTAAAGCCTGGTCCAGTGTAGCTGCATTTTTATCTTCTTTTTCAACTAACTCCGTAACTGTATTAATTTTTTGACCAGTCATTTTTCCACATTAAATTATGAAACCTTTTATATTCAATTGTACTATAAATTTAAACATATCACATGTCAGAAATCACTTGTTTTATAGCATTATTGCAAACGTTTTAATAAACACAGAACTAACAGACGACCGTTCTCTTTGCCAGTTACTACACTGCTAATTTTTGAAACTTTGATAATATTATAAACTGTGTACACGGTAACTGATAATCAGCTTAAAGTATTTTCGCAAATCATCGCTATATCTTTACCACACATGTTGGTTCATCATTTAATAAACCCGGAAAAATTTGGTTTCTTTATATTATAATATTAAAACAAAATAAATAAATATCTTCACTGCAGGTATGTATTACTTATATTTAGCGACATGAATGGGCGTGCACGGTTCCAAAAAATTCTCAACTAAATAAAAATTAATTCCCTTTTAACATTTAGAAAGATGAAGGTTGTGACAACTTCGCCTGTGAGATTGCCTAGCAAAACAGTCTTGCCATATAAAGTCACCCTTTAAGCATCTTACTCCTCATTATTAGAGAAGAACAGGCTAGCTGGATAAACAATGGAATGATTCACTAGCTAGCCTTCTAGCTATGTTACTAATGAATTTCTCTTACAATATAGTCAATGAAAAATCAGCAGAAATGTTTCAAAAGCTAAGAAGCTATTCAGCTTAATTACAAGATTTTATGTGCAAGAACACGTTTGAGTTTCTTACGTTCATTATTCATTACTAGCCACTTTTGATTCCCGAAGCTAGAAATGAAATATCTTTTTATCTTCAGACATTTTCCCAATACTGTGTCAGATCTAGACAATTAAGTACTTTTGAACCACCTTTCGCCGAAGCTTTTTTTGGGATAACAGTCCAAGTTAACGTTATAATATTCTTACATAATATATTTAAATAGATAAAGATTTGTATAAATATATGTATGTAACATAAAACATTTATGACTTGAACACAACTTCAATAACCCCAGCGGTATTAGAACCTGCGACCCTTCGCTTTAAAGGCAAGGGTCATTATCAATTAGGTTATTGGGTCGTCTTTGGGATTTAGATAAAAATAATCTTACGACAAGAAAAGATCGACTGAGATAAACCATTGTATGTAAATTCCAGTATTTTTTACCATTCGTAATCAAACACAACGATCGTTCATAATCAGAGTATAATTGAAGTATAACCACAAAAAAAGCAAAATCTCAAGCAAATTATCACGATACCCGATAGTCACGATAGCCGAGTGGTTGGGTGGTCGGAATTTCGAGGCCATAGACCCGAGTTCGATCCCCAGTTCGATCACCAGTTGGTAGGCTCGTACCAATGGGTTTTTCAAAAAACTTATGTACGAATATCGTTGGCTTGGACATAAAGATGGCGACGGGCTCACCACCTGTCACGTTGTCCTGAAAATAAGGTGGGTCGAAGCCACCTTCCTCCGAAGATATTTTCAGGATAACGTGGTGAGCCCGTCGCCGTCTTTATGTCCAAGCCAACGATATAATGCGTACATAAGTTTTTGAAAAACCTATTGGTACGAGCCTGCCACCTGGGGTTCGAACTCGGTTCTCTCGACTGGAAATTCCGACCACCCAACCACTCGGCTATCGTGACTAACCCTTTCACAGATTATTTTAATTTGAATTATATATAAAATTTAGATTTTATAATATAACGTAAGTATAATTATAAATTAAAATAATTTAAGGTTGTCCGGCAGAGGGTTGCAACCATACTGTCTGGCAATGAGCAACGCGAGTTTTGATATTATTATGAATCAAATATAAAAAAATTCAGTTTTATTTTATGATAAATTTGAGATGGAATTTTATACACCTTTGATACCTGTGACCTGCCAAAGCCACCGTTGCCTCAGCTTCATGGGTGGCGATCATTATTACCTGTACTAGGGACACACATAGAAAAATTTTCAGCTTTTATTAAAATCCGAAGGTCTGGCACTCACGGGCTCTTGTTCTATCAGTTGCCAAGGTGTTGCCGCATATTTTACGAAGAGATCACATCTCCACTGCATTCAACTTGCTTTTATGCTTCTTCTTGCATACCCAGGTTTCGCTGTCATGTAACAAATTCGGTAACAGCACTGCGTTATGCAAGGCGTGTAATTTTCACTACGCCTTGCCTTTTGACCAACGCAGTCAACCGTTGACTCTCCACATCTATATCACATCTTCAATCCCGACTAAAAGCACTCCCGAAGTATACAATTTCATTCACCTGTTCTAGACATTCCTGATTTACCCATATTTCACACATCGATCCAATAGTGTTAAAAATAATGTAAAAATACTCTGGAGCTCTCCGGTTACTATTATATTTATAGAGTTTGTTAGAGACATCAATTAGATACTATTTATCTTATTACTTTAAACAAGATAATCATGTGCTCCGCTATATAAATTAAAAGTTGGTATCTTATATAAAGTAAAAAAATTAAAGTAACCCTATCTGCTTGACTGTTTGTAATGTAGGCCCAGTTAGCGGCTTACTTGATTTCGATGAAATTTACATTTATAAACATCGCAACTGTGCTGGCGAGATAATATATAGCTATACATTTCGATCCTGACATATATACTCTTCTAGCTGCGTCTACTTTCTTCATATTTTTAATAAATACGGTTCGTAATATCACATTTACTTAGAACGCCCTGTATTTGATCGAGAAACGTTCAGTCTGGTCTTCCCATTCCAAAATTTTCAATCACAATCTCTAGCAAAGATTATAAGTATTAAGTTTAAGTATTCTATTTTCAAGCTTGTTCTGCTATACACAACTTTCACTAAAATTTGATAACGATATAACTGCATCTAACAGATTCACAAACGCACTCTTCGAAAATAATATTTAATAATAATTCTTATATAATCACGATAGCCGAGTGGGTGGTTGAACGGCGTTCGAGTCAAGAGACAGTTCGAGTTCTATCCCCACGTGTACGGCTCGGACCCATGTGTATTTTTCAAAATTTAGGTACCAAAAAAGTCTTCGGTGAAAGGTGGCTTGAATGGACTTAATTGTCTAGACGTTTGTCTACTCCAGTGTTGCAAATAGCGAGAAGATAAATATTTTTTATGAAATTCAGTCAATCCAACATACTTTAATTACGAAACAAAGATGTAGGTAAGGTCTACTTAAAGTATAAATGTAACAATTTTAAGATAATTTTATTTTTGATTTTTTATATGGTCAGTTGTCTTGTAGTAGCAGTTGTAGTAGACCTTTCTGTCTTGGAGGGCGTCCAAATCTAACTAATGTGTCGCCTGAGCGCCGTTACTGTGTCGTTACTGCGTCGTTACAGCGCCGTTACTGCGTCGTTACTGTGTCGTTACTGTGTCGTTACTGTGTCGTTACTGTGTTGTTACTGCGTCGTTAATGCGCTGTTACTGCGTCGTTACTGCGCCGTTACTGTGTCGTTACTGTGTCGTTACTGCGTCGTTACTGAGTCGTTACTGCGCCGCTCGCGCGCCAGCTACGCGCCGCGCTCCCTTTGAGCATAGAATATTCACCAGACGCAGCAAGATAAACACGTCTCTACGTTTTTCATTCCCTCTTATATTAAGCTAAGGTATTTTTCTAGTTTTTTTCCTTCAAATTAATAACACAATAGGTACTGGCAAATTTATTTTATTGTAATAATGGACATGAATAAAAACTCTTAATTAAGCATCATTTAAAATTCATAATAATTAGTACATCTTTTGATACTCAATGAAAATTATTATTCTTTTGACCTGTAACGATTACAGGTCCAAACAACAACATGGTTTTACAGTTTTGGGTACACTTTGTGAATGTTTTTTTTCACACTCGTTTAGTTTGTTTTGTATTAATAACTTTTGGTTAGCCAATCCCTCAACATCTCTTTTTAATTTCTTAATAACATTATGTAATGGGAGTAATTTTTCCTCATAGACACTATTAAAGATCTCTTGCAGATTTCCATCGCTCTTTGTTTTATCTTGAAAATATATTTGCATATTTGTCCTCGAATTATCATAATCATTATTTCTATATTTGTTTGTAAACGAGCAATCGATGCCTTCTGAAACAGAACAGGGAATATAATGTTTTACATTACATTATATATTATTAGAATGTGAGTTATACTGCGTATAATGATTTATCATAATTGTGAAACCAGAATTAATAATTAATTAACCATGTGTTTAAAAAATATAAAATAGGACTAATATTTGTTTTAAAGATAACTTCTTACTTGTGTTAGATAAATCTTTAGTCGAAAGCTGTAAATCGCTATCTTTTTTTCTGGTTGCCTCTCGCGCCTGTGTAATTTTTAATGATAATTTTTTACCCTCATCAATTGGGATTCTTATTTCATCACCATTTGGCCTTATGACGGTTTTAAAATGTAAAATGTTATCATTTGGATAGCGTTTTGTAATATCTGCGTAAGTATCGTCAATTGTCCTAATAAAAGCTTTATTGTCTTCGTTACAAAAACTATGGAGTGCTATATTTAGATGAATAAAGTCTTCTTTATTACTAATCGGAGGGAGTTGCTCACTGTCTTGTGTGTCTTCATTTTCTTTAACAATTATTATTTCAGTTTTTAAGGGAATTTCCGTTCTATGTAGAATATTTGTTGATGACTCTTTTAAATTGCTTTTTATTTTATTTACTTCGTTATAAAATTTACTTGAATTATTTTCTGACGTCATGTCTTTATAATCAGTTGGTGTTGTAGGAAGATTTTGCAACATGTTAAGAGATGCAAAAAGTAAAGGTGATCCGTTGTTATTTGTTGCTGTTATATTATTATCTGTTTTTAGCAGGAATGAACTTAAGCTATTTAATTGACGTAGGGACAAGTTACTCTTAGATGTCATCTTAACGTTGTTAGATTTTGCATTCGTTTTCATTGACTCTTTACTAGAATTCTTGTATTCGTCAATAGTTGAATTTCTTTTCATTGCTGCTATCATCTTGCTTTCTTTTCTTTGAATAGATGCATCAGATTTAATGTCATCATTTATCTTTCCGTTTCCTTTAAAATCACTACCATTCGGCGACATCTTTAACATTTTACTCATCTCACTTTGAATCGATGTTTTAGATGCAACATAGTCAATTTTGTTACTTTCCAAGGGTTTAAGAATAATGTGTGAAGTGTCTGAACCGAATTCATTTGCAATGTTGTCTTTAATATTAGAAGCTTTTTCATTGGTCTGTGGTATATAATAAATCAATACAATAATAATAACACAATACAAAATAGTTAACAAATGTCAAAATTCGTTAATGTAAAATCACATTTTATCCATGAACCATCCATACAATTTCCCCCTTTCTCTCATGTTATCTAATTATTGCTAAACATTGAAGCATGGAAAGTTTTAATATCAATATTCACTACGATACACTAGACTAGTGAAAGGTTACTAATGAAAGGGATTTATCAGCTTGAACATTGTGACCTTTTAGAACTTTGATATTTTTCTTTAATAGAGTAAGGAAATGAATCACCACATTTGGACATAGTTACATTAAAACGTTCCTACCCACAAGTCACACAACAAATGGGTTACAATCACAGGTTTGATTTTTTTGTAATATGTCAAAATTATTTTCGCTAAAAAAGTAATGTCCCCTTTTAATATTTAAGTAATAGTAAAATCTATGAAAGGGTTAGTCACGATAGCCGAGTGGTTGGGTGGTCGGAATTTCGAGTCGAGAGAGCCGAGTTCGAACCCCAGGTGGAAGGCTCGTACCAATAGGTTTTTCAAAAACTTATGTACGTATTATATCGTTGGCTTGGACATAAAGACGGCGACGGGTTCACCACCTGTCACGTTGTCCCGAAAATATCTTCGGTGGAAGGTGGGTCGAAGGGACTTAACTGTCTATACTAGACCTCTGACTACCCCTGTATTGGGAATTGCATGAAAATATTCGACATTGTGACCTCTTAGAACTTTGATAATTTATCATAAGATAAAATTATTCATATAAATAAATAAATATCTTCACGCAATTCCCAATACAGGGGTAGACAGAGGTCAAGTCTATCGTAAATTATTCATAAGAAGACGATATAACAAAAGTTACAAATTACATCGAATGTAATATTTTTTGACAATAATATTATTTATCGTGGAACGTGTTAGCAAGTCTGTGTAATTTTTTTCATGAGAATTTTTTGCAGAGTTTGTCGTAACTTATTATATTTTAAGATATTAACTTAAATAGTAAAATATGAAATTTATTAATAAACAAAAATTGTGCGTAAACAATCGGAAATATGCCAAATAGATTTATTACCATATTACTATTAACATGCTATATTTTTCCTTATGAGACATATATATGAGTAATATATAAAATAATAAATATTTATATAAGGAGGATTATATTCAAAGGATTATCATAAAAAAGGCCACAAATTTTATAGATCTGCATGTGCAAAAGTCATTTTTTTTACTAGAACAACACAGCTTTTTAAAATATGAATGTAGCAATCTAGGACAATAGGATGTAAAGATTAAACTTACTTTTACATTGAAAGTTTCAAATGAATGGGATATGTTTTCTAATATATTACTTGTTCCATTAACACCAGCTTCGTCTTTTATAGATTTTAGGCTTAAATCATCGGTTGCAACTTTTCTAATATTATTACTGTGTGATTCATTTTTTGGTTCGGTTGCATTTTCCACATTTTTTAAAAGAAAATCGTCACTATTTTTATTAAAATTTGAACGTTCTTGCTCACTATTCTCTAAAACAACAACTTGATCAGAACTTTTAAAATCTTCTTCAAGAGTATTTTTAGGACTTAATGGATTGTTTGTATGTACAATAGACACGTTTTCTCCTTTAAAATCAGTCTCGGAACTATCTTCTAATACTGTAAGTTTATGTTGTAGTGAATTAATTCTTTGTTGATTTAAACCATTCATTGGCAACCCTTCAGTTGATGGAGCATTACCGATAATCAGTAGATTATCGATATGAGAATTTTCAGATTCGGACATTTTGGTAAAATTTATGGCCTCATTATTATTATGTTTAATAGTATTTTCTGATTCAATCATTGTTAAAGAGCTACAATGTGAATTTAATAATTGGATATTGTAAGTAGGATTAACCTCATTTTTATCGTCCTTATCAGATATTAGGGTAATTTTATTAGTTTCAGCGATACTCATTCCAACTTTTCCTACATCATTAATTTTATCTGTACTTTGCTTTCCTGACCGCAAGAATTTTAAATCTGACGTATAATTGGTGTAAGTTTCTGTTTTAATATTTTTTAAAGGAGTAAATTGGTCAATTGACATGCTACTGCTTCCTTTGGAATGAATATCACTTCTATTGTTGTTATTGGATTGTATGTTTATTTCACCACTCTTAAATTTGTCCATAGAAGTTTTATCTAACTCATGTTTTGCAGTAGTTATTTGTTTATTTTCAGTTTCCTGAACACTTTGCTTTTCAGTCTCCTTAAAATTTGAATTCGTATTTATGGAAGTCAAAGTACATATTTCGCTATTCTCATTATCCTTTGCCAAAGTATACGTTTTATTATTGTTATCTAGAGTTATTTCTGCAAGTCTAATGTAACTTTGAGAGGATCCTTTGTTTTCTAGTTTAAAAGAACCATTAATAATATCATCAACATTTAAGGAAGATTTTTGAGAATTGTTAACATTACTATGATCTTTTGTAACTTCTGTTAAGCTTGCGCTAATATTACTCAAGGCAAGAGATTCTGGATGAACTTCAGTGTCTAAAGTATCTTGATCTTTCGACTGCATTACGTCATTAAGATTATATAATTCCGGTTCCTGATTTTTCAAAATATTAGACTTAGGTACTTCGAGGTCTGGATGTGAATCTCGGTCATAAAAGTTGTTTATTTTATCATTTATTCCGAAAGTATTTGTTTGAAAGTCTAGAGTGTTTTCATCAGTGAGTGAGTCATTCACTACATCACAAACAACCGGTGGCTCTGATTTCTGACCATTTATAAAGTCCATGGTTACGTTTGTTTGGCAATTTAATCCTGTTTTACCTAAATCATTAATTTCTGGTTTTGGGAAATCTGTTAACTCTGTTATGTCATTTTTTTGAGATCTGTTTAGATTCTTTAGATTTGGAATAACACTATCAATTGCATCATTTTCTTCTATATTTTTGCACACTTTTTCTTTTTTTTCTTGATCAGAAATAACTGGTAATGTATTTGTTAATGGTATCTCTGCCTTTGAAGTGCGTAAAAGAATATTTGATTTGTAATCATAGTTTCTGAGAACACTATTTTTCTTTTTGCATTTTAAATCAGTACTAGAAGATTCGTGCAATGGATCGATAGCATGACAGAGTGTACCATTTGAAATATCTTTGGTATGTTGTTCAATTAGTAAATCATTATTTGCCCTAGTTAAATCTGTACTATATTTCTTAGTCATGGTTGATTTAGAATTCTGGTTAGAAACTGAGGTAAGAACTGGTCCCAAAGAAACATTATCGTTTGTAACAGTGTGTATAATATCAGTTGCCTCTTTGCTTGGTATAAGTGACAAAACTACTCCGGAATTAAATTTACGATGTTCATATTCCTTTGAGAGGATATTATCAATATTTTCGTCGTTTTTTGTTTTTATTTTATTGGAAACGGTAGATTCAGTACCTTCTTTTGCCTGAAAACTATTATTTTTAACAGATATGCTTTCGTCATTTTGTTCTACTTTACTGCATATACCATCTACAATACTTTCTTGTTCTTTTGAAAGTTTTATTTTCTTTGAAGAGATGAAATATGTTTCAATATTTCCATTTGAATCATTTAAGGAATGTGTTTCTTTGAAACTGTTCCGATAATTCTTTGGTCTCTCAGTTTTAATTAACTCAGAAGAAAGCGAAATCGAAGGATAGGTTATAATAGAATTTGAATTCTGTGTAGGCAATAAATCTCTCTCTGGAGGACAGAGAGAATTATCGTTTTTAATATCTGAAATATGACCCGGTTTATCTTTACAATTTTTCATATGTACAAGATTTTTTTCTGATGTTGATGATGTCTTCAATTTCGGCAAATATAAATATTTGTCTTCATTAAAAGGAGGATCTAAACAACCACCTTAAAAAAATAAACGTAACAATATTTATTGTATAGGTATTCACGTTGTATTTAATATTGCGGCTAGAAGATGACAGAAGAATATAATAAGGCCTCTAAGACACCGACGACCTAGCTTTACGACTATTGGTTACGGCTAAATACTTGGGATATTCAATTCTGCGATTCGCTATGGGAAATAGTTCCAAGGCATCGTATACGCTAGTATTACGATAGGCAGTTCAATGGGCTGGTTAAGGGAAGAATAAAGAATAGAGTAATTTAATAATTTTAAAGAAGTAATTTTTTTATGAATAAGTTACCTGGTTTACATTTTCCTAAAATGTCTTTATGTACCACTTTTCTAGTTTGTGATGCTTCTAAAGTATTATAATTTTTTGTCAATGTAAAATTTTGCTTTTCCTTGACATTATTTAAGGGGTTGACCATTAGTTCCGAACTATGTTCTCCTTTATCGGTTTTATTTTGTATATTGTTGCCGTACTCATAATCTTCATCGTCACTTTCAACACCTAAGCAACGACCTAATTAAACAGTATATATTATTACAAACGAGCTCTTTGTGTTTGAATGTATTTATGAATAGGAATATCTGAGAGAAGCTCGGATCCTACTCTCTCTCTAAGGGTATCATATGAGCAAATTCCTCGAAGAGGGGAGGGAGGGTCAAGAATACTCGGATGTTTGTGCATGTATAAAGAAAATTATGGATCTGAATTTTCAGTCACGTAAGCCAAATGGTTGGGTGGTCGGAATTCGAGTCAAGAGACCCGAGTTAGATACCCAGGTGGCAGGCTCGTAGCAATGGGTTTTTTCAAAAACTTATGTTCGAATTTTATCGTTGGCTTGGATCTTAAGATGGCAACGAGCTCACCACCTGTTACGTTGAAAACTACCTTCGGTGAAAGGAGAGTCGAAACGACTTAATTGTCGAGACCTTTGTCTATCCCTGTATTGGGAATTGGGTGAATATATTTTTTTATTCTGTAGTATTCTGTTAGCATTATGTTACGATGCTACTGCAGCCCATGTAAACAACTATAAGCGAAAGTTGCAACTTAGATTTAATGCTTCATAGCCCATGATTAACCTGACTCTTTATACCTCTTAAACCTGAGCATAGCAGTTGTTACAATGCAATTTCGCAGCAGAATTAGGCATAGATTGCGTCTACAGTATAACAGGAATCGATCAAAACACTTGCAACTTCATACCTCGTTTAAATATGTGGAATATTCGTTTTTGTTTTCGTAATGGCTTTTTGATAGATTCATCTTGTTCCATAAAAACGTTAAAAGACATAATTGTTTGGTCACTAGAACTTCGTCGAGTTTTTTCATTACTGTGCATTGTACGATCAATTTTCGGTATCGAAATAATGCCTTGACGCAAAAATTTATTTTGTCTCGTTTTCTGTAGTCTTATTTTGACGTTTAATGGTGTTTTGTTTGTAGACGTTTGTCCGCTAACATTATCTTGAGGCACTGCTTCGACTTCAAAAGCTAAGCTTGCCATAATTTGATCCAATACTGATTGGTTTTTCATTTTGTTGAAAGGAGAAATAATATTTTAAAATGTTTTGAATCTGCTAATAATATTTGCTTATAAAATTAAGTGCGGATCCACCCTGTAAACATTAAGAACATATATTTTTTAGTCAAAAAGTAAATTAAAACGAATTTACGCACTCCGTGGTCGAATAACGTACACACCGGTTTTCGTCAGTACTGAGGTTCTAAATTCAATTCCCAGATGGGTCAATGAAGAATTATTCTTTTTCTATAATATTTCGAGTTTGAGTGTCCGAGATACCTTCACTCTTTGATTCTTTAACATAAGTGCTATAGCTACATATTTAGCGATCGTTGCAATGCAGGTTATGACGTCCCTATCAATTAATCTTTTATTTTAAGTAATAATCAGTCCAAAAATAATTTTTAAATAATTTTTTTTGGGATGGATAATTTCTCCTTTGCAAAAAAATCCTGTTTTATACACATACATACGGTCATCGAATAATTATTACTAACATATAGGTGTCATTGACCGTAATACTAATCTATTGCATAATTTATAGTAGAAAATATATTCAGAACTAACTTTAATCATGCTAAAATTAACACACTGAATATTTTACCTTACCTTCTTACAGAGATACAGAGTTACACTTTTATTAAATGACTTATTTTTAATGACTTAGCAATTTAAAAATTAGCCACATAACATTTTTATAGTTGTAAGTCATATTCGAATTCATTACACATTTCTATACCTGTGGTACCTGATAATTGTATGAATTGTCAAAACGTGTTTAACGTCATAAAAATATAACATAGTCGCATATCTACTATAGTTTTAATTTTCTAAACAGTTACTTTTGATTGTTTTTGTTGAGAGAAGGAAATTAAAAATAAATTATGATTATCAAAAGAGAAGTATACATTATTTTTATTCATTAAACACTAGAGAATAAACACCTCTGTTGGATACAAAGTTACGTCGCTTACTAAGCACGTCTAAATTTCTACATAGACTATCATTACTTTCACACGCAAACAATGGCTTTTTAGATAAACCTAACAAAACACATTTGTTAATAATTTCATTTAACATGATTTTCAGTGGAAACATTTCTTTTTCCATTGCCTGCATGAATATACTCAGGCGTAGCGCAGGTATAACTTTAGGTTCTGAACTAAATTTCAAATCAGAAGTAATGCTTCTATCCAGGGTTAGCTTTGAGTTCTCCTGAGAACTTCTCAATGTGTTTTGTTTTGAGGTGTTTGTATATCGTTTACTTAAGTTAAATTCTTTCGTTTGAAATAGGCAACATAATTTGGAGCTATAAAAAGTTGTATCCTGATATACAGTTTTCAGTAATGGCTGTAATTCAGTCCCAAGCGAGAACAGTGACGTAAATGTTGATTTCGGTTTTGATTTTATTTTGATATTAGTTATTGTTTGTACAGACTTAATATCAGTAAAGTCTGTTTCCGATGGATCTTCTTTTCCTTTAACGTTTGTATGTGTTTTACTTATTTTTAAATTGCTTAAAGTTTTCGTAACTGAAAAAAATAATAATAAAAAAGTATTTTAGTTACATATGTAAAATTCTTTTGTTTTATTGATATTATCTTATTCTTCTTTACAGCCTATGAAGAGTCCACTGCTGAAGATAGGCCTCCCCTAAAACTTTCCACAGTGAACGGTCCTCAGCTACCTGCTATTCACTACCAGCTATCCATCGACTTCCCGCTACATTTTGCAAGACGTCACACCCTCTCGTGGGGGGTCTGCCAACACTGCGTTTGCCTGTACGAGGTTGCCACTCGAGAACCTTTCTTCCTTAACGTTTGTCAGTTCTATGAGCTATGTGGCCGGCCCATTGCCACTTCAACGTCCTGATTGTTACGACTGTGTCGGTTACCCTGGTTCTGCTGCGGATGTCATCTTTACGGATTCTATCACGCAAAAAAACACCGAGCATAGCCCTTTCCATGGTACGCTGAGCAACTTTGAGCTTCCTCATACGGCCTGCAGTGATATTATATTGTATTAATATTATTTGTTTCAAAAAGTTTCAAGAATGAAATTTGTACCCTAAATTTTAATTGTGATACATTTATAAGTAAATTTAATGTAACTTGCAATAATGTAAAAATTATGTTGCCAAATATTTTCTGCCGATAAAAATTTCTGACCTATCAGTAGGCAGTTTGCTGTTTTATATAATTCGCTTATACAACAAACATATATGATACGTGAATACCAAATTACCCGACTATTCTCTTTAAATGATAATTACTCTCCAGTAATTTTTATCATTAATAAATAATAATAATTGTATAAAATATTGTAATAATTGTACGCACGAAATCCACCTTTTTATTTATCCATACTCCAATCTCAGGTCTGCTGGAAGAAATTTCTTAAGAAATAAGCAGTACCTTTGTACAAACTTTTTCTCTTATTATATTTCTTCTTTCATTTGTATTGTGTGAATAAATAAATAAATAAATAAATAATAATAAATAAATACATATATAGATAGGGACAACATCACATACATTACTCCGATCCCAATGTTAGATGCTATAGCACTTGAGGTATGGGAATCGGAAACAAAGAAGGCACCACAAACACCCAGACCCGACAAAAGGTAGAAAAAGTGGTTTTTCTACATTGACCCGACCGGGAATCGAACCCGAGACCTCGGCATGGCGTCACCTTGAAAACCAGTGTTTACGCCACTATTCCACAGAGGATGTCAATTTTTATCATTCAAAGAGAATAGAGCATTGGGAAACACGTTTGGCGAAGAGTTTCCTTGATTAAATTTAACTAATTGTTAAATTTAATCAAGGAAACTCTTTTTTTTTACTGCCATTGAATCTTACAATTTCCGAAATGAGGTATTAAGAAGTTTGTTAAGAATATGAACCTGTATTGAAGTCCTCTTCAGGTACGAACTGATTTGAATCATACTGATTTTGATTTTTCCACATTCCTCTTATAGTTTCTTTACCTTTTGAATCCTTATTTTTTTCCTTCTTGTATTCATTATTTAAATTTAGTATATGGTCCTTAGTAAATATAATATTAAGTGTTTTACTATTTTTATCAGATATCTTTTTCTTAGGGATAGTAATATCACTTATAATTCTTGAAACATCACCTGAGCCCATGTCTATATTGCTTATAGATGTTGTATGTAACAAATCGACACAGGAATAATATATTTTAGTATCTTCATTATAATACTTTGGGTCAAGTTTTCTAAATATAATTTTATAGTTCATAGGTACAACATATTCAACGAGGTCATGCCCCTGATTCCATTTTACATTTTCAATGTTTTCCACACATGATAGTTCAGGTACTATCTCTAAACACAATTTTGAATTTTTCCGATGGAACAGAGGTGTAAATTTAATTCTAATAGAAGTAGTTTCCATTGAAAAAATTAAATAAAACTGAAAATTAAAAAAAAAACTAAATAAAAAAAATACAAAATATTTACCTAAACATATTTAGATGTACGAGCCATGTCTAAAATTTTAACGAAATGTTAAAATGTATTTCAACTTTTGATAAAATTTAACTTACATTTACTCTGAATGGGCCATAGCATACTAATTATATGAGTATATGTAACGTTACATATTTTTAATACGAGCAGATTGTGGAACGATTAGTTCCTTTACATTGAAATTATAAGAAACCTAACCCAATTATTAGAAATAGCACTATACCTTTTAATTATAAGTTTACGAAAATTTTTTCATCAAAATGCGGTGTTGATAATGAAAATTAAAAAATAAAGAGACAGTACACGAAAAAATTTTGATGAATGTAACACGATAAAATTTTGATCAGTGAAATGACATTTGTGTAATGAAGTGATAAATTGACAGTGACATACTTGACTTATTTTTTTGTGTTATTATAAGTTGATAGTCCATTGTACTATGTGACATAGATAATACGTACATAATTGAGGCTTTAATATAAAAGAAATTATAGATATTACTAATAATCTATACATATAAATAAAATGGGTGTGTCTGTTTGTAATATTGAAATAACCGTTTTTACTACATGTATATGAATATATAATCTGCTAAATAGAAATCCGCAAAGCACTGGAGGATTGGGAACGAGGTTTTCCCCTTAGGGGGGAAGCGGCAACCTCAGATATGCCGACGACACAGTCCTTATTACGACCTCTATGGAAGATATGGAAGAGCTTTCGCAAAAAATTGAAGCGGAGGGTCTGAAACTAGGCTTGACCATTAACAGAAGCAAGACAAAAATAAGAAAGTTGACCGAACAGGAAAACTTCCCAAAACCAACATTATACCATCTGTAGACATCGTGGAAGATTATATATCCCTAGGGTTATGCAGGTTATATATGCAGTAATGGCAGTTGATAAAGAGACTTTCATTGACAGATAGCTAATATTATAAGGAGTAACATAGGCTACTTTTATTTTAGAAACATAATTAGGGTTCCGTTTTAAGTGTTAAACTGCGGGCAAAGCCGCGGGGGGCTGCTAGTAAATAATAAGTTTAATAAGTTTTGGACGTAAATTGTCATTTTAGTTTTAATAATTTTTTGTCTTATCTTATTCCAATGTAATGTAAGTTTTCAAGTGATAACTTTATGATTTTATACTCTAATAAAAAATATGTTGGTATATATTTGTAGATGTACTACTATTTAGGGTCTATATTTGTACAACCTCATGTACGATGTAATCAATATGAATTGTATGATTGAAATCTTACAATCAATTTTTTTGGTCAAGGTCAAGTTTCGAGTCTTCGGGTGCTGATTAAAAATTGATTTCAAAAAGTATGAATAAAAATATTTAATAAACTTTTCTTAATAGTCACGATAGCCGAATGGTTGGGTGGTCGGAGTTTCGAGTCATGAGACCCGAGTTCGATCTCCAGGTGGCAGGCTCGTACCAATGGGTTTTTCACAATGGGTTTTTCACACTTATGTACGAATTATATTTTTTTATAGGAAAAGGGAGGCAAACGAGCAGGTGGCTCACGTGATGGTAAGTGATTACCGCCGCCCATGAACACCCGCAGATACCAGAGGCATAGCAGATGCGTTGCCTCCCTTAGAGTGCCCCCCTTCCCCATAATTGGGGGAGGAGGGTGTGTGAGCCACCGGTTACCTGCACTGACCAGACGAAACGCAGAAGTTTGTTAGACTTCTACTTTACGCCGGTATTCTGTGAGGTCGTGGTACTTCCCCGGTCGAGCCAGCCCATTCATGCAACAACAAAAGTTGATGCGTGGCTCTACCACTGTCATAATTATGTCGTTGGCTTGGACATAAAGACGGCGCGGGCTCACCACCTGTCTCGCTCTCTCGAAATTATCTTCGGTGGAAGGAAGGTAAGGCTATCAGGCACTCGTCCCTACTGACCGAACCTACCCTAGTAACTAAAATAGGTACGTTTATGAAGTAAAAATGAATAGGGTACCGATCGCCGTAACTCACTTGCTGAACTCAGTAAAAATCAACGCCGTGACAAAATAAATGTGTGAGCTTCAATTCCAAAAGCAACAATTTAACACGCAAGAGGATTTTTCTTGCATTAATTTTAATGGTATGTTTATTTTATATTTGAATGTTTCATAATGTAATTTGTAAGTTGTTTTTTCCCCTGTTTTTTTTTCAATGCAGTATGTGTCTTACAGGGTATGGAAAAACCGATGTTTCTTTCTTTATAGATACGGCGAGGACAGAATTCATTAATTGTAAAAATAGTTAAGATTTCTGCAAGCGAAAAGAAAAACAAATAAAACATGGATTACTTTTTTTTATTTTCCACAACACTTCCTACTATACAATAATCGCATTGCATCTTTGAATTTTTACAAATGTTTTCGGAATTTCGTACGATATGCCTATGATTTTAATTTATTGCTTCGTAATTTACAATCAAAACTCACATGTTTCATTAGCCTACGATAGCAGAATTCCGAGCCTATGATGTACAATTATTGAAAAATGTTTGTAAAAGTATAAAAAGGTAGTGACAAAAACATATTGATTATAATAATCACAGATCTATTGTAATTTAAGTGCCTTCGCAGGGCTAACAATTACTTACGTGGTTTTTTATAACCAAAATGTGTTACAAACTCAGTAATTCGCGCGACAAACATTTTAAGGTTATTTATGTTGTTTATGGTCGATGTGTTTGACCACTATTTTACACACATTTTTTAAACTATTTTTTATTAAGTGACTTAATACAATTTACTCAAAATTACTTACAATATTTACAGTACTATCCCTATGCCTTAATTTTAAAATATATATATTTGTATTTATTTTAAACAGGATTACTTATCTACAAATTTGTATATTATTAGCTAGCTATAAGTAAATTCTGATAATGTTTCAGAAACGTAAACTAAATAATATAAACTTGTTAAACTTTATTTTCAAATGTAAATAAAAACTTTAAAGAAACTTACAGTTTGAGAAACAAAGTAAATAAATTATGTCATCAACGCAAAATATATACAAGAATATTTAATCCAAATAATCATGACTAGTAATTAATAAAAAGTATTAATAATACTAATGTATTTACTTAAAGCGTGTGGTATATAAGTTGTAACAAAAATTATGAAAGTTAAGCACATATTGGCACGCTTTATTTACTTACTAACATAAAAAAAACACAAAAATTAAATATACGGCGGCAAATGAAACCTAAATATATTGTACCTAAAAGTGTAAGATCTATAGCGTACTATGTATATCATTTATACTAAAACTAGACTAGATTTTAGACTAGGTATCTGAGATCAATTCGAAAGCCAATTTTATCTAGTATTTTAATTTTTTCCTTAACATAATTACATTTCTAATTTGAATCCTTGGTTTTACCTCAAAACTGAAGTTCAGAAATATTGTACAAAAATGGCATGAAATTAAAACAAATGTATTTACACAAATACGATCCTTGCTCGAAATACATCGACTTCAGAATGAAAAAATGAAAATAGCGTTATTTACGTTTAGCCGCGCAGTGGAATGTAATTAATTTAATCTAATAAAGTTTTATTATAAATAAATAATCCCATAAAAATAATAATCCCATGCCATACATTTTCAGAATAATATTCGATTACAGAAGGTATTATGAGACACATCATTAAAAGTAAAATCACTAGCGGTTTAAATATTTATCACTCTGACTCTGACTACTTTTTAGGCGTTTATAAATCCAATTATTTTTGTCACATTCCAATTCCAATCTCGTCACATTTCATCCATAGACCCTAACTACGAAGAACTAGTAATACGTACACACTACATACACAGACTAGATACAACTATTAATATTGCAGACATGTCCCACCTATCGTGTGCATCTTACTCGTACTTTCCTAGACCTACCTACTCGAATTTGTAACTTCAATCGTGCTCTGATTTGTCATGACGTGACAATTGTAACCGAACGTAGTCCTTATCCAGCTCAGATGTTGCTGTATAAAAAGTTCCAAAACAATCGAGCTTTGCTCATAATTTAACAGCGCATTATTATAAATTAAAAATAAAAACATAATTAAAAAAAATCTCAATACACGATGACAAAAATTTCTTTATGAATTTTAATTCTTAAACTTTATCTTTGTACTAGTTTTTAGTTAGCCTTATCTTTGTGATATCTATTAAGACATTTATGATATTTAAGATATTTATTAATAAAAAATATTTCACATAATTCCGTGAAATTAATGAAACATGTTAAGATGCCCGATTCGAAGAGAAGAATCACAATAAATCTCCCACAAATGAGCACACTTAACTTTGGTTGTTTCCATATGCGCAAAAACATTTTATTTGAAATTGAAAAGTGTGAAATAATTCTATACTACCATTATTATCGCAATAAAATACTGTAACTCTAGAGCCAAAAAAGAGAGTGAGTGTGTAAACTGTGAGCTACTCATTGATTCTACGATTTATTAAAACAACATATACATGAATGGTGCCTATTATGGTTTTTACATGTGCCCACTGCACATGAAAAAAATATCTAATATAGATTATGGAGAATAATTGTGGGCTTATCATAAATATCATAAAAATAAGGTTTATCTAACATACAGGCAAAATATTTTTTTATTTTTCGGTATAATTTCCAAAATATCAAATCAAATAAAATTTTGTATTAATACTCAATTGCTTTTGAAAATATAGCTCCAGATGATGCATGTAACTCGTATATCGAATTCCAAATACGTTACTTTGATAGACCTAAGATTCTGTCGTTATATAAATATCGACGTGAAAACTAGACAGAAAGCGGAAATTGATTTGCACTGGATAAGGACAACGTAGGGTACCTTACGACTAAACATTAGTATGAAGATCCGATGTTACTACAGCTTTTAATTTGTTTTTATTTATAATAATAAGTGTTTTGAGTTAATTTGCTTTGTGGTTGCGTAAGAAACTATTTTTTATTTTGTGCTTCAGCTTATGCTTCACACACATTCTGGATTGCTCTCTTACAGAGAAGCAGCAGCAAAAAATAGCAGCACAGCAGAGTACGGTGCTGTTAAATACTTAAGAACTTAAGTCCGCTGTAATGTAATTTTAATTGGCACGACTTCTTCATTCGCATCCTACTTTTTTAAATGGAGGGAAGTTGCAATGTGATCTTAAGGATCAACGAGGTATTTGAGAATTATATGGCTACTGTTCTCATCCAGGAGATGAGAGATGTTGACATACAATAAGTTACATACATATAAATATTACCAAATCTGTCAGTAAACTGTCTACGATAGCCATACGTCCTTTATGAAAGATTAAGTTAAATATGGAGCTGGCAAATGTTTAATAAAATTTTAAAAAATTTAATTGTAAATAATGTTTTTTATAGAATAGGAAGGCAAACGAGCTGGTGGCTCACGTGATGGTAAGTAATTACCGCCGCCCATGAACACCTATAATACCAGAGTAATAGCAGATGTAGAATAAATACTGTATAACATTGAATCACCACACTAATTGAATCTCTCCCAGTTCCATAATTCATTTGCCTAACACTCCAAAAAATTGTCATCTGTTCGTTGGGCTTAATTAATTGTTCATTAAAATTTCTTAAGCTATCTAATAATTTTGACTAACATCGGTGTACCTTTATTTAATTAGAATATTTTCGCTTATGCCATTTAATGACCCTAAAATACTATACATTTTTATAATTTAAAAATTATGAGAATGAACAATTGCCATAAAATAAAAGCACGATAAATAAAAAAAAAATACAAATATGGGAAATATAACATTTTTGGCATATATTGGCTGTACGGAATATTTTAAGTTATTATTCATATTGTTATGTTAAATATTATTTTATTATGTCCAATAAATCAGTTCAAGTATCACCTGAATCGATATCTTTGATTTTGAGATAGTTAATTGACTCAGGCGTTACTTTTTCAATAACAACTTTATCTTTGATTTTCATAATAGTTTATGAGTTGCACTGTGCAATATTTGTCTTATGTTTTATAATTATTTGTGAAATGCCATATAAAAAAGCAAAAGAATTTATATATCTCTTACATTGCAACCATCATCATGTTTCGAACTATCATTCTTTTGATAACACATATACAGAAAGGATATGACAGAATTGATTTGGACCTTAAATTCTACATACGCTAAGTATAATAATACTACGTGGAATAATTTGGTTCTTATTTTCCATTTCACGCACTGATATCATGTTCATCGGGATGATTACATCATAGTAATCCACCGTTACATGAATAGATATTTTTGAAATAAAAAGATATCCTTTATGCTATTGCACGTTATAAATTATCTCTGTGCCGAATTTCGTTCGGACCAGATCAGCCGTTTTGGCGTTATTGAGTAACAAACATTGAGTAACTTTGACACTTAAATGTCGTTTGGATGACATCCAATGCTCATAAATGCACCGGATTTAAGTATATTAATTTTTGTTAACGTATTGTTTAAATACATGTTTGTCATACAATTTGCTTTGAGGTCAGTATAGTAGATTTTATATAAATCTAAACATTGAATTTGAATTTAACATTTTTCGCTTAGTAGTAGCTTTTGGTCAATCTAAAATAAGTAAAAGATGGAAAGTAAAGTTGGTCAATCTAAATATTAGTAAAAATGTTAAAAAAAAATATCTTCACGCCATTCCCAATACAAGGGTAGACAGAGGTCTAGTCTAGACAATTAAGTCTCTTCGACCCACCTTCCACCGAAGATATTTCGGGACAACGTGACAGGTGGTGAGCCCGTCGCCGCCTTTATGTCCAAGCCAACGATATGAATTGTACATAGGTTTTTAAAAAACCCATTGGTACTGCCACCTGGGGATCGAACTCGGGTCTCTTGACTCGGAATTCCGACCACCCTTCCTCTCGGCTATCGTGACTTTGAAAAATGTTAAAGCATTCGAATTAGGTTCATAGCTTTGCCAACGCGATTTACTTAATACAATTTGCCTTACCATGACATCTGAACGCGATTATATTTAAATAAAAAACAAAATTGTGACAACATTTCACTACGTGACATGAAGTGGTCCGTTTGAGGTTAACAATAGAAATAAACGTCGTATGTTTTTGACGTAGCTTTCAGTGTTGTTCTGTATGAATGATTTAAATGCGATTCCTAATGTCGTACAAAATAATAATCTAGTATCTGGAATTGAATTGCATGTGAATGTCGCTTTAAATCATCCATTATGCGAAAAGCTTTAGTAGCAAATATCACTCGTAAAGCATTTGAAATTAGAAATTTATGTATGCCGAATTAATATCGTTTCAAACATTTTGAACATCTATTCTAAAAGTTATATACAATTTTGTTTTATTACAACAATATTCTTATAAATGTTATCTAAGTACAAAAATACATACTCGTAACACAATTATGTACAGCATATAAAATGACTAGATTCACTCATCCTTTTATTTCAGTAAGATTAGATTTAAGACTAGATACGTAGGATTAAAGCTATATTAAACAACTACATAATTATAATTACTTTGTTTTAATTTACATAAAACCTGCTACAATAAAGGCGATTATTTATTAAAGTATTATATAGTTTGCTGTGTCATATTTAATCAGTTCCAAGTCGAAAAAAATATAAGACATAAATATAACAAGCGTAACGTTATTTGTCAAGAGACACTGCGTATATCTATTACTTTTTCATCAACCCATAAACAATTTAGCGTCAACATAAATAATTAATCATTTGAGATTCGGAAGCGATTCCAAAAGAAAAACATTTTCCACTTAAAAAATCGTTTCGTTAAAAAACTAGGTAGTCCTTTTTACCTGTGTCTGTTAGAATGGGAAAACGGCTTAAAGACCAATATTTAGAAAACTAAGGAAAAGCGAATACGAGATACGAATGGTTAGAGTTTGAATCTATGATAGACTATACGTTATGATAGATTCAAACACCTTTTGAATCTATCATACGTTGACACCTTGACCATGTTTGACTAAGCGACCGATCCTCTACCGATAACACCACTTTAAAGGCTAAAAAGGGAGAGGAAAAGGCCAAAGGAGAGTTTTAAAACACTTATGAACGACCGAGTTGCTTATTACTTACTTCATGCTTATTACGAGTACTTTGTTAAACATTCTAGCGTCACTAATTAATTTAGACTAATATTTACTTCGCTCGCAACTTTTTTTAAAACCTTGACTTTAACATCCTTTAATTTAAAACACAAACATTTTATTGAAATATAACTAATTTCTCGGATTTTCGGTAAAAAGTAAAATAAAAGTTGATGAAATCCGTAAAATTAGTTTTATTGTAATTTCTAATCGCAGAAACCGAAGAAATAACGTTTTTTTTTTAATTCATTATTTCTTGTATTATGAATGCTAGTATGTATGAATAATCAATATATTTAATAATTAAAACATGTTATTTCGACACCATTGACAATAATAATAGTAACAAGAACCGGACGGATTTAGTAGAATTTTACAAAAAAGAAATACAATATTCATTTACATTCATTAATTTGTCAACTAATATAGACAATAAATATAATGGAAATTAATACCTCTTAGATTGGGATAGAGTCCATGAAAAAACACTTAAAATAAACATTTGTAAATAACGATGTTGTTGTTGATTTACAGAACAACACATTCTGGCACTGCTTTGGCGTTGCTTTAATTATTGGACAATAAGTTCGCGAGCTCATCGTAAATATCACTTAACTCTCAAAATTTCAACATGATCGTGTCGTCCTGAAGCATTCCCTTACCGCAGCCGTCAGATTGGAATGAACTGATCGGCGTAGGCGCGGCTCAGGTGCACAGTCCGGAATTATCCACTAAAGAACGGGCCAAGACGTCGGCCGCCGCTATATCACTCACTTTACCCTCAAAATGGCCACGCACGTGGAACATGAACTCCGCTTTCCCAGCGAACTCCTGTCTGCACACCAGGCATAGGTGGTGTGCATGTGTGTGTTGCCTTTCGGGAGCGTAGTGCGTGTGTCCGTGTGTAAAGTACGTCCCACCAGCTCCTCCGCCGCTGCCCTCATTGACTACCGTCGCGGTGGATACCGATGCAGTGGCTAGGCCGTGCCCGTTCAGTATTTGTTGGTTTTGGTTATGGTGATGAAGCAGTTGGAGTTTCTCCTGATTCGTTAAGTGGACCTTTTCTTGCTGTTGCTGTGGAGAATATAGTGTAACAGCAATGACGTTGTGATATTTTATTCGATGATTCATATTCTATTATTATTATTACTATACGAAAAATCTATCATGCAATTTTATTGATTTTTAAAGAATATTTATGCTGAACTTTTATGTTATTAAATCAAAGAGAAAAAAGTCAAAATTTCGCCTTCGCCGATCCGTGGCGACGCTCTTACCTCTGAGCGGGTTCGAATCCCAACCGTGTCAGTTGAAATTTTGACTTTTTTCTCTTTAATTTAATAACATAAAAATCTATCAATTTGATAAAGTACTTATCATATCAGTTTGGTATAGAACAAAATTTGAAAACGCTTTATTTCTTGTATTACAATTTACAAATTACAGAAACAATCAGATGACAAGAAAGTTTAGTCCTTTCGATCTATATTTCACTGGAGCTCATTTGGGAAAAAGTAAAGGTGTAAACGTGTCGCCATGTGCGTGCCCAATCTAAGAATACAAATTGTACATAAGTTTCGAAAAAACTTATTGGTAGGAGTCTCCTCCTCGGAAATTAACAAGGATCTACTGATTCTGATCACCAAAAACAAAAATTTCTAGCTGGGTTCTAGCTGATAAATTAGAATTTGGTGACAACGACGTTGCAGTGTTACTCTTAATTACTTTAGGCCCTTTCAAATCCTACTCCCGGAAATCCTCTGCCTCAAGACAAGAATCTCTCCTGTTAGGATTATTTGAGGATTGCTAAGCTTGACATGCGTATTGAAGATCGCGGTATCAGACATCTCTCACATTAGACGCTTCTCTCACAGATCCGGTCTGGTATTTTCCGAGATGGTTATTCTGCATCTATCGGTATACACTGCCTTTTCACTTCGAACGATGGCGAATGTCCTTTAATCACTTTTACGATAGTTACACGGCTTCCAGTAGCATGGATTTAGGTTTATGAGAATATTACCTGATGTTGCGAAGCTTGCTGCATCTTATCCTGCAGCAATTTAGTGTCCGGTAAATGCGACTTTGCGTGGGCACTCCACTCGTCACGTGTAGCGAACAGTCTCCCACACAGTTCGCATGACCACGACACCACCATTCCGGCGGTCGCCGCAGCCACTGCCGCGGAAGCCGCGCTGGTATGCACCAGGTTTGTGTTCTGTAATGTTTGTCACTAAAGTACCCAAAGGGATTTTTTTTTTATTTGACTAAATCCAAAATTTAGTCAAATAAAAAAACATTTGACTAAATCCACTACTTGTAATGCCAGTTTTTTTAATCTTCACGCATTTTCCTAATACTGGGGACAATTAAGTCAATTTGACTCGCATTTACCGAAGGTTTTTTGGGAGAAACGTGACAGTGGTGAGCTTATCGAGGTCTTAGTTAAATATACATATAAATATCCATGACTTGAGAATTCATATTCATTACACAATTGTTTTCCACCAGCGGGATTCGAACCCGCAACCCATAGCTTTGACCACCTGCCGGCTGTTTAACCACCAACTAGGCTATGGAGTCGCTTCCTCTTTATTTTTTTATATGATTTATACATATATTTGTTATGTTGGCGTTATAAGAAGAAATCATATGATTTTTAATATTTTCCTTTCCAAACTCGATTCGAAATCTAAAAAAAACATTTCCGCATTCCGCAAAAGCAAAATTAAGCTTGGCAAAATAATGAATTTGTTTCTCAGTCGTATCGTTTACGTAAAGATTATCATACTGACAGCAATGATAAGGTGTAAACAATGACATGTTATAACGATACGATACGTACGATGTTAGCTCGTTTTTCACTGTAATCCCATAGAAAAATGTAAGGTTTATGTAAAATGATATCATTGTCTGTCAAGAGATAAACTCCTACGTTCAAATGTAACATGCCGCAACGAAAACGTGATAAAGAGTATTTAACTTATTTATTTGTTTTAACCATTTTGAATATTGTTTACTAAAACAATTTGTACCAAATGATAGATCTAGAAGCATTATATACCAAGCTACATAGAGCTTGAGCATTCTAGGAATTAAGTAGATTTAGTTTTTCTAAAATGAGCCAGTAGTCAAAGAACATCAGAAAACTGGTTATATTTAACGGTAACAATGAATAGAAAACATGATAGTAAGTTATGGGCTAAAATTACGATCCGAATGGTTGGTTGATCGGAATTTTGAGACGAGAGACCCTAGTTCGATCCCTTGGTGGTTAGCCTCAAAACCGTTCCATTTATATCGTTGGCTTGGACATAAAAACGGTCACATGCCCACAACCTGTGAGCATGTGACTTCCATAAAGATTATTTACCATGATTGGCATGCGGATTACCGATCGGAGTACCAGAAAACTTATATTTTCGATACGGTTCTTGAGTCTTTGGAAATAGATGGTGAAAAGGTAGAAATAATGTACCAATATAAATATAAACATCCATGACTCAAGTTCAAACAAATTTTCGCCTCTAGCGGGATTCGGGGCCACAATCCTAAGCAACGAAGGCAATGTCACCAGCAAGGATATCGGGTCGTCGAACTATTATTAAAGAGATAAACATGATAAAGTTCTATACATTCTATACGATTATCTATTTTATTGCTGATAAACAACGGTAATAAAACATACAAGAAGAAACATGGTTTGTTAATTAATAGCAACAACAAAAACCGATAAACCTGAAATAAAGAAATCATATCTAGTTAAAAGTCATGCTTAGAATACTTTGTGAGATTTACCGTAAAATTGTGTCCAGGTACCTGGCAGACCTGGATCGCTTGTTGATGTGAATGCTGTTGTTGTTGCTGTTGCTGCTGTTGTTGTTGCTGCTGTTGCTGTTGTTGCTGTTGTTGTTGCT
Organism: Sericinus montela; assembly: GCA_029286605.1. NCBI lineage: Eukaryota > Metazoa > Arthropoda > Insecta > Lepidoptera > Papilionidae > Sericinus > Sericinus montela. The sequence continues at coordinate 967,502 of JAGSMR010000011.1, forward strand.
GTGCTACCGCTGCGATTTCAGCTTGACTCGGTTTTGTGTCCTCTTGCTTTATTAGTTGCGGTTTAACATCGTCCAATTTTAGTGCTGCAACGAATCGTACGCTTTTAATTATTTGCATTGAATTAGACCTTTTGTTTTTTTTTATTAAATACAGTAAAATATGTTTTATCTATGTTTTTTTTATTTCTATGGTAAAGTTTCGCGTACATGTTGCAGTCGGGCGGGGGTTACTAATTTAAGGATATATAAAACCCTTTCTAATCCTAGGTGTCACAAGAAGCTCCTAAGGGCCAAGGAATTGACTGCCAACAGATAGTAGGATAACCTTCGCACTAAAAGTTTGGAGACCTTGGACAGACAGCAGAACCTATGATGTCTAGTAACCGCCAATCCGTTTGCCAAGCTTAACCATTACGGCGAATCCCTTACAGGAGAAAGAGAGAAGAGGACTTCTCTTTCCACTACTGCTTTTTTTAAATTAGAATATGGTTTAATCAATGGTGATATATTTAAAATTTTGTTTTATTTTTCTTCAGATCTTTTAGTTTGTCTCAATCATAGACTTCCCTGTTTTTGGTGTGTTTTCGTCTTTATTTCAGACCTACATAAGTATCGGATAAGAAAATGGCAAGGTTTTTTCCAATTACAGCATAATACACTGATAAAATGGAGTATTCACAGAAAGATTTTGTAAGATAATATTAATTTCGCTTATCGAAATCATAAAAAGATAAGCGCAATGACTCAGATTATGACACTTTTATAATAGATAAGCGTCTACTTACGTGGAATGGAGATAGATCGTTTTCCCAAAGGCGCTATGTTAGATGGCGTGATGTGCTTCAACTTGTTCATATGCAGGACTAACTTGTCACGACGAGCGAAAGCCTTATTGCACACTTCGCAGACGTAAGGTTTTTCTCCTATGAAAATAATCTTTCAATATTCAAGTGGTCGTATTCAAGTTCCTGATTCGGAGACAGATCAAGGTAGAAAGAAAATCATATTTTGTTATTCATCAATATAATGTATCTTCTGCCATTTTCAAATTCTGAGGTAGACAGAGGTCGAAACAACGAGTCTGAAGTGTTAGAATAATTTCTGTGCACCGGTGGATTATATGTCACAATTTGTCAGTGGTTGAGCCTATCGTCGACTTAATATCAAATCCAATGTACATACCTATATAAAAACTATTAATATAAACATGCGTGATTAGCGAGTTTCGAATCTCCAACATATAGTTTCGAAGGCAGTGGCCTACCAACTAACCAACCAAGGACGACCAAAAAACAACAACGGTTGACGCAACCTAGGTGTTGTATGAGTAAGTACCAGTCTAGTCAAATTTTAATAAATTTTATACAAAGAATAATACTTATAAAATAGACACATTTTACAACAACAAAAACAATTCCTTGAATATATTGAATATTATATATTCAATATATTCAAGGAACATATACGAAATCATGTGTGTTTAGTCATTTTAGCTTATAGAAAAATATAATTAATATTTTATAGTAGTATAATTAATTAAATAATATTTTCATTAAAATTAATACCTGTATGAATTCTCATGTGTATTGTCAGCTTATCTTTTCTTGCTAATCCTTTTCCACACACCGTACATTCAAATGCTTTGCTTCCTGAAAATATAAATAGCATATATATTTTACAATTAAATATGAAATATTATTAGGGTTTTAATTAACAGGTATTACTTTGAGAAAGTTCATTTAATTTATAAAAATAAATGAGTGCATTGCCAAATTTTATTAGAATACTCTTAATAATAAAAAACCAAGTAATTTCTCAATTTTAAAGGTAAATCAAAAATGCATTAGTACCTTCGTTAGTGGAACTAGTTGGTTTGATGGCGGAATGTTTTCTCACAGCGCTGGTTTGTAATGCCTTGAGTCTGGTACCGGGATGCATAGAGCCGCCTTCCGCGTATGGTTCCGTGAACGGTATTAGGTTCGGTCTCGGTATGGTATTCGTCACTTCTGGAGACCTAAACAAAACACTGGATACTACAATCGATTTCTTAATCCAATTCTAATGGATTATTCCCATTTAACAACACTCCCGCGTTTTAAGATCGCAAATAATAGCTACGATAACCGAGTGCTTGGGTGATCGGAATCTGAGTCAAGAGTTCGGAGTACGATCCCCAGCTCGGACTAATGGGCGTTTTCAAAATTTACGTACGATTTATGTCGTTGGCTTAGACATAATGACGGCGTCAGACTCACCACCTGTCACGTAGTCTCAAAAAATGTCTTCGGTGGAAGATGGGTCAAAAAGGCTTAACTGTCTAGACCCCTGTATTGAGAATGGCTTGATATATTACGAGAATAGCTAATTCTTTGGACAAAAAAAAAACAAGGACTAGTTTTTAGTCTAGGAAATAAGCTATTTGTCTACTCCGAATTTCACTCATATCTGTGACACCAATCGTACGTAATTATAGGACAAAGGTATATAAAAAATCTTAAACATTAATAACTTCTAGAAGATTTTGCCTGCATTAATAATGGTGACTCTGATGTTTAATGTGAATATAAGGAATTCTGCTACATTTAAGTGCCCTTTATTACTCACCAATTGCCAAGACTCTGCAGCACTCGTACGCCACCTTCGAAGCCCATTCCAACATCATCAGGCACTGTGAAAGTGCTGTCGGGACCGCCCGTGCTCGAACTCACTACTGGCACTTTAATAGGGGAGTTCATGCTCGCGTAATGTTGAGTCGAGGTCACCGTTGGCGGTGATGGGTGACCTTGATGTGCGCTGTTGGCATTCTGAGCTTGCTGTAAGAATGCAGAGGAATACTGTTTGTAAGAAACGCTTTATGCGGTAGAACAATCTCGAAAAATATCAGATCGTATTAATTCATTGTTTTTATGTACTACTGTTTGTGTACTAATTATAATAATAATACTATTACGTATATTTAAAGAAATGTAATTCATTTATATATCACGATATATCTAAAACTACTTTATACATAAAAGTGAACTTTATAACAGCGATGGATTAGAAATATCTCTTAACTATATTTACTTCGAAAAGATTATAAGTACTAAGAAAAGATTATAGAAAATTCCGCCTATAAAAGAGTAAAATGAACAGTGATATTTTGACACCGAGAAAGACTTGAGAAAAATTATATTAGCAATTAACGATTATTGTACTAACTTGCATTTCTTGGTGATGTCGATTAGTATTGCTTGAAGCATTGTTTTGTTGCTGTTGATGTTGTTGGTGTTGCTGTTGTTGCTGTTGCTGCTGCTGTTGCTGCTGTTGTTGTTGCTGCTGTTGCTGCTGTTGCTGTTGCTGCTGCTGCTGTTGTTGCTGCTGTTGTTGCTGCTGCTGTTGCTGCTGCTGTTGCTGCTGTTGTTGCTGTTGTTGCTGCTGTTGTTGTTGTTGTTGCTGCTGCTGTTGCTGTTCGCGGCGTGCAGCAGCTGCAGCTTGTGCCATATGTTGTTGCACGGCCACATGTGCTTCCAAGTACGCAGTCTTTTGAGCTTCCGTCATCTTATCCATGTTTACGGTCCCATCCTATTAAGTAAAACAATCTTCATTAGTCTTTTGAATTTTATAATGTTATGTCCAAAAATATTTCACAAAAATAAGCTGCAAAGATATTTCCTGATCGAGTAATTCGTTGCTGCTGCGTAGTGGTTAAGGCGCTCGTATGAAAATATCATAGTATTCGAGTGAACGACACTCGATCCCCCTGCTGGCACCACTGTTACAGTGGATTCAAATGTTTAATGTTATTTTACCACAAGAATCTACGAAATAATAATTAATAAATATTACTTTGAAAACATGAGAAAGCCAAGGCCCTTTCGACCTACATTTCTCCAATGTTTATTTGGGGCAGCATGAGGTAGTGAGCCCATGGCCATCTTAGTGTACAAGTAAACGGTACAATATAATTACATAGATACGATAAGTAAGATAAATTTTCAAATATTCATTATGAACATCTATGACTCTTCTACAAACGTTTATTTTCATAACACAGTTGATTGCCCCTAGCGGGACTCGAACCCGCAATCCCTGGCTTCGAAGTCGGGTCACTACCAACTAGGCTATCGGGTCGTCAAATAATAATAATTAATAAATACAAAGACAGGCACAAGATCTCATACATTTCTCTGATACCAAAGCCAGTAGCTATAGCACTTGTGTTAAGGAATCAGAAACAATGCAAGGGGTCACAAACCTCTATAAAGCATTAAACATACCATAAAACAATAGCTGTTCGCCAGTTTATCGTCCATCGGATAGTAAAGTGCAAGCAGGTGTTAGTTAAAATTCGGTCGTGGACTTTGTTTCAAAATTTCCTATTACATTATAAAATTTACGATTTAATCCCGTTGCTACCAATGTCAGAAAAAAGAATAAAACGTGTTACATATTATTCGCCGATAAAATTCCGGAGATACCCTTTTCACGAACTGTGTTTGAGATGTGAAATATAACTCGATCCAACAATAATTAATGAAAAAAGTATTCACCATAAACATTTATTTTCAAATATTTAAAACGACAATTTGAAATTTAAAAAAATCACCAAAGACGCACTTTCTTCATCGGTCGGAGCCTTCAATGAGTGTCTTCTATGCGGTCGGAGCCCCCCTAAAGTCGCGTAAGGGTGGCCACCCCCGCAGTGCATTCACCCTAGAAAGCGAGAACGGCTCCCCAGTACCGCCGACTTTCATTCCGTAACACGTAGCCAGTACACCCTATGTTTTAATTGTCCAAATTCGAAACGGGGAAGGTTCAATGACCTCGCGAATCTCGAAAAGGAAAAAGACGGTGACATCATGGTGCGCTTCGTATAAAAGAGGGGCCTAGGAGAATAGTAATAGAGGGTTTACACCGCTTTCCGTGTCATAATTAAACACACAGTGAAAAACAAAGGAAATATAGTAATAAATTTATTACAATCTAAGACTCACAATAACCTATTCATATGAATAGTAGTGATAATTTTCTTTTCACTGCCTTACGGATATTAAATTACATACATTGTTTTTGTGTAGACTTATATGTAAATACTATGATTATATCTTATTTTGAATCGCAGTTAAAGCAAGAGTCGTATGGTATCAATGTACAATCTGCTGGTTGTGAGCGTTGTGAGAGCGAGAATAGAAACATCATAGAAATTGGAATGACTATGAACAGATTAACTATTTCGAAATGTAACTATTTCGTAAGGAAACTATTTCGAAAAACCCCAAGCAAAATTAAGCAGACCGATGACGCTGCGAATAACAATATTAATCCAAAAAGTGTGTTGATGAAACGAATTCATTCTCTTTTTTGGTAAGCAGAGGTCTACCACAGAACGGGAAATTGCTTGGAGATTAAAAAAAACAACGGTATTTCTACATGTTTATTACAAGGCTGTTAAGATGAATTAGAAGAAAACAATTGTAGAATGCACGAAATAGTCTGTTATGAATAGTTTATATTAGGTTATATTGTATTGCCTTAGACACTACATCTGACGTAACTCCTGATCTAATCGGATTATTTTGTGCACAAATCGTATTATATTGAATAGGAAAATATAAAGATAAGAGTGTTTCTAAATTAAGATACCTATATCACATTATAGTCACGATAGCTGAGTGATTGGGTAGTCGGAACTTCAAGTCAAGAGACCCGAGTTCGATCCCCAGGTGGCAGGCTCGTACCAATGGGTTTTTCAAAAACTTGTGTACGAGTTATATCGTTGGCTTGGACATAAAGACGGCGACGGGCTCACCACCTGTCACGTTGTCCCGAAAATATCTTCGGTGGAAGGTGGGTCGAAGGGACTTAATTGTCTAGACTAGAAGACTTTTGTCTACCTCTGTATTGGGAATTGCGTGAAGATATTTATTTATTCCATATATTTAAATAACTGTTACATACGGCGTAGACCGGGTTGCTTTTATGAAAACAATTTCCTACCTTCACTTATTAACTTATAACTATGGTAGACAAGGGTCTAGACAATTAAGTTCATTCGACACACTTTTCAACGAAGCTTATTTGGGTTGTCCCAAACTGGAACAGGTCAAAAGAATATAGATGGATAATTATAAAATTTGTTTCGTTGGCTTGAATATAAAGACGGCGACGGGCTCACTACCTGTCCCAAAAAAATCTTCCCGTGGATGTTGGGTCGAAAGGACTTAATTGTCCAGACCTCTGTCTACCCCTGTATTGGGAATGGCGTGAAGATATTTAATTGGTAGACCTAATACCTAATTAGGGCATTATTGTTACTTTAATATTATTATTATTACATATTTAAGTATTACAATAGGATGAGCGTCTAAAAACATTTCGGATAGTAATAAGTTACTAAACGCAACAGAAATATAAGTACTACTAAAGGATCCTTGTGTCTTTATGATAGATTTCTTCTTTGAATATGTAAATCATAGCTTGAACAAAATATCGATTATGTAGTTGTATTGTTTAAGCAGGAACCTTCCCCTCGCTGATAAGGGCTAGGCAGGGACCCAGTGGTGCTTATCACACACGTTCTGATTACGAGCAAATTCTTTTATATTGGGGTTTGCCTGCGCGACTGTAGGGTAACGGAAAATAGGGTTCACATGAAAGCTTTCATATTAAAAACTTGAATCCTTACGACATCATTAGTAGTGGCTCGTAATATCTCTTCTACATCGGAAGTGTAGATATCACATATCGAATTTGAAACAAGTATATTTTAAATAAATAAAATTTTCGCCCATATATACAATTATATGTTAATTTGTATTAATAATTATTAATTTCTTTTTAAGTGTTAATTTCGACGATTGGCTCAACACCTACCAGGTTGTAAAAAACAAACAAGCTTCGGTTGAAAATTGGTTGAAAGCACTTTATTATCTAGACGTCTGCTCAGTAAATTGCCTGAAGTATTGTACTAAGGAATTTGCGGAGTATAGGAAGTTGCCTGAAGATATGAATAAAATTTATTTAAGAGCTACAGGCTGTAGTCAGCTCTGCCTGACTTAGTCATTCATTCAAATAAAAACTATCCCAGTCCTCAAGTTGCATCGTGGTACACATAGTGCAAAGTTTCATGGCGATGGACAAAGATTGTGACATTGAATTTATACATAAGGTTTTTAGCAAGAGCTTTACCTAATAAATTCTGTTAAAAAAAGCTAATGCTACTTCTATATATGTCTAAGTGTTGTCTATTTATGTTCTTCGGGATAAATAATATTTAATAAAACACTTGTTACAGAAGTGAAACGTTGTCTAGACATTAGAAATCGATCCATCAACTACTTTTGTTTACGGACAAATTGAATTTTCATATGTAAAAATTGTGTATTATATTAAAGTTATTGTTGCTCACCTGATATAAGGTAGTTTCGAACACAGAACGTTATAACTCGTAAATTCATTTCAAGAAGACAAACACTACGTGATTTAAAATTTCTTAGAAGGTAACAAAGCGTTCGCTCTCCGCGCTTCCTATGTACAAAGTGCAGCCTCTTGACTTCAGTGTCCCTTGCATCGATCGCTTACACTTTCCTCTTCACATTGCACCTGAACTTCAGACGCACTTTGTATATAGGAGGCCATCTTTGAAGTGTAAAGAATGCCTTTTGTAATTTTTTTATTTCGATATTTTTGTAAGTACCGACGTTATTCTGTCCCAAAGTGGTATATTCCCTGTGATCTGTTTAGTGGATAGTAATATGATAAAAATAGACATACATACATCTATACATAATACATAAACGGGTCGTAAATTTCACTGTTGGACATATCTATCTCGTTATTTCTTTTCAAATATCTCTCACGGGAACAGTACTTTTTCAGGGATAACAAATAGTCTATGTAGTTTTCTTAGACTATGATCTACTTCTGTGCTATATTTCATCCAGATGCTTTCAGCCGTTAGAATGATTAAGAAACAATCATAGATCCATCCAAATTTTCGTATTCATAATAATAGTAAGGTGGTGGTTGTTAATGATAAATGATTTCTAGAACTCCCACAGTAAGGTTATATTTCATTTATTAGTTATAAAACACTAGTTGTCTCACAACTTCTTTTAGAGATAATGTCAATTAGTTACGAATTTTACTTTAAAGAAACTAAAGAGCCTTTCTTATAACCTTGAAGGTGAAAGCCACATTAAAACCGTCAGAAACCTTTTCTAGATTATAGAACAAATAAACAATTTTTTTCCGTTTTGGTATTGTTTCTAGAATGGAATGTGGAATAGTAATTGTGTAATTAAAAAAAAAAAACGCATGCCAAGTGCGCAGAACAGACATACTTATTTGTCGATCAAAGTTAATTGTAACCGTCGAAAGTCGTGTTTAATACATCTGTGATTTCGTCATCTAACCTAAGTTTAAAATTTCAAGATAGATTAAATTCCCAATCGAGGGTTTAGACAGAGGTTAAGAGGACAATTAAGTCCTTTTCGACCCTCCTTCCACCGAAGTCATTTTTTCGGAACTTCACAGGTGGTGAACCCGTCGCCGTATTTATATCCAAGCCACTGTCATAAATACGTAAGTTTTTTTCTGAAAAAAAAAAAAACTATCGGTACGTGTCTTGGGGATTGAAAATAAGTCTTTTGACTCAATTCCGATTACCCAACCACTTGGTTATCGTGACTACGAGGATTCTATTTTTAATTTTTATATGAAACCCTTGCGAATGTAATAAAATTCCATACTAAAATACTAGGAATGGGATATAATCTTTAACTTATTTAGAGTTCTATTGGTACTAAGCCGTCGCCGACACTCACTTAAGAAATAAATTGCATCTGAGACTTCGCTACCGGAGACTAATTAATTGCAACCAATGTTGAAGGATAAGTAAGGTTTAGCATGATGCCCATCATCTTGAAAGATGATTGCTTATGTTTGGTTTTAATGTACTTTATGCTTTGAAATGTCCATGCTATATTTAAGCTTTCGATTAAAAATGATTCAGCAACTAAATTTAATCATACCAGCAATAAGTATAAACCCAATAGAATTCTGAGTATAAACCCCATGGGATCGGCTGGTTAACAGGAATATTACTAAAGTAATTTGCTGTCGTGACTCATGTAGTCACGATAGTCGAGTATTTGGGTGATTGGAATTCGAGCCGAAAAACCACTATCTTAAAAATAATTAATTATAGTTATATAAAAGAACGAGAAATTACAAACTTGTTTATTTTGTTATGGCCTCATAGATATTACTCGTATATGCTGACAGTACCTTCGCAAACTGTCTGTCGTTATGATCAGGCTGTCTAGGCTATATTTAGCACATTCATTACTTCATGTGACGAGAGGGGAAGCTTTCAAACGTTTCAGTGCAAGTGATGTTCAGGCGGGGTAGCCGGGGCCCTAGCGGCGGGTGGGGGAGGCAGTAGTAGGAATATCCTTCACCTCCCGCGCTAGGTCAGGGTTAACTTCACCCCCGGGCCGTGACGGTGAGCCCCCGACCTTGGATTCGATGCGTGTTAATGCACTTGCAACTCTGCTCACCTCGCTTCCTAGTTACCATCACGCTTTCTGATAGCGAAATTGCTAAGTCAGTCACTTTAATGTTAAAATAAATTATTTCTTGCATTATATATATTAATTATTATTACCTTAAAGGCTCTCTTACTGCACGCTTAGATACTTTTACGGAAGTGAAAACGAAAGTAATAATTAAAATTTTATTAAGGCATTAAAATTAAAGAACGACAAATTATATATTAGTAGACAGCTATTACATTTGAAATGGCTGCCTACTTATATGTTGCTACTACTTATATTTTTTTTAATTCAAACATTCCAAAAAAAAAACAATTAAGTCATTTCAACCTACTTTTCACAATAAAGTAATATAAGGCCATAAAACAAAAGAAGAAATAAAAGCAAATAAGAAGACTGATATTGGTTGCGTTGTTAGCCATAATGTGTCTTGAATTGAAGAGAGTCAATATATTACTGGACATGCGTAGCCATGTGCACAAAATTCCGACACTACTTCGCGCATCAATTTTATGGCGATCGTATATCTATCGTCCTAAAGCACATAATTCATTACCGCCCGCGAACATCAAACTCAGAAGCTTACACACAATAACGATTCATCTTCCATATTTATTGGGTTCTAAATTGTGTGTCTACGGTGTTTGTGAGAGATGTTGTAGCTAGTCGAAATAAGGATGTTGTTGGGACTGGATAAGATTTGAAATCGCATGATATTTAGGCAAGGGAGGTGGGTCGATACAAGTCAGTCGCGTACAAATCGATAGAGGGGTAGGGCCACATAAAACTCATTGCTGATTTGTTTGATACAGCAAAAACAATGCCTAATTAACATCGCAGTCAAATACGACTAATTCTGTACACTGATAAAGTCAAGACAGAATCAGAGAGACTATAAATATAAACGAAATCAATATTTTTTTAAATTAATTTGCTTTTTCTAAAGGTAAAGTAATTTTCTGCATAAAATGTGTGTTTAGACTGAGTTATTCGGTTGTGACTCTCTTCAAATTCGATCCTAACAGGAGTTACATTTAACATCAATGTACTTTTAATTATGTAGAAGATTATGTATGGTATCTAGATGACCAAACTTGACTACGCTTGGTATCTACTGATGATGTTACAGTAATCGATATAAATAAAGATTTATCGCGTAACAGATTACGCGTTGCTAAGCAGAAAACTCCAGGACGCTTATTGAAATTCACCTGTTTTTTTTAATTTAAAAAATATCTTTACGCCATTCCTATTACAGGAGTAGACAGAGGTCTAGGTCTAGTCCTTTCGACCCACCTTCCACCGAAGACATTTTTGGGACAACGTGACAGGTGGTGACGGACCCCGTTGCCGTCTTTAAAGCCAAAGCCAAAAATATCAATTGTACATACTTTTTTGAAAAAACCCATTGGTGGCTCCTTTGGGGACCCCGTGGGGATCGAACTCGGGTCTCTTGTCTCGAATTCGGATCACCCAACCATTCGGCTATCGTGATTTTTTTATAAGTGCTATAATTTGATGTCTCATATGTATGTATCAATAATCATCAGGAAATTCTACTTTGTGACTGGATGTGGTACGCGCGAATAATACGTACTGAAGCAGACAATTCTGATACAGTTTAGAGAAAGCAGAAAGTCTGAGTATATCTGAAATGCCTATTGCATAGCATGTTGATGGAGAGATGGTAACTCTATAAAAAATCGAATGTACTGTATGTAGAAAAAATATCAAAAAGTCTTATTTTATGATAATATCGACTTTACGGACCATTTAGAATGAGTCACATGAATATTTCTATTAATCTTAGCGAAATAAATAATACATTTTTTTGATATTTTGATGTTATTTTAATAATCTATAACAATTTATTGATTGCTCCGCTAATCGGCGAGCGGCCATGTTATCAGATTAATATGGAATCTATCGGCGGTTTATTTTTACGCGATAAAACTGAGGGTTAATCATAAATGTCACATATATTAAATATCTTCGCATAAATAAAATTAATTTAGAGCACTAAATACAATGCAATGTATTTTCATTTATAAAGGTGTAACTTCACGGAATTTCCTACACCGGGGTAGACAGAAGTCTAGTCTAGACAATGAAGTCCCCTCGACCCACCTTTCACTGAAGATATTTTTCGGGACAACGTGACAGGTGGTGAGCCCGTCGCCGGCTTGAAAAACCCATTGGTACGAGCCTGCCAACTGGGGATCGAACTCGGGTCTCTTGACTCGAAATTCCGACCACCCTACCACTCGGCTATCGTGACTTATCAGTGACTTACAGGTGTTTTGAAGAATCAATGTTTAACATTAAACACTCATGACGTTTTTGGATAGGCTTAATTGTTGTGGACACTTCTTGTTCTTCTGTCTTGATTTTTATACTATCCCACTTTTGGAAATAAAGCAGTATTTATGAAATTACCCTGTTTTACATCTATCTTCAAACTAAATTAAAAACTGAAAGCGGATTATATATTTACTCTGGGGCGAAAAGTTTTGAATGAGATGGATATATGTTTTGGAAGGCGATGGAATTCTATTTTACACTCAAGACTAATTTACGTTTGTTTCATCTTAGATGACTTTTGGCGAAGTAACTGTCTCATTAAGTATGTTTTAAAGTACGATTGAAAGGAGATAAGATTTTATATTTATTGCTTTTTATATCCAGTTTGAATAAAGACACGAAGCGGATATAGGGAGGCATTTATCAAACAAATCTAGAGCTTAAGGCTCGAGTTGAGGTTCAGTTTATCAATATTCAGAATTCTGCTGGATTTCGCTATAATAATCAGATACACACAGCTATCGTTTGGTAGGTACACTGAAGTCGATCACATATACAATCCAGACTTCCCCCATTCCTTTAATTGGGATTATTTCTAGAGAAAAGAGTTGATCTTAAAAAAAAACCTTCTATTTTAAGTACAGAGTCTATATTTTTCCATAAAGTTAGTGAGAGGTAGCCCCTGAGGTTTCGTTGCTTTAGGAAAATACCAGCTCATCGTCTAACAACAAATGTCAACAACATAACTACCTGTCAACGTCATAAAAGGAATGATAGGATTTAAAAGTTGTTAACAATAAAATTTCAAAGTGACATTGATAATTTTTAAATTATTTTTTGTTATCGAAGCTATAATTGTTATTAAGTGTCTAGCACTTTATCTTGTTCGATCTAATTCATTGTTAATTAGTTCGATATTAGTTTTATCTGTTTAATTGGGGCTAATTACTTAAATAGTAATCGATCTATTTATGGTGTAATTAATCAGCATTTATTATTGACATTTTTGTGTCCTTTGTTATAGGAAGTAGAAAGTAATAGGAAACTAACAGTTGTCTTTATTTTTGTGTTCAATATACTATACACGTTTTATTATCTTTACACTTTTTTACTTTTACAGAAATCGTATTAAATACAAAAGGAGAGTAAAATATAAAAGCTAAAAACCCGGGCAATCTTATATTTAGTTATATTAATTTGACGACCTCCGTGGTCGAGTGGCGTAAACACGGGTTCTCAAGGTGTCGCCATATTGAGGTCCCTAGTGCGATTCCCGGACGGGTCAATGTAGAAAAACCACTTTTTCTACATTTTCTCGGGTCTGGGTGTTTGTGGTGCCTTCGTTGTTCCGAACTTTATATTTTCGGAACCTAGGAAATGTCCTATAGAAATCTGATGAAAGGAATTTAGCATTTTATTACGAACAAGGAGTTATAAAATAATACTAAATTTTCAAAATGACAGAATAATACTTGTATGTATTCCAAGACTCAATATAACGATAATTTGCTTGTCGGTTTGCTCTCACTTACATTTATGTTTATACGTGTGTGTTTAGATGGATATTGACTTTTGGAACATTGCGCGAAGGCGATCTAAAAACATTAAATCACATAGAAGTGTATTCTTAGATGAAGGATAAAAAAAATAAAGACTAACTTGAAAATTGATCGTGGATGTGACAATCCTCATAGACTCCGCGTAGTTCCTAAGCACAGAGTCGGTGCTGAGGCAGCTCTGGCGCCATTCGTACAGCTGTTCCAGTCGAGTCACGCAACGCTCGCAAATCTTCTTCGGCAGGAAGTCGTCCTTGGAAATCTGCTGGATTTATCGCGCAATATAACTAGTTAGTTATTCTGTGACAATTTGACAATTTTTAATTATAAATAGAATTAGGCAAATAATTTATGTTGGGCTTTTTGTTATTAAATAAAGAACAAAACATTTATTGATCAGCTAATTTCTTAAATTTTTCCTTTAATATTTCAGTCTGACCTATTGTTTTATTTACACCCGACTTCTGAAAAAGGAAAGTTACAACTTCACTGGTTTTCTTATTCTAAGGGCGGGAAATAAAAGGATAAAGTCCATTATTTCTCCTAACCCCGGATTCAAACCATTGTTTGCATCGTTATGTCCAACATTGCTTTTAGTGCATTCTAAAACAGTATAGACTTTATTCAAAATATAATTACAATATCAAAATCCTTTTATACAAAAAGCAACTTTCGCGTGTTTGCCTACGAGTCATCAGGGTCAGTGTCCCTTCGAAAATTCGATTCCCTGTAATGAGAAAATGCGTGAAGATAAAAAAGAGGTACTGACCCTGACTACTCTAGGCAGAGTCTCTTGGCCAGAGACCTGTACATCTTTACGATATACAACCTCTGTACATCTTTACGATACACAACCCACGTTTCACTGGAGTTTAATTTGTGGTAACATGATAAGGGGTGAGCCTTTCTTGTCCAAACCGAGGATACAAATCGTACATAAGTTTTAAAACTCATTGGTACCTGTCTAAATCCTGGGGATCGAACTTGGATGTCTTGACTCGACTTCCGATTATCTAACCACTCGGTTATCGTAACTTTTATCCCGTTTTGTCGCAAAATAACTGTCGAACAGTTGTTGCGTTCCGATTTGAAAGGTATAATGAACTAGTGTTGTGTGTGTATCTTTATGAGCTATGAGTCATTCCACCTTGGGGATGAAAACTCATCTCCAACAATAGTAATTTCAAGTACGTTACAGGTGTTCAAGGGTAGCAGTTGTTACCTTCAGGTGGATTTTAGCTCTTTTTCGCCCTTATCTAATGAAAAACCTGTCTCAAACATACTAGTGCTTGGACCCAAAGAATGGAACAGAGATGGGGTAAAGGGAATCACACTGATCAAGAGTGGATTGTCGATCTCTGAGACAGACGCTACTGATGATCGAGGATTATCGGTCTTTTACATTGCTATTAATTTCGGTTATTGTCAAATTTCAGTTAAATTCTAAGCATCTGAAATATCTATTCTGACTTTCTTAATTAGCAATATAAGTGGACCAGAAAGTTTATGGTTTGCTTTGTTAAGCGGCTTTTTACTTCTATAACAATTTTAATTTCTGGCAAGTGTTTTATATACTATATACATATAAAATTATTTAACTTTCAACAAGCTTTGGATTAAATTCGTTGCAACTCAGTTCATATCGCACATGATCTATCACATTTAACTTTTTAGTTAGTGAATAATGCATTTGTTTATAGTAAAGAAACAAATTTTTACAAAACCTCATTAGTCCCAGAGAAAAAAAAGGAAAATAAATGGACAATTCTTTACGAAGATGTAAAATTATTAAGAAGTTCCACTTTTATATCTTAATATTTACATTTTTTTTCTAAGTTGACTGACTGAGAATGCCTAAAGGTATTAAGTCCGCCCTTTATTGCCTTTATTGTTAATGTTAGGCAATAAAGTTTAAAAAAGTAAAACAAATAAACAGTTCCCACTTTATTGAGATATTTCAAGTATGTTTGTAGTTTTTGCTTACATAAAGCGAAGCCTTAAAATGCTTTATACTAATAATAACTTAACATTGAGTTTTAACGCCATTTTCTTATTAGGGGGCTGAAAGATAGGTAAGCATAAATCTCTGCGTTAGTCAACAGGTATCGTGACTTTATTATACGGGTGTTGTCGCCCGTAGCGGGCGCCGTAGCGCGCACGCGCTACGTGGTTACGACCACTCGCCGACGCGACACTCGTAGCTATCATAGCACTTTTCTCTCAAAGGCTTTATTTATGATATGGATGTCACTTAAATACCTAATTCAATATCTTTGTTAATTACACATCAATAATGTAAATTAGCATTACATGTGTACTATATTTATATGTGTAAAACACAACTCACCATAGTTGGTAAGCAAGTCCGAAGCTTGAATAGGATCTGCCGCTGTTCAGACTCTTTATCAAAGATGTGAAGCCGCGGCCCACTCTTCAGTGAGCACAGGCGGCAGAGGTCGGTGAACGCGGTGAAATTGAGGTCCTCGGGCTCGGTCATCGCGAAGCACCTGATGAGGAGGTCGAGAAGGCAGGAGTTGTCCATGTGTACGGTGATATCGGGTGGCGGGAGACGGTCAGCACCGCATGACGCGGGTGCAAGCTCGGGGAGGCGTCACGCCACCGCTGCGTCCGGGGGGCACTGGGGCCGGCGATCGCCTCCCCTCTCCCTAGCCCCCGGCTGCCCCGGCCCCCTCGCCCCCTTCGCCCCCTCGCCGTCGCCCCCTCGCCCCCGCCGCCAATCGCGCGCGTTCGGGGTGGCTCGGCCGACGGTCGCGCCGGAAAATGCGTACTAGTTTTCCTCAATGCCGACTGCAATCGCCGATTGTTCGTATTGATTATGACGTCTTTATCCGCACTCCACAGCTCAGAATAATAACCCCGCCAGCTCTGATAGACTTGCCTCTTCTTTAATTTGATACTCTTTAATCTTGCTGTGAATGTACGAAATCTTATAAAGTTTAAATTACATGAAGTGATATAACACTATTATAATGTATAAAGCAAATTTTTATTGTTTTAACATAACTATGAAATAAATTTTATACAAATTAGCTTTCTTACTTCAAATTGCAAAGCAACGCAAAATTTTTTTTTGTGAATAGAGTTTTAATTTTTTAGGAAACGAGCTTTTGAAAAAGTTACAGAATTTTTACTGTATTGATAAGGTCTCTGTTAAAAAGGAATTTGTTTTCCCGGAATCATTTAAACTTTACTGTGAAGCCAATTAAATCCTTTAACTTTTCTTTTTACAAAACTTCTTTTAACAGAACGTACTGAGCGGATTTATTAAATAAAGTATGTTAAAGCTCTGTCAATTGAAGTGTAAAGAAAGGATGGTATCGTTTCAATATCACTTTTTTACGTATGTAATCGTCATGTCATCGTGGCCAATTCTGAACCGACTTTCATGAACCTAACGAAATGGATATGTATGTACGGAATCGGTGGTCCCATTTTCATTGATACTTGGAATATTTTCTTATTCACGGTAGTGTAAAGCATTTTATATTATAACAAAAGTAATATAAGTATAATGAATCTTTTTTTAAATAGACTTTTAAAACCATAAACTTCATTGACTACTTACAATAATTTCTTTATTTTAATGTAATACGTTAATAATAATAATAATTATTGGTTTAGCTGTTTACTAATATCTTGTCTAACTATTTTCTTAATTACTGTAATAATTAGTGAACTTTATATTTACATGCCGGATATCGACGAAATATGCTTCATCTCTTTCTTTAATAATTGTCATCATG
Organism: Sericinus montela; assembly: GCA_029286605.1. NCBI lineage: Eukaryota > Metazoa > Arthropoda > Insecta > Lepidoptera > Papilionidae > Sericinus > Sericinus montela. The sequence goes on from JAGSMR010000011.1 coordinate 984,659, forward strand.
TATAAAATGTTTCTAACAAATGAAGGATTGAATTGAAATAACTATTCTTTTGTACCACAACTCATACCATTTTCTGTTATCGAACCTCAGTAGATTTAGTGTAGTATTAACGATTGCAAGATATAGGGGATCGAATATGGTTACGGTTTGTTATCATTGTCGTTGGGGGTACAACGCATCTGTGATACTTAATTGCAAGTTGTTTGGAGATACCTTCAGACTGCAGTATCCTTTAACCAATAGATGTTATCATCTTATGTGTCCTTGTCGATGATGTCGGCGTAAAAAAATTACCGACACAACAGCAACCAAAAATAGCAGGCCAGTCATGGGTTGAAGGTCTAATAGCGTCTAAGGTGCGAGAGATATGACACTGGCAGTTGTCTATCCGCTTGCCAAGCGTGACTGTAATGGGTTTCCCTTTTTATTGGAGAGGTTAATGTGCTGCAATAAACTTTTATTGAAGTTAAGGTAAGTGATCCCTTAAAAATATCATACATGTTGTCGCCTAATATTTCGTCGAAAATTTTTAGACAGCTTATAATCCCGTGGAAACTCGCAGGTACTTGGTTACCATCTTGGTTACATCTTGCTGTACCAGAAGTAATAAATCGGATGTGCAAGGTTTGGATTGGGTTGGCCAACGCAAGACAAACTTGTGTTTTTTTAAAGCCAAAGTTTGCTGTTTGATCCAAACATCTGCAATTCAAAATCTTCGACTCAGAACTATAGTACCATCGACCATAAGCACAACATGTACTTAATAAACGGAAGTTCATCTTTAGTTCTGCTTTATAAAGAAAAGAAACTCAGATGCAAAAAGCAAACAGAACGTCACCAAATAAATTATCATTTGTCCATAGTGCTCTGTGATTGGATCGTTAGTTGAAGCTCGTTACTTTACTTAATCAATGGCGTGTAAAAGCTTACTGCAGGACTCCCTTAAAGAGATATCTTCACGGAATTCCCAATACAGGGCTAGACAGAGGTCTAGTCTAGACAATTAAGTCCCTTCGACCCACCTTCCACGGAAGATATTTTCGGGACAACGTGTCAGGTGGTGAGTCCGTCGCCTTTCTTCCGTTGCCCTTAAAGAGGGTTTGCCATAATCGTCACGCTTGACAAGCGGATTGGCGATTGAAGTACCAGACACTGCTGCCCTGTCAGTTCGTTACGTAGAACTGATGCTGAACACGAAGTATTATCAAGCCGTGCACTAGTTTGCCGAGAGTAAAAAAAGTATTTTGCATACTCTCTCGATATAATCTTTAAAATATTATAAGATTTTTGTCGACCCCCAAGGTTGTGTAGCGTACACACGGGTTTTCAAGGTCTCGTCAGATCTGAGGTCACGGATTCCATTCCCGGACAGTACAATGTAAAAATAACACTGTTCTATAGTCCGGGTGCTGGGTGTTCTTGGTATCTTCGTTATTTCACAATGTATATGATGTTGTCTCTACTCGTATGTACAATACATACTATTAATTTAATGGTTTGACTATCGCTATGACAATTTTTTTTATACAAAAGGGAGGCAAACGAACAGGTGGCTCACGTGATGGTAAGTGATTACCGCCGCCCATGAACAATACCAGAGGCACAGCAGATGCGTTGCCGCCCTTAGTTTGCCCCCCTCCCAATTATGGGGGGGGGGGTAAACTAAGGGGGCAACCTAATTAATTAATACTGTGAGGTCGTGGTACTTCCCCGGTCGAGCCGGCCCATTCATGCAACAACAAAAGCTAATGCGTGGCTCTACCACTGTTAAAAGCAAATACATAACTACTTACACTTATGTCTACAATAGTGCCTATCAATATCGATATGTCATAAGAGTCATGAGAGCTGAGTGGTTGGGTGATCGGGATTCGAGTCAAAAAGCCCGAGTTCGATCCCCTGTTAGTAGGCTCGTACCAATGGCTTTTTCATGAACTTATGCACGATTTATATCGTTGGTATGGACATAAAAACGGCGACAGGCTCACCAACTGTCACGGTGTTCCAAAAGATTTCTTCGGTGGAAAGTGGATCGAAAAAAGTTAATCGTCTAGACCTCTGTCTGCCTCGGTATTGAGAAAGACGTGAAGAAATATAAATATTGAAGTATAAAATAAAGAGAGCTTTACAAGTTATAAATTACATACAAATTTATAACTATGGAGAAGTAGTATCTTCAGTGTAGACTGGACCTAGGAAAAGTCGACCCCACACATCCCTCTAAAATATATATTATTGATCCAATAGTTAACTTAGTGTGTTACTAAAACGTAGTGATAACATACTCTTTGCTCTCTGCTACATCCCAACTAATATTATAAATGTGAATGTAAGTTTGTTTGTTACGCTTTCACGCGAAAACTACTCAACCGTTCATCGTAAAACTTTGTACATATATTCTTGGAGGTATTAGAAGTAACATAGGGTACTTTTTATTTAAAAAATATATTTTTTACGAAAAATAAAAAAAGTTGTCAATAATATTTGCTTATGTTATAAGTAGTAACTTAAGCTACTTTTTTAGTATTTACCATTTTAGAAATATAATTAGGATTACGCCTTAAGTGTTATACCGCGTGCGAAGCCGCGTGGGGCAGCTAGTACTACAATATATTACACGACAATAAAGAGAACTACTACGTTCCCGTACTAGTTTTTTAGACTGATATTACATACCTATATATATTCGTAACTATCCACTACGGAGCTGTATTCGTCGCATATTTATATATTTTACTATGCAGTTACACTCCACTCTTTGCCTTTTGCTGTTCTAACACTGTCTGACATAAATTTGTGTCAAAGAATACACATACACTAAATGATATATGTATGTCGCAGATGGATTGATTAATTAGCTATTTTACGTAACAGCTAGTTATTTTACATGAAAAACAACTTCAGGCGGTGGACAAATCCTAAATCATATATGAAAACAGTAATGTTTTCCTATATGATTTAGGAACGAAGGGGAACGATTTTTACATTTCCGTTATGAAGAAAGTACTATTAGACACCTTTCGAATGTAAAGGTTTCCCTGGAAAAGCCAAATCGACAACATTATTGTACCAACTAGCACTGAAAATCCTCTCCATTGAACGAGGGTGGGTAACGGTACCCACCCCCAGGTGCAGGCTTCGATAGAAATTATAAGATGTTAATGTTGCAATCGCAGCTCTAACAATAACATTTAATAAACAGCGAAAAGCGTCAATAGCCTAATGGTTTAGGGTGTGGCCTGCGAAATATGACGTCCCAGGTTTGGGCCCACCATTCGACTAATGTCGTGAACCACTCCAGGCACAAGAGTTGATTAACACATTGATGACAGGAATATTAGTAATTTTGTTTGACATTGGTAGTAAACTTCAAATAGTTAAAAACGGCTAAACTCCCATTATAATAATCGGTGTAGGTAGCGACTAGTTTCGAACCTATCGGAGGTCCTTAATCAGGGTGAGTGGAATGAGTTCGCGCTCGCGTCTCGCCTCGCACAGCGGGCCTGAGCGCGCAACGCGCGGTTCGACAAGGTAGGGGGCGCGTGCTGTTATTACTAAAACTTCTGGCGGAAATAGATAGACCCTATATCTGACAGTAGATTGAGAACAACACTTATTTAGGTCAACACTTATTTAAAGGAAATAATACGCCGCACCGTCATGTGGGAGGCACTGAGGAATACCATTGTTCTAACACCTTTGGAGAAACTCCTCGTTGAGTATATTGTTCATCAGTTTGACGTAACGGCGTTGTATTGTGAATCTCGTTTTGAGAGCACTCGCCTAGTTGCCTCAGCCAGCATCGGAATCCTTAGCGTCGACATATCGAGCAACGTTCAGTTTCGCGGTCACTTGGAAGGGAAGGTCAAATTGGCCTCTAAAAAGCTTGGCAGCTCAGTAGAGCGCGACAGTACTTCATGCCGGCCCACCGCTTGCAACTTTATAAGGCGCAGGTTCGGCCGCACATGGAGTACTGTTGTCATCTCTGGGCGGGGGCACCCCAGTGTCAGCTCCTTCCATTTGACCGTATCGAAAAAAGAGTGGCTCGAATTGTCAACGATCATACTCTATCCATTCGGCTAGATCCCCTGGCTTTGCGAAGAGATGTTGCATCTCTTTGCATTTTCTACAAGATCTACTACGGGGAGTGATCCGAGGAATTGTTCGGATTAATTCCAGCCGTTAAATTTCACCATCGTACCTTGCGGCATAATCAAAAATTTCATCAACTCCACCTTGATGCTTGGCATTCTACCACAATGCGTTTTTCGCGGAATTTTCTGCCACGCACTTGCACTTTGTGGAATGAGCTACCGTCAGCGGTTTTTCCGGATCGATACGACTTAGGGACCTTCAAGAAAAGAGTCTATACCTTTCTCAAAGGCCAACAACGCATCCGCTATTCCTCCGGTATTGCATATGTTCATGGGCGGCGGTAACCACTTACCATCACATGTGCCACCTGCTCGTTTGCCTCACTTTTCTATAAAAAAAAATCTGCAGATTCGGCAATTCATCGGTGACATATATTTATAACCCATGTCATTTAAGTATAGTCTTTGTTAATTATATACGTTTTATCTATGTTTATTTATTAAAAAAAAAAACGAAGAGAAAGTTTAAATTATCTTTATTTCAAGAAAGCAACGTTTTTGTCAGCGTATTATATTTTGTTGAATTACGTGTAACAAAAAAAGCATGTCTATAGTGTCTTCAAGCTCGGAAGATGAATATCATTCGTATTCAGAACGGACCTTGGCAATAATCAAGCCAGAAGCCTACGAGGATGTTGATGCTATTGAAAGTCACATTAGAAATAACAGGTTCACCATATTGGCAGTAAGTAAATAAATTCGAAAGTGGATAAAAATTTGTCTCTATCAATTAGAAAAAAAATTAACGTTGCTAGTTTTAAAAGAAGGCAGTAAAAAGGTAGAAAACGTAGTAGAAACGTACGAAATATGTACTGTAAATGTAGATTAAATACTCTAAGTACGTCTAACACGTTTCTCTTCCATCGAATTGGAGAGATAAATAGACTTAGAAGTCACCTGATAGTACTACAATGCATTTACACCTGAAAGCAACTTTTTTCATATAACCTTTCAGATGCGGTGTTAGTACAGGAATATTTTGCCTTCCGGCGCGTATACCCTGGAGGGAAAGGGAGAGAATTTTTCTTCGGTGGCGAGGCTGCCAAAAGCGGCCAACATGTGTGGGGTTGCGGACATGTGCGAACGCGTTCCCCTTGCCCTGCGAACATGCGGCAATGGTGGAACTAAGTAGTTGTTGCGAGCCCGACATTATCTGCCCTTGCCTCTGCAAGGGCGGGTCTAAATATTTCTCCTCTCTCTGTCTTGAGAAATGCGCGAGTATCCAGAGGTCTAGACAATTAAGTCCCTTCGACCGAAATTTTACCGGAGCTTTTACGGGACAGTGTGTGAGGTTTGCAACCTGTCGCCGTCCAAGGCAATTCCCAATGCAGGGGTAGACAGAGGTCGAGTCTAGACAATTAAGTCCCTTCGACCCACCTTCCACCGAAGATATTTTCGGGACAACGTGACAGGTGGTGAGCCCATCGCCGTCTTTATGTCCAAGCCAACGATATTCGTACATAAGTTTTTGAAAAACCCATTGGTACGAGCCTACCAACTGGGGATCGAACTCGGGTCTATTGACTCGAAATTCCGACCACCCAACCACTCGGCTATCGTGACTGAGGCAACGACATAAATCGAACGTAAGTTATGAAAATACTCATTGATACGAGTCCACTCCATCATGAGATCGAACTGGTGTGTCTTGACTCGAATTCCGATCATCCAACCATTTGGTTGTTGGCAGTCTATTTTTCAAATGTATTTTCCTTAGTAACCAGAGTTTTATTATGGGACAGCAAGAAGCACTACATATTTTTGAGGCGTCTATATTAGAAGATGTATTAATAACATTAACATTAATGTATTAATAACATTGAATATTATATACAGACTTCTATCCATGAAGGCGGCTTCGAACCTAAATTCTTTTTGAAAATCTTAAATTTACTTCCTCCTTTTTTTCAAATTTCTTTGTATTTAATCAGATATCACAGAATTGTTAAAATTCTTATAGATAAAACAAGTCTTAAAGTAATTTAAATAAATCTAAGTTATATTTGACATTTACAGATCGCATAACTATGTGTTACATACACTTACTTACACACACACATATGTAATGCTATGTATGACACACTAAGTGCATACCCTATTTTAGAATTTTTTTAAATACTGGTATTCAAGCTGCTTGAATTGTATTATTTTGCTTTGTTCCTCTAGTCTGAATTTACAATGGTACTATATCTAACTTTACAGTTGCCGATTTTATATGATATGCATAGTTTGTGTACAACAATGAATGAAAATGTTCTTTATTTTTATAAAATACCTTGTTAATAAAAAATTGATTAAGAAAATAATGCGGAACCTTTTCGTTTGTACTTAAATTCGCGTATCTACGAGTACATTTGTACAATATTATGCTTTCTGCTTTTAATGTCTAATGTAGGAAAATGGTAATTCACATTATATTCTATTAGTGTATTTATGTATAATTTTAAATATATTTGTGGATTATTTTAACTTTATATCTTTCATTTTTTATCTACACGTTTTTCGTTTCACCTTTGTTCGCTTAAATATTCCATTATGTAGATTCATATTTTTTAAAAAAAATTAGTTTCAACTTATTAAGACCGATTGACGGAGGGCATACTTCTAAATACTTAATCAGTTATCCCTCGAATGGATAGCTACTAACATGCGGCGATGACGGAAACAGTATGAGTTTGGGGAAATATGCCAGATATTTCCCTATGTATGGGTGGTGAATATAAGGTTCAGCATTAAAAATTGGAACATCATTGTCTCTCTATATACAAAAAATCTTCAAATAGCTTTGAAATATCATTTTAACGAATGCGAAAATTCGTCTGAAATAGTTGTCATTAAATCGGAGCTATGTAAAAAGAATGGATAAGTAAGAACCCTTTATGAAGAGGGCGAGAAGAGAGAATGTTGTAAGCGCGGTCCGAGTGACTGGGGAAATAAACGAAGGGTTGTTTGTATCGGGATATGCAAAACTCATATCGCCGCTAGAGAGCACGCGGGAACGTGCGCTCATTATTACGCGTCAGTCACAGCCCCTGATTTCCATAGGGTTGGCACTAACATTGTTTTATGTTAAACTGATTAATTAATTAATACAAATCACGCATGTTCGCAATATTGTGGTAGATAGAGGTCTAGATAAATAAGTCATTTCGACCAATATTTCACTGAAGCTGGAAAATGTAAATATCTCGTCAGCCTATTCCCAATACTGGGTTTGACAGAGATCCAGTCAATGAAGTGCTTTCTGGGTTGAAAAGACTTAAGACATTTGTTGGGACAACGTGACAGCTTGTGAGCCTATTGCCGCCTTTACCCAACCAACGATATAAATCTATACATGTAAATAAAATTGGAGTGTCTGTTTGTAATATTAAAATAACCGTTTTTACTACACGGATATGAATATATACGGTACATACATCAAAATAACCTTTTTTTACAATCTCTGAAACTACTGGACCGATTTTAACAGGACTTTCATTGACAGATAGCTAATGACATAAGGAACATAGGCTACTTTTATTTTAGAAACATAGTTAGGGTTCCGCATTAAGTATTAAACTGCGGGCAAAGCCGCGGGGGGAAGCTAGTCGTACAAGTTTTGACCTTATGACGTACATTGGCTTACATATTGGTTTGAGCCTACCACCTGTTCCAATTCAGGTCTCGTCACTCGAATTCCGATCACCCAACCACACAACTATCGTGACTTTATAAAATAATGAAGAGTTTAATTAAACACTATAACTTAGGGATGAAAATTTGTAACATTGCCGACAATGATAGCTATCGTTAACTACGTTCGACCAAAGTTTATGTCTGTGCGTACAGCCCTACACATATGGTAGATACTTTAGCGCCCTATCTTCAAGCGAGCGGTCAATGCTGCTATCTATGGAAACCATAAAAAAATTAATTACGCATTTCTATTGACTTTTTGATGGGGTGTTGCGCGCGACGGCACTACTCATGGCCGAAATAGGTTTCACTATAAATGACGTTAAGTTTGTGTTGAGTGTAAACTAGACAAGATTGTAATTTGGTTTGCTGTGCTGTAATTTTCTGTCTGTTTTTATGCAGATACGGTAGTACATATATACATACGTAGACACGTACATACCCACTCACACACACGCACGCACGCACGCTACTTTTCTTTTACTACTACGCTACTTTTCACACTACTTTTTCCTATTTGCGTGTAGGTAAACGTCTACTGCAAAACAAAAGCCTCTGCGTAAGGAGGATTTGCCATGATCGCCTTCCTTGGCAAGCTAATTGGCGATCATAGTACCAAACAACTAGCACCATAGCAACTGCTATCGTCACCACGTCGTTTAATTTTGGTGTGGTATTTTTCGAGATGAAATGAGATGGTTTATGCTGCCATCTATTGGTGCCATTGCGGTTTAAGTCGCCTTTTACGTCACCCACTGAAAGAAAGGGCCACCCCCTTTATATCATGTATCCTTAGATGTAATTCCTACGCCGACACTACAGGGCTTGTACGTAACACGAGTTTATCATAAAACATCTATCACATCATAAAAAAACCAATTAAATCCAGAATGAAAGTCTCTGCAAGTCAGTAGTCAGTGATTGCACGTACAGTCTCTACAAGCACATAAGAAATCTAATTAGAAGCGAGTGAGTCACATAAATATAATTAATTAATTAAAACGAAACACGTTATAAATTAATTACTTAATTTATAACGTGTTTTGTTTTAATATTTTGACAAACTCTTGAAAGCATTTCAATCTGGTAGTTATGAGGTCGTTATTTTTTTAACCCCAGAGACGCGAAGTCCGTTTGACACCGGAGCAGGCGGCCGAGCTGTACCGCGGCCACTATGGGAGACAACACTTTCCTCACCTCGTGGCGCACATGTCGAGCGGGCCGATAGTGGCGCTCGTGCTTGCCGCCAGAGGGTGCATACAGAAGTGGCGGACTTTAATGGGACCAGCTCGGTATTTCTAACATTATAAATGATTTGATATTGAATTAAATAGGAACTTAGAAATCAACTGACACGGGCGTGATTTAAATCTCAACCTCTGTCATGGCAACGCTCTTACACCCCAGCTACGCGTCAGTGGAAACTTGGAATCTCTCTTTACTTTCTTTATTTTCGCCTCATTGGGCGTAATTATATGAGGCAGAAATATGTATATTATATCAGAATATACAGAAGAATATATATTCAGATAAGTCGTTTTCTCTAATAAGCCAATGATTTGAGTATGATTTGTGAACGTGCTGACAACATGAAAGTACATGATGAGTAAACCATTGTAACGTAATGTGGAGATTAACAGCCCTTTTATGCCAGTCAACTTTTTTGACGAATAACGAGAGTTGGCACATTAGGATTCGACACCGCCCTTAATTCTCAACTAATTTAAAAATTTGTAAATGTGATGTAAAAATAGTTTATGCGACTGCGTAAACTATTTTTACATCATAAACTAATTTTTCACAAATGTCTAGGCAATGCGCAGACGAGATTTCGTCTGCGCATTATCTAGACATTCCCGCGGGACGCTTTGATTTGCCAGGATAACGCAGCCAATACCTTTACACTGAGAATATTGCAAATCAAATCCGTTAAGCAATACTATGCTACAGATTTCTCTGACAGGAACCGTACATTTCTCAGGAATAATGTAGTCTATGTTCCATGATATGTCTCTATCCGTTCCAAATTTTCTTCCAAACTTCCAAAGTTTCTTATTCAGGCTTTCGTCCAAGCAATTAAAAGGGGAAAAGTTACTTCAATTATTCTTTGGTCTTTAAACTTTAGGGTCCTATCCTCGAATTTGTTTTTTCATAATCTATTTATTCAAACAGAATGAAATTATACCGTTTTTATTAGGCATTAATTAATGTTAGCCTAAAATGTACTAGGCATATCTACTATATATGGCTTTTGTTTCTGATTGAAGGCAAACATGCTAACAAACATAATATTCATGCTTTAAAAGTGTAATAATAATATGAGTAACATTGTACATAAAGAATATGTTGAAAATACTATCTTTGCCTTTTGTATTTTTTAATTTTATATTTTGATTGCAGTGTGGCGGAGGCACAGGCCTACTGGCCCGACAGCTTACGTGCGTGCTACGGCCGCCGCACTAAATATGGCGACTACTTCAACGCCTTGCACGGAAGCAAGGACCACGCGGAAGCTGTTCGAGAAATTCACTTCTTCTTTCCTAACAGTTCGTACACATCAGAAGTTTGCTACAAGTATTATTGTAAATAAGGATATTTAATTGTTATAAATTTGGATCATAGTAGGTATATTCTGAACTTATATTTTGAATTCTGATTTAACTTAACATTTCTTTTCATTTCTTGTTAGATTGCGGAGGGGTTCGAACCCGCGGCCTTTGCGTACCGTGGCAACGCTGATACCCCTTTTTATTATCTTTTACCGTTAGAGGAACCTAACCGCAAAAGGGTAAAGGGTAAATTAAAAGATATAAAAGTTTTGTTTTCTGTCGAGTGATGTCTATGTGTAAACAAAGATTTTTAAACACATCTTCACGCATTATCACTGACAGGCCTACTTGCTACTACCGCTTCGCTTCACTCTTTTAACAGATTTCTTTATACGCTCCCGCCGGAGCTTCCGAATGTCGTTATCAGAATGTATACAGAATTTTAACGGCGTCTCGCAATACTAGACACTTCTCTCCCCCTGCGGCCCCAGAGCGCGGGGAAGAGGAAGCATATCTAATCTCAATACTAACACTCCTCTTCCGCGACTCCACCTCTGCTGTGGCGGGAACGAAGAGCGGTGAAAAGGCCACGACGTAAAGACGAAGCCCAAGTGGGCTGATCAAAACCACTTGTAGCGACCACCTCGGACCGGCCCTAGCCCCGCAAAGTTAAGCCGGCCATGTAGGTTCCTCTTGGTTCATCGTGGGTGTCCAAGCCACGGTTACTAAGCTCCACCGCCAAGTAAGGCTGTAATCCATTCAGGAGGAACTAATGTCACCTAGAGCGCAAAATTCGTGCCGCTAGGTAATCAGTAAGAAAATCCTAAGCTTTATTTCTAGAATAACTAGGGGTTGAGTCACTAGCCCGTAATTATATTACTAACTTACGTTACCTTCACGCACAGACCGTGACAGGGTAACCAGAAAGAATATATCTTAGAGTGTCACAATCCTTACAATGTTCTTTCAAATTCAAAATTCATACATGCACGTTTTACCTAGACGAGACTTATCTAGTTCAACTCCCTCTCTACTCTTGACCCTCCCCTCTTCAAGCAATTTGCTCACATGGTTTTTAAAGCTTAGTCTCGACCTACATCGATACCATTTAATATTAACTAGCAGCGACAACAGTGGTAGAGCCATGCATCAGCTTGATGATTTGCCACCAAATTAAAAAGAAATATCTTCACGCAATTCCCAATAAAGAAGTAGACAGAGGTCACAGTGGTAGAGCCACGCATCAGCTTTTGTTGTTGCTTGAATGGGCCGGCTCGACCGGGGAAGTACTACGACCTCACAGAATACCGGCGTGAAGTAGAAGTCTAACAAACTTCTGCGTTTCGTCTGGTGAGTGCAGGTAACTGGCGGCCCACACCCCCCTCCCCCAATTCTACGCACTCTAAGGCCGGCAACGCATCTGCTATGCCTCTGGTATTGCGGGTGTTCATGGGCGGCGGTAATCACTATCACGTGAGCCAACTGCTCGTTTGCCTCCCTTTTCTATAAAAAAAAGCAATATCCTAATAGTTTAGGGTGCGAAACATTGCAGCTTAATTGGAGCGATAACAGGAATAGTAGTAACGTTATTTAGCATTGCTAGTATTCTTTTTTAAAAAAAACTTTGCCACTAATACTAAAAGGTTCACCATTCGTCTTCACTCACAACGTGCCCAAACTATCGAAGCAACCCCTTTATCAATTTTAGTTTCTTTTTAGGGCGGCCAAGGTAACGCCGCACATTATATGAAGAGATTGCATCACCACTGTATTCAACTTGCTTTTATGCTTATGCTATTTACGCTGTAGACCCAGGTTTCGCGGCCAGATAACAAAAAACAAAGTCGGTACCAGCACTGCGTTAATAATTAAGTAATTATTTAGGCGTCTATTTAAACCGTTCAAACCAAAACAAGGCAGCACTAATATAATGTTTGGCTTCAAAAATGCGTTATGGTGTGTGTTGGCTTAGGAATAATCTCCTCTTTTTTTCTCATGGGTTTTTTGGGACAACTTGGACGCATCGGCGTAAAAATAAGTATAAGTCTGTCTTCGTGTGTGTGTAACAGATGGCGGGATATCCATCTCTACAAACGTCATACCAAAAATTTTGTAGACCGGTGACGGTCAGCAGCGTCAAAGGCGCGAGGTTTCTAGTACTGCGATCGCCAATCCGCATGCTAAGCGTGGCGATTTAGGCAAATCTTTGTAAAGGCCATGTCATGCAGTACCAAACTGTGCAGTGTAGACTTTTACAGGCCGTTAAGTAAGAACATATTCTATTAAACAACGGTTCGGCGGTGGTCGCGGGTTCGAATACCGCCTGTGTCAGTTAAATAAAAAAGAAATATCTTCACGTAATTCCCAATACAGGGGTAGACAGAGGTCTGGTCTAGAAGATTAAGTCCCTTCGACCCACCTTCCACCGAAGATATTTTCGGGACAACTACTGGTGGTGAGCCCTCGCCGTCTTTATGTCCAAGCTAACGATATCCGTACATAAGTTTTTGAAAAACCCATTGGTACGTGCCTGCCACCTGGGGATCGAACTCGGATCTCACGACTCGAAATTCCGACCACCCAACTACTCGGCTATCGTGACGTGGCCCGTGTCAGTTGTAATATTAAAAACATTTTTTCTCTATAATTTAATCACACACAAAAGAACATATTCGTTTCAGTGATAGTCGGACCCCAGCTGCGCCATTGGCAAATAGAAGATTACATACAGAAACATCTGGCGGGGACATTGCAACCAGCTCTAGCAGCTCTCGCCAGGGAGAGGCCTACCGAGCCGGTCGTATGGCTGGCAGAGTATCTGCTTCAGAACAATCCCAACGAACCACTGCTGGGACCGCAGACACAACAAACGAGGGATGACCCGCGATGCCACACTCCGGTGCCTTCAGAGATATCCATGTGGAATTAATTACTGCCTATACATGATAGCTTTTATTGTTATAGAATATGATATACTCATATTTTTGTTTCATTGCTTATTTGTGCGCATATATAGAAATAAATAGTCGATGGATTTTAATTTAATTTTACGTATTTGTTTATATTACTCAAATGTTCTCTATATTATTGTAGACAATTTAGTCCTTTCGACCTAATTTAGCTTAATTTTAGACTACGTGACAGGTAGACGTTTAACAGTGGTAGAGCCTAACATCAGCTTTTGTTGATGCATGCATGGGCCGGCTCGACCGGGGAAGTACCACGACCTCACAGAATACCGGCGTCAAGTAGAAGTTTAACAAACTTCTGCGTTTCGTCTGGTGAGTGCAGGTAACCGGAGGCCCACACACCCCTCTCCCCCAAAACATAGTAGCGGATGAAAAAAATCTACCCCAGGGGGGTACCAGCACCATCGGTATTGGAGAATCCCCCTCTGGGCCCCCGCGCTCGGGCAACCAATCGCTGCCTGAGTGTGGATGCTCAGGCTGCCCCTCGTATTCTTGGGGGGATGGGCAAAGTTCCGCTCTGTTCCCACACTGACCGAGTCAAACGAAGCAAAAAACCTTCGGCACCCCTTACCACGCTTGCTGTGGATCTATGCAATATCAGGGGACTACACTCCAATCTAAATGCCGTCCACTACCGCCTAGAGACGGCAAAGCCGGCCTTGCTTTTTCTTACCGAGACGCAGATATCCTCTCCGGCGGATACCTCTTATCTTTCCTACCCAGGGTACAAGCTTGAACATTCTTTTGTGCCACGGGCCGGGGTTTGTGTATACGTCAGAGAGGATATATGTTCTCAGCGCCTCGGCAGTCTTGAAGGTAGGGACCTGTCCACCCTTTGGCTACGCATAGACAGCGACGACCACCCTCGCGTCTATGGGTGCCTCTATAGGTCCCACAGCGGTAATGCCGAAACTGACCGACTCATCGACCACATCCAAATGGCTGCAGATTCTGTGCTACAGCAGATCCCATCCGCAGAGATCGTGGTTCTCGGCGACTTCAACGCCCACCACGCCGAATGGCTACGATCTCGAACCACTGATCATGCGGGGAGATCTGTTTTTGACTTTGCCTTAGCATATGATCTGACACAACTGGTTACTTCGCCAACGCGGGTTCCGGATGTCGAAGATCATACACCTTCCCTGCTGGATCTTCTGCTGACCTCTCATCCGGACGGCTATGTGGTCTCCGTTGATGCCCCTTTGGGTTCATCGGACCACTGCCTGATTCGGAGTAAAGTGCCTATCATGTGCCCATTGCGGTCGCGATATGCAGGCCACCGCCGTGTGTGGCACTACAGGTCGGCAGATTGGGAAGGGATGCGATCTTTCTTTGCATCCTACCCATGGGGGCAGGTTTGCTTCTCGCTGGATAGTCCCGACGCCGTTGCAGATTCCGTCGCCGATGTGGTGCTTCAAGGAATGGAACTTTTCGTTCCTTCCTCTGTGGTGCCCATCGGTGGTAAATCTAAGCCTTGGTTTGGTAGCGCATGCAGAATGGCATCTCGTCAAAAGCAGCAGTGCTACCGGGCCTGGGTTAATGCATTGGCGTCCCGGGATTCAAATACTAGCGTTTTTAAGAAGAAGTATAACTCTGCCGCCAGGTCCTTCAAAAGAGTAGTTGCTGCGGCAAAGTCCGAGCACATTGGCAGAATTGGCGAGAAACTGGTTCGTCTTCCTTCGGGAACTCGTGCGTTCTGGTCCCTCGCCAAGGCTGTCCAAGGGAATTTCAGTCAGCCATCATTACCATCTCTGCACAGGGAGGACAACTCGCTGGCCCATGACGCAAAAGAGAAAGCCGATCTTCTAGGTTCTCTTTTTGCGTCCAACTCGACTCTCGATGACAGGGGGAACTCACCGCCGACCATCCCGTGCAGTGAGTGCTCTATGCCGGACATCCGGTTCTTTCAGAGCTCAGTGCGAAAAGCACTCCTCTCCCTGGACATCCAGAAGTCGAGTGGGCCCGATGGTGTCCCTCCTATTGTGCTGAGGATGTGTGCTCCAAAGTTGGCACCGGTTCTAACGCCTCTTTTTCGGTACTCCTACTCTGAAGGCGTCGTCCCGATGACATGGAAGACAGCTTTGGTACACCCGATTCCTAAGAGAGGCGACCGCTCAGATCCGGGCAACTACAGAGCGATCGCTATCACCTCCTTGTTCTCCAAAATAATGGAGTCCATTATAAACTGCCAGCTCTTGAGGTACTTGGAGGAGCACCAGTTGATTAGTGACCGCCAGTACGGCTTCCGTCGGGGTCGCTCGGCTGGTGATCTTCTTGTGTACCTCACTCATCGATGGGCGGAGGCAGTAGAGAGCAAGGGGAGGCCCTGGTAGTTAGCTTGGATATAGCAAAAGCCTTTGATCGGGTGTGGCACAAAGCGCTTCTCTCGAAGCTTCCGTCATATGGGCTTCCCGAGAAATTTTGCAATTGGGTCACTAGTTTTCTCACAGACCGGAGCATCAAGGTCGTAGTTGACGGTGCATGCTCGGACTCCAAGTCTGTGAACGCTGGTGTCCCACAAGGCTGTGTGCTATCGCCAACCCTGTTTCTTCTGCATATCAATGATTTGTTACAAATTAGTAATATTCATTGCTATGCAGACGACAGTACTGGTGATGCCCTATACACCGGCCGTGCCAATATTTCTCGGGAACACGTCGACGAGTACCGGAACAAACTTGTGTCTGAAGTCGAGATTTTGTTAGACAAAGTCTCGGATTGGGGCCGACTAAATTTAGTCCAGTTTAACCCTAAAAAGACACAAGTTTGCGCGTTTACCGCTAAAAAGAAACCCTTCGTCGTGTCACCTCATTTTGAGAGCACTCCCTAGTTGCCTCAGCCAGTATCGGAATCCTTGGCGTCGACATATCGAGCGACGTTCAGTTTCGCGGTCACTTGGAAGGGAAGGCCAAATTGGCCTCTAAGAAGCTTGGCGTGCTCAGTAGAGCACGACAGTACTTCATGCCGGCCCACCGCCTGCAACTTTATAAGGCGCAGGTTCGGCCGCACATGGAGTACTGTTCGCATCTCTGGGCGGGGGCACCCCAGTGTCAGCTCCTTCCATTTGACCGTATCCAACGAAGAGCGGCTCGAATCGTCGACGACCATGTTCTATCTGATAGGCTAGATCCCCTGGCATTGCGAAGAGATGTTGCATCTCTGTGCATTTTTTACAAGATTTACTACGGGGAGTGCTCTGAGGAATTGTTCGGATTAATCCCAGCCGCTGAATTTCACCATCGAACCTTACGGCATAGTCAAAAATCCATCAACACCATCTTGATGTTTGGCTTTCCACCACAGTGCGTTTTTCCGGACCGATACGACTTAGGGACCTTCAAGAAAAGAGCCTATACCTTTCTCAAAGGCCGGCAACGCATCTGCTATGCCTCTGGTATTGCGGATGTTCATGGGCGGCGGTAATCACTTACCATCAAGTGAGCCACCTGCTCGTTTGCCTCCCTTCACCATAAAAAAAAACGTGACAGGTGGTGAGCCTGTCGCCGTATTTATGTCCAAGCCAATCATATAAATAGTACGTAGAGAAACTCATTTGTATAAGCCTGCCCACCTGGGGGAAACTCCTCGAACCTTGGTCTCTTGACTGATTCCGA
The DNA here is from genome assembly GCA_029286605.1 of Sericinus montela. Taxonomy (NCBI): domain Eukaryota; kingdom Metazoa; phylum Arthropoda; class Insecta; order Lepidoptera; family Papilionidae; genus Sericinus; species Sericinus montela. Next base: position 1,001,626 of record JAGSMR010000011.1, read on the forward strand.
TCATCCAACCATTCGGCAATCGTGATACTTTACCTTAGGTATAACATATCCTGTATATCCTTTCATTTGATTATAGAAGCATATTACATCTTACCTAGTGCTTCATTACCTTGGATGAAAATGAAAAGTCCAGTATTCCAATCTTTATTTTGAGCGGTTACAAAATGTGTTATCACAGGCGATTATGTGTCAACTTAAAAATTTTTAAGAATGAAAACAAAATCAGCTTTATGATTTAATTACTTACACAACTAAAGGTATCGATGATTAAAATGTCGTAATTAAGATTTTCTTAGAACGCGCAAAGAAAACTTATAAAATTACAAAGTTTACAAAATAAACAAAATAAAAACAGATGTTGAATATCAATCTTCTACTTGATATCTAACTGAAAGTCGTACAATAATTGTCTTAATCAAATACAAAAACCAAATTAATTACTACATTTGGTGAAAGGCTTAATTATATAATAGAGATTACGAATTATTAGCTCTTATGGCGAAGAAGGAGCAACCTCTGTTACCTGTAACAAATATGCATTTTAGTAAAAAACATAATAAATAATAAATTAATTTATATTTAATACATAAATTAAATAAATAAATATGTCTTCACGGAATTCCCAATACAGGGGTCAGGGGTAGACAGAGGTCAAGTCTAGTCTTCCAGAAGTTATTAATGTTAAGATTTTTTGTATACCTTTGTCCTATAATTACGTACGATTCGTGACACAGATATGAGTGAAATTCGGAGTATTTCCTAGCTTATTTCCTAGACTAAAATCATGGACTAAATTTGTCCAAAGAATTAGCTATTCTCATAATATATCATGCCATTCTCAATACAGGGGTACACAGAGGTCTAGAAAATTAAGTCGTTTCAACCCACCTTCCACCGAAGATATTTTTAGGACACGTGAAAGGTGAGCCCGTCACCGTATTAATGTCCAAATCAACGATATAATTCGTACAAAGTTTTTGAAAAAACCCAATGGTACGAGCTTGCCACCAGGAGATCGAACTCGGGTGTCTCGACTCGAATTCCGACTAGACAACCACTCGTCCATTGTCATATTTAGAGACAAATAAAGAATTATTATTATTATTATCATCATGTACGGAGACACTTACAACACTCAGTTCCTCTTGCCCTGCATGTGAACGTAGGCGGCGCTGTGATCAGAGCAGAGGCCGATCTTCTGGCAGACGCCCTTGGTGCCCAGGGTCTCGATGAGGTGGATCACACTGTCCCCGTAGATCTCCATCATTGTGTGGCACTGGGGGCAAATGCATAATAAATATCTTCACGCAATTCCCAATACAGGGGTAGACGGAGGTCTAGTCTAGACAATTGAGCCCCTTCGACCCACCTTCCACCGAAGATATTTTCGGGACAGCGTGACAGGTGGTGAGCCCGTCGCCGTCTTTATGTCCATGCCAACGATATGATTCGTACATAAGTTTTTGAAAAACTCATTGGTACTGCCGCCTGGGAATCGAACTCGGGTCTCTTGACTCGAAATTCCGACCACCCATCTACTCGGCAATCGTGACTACTGTAATGTATACAATTATATAATATGTGCATCAAATGATTGTTAATACAAATAAACACATGCATTTTATAATAAAACTATATATTTCTAACTATATATATATCTTCACGCCTTCCGAAATATAAGTTAATATGTATGTGTATTTGCCGTGTGGTAATGGCCTAAGAATGTTGCCACTTACTTTCCTCGCGTGGATGTCGTAAGAGGCGACTAAGGGAAGGTGCCTAGAACATCGTAATGGCAACCGATAGATGGCGGGATAACCATCTCTAAAAATGTCAGACCAAAATAATCATACCGAAGATGGGCAGCAGCGTTTGAAGTGAGAGTGGTCTGGTACTGTGATCGCCAATCCGCCTGCCAAGCGTGGCGATTACGGCGAATCCTCCACTTGGGAGAGGCCTGTCCTGCAGTGGACTTTAACAGTCCTTTATGAATGTATGTATGTGTATGTATTTTATATGATTTTATATATGTTTGGGACCGCGCATGCGTGGACTATTTCAATGGCACCGGCAGAGTAATAGCGCTGCGCTATTGGCTACAGTATATTTCCTGAGTCGGATGCCGTTTCGTTGCTGCAATCCATTAATTAATTGTATTTTTATTTGTAATTCTTAGCTATAACTCTCTTTTATATGTATTGTTTAGTGGCAAACGAACAAATCTACTTTCTTTCTTTCTTCTTTCATACTCAACACTCACGTGAGTAATAGAGCTAGACAATCTTTAGTCTTCCCATATTACAACAGTTCTTATTTTGAAAAGTGACAGGTGGCGTACGTATCGCCGTTTTAGTGTTCAATCCAACGACACAATTCGTACGTAAATTTCGATAAATCTCATTGTTACGAGCCTACCTCATGGCATTCGAACTCGATTCTTTCCATTCGAATACCGATCAACCAACCATCCGGCTATCATGGTGAAGTCAGTACAGACATTTAACAGTTCTAAAACCAGGTTCCGTCTGGTTCCGGAGCAGTGAGGAAGAAATGAATGAAATTTGAATTTGAATGAATGATGAAGGGCAGAGAAGACTTCTCGACGTGGCGGCGCAGCAATTTCTCCACGAGGTTCTTCACTCACCCGGTCGTAGTACTTGGCGGGCAGCAGGCCGCAGGACTTCTCCACCACGTGCACTATGTCGCGGTCCACCTTCTCGCTGCTCAGCACTTTCTTCACGGCCATCACGACTGTCTCGCAGACCGCGCAGTCCAGTATCGCCTCTGCTGAGATTCACGCAGACGGATTAATATTTTTCTTATTAATTTTTTTTATAGACAGGAATAAAATATAATTTAAAAAAATCCTCATTGCATACAGGGGTAGAAAGAGGTCTAGACAATTATAACTCATCTCGACCCACCTTCCACCGAAGAAATTTTTTGGGATAGTGTTTATGTCCAAGCAAACGATATAAATCGTACACAAGGTTTTGATAAAACCCATTAGCAGGCCGAGACTAAGTTTCGAAGACCATGTGAGTAAATTACTCAAGGGTACTCGGATACCCAGATGGGCAAGTATGAAGAAAATGATGAATTTCAAAGAAGTGAAAGAGTTATGTAAATTGTGACACTTCTATTCTCTGTCTCTGTTGTCTCTGGCCATTTTTATCTGTTCTCTCTGGCTACCCCAATAGGCATTGTGTGTGGCAATAAGCAAGTAAGATAATTTGGACCAGCCTGGTCCGTTCTGTTTCAGCACAGTAATGTTCACAGCAAAAGTATACTAGCACATCATGGATCGAACCTTTGACCTGCCGCAAGCCGGTGGGGTCGCAGAGCCTGAGCTGCTGGCACACCTGGCCGGGCTCCAGCTCCTGCGCCAGCAGACTGATGACCAGGTCCGCGTATTTCTCCACGAACTGGTCGCACTCAGCGCGCACCGATTTGGGCATGCGCTTGCACACGCCGTGCACTATTTTCTTAATTTCGTCCTAATAAGTGAACAGAGTACAATATTAAAATTACCAGGCCGACTGACATAGAACGGTTTTCTGAATTTATAAATACAAAAGTTACACGAATACATACATTTTTGTGTTGGAAATGGAATGCAGTGAATGGAGACAAACAAATGAATGTATGACTGAATGGTAAGATTGTGAATGTGGAGGGTGTAAAGGTCAGTTTAGAAGAGGTCAGTGTTATGTAAAGTTTCTTCCCTCTTTTTCTTCTTTATCAAGAGTCAACTGCTGAATAAAGGCCTCCCCCAAAGTATGTAAAGTAAAGGTGTTTAAATAAAAGAAGTTTTAAATTAAAGGAATAATTTTGAATTTTACTACCCCCACACCTATACTTATATACATGTGTACTGTACTAGGTTAAAACAAAGGTCTAGACAGTTAAGTCCTTTCAAACAACATTCTGCCTAAGACATTTTTTGGGGCAATGTGAGCCTGTCGCCGTTTTTATGTCCAATCCAAAGATATAATCCGTACATAATTCTTCAGTACGGGCTTGCCACCTGGGGATTGAACTCTGATTTCTTGTCTCGAATCTCGAAACACAACACCACTTTATTAGATATAAATACATAAATAGGTAGAAAAAGAATAAGGAAAACCATGGGATAGTTGGAGTAAACAGCTTGTCCAGTGAAGCTCTGCAGGGAAGTTCCCTTTGAATTGATACTTGTTGGTGTCACAAAAACTTGAGAAAGGCTTAATTGATTTGCCTATTTGAAAACCCGTACCAATGGGACCTCGAGTCTTCTGATCGTCTTTGTGATCGAACTCGGTTCTCGTGACTCGAATCCCGTTCACCCCAACCACTCGGCCATCGTGACTATACCCGTAATGCGTCTTAGTTAATCAATAGAGACTACAAAGGAGTAACATACGTCGTTATGTTTGTCCTTGATCTGGTCGTCGACCTCCTTCATGACGAACTCGCAGATGACGCACGCGGACTTCTGGCTCAGTTGTTTCTTGGGGCGGCCGTTTACCGTGTGGTCGGGGATCTCGTTCGTAACTGTAACATTCATGTGATATGTGACGTTGATATGATATTGATTGTAATTGATATAACGATCTCCAGGTGGCAGGCTCGTACCAATGAAATGAAAAAAAAAATTAAATATCTTCACGCAATTCCCAATACAGGGGTAGACAGAGGTCAAGCCTAGACAATTAAGTCCCTTTGACCCACCTTCCACCGAAGATATTTTCGGGACAACGTGACAGGTGGTGAGCCCGTCGCCGTCTTTATGTCCAAGCCAACGATGAAATTCGCACATAAGTTTTTGAAAAACTCACTGGTACTGCCACGTGGGGATCGAACTCGGGTCTCTCGACTCGAAATTCCGACCACCCAACAACTCGGCTATCGTGACTCTAGTACCTCGTACCAATGGGTTTATCAAAAACTTATGTACGAATTAAATCGTAGTCTTGGACATAAACACGGCGACGGGTTCACCACCTGTCACGTTGTCCCGAAAATATCTTCGGTGGAAGGTGGGTCGAAGGGACTTAATTGTCCAGACTAGACCTCTGTCTACCCCTGTATTGGGAATTGCGTAAAGATATTTTTATATATATATATATATATATATATATATATATATATATATATATATATATATATATATATATATATATATATATATATATATATATATATATATATATATATATATATATATATATATATATATATATATATATATATATATATATATATATATATATATATATATATATATATATATATATATATATATATATATATATATATATATATATATATATATATATATATATATATATATATATATATATATATATATATATATATATATATATATATATATATATATATATATATATATATATATATATATATATATATATATATATATATATATATATATATATATATATATATATATATATATATATATATATATATATATATATATATATATATATATATATATATATATATATATATATATATATATATATATATATATATATATATATATATATATATATATATATATATATATATATATATATATATATATATATATATATATATATATATATATATATATATATATATATATATATATATATATATATATATATATATATATATATATATATATATATATATATATATATATATATATATATATATATATATATATATATATATATATATATATATATATATATATATATATATATATATATATATATATATATATATATATATATATATATATATATATATATATATATATATATATATATATATATATATATATATATATATATATATATATATATATATATATATATATATATATATATATATATATATATATATATATATATATATATATATATATATATATATATATATATATATATATATATATATATATATATATATATATATATATATATATATATATATATATATATATATATATATATATATATATATATATATATATATATATATATATATATATATATATATATATATATATATATATATATATATATATATATATATATATATATATATATATATATATATATATATATATATATATATATATATATATATATATATATATATATATATATATATATATATATATATATATATATATATATATATATATATATATATATATATATATATATATATATATATATATATATATATATATATATATATATATATATATATATATATATATATATATATATATATATATATATATATATATATATATATATATATATATATATATATATATATATATATATATATATATATATATATATATATATATATATATATATATATATATATATATATATATATATATATATATATATATATATATATATATATATATATATATATATATATATATATATATATATATATATATATATATATATATATATATATATATATATATATATATATATATATATATATATATATATATATATATATATATATATATATATATATATATATATATATATATATATATATATATATATATATATATATATATATATATATATATATATATATATATATATATATATATATATATATATATATATATATATATATATATATATATATATATATATATATATATATATATATATATATATATATATATATATATATATATATATATATATATATATATATATATATATATATATATATATATATATATATATATATATATATATATATATATATATATATATATATATATATATATATATATATATATATATATATATATATATATATATATATATATATATATATATATATATATATATATATATATATATATATATATATATATATATATATATATATATATATATATATATATATATATATATATATATATATATATATATATATATATATATATATATATATATATATATATATATATATATATATATATATATATATATATATATATATATATATATATATATATATATATATATATATATATATATATATATATATATATATATATATATATATATATATATATATATATATATATATATATATATATATATATATATATATATATATATATATATATATATATATATATATATATATATATATATATATATATATATATATATATATATATATATATATATATATATATATATATATATATATATATATATATATATATATATATATATATATATATATATATATATATATATATATATATATATATATATATATATATATATATATATATATATATATATATATATATATATATATATATATATATATATATATATATATATATATATATATATATATATATATATATATATATATATATATATATATATATATATATATATATATATATATATATATATATATATATATATATATATATATATATATATATATATATATATATATATATATATATATATATATATATATATATATATATATATATATATATATATATATATATATATATATATATATATATATATATATATATATATATATATATATATATATATATATATATATATATATATATATATATATATATATATATATATATATATATATATATATATATATATATATATATATATATATATATATATATATATATATATATATATATATATATATATATATATATATATACGTTGTCCCGAAAATATCTTCGGTGGAAGGTGGGTCGAAGGGACTTAATTGTCTAGACTAGACCTCTGTCTACCCCTGTATTGGGAATTGCGTGAAGATATTTATTTATTTATTATTATTATTATTGATTTAACACAATAATCTTTTTATAATGAAAGAATCTTTTTTTTTTTTTTTTTTTTTTTTTTTTTTTTTTTTTTTTTTTTTTTTTTTTTTTTTTTTTTTTTTTTTTTTGTTTAAAGAATCTTGTTCCCAATCACAAACACACTGATAAAACCTTAGGGCTGGGTGGTTTAGTTTTTAATCATTCATAAGTGTTGAATAAAACCCTTTGGTACAAGTCTAGGAGAATCAAACTCAGATCTCTTGATTCGAATTCCAATCGCCCAGCCATTTGGCTATCGTGAATTACAGTCCAAATTATTTAAAATGATACAAAACAAAATAGCTACATAAATACATACATAAATACATACATAAATACATACATAAATACATACATAAATACATACATAAATACATACATAAATACATACATAAATACATACATAAATACATACATAAATACATACATAAATACATACATAAATACATACATAAATACATACATAAATACATACATAAATACATACATAAATACATACATAAATACATACATAAATATACATACACACACTTGTGCTCATTAATTATCAGTTTGATTTGAATTCAACCAAATAGAACAAATTTTTGGTAAAGTCCACAACCTTATTGCTTAGATAACAAAGTCCATCACTTGTCATCCCGACTTATTATATATTTTTCCTAAGTCTTAAAAAAGAAGAAAAAATTAAGCTAGAGATTGTTCTTCTTGTTGAAGTCACTTGATAAATGTAACCACCTCAGTGTGGCATATGTTGCAGGTTCAAACCATGTCCATGACCCTTGCAAAATTGATTTGAAGTATAATCAATTTTACCACAAAAACAAATACATTTCTATGTGTAAATGTCTATTTGAATTCTGTCTGTTTCATCCACTTCAGTCTCATTAGACAAATTAAGAATGTATTGTAGTATTTTATTCATTATTATTTTTTGTATGTTTTAACAACAGCGTGCGCCGTGGGTATGAAGTGTACAAGCAAGTATGCAAGGCATGCCACTCCCTGCAGTACATTGCTTTCCGTAACTTGGTCAATGTCACTCATACTGAGGAAGAAGCTAAAGCTGAAGCCGCTGAGGTCAGTAACTCTTAAATCTTATTATAATAAAAACCATTAGTAATTTCATTATGGTTATAAATGGAGCAATTGTAATAAAGAAATAAAATAGCTTTATATAAGATAATAGTTTATTATAGAATGCTTTCTTAAAAAACTATATCAAAAATAACTTAATATGAATATGCTGGAATTTTTATTGATTACTGATTTCAATTTGCATTGATTTCTGATGCCAAAGTAATCTCATTAGGTGCTAGTTAAAGATTAAAAGATAAAGATTTCACATTGATATATGTTTATGTTCATATTGCATTTCCATTTGTAATGGTTGCAATTTCCGGGCAGTATTTTTTATAATGAAAGAATCTTTTTTTTTTTTGTTTAAAGAATCTTGTTCCCAATCACAAACACACTGATAAAACCTTAGGGCTGGGTGGTTTAGTTTTTAATCATTCATAAGTGTTGAATAAAACCCTTTGGTACAAGTCTAGGAGAATCAAACTCAGATCTCTTGATTCGAATTCCAATCGCCCAGCCATTTGGCTATCGTGAATTACAGTCCAAATTATTTAAAATGATACAAAACAAAATAGCTACATAAATACATACATAAATACATACATAAATACATACATAAATACATACATAAATACATACATAAATACATACATAAATACATACATAAATACATACATAAATACATACATAAATACATACATAAATACATACATAAATACATACATAAATACATACATAAATACATACATAAATACTGTAAAAGTCACGACAGACGTGTGGTTGGGTGGTCGGAATTTCAGTCAATAGACCCGAGTTCGATCCCCAGGTGGCAGGCTCGTACCAATGGGTTTTCAAAAACTTATGTACGAATTATATCGTTGGCTTGGACATAAAGACGGCGACGGGCTCACCACCTGTCACGTTGTCCCGAAAATATCTTCGGTGGAAGGTGGGTCGAAGGGACTTAATTGTCTAGACTAGACCTCTGTCTACCCCTGTATTGGGAATTGCGTGAAGATATTTATTTATTATTATTATTATTATTATTATTATTATTATTATTATTATTATTATTATTATTATTATTATTATTATTATTATTATTATTATTATTATTATTATTATTATTATTATTATTATTATTATTATTATTATTATTATTATTATTATTATTATTATTATTATTATTATTATTATTATTATTATTATTATTATTATTATTATTATTATTATTATTATTATTATTATTATTATTATTATTATTATTATTATTATTATTATTATTATTATTATTATTATTATTATTATTATTATTATTATTATTATTATTATTATTATTATTATTATTATTATTATTATTATTATTATTATTATTATTATTATTATTATTATTATTATTATTATTATTATTATTATTATTATTATTATTATTATTATTATTATTATTATTATTATTATTATTATTATTATTATTATTATTATTATTATTATTATTATTATTATTATTATTATTATTATTATTATTATTATTATTATTATTATTATTATTATTATTATTATTATTATTATTATTATTATTATTATTATTATTATTATTATTATTATTATTATTATTATTATTATTATTATTATTATTATTATTATTATTATTATTATTATTATTATTATTATTATTATTATTATTATTATTATTATTATTATTATTATTATTATTATTATTATTATTATTATTATTATTATTATTATTATTATTATTATTATTATTATTATTATTATTATTATTATTATTATTATTATTATTATTATTATTATTATTATTATTATTATTATTATTATTATTATTATTATTATTATTATTATTATTATTATTATTATTATTATTATTATTATTATTATTATTATTATTATTATTATTATTATTATTATTATTATTATTATTATTATTATTATTATTATTATTATTATTATTATTATTATTATTATTATTATTATTATTATTATTATTATTATTATTATTATTATTATTATTATTATTATTATTATTATTATTATTATTATTATTATTATTATTATTATTATTATTATTATTATTATTATTATTATTATTATTATTATTATTATTATTATTATTATTATTATTATTATTATTATTATTATTATTATTATTATTATTATTATTATTATTATTATTATTATTATTATTATTATTATTATTATTATTATTATTATTATTATTATTATTATTATTATTATTATTATTATTATTATTATTATTATTATTATTATTATTATTATTATTATTATTATTATTATTATTATTATTATTATTATTATTATTATTATTATTATTATTATTATTATTATTATTATTATTATTATTATTATTATTATTATTATTATTATTATTATTATTATTATTATTATTATTATTATTATTATTATTATTATTATTATTATTATTATTATTATTATTATTATTATTATTATTATTATTATTATTATTATTATTATTATTATTATTATTATTATTATTATTATTATTATTATTATTATTATTATTATTATTATTATTATTATTATTATTATTATTATTATTATTATTATTATTATTATTATTATTATTATTATTATTATTATTATTATTATTATTATTATTATTATTATTATTATTATTATTATTATTATTATTATTATTATTATTATTATTATTATTATTATTATTATTATTATTATTATTATTATTATTATTATTATTATTATTATTATTATTATTATTATTATTTAGTTGCACAGACCGTCTAGGGCGTGACGTATGTTCTCCTGCAAAGAAATTAAGGTTTATTATGAAATTTATCATACGGTATCATTAAAAGTCACGACAGACGTGTGGTTGGGTGGTCGGAATTTCGAGTCAATAGACCCGAGTTCGATTCCCAGGTGGCAGTCACGTACCAATGGGTTTTTCAAAAAAACTTATGTACGAATTATATCGTTGGCTTGGTCATAAAGACGGCGACGGGCTCAACACCTGTCACGTTGTCCCGAAAATATCTTCGGTGGAAGGTGGGTCGAAGGGACTTAATTGTCTAGACTAGACCTCTGCCTACTCCTGTATTGGGAAACTGCAAAGATACGCCAATTTTGGTTCTTTGAGTATATAATATATGTTTGGTGTTATACAAAATGTATTCCAAATAAAATGTACAAGTTTTAATTTAACTCTGTTTATCTGTCTGACTGTTACACTTTGATGGCTAAATCGATTTTGATGAAATTTCCTACCAGAGAAACCAAGGCATTACAATAGTCATTAGCAGGCAGTTTAAAAAACGGTTCACATAACTAGTATTCAGTTAACAACTCCAACTCAGCTGCAATGCTTGTGTCCAAAGTGATTTTCGACAATAGTCGAATGGTGGGCCTGAACCTGCGGCACTATATATCGCAGTCCGTAGCCTAAACCATTAAGCTATTGAGGCTTTAGTGCTATTCAAGATAATGTTATAAACAAGATTAAATAGAAATTATTAGGTGGTTTAGTTACCATAGGCCCGAGACGGTAAATTTTCTTTAATAAATAAATATCTTCACGCAATTCCCAATACAGGGGTAGACAGAGGTCAAGCCTAGACAATTAAGTCCCTTTGACCCACCTTCCACCGAAGATATTTTCGGGACAACGTGACAGGTGGTGAGCCCGTCGCCGTCTTTATGTCCAAGCCAACGATGAAATTCGCACATAAGTTTTGAAAACTCATTGGTACTGCCACGTGGGGATCGAACTCGGGTCTCTCGACTCGAAATTCCGACCACCCAACAACTCGGCTATCGTGACTTAATACTATTAATGTAATAAATAATAAATAAATATCTTCACGCAATTCCCAATACAGGGGTAGACAGAGGTCAAGCCTAGACAATTAAGTCCCTTTGACCCACCTTCCACCGAAGATATTTTCGGGACAACGTGACAGGTGGTGAGCCCGTCGCCGTCTTTATGTCCAAGCCAACGATGAAATTCGCACATAAGTTTTGAAAACTCATTGGTACTGCCACGTGGGGATCGAACTCGGGTCTCTCGACTCGAAATTCCGACCACCCAACAACTCGGCTATCGTGACTTAATACTATTAATGTAATAAATAATAAATAAATATCTTCACGCAATTCCCAATACAGGGGTAGACAGAGGTCAAGCCTAGACAATTAAGTCCCTTTGACCCACCTTCCACCGAAGATATTTTCGGGACAACGTGACAGGTGGTGAGCCCGTCGCCGTCTTTATGTCCAAGCCAACGATGAAATTCGCACATAAGTTTTGAAAACTCATTGGTACTGCCACGTGGGGATCGAACTCGGGTCTCTCGACTCGAAATTCCGACCACCCAACAACTCGGCTATCGTGACTTAATACTATTAATGTAATAAATAATAAATAAATATCTTCACGCAATTCCCAATACAGGGGTAGACAGAGGTCAAGCCTAGACAATTAAGTCCCTTTGACCCACCTTCCACCGAAGATATTTTCGGGACAACGTGACAGGTGGTGAGCCGTCGCCGTCTTTATGTCCAAGCCAACGATGAAATTCGCACATAAGTTTTTGAAAAACTCACTGGTACTGCCACGTGGGGATCGAACTCGGGTCTCTCGACTCGAAATTCCGACCACCCAACAACTCGGCTATCGTGACTCTAGTACCTCGTACCAATGGGTTTATCAAAAACTTATGTACGAATTAAATCGTAGTCTTGGACATAAACACGGCGACGGGTTCACCACCTGTCACGTTGTCCCGAAAATATCTTCGGTGGAAGGTGGGTCGAAGGGACTTAATTGTCCAGACTAGACCTCTGTCTACCCCTGTATTGGGAATTGCGTAAAGATATTTAATTTAATTTATATATAATATATGTTTGGTGTTATACAAAATGTATTCCAAATAAAATGTACAAGTTTTAATTTAACTCTGTTTATCTGTCTGACTGTTACACTTTGATGGCTAAATCGATTTTGATGAAATTTTGTATAAATACGGTAGCGAAAGCTTAATATTGAAGTAAAACTTTCTGGTACTGCGATCGCCAATCCGCTTGCCAAGCGTGGCGATTATCAAATTCTCTTTATAGACGGAGCCTATGTCCAGTAGTTGGCTTCATGTATATTAATTAAGTTTGAGATATATGTCATGATTTTGTGTACATATGTACATAAACACCGTTACACCGGAGATTTTATGCGTAAATGAATGTCACGGTAGCCGAGTGGTTTGGGTGATCGAGTCAACAGACCCAAGTTCGATCTCCAAGGCTTGTACCAATGGGTTTTTTTTAAAAACTTATGCATGATTCATATTGTTGGCATGAACTTAAAGATGGCTATAGGCTCACCAACTGTCACATTGTCCCAAAAAATATCTTAATTATCTAGACCTATCTATCTATCCCTGTATTAGGAATCGCGTGAAGATATGTATGTTATTAATGTAATAAATAATAAATAAATATCTTCACGCAATTCCCAGTACAGGGGTAGACAGAGGTCTAGTCTAGATAATTAAGTCCCTTCTACCCACCTTCCCCCGAAGATATTTACGGCACAACATGACAGGTGGTGAGACCGTCGCCGTCTTTATGTCCAAGCCAACGATATAATTCGTACATAAATTTTTGAAAAACCGATTGGTACGAGCCTGCCACCTAGGTATCGAACTCGGGTAACTTGACTCGAAATTCCGACCACCCAACCACTCGGCTATCGTGACTTAATACTATTAATGTAATAAATATGAAACACTTACAAATGTCACTATTTCCTGTCTCCAACATCTCCGCAGGCAGCATGGACTTCCCCCGGAAGTTGTTCCTGTCTCCAACATCTCCGCAGGCAGCATGGACTTCCCCGGAAGTTGTTCCTGTCTCCAACATCTCCGCAGGCAGCATGGACTTCCCCGGAAGTTGTTCCTGTCTCCAACATCTCCGCAGGCAGCATGGACTTCCCCGGAAGTTGTTCCTGTCTCCAACATCTCCGCAGGCAGCATGGACTTCCCCGGAAGTTGTTCCTGTCTCCAACATCTCCGCAGGCAGCATGGACTTCCCCGGAAGTTGTTCCTGTCTCCAACATCTCCGCAGGCAGCATGGACTTCCCCGGAAGTTGTTCCTGTCTCCAACATCTCCGCAGGCAGCATGGACTTCCCCGGAAGTTGTTCCTGTCTCCAACATCTCCGCAGGCAGCATGGACTTCCCCGGAAGTTGTTCCTGTCTCCAACATCTCCGCAGGCAGCATGGACTTCCCCGGAAGTTGTTCCTGTCTCCAACATCTCCGCAGGCAGCATGGACTTCCCCGGAAGTTGTTCCTGTCTCCAACATCTCCGCAGGCAGCATGGACTTCCCCGGAAGTTGTTCCTGTCTCCAACATCTCCGCAGGCAGCATGGACTTCCCCGGAAGTTGTTCCTGTCTCCAACATCTCCGCAGGCAGCATGGACTTCCCCGGAAGTTGTTCCTGTCTCCAACATCTCCGCAGGCAGCATGGACTTCCCCGGAAGGTGGGTCGAAGGGACTTAATTGTCTAGACTAGACCTCTGCCTACTCCTGTATTGGGATTTCCGTGAAGATATTGGGTATCAGCAAAAGAAATTAACATATCCCTTCTTCTTTCCGTGAATGTCGTAAGAGGTGATTGTGGGAAACTCTTGGCAATTGCTAAAATTGGCCGAAGCTTCCCCTCAGATGGCGTAATAACCATTGTAAAAAAACAGGCTGCAATTTCTAAGGTTCTAGGAATCTGTAACTACCATCACCAATCGACTTCCCAAGATTAATTATTGTGTATTCCCAAGATTAATATTAAATTTCCTACCAGAGAAACCAAGGCATTACAATAGTCATTAGCAGGCAGTTTAAAAAAACGGTTCACATAACTAGTATTCAGTTAACAACTCCAACTCAGCTGCAATGCTTGTGTCCAAAGTGATTTTCGACAATAGTCGAATGGTGGGCCTGAACCTGCGGCACTATATATCGCAGTCCGTAGCCTAAACCATTAAGCTATTGAGGCTTTAGTGCTATTCAAGATAATGTTATAAACAAGATTAAATAGAAATTATTAGGTGGTTTAGTTACCATAGGCCCGAGACGGTAAATTTTTCTTTAATTAAAAAAAGAAAAGAAGGCAAAAATGTTTAAATCTCGTGAATATCAATACCTCACTACGATTGTTCTTCAAAATAGTCTCGAGCTGCTCGACCGCGAACAAACACAGAGGGCAATTAGATTTCTCCGCATTTATAGAGACTTGGCGCACTTCTTCGGTCTGTGGGCAGAGGCCTAAAGCTGGACACACCTGAAATGGAAGAGAATTAGAGACTTTTAGAATTAAAAAATAAAATACGAATACGCCACAAGGCACCAATATGGTTTACGAAAATTTAACGAAATAAAAAATATATTGATTCAGCTAGCTTGCGCGCTCGACCGACATTTGGTAGATTCTTTATTATTTGCTTTTCTTTATAGCAGCAATGTAACGACGATAAGTTTTATGGTTTACGTGAAAGTATGGATGGTTATCCCATTTTAAAGGCTCGTTCCTTAGTCGCCTCTTACAAAACATCAACAAGAAAATAGGGAATAATATTTTTGATGGGTATTTTGGTATATATACGCCGCAATTAGCAGTTCTAAAAAAATTTAACTAACAAACTAAATCTGAAAATTTCGGATGTTTTCACCTCAACAATATGCCCCAAAAAACAAAACCCGATAGTCAAGGATTGTTGGTCCATATCACACTGGGGTCAAACCATTTTGTTGTTGAATATGAATGTTTGTACTCGAAACATGAATGTTTATATCTATATATGAACATATATAGATAAACATCCATGTATATGGTTTCATTACCTTGAACCAAGGCGACGACGATGGGCTCACCACCAGTCACACTTGGACACTAAGACGGCGACAGTCTCACCGCCTGTCACGTTTTCCCGAATACTGTTCAGTGAAAGCAGGATCGAAAGGACTTAATTCTCTAGACCCCTGCCTACCCTAGTACAGGGAAAAGCGTGAAGATATTTATATTTTTTTTCGACTCACACTGGAGGGGTCTATCTCCTGCACGAGCAGCGCCACGACGGCCGGCCCGTACTCTGTCACGAACTGCTTGCACTGCCCGTTGACGGACTCCGGCAGTCGCTCGCACGCCTTCGACACAGCCTCCTTGATCTCCTCCTGGGAAGAGAAAGCACGAGATCATTCAGACTTAACACTTCTTTATACGCGGGTTGGAAAAATTCGCGGAATGACGAAGGACAAACATGGACATAAGGCGACAGGCTCACAACCTGTCACGTTGCTGCTGCAAAATAAGCTCCAGAGAAATGTGAGGCGAATAGACTACTATACTATATTATAGACTTGTCTACCTCTGAGTACCCCCATAATGGTAATAAAGTAAAGATAAAAAATATTTCCTTTACATTGCTCCATAATTATAATAAACTTTTTTTGATCTTTCAAATAATTTGTTTAAACCATCGGACAAAATTCTTTTGTGGAGACTGCACTTCTACATTGCTTGTATGTATTTCTTATTTTGTGTAAACAATAATATAATAAAGGGCAAAAATAAAATAAATAAAAATTTTTTTTTTTTATTAAATATATTTTATAAAAATATTTTTTTATTTACAAAGTTTATTGTAAATTATATAAATGAAACTATCTTCACGCCAATCCCATTACTGGGGTAGACAGAGATCTGGACCCCCAGTTTCATATCGTTGCCTTGAACACTAAGTCGGCGATAGGCTCTCCCACCTCTCGAGTTGTCCCAAATAGTCTTCGGTGAAAGATGTACTGAAAGGACTTAATCGTCTAGACCTCTGTCTACCCCTGTTTTATTTATTTATTCACAAGTTGTGTGTAACTAACCTCGGTGTGTACGTCGCTGAGCTCGACCTGCAGGTAGTGCAGGAAGTACTGGCAGAAAGAGCACACCGCCTTGTTCTCAGGCAGTGACACGAACATCCGCTCTATGGGCAGCGCGGGTTCAGATCCCATTATGCGTACATTGGTCTGTTTGCTCGGAACCGCCACACGACCCACCTGTAATGTATGAAGGATTTTTTTAGTTTTTTTAAAAATTACTTAACACACAACATCCTGTTAAAATCTCCTGAATGACATTGGCCTCTCCCATAGGGAGAATTTGTCATAATCGCCACGCTAATCGGACGGATTGGAGATCGCAGTAGCAGACCTCACGTACCTCAGACGCTGCTGCCCATCTGCATGCCATGCCCATGTTCTGATTATTTTGGCTTGATATTTTTAGAGATATCACGCCATCTACCGATTGCCATAACATTATTCAATGCAGTTTCCCTTAGTCGTCTCTTACGATACCCACGGGAAGAAAGAAAAAAATTTTTACAACTTTACCACACAGTCAACTTATTTAATAGTCAAATTACTTAATAACTGGCACAAATCGGATTTCAAATAAAGTAATCTATATGCTTCTGGAGTGATTCCTTTGATAATAATAATTTCTTTAATAAATAAATAAATCCATATATAGATAGGGACAACATCACAAACATTGCTCCGATCACAATGTAAGATGCTAAAGCACTTGAGGTATGGGAATCAGAAACAACGGAGGCACCACAAACACCCAGACCCGAGAAAATTTAGAAAAAGTGGTTTTTCTACATTGATCCGACCGTTCGTCCGATCCGACGTTTTTAGAACGTCACACCACACTAGATAATTTTAAGCGAACACTAATATTTTACAGTTAAAAAGACAAAGGTCTTTTTACAATTAACTATGTAAATTGACAACCTCCATGGAGTGTGGCGTAAACACCGGTTTTCAAGGTGTCGCCATCTCGAGAAAGAGGTCCCGGGTTCGATTCCCGGTAGGGTCAATGTAGAACAACCACTTTTTCTAAATTTTCTCGGGTCTGGGTGTTTGTGGTGCCTACTTTGTTTCCGTTTTAAATACCACAAGTGCTTTAGCATCTCACATTGGGATTGGAGCAATGTGTGTTATGTTTTCCCTATCTATACATGAGTTATTGATTCATTTATTATTATTATTGAAATTAAGTTGGACCTACACTACTTTTTTAATTATGAAAATTTGTTAAGCATACAATATATAAATGCAATATTTACACAGCATTAAATAGAACCTGTACTATTGGTTATTGTTACAAGACATATGCTTTAATTTAGTTTCTTTTTCCCATTTCTTTTTTGTATTTAATGCCTTTGTGTCGGTGTTAATGAATAAATCATTCATTCATTCATTCATTCATTCATTCATTCATTCATTCATTCATTCATTCATTCATTCATTCATTCATTCATTCATTCATTCATTCATTCATTCATTCATTCATTCATTCATTCATTCATTCATTCATTCATTCATTCATTCATTCATTCATTCATTCATTCATTCATTCATTCATTCATTCATTCATTCATTCATTCATTCATTCATTCATTCATTCATTCATTCATTCATATTGAAAACAGAAATTGTACAAAGCACAATATTCTAGCAGGAGCACTAACCTTCGGGGTTGTATAACTGTTGGCTTCGTCTGTTCCTATCAGCTGGGAGGACTGGGCGATGGGTTTCACCACCAGCTCCTTGGGCAGCAGCACCCACCGGTACTTGGGTTCGGTTCCGCAGATCCCCATCATTGAGCAGATCTCGTCGCCCCTCAGTTCCGAAGTCAGAATGAGTATATGAGCGAGTAGTACTGGTCTACAATACTCAAGCATTCAGCTTTGAACGAACCGGTCTGTTTGCAGAGCCCTGCAAAGAAATATAAGATTTTTCAAAATATATATATACATAAATATATAAATGTGGGCAATATATTGCTCTGATCTCAAAGATCTATATAAAATCTGATTATAAAATCAGAATCGACGTTATCACATGACCAACGAAATAGTGGAAAAAGTGGTTTTCTGCATTGACCCGACCGTTCGTCCGATCCGACGTTTTTAGAACGTCACACCACACTAGATAATTTTAAGCGAACACTAATATTTTACAGTTAAAAAGACAAAGGTCTTTTTACAATTAACTATGTAAATTGACAACCTCCATGGAGTGTGGCGTAAACACCGGTTTTCAAGGTGTCGCCATCTCGAGAAAGAGGTCCCGGGTTCGATTCCCGGTAGGGTCAATGTAGAACAACCACTTTTTCTAAATTTTCTCGGGTCTGGGTGTTTGTGGTGCCTACTTTGTTTCCGTTTTAAATACCACAAGTGCTTTAGCATCTCACATTGGGATTGGAGCAATGTGTGTTATGTTTTCCCTATCTATACATGAGTTATTGATTCATTTATTATTATTATTGAAATTAAGTTGGACCTACACTACTTTTTTAATTATGAAAATTTGTTAAGCATACAATATATAAATGCAATATTTACACAGCATTAAATAGAACCTGTACTATTGGTTATTGTTACAAGACATATGCTTTAATTTAGTTTCTTTTTCCCATTTCTTTTTTGTATTTAATGCCTTTGTGTCGGTGTTAATGAATAAATCATTCATTCATTCATTCATATTGAAAACAGAAATTGTACAAAGCACAAGATTCTAGCAGGAGCACTAACCTTCGGGGTTGTATAACTGTTGGCTTCGTCTGTTCCTATCAGCTGGGAGGACTGGGCGATGGGTTTCACCACCAACTCCTTGGGCAGCAGCGCACCCACCGGTACTTGGGTTCGGTTCCCGCAGATCCCCATCATTGAGCAGATCTCGTCGCCCCTCAGTTCCGAAGTCAAGAATGAGTATATGAGCGAGTAGTACTGGTCTACAATACTCAAGCATTCAGCTTTGAACGAACCGGTCTGTTTGCAGAGCCCTGCAAAGAAATATAACATTTTTAAAAATATATATATACATAAATATATAAATGTGGGCAATATATTGCTCTGATCTCAAAGATCTATATAAAATCTGATTATAAAATCAGAATCGACGTTACCACATGACCAACGAAATAGTGGAAAAAGTGGTTTTCTACATTGACACGTCCGGAAATCAAACCCGAGCCTTCACAGCTGCCCCTGATATTATACTTTAAATGTATGAGATAATATTAAAAAATGAATACAAACCGACGAGGACTCTTCTGAATTCCGCTTGGGTAGTGTTTGCGACCAAAACATCGCGCAAGTGATTCACCACTTGTTCGCAAAACTCGCACGGCACGTCGCTTGAAAAAGAAATATATAATAAAAATAAATAAATATCTTCACGCAATTCCCAATACAGGGGTAGACATAGGTCTAGTCTAGACAATTAAGTCCCAACAAGGAAACGGAACGTGACAGGGTAAGGGACAACGTGACAGGTGGTGAGCCTGTCGCCGTCTTTATGTCCAAGCCAACGATGTAATTCGTACATAAGTTTTTGAAAAACTCATTGGTACTGCCACCTAGGGATCGAACTCTGGTCTCTTGAATCTAAATTCCGACCACCCAACCATTCGGCTATAGTTCTTGGTACCATGCCACGAGGAGTAGTTAATAAGTATTGTAAATATTAACATAATTTTGTTTCTGTGTATAACAAATAATTTCATTGTTATTTTATGGCAGGTTTTAGACCCACAGGTATAACCTGGTAATATTAAGTTGACACGGGTTTTGGCCAAGTGTCAACCTAGGTTTGGGTGGTGGCTTACTAATTATGTGGTGAGGAATAATCGCTGTCTGAGCTAAGTTGAAGGAATTTTCGAACGATACGGCAGGTGTTGAGTATGGCAGCTTTTTGTAAAGTAATATATGTGTATTTAGGTAGATTTAATATTTTCAAAGAGTAATGTAAGGCTTTAGGAATAACACCAGTGGTGGATATAATGATAGGTACTATAGAAACTTTATCCAGTTTCCAGACTCTTCTTATTTCTTCCTGTAATTCGGTAAGTCACGATGGCCGAGTTGTTGGGTGGTCGGAATTTCGAGTCGAGAGACCCGAGTTCGATCCCCAGGTGGCAGTACCAATGAGTTTTTCAAAAACTTATGTACGAATTTCATCGTTGGCTTGGACATAAAGGCGGCGACGGGCTCACCACCTGTCACGTTGTCCCGAAAATATCTTCGGTGGAAGGTGGGTCAAAGGGACTTAATTGTCTAGACTTGACCTCTGTCTACCCCTGTATTGGGAATTGCGTGAAGATATTTTTTTTTTTTTTGTAATTCGGTGTATTTTCTTATTTTTTTCTGTGATAGATGATTGTATGCTGTTCCTGTTAGGAACAGCTATGTCTATGATATATGCATAATTATTTCGTTTGTCTACGAGGGTTATGTCTGGGCGGTTGTTGTAAATTGTGCGATCGGTTAGAATCGTGCGGTCAAAGTACAGTTTGTGAGTTGGACTATCAAGCACATGTTGATGGTTGTATTTATAGTACGGAGTTGGTGGACCTTCATGGAGTTTTTGATGTAAAATATTTGCTAATTGATTGTGACGGTGGGTGTAATCATTTTGAGTCAAAGTTAAGGACGCTCCAGTAATATGTTGAATGGTTTCTGGTTTACTGTGGAATTTTCGACATAAATTTTCGACGATTGTCCTATCTTTAATTATGTATTTTCTGTAGTTCCGTGTGTTGATGACTTGATCCTGTATTGCAATTATAAATCCTGTTTCGGGAAACAATCCTGCATAATCTAGCCACTTATTCGAAGCTTCATTATCTATAAATGGTTGGTTCAAATCATTAGAGTGTCGACCATGCAGCTCTTTTCTGCTCCAGCTATTGTATTTATCACGGTAGTATTGCATTTCATCAACTACTTCCACATATTCTTCATTAAGGTTCAAAGGTGTAAAACTTTTATCTATTTTACAAATTGTTTCGTGTAACGGGCTACATTATTTTTTGCTATTAAAAACTGTTTTAATGTATATAATTGTTTATTATGTAGCATAACTATATCTATAAGGCCTCTTCCGCCATCTTTGCAGATTTAGGGTGATGATAGCGATATTGAGTAAGAATAGTTCTAGTTTTCCTTTGTAAGGTTTGTAATTCTGATTCTATATCAGAATTACAAACCTTACAAAGGAAAACTAGAACTATTTACCATTTAATGACCTCAAATGAGTATGTCAGTAATGGTATTGCGAATGTGTTGATAGATTTGAAGAGATTTTAACTTATGATATTACTTTTGCACAAAGAATGAATTATAATTGCCTGTAATTATTTTACCTTTCTTAATATTGAGTTTTTTACATTTGTCTAACTGTTTAGAGAATTTTGAAGTAATATGTAATAGTTCTGTTATATTTGTATATTATTATTATTAGTGAAAATTAAAACAAGGCCTAAGACAAGTCACGATCAGTTGAAGTCACGATAGCCGACTGGTTTGGTGGTCGGTGGCGGGCTCGTACCAATGGGTTTTTCATCAACACAACAACGAATCATATCGTTGGCTTGGATATAAAGACGACGACGGGCTTACCACCTGTCACGTTGTCCCGAAAATATCTTCGGTGGAAGTTTTGGGAATTGAGTGAAGGCTTGAGTCATATTTATTTTATTAAGAGGAAAGACAAGGGTTACACGACAAGTCATATCTCCCGATATACCCTACAATGAATTGGTCGACAGCATTCCGACAAATAACCCGCAAATACAAAATAAGTTCGTGGTAATATATTAGTCGACGTAGATTTATCCGTGGAATATCAGTCGAACTCTCCCAGTAGACGAATATAGCCGTAAATAAACGATATGATAATTTTTACAAACTATAAAAATATATATTCACGCCTTTTCCAATACAAGGGTAGACAGGATCAAGCCTAGACAATTAAGTCCGTTCGAACCACCTTCCACCGAAGATATTTTGGCATGATTAAGTTCATATTAATAACTACATGATTAAGTTCATTTTATTTGTATATATTATATATGTATGTTTATATATGTATGTATGAATATGGTGTATGTGTATGTTTGTATATATGTAGTTGTACATGCGAAATCTACCTTTACTTTTACCCACATTCCAGTCACAGGTCTGCTGGAAGAAATTTCTTAAGAAATAAGCAGTGCCTTTGTACAAACGTTTTCCTTTTATTACATTTCTTCTTTTTTATTTTTGTGTGTACATAAATTAATAAATTAATAAATAAATAAATACAATATAGTACAAAGTGTCGTTGCACGGTTATTGCAATTAATACTACATCATAGTTTTTTCGAAGATTTAATGCCGTCATATATCTAAACTTAATTGAAGACATCGCCCATTATACATATGAAATAGAATAGACAGGATGTACTATGCATAACTCAGGAAAAAAGTAATCATCATAAAATTATTTGTCGCCAACTGGATTTTCCATGTGATAACGGAGAAAGAATATTGCCACTCCCTTTCTTCCCCTGAGTGTCGTAAGAGGCTTGAGAGATTGAGAGTCTTGAATAACGTAATGGCAACCGATAGATGGCGGGTTAACCATCTCTAAAAATGTCAGACCGAAAATGGACAGCAGTGTCTGAAGTGCGAGTGGTCTGGTACTGAGATCGCCAAGCGTTGCGATTATGGCAATTCCTCCGTAGCGGAGAGGCCTATGTCTTGCAGTGGACTTTAATAGGCCGTTATGTATGTATGTATGTATGTATGTATGTATGTATGTATGTTTGTCTGTATGTATGTATGTATGTATGTATGTATGTATGTTTGTCTGTATGTATGTATGTATGTATGTATGTGTAATGGGATTTGTATCCGAGACCTTCAAACAATTGAGTGGTCCAAAGTAATATTATTAACGAACTAAATATTAATGTTCAAATAGTTTTTACTCACTCAGTGGCCTTAAGGTCCGTCAGTTTGACCTCGGGGAAGTCGTATTCATCGTGGGAGTGGTATCGACTGGCGCACTGACCGCTGAGGTGGCAGATGCTGTGCGGGGTCAGGTCTTTCTTCACCGCTTCCAGAATGTTCTCGTAGTATTTGAACACCAGCATTGAGCAAGAGTCCGACAGGGAGCCCATCTTGCCGCAAACCTTATAAATAAATGTCGATTTGATAATATCTGTAGCTTACATGTATGTTTTTTTCAAAAAAAAAGGAGAAAACTTAAGCTTTAATTTCAAATTAGGTAATAAGGGATGGATTTAATGCTGTGTTGGCCTTCATTACCAGTTTACCCGTGGCGAAGGGAAATTTTTTTGTATGTGCATCAAATAAAAAAAAAACCTACTTATTTAATAGAAATGGTAAATAAACGAAAATGAATACAATATACTCAATACTACAAACATAAATGACCGGCATATATACATGTCAATCGCACAAAGAATTGAATTTTTACTTTCAAACAGCACAAAACATACATATTATAGTGTTGCCACTGGATAAAATTTGCTCATCCTACCTGGATTTTCAACCCTTTGACAAAGGTTGCTAAGGTTATTGTTTTGTAAATGCTAGTTTTTAAAATAGACACAGTTTAAGGGTTCGTCAAAGGATTTTTTAATTTGTTATTTTTTACACAACTAGAGTCACGATAGCCGAGTGGTTGGGTGATCGAGAGTCAAGACCCGAGTTCGATCGCCGAGGCTCATACCAATGTGGATTTTTAAAAACTTATGTAAGATTTATCCTTTAGACCCACCTCCCACCGACGACATTTTCAGATCAATGTGACAGGTGGTGAGCCCGACGCCGACGTTATGTCCAAGCCAAACGATATAATTCGTACTTAAGTTTTTTTAAAAAAATCCATTGATACGTGCAATATACGTATGAATACTAGTAGAAAGCATTGAATCGTTATATTCAGCAATAGTTACATATAGTAATATATTAACATGTATGTATTACATAGAAATTTTTTCTTTTAAAGCGTATAAGTTATGCTAAATTTTTATAAATAATAAAAGTCACGATAGCCGAGTTGTTGGGTGGTCGGAGTTTCGAGTCGAGAGACCCGAGTTCGATCCCCAGGTGACAGTACCAATGAGTTTTTCAAAAATTTAGTCGTAGTCGTACAAATCGTACGAAAAGGAACAATTGTTATGAAAAATCAATAATTTAGCTACCTCTGAATGAATACTACTGTAAAACAATAACAAACGGATAAGACGACAACGGGCTCACCACCTGTCACGTTGTCCCGAAAATATCTTCGGTGGAAGGTGGGTCAAAGGGACTTAATTGTCTAGACTTGACCTCTGTCTACCCCTGTATTGGGAATTGCGTGAAGATATATATATTTTTTTCTAAATTTTTCTCTTTAATTTAAAAATATATAGCAACATATACCACTATAACTATGTACTACAGCTATACTATATACAGTAACTCACCTGCAGCAAGCCGATAAGGAAATCTTCGTACGTGGTAGCGTCGAACCTCTTCCTAACGACTCCGACGGTTGTGCGGCAGTTGTTGCAGTCGATACGCGGCTCCAGTTTATTATTCTGAACATTTACAAGCTCTAAATGTAGTCGTTTCCGAAGAAAAACCGCTCAAAACACACGCTTATTACGTATATCTATACTATGACAACTATATATTTTCTCTGTGGTAGAGCAACGCATCAGCTTTTGTTGTTGCATGAATGGCCCGGCTCAACGGGGAAGTACCACGACCTCACAGAATACCGGCGTGAAGTACAAGTCTAACAAACTTCTGCGTTTCGTCTGGTGAGTGTAGGTAACCGGTAGCCCACACACCCCCCTCCCCCAATTTTGGTGGAGGGGGGCACTCTAAGGGAGGCAACGCATCTGCTAAACCTCTGGTATTGCGGGTGTTCATGGGCGGCGGTGATCATTTACCATCACGTGAGCCACCTGCTCGTTAGCCTCCCTTTTTCTATATAAAAAAAAATACTATCGCTGAGGTTGCAATTCTGCCGATTGCTTAGAAACACTAGAATGCCGACGAAGCACCGGAAACCTCGTTCTAGTAATATAGAAATATCATCATTCATACATCCCAATTCGATGTAATTAGATTAGTTAGCTTGTAGTTATTTTATATTGTAAATCTAGTTTTAAATATATTTTATAAAGTAAATTGTTTTTTTTTTTGGAACCTCCGGCCGCAGCTAATGTAATTTGCTTTTCTCTTCAACTCAATAATTTATTTATTCATTTATATATTCTATATTGTACACCACAAAATAAGATGAAAATAATTCCAAGTAACATAAAGATAGTACAAGTGGCGGTGATATTACTAAAAAGCAATTTCTTCCAGACAACCTTGCTATAGAACTGAATAAGAAATAACGAAGAAAACTAGAACTAAGCAATTATTTATCGATATACCCTTATTTTTTTTCTATCGTAATTTTTTATAAGTCACGATAGCCGAGTGGTCAAAAATTAAGTGCGAATGATATCGTTGGCTTGGACATAAAGACGGCGACGAGCTCACCACCAATCACAATGCCCCGAAAATATCTTCGGTAGAAGGTGGGTTGAAAGCATATAATGTGCACTCAGTACCTCTGTCTACCCCTGTATTGGGAATTGCGTAATTTTTTAATCTACCGCCGTTATCGTAATGAGGTTCCTCCATTAAATCTTCGTTATGAGGTGACTTCCAAAGGCATATTATGTTTTTGGTGAGGCATTTTACTGACATATGCTTATTGAACGGCCTGTAAAAGGACAATGCCGTACTACAATCATAGTCATAGGCCTCCATTATAAAAAAGAATTGGCCACATAATAAAATTGACCCGATAATCGTCGTTTAGGTTTACTCTTACCTAAAATTAACTATTAATGGTGTCTGTTACCTACAGTTGCCCAAAAGATTACAAATGCATTGTCAAGAACTAAGATGGAATGCCCGACCGAGTAAGTCAGTGTAAGTGTGTTTTAAGTCCCTTTGACCCACCTTCCACCGAAGACATTTTCGGGCAAACGTGACAGGTAGTGAGCCCGTCGCCGTCTTTATGTCCAAGCCAACGATATAATTCGTACATAAGTTTTTGAAAAACCCATTGTGCGAGTCTGCCACCTTGATATCGAACTCGGGTCTATTGACTCGAAATTCCGACCACCCAACCACTCGGCTGCCGCGACTTTCGATCGTGCGACATAATCGTTTAAATATATTAAACTCTAGGACGGAGCACTCACGTAGTCTTCAAGCATCATGTCGATCCTGTCATTGTTGCAGAGACCGGCAACGGAGCAGACCGCCTGCGGGTCCATCTGCGAGGCCAGGGTCTCGACCAGCTCCGGCACGAAGTCGTCGGCCACCACCACGCACTCTTTGCGCACTATCTTGATCGGTATCAGTTGGCAGGACCCTTCGAACACTTCTTTCAATTCTTCCTGTAATTTACAAAAAGTGATTCAAGTAATTATGAAAAAAAAAAAAAAACTTTTAAGCCATTCATAATGCCGCAGTATTTGAAGAATTTTTTTTTAAGTACCTTTCGACCTTCATATTCCGGGACAGCGTGACAGGTTGTAAGCCTGTCGTCGTCCAAGCAAAATATAGATCGGACATAAGTTTTGAAAAAATCCCGTTGATGTAGCCTACCTACCACCAGGTAGTATACCTGGGGGTCGAACTCTGGTCTCTTTACTCGAATTCCGATCACCCAACAGACCTCTTTGAAATGGTTTATGCAATGTTAATGTTAAAAATAGTGAATTTAGAGGTCTGTACAGAATCGTTGGACTGGATTACAGGAATACTAGTACCTGAGTTTTGTACCTCTGTCTACCCCTGTATTGGGAATTGCGTGAAGATATTTTATTTTTATTTTCTATATTTACTTATTTTTTATTTCAAAATGTAATATGAAACAATAATGTAATTTTGAAATTAATTTTAATATAATTTGTTTGTGTTTCCTCTACTTCGTTGCTTTGTTTCCAGGTGATTACAATCTTTATACAAGAAAATTACAGTTTGTATTATATTTTTTAAAAAAACAAAGTCAATTACAAAAGTCTGTAATTGTTTGTAATAATTTAATTTAAAAAACCTATATTAATATTTTGTATTATGCCGATATTATAATAACCGCATAGAAACGAAAACAATAAACTAAAGAAATAAGATTGTATACACACGTTATCGGTCACTGACAAAGGTCAGACATGACTTGTATGACCTTTTTGTTATAACAAACAACGGGATAATCTATCTCTGTTATCTGTATTGTCGTCTCGCTTTAACACACAATGAGTTCATGCAACCGTTCTAGCACACAACGACCAAAAAAAAAAATAGTTCCATATGAGAAGAAAAACACAATATCACGTCTGTTTGTATAATTCTGCCAGTACTTACGTTCTCTGGAACTTTACCAACGTTAAAAAAAGATTTTGGTACATTTATAAAATTTCATGACCGAAACACGCATGTACAAAGAATGGGACGAGTAAATATCGATTCGGTTAATTTTGGGGGACAAATTAGAAAGTATATTTTTTTTATATAATATATTATTAGATAGGGACAACAACATCATAACATAAGCTGCTTAAGCACTTGTTTTATGGAATCGGAAACAACGAAGGTACCAGAAATACCCAGACCCGAGGAAATGTAGAATTTTTTTTTCTACAGCGCAACTTTTGCTCATTTATTAGATACTACATGTATCTAATGAATGAGCATAAGTTTATTTCCATTAGGACTAAAATTGCATACAATGTAATGGTATTTTTATAATAAACTAGAGATATTAACTAGAGACTAATGATATTTTTATAATAACAAGAGACCCGAGTTCGATTCCCAGGTGGCAGTACCAATGAGTTTTTCAAAAACTTGTGTACGAATTACATCGTTGGCTTGGACATAAAGTCGGCGACCTGCTCACCACCTGTCACGTTGTCCCGAAAATATCTTCGGTGGAAGGTGGGTCAAAGGGACTTAATTGTCTAAACTAGACCTCTGTCTACCCCTGTATTGGGAATTGCGTGAAGATATTTATTAATATATTTATTTATTTATTATTTATGTTTTGAGATTGTTATCCCGTTATCTTTCAGTAACCAATTGCATTTTCAAGACATCCACGGGAAAAAAGAGGGTGGTAAATTATTACACTGTAGGCTTGTAGGTCTCCTAATCATTAGGGGAGGCTTATGTACAGCAGTGGATTTTTGATAGGCTGTAAAATCTTTCTTACAGCCTCTCAAAGCACAAATAAGCATCTTCTTCTTAGAAGAAGAAGAAGCTTGTATGTGCAGACAGAAAATGCTAAAATTTCATATGTAATACATCAGAGTATGTAACGAACTACACAATCAGACCAGAAAGGCAAGTGTTTTGCGTAAATATTGTCTTCGGTTTCAATTCGAGAGGAGGAATGAATCGCAGTAAGACAAGCTAATCCAAAGCCACTTAAAGAGGATATAGTCAATTCAAATAATTTATTTATCGAAATAAGAATGTACATTCGTTTATCGATAGTCAATTTTTAATCTATCACCGTTTAGTAATGAGGTTCATTAAACGGAGAAGAAACAGGCGAAAGAAACGCCGTAGGTATCCTCTTTTTTTGGTCAATATTTTTTACAATAAAATGTATTATACAAATGTGATGTGACATTTTCTAGAAATAGCTTGGGAGCGATCACCTCATTCCCATGGGTTACTGTCATTAAATTATTAACATTGAACCAATGGACTATTTTTGACGTAGCATCATTTACCTCGTCAAGTGTAACAATATGTCGTTTGATTTTATATATTACAAAGGTATCGTCGGCAAATAATACATCTTGTTTATTCCCTAGTAAGGAAGGTAAGGTTAGGTAGGTAAATATAAAGTAGGTAGGTATGATAAGTATATATAGTCACGACAGCCGAGCGGTTGAGTGATCGGAATTAGATTTAAGCGATCCGAGTTCGATCCTCCGGAGGTAGGCTCGTACGAATGAGTTTGTTCAAAACTAATATACGATTTATATGTTTTTTATGTGTTTTTTAATGTTATACAAAATGTGACACTTATCAGAGTATTAGTTGGCATACGTTCATATTTATATTATACCTGAGTCTCGTTGCTTTGCAGCTGGTCTCGGGCTTGCTTCACCATGTCCAGACATATCTTGCAGATGCCGTCGTTGTCTTCCGGAAAGCTGGCTTTTGGCCACACTCTGTTTACGCAGTGATGTATGGCTTTGCACTCCCGGGTAGTGCTAAGTAAAAATAATTATCGGTAGAGCTTTATCTTAAAGAATCGATAATGGGGCAATAATGTGTGAGGCCTTACAATATTAAAAAGTGTGAGTTGAATCTAGGGACGACGTTTCCGTACAGTTAGAGTTATTGGCATGCTATTTGAAAACTCATTTCTGTATTTTTATTCAAAGTTTTAGGTTAACTAGTTTCGGAGATAAAGACGTGGTCATCAGTGCCAGATTAAGTAAGCGCGGGGCCAGTAGCAAATTCTTTTGATAAAAATAAACAAAATAAATATCTTCACGCAATCCTCAATATAGGGATAGACAGAGGTTTTGTCTAGACAATTAAGTCGCTTCGACCCATCTTCCTACGAAGATTTTTCAGGACGTGACAGGTGGTGAGCCCATCGCCGACTTTATGTCCAAGCCAACGATATAACTCGTACATAAGTTTTTGAAAAACCCATTGGTAAGAGCCTGCCACCTGGGCATCGACCTCGGGTCTCTTGACTCGAAATTACGACCATTCCACTACCACTCGGCCTATCGTGTCTTCCGAAGTTTGTATTTTCATTCTCGACACTCTCACTGTAGTCTGTCATAATATTCCTGGTTGGTAGAGAATTAATTTTTGAACTGAACTTACTGACCAGTTGGTGATAATTAATTTATAGTTCGATATTAGTTGTTCGCGCTTTAATGACATTTTTAAAAAAAAACTTATGTACCAATTATATCGTTGGCTTGGACATTGAGACGACGATGGGCACACCTGTCACGATGTCCCATAAAAATCTTCAGTCGAAAGTGAGCCGAAACGAGTTATTTATCTAGCTCTGACCTCTGTCTACTCCTGTATTGGGAATGGCGTGAAGATGTTTATATTATTTTAATATAATATTACTAATTTATTCCCCGATTTCGCTCGCCCATTTCCACGCAACACAGTTTTTAGCTTAAAACCGTCTCCAGACTCCCAAGTATCTCTACACACACTACAATTCATCAAAACAGTTTCGAGTGGTTAAGACGTGAATGCGCAACAAACAAACGAAATATCATTAATAATATCAGCGAGGGCAGGTCGATGAAATAAAGAGTACAGTCGGACACTTACTCCGTGTCTATACTATTGCCTGTCTTGCCGGTTTAACAATAGCGATGTTATGCAACAATGGCATCATTGTTCGATTACCAACTTAACGCAAATTGTGTTTCTTTTTCTTTTTTTCAGTAGCTTCGAGAATTGACAGCGCGTTTGGTTTAAACGCTCGTTCCAATTTCGAAAGTAGACGTTGAGGTTTCATTGCGAACATTTTGAATACAAGGATGACGTTTCATTAATCCTACATGTGCATTTACAATTCTTTTTTTAACAATTTTACAATACTTAATACCTTTACAATACTTTTTTTTTAGTTTTCTAGCCCAGTTCGCAAGCTCGTACCAATGGGTTTATTAAAAAAAACTTGTGCACGATTTATATCATTGGCTTGGCAAAAATACGGCGACGGTCTCACCACATGTCACGTTGTCGCAATAAATGTCTTCCGTGAAAAATGGATCGAAAGGACTTGTTGAATTGTTTTGTGTGTACCCCAGTATCGGGAATGGCGTGAAGATATATTATTATTATAGGGTATTTGTTATATTTTTCTCGTCTGGTTGGGTTTTTATACACATAAAAATAAATATACATAAGATAAAATAAATAAAGTACTATAAAATATATACGTAATAAATTCTAATACATAGAAATACTAAATAAACAGGGGAACCAGACGGCCGAGGGTTAGGGCGACAGGGAGAGAAACCGGCGGACGATGCGGGCTGTATCGAGGAGCACCGCCTTCTGCATTTGACATTATTATTATACTATATATCTTCACGCAAATCCCAATACAGGGTAGACAGAGGTCAAGTCTAGACAATTAAGTCCCTTTGACCCACCCTCCACCGAAGATATTTTCGGGACAACGTGACAGGTGGTGAGCCTGTCGCCGTCTTTATGTCCAAGCCAACGATGAAATTCGTACATAAGTTTTTTGAAAAACTCATTGGTACTGCCACCTGGGGATCGAACTCGGGTCTCTCTACTCGAAATTCCGACCACCCAACAACTCGGCTATCGTGACTTATTATTATGATATTATTATT
Organism: Sericinus montela; assembly: GCA_029286605.1. NCBI lineage: Eukaryota > Metazoa > Arthropoda > Insecta > Lepidoptera > Papilionidae > Sericinus > Sericinus montela. The sequence continues at coordinate 1,034,965 of JAGSMR010000011.1, forward strand.
ATTATATAATATTAAATATTACCTGAAATTGCTGCACCAGTATGAAGGTCCCCAGGTGCAATGGGAAGCGCCCAATAGTTTACCTGCGATAAGAAAACCAATGTCAGCTATTTTTTTTTTCAATGACTGCATATTTTTCCTACTTTTGATAACGTCCAGCCTGTTTCAGTAACGTTTACCCCGATACGTAAAGAGGGAGATTAAACTAGTTCGCCTTTTAAACCTTATAACAATATTTCATTTATTTTTTCACATATTAATGCGTATGTATAAGGCTTCTCAAATTGCAAATCGCAAAACCAATATGGAGTATTAGGAACATTTTAAGAGTTGAAAAGGACTTCATTGCCTAGACCGCTGGCTGCCCTAGTATTGGACAATATTGATATAAAAAAAAACCAAAGAATAAACAATGACAGTTGCCAGGATAAAATTTTTAGATTTAATCTATGAATATCTGTCTCCGTGCCAAGTTCATCAATATTTATTAGACAGTACATGCTTAATTCGCAAATAAATAAATAAACCATTTAAACATAAAGTTTCAATATTACAATGATTTGTACAAAAGAGAACTCAAACTATATCATTGATTTAATAAATAAATTCATTAAGTTTTTAAGTTAGACAATAAACAAATAAACAAACAAGTCACGATAGCCGAGTGGTTGGGTGGCCTGAATTCGAGTCGAGAGACCCGAGTTCAATCCCCAGGTGGCAGTCTCGTACCAATGGGTTTTTCAAAAACTTATGTACGAATTACATCGTTGACTTGGACATGAAGACGGCGACGGGCTCACCACCGGTCACGTTGTCCCGAAAATATCTTCGGTGGAAGGTGGGTCGAAGGGAGGTAGAGGTTTCCCCCGTATGGGAATTGCGTGAAGATATTTATTTATTATTATTATTTATAACAAATAAACAAATCACAAAACATATCAAACATTGAAAACCACTGTAAAATCAGTTGAATTGTTTTTGCTTGATACCTAAATAAAGCCAAAAAAATCCTTATTAATAATTTCAGAAATAGTTAATAAATCTTATCTGCGTTAGACCTATCGTGACAAGGTACCGCTTTACGCTTATTTCGGAAGATATGATAAATACTAACAAAAATTCAACGTAACTTAAATGCTTCAAAATCAATAAAAAATTGCACAATCAATACTTACCTCCTTGTTTATCAGGTGTCAAAGTCTTCTTTTTCTGAAACAACAGTTTATTTAGTCAGTAATATCGAGAAGAGAAGAAGAAGAGAGTTTCCGTTAAGATATAAATTTTATAAACATTCCATTTACAAATGTTCTACATAAAATGTACTCACATTCAGTGCCATAATGTTGTCAAGCTTGTCGCTATTGCACATATTGACGATGCGACACATCGTCTCGGCTGATGTGTCTGAGACCAGAACGGCTGTGAGATACTCCTCCAGATGAACGGTATTTTCGCGACAGAACTTGGTGATTGCTGGATCCGAGACATCTCGGCACGCGGTTTTCATGCGTGCTGCTAAGTATTCCTGTTTAAAAAAAATATTACAATATGTCTGTTAATATTTTTATAAAGGCCAGGTCAGGAGTACCCTAAATCGAAGAGAATGTATGAAGGGAATAATGATAGTGGACGAAGCGAAACAAGTATGTAAGGATCGTAGCAAGTGGAGAGAAGTGGTCTCTGCCTATCCCTACGTGAAAGAGGCGTCAATGTATATATGTAATATTTGCAACATTTCTGATATCAGAGAACTTCACACGTAGTCACTGTTTTTTTTCTTCTACTTCGAATATATCATTATTTTTCTAATATTTGTAACTTTAAGAGAAAAGAAAATAAGCGTCGTAAAACTATGTGTAAGATCTCATGCGTTCCAAGTTACCTAACTTATTATGACTTAAATCTTATCAGTATTCATAGTGTCTAATGTAGGACATATGCCTCTCTCGTCATGCCAACATAACCCTTATCATGTCATCTACCGGAAGCCATTACGTCATTCTAGGGTTTACCTTTAAACGCTTCTTACGATTATTATAGGAAGACAAGCAATGAGTGTTCAAAAACTAATATAAGAATTATATCGTGGGCTTGGACATTGAAACGGCGACGGCCCACGACCTGTCTCGTTGTCCCAAAAATATCTTCGGTGAAAGGTGGATCGAAACGACTTAATTGTCTAGACCTCTGTCTACCGCTGTATTGGGAATGACGTTGAGGCAATGGTGTATGCTAATAGTAAAAAAACTAAAAAGAATAAAGAATCCTTCGCCTAAAGTCACTAGTTCCGTATTACCTAATTATTTCTTCCATTGATATATTTAGTTGCATAAGCTCCACTTATTCGAAATAGCATATCAATTCTATTTTTAACACGAATTGGATACAAAATAAGTAGTAAATAGTACAAAAAAAAAACCGACAGTTTTTAATTATATGTCAAGGTTTGTGTCACATCAACACGAAAACAAGTTTCCTTGTTGACAATTTGCGTCTGGTACATAATGTATTTATAGTAAGGAAATACATTGTCTATTATTTAATTTCTAGGTCTGGTTAGCTGGTTATAAGTCACGATAGCCGAGTTGTTGGGTGGTCGGAATTTCGAGTCGAGAGACCCGAGTTCGATCCCCAGGTGGCAGTACCAATGAGTTTTTCAAAAACTTATGTACGAATTTCATCGTTAGCTTGGACATAAAGGCGGCGACGGGCTCACCACCTGTCACGTTGTCCCGAAAATATCTTCGGTGGAAGGTGGGTCAAAGGAACTTAATTGTCTAGACTTGACCTCTGTCTACCCCTGTATTGGGAATTGCGTGAAGATATTTTTTATTTGGTTAGCTGGTGACTAATTTGTTTATAAAAACAATATGATAATTATTGGAAACAGGTTTAATTTGCTGTTGTTTCAAGACGCTTCGCAACATCATGTATTATAATAATATACGGGGGGTGATCCAAAAGTAATGATAATCGGTTACTTCAGGTCCGCATAAAAGTCCAAAAAAAATCTTATTGCTTGCTTATATACTCAGTACGTCAGCCTAAAAAAATCATAGATACATTTATTTGAATACGAACTGTCAAAGAGATAACATCAACATGGGAAAAACGAAATTAGAGCTGTCATCTCTCACCTTTATTTGAAAAAAATGCCTTCAAAAGACATACACAGTGACTTAGTGGAAACATTGGGGGACTCTGCTCTTCCATATTCTACAGTTGCACGCTGGGCCAAGGAGTTTAAACTGGGCAGAACCTCCACTGAAGATGAACATCGCGAAGGACGCCCATCCACGTCCCTCACTGAAGACATCGTGAAAAAAGTCGAAGATGTTGTGTTGGCAGATCGAACAGTGACCATCGGGCATGTAGCTGAGGTCACAGGGATCTCATATGGCAGCGTTCAAAGAATCCTTGCAAACGAGTTGCATATGAGAAAGGTCTCGGCGCGTTGGGTACCCAGAATGTTAACCGACGAGCAAAAGAAAAATCGAGTTGACATTTCGAGGGTCAATCTCGAAAAGTTCCACGCAGATCAAGAAAATTTTTTGTTCCGTTTTGTGACTATGGACGAGACCTGGATCCACCATTTTGATCCTGAAACGAAACAACAATCGATGACTTGGAAGCGAGCCTCCTCACCGACGCCAAAGAAATTCAAAGTTTCAAGTTCGGCGGGAAGGGTTATGGCATCTATTTTTTGGGACGCTCAAGGCATAATTATGGTGGAATATTTGGAAAAGGGAGCCACTATTACGGGCTCTTCCTACGCAGGCTAAATAAGAAGATTACAGGAGGCCATTAAGGAAAAAAGACGCGACAAACTGAGAGCTGGAGTGGTGTTTCACCAAGACAACAGCCATTGCGGCTCACAAAGCCGCAGTTGCAACGGTTGCCATTCAAGAAACGGGATTCGAACTGCTCGAACACCCTCCCTATTCGTCAGATCTAGCTACTAGTGATTTCTACCTCTTTCCTCGGCTCAAGGAACGCCTCCGAGGCAAGAAATTCGAAGACGATAGCGAAGCGTTTTGGGAGGGTCAAGGCAAAGAATTTTTTTCAAAGGGAATCCTGGGTTTAGAAAAAAGACGGACTAAATGTATTGATTTGTTAGGAGACTATGTAGAAAAATAAATTATTATTTTAACTTTAATTACCGTGTTTTATTTTCATTATCATTACTTTTGGATCACCCCTCGTAGCTGAACCTGGCGACACTTAATGGCCAGTTACTAATTTATAAATAAAAATATTCCACGGAATATTTTTATTTATAAATTAGAACTGGCTACTGAGAAACAATCAAATAATTTAATACCCTATTTTGCACTGCCCTGCTTAAATTTTCCGTTCCCGTAGAAACTTTGGGATGCAAAGTATGTATGTACAAACACTCTTGGATAAAACGCAACAACCTGTCAAATATTCGTTCGACGTACAGGTCCTGTATTTTTATATATGTAGAAGATATATGGATAGAGAATACGTAAAGCTTTAAAAAGTTCTCGTAAATCGATCAAAAATCCACAGTTGGAAGTAAGTCTCTAATGTCAGGAAAATTATAATTAATATCTTAATGCTATTCCCAAAATTGGGGTAGACAGTAGGCTAGGCGTTTAAGTCCTTTCGACCCACCTTTCACCGTATACTTTTTAGAACAACGTGACAGTTGGTGAGCCGATTGACGTCTTTATATCCAAGTTGTTTGTATATGTCTTTATATTTAGGTAGGCTGGCCATAATCCAAGCGTCGGTACGTTCATAGATTAGCCCATGAAATAATACAAAATCGCACCAAGACGTATAAAATAGTTACACTGATGTTATATTGTTATAACTATTAATATAAGATAAATTTTAAACAGCTTAGGCACGTAGTAAGTCAATGATTGTTCACGCTAAAGGCCAGTAGTTAAAATTATACACAAGCTTATAACAAAAGAGAAGTGCCTGTATTTACATATGATGTCAGAAACAGAGTCGCAGTTTCTTCGATTCTATAACTCTCAAACTAAACTCACAACGAAGTTACGAAGCCGAACAACCAAATACGTATATTGTAGTGAGTGAGTGTATTATCATTGGAGAGTGTATTTGTAATTGCGTTAGTACTTACCTCATTAATGAGATCCTTGACATCCTTCAGCTGTCTGAAGAGTCGGATGAATTTTTCGGATACTTCGTTTCTTCGTACATCTTGTACTTGTTTCTCCCATACCGTGCCGATACAGTGTCCGACTGCACCGCAGTCTGCTGCAATCCTGAACATTTCTGCCATTTAAATATGCTTTTATCTTACTTTATCTTCATTAAAAAATATCTTCACGCCATTTCCGATACAGGGGTAGACAGAGGTCTAGACAATTAAGCCCTTTCGACCCACCTTCCACCGAAGACAATTTTTGGGACAACGTGAGAGCCCGTCACCGTCATTATGTCCAAGCCATCGATATAAATCGTACATAAGTTTTGAGAAAACCCATTGGTACGAGCCTTGTCGTTCGGACTCGGATCTCTTGACTCGAATTCTGATCACCCAACCACTCGGCTATGGTGACTTTATTTCGTGAAAATTAAAGTAGTACTTGTATTATGGAATCAGAAGATCAATCAAAAACTCGAACCCGGCACCTCAGAGCTGGCGACACCATGAAAACTGATGTTTACGCCACTCATCCGCTGAGGTCGTATAAATACAATATAAATATAATACTACTACTTACTTAAGATTCTGACACCAATACGAAGGTCCTTTGGAGCATTCTTTTGGCAGCTGCCGTGCTACCGTTATACCTGTGTAGAAATAAATCAATATAATGTATAATAATCTAAAAAAGGCGTCTTTAAAAATTTCAAACATTATTTACATTCTTTTTGTGATTAAATTAATGAGAAATATAAAAAATAAGAACGATGCGGCCGGAATTTTAAATCCTAAATTACTAGTAGCTTACCTAGTAACTTACTATAAAACATATAACTCAACTAACTTAGAGCAAATACGCTTAGTAAATTTACACTTTTTTACATCAACACATTTTCTATCGTCTCTATGATTTCTAAGGTTTCCTGGAAAACTGAAGAGTAAAGCTGGCCATTAAACTTATATAATTAAACTTTGTTTTAGCAGGAGGAGGATCGAAATGAGCTAACATTAAACCTCATAATATATGAATACTGCATCCCATTAATACTGGCAACCAATAACTGTTATTATTAGTAAGATTTGGCGGTAGAAATAAGAAAAAGTATAGTACTAACCCAGACGATTGAGAGATGTTTTTTTACATGAGGTTAATTAACAAGGCAAATTGCTTTTAACATCGTATAGACATAAAGAAAGACAATTTGAGACGAGAAGATTAAAGAAAAACAAAAGATTGATATGAATTTATACATGATTTACTTAATATCAAAAGATTAATGAAATAACCAACATTTTTGGAATTTTTTTTTTGGAACTTTGTTATTTGGAAACTTTTTAAATAGGTATAGGTAAACCCTATATAAATTTATATACATTTTCTCCATGATTATCAAATAAGAGTCACGATAGCCGAGTGGTTGGGTGGTCGGAATTTCGAGTCAAGAGTTCGATCTCCAGATGGCAGGCTCGTACCAATCGGTTTTTCAAAAACTTATGTACGAATTATATCATTGGATTGGACAAAAAGACGGCGACGGGCTCACCACCTGACACGTTAACTTGAAAATAATTTTGGTGGAAAGTGGGTCGAAGGGACTTAATTGTATAATTAATGCTTGCGATTGTTGTCACTTGGTGAAATTGCATTGCATTAAAATTCATTGTTCAACACTTGTACACAATTCACTTTATTTCGATTATTTATTAGTTAACCGACCGGTTTCGCCTTACGGCATCATCAGGGTATTGACAGAGCTTATTACTAATATTCCATTTTTTAACTACTTAATTGTCTAGACTAGTCCTCTGTCTACCCCTGTATTGGGAATAGCATGAAGATATTTATTTATATTTTATTATAAAATGTCCAGATCGTTTTAGCTGACTCGCCTAATTCAATTTCTCTCAAAAAACAATCGTTTAATGTGGCCTAATATAAATACAATATTTTTCTAATACTCTGTCTATACAAATAGTTGACCTTTTTTTAATATTTTATTAATTTTCATAACTTTAAGAAATTCACCGTCTGTCATTACGTTGTAACAAACTGAGTATTGCGTGTCAGAACCCGCCATGGAGTACAAGGCCTATCAATATTGCTCAGATCTCGCCAAAGTGGGTCGGTAACTTTATTAATTCGCACAATATTTTGTTTGTAATTATCGCTATTGAGAAGGCAAACAACTAATCATATTCTAAATTACGGTTATTTCGTCAGATAATTATGCCGTATCGAAAGTTTCTTCCACGAAGAGATTTTTTCATTACTTTCCATGATTTTACTTAGCGAGAAATCTTAGTTTTTGCGAACGTAATTTTATAACGATAAAATAAAAGTTAGCAAATTCAATTAACAATCCCGTTGCTGCTCCGACGCATTGAAATTTACAGTCTATTTAGTTGAAAGTCACGATAGCCGAGTGGTTGGGTGGTCGAAATTTCGAGTAGAGACAACCGAGTTCGATCCCCAGGTGGCAGGCTCGTACCAATAGGTTTTTCAAAAATCTATGTACGAATTATATCGTTGGCTTGGACATAAAGACGGCGACAGGCTCACCACCTGTCACGTTGTCCCGAAAATATCTTCGGTGGAAGGTGAGTCAAAGGGACTTAATTGTCTAGACTCGACCTCTGTCGACCCCTGTATTGGGAATTGCGTGAAGATATTTAATGTTTTTTTTTTAATCTAGTTAAATATTCACAGCTAGCTTCCGTCGAACCCAACCAATTTAAGGGGAAAATTGAAGAACTCGTTACAGCGCCTCTATTAAATTCGGAGATATAGAGAGAAAGCTACCGAAATATGAAGCCTACAGTATAATTTCAGTTGGTTATTTTACAAATGACGAATGTGTCCATCAAAACCTTTCATTTTAAAAAAAATATTAAACAATTCGGTTGAATATAATGGCCGGACGGGCTTGTATCATATTTGTAAACAACAAATGTATGTTAGGAAATCCTGTTAGATTAACCACTGAAGGATTAAAGTTGAATTTCTTCATGATAAATCTGTAAATTTGAAATCATGGTGTCGATGCAGAAAACCCTTTTTCTATATATTGTCTCGGGTCTCTGTGTTTGTGGTACTTTCGTTGTGTCTGATTCCACAAAAGTTTCTAACAATTTCCAAAATACCCGAAGATCTTTCCCTTCTCAAAGTAACTAAGGCGTTTTAGGTACTTACATTTCTTTTTTAAAAGAATACTAGCAATACCGAATAACATTACTAGTATTCCTGTTAACCACTCCAATTAAGCTGCAATGCTTGTGTCTGGAGTTGGTTCACGTCAACAGTCGAACGGCGGGGTCCGAACCTGCGACGTCATGTTTCGCAGTCCGCACCCTAAATCATTAGGCTATTGCCGCTCTTTTATCAATTTAATTTGATTGATTGATCTGAAAAATTTATGTGATTTTGTCCCTCTGTATAATATATTATTTGTTTATATTTCTGCAACATGCAGCAGTAATGTGACAGAAGTAAGTGGATATCAGTTTATCAAAAGTGACGCTAACCGAATAGGCATCCGCTTTATCAAATAATATTGCTTATTAGGTACATTATTTATTTAACGCATTTAACTGGTGAATTGATCATAAATAATGAGCAGGCCTATAATTATTTAAAAAAAATGTTTAACGAATTGTAATACAAACATCGACAAAACTAGTCACGAAAAAATCTCAGCCTTTTTTAATTTAGCAAAACAAGTACTTTAGAGAGCTAACAACTTCAGTGAGGCGAATAACAACGAACCGTAAACAATTGCTGACGATAAATGTAGTAATTTGTCTCTAAAAGGTTCTAGTTCATTCGTCTACAGAAACATTTGTCCACGCGTTATGTGTTTAGAAAGAACTGTCTCAAAAGTACAGAAGCTACCTCTGGAATATGTGTCATTTGCTTAGCAAGCAATCCAAATCAGCACTGACGGTATTTAATCTACACACTACACACCACATGGTATTACTTATTAGCCTCTGTTGTGTTTAAAAACTGATAACCTAGAGGACATTCTGTGGTTGATACCACAATGTGGGAATATATAATAATAATAATAGGGAGAAATATTATGCAAATAAAAATTATTTTTTGTATAGTGAATAGTCTATCTTTCTTTCTTTTACTTTAGTCATTTTCTTTATAAAACTGTTAAAAGGTCTATTTTAAGCCTCCCCAAACGACTGCCACAATTCACATGTAAACTTATTCCCACTTCAAGTAATAATATTTTTAAAATGAACAGAGCAAATAGTAATAAAATATTTTACCCTAAGAGGTCATCAACAGTAATAATAACAAGTGTATTGGTCTCAAGATAACATTCCTATTAATTACATACTGGCAAGCTCATGTTCTACAAAACATTGTAAGTAAATAAGTATGACTCAATTTTAACTTGCATATGAAAACGACAAGCGTTATTCAAAATCAACATGAATATAAAATATGCATGAAGAATCAAACTTCCATAAGACCGACTGTGGACAGAAAGTTGGACTGTGATTTAGACTGTTGAAGTGGTTTCAGTATAATAAATACTAAAATCACTACTAGGATCACTATAAGGATAAATAAAAAAGTGAACAAATAAACAAATTTTAGACATATGTATGTAACTTGATGAACCTATAATACTGACCACTGATCAACAAAAGAGTTCAAACAGCTCATTTGATTGATTACTGGACCCATGTTTAAGAGTATATATTGATTATGGTAGATACATAATTCTTAGATATATGATATACACATAATTCTTACAAAAAAAAACATTTATATTCACTCAGTTCTGTTGCTCAGTCAATAAGTAATCACAAAGATTTCTGATGGCTCATTGAAATTGACAAAACATTGTTATTTAAGTAAAAATAAAATAAATATCTTCACGCAATTCCCAATACAGGGGTAGACAGAGGTCTAGTCTAGACAATTAGTCCCTTTGACCCCACCTTCCACCAAAGATATTTTCGGGACAACATGACAGGTGGTGAGCCTGTTGCGGTCTTTATGTCCAAGCCAACAATATAATTTGTACATAAGTTTTTGAAAAACCCATTGGTACGAGCCTGCCACCTGGGGATCGAACTCAGGTCTCTTGATTCAACATTCCGATCACCTAACCATTCGGCTATAGTGACTTATTAAAGTAACGTTATCAATGTCAAGATAAAAATTGCAAGACAAAACATTGTAAAATGTAATAATAATAAACCAGTTCATGCCGTTCTTCTGACCCAGGTCATTTGATTACTTCAATTGCTATATATACTCTTCTTTATTATTAAAATTATTGTTGTAATAATATTTAAGCTTGTACTAGCTGAATAAACATACCACATATACATTGAAGATATAACAACTTTAATAACATAATGTTATAAATATTAAAATTAAATGAAACATTTTTTCATAATTTTTAAGTAGGTAATAGAGGTAACATTTTTTTGCATTCACTCTTGTATAACTTTAAAATGACGAAAAATCAACTGAATTATAAATAAATATCTTCACGCAATTCCCAATACAGGGGTAGACAGAGGTCTAGTCTAGACAATTAGTCCCTTTGACCCCACCTTCCACCAAAGATATTTTCGGGACAACATGACAGGTGGTGAGCCTGTTGCGGTCTTTATGTCCAAGCCAACGATATAATTTGTACGTAAGTTTTGAAAACCCATTGGTACGAGCCTGCCACCTGGGGATCGAACTCAGGTCTCTTGATTCAACATTCCGATCACCTAACCATTCGGCTATAGTGACTTATTAAAGTAACGTTATCAATGTCAAGATAAAAATTGCAAGACAAAACATTGTAAAATGTAATAATAATAAACCAGTTCATGCCGTTCTTCTGACCCAGGTCATTTGATTACTTCAATTGCTATATATACTCTTCTTTATTATTAAAATTATTGTTGTAATAATATTTAAGCTTGTACTAGCTGAATAAACATACCACATATACATTGAAGACATAACAACTTTAATAACATAATGTTATAAATATTAAAATTAAATGAAACATTTTTTCATAATTTTTAAGTAGGTAATAGAGGTAACATTTTTTTTGCATTCACTCTTGTATAACTTTAAAATGACGAAAAATCAACTGAATTATAAATAAATATCTTCACGCAATTCCCAATACAGGGGTAGACAGAGGTCTATTCTAGACAATTAAGTCCCTTCGACCCACTTTCCACCGAAGATATTGGTGGCAATGTGACAGGTAGTGAGCCCGTCGCCTTCTTTATGTCCAAGCCAACGATATAATTTGTACGTAAGTTTTTAAGAACCCATTGGTACAAGACAGCCACCTGGGTATCAGACTCTGGTCTCTCAACTCGAAAATCCGACCCCCCAACCACTCGACTATCATGACTATAACATTCAAAATTTTAAAAATTGGAAGGAATAAAATAATGAATTCTCAATCTAACACCTATGCTATCTACCTTTTTCATGCTGTAGGAACTACTAATATTTTTTTGTTTATTAAGTTATAAACTTAATGAACAAAAGCCACAGAGTCTATGAACAAGAAAACTTAATGAACAAAAGACCCGAGTTCAATATCCAAGAGGAAGGCTTATACAGATGATTTCTTTTAAAATTTATGATATATTCATTGGGTTGAGCACAAAGACAGTGATAGGCTCACCGCCTGTCACATTTTCTCACAATAGACTCTGATAAAATGCGAAAGGACTAAATTGCCTAGACCTCACAAAACAGTCACAGTCTATTTTGTTAGACCTCACACAATACAACAGTGTATCTGGATACTCACACATTGAAAAATGTGTGACGATAAAAACAAATTATTCTTGTAAATTTAATAATCATACATAATTACAACTGATAATGATAATAACAGTGGCACACAGATGCGTAGTGAGTGCAGCTGTTAAAACAGTAGCTCATGTGACAAATTAATATTATTTGATCAAAATACCTAACAAGAGGTTATGATATGAGGTTCATATGACTATTCATTAAATATTCAAAAAATAATGGTGTGTCGCAGCAATGTTACCATTTCATGGAAATATTTAGTTAAATAAATTGTTACATGTACATATACCTACTGTATGCATATAAATTGAAACAAAAGATAAAATGATTCATGCAGTATTACTCACTGATACATTGAATTTCCTGCAATGAACCCACCATGGAAGGGGAACAATATTTATGAGAATATACATTATAAATAAACTAGTTGTTAAATCCATCACTGCTTGGGTTGGATTCCTTATAAAAATTTAGCCAATTATTAAGTTCTCATAATATCAATTTGTCATATATAAAATAAAATATTTTCACGCCATTCCCAATATAGGGGTAGACAGAGGTCTACCCCTATATTGGGGGTAGACCTCTGTCTACCCACACAATTATACAATTAAGTTCTTTCAACCTACCTTCCACCGAAGACACTTCTGGGACAATGTGAGAGGTGGTGAGCCCGTCGTCGTCTTTTTATCCAAGCCAACAATGTAAATCGTACAAAAGTTTTTTAAAAAAACCATGGGTACGACCCTTGGAGATTGAAATTGTGTCTCTTAACTCAAATTCCTATCACCTAACCACTCTGCTATCGCCACTAGCAATTTATTAAAATTATTATTATTCTTATGACTACATCCTTCCACTTGCTACAATCTAAAAATTTCTCCTATTGACATAAATATTCTCTCACTTTTAAAAAATTATCAGGTTTTTTATACAAATTTATAGGTTAACATGTTGGCTAGGTACTCTTAACATATTATTATTATTATTTATCTTCACTCACAGTCCCTGACGGGGTAGCCAGAGAGAACAGATCACCAAGTGTCACGATCCTTACATACCTCTTTTGCTTCATTCACACTCATCATTTTCTTTATACATGCATGTAGAGGTATCCGAGTACTCTTGACCCTCTTGTCTTCGAGCAATTTGCTCACATGGTTTTCAAAAGTTAGTCTCGGCCTATCTCGACCCTGTTTAATATCAACTTTCGCGATATATATTTTCTTCACCATTCGGTCTTTGCTCATTCTCTCAACGTGCCCAACCCATCGAAGCACGCCCTTATCCATTTTAGTGATAAGGTCATCTTTCAAACCTACCATTTTGCGAATCTCTTCGTTTCGCTTCCGGTCGGCCAAGGTAACGTCGCACATTTTACGAAGAGATCGCATTTCCACTGCATTCAACCTGCTTTTACGCTTCTTCTGACATACCCAGGTTTCGCTGCCATATAACAAAGTCGGTACCAGCACTGCGTTATATATCGCAAGGCGTGCATTTTTCACTACGCCTTGCCTTTGGACTAACGCAGTCAGGGCACCGTTGACCTTACCTTACCGTACTCTTAACATAGCAGAATTAATTAACTATTATGACCCAACCCAATAGTCTAGTTGGTGGACCCTGCCTTCAAAGCCTAAGGTTACAGGTTCAAATTCCACTAGAGGCGAACTTTAGTGATTTAATACATAAGTAATGGATTTTACATGTATTAGGGTATAATATACTAGTTGTATAATTTTTTTTTGTGTTTTTACAGCAATTGTTACCACAATCATGTGATAACAATTTTACCGTTAACAAGTATTGTTTTTTTTTTACCAAATTCAGTAAAATTATTCCTAAATATTGGATACAGTTTTATTGCGAGACTACGAATATGGGTATTTAGATCAAAAATATTTAGTTGTGATATTTTCAAGGATGCAGAGAATTATGCAGAGCTCTCATTTGCTAAGCCGCTTACATGACATTACAACATTCAACAACCTGTTTTAGCGAATAAAAATATTTTTATTGTAAAAGGAAATTTAAAAACTTAACTACCCTGCAAGAAGAGAAATTATGGATTTAATACAGTATAATGAAAACAGAAATTACGCATCAACAATCCGATTACTCATAACGTAAAAAATAAACATTGTTATTGTACTTACTTGGACAGGAAAAGCTTAGCAGAAAAAATAGACAAACAATAAATATGTTTGTCATTGTTGAAGACTAATAATTTATTCTTCGTCTAACTTTGATCCCAGCACGTAAAAGACTAAACCAATTGAAAATGTATAAATACCCAACACAACAATTTCACTTTGTTTAGAAGTTAGTCAAAGTTACTGTCCAATTGCCAATTGCAGTCTATTCTATTGCGTATCGATTACAAAAGTCATTGTAACGTAAGGTTTTCGGAACTAGTTCAAAGTCAAAATCGATTATACGAACTCGTATCTTCTATTTTTAAATCGATTTTTCAAAAAGCTCATCAATTAGAACATAACCAAGGTTACAATTAATTGAGATTCGATATTTAAACATATTTTCACATCATTATACATCTTCATAAATTATCATAATATAAAACTTGAGTGTTTCGTAGTATTTGTTAGATAATATTACTAAAACATAAAAGGTAGTTTATAAAATCTAAGTAGAATACGGATTTTATTTAAATTTTATAATATTAAAAAATAAATCATTTTTCAAAAAATCAATATTACGGTATCGATTTGGCTCAAATATGGATATATATTTTCAAATTATGAATAACATAGACTTAACATACAAATAAAAATACCATCACCGAGTGATATAGAAATATGCAAAAACCTAAATGATTAACACAGATCCAAGATATCTAAGTGGATACACCATATTCTGTATGATAAACAAGCGTTTCACTCTTTTCTATACGCTTTAATTTCACGAAGAAAGTTTTAGAGGCGCAAATACTCCAACCAAGTCAGAATGAAGCCAAGAAAAAAGAGCTTATGAAGTTGATTCGATTTAATCGAAGTCACCACAAACATCGATTTTATGCGAAAGAGATCGATTTTAATAATGAATAAGATCGAGTTTCGAAAAAGCATTTTAAATACTATGAATTTTAAAACTTGATCATTTAGAACATTACCGTTAGCTTTGTAATAAAATAACTAAAGTATTATCCTTAGGCCTCATTCGCGTATTTCAGTGTTTAACTTTTCTGTTACAAGTCACGATAGCCGAGTTGTTGGGTGGTCGGAATTTCGAGTCGAGAGACCCGAGTTCCATCCTCAGGTGGCAGTACCAATGAGTTTTTCAACAACTTATGTACGAATTTCATCGTTGGCTTGGACATAAAGACGGCGACGGGCTCACCACCTGTCACGTTGTCCCGAAAATATTTTCGGTGGAAGGTGGGTGAAAGGGACTTAATTGTCTAGACTTGACCTCTGTCTACCCCTGTATTGGGAATTACGTGAAGATATTTTTATTATATTATTTTTTTAACTTTTCTGTTGAAGAAAACAAACATAGATTGTCCTTTTTTTGTCATCAATGAATATAGATGGGTGGTAGATGATGGGAAAAAAACATGTCACGTTTTAAGCCATTATTTTCATTAGCTAACAATTGCGCAAAAATGCTGTGTTTTCAAATAAGAACATTTTAGTGTCTTTAAGAGGTTGCTCAGTACTATTTGACTTCCATCAAGTCTCATAAATAAAATGTGATATGACTTTGAGTAATGTCACAGTTCCTTGTTGGTCACAGTGATCGATCGCAATGGAGAAAACTTTTTTAATGGAAGTACGTTGAAAAACGAGAGAGGGTGCAGAAGATTACAGTCACCATTTCGGACTAAGATAGAATGCATAAAAGCCCGTGATTACGCTGGTATATACTCTTTGAAGCGAAACACGGCAGTGTTGTGACACAACAGAAACTTTTGTACTATGAATGAATGAATGAAAGAATTAAAGAAACATTTATTCAGCACAAGTAAAAATAATAACAAGCATAACCAAATAAAAAAATTGTTAAAAGTGTTGTACCGATCCATACGACTCCCACGCAGAGAATGTACAACTTTCAAAGGAATTACCAAAACCGCTTTTCATCAGGAGTACTACTTAGCCATACGCGGAATACGCGCTCAGTCGTGGAGTTGCGGGAATCAGCCCGTCTAATCTCATCTGATGTAATTAGAACTACACTTAAAAAGTTATAAAAATATATCTAAACGTCATTTCCATACAGGGGTAGACAGAGGTCTAGACAATGAAGTCCTTTCGACCCATCTTACACCGTAGACATTTTTACCTTTTTTTTAAAATCGAAATAAGATTTTTAGAAATTTTTTACAACAAATATCTCTTCGAATCAATTTATAAATTATTCTATTGTTTTTATATTTGGTATATCTAGCGATGTATTCAATCATAAAATGTAAAACAAAAGAATTAAACTACTGAACACTAGATGGCAGGATTACTGCAAATAGTCTAGTTTTACTACTGTGTAAGAGATGGCAGCAGATTACATAAAATTAAAAAGAGACCTACTCCTCAGAAGGGTCTTCATTAGAACGCAAGTTTCAGAAGGCGAATTAATCAGGTTCAATTTCAATAGCCCTCAAAGGACGGACATTTAACTATGTGCAAAAATTAGTTACTTTGTTAATGAAAATCAAAAAAAGTTTACAGGAGCCACATTCATTTAAAATATTTTAAACCGGTATGTAATTGATTTCTGTTTGGTGTCATTGGCTTTTAGTCTCATATACACACAGCAACCAAGATAAAGAAGTTTTCAGAAATTTATTTATAAATTCGCTTCAATTGTTAAATTGTTAAGTTGTAATTTGATCCACGAATAAAGCTTATCTAATGATTAAAACTTAGCCATTGCACCAATACCCACTGTGGTAACTCAGGTCCTTTCATACAAAAAGAAAACCCTTAGTCAGCTCTTCCGTAAGCGATGGTAATCTTGCTGTGTTTATTGCTTACTCGACGGTGGAAAACTTAAGAAAATCTGCAGTTCTGTATTGCACTCCAGAAAAGCAGATTTCTCCATAACGGCTGGACTCTTCTAGAACACTAAATAATTAAATTAATTATTTAATTAATAAAGTGGCATTTAAATACAAGGGATAACTACATACAATAACATAGTTCTCTTTATAAATATTCTGATTGTAGCATACGGTGGGTGTACCAGTAAGCGAATGAAATGAACTTTTATTCCTTGTCATTAAAAACATAAATTTCTTTTTCATTCATTCTTTTACCTTTATATTGCTTCTCTTAGAAAAAATCTGCCTCCATCATGTCAGCAATGTAAATATAGGCAATTAAGCTAAAAGACTTTTACATCAATCGATTTTATTTTGGCACTGCTACATAAATGGTCGGAGAACCGAAAAATGACAGTCCGAAATGAAAGTTATAGGCGGTAGACTCCTTTTCTGCCTAGGAGTCGCCCGGGCCAGTGTCACACTGTTGAAACTCTTTTTTGAGTTATAACGGTTGTATACTGGTTTCAAAGGCATGGAGAGTAACCATGACCTAATCGCATTTCATCTTAGTCCTCAGGTTTATCAACGTACCAGTAAGTTTTTTTTTAAATTATTCTGCAGGTGTCCTGAACAGCAGCAACCACTTCCTGTCATGTGGATTATTAGCTTCTTTTTTTACCCTACTTACACCTCACACCTCGAACCTTACACCAGATAAGACCAAACAGATCTCGATAAAATGCCAGATTTGGTCTGGAATTTTATTTAATTTGTATTTTTAAGGTGACTATCTCGATATCTTTCAATAGCCATTTCATATTTTTTTACTGTAGAGTTAAGTCATATATTTAATCTATATTTTTTATAAAATATAGATTAAACAGAATAGTAGCCAATAAACTTTCTACAATTAAAAACTTTCAAAACTCCTCCCTTAATCGTCTCTCACAACAACAAATGCAAGAAAGTATTCGGTTAATTTTTACGCTAATACCACGGGGCATAAATCTTTTATATACTACAAAAAACTTCGCAACAGAATAAACTTTATACAAACATGCATAATTTACGATATGCTTTACGGCAAGCTAAGTGGTTGGGTGATCGGAATTCAACAGACCCGAGTACGGTCCTCAGATGGTAGGCTCGTTCCAATGGGTGTTTTCAAAACTTTTGTACGATTTATATCGTTGACTTGGACATAAAGACGGCGACATGCTCACCATCTGTCACGTAGTCCCAAAAATGTCTTCAGTGAATGGTGGATCGAAAGGACTCAATTGATAATTGACACCTTTGATATTGAGACTTGACTGCCCCAGTATTGAGAATGGCGTGAAGATATTTTTTTATTACATACATAACGGTCTTTAGATGTCCATTGCAGGACATAGGTCTAAAAGTGAGGGTATGCCATATTCGCCCCGCTTGACGAATCGACGAGCGCATTACCTCGCACCTTGCGCTGGCGCTTTGTTTTATTAAATTTTTGTCTGATATGTTTATACCGCCGTCAGTCGATTGCCAATAACATATTGAAGTTCCTATGTTGCCTCTTACGACACCCATGAAAAGAAAGGGGGTAATCTATTCTATTCTAGACACCAAATGGGGGATACGCCTTTAGTATAAATCCAAAAAACTTGAAGCGATGGAAAATCTACAGATCGAGCGTTATTGGTACTATTTACCTTTGTTTATAAAGAAACCAAAGAGGTATTAACTTTGCCCAGGTTAGTTTTCCCGAAGACACAATTAGGCGGCGTTCCCTGGGGAAGGCGCGGTCGGGTCGGTCGTGTAATAAAATTAAGAAGACGCCCCGGGCGAGCGGTCGCGGTAAGTCGGCGCCGTCGGTGAGCATAAAACAAATCCAATGCCGGCCCGTGCAGCCCGACACTGAGAACCGTAGAGTATATTACGTCTTATTTTTTTTAATTTATTGTATATTTGCTTTATAGTCTACATTTATCAATAATTGAATCGATAGCATTTCATATTGATTCTTATACTGAATTTATTTCTGAGCTGTGAGTTTCTTATATGATAAGCAACAAAAAATATATATATATTTGGAGAATTAAAAAGTTACACCACAATAATACTTTGAGTAAATTAAAAACAAAGCATTAAGTTCCAAATAAAAAAATTGTTGTAAAAGTATAGTTAACTTACAATGTTGAAGTAGGCTTTGCCAACCAAACAACCTCCACTGATACGATATAAGCATTAATTGTTACCGTAAAGAATTAAATGTTGCCGTGTAGAATCGACAGAGGAATCTACTATTCTCTGACTTCCCGTGGTTTAGTCATTCTATTTTAGTCCTCAGAGTGGACAACAGCTTATCTTTTTCATACAAAAAATAAAGAACTTCCCATAATTTTCTACGAGGATATACATTGTAGTTATTTTTTAACTTCCACGAAATGATTGTCTTTAAATTAAATTTTGAAATTTACAATTAATAAATCTAAATAAACAATAATAATTGAATGGCGGCGACTCTACCACCGTGGTCACGTAGAACATGTTCACATATTCTGAATAGCACTTCAATAGCTTTTCGCGTGTAACGCACTGGACATTCTTGTTTGTGTTCATACTGCTGACCACGTGACGTGACTGGGAACGCCCATTTACGACCTTTATTTGGATATCGAACTCACTTTTATATTGTAAAATTCGAGGCAAAATTAGCTTACTCTCTCTTGAAACTAGTAATAAAAATAAACCTTTATCAAAATAAAATTTTGTGAACTGTGTTTTTGTTATTTGAGAATTTTTGAGCATTAATTTTACTGTCGTTTAATTTTCTATTATAATATCAGTGAATGAAATTGTGATAGAGAGGAAAAGAGTAATTTGCTAAATAATAAAACTTGCTACAGCTGGGTTTCGGAAAAGTGCTGTGTTCATTGTGACATAAAAATGTCTATCGCAAGTATTTGTCTGGGTCAGTACTTAGTATAACGTTATGGTACATTTCTGGTGCAGTTGTCCTATTGTTTCTGTTTTAAAATTTGAATTTCTACAACTACCAGATATCTCTAACCACTCGATGCACATATAACATAATTATACTAGTACAAAAAGTGATGTAGCTGTTTGGTAGTAAAAAGTAGTTTTCAGACAGTTTTATTAATCCCTCTAATTCCTTATTATATTTTTTTTTTCCTCTAATTCCTCTCATCGTTTAATAAATAGTAGATACACAAATTCAAATTTTTCAGATTAAAAAAAAAATATATATATATATTCACGCCATAAGGTCATGGGGAGGTCTAGTCTAGTCAGGTACCCTTTGACCCACTTTCCACCGAAGATATTTTCGGGACAACGTGACAAGTGGTGAGTCCGTCGCCGTATTTATGTCCAAGCTACGATTTAATTGTACATAAGTTTTTGAAAAAACCCATTGGTACGAGCCGACCACCTCGTATCCGTCTATCGTGACTCAAATGTTCAAATGCAAATGTTTGTTTACAAGGTCTCACGAATTACAATTTGAGTCTTAGACACCTTACACTGGTACAGCAAAATCACTCTAGAATTTAGGTAATGTATATTATCTGAATTCTTATTTTCGTTGTGCAGTTTTGATTTCTAATACTATATCATAGTACACAGTATTTGCCATGATAACTTGTGTGAACAAATGAAGCAGAGAATAATATACGAGCGGAATAGGAAGGTAGGTTGCTCGAGTGGAGTCGTGAAGTTGGCCCGCAGTTAGGGAAGATTTGTCGCGTGCCCGACGTCTAATGCCGTATACTTGTGCTCTTGTAAGTAAAAATTATGATTATCGCCCGGCGTGAGCTGAGCCCTTGATCCCTAACTAACGGCCGAGAGCGGTTCCAAGACGGACTTTCCTTTTCGTCTTAACTATAACTCTTTTTTATTGCCCGTCCCGACGGTTGCACCGACGCTGCCCACTGGATTATTGGACTGGCCTAACTGATCGAAGTAACGATCTGAAGCGGTCTTTATAAATTTCAAGTAGAGAAACCCAAGCGGCTTACGATTTTTACACTCAACGCGATACCTTGATTAATAATCTATTCAAAGTTTTTTTTAAGGTAAAAGGTTTCTGTAAGGAAGTTCGTTTATTATATCGTATTCCATCTTGCCAGTTTTGCCTGTATTATAAAAGTATAGCTTTATTAATGATTTTTATTTATTTTACAAAATCTATAGTTTACAAAAAAAAAAAAGAAAAAGAAATTTAATGATTATTTATAAACAATTACAATGTTTGCAAACTGCCACAAAAGTTAAAACATGCAAAACTTTTGAAACTGCGAAAAGTACGCCAACCTGCATTGGAGCAATGTGGAGTACGTTCATAGTATAGAAGGCTACAAAGGGTATGAATATGGTATATTATTTATATCCTTAAATATACCATTAGCTACCAACAGGTGGCGTGAGTATCATTTCAAAATATACCAAACACACACAAATTGGGCAGAGCGGCGACGGTCAGCAGTCTAAAGTTGTAATGTTTCTGGTACTGCGATCGCCTTCCAATTGCGGCGTCTCGAACGGTTTCTCATAATCTTATGGGAGAGGTCTATGTCCCGTAGTGGGAGTAGTAGTACATAACTGCCCGTATATGTATACGGACAGTTATGTATGTATGTATATTGGATATACATTACAGTAAGTAACCCTTACGTGTCAGATATACTTCTTATAGTGGACCATTGAAAACTGTTTTTAAGAAGAATTGAATTTGCAAATTTGCACCCAACATTTTTAGTTATGAGGAGTAGGGCTTTATGATAAATGAATTGTTGAGCAATGACAATATTACATTGTTTTTGTAATTAAACAATCGGAATAAAGTTTTCACAGCAAAAACTATTGGAACAGCTTTTGTTTCCTTAGTTACAGTCAATAATAGTAAAAAACAACTATAAATATCTTTACGCTATTCCCAATACAGGGGTAGACAGAGGTCTGGACAATTATGTTCTTTCGACACACCTACCACCGAAGACTTTTTTGGGATCACGTGACGGTTGGTGAGCCTTTCGCCGTTTTTATACCCGAGCCAACGATATAAATGTACGATTTATGTTTATTTTTGAAATAACCTATTGGTACAAGCCTAGGGATTGAACTCGGGTCTCTTGACTCGAATTCCGATCACCCAATCACTCGGCTAGTGTTTATGTGTATTTTCAATGGTTATTTGAATGTAATAATTTCGAAAAATACATTTCTTGGCGAGCTACATTATTTAAGGATTCTAAAAATTTTGTAAAATTTTTTTAGAGCTTATTTTTTAAGGCTTTTTTAGAGATGTATATAAGGTCATATATTTATGCAAGATAATATATAAGTTCAGTTTTGTATAACCTATAATTGGGCCTTGACTTCTGGATGAGTTTTTCCTTCAACTTATTTGATAGTCAGCCTTTGGTTTTCTAAACTTAGGATTATTAAGTCTTTATGATTTAAGTTTTTATGATTTAAAATGCAATTTCGTTTTACACAGCCTTAAACAGCCTTAATGTCTACCAAGTAAAGTAAAGCCTTGCGATTTGTAAAAGTGCTCTGTATGATAGGCCTTTAAAATGTGCCATAATAGTCACGCTTGGTAAGTGGATTGTGGACGGCATTACCAGACAAATTTTTCTGGTCAGGATTTTTTTTTCGAAAAATTTAGTCTGGTATTTTTGAGATGCTTATCCTATCATCTGTCGGTAACCATTAGACTTTTTAAGGCATTTTCCTTAACTGCCTCTCTTTACGACTCCCATGGGAAGAAGGGAGTAAATTAATTCTTAATGTGTGGGTGTTAATTCTTAAGCATGCAGAACAAGGCGAGGTAAAGTCAAGTTGTACACGGTGGCCGAGTGTTGGGGTGATCGAAATTCGAGTCGACACCTGAGTTCGATCCCTAGGTGGTCGCACCAATAGGTATTTTAAAAATTATGTACGATTTGGTTCGGAAATAAAGACGGCGGCAGGCTCACCACCTGTCACTTTATCCCAAAAACTGTCTTCGGTGAAAGGTAGGTCTATATGAGGATAAATTTTATAGACCTTAAATCTCTATGTACAAAATAATACCTAGATTTTAGTAATTAAATCTATAAAGTAAAATACAGTTGCTTTACGTCAACGATGCTTTATGCAGCCAGCGTTTTTGGTACCATGCTACGAGGAGTAGGGCTCTACGATTATAGTAGTTTTTAGTTAATAAGTATGGCAAATATTAATATAATTTTTATTTCTGTAAATAAAGTTGTTTAAACGTTAAGGTTACTCCTTAACTCCTAGGTTGTAACTCCAGCACTAGAAAATCAAAAAGCAGTAGCGTTATCTTACTTAAATTCTACGATTTCATACTTAGGTATTAATTAAGTCGTGGTTTAGACCAAAGGCGGGTTCACCTCAGTCAAAGCCATTTTTTTTTCGGTCTGATAAAGTCAACAGCAGGACCACTCCCGTAAGGGAGATAGATAGTTGTCACGCCTTTCTGTTGTTAGCCATTTTTATCTTCCTGGCTATCCCCTTAGTTGGGTCTTACATCACCCAAGAGAGGGAAAGGTCTAATAATTTTGTACGCTTATATTATTCTTTTATTATATCTATTATTATATATACTTTCTTTTATTTCTAAGATGATCTTGGTTTTGGTCTGGGTTTTGACGTCACGATAGCCGAGTGGGTGGGTGGTCGGAATTTCGAGTCATGAGACCCGAGTTCGATCCCCAAGTGGCAGGCTCGTACCAATGGGTTTTTCTAAAACTTATGTACGAATTATATCGTTGGTTTGGACATAAAGGCAGCGACGGGCTCACCACCTGTCACATTGCCCCGAAAATCTTCGGTGGAAGGTGGATCAAAGGGACGTAGTTGTCTAGACTAGACCTCTGTCTACCCCTGTATTGGGAATTGCGTGAAGATATTTATTTTATTTTATTTTTATGGTCTTGGTTTTGCGAACCGGTGTAGTTTTTGACCGACAGTTTAATGGAGCGTTAAACAAGCTTAATGAACAAAAAAAATTTACTTTGATGTGGCTGCTCAAAGCATTAGTACTCCATTTAAATCCGTCGTAAATTTTAGAGATACAAATATAAAATGTTTGCTTAAACTGATAATAGATAATATGGAGAATAAATAAGACAAAAGTATATTAGCTTAAGTTACACAAGCGAACCTCGGACACAAGACTTGGGGGTTTGCGCAGGCTGACGGTCGATTAAGGAAGCGAGTGCAGTTGCCTTGGCGACGCCGCCATCTTGCCACCACCCGAGGGGCCCACCCCCACTGTAAACAACCCGCTGTTTCGTTGCACTGAAACACTCGATATATTAAAAAGGTTCTGCGAAAGTACTGTCTGACAAATGCACCATTTATTGTGGATCAAGAGATGAGTGTAAATGTAAACTTTAATAGTGATTTGTGTATAATTTTTATATTGAGTATATACCTACTAATATTAAAATGCTTTCAGCATTTTCGCCAGTATTCATTACTTACATTATTTTATTGTTTATTTATTTAAACTTTATTTGCACACACTATAAAATAATGTACAAAATGGCGGACTTAATGCCTAAAGGCATTCTCTACCTTTGGTTTAAGCAGAGAATCTAGTGATGGGTGCAAAACTCATAGTTAAAAAATAAAAGTTTAAAGAATACAAAGCAAAATTAAAATACAATGATAATAAATATAACGCATATACATATACCTTTACACCAATACGTACAGGCACACAATAATACTTTACATATATCAGAGTAAATAAATATGATATTTATATATTACATATACTTATATAATATATATACGTTATAAGTCACGGTAGCCGAGTTGTTGGGTGGTCGGATTTTCGAGTCGAGAGACCCGAGTTCGATCCCTAGGTGGCAGTACCAATGAGTTTTTCAAAAAAAAAACTTATGTACGAATTTCATCGTTGGCTTGGACATAAAGATGGCGACAGGCTCACCACCTGTCACGTTGTCCCGAAAATATCTTCGGTGGAAGGTGGGTCAAAGGGACTTAATTGTCTAGAATTGACCTCTGTCTACCCCTGTATTGGGAATTGCGTGAAGATATTTATATATATTTATTTATATATTTTTATTTATATATACTTAAGAAAATAACAGTTGAGTAAATAAATAAATAAATAATCGTTAAGTAATATTCCCAGAGGAAACGTTTAAAGGTAGGTTTAGTTTTTGATTGTTTAATATTTCGGGGTAATATGTTCCAGAGTCTTTCTGCATTTGATGTAAAAGAATTGTAAGAGAAGCCCGTACTCACCGTGTGCCCATGAAGCGATTACGTAGGTAATGTGAATCGATATGATAGAATAGAATATGATAAAATTGAGTACTGATAAAATCTAAATACAATAAAATACAAGTCAAGTTAATAGGAAAAATAAAAATATACTACTAACCGGAACTTTTACCTTTTTTCAAAAATAAACATCACTTATAGACGATGCTTTGTGACAAAAGGATTCACAACCGAAATCCCTATATTTTCTTTTACATATCATAGACTAATTGTGGGGAGTAAATTATTTTGTGCCAGCAACTTACTTAATCAGCGGTGAACGGTATAAGCTTCCATGTCATTATTGGCGCCTTTGTTAACTTATAACATTAGCTTCTAAACTTCTTTTATGTTTTTTTTTTCAAGGGAAGGCTATTTTCAGCTACAAAATTTAATGTAGAAACAAGAAAAGGGGCTTAATGTTTTATTGGGTATTAGAAATAAAACACCAATTTCCCAGGGTAACATTTGTGGCGACTAAGGAAAAACGCTTGAAAACTCTTGTTTTGAAACATTCCAAACCATAGATTTAGTTCCCAATGAATATTTAAAATTCCTTGTTATATACATTTGGATCTTTAGTCTATTACTATCAACTTTCACCAGTATTTACCGGAGTGACGTGTATAATCCTGAGTGACGTATATAATATAATCAGCTGAACTGACTATCTATTAGTCGTCGCAGCCACTGTCACTAATTTAGTTTTATATTTAGTTTGTAAGTTTTTTGTTTGCATGATATATGTTCCCTTTTTATTTTGACTCCATATGTTTATTTTTTGTTTTGTCGACGGTGTTTGTTGATGGCTAATAAAGTGTTTCTATTCTATTCTATCCTTGTAAAACAGATACTGTACTACAGTACAGCTTCTTTCCGCCGGTACATTTAAATATATAAGTAATAAAGCTCTCATACAGTCACCTAACTATTGAGGGTATGGGTATCAAACTATGCATCAAAGTAATAGTGTTTAATTAAAATACAATTAATAAATTAAGCAATGAAGTAGAAACATATGCAAAATCACGTATTTTTTAAACAGTCATTTCGCAAGGTGAAAAGGGAAATACCGGGGCCATTAGGGATCTTAGTACCTTAGGATTTAATGAGCCGGGTCATGAAATCACGGTTGTCAAACACGTAAAAGCATAAATTATGTCTCCATATTCAGGAAAAACTAGTGCCGCCCGAAACTGCCGCGTGTAAACCAACGGTGAGTGTTCAGTTTTACGTGAACGGTCGCAAAGACAAATGCCCGCCATTATTCAAGATTAGGCGCGGCGCAACTCTAGCCTCATTGCGGAATGAATTAAATCATACCGCTCTCACAATTTACATTCAGTTAATTAAGCTAATATTTTAGGAAAAGTAGCATTTTCGTTATTAAATCATAATGATAATAGCAACATTAACAATACATTTAAATTGTATTGCTTTTTATTGTTTTGAATAAATAAAATGGTGGCTTAAATTAAGTTCTGAGTTTCATTTAAAAATTATATGCTACTGACAAAATTGTTAAAGAAATCTTAACGACTCTTGATAAAAATATTTAGTATATTACTCTTCTTTAGTACTTTAAACTAGTATATACAAAGTATGTTAGATTGCTGGCTTTGAAAAGTACTTTGAATACAAATAGACCACATTTGTATTCAAAATATATTACTTATAACAAAATTTTATAAAATACGCAAGCTATTTATTTTGAAACTTTTATAAATCCGTGACTCTAATGTTATGGAAAAGTTTGACAAAGAAAAAAAAATTATTCTTTCTTCTTCCTGTTTCCTTACAGCCTATCAATAGTCTACTGTTGAACATAAACCTCTACGAAAGAGTGCTGATCAGAACTACTTACAGCTGCTATGAATATCGAGCATTCTCTTTCCATAGCTCACTGAGAAACTTTAGGTTTCATTATTTATCACCTTATTTCAATGTAAATACCGAAGGTCATTAACTACAAAACTACAGGTGCGTTGCAAAAAAGGAACTAAAGAAAGGAAAGGAGTAGAAGAGATAATGAAAAAGAGGATTAGATTGCAGATCAACTTCCTCAAACATTGAAACGCAAAGGCAGGAGATGTCATTGTGTCCACTTCGTTGTGCGGCTCATTCATGTAGCAACTAAGGCTGATCTTGACACCAACGAAAGTTGTAACATTTGTCATGTAGAACACTTGACACTTTGTTACAACTATTACAAAAGAAGCTGAGTAAGTGAAATAGGAATTAAATTGACCTGCCTAATTTAAAAGAGATGGATTTGAGAGAAAAATTCAGGCCAACTGTTAGTATTTGGCGCCTGTAGCCTATGGCCACCTATTTACAAATCTATTATAACTAGCAGCCTCACTCATGTGGAATCTGGTGCGTAAAAATAGGTGAACAAGAAATGCACAACAAGGCACTACTCTTTATAAAAAAAAAACAAACAATATTACAAAATGTGCATATTCTACAAAGAAAAGTATAAACCTCCCTGAATTATAAATGTAAAATTTCAAACGCTTCAACCGTTCAACGTACGTTCGTTCCACATGGTAAAATACCCATTAAGTTTATATTATTAAGGCAGGAGGCAATCTGTACGCCGTTTTAATGTATTATGTAGAATTATAAAGGCGTCGAGCCCCGCTTACTTCTTATGATTTATTCATGAGGAAGAACAACGTTAAATTTGAACATGCCTGTTTCAACGTCGGGGGTATTTTGCTATACATCGTTTTAGCATGCTATTTGTTCTTGTTTAAAATCGTTAATTAATATTTGATATTGCAAAATCATATGGAGAGTCACGATAGCCGAGTAGTTGGGTAGTCGGAGACCCGAGTTCGATCCCCAGGTGGCAGTACCAATGAGTTTTTCAAATACCTTTGTACGAATTACATCGTTGGCGTGGACATAAAGACGGCGACTGGCTCACCACATGTCACTTTGTCCCGAAAATATCTTCGGTGGAAGGTGGGTCTAAGGTACTTAATTGTCTAGACTAGATCTCTGTTTACCCCTGTATTGGGAATTGCGTCAAAATATTATTTATTTATTATGTGCATGGAAATTTGTATAGCTAATATATCTACGTTTTACTGACATTGCAGAGACTACGGTTTATATGTGGTGTTCTGGACAGAATTAAATCACCGCTATGAGACACCATATTCCAGAGCGCGTTCACGGCTTTGTTTGATTTTAAAAATTACATAGACGACTTTCGTGGACGACTGACGTACACACCGCTTTTCCTAATGTAGCCAGCTCTCGGTCCTGGGTTCGATTCCCGGTCGGGTCAATGTAGAATACACTTTTTCTATATTTTTCTTGGGTCTGGGTGTCTGTGTTACCATCGTTGTTCCTGATGCCATATTACAAGTGCTTAAGCCGCTTACTTTGATCAGAGCAATGTATGTGATGTTGTCCATATTTATGTATGTACATAAATACAAAAAATATTTATTTTATTTATATCTCACGCGTTGATGGATGGTCAGGTGTTGATGGAATCTGGGGAAAAAAATATTGGTAATAACAATTTAATTTGCCATTTGGTTGTCCTGGTTCGCGTGGGTGCCGTAAGAGGCGCTTAGCAAAATATGAACGGCGTACAGTATACGACGGGATACCAAAATGTACTAGTCCAAAATTAAGCATATAGGCAGCAGCGTTTAAGGTGTGCCGCGATCGCAGATCCGCTTGCCAAGCGTGGCGTCCCCTACGTAAGTTATATAAACATATAAGCGAATAATTTATCAATTGCCTTCGCCTTAAAACATCTTGACAATTGCGAATATATCAAAGCAATATCTAAACGAAGTTTACTCGAACTACAGTTACCACCGACTGGAAGAATTTATTCACAAATATTTCGATCGTTGGAAAACTTCTTTGAAGTCGGGGAGCAAAGCCAATCCACCGCGGTTATCCGTGATATTTTCGGTGGGAGTTCCACCTTATTCGCAAACATCGAATCCCGAATACAATACAGTGCGAAACGAAATTCGAAGGATAGATAATTTCAGAGAAAGAAATAAGGCAAAAGGGGGAAAAAATATAAATTGAATAGTCGAATACACGCATCCCGGCATTACCATAAAGGCAACAGGGATCAAGCGGGATTCCACTACGAACTTTTTTATTTTCCTTCCACCTCTAAATCTCACAAAGAAAGCTCCGCGAATCTGCAAATGTTGATTTGATGATGTCGTGTCGGGACTGCGCGTCACGCTTACCCAACGTTGCTTTGGTGTCAAATTCAGTTACTCACGTGAAATCAACGTCAAATCTCATTACTATAATACGTCCAATCTCGATTTTTCTTATTAATGCACGGTCATTTCCATTCGAAATTAAAAATGTATAAATATTTCTATGAGTTGTACCTGGCAATGTAGCCTGGGAGAATTCGAAATTGATTTACTTTAACAGGCAATATATACACTGTTCTTCACCGGTCTGCATATTTCTGGTCACCGTATTAGTCTTTGTCAGGGGATAAATATTATCAAAAACATTGACTTCAAAGCTCTATGTTCAAAAGAAACTTTGGAGCTTTAATTGAATCAGTTTTATGGGCAGTCTAATATGTCCAGATCCAGACACTGAAGCTGATATTTTAGATAGATAGGGACAGCATCACTTACATTGCTCTGATTCCAAAGTAAGCAGCTTAAGCACTTGTATGGAGAAAATATAGAAAAAGTGTTTCCTGGCTGAGCTGGCGACACCATGAAAACCGGTGCGTACGCCGCTCATCCGCGAAGGTCGTTAAATATGATATTGAGTTGAAATTTGAGTATTTCAAATAAATTTCTGAACTTGAGTTCTTTGAACAATAAACAACATATTAACCTTACCTATTAAGGTATTTAAATATACAGTTCACAGGCTTACAACGTGCCTGAAAACTTGTCCGATTTGTAACTTTATTACATTTTTTGTTTCGGTATAAGACTAAGTTGAAACTTAAATATGTGGTGAACATGAAATTAGCCATAAAAAACTGATAATATGCAAAAATAGCATATTAAAAAAAGTCCAAAAAACATTACACACAAGAGCTTTCCCAAAAGCTTTCAGAGGCAAAGGTTGTGCTCGGAGCGGGATTACTGCGTTTATCCATTTGCGGTCATTAAGGTACATTAGGTGCCCAGCCTCGCTCCTTGCGCGTCCTGTCCCTGTCCCCTCCAAAGGACCCATTTTTTAATTCAACTTTCTTGCACCCCCGCCAATTTGCATGATTACTTTCGTTTTTATTATGGTCCTCCGACGATGACTGTCGCACCCAACCTTGTTCTGAGGATATTCGGATAATCTTAGTTTAAAATAAATGGCCAGGCTCATATCGTTAAACGGAATTCTTTATTTTAAAATTTCTTCAACTTTTAAATGGAAATATAGAAATTTTGGAATGAAAGCAAATTTTAGTGAAACAATTTATGCTAGTCTCTTTTTTATGTACATACAACAAAAGCAAAGAACTATTAAAAAAATATTGGTGATACTGGTTTATACTGAGATTAATGCATTTTATATGCAATATTTCTCATTATTCATCAGGATTTCTAAAAAATACTGTATATTTCGTACAATGAGAACTGAGATTATATGGTATGATAAAAGGTAAGAGCTTGCACCAAAAACAATTATAATAGCAACTGTATTTATTGAACCGTTTAATTTACCTTGTGGTCGACGCTTAAGATTAACATCGCAAGTAATCCTGTCTGAGAAATAAAATAATAAAAAGAAATAATGTATAATATCGATGTAAGTGAGATTTCGCACTGGAGCAGTGTGGCGAAAGTTCGAGGAGAAATACATTCTGCTCTTTTACTTAGAAGTAAGAAGGTACTCGTATGTTTGCTATTACATAAATATTGGATTTCAATATAACTATTTCTGAACCTATCTAGTCAATGGCTTAGATACGGAAACCTACTTTTAAATTATTTATACAAAAATGTCTACGATTACATACTAGTGGTCGGAATTTCGAGTCAAAAAACCCGAGTTCGATCCCCAGGTGTCAGGCTCGTACCAATGGGTTTTTCAAAATGTTATCCCGAAAATGTCTTGAGTGGAAGGTGAGTCGAAGAGACTTATTTGTATAGACTAGACCTCTGTCTAGCCCTGTATTGGGAATTGCGTGAAGATATTGATATTAATTACATACTGAATTCAATTGGTTGACGAATTACATGTATAGCTATAAATATTGATATTCCTCCGTAAATACTATCCCCTCACTGCCCGAGGTTGTCGTAAATGGCGACTGAGGATAAAACCTTTTAAATCACAATGGCTACCGGTATATGGCGGGATGACCATCACGTAAAATACCATACCAAAATTAAACAGACCGGTGACGGACTGCAACGGTTCGAAGCATCTGGCACTGGATCGCCTATCCACTTGCCTAGCGTGAAGATTGTGATTTATAAGGCGCGAACCACCCTTAAGGAATAGGACCTGCAGAGGACTTTTACAGGCCGCTAAGCAATTAAAAAAGTAAATATACATTGCATATTTACTTTCTTATAACAGTCATTCGTCATCCAGTAATAAAATTTGATTAACTGTTTTGGTAACTAGATGGTGAAATATCATGTAGTTTATGGTAATAGCTACATAAATATATACGTGCTACATCGTGGATAAATATTTATTCATATCCAAAGTCACGATAGCCTACATATCCTTACCTACATATACAAAGTCACGAAAGCCGAGTGGTTGCGTGATCGGAGTTTCGAGTCAAGAGACCCCCAGGTGGCAAGGTTTTTCAAAAAACTTATGTACGAATAATATCGTTGGCTTGGAGATATAGACGGCGACAGGCTCACCACCGGTCGCGATGTCCCATAAATATCTTCGGTGGAAGGTGGGTCAAAGGGACTCTATTGCCTAGACAAGACCTCTGTCTACCCCTGTATTGGGAATTGCGTGAAGATATTTATTTTATTATTATTATTTATTTATTACCTACATATCCTACAGCCATGATTGGAGTGTAAACATTCGTATTGATGTTTACCACTCAGTGGGATCCGCACGATTTATACTCGAAGGCAGGGTCACTACCAAGAAGGCTACCAGACTGTCAATTAAAGCATTGCATAAATTAGACTTAAAGTATATAATTAATTGGCACACACCGCGCGCTAACATCGTATATACGAGTACAGCACGCAGTGTTATCGGCGCAACAATTTTGAAACAATTACCTTGAGCCCGATATCGTAAGATTAAGAAAGTCCACGGTCGGAATTAGGATTTGGAGGCGAATGAGGGCGAAGCGCTTCTTAACAGCCCGACTCCACAAATTGCGGACCTTAACGAGGTCATAAAACTCGAGCCGCACTCCGGAGACGCCACAGATTCTACTCAGACTTAGTTCAGGATTAATGGTGTAGAAAACAGATTATCATTGGCCGGGATTTCTATTAGAGACCCCTGCCACCGGCGCGTGAAAGTCATCCGATGGCAGTCAGTCGATGTTATTATTTTCCACATCGGAGCAGCGACGCTTCCAATTTAATTCTATTAGATTCTGTCGGGTTTGAACGACAGCACAATAAAGTTTTTGATTCGCGGCGAGCGCCAACTCTCGCGATAGTTTCGTTACGATAGGGATGATAAAGTAAATGTAAATTATATTAGGTATCGGGTAGCCGATTGTGGTGCAATTTAATAAGGTTAATTGTTTCTATGAATAGCAATTAGAGCAGTTCTTATTTAAATTGGTGTTTTTGAAATGAAAACACAACATTTTTTTTCATATATTGTACGTAGATAGATAACGGCCTGTATAATACACAAAAGTACATAACCTTCTTATATTAGCGTCACGTTATGCGAGTGGGTTGGTCGAGTATACATCTACTTTATTAGTTTTTATAAACTATAAAGAAACCATTTTGTGGTTTTGTGGGTGAATATAAATTGATATTCCGATTTTTAAGCATTTCTTATTCATTTCGTACTATTTACATAATTAAATTGGAGTGTCTGTTTGTTATATTCAAATTACCGTTTTTTACTACATGTATATGTATATATACGGTACATATACCAAAATAATTGTTTTTTTACAATTTTTGTCTGTCTGTTTGTTCCGGCTAATCTCTGAAACGGCTGGACCGATTTTAAAAGACGTTTACTGGCAGATAGCTAATATTATAAGGAGTAACATAAGCTACTTTTATTATAGAAACACAATCAGGGTTCCGCGTTACCTGTTAAACTACGGGCAAATCCGCGGGCAGTAGCTAGAACACCCTAAAATACAAAACCTAAAAGCCAAAGCAATTTCACAAAAGTACGTACATTTTGAAATTGAGCAATGTGGTAAATTAATAAAACGTGAAGTGGCACAGAGTAATTTGTAAAAAGTACGCCTCTAACGTTGATTTTAAGCGGGGCACTATTTTAAACACGCCACACGTAGCTACCCGCGAGGTTCGTACGCTTTTAATGAATACAAATTACATTTGCAAATGTGCTGTAATCCACAAATTAGTTTCACCCTCCGCGTCTCCGCGCTCCGCTGGGGCAACCCTTGCCACCACCACCCGCTCTTTGTTTCTGCTTAATCTTTTGCAACTTAAAGAATATGATTATGTACACATATCTTTAAGTTTCATCGGTTACACATGGTTATTGAGGGCCGTGAATCGTGAAACTTACGTAGCTCTTTGGCTTCGATTAGATTCATTAGGTACTATTTTCATACTCCTGATATGTCGGCGGTATTTGAAGGCTCTGGTTTTTCCGTCTTTGAGTAATTTGTTAACAGAACACATCGGTTTTCGTGGTGTTGCCAGCTCTGAGGACTTGGGTTCGATTCCTCGATGAGACAATGTAGAAAACCAATTTTTCTACATTGTCTCGAGTGTGGGTATTTATTAGTTTAGTTTTTTCTGATTCCATAACACAATTCTGTAGCTACTTACTAGTAGGGGATCAAAGCAACGTATATACTGTTGTCCACATCTATGTGACATCTATTTAATATTTATCTATGATGGTCTCAACTCCTTTCATTCGCGTCGTGTGTCTTCTTTTGAAGATAATATATGTAAAACAGACTGCATCTGTTACATTTGAAAAATATGCACAAGTGCCAAGGACTGTATCTCGCTGACGAATCTATTGTTGAAAAGAATTAGTTTGAGAACACGTCTGTCTTTAAGTTCTGTATCTGTGGCCACACCTCCAACGATCGATTTCCTTCATTGGTTACTTGGCACAACGTGTATTTGATTGGGCCTAAAGATGTGAATGCAGAAAGGAAGGAGTAGAGGTCTACTACCTCTACTCCTAGTGCTTGAGTATTAATAACCGTGGGATGGAAATATAATGGACAAGATAGTGGCTAAAAGCGACACACGAAGCCCATCTAGAGGTCACCACCCACAGTCATGAGGAGACAACAAAGAAGATATACTCGTACATTTAAAAATGTGTTATATTCGCTTTTTTAATCCTTTACCAAAATGTCTAATCCACTCTCCAAAATGTGTCGAGGCTTTTACAGTGCTACCAACTGTTGTACATTTTATGTAGATTTTAATTCTATTGAAATTAATATTTTAATTAATATTATAATTAGTATTTTATAATTAATATTATTTTTAATTTAAAATTAATATTATAATTAGTATTTTTTAGCAAATTTTATTAATTTACATTGTTGTAATCATTATCGTAATCCTTTCAAATTAAAAAAAAATCACGATGCCGAGGTTTTGGGTGGTCAGAATTTCGAGTCTAGAGGCCCGAGTTCGATCCCCAGGTGCAGGCTCGTAGCAATGGGTTTTTCAAAAACTTATGTACGAATTATATCGTTAGCTTGGACATAAAGACGGCGACAGGCTCACCACCTGTCACGTTGTCCCGAAAATATCTTCGGTGGAAGAAGGGTCAAAGGGACTTAATTGTCTAGACTAGACCTCTGGTTTGGGAATTGCGTGAAGATATTTATTTATTATTTCAAATTTTATTTTCTACTTCTTCAAATTCCAATTTTAAATTTTATTAATAACATTGTTAAATTTAATTTGAATAATCCCATCAAATTAGTTACGACTAGTTTTATTGTAGTATTTGATCGAGAAGAAATCTTCTCATATTGTTAGTGTTGGCGCTGAATGTTTAGTAAACAGGTGAACATATAACTTTATGTAAATTAAAAGTTAAAAAAAATATGTGTTTGGCGATAGATACAGGAATTATTACATTAAAAAGAAA
The DNA here is from genome assembly GCA_029286605.1 of Sericinus montela. Classification (NCBI taxonomy): domain Eukaryota; kingdom Metazoa; phylum Arthropoda; class Insecta; order Lepidoptera; family Papilionidae; genus Sericinus; species Sericinus montela. Next base: position 1,070,482 of record JAGSMR010000011.1, read on the forward strand.
AAAAAAATATTTTAAAAGTTTCTACTGACACGGGCGGGATTTCGGTTGAATTTTAAAAAAAGTTTTTCTCTTTACTTTAATAACATAAAGTTCAGCTCAACTTGTATGGCTTAAAAATTAATAAAAAAATGCGTAATACAGAAATTGTTTCATTAATCCCGTAAAATATTGTTGTGGTATTTTCAAGGCGGTAATCTTGCTATCAGTTGCTAACCAATGTAATTTTTAAGGTTTTTCCTTAGTTACTTCTGTGTTGCCGGTAACGGCAATAGGCTCACCACCTGTCACGGTATCTCAAAGAAGCTCCGTTAAAATGTGGACAGACAAAAATAAATTTTCTAAACTTTTGACTACCCCGGTATTGGGAACTGCCTGAAGATAAAAAAAATATTGTAAGCTCCGAATATATCCAATGGAGGAAAGGTGGAAGGGTGACAAATTCACATAGACACTAAACGTCAAAAATCATTAACTGACAATCTTTTTCTTTTATAAAAGGTTATTGAAATGCTCTGTTGCTGTCATAGTAAGCTGTCTGCAGTCGACAGGATTCCCTTGGCAAGTGGGTTGTATGGTAGGCATGTGTGAGTTTCAGCTTATAGAAATCGGATGTATATTCTACCATCATTTGGCCGTTTATAAAGTGTTTATAAAGTAAACGTACTGCTAGGTCGGTGAGACATTTTATAAGTAGTACCTCCGAAAAGTAGCGGCCTCATCTTAGGTCAATATCTGCAGAAAAGGGGCATGTACATTCGCAAAGCCAGAAGTGCTGCAGATGCTTGGTGTTTCAAAGCGATATAAGTGTGTGTAGGAGTGGTGGCTTCTATATAAAAATCAATATCTTATTTTTCGATGTAGTAAAATAGAATTCGCTTGTCCAAAAGCACAATTTTTATATACCTAAAAAAATATCTTCACTATTGGTGAAGACGGAGGGGTAGACGGAGGTCTAAAAAATTAAATATAATTTTTGGGGCAACGTGTCAGGTGGTGAGCCCGTCGCAGTCTAAGCCAACGATATAAATTGTTGAGTTTTGAAAAAGCCATTGATCACTTGACTTGAATTCCGAAGTTCTAACCACTCGACTATCGTGGCTTTTTCCTACATGTTATGTATTTATATATATAACAATCTGTAAAAGTCAACTTGCAGACTCTCCCATGGGGAGAATATGTAATAATCGCCCTGTTTTGCTAATGCGCGAGAATATGTAATTGGCGATACAGCTTAGACGTTGTAGCTCATTACCAGGCTGCTTACTTTAGTATTTTTCGAGACGGTTATTTAGCCCGCCATTACGTCCTCAATCATTACTCATCACTACTTCATTATTCTATATTTTATAATATAAAACGTTACTTTATCGTATTAAAATGTCTCCTTAGCTTTTAGTCTTTTCAAAAATTTCTAAAGCAAATGAGATTTCTCTAAAAGTTATGAATTTTCTACAAGATATCAGATAATTTTACCAAAGTTTGCCCTTTTTATAAAAATTAAACTCTATTCTATACTAATGAAACAATCATGTCCGTATATTGTTACAAAAATACAACCGAAGGCTCAAATTTACGGCACTATACATGTTTATAGTGTTTTGTGTAGGTATAATAACCCGAATTGGGCTTCTTTACGCCTCATCTAGCCCTCGTTATGCCACGGTCGTAAATCTTCATTCTCCCGCACGCCTCCTACTCGCGCCCCACCCTCTCGACGGTCCCAACACTCCAATCTTTAGTTATCATCTAGACTAAAACATACATATATGTTTTAGTTTCCTTAACTAAAGGCTAATTACGCATCGTAATGAAAAATTACTCAATATGTAGTACCACAGCTTACTAAGGAAGTTCGAGTCAAAAGTCCCGAGTTCGATCCTCATTCGGTGGCAGGCTCGTACCAATGGGTTTTTCCAAAACTTATGTACGAATTATATCGTTGGCTTGAACATAAAGACGGCGACGGGCTTACCGCCACGTTGTCCCTAAAATATCTTCGGTGGAAGGTGGGTCAAAGGGACTTAATTATCTAAACTAGACCTCTGTCTACCCCTGTATCGGGAATTGCGTGAAGATATTTATTTATTTATTTAATATACAGCTTACTAATAAGTTACTACGTAAGCATCTTGTAATATTAATACGTACGTATTAATATTACAAGTATCCATGCTCTATCACGTTTCAAAATTGTTCTCTTTCTTTTTTAATAAAGAACCCTACATAAGAATTTGGATGTAAAATGATCCATAAATCGGAACAAACTTAAAGTTTGTTACATACAGTTTATAATAATACGCGATATTATATATTTTGTACAGCTGTGTAGGTACTATAAGTTATAATTTAATTATATTAATTTAATTATTACATAATTTTACAACTTTAGTCTAGATGACCTCTATAAGTGAAATTAAAAATCGGTATGTGATTTTTAATTTCACTTATAGAGTGGTAGATTGGTGATTATGTATCCAATTAAGTAAATATAATTTTTACGTGGATTTTATATTGATTGTTCCTTCAGAAAATCACATACCAAATATAAAAATAAATATATATTTTATCTATTTTTATATTTGGTATTTGATTTTCTGAAGGAACAATAAATATAAAACCCACGTAAAAATTATATTTACTTAATTGGATAAATAATCACGAAATTATACGCATTTCTTTGGTGTTGTTATAAATAAATAATTTGAGTAAATAAATAAATTTGCACAACATCATGTTCCCAAAGTAAATAGTTAGGCTTTTGTGTTATGGTATCAGAAACAACGTACATCACAAACACCAAGACCCGAGAGAGACAAAAAGAAAAGTGGTTTTCTACATTGGTCTATCCCGTGATCTAATCCGGGACCTCATATTTGGCGACACCTTGAAAACCGGTGTGTTTGGCGACACCTTGAAAACCACCACTCGAGCATGGTGGTCGTCTCGCCGCTCCTAATGTCCAATTATACTGAAAGCATGGGAAAATCTGTTAAAAATCTATGCTGATTTATGCTATTTCTTGACTGGCTTACGTTGGCTTGACTTGCTCATGTTCAGATATAGAATTAGGCTCAAGAAGCAATAGCATTATAAGACGTTAGAGACGACGAAAATGAGGAATTTAATTTGAAAATTATATGTAATTTTATGGTATACAACTTTTTATTTTAGAAAACCTTTATCTCTTGCTAGAGAGAACAACAATAACATTGTTGATTAGCTCTCGCTGGTTTTCATCTTAATTAGGCGAATTTAAATCGCACAGACGAATTTAAAAAAAAATTTTCGTGACCGTATTAAACGGCGTTGTTACATATCCAAGTCAATAAACAATGCGACATTCTTCTATGTGGGACGCGTCATGTTCCACGTACCCGCATGAGTAGTGCCCGCAATAAATCTGTAAGACACTGTATTTATTTACTGCACCCACCCCCACCTTAATCGCAGCCTTAACCCCCTCTTTCTCTATATCCACCACTGAGTGGAACACATGAAAATTATATTGTCTCACAAAAACAAACAAAAGCTAACGAAGAAATATAGGAAACAGATAATTTTAGTATCCTAGTAGCGTTCCCGGAATTTTGGATTAAATGTTTAAGTCTTATAATTAATAATTAAATTTGTTAAATAAGTTGTGTCTAAAATTATCTAATTATTATTACAACTTTTATTATAATAAAGTGAGGTTAATTAAATTATGACATAAATATAAAATATCTTCACGCCATTCCCAATACAGGGGTAGATAGAGATCTATTGTAAAATAAAAAATAAACAAATGAATATCTTCACGCCATTCCCAATACAGGGGTAGACAGAGGTCTAGCCTAGACAATTAAGTCCCTTTTACCCACCTTTCACCGAAGATATTTTTGGGACAACGTGACAAATGGTGAGCCCGTCGCTATCTTTATGTCCAAGCCAACTATATGAATTATGTATAGGTTTTTGAAAAAATCCATTAGTACGAGCCTGCCACCTGGGGATCGAACTCGGGTCTCTTGACTCGAATTCCGATCACCCAACCACTCGGCTATCGAGACTTTTAATTAAATTAACCTATATAAAACTGTATTGAATATAATTACTTAAGTTAACTATTTACAAAAATAGTTTTTCAAAAATTTATGTACGAATTACATCGTTGGCTTGGACATAAAGACGGCGACGGGCTCACCGCCTGTCTCGTTGTCCCGAAAATATCTTCGGTGGAGGGTGGGTCAAAGGGACTTCATTGTCTAGACTAGACCTCTGTCTACCCCTGTACTGGGAATTGCGTGAAGAAATTTTTTTTAACTGTTTATATGTCTTTCATAAATGTTGATTTTTTATTACACTTATATAATAGGGGTTATAAATTCACGCGAGCTAACAGTTTTCGGGATCGGAATTTGAATTAGGAGTACCCGAGAAGATATTTTTCGGGACAACGTGACAGGTGGTGAGTCCGTCGCCGTTTTAATGTCAAAGCCAAGAATTCGTATACGCCAATGACGAGGTTATTTGGCTGAAAATCAGCGCTGAGCGGGATTTTCCTTGCTTAGCATATGCTGAGCCAACCCCTTTTTGGCACAATTATGTTTTTCATTTTTTTTTAATTGGTTATGCTTGTTATTATATTTACTTGTGCTGAATAAATGTTTCTTTCATTCATTCATTCATACATAAGTTTTTTTGAGAAACCCATTGGTACGAGCTCGTCACCTGGAGATCGAACTCAGGTCTCCGACCACCCAACCACTCGGCTATCGTGACTATTTATTTATTTATATATTTTAAAAATATGTAATGTTGAGCTGTTTTTTTTTTCGTATAAAAACGAATCTTCCCCTTTTAATATGAATAGTTTATCTCTCTCTAGACATCTACCTGAAAGCAAAATATTAGACGAGAATCATACCGGCATTCCAGACACATAATGTATAATTTTACATGTGTACAAGATTAGCTGTTTTAAAGTAATAGAATAGATAGGATAGACTATTGAGAAAAAATTATTATTGCAATCATATGCAAAAGTTATGCTAAGGTTTTAAGATAAAGCATCAAACCAAGTTTTAACTGAAAAAGGCTTTCGAATGTATATAAGTTATTTCAGTACACTTCTATTTGATACGGGGAATCAAATAGAAGGTGCTGCGACATATCTACGAAGAGCGATATTATTTTGTAGTCGGGCGGCTTCAGGCACGGAACACAATTAACTTGTAAGATTGTCTGCGGAGGCTGCACTCGCTACCCTCGCCCTCCTCATCCATCTACCCTCCCTCCAAAACAAAACATCAATAAAATAGTCCCAACAATGGAATCTAGCATTTATCAACCACCAACAAAGTTCACTTTCGTGTGCCCCTTTTTAAGTTTTATGCGCCGCATTTATTTCGCGTAGGTATAGCAGTCCAGTTACCCTTGATTGGTTGTCGTTCCTCTAATCCCGTTTTGATCCTTTCCACCCAAAACCTAGCCCTCCGTAGTTAACTATTGACATGCCGCGTACGTACCTCTTTTGCTTATGCATACTCGTAGCAACGTAAACCTTAAAAATACTTACGTAATATACTGTAAATAGAACCACCAACGCGAGAGCTAACAGCTACATCAAGTGTTGATAGACGGTAAATATAATATAACTCGTAGGGATTGATATGATATCATGGCCGTACACGCGCAGGCCAGGACCTCAGTGACTAAAGCAATGCTTGATAAAATAAAAAAAAACATTAGTGTTTGTCGCCATAAAGATAAGGGACGTGAGGCGCTTGGCTCCGTCCGCGGCCACCGCTCACACGTGCTTGTTTAAGTAGAAACGTAACCGTGAACAAATATGACGTTCTAATTACAGTCGTTCAAATAATAAACTCTGCATTGACTCTCTGATAGCAACACAAACAACCCATCCATATCGTGTTTGACGTTAGTGCTGCATGAATTCCGCGTGGTTTAGTTTGCGACAGTTTTCGTCATAATAAACCAGTGTGGACCTTTCGATGTCTGTTGGGAAAAATACAAATCACTCACGAATACCACGTAATACGACTATGACGCTAGTTACACTACTACTTACTTAATTTGTTAAATACGTAAGTGTAGTTACTTCAGCAAACATCAAAAATATCATATGCATTGTAGAGACAAATACTAAGATTAAAGAAGCATAACAAAACCAATATTCAAAACAAACAAGTAATACTTTTCGTAACCCGAGATTCTAACCAGAAACTTTGTTACTTTCACCATAGAGGCACTGATCCCTTCCTCATCCCTGCAAAAGCTATTAGAGAATAAGAGCCCACCGCGTTAGTCCGCGAAAGCTCCACCAAAAGGAGCAAAGAATCGAAAAGCGATACCGGCTAATCCCACTAATCGGTTAGCAATTGAAAAATAAAAATGTAGATGGTGGAATGATTCCATTTGGAGCCAAAACGATGCGACAAAATAATAAAAAAGGCGAAAGCGGAACGGAACGGGCCTGGCCCCCGACGGCCGACGGCTAATATTGAAAGCAAATCCTCGGCTAAATCCTTAAAGCGCTTGGATTCGAGCACCTGGAAACTGTGTTTGCGCCGGCCCGCCTGATAATCATTTGCTGGATTATTGTATACTTTCCGCTTAATGTGGCGCAATTTACGCGAATCAATCGTTCGTAATTACGCGGTTCGAACTTTGACGTTGGGTTTGTGTTTCGTGAGAAATTTTGGCTGTGTTCATAATTCCTCGGGTTAATGCGTCGCGTAATTTTCTGTTTCGCGTCTAAAGAGTTAGAGAAGTTAGATTGTTATGTGATTGACATTAACATCTTATGTATTTAATTAGATACATATTCAAATATAGTTAATGTCAAGTGATTAAGTTATATTTAAATAAAGAGTATACAATACAATTTTCAATTTGGAGTCAGGAGGCCATCAGGATTTACCCCCAGAAGGTTACGTGTAAGAGACGGATGCTCTCTTGATCAATCTTGGCCATGGCCGGAGCTTATTTGGGCCAACTTGAGAAGTGTTGAGCCTGTTGCAGTCTTAGATTCCAAGTCATGGCTACCAATTGAACATTCGTTTCAAATACTCATTAGTAGGCGGTTGCCTCGTCGCGACCCTACTTTGGACTCATGATTCGAGAAAATAGGGAAAACATCTGTCAATATGCTAAATGTTATATAATATGCTTAATGTCCGCCTAAAGATGCTAAATGTTTAACAAAATTACGAAAATAAATATAAATATACCAACTTCCACCGCAGATATTTTTGGGATAACGTGACAGGTGGTAAGCCTGTGGCCGTCTCTATGTCCAAGCTAACGATATTTATCGTGCATAGGTTTTGAATTGCTTTGCTACGAGCCTGCCCCTGGGGATCGAACTCGGGTCTCTCGACTGGAATTCGGATCACTCAATTCACTCGGCTATCGTGACGTTTTTCGAATAAAGTGTCAAAATCTTCATAAATTTTGCGATTTGTAGCAACATATAAATAATAATAAATACATATATAGATAGTGACACCATCGCATGTTGCTCTGATCTCAAATTATGTAGCTTAAGCACTTACTTTGGGATTAGAGCGATGTATGTGAGTACCATATACCAAAGTACCATAAGCACCCAGACACGAGAAAGTAAACCGGTCGGGTCAGTGTACAAAAAGTGTTTTCTGCATAGACCTGACCGGGAATCGAACCCGGGACCTCAGAGCTGCCGATACCATGAAAACCGATGCATACGTCATTTGTCCACGGAGGTCGTCATGCTTCGTTAATATAGCCTTTGGATCCGAAAGAAATAAACGTTTACAAATTTCCAACGCATATTTGTGAAATTTTTTAGCGTCTAAACCTTTTTCTCTTACTTGTTTTGTAATAATCATTAGGCATTTATCAAATCCTTATTTACTTTAAAAATGTCACGATATTCGAGTGGTTGGGTTGTCGTAATTTTGAGTCAAGAGACCCGAGTTCGATCTCCAGGTAGCCGGTTTATCTTGGAACTTTATCTTTGGCTTAGACATAAAGACGGCGACGGGCCCACCACCTGTCACATTGGCGATACAGTTACAGACGCTTTAGACGCTGCTGCCCTTCACCGGTCTGCTGAATTTTGATCTGGTATCTTTCGAGATGGTTAGCCCGCCATCTTTCGGTAGCTAATTGCATTTTAATTTTTCCCTTAATCGCCTATTACGACACCCATGGGAAGAAAGGGGATGATATATTCTTATGCCATTAAAACACGGTAAAGTAATTTAATTGTTATTAGATAAGTAGACAAAAATAAATAAATATCTTCACCCAATTCCCAATAAAAGGGTAGAAGACCCTTCGACCCACCTTCCACCGAAGATATTTTCGGGACAACGTGATAGGTGGTGAGCCCGTCGCCGTATTTATGTCCACGCCAAAGATATACATAAGTTTGCATAAGTTTTTGAAAAACCCATTGGTACGAGCCTGCCACCTGGGTATCGAACTCGGGTATCTTGACTAGAATTTCCGACCACCCGACCACTCGGCTATCGTGACTTATATTTATTTATTATTTATTTCAATGTTTTTTTTTATGTCTGAACATATATCTGAACATTATGTCTGCACCTATAAAGAGTACATTTTACATTATGTAAATAACGTAAAGAATCTACATAAAAGCTGTACTTCAAACTGAAGGTAACGAAGTATAAATGTACATCGTATATTGCATGTTATTCAAAATGGTCCACAGTCCGCACGTATTCCTCGAACGAGACACGATAAAGCCGCCTTTGGAAAGTTGCAGCGAAAGATGTGCATTAAATTGAAATGGAAATAAATTTCACGTTAACGTAAGCTATTTTATAGCGGCGAGCGACGGAGGCTGCCACGGCGGGAGATAGATTGCGTTGCCATGGGGACGGCCGCAGCGACCGACGGTAATATTTAGATCGCATCTAAAGCATCACATATCTAATTATATAGCGAGATATTATATTTTTATGAATAGCACCTATAAAGTAATAGTTTCAAAATCTAAATATCTTTGAGGTGCAAAAAATTAAGTGCTGACAATCCACCTTTTACTGAAGACATTTTTTGGGACAACTTGTCGTCGTCTTATCATAGGATTATCACATCACATAGATTGCTCTGATCAAAAAGCATGTAGCCTAAGCACTTGTGTTATATCAAATCAAATCATTTATTTATTGACACAAGAAACATACATTACATCCATCGATCGTTATTTTTAGAAGTCACCATAGCCGAGCTGTTGGGTGGTCGGAATTGCGAGTCGAGAGACCCGAGTTTGATTCCCAAGTTGCAGTACCAATGAGTTTTTCAAAAACTTATGTACGAATTTCATCGTTGGCTTGGACATAAAGACGGCGAGGGGCTCACCACCTGTCACTTTGTCCCGAAAATATCTTCGGTGGAAGGTGGATCAAAGGGACTTAATTGTCTAGACTTGACCTCTGTCTACCCCTTTATTGGGAATTGCGTGAAGATCGTTATTTTTTAAAATACCTACGTTTCGTAATGAGGTGCCTCTAACGTAAAAGAAACAGACGAAAGAAACTCCGTAGGTATCCTCTTTTTTAGCTTTTTTAATCAAGGAAATACTAAATTTAACTCTAATTATATTAGAAAGAGCATGGGAAGGTCACCTCATTCACAGGGGCTACTATCATTAATATATTCATTTATATTGTAATAATTCTTTTTGTGCAGGTTTTTTTTTGGTAAACGCTTTGAACCTGTTAATAAACAGGTAATAGAAATAATAATAAATTATAAATAAATGAATACATATATAGATAGGGACAACATCACATACATTACTCCGATCCCTATGAGGTACAGGAATCGGAAATAACAACGGCACCACAAACACCCAGACCCGAGAAAATTTAGAAAAAGTGGTTTGTCTACATTGACCCCGACCAGGAATCGAAACAGGGACCTCGAGATGGCGACACCTTGAAAACCGGTGTTTACGCCACTCGTCCACGGAGAGACCGTCATATAACTATCTATGTGTCAAATTTAATTCGAATCGCGATTTGGCGTGATTGAGTAACCAATGTCCAAACATCTAAACTATTACATTACTTCCTGCACCATTTGAGGCAGAGCCGCAGGCATTAGTCACGTGTATGAAAGAGAAATGTGAAAATAAAGGTCTCCGTTCGAATGCTAATAAAAGGAATAAATAAAATAAATAAATAGATACAAACAAAGATAAGGACAACATCACATACATTGATTCCAAAGTAAGCGCTTAAGCACTTGTAGTATAGAATCAGAAACTATGAAGGTACCACAAACACCCAGACCAGAGAAAATATAGAAAATGTGTTTTCTACATTAACCCAACTGGGAATCGAAACCGGGATCTTTGAGATATCGACACCATGAAAACCGGCGCGGACGCCACTCGTCCATGGAGGTAATCTTTGTTTCGGAGTTCGGCGACGTTAACTAAGGTTCTGGTTTTTGAAAGGGACCAAGTGTGAAATATGGGTAAAGCAGGAATGTACAGAACAGGTGAATTGTATAATTGGGGTACGCTTTTAGCCGGGATGGAAGATGTGATATAGACGTAAACAGGCGTGTGGCGGAAACTAAGTCAACGGTGTCCTCACTGCACTAGTTCAAAGGCAAGGTGTAGTGAAAAGTGAACGCATTACAATACATAACGCAGTGCTGGTATCGACTTTGTTATATAGTAGCGAAATATGGGTTTACCAGAAAAAGCAGAAAATAAATTAATGAATGAGTATTGTATTAATTAGCACAGTCACAAAGGCATTAAATACAAGTATACAGAAATTAGAAAAAAAGAAACTAAACAAAAGCATATATCGAGTACCAATAACAAAAACCAGTGCGTGTCAAATGAAATGGTACTGTCTCAGCATAATGTCGCAATCTTAACCGCAATTATATAGATATTTTCAGCCAGTATCTACGTAATTGCGCAACTTATCCCACATAGAAGTACACGGAATCACAATATTGTTAAATTTGATTAAAGTTTTAAAGAGAAAAATACACTATATAAATTAAAAGAGTATGTTAAGTGCCATAATGTAAAATATGCATAGTGATCAATTACACATAGAAGTCGTTGTACATACATAGCAATACAGAGTACTAAGTAGTGAGTTATATTTAGGAAATCATTTAAAAATTTGGAAAAGGGAAAAAATCTATATTTATATATTTGAGCATATGCGTGAAGAAAGACATGCGAAAATATATAGCCCAAAAGTTAATCTTAAAGGGTGTCGAGATAGACCGAGATTAACTTTCGAAGACCATGTGCGTAAATTGCTCGAAGATGGGAATGTCAAGAGTACTCAGATACTTAGGCTTGGATGCATAAAGAAAATGATGAATTTGTAAGAAGCGAAACAGGTAACGTAATTGTCGTGACACTTGGCGATCTATTTTCTCTGGCTACCTCGTCAGGGACTGTTCGTGAAGATTTTTTTGTATTTTACAAATAAATAAATAAACTATTATCTAATAACTATAATATAACTATAAATATAATAACATTGACAAGTTCAATGACATCGCATATGTTTTCATTAAAATATTCTTTTTATAATTAAACGGAAGTTAAGTTAAAACTGTTGTCGGAAAAATGTACGTTTAAAGAGTTATATTTTTAATTGATGGAATGGTACATTTTTCCGGAATTAAAATATGCTATTCCAAATGATAATAATATATCTCAGTGCCAAAATTCATCCAGATCAGTTCAACCGTTCTGGTGTGATTGTTTAACATATTTACTTATTGGAACTACGTTCCGACTTAATTTTTTACACCTTTATATAGTTTATTATTAGCCATTATAAACCTAAATTTAACCATTATTGTTCGCCATTATAAACCTAAATTTTCTAACTAACATCAAAATTGCAATGTCTAGTAATGACTTTTATAAGCAAATTTTATAGCAATCTTTAATTAAAGAAATATTAATAAATAATTGTTACTCGCTGGCAATGTAGTTTGCTGTTTGCGAAAGAATTTTTAATACAAGTTTAGTAATTTACAAAACGTTGTTTTGCCATATAAAAATAGGGGTGATCGTAGGGTGGTGAGAATTCAGGGTTTTATGTATTTTTTAATGATATCATAAAAAATATTTAAAAATAAAAAAAAATTAGGGTTGGACTACCCTTAACATTTAGGGGGGTGAAAAATAGATGTTGTCCAATTCTCAGATCTACCCAATATGCACACAAAATTTCATGAGAGTCGGTCGAGCTGTTTCGGAGGAGTAAGGTAACTAACACAGTGAGACGGGAATTTTATATATAAGATAAAATATTACTGTCACGTTGTCCCGAAAATATCTTCGGTGGAAGGTGGGTCGAATTGACTTAATTGTCTAGACTAGACCTCTGTCTACCCCTGTATTGGGAATTGCGTGAAGATATTTTTATATATTATTAATTTTATTTACAATTAGTGAAGTAACGTTTTTTCTTAGAAGTAGTCTCAAAATCTATTGACTTTAAAAGTTTCCAAAAATTTTGTTCGATGAATGGTGGTTCGAAAGAATTGAAGAATCTTAATTGTCTGTTGTTTTTTCGTTTTAAGGATTACCGCGTCGCATAAATAATAATAAATTATTTATTTATTGTCCACAGTACTTTTTTCCACTTCCTTTAATTAATATTTCCTAATTACTTATTAGCCCGGTGGCAGGCTCATACCAAAGGGTTTTAATAATAACTTAAGTCCAATATAACATATACTGGCTTGGACGTAAAGTCGGCAACATGCATGTCTTCGGTGGAAGATATGTCGAAAGAACCTAATGGTCTAGAACTCCGTCTACCCCTGTATTCGGAAAGGCTTGAAGACAATTTTTTTACTATTCAGACTTTTGTCTCCTGTTGAATATATACCCACCTCTCCCTATTCAGACAAGAAGGCCACAAAGAACTCTTCTGAGTCAGCTGCAGCCTCCGATTCAGTACAACTGTACAAAAAGGGTTATTACCCAAGGACATGCCCTAAATCCTGTTTCTTTCTTACTTGAGCATGCTCTTTAGAACTGTGTGCGTCCGTACAATTTATCATTTCGCTTATTGTAGTGTTCTTTAATCATGAAATTTTTTCATCGGTAAAGAGGACATTTCTGTGCCTTTCACCCGCGCATAGCGACAGAAGGCGTTTTCATCGATCCATATAGATTTTATATTACATACATGAGAAGACCTCCGTGGACGAGTGGCGTGTGCATAGCTTTTCATACTGTCGCGAGCTCTGAGTTCCTAGGTTAAATTTGCTGACTATAGAAAACCATTTTTTTTATATTATCTCGTGTCTGGACGTTTGTGATACATTCCTAGTACCTGCTTTCATAACACAAATGCTTTAGCTACTTAGGTTTGGATCAGAGCAATGTATGTGATTTGGTGCATGTCTTTATTTATTTTATTTATTATGGTGTAAGTGTGGTATAAGTTTTGATCAAATCAAACTATTGAATTTTCAGTGATATCGTTTATTATGACTAGAGGTTTTTTTAAGTTACAAAACAATCAGTTTCCCTTAATCAGATTTACAAAATAATCGTAAACACCCATCATCGCATTTATTTCGTTTGATATGTATAAAATGAAAACCTCGAATTCTTTCCTTCGCTATAACAACCGTTAAAATTATTTATTTACATTTTCATTTATATTAGGATTCGTTCATTGATGTCGTAGGCACACGGAAATAGGTATTCTAGGTTGTATAAGCTAAACATAGGTGTAATAGAACGTTATTTATAAATACATTTATTTACATGTACAAAAAAAATGAATAAATACTTTAAAAGTAAGAGATCCAGATTTCGTTAATCTCATTTGGAGGCGGTTGTAATGATTTATTCATTTATACTTTAAATATACAATATGTCTATTCGATTGTAGTTATTGCTCGATTCAGACTAATTGAACGGTATATCAAAGAATTAAATAATTTCTTTATAAATAAATATTCATGCTGGTAATTATTGTTTTTCAAAAATATTATATAATTATTGTTTTTCAAAAATAAAAGTAACATTAAACTTAATGAATTGGTTGTTAACTCTTAATAGGTGACAATTATTAAAAAAAAAACATTTTTTTTTCGACTTTAACTTAGTAAGCATATTCAACAGTAAATTACGAATATCATTTTACTAGGGGTAGTATATTTTTTTTAAGTATTCTTCAATAATTGTCCACAAATGTGTTTAAATATTTATTATATTTGAGGTTATTCCATTATTCCAGGCACAGATTGAGTATAATACTGAGAGAAGAATATAAGGAAAAAAATAAATTTTTAACCGAAAGGAAAACAATAGTTACTCTCCGTAATTAATTATAAATATTTACAAAAGTTTTAAGTTACTTAACATAGATGTGGAAAAAAAGAACAAAATACTAATTTATTTAAAAATAAAACATAAGAAATGCAGTATTTCGAAATATGTCTGCTTCGACAGTCGAAGTTCCTAATCGATCCTAATCCAAGTTATGATAAATTGTACAAATTTTAAATCTCGTAATAATTTTCCTTCGACAAAACAACACTATTTTTAAATGTAAGATTAGTGGGGATAAATTGATGAGCCCACGAATGATATTAAATAATCTCTTCTCCATAATAATGACCTCAGCTTTAACAAATCATATAGATTCCGATTACTGCCCTGACAGTCAACTACCTAGGACACTGTAAACATATACGTAACCACAAAGACAATCACCCGATTTCACCCGTTCGAGTTCGTATCCAATGTAATGGTTACGATGAGATCTGAGAAAGGGCTCAATGAAGCATCAATAATATAGGGCACAGTGCGGTAAATATGCCTTGAGTCAAAGATAAATGAACTATTAGTTTTCTGATGACTTTAAAACAAAATCCTTAAAAGACAGGTTAATAATGAGCCACGAGTTTGTTAATGATATATTGCCTGGCTACTAAGCGAAGCAACTAGATATTACATTTCAACATGGCATTGGAGAAAATTTTGCACGCCAAACTTGCATTCGTCAGTGGAAACTGGAATGATGCCCTAGTCAGTTTATGTTTCTAACATTAAAAATTAGGAACTTTATATAACAACAAAAGTTTCTAAAGTGATACGTCGACACTGGATTATAATAAGTCATTGTCCTTATGAAACATTGGTGGGTGATTCCTTTTTACAACATAACAATCAATTTTCTTCACGTTATACACGAAAGATACAAATAAATTACTTTACCGTACTTCAATTTAATTAGTATTTACAATAATGTTCAACCTAAATAAGTACACGGTAGGAGCTAGTTACGATTCTATAGTCTAAATACAATTAAGCATGTAAAAATTGCACACATCGCTTTGGTATACGTACATAATATAGCTATATATTTACAGAGTCGAAACGCGATCTAGTATCGATTGTGTTATTATTGCCCATTGGTTACAGTTTGCGTCTGTTCGTAGTGCGCGCAGAGCCGTCAGTCGAACCAGTCCCACAGGTGGCGGTAGAGGCCGGCGGAGGTGCGCGCGGGCGGGGACTAGGAGGCGCGCGCGAGAGGCGGCGGCGAGCGCGCTTCCTCGCGGCCTCTCGCCTCCTCTCAGAGCACGCGGTCCGCCACGCCCACGCCCACGCCCACGCCGGCCGCCGCGTACTGGCACGCGGCCAGGGGCGCCGAGCCCGCGCGGGACACCGGCGACATCCCGCCGTACCCGCCGCCGAAACCCGACGAGTGCTGCTTGGCCTTCAGCCGGAGCGAAGCGATCGATGAGGACATCGCCGGGCACGGCTCCGCGCGGTACATGCTGTACGGGTTGGGCGGCGCGGTGTACGGGCACGGCGCCACGCCGCCGCCCACACCCGCCGAACCGCCCACGCCGCCCATACTGCCGCCGCCCACGCCGCCCATCGAGGTGGCCGTGTTGAAGCAGTTCACTGAACCCTGGTGGTGGCTCGCCGGCACCACCGACCCTAAAGGATTCACCGGCCAGGGGAAGCTTTTCGTTCCGAGTGGACTCGGAACTTTCGCGGCCCAGTTATTGTAAGGGTATGAGGAGTACAGCGCATCCGTGTCAGGGAAAGGCTGCATCAGGCCGTTGAATTGTGTGCTGAAACCGTTCTTGAAATCGGCCGCCGCAGCCGCAGCGGCGTTCATCGCGTTTCGTTCCCGTTTCCGCCATTTCGCTCTCCTGTTTTTGAACCATACCTGCAACAATTGATAAATTTATAGGGTAGCAATATCAGTAACATAGAGATATTTATTATTTGACCGTCGTAAAAATCAGTGTCACCAATGAATGTTAAACTAAAGGCGAGCGGGAAAGTTTTAACTAGATTCAGAATGTGGACGGCGCGTTGCGTGGTCGGCCATTAACTTTCCTCATTAGGAAGTTGACAGAGCGCCGGGGCGTTTGGGGGTATTCGAACCACGTAGTGATATCGAAGGCGACGGGCCGGTCCGACCGCAGCCAACGACCCGTCTAATTGCGGCCGTGGAATGAAGATAAATGAGCGTCGACATTGGGCGGAAGGACTGTGTATCGGGCGATAAATGAGCCTCGACGTGAAGGCTTTTATAGAACGCCGTTGTTGTTTAGAATGTGGGGTATAGAGAGGCTGCCGCGACTGATAAGTTGGCCTGATTGCTGATAACACGCGTGCTGATATATGGCGGGCGACGGTAACGGGGCGATCGATAGTTGTCGAGCGACGACACTTCGCGATAAATCGCACCATCAACGACTGCAATAAATATCACGCTGGCAGGCGATATTCGTCTCACTCACGGTGGCAGGTTCAGCCGCCCGAAACGGTAAATAATACCCCTCTTCCCTCGGTTAAGTGAACATAAACGGTCGTTTCCACCCCATATACAATCGTTTGTTTCACGAAACATAAATTTCGCAAATACACGTGAACGCACGCCCGCCGTAAGTATGCAGTTGAAACCTTTACCTAATTCGTTCGGGAATCTTTTTTATTTATAGCAAATGTTGTTTAGACAACATATCAGAAGTACGTACACTTCCGATATTTTGCAGAAGTAAATTTCACTTAAAATATTCATCTACGTAAAGGTTAAGTAAAACTATATCGTATTAAAATCTATTGGTAATGAATCGATGAATTATCTGAAAGTTGTTACGATATATAAAATACAATCGGCTTTAATATAGCTCCGATAAAAGCTCTAACCATACGCTATATCCCATCAAAACCGCTAACAAACGGGTGAAAATAGCTCCACAGAAGTGTCGGGGCGTTCAATAATGACAACAGAATGATATTTATTTAGGTGCACATATGTGGAAATAATTTCCATTATTTGAATAGCGGGAAAGCGACGGGGCGCCGTGTTCGTAGACGGGGACGCGCGCGATATTGCGACGCGGGGCTAATCCTTTAAATATATTATTGCAGAATGGTGACCACCCGCGCCCTCCGCATTGCGAGGGGCACTTCAAATTTTTAATGTTCTCGAGCCCGATACTAATGTTTGCCGAGAACTGTTTTCATTTAATTAACAGGTTTTTTTAATGCAACAAGGGAGAAACAATAATAAAAAAGGAAATACGATATACGGTTGTGAAGACCTAATAGAAAGGTATAATTGATATTATTAGTAAATTTCATGCGCTAGCGTTGTATGCATGAACTGATCATATATAATTTTAGTAATATTCATATGTAAATTACCTATAAATGTCATCTTTCGTACCAATGGGTTATTCAAAAACTTATATACAAATTATCGTATTGTTGGCTTGGACATAAAAACGGCGACAGGCTCACCTCCTGTCACGTTGTCCCGAAAATATCTTCGGTGGAAGGTGGGTCGAAGGGACTTAATTGTCTAGACTAGACCTCTGTCTACCCCTGTATTGGGAATTGCGTAAAGATATTATTTATTTATTTACAATATACCAATAATTATTAGTCCAATGAGCTTTATAGTTAATGTACCCAATATCAGTCCTGTGAGCGTAAGGAGTATCTGCCATATTCACATACGCTTAGCGCTTTGGTATTCGCAGTACCACACAACTCGAACCTCCGAACTCGCCTTGTAGCAGATTGTATGCAGAAGGAAGAGCGGAGAGAGATGTTGCCATAGACTCTGTTGCCAAATCATCATAAAAAGTTTTCACTTCAGAAATTTTTTTTTTCATCACTATTACTACATCATCGATAATTTATACATACGATTATTGTTCGATATGAAGTTATGATGGACGAGTTCGATCCCCGGGTGGCAATTGTACGCAACCCGTTGGTACGAGCCGTACCAATGGGTTTTTCATAACTTATGTACGAATTCTACCGTTGGCTTGGACATAAAGACGGTGACGGGCTCACCATCTGTCACGTTGTCCCGAAAATATCTTCGGTGGAAGGCAGGTCGAAGGGACTTAATTGTCTAGACCTCTGTCTACCCCTGTATTAGGAATTGCGTGAAGATATTTATTTTATTATTATTTATTTATTATTATCGATAACTATCATATCATATTCTATATGATTCCGTTCCATTTCCGTTGGTATAATTTCAGATAGTACAGACGATTTTGTTTAGTTATAATAATACAGGTAGTTTTAGTTTGAAATTACGTATGTGTAGGTATCTACATTCACGAAAACTAACTTGTAACAGCTTTCCTAAAACTTTGTCGGCGGCGTAATGGCCAAAATTTGCAAAACATGTTAATTCAACACCATATTATATCGTAGGATATATAAAACTGTCCTGTTTTGTAGTTTTTAACAAATACGATCTGAGAACATAGAACAAGCACGATTAGTTTTACTGCCAGAGCGTTATTGAATCTAAATAACTTACTAGCTAAACGGCCTGTGAAAGTAAATTGCATTATATAGACATCGTCTGTATGGGAAGGTTTTCCATAATCGCCACGCCTGGCATGCGGACTGGCGATCGCAGTGATAAACACAGAAACATTAACGGACTGTTAATGTTTCTGCCCATCACCGGTTTGCTTAATTTTATTATTCCGCCACATATCGATTGCCATAGTAAAAGCCATAAAAATATCGGTTGCCATAAAAAAACGTTACTGTACTGTATGTATGGTACTTGATGTACTATTATGTACTGTACTAATACGTACTGTATTTGATGATAAATCTATACATAAATACCGTACAATTATAAATTAAGCAATACAATTGGATAGAACTTGAGAATATAAATGAGCCTGATTTAAAACTTGCTTTCGACCGTAATAGAGAAATATATCTCTGGTTTTATTAAAGTAATAAACCAGTATTAACAAAAAAATGTTGTGATTTTCTTTATACTATATACATAGAAACTTGTGATAAGAGATCTCACTCTTCCATAGGCATATTCTATGATTAATTACTTTCTTTCCTAAATCTTACTAACCTAAATTACGGAATTATTGACAACGAAATATAAGTTATTATAAGTATGTCACAATTTGTCCGTTTTCTGTGAGTACATTTGAATGCAGCATTTGTGCCAATACTGGAGTTGTTTAAGGTCTAGAACATTTATTCCTTATAAACCACATTGCACAAGAGCTTATTTGAGAGTAGTGAAAGATATACGCACGATACAAATCGTGGATACAAATAAGTTTAAAATGTTTTGCTAAGAAATTTCCTTAAAAGGATAGAAACTTATTTCGGTTAAAGTGTTTTTAACTTATTAATGTAATTTAACTTGTACAGCTTTCCTAAAACTTTGTCGGCGGCGTAATGGCCAAAATTTGCAAAACATGTTAATTCAACACCATATTATATCGTAGGATATATAAAACTGTCCTGTTTTGTAGTTTTTAACAAATACGATCTGAGAACATAGAACAAGCACGATTAGTTTTACTGCCAGAGCGTTATTGAATCTAAATAACTTACTAGCTAAACGGCCTGTGAAAGTAAATTGCATTATATAGACATCGTCTGTATGGAAAGGTTTTCCATAATCGCCACGCTTGGCATGCGGACTGGCGATCGCAGTGATAAACACAGAAACATTAACGGACTGTTAATGTTTCTGCCCATCACCGGTTTGCTTAATTTTATTATTCCGCCACATATCGATTGCCATAGTAAAAGCCATAAAAATATCGGTTGCCATAAAAAACGTTACTGTACTGTATGTATGGTACTTGATGTACTATTATGTACTGTACTAATACGTACTGTATTTGATGATAAATCTAGACATAAATACCGTACAATTATAAATTAAGCAATACAATTGGATAGAACTTGAGAATATAAATGAGCCTGAATTAAAACTTGCTTTCGACCGTAATAGAGAAATATATCTCTGATTTTATTAAAGTAATAAACCAGTATTAACAAAAAGTGTTGTGATTTTCTTTATACTATATACATAGACACTTGTAACAAGAGATCTCACTCTTCCATAGGCATATTCTATGATTAATTACTTTCTTTCCTAAATCTTACTAACCTAAATTACGGAATTATTGACAACGAAATATAAGTTATTATAAGTATATCACAATTTGTCCGTTTTCTGTGAGTACATTTGAATGCAGCATTTGTGCCAATACTTGAGTTGTTTAAGGTCTAGAACATTTAGTCCTTATAAACCACATTGCACAAGAGCTTATTTGAGAGTAGTGAAAGATATACGCACGATACAAATCGTGGATACAAATAAGTTTAAAATGTTTTCTAAGAAATTTCCTTATAAGGATAGAAACTTATTTCGGTTAAAGTGTTTTTTTAACTTATTAATGTAATTTAACTTGTACAAGAATACAACATTCATACTTACAAATATATGCAGGAATATATAGTAATTTTAAGGGCTGCATTACTACTCGGTTGTGCAAAAAAAGTTATGTGCAAGAAAAAATATAAAAGTTCCAAAACCCTACACTAGACCAGAGTTTAAGATTATGGGAGGGAAAGTCTTTTCTTCTCTCCTTTATTTTTATTGCATACAACGCCTTGCTACTCGTGGTTGTCATGAGAGAAAACTAAGGGGCCTTGAAAATAAAAATGGCTACTGTTACGTGGCGCGACATACCGAAAAATACCAAACCAAAATAAAGCGTCAAGTTGCGAGGCGTCTGGTACTGGGAAGAACAATCCGCTTGCCCGGCATGGTAGTTATGGCTTATCGGATAGGCATATGTCCTGAACTGGACTTTTACAAGGGTAGTATGTACGTACGTACTTTACTTTTATACAACTAATATATGTTCGGTAGAAGGTGGGTCGAAAGGTCCTAATTGTCTAGACCTATGTCTACCTCTGTATTGAGAATGACGTGAAGATATATAATATCTAATTAAACTACTCTAAGTCAGTGAAAATATACGTAACGCTGATCACTATCATCTTCATAAGCTATCCATTTATTACTTTCAATAATAATAAAATCATTCACAGAAATAAACTATCTCAGACGGGTAACCCTAAATCATTCGTCTCTAAAGACATTATCATACAAAAGCGTTTTGTCACTCTGTCCACATAATATTCGCAGTAATGAACGATGCGGCCGCCCTATGCGAATAATATAGCTATTTTACGGTCAGCGGGATCACGGGCCCGATAAATTGCCTTAAATTTAAATTAAACTAGAATCACAGTTTTATTAGACTCATCAATCAAACGATGCTCTATTGGAACGGGTGACCTAAGTTTTGGCACAGGAAAATAGCTCTTGTGCCGTGACGGAGTAGACATCTGTATAATTTATTTCATCTGTCAGTATTAGAAAATGGAATAGACACGTGGAATGATGGGATCGTTTTGATTTAGACCAATAACCAAAATGTTCCAGTAGCCTGTTATTATAAATACATAGGGGGACAACATCACATACATTGCTCCGATCCCATTGTAAGATGCAAAATCGGAAACAACGAAGGTACCACAAACACCCAGACCCGAGAAAATGTAGAAAAACCGACCGGGAATCGAACCCGGGAGCACGAGATGGCGACACCTTGAAAACCGGTGTTTACGCCACTCGTCCACGGAGGTCGTCATTATAGTGTCTTTACAATGGATAAAATTTATCAAAGCAAGACAAGCTGTACTGTACTGTGTGTTAACTTACAGCATGCAAACCCTTTCATCTCGAATGACGTACGATTTTTTAAATAAATTAAAAAGTAAATAGATAGGGACTACATCACATACATTGATCTGATCCCAAAGTAAGTAGCTAAATAACTTGTTATATGGTGCCAAAAACACTCAGACACGATGTAATGAAAGAAAAGAGTGGTTTTCTGTATTGACCTGTTCCGGAATCGAACCCGTGACCTCAGAGCTGACAGCACCGTGTAAACCTGTGTCAACGCCAATCGTCAACTGTGACGTCTACAAAGTGCATTTCATAGTATAAATGCGTTTTATAGCTTAACATTATTCTTGTAACTTTTTAACGCACTTGAAGGAAATCATTGTAGTGTTATGTATTCATTAAACATATTATTTGATTGATATTGTATCTATATAAAAAAGCTAAATTGAATAAAGCGAAGCTAAATTTAAATATTAAACAGGAGAAGTTAGGTAGAGTTACTAAAATATCTGAGATATACACAAGTATATCGTACAGAAGTATTGTACACACAAGTACAAAGAACCACATATACCGAAATGTGCTTCTTTGTACTTCGAGGATTGGATGCGAACTTTCCGTCCGTATATGAATGAATGTAAAATAAGTCCTCCATTTGAACTTGAAAAGATCAAAGATCGAACGAAGTGTGAAATATGAGAAAATCAGAATTCTTTAGAACAATTGAATGAAATTGTATTCCTGGGAAGCGCTTTTAGTCATGACGGAAGATATGATCAAGATAGGGTGGCATGTACAGAAATACAACTAATGGTGCACTATCTACACTAGTATAAAGGCAGATCGCAGTCAAACATGTACGCTACACATATTCAACGTAGTTTATATACCGACTTCATAATATGGCCATGAAACCAGAGTACATACTCTTTTAACATTAAAAGAAGCATAAAAGCAAATTAAATATAGTGGAATTGCGATCTCTTTGTAGATCATTTGGTTTATCCCCTGTCGAATTAAAAAAAAACTAAGAAATTCACAATACGGCCGGTTTGAAAGATAATAATGTAGTAAATATAGTCTTACTACAATAAATACATGAATCTCATCTAGGAATTGCACCAGCATCTCAGGAATGAAACATACTTCGCCCACGTTCGGATAACTATAACAAAAAGCCATTGGGGACATCAAGTCCCCATAACCATGGATTATACGAAGCGCTGAAAACGATAAAAAACTATATAAAACGCAATAAAATCCGTAAATAATCTTATGATTTTAAAAATTTATTATTTTTTAAACAACACTTTCAGAATACAATATTATTTTGAAATTAATAGATATGTACACGCCATTCCCAATATTGAGGTAGACAGAGGTCTAGACAATTACGCCCTTTCGACCCAACTTTTAACGAAGATACTTTTTATATATTTTATACGAGACAACATATAAATCTTACATAAGTTTTTTTTAATAAGTTCTTGGTCTCGTGACTTTTACTAACTTATTTCAAAACGTTATTAAACTAAATAAAACGCTATTAAATTCGCAAATAATAGTTTAATTTTTTAAACAATACAGTTAAAATTAATATAAATTGTTATTTTCGTACCAATACGTGGGCGAACACAAAAATATTTTCAATAAATTTTTATAGTAATGAACATTATAGTATAGAACATTTATAGTGCAGTGTCAAAATGTTATAAAGATTAACGTCGTAAAAATAAGATATCACCACCGTCAGTGTATGTAATTACTGACCCCGGTAGGGTGGATTTATTAAATGCACCCTGCAGAGTAACAGTCCGTATTAACTTGGTCACACCAGTGTATTTTGGCCAAACTAATCTCCACCGACATTAAATTTAACTTAGTTATTAAATTTAGTTAACAATTATTTTGAATATAACTATTTAATAATTATTTAGGGACCATTGACTCTTTCAGATATTCGACAACGCCGAAGCTTGCGTGCACTCACTTCTCTTTATTTCATACTTATGTCATCCAATCCATGTTTTCGTAGGTTTTCGTAAAAAGCTTTAAAGAGATTTTACGCTCATGGCTCGAGCAATGACATTATTTATGACTTTTGTAGAGTTTATTAGTTCCTAATACGGATAAATTAAACCCAAATTAAACGTTTATTATTATTATAATTCAATCTCAAATCAAACAGTCTTCTATTGATGTTTTTCTAAACATGATTGTTTGATATGATTATCACATAATCGTTCTTTACTTAATGCTAATTATAATTCTGTCTTCAGCCTATTCGCCAAGGGCCAAGACCATTATTCAGACTATTAGGTACTCATGAATTAAGCGACGTAATAGATATACGTAGTACTTGAACTGAGAAAGCTGAAAACCAACATTTGGAATGTTAATAAATAGGGATTACATTCGATTACAAAATCTACGAGTCATTGACCCGATAGCGGTCGATTCATTGAAATAAATTCACAGCTAAAGCCTTGCGAATCCGTACGATCAAAACACGAGGCATTTGACCTATCAAAACACAAGTAGGATATCTCGAACTACTAGATCTAGGCCCGTAAGCCGGTAAGACAGATCAACCGTTTTCAATTACCAACCCTAAAACCGGAACTTAAGGTTATAAATCGTACGAATGAAATCTTTGGCAGAATTTTGCGGCGCAAAATAAATTCAATAGAGGTGTTTGTTAATACAATATCGTTTGTTTAAGCAGTGAAAACGTATGCTCTGCGAGATTACTGACGGGTGCCGTTTGGACAGTGGCCAGGGTTAAAAAGCCATTACGCGGTTTAATTATTGATTAATACTTTTGCTTTTCTTTTGACATCCGTGCAAAATATGTAAACAGATGTCGAAGGATTTTCGTAATAGGAAATGTTTCTACAATTAATTTTGTGACTTTATAATGCTTTGGATGTAGAAATATATAGCTTTAGATATACATATCATATTTCTAATAGTTCTCCATTTTCTTCCCGAGATAGTCAGTGGTCTGGACAATTTAGACCTTACGACCAACATTTCTATTCTCTCATTTGGTACAACGTGACAGGCGGTCTCCCAAAAATATCTTCGTTGGAAGGTTTTTTTTTTATAGAAAAGGGAGGCAAAAGAGCAGGTGGCTCACGTGATGGTAAGTGATTACCACCGCCCATGAACACCCGCAATACCAGAGGCATAGCAGATGCGTTGCTGGCCTTAGAGGTGTGTGGGCCTCCGGTTACTTGCAGTCACCAGACGAAACGCAGAAGTTTTTTAGACTTCTACTTCACACCGGTATTCTGTGAGGTCGTGGTACTTCCCCGGTCGAGCCGGCCCATCATGCAACAGCAAAAGCTGAGGCCTGGCTCTACCACTGTTAAAAACTGTGGATCGAAAGGACTTAATTGTCTAGACCTCTATCTACCCCTGTATTGGGAATTGGGTGAAGATATTTATTTATTTTATTTTAATTAGTATTTAGTGTATGTATGTTTATCCGCTAACGCTCGTAGCGTTTAGCAGTGTCTGTAGTTGAGCTGTCGGCACGTAGTGTTATTTATTTTACGTGGAGGCTACAGAGAGGCACTCGGGTTTTTGCAACGCTTTTGTCGTACCATATCGCCTATCCCAGCGTGCAAACAGTTTAGCGTAGTTTACGCTGTTTTCACTAACTTGATCCATACCGGCTCAGGCGAGCCGTATTTTAACAGGAGATAGATTTTGTCAATGTTGTGTTTTTTATATTCAAACAATTTCCGAATGCTGAGGTATGCAGATGTCTAGACAATAAAGTTTTTTCACCAAATCCTATTTGATACTACGTGACAGGTGGTGAGCATATGGTCGTCTTAGTATGTTCAAGGCAGCGGCATCCATGACTCAAGTATAAACATTTTATTCATCACACAAATGTTTGCCCCTTGCAACAGGAATCGAACCCGCAATACTTTTCTACGAAAGCATAGTCAGTTTTTATATAATCTCAACACTAGAATCGGCTTACAGATTAACAACTCCATTTCTTCCCGCATTTGCTGTTTAGCCATCGCTGATCCCTACATATGTCTCCTGTACGTGTGAATAGTGCGTCGGAATATAAGAAGTGTGAATCTGTTATTTCCCGTGGGTACCGTTTATTACGTGAGTTAAAAAGAATTTTTTTTCAGTAAAAACGCCGATTTAATTCTCAATAGACAGCAACTACAAGTTTGTTTATAAAAGCTTCAGAATTAAACTTACTTTAAGTAACCTAACGCGTCCTTTTAAATTTTATAATAAATAATATAAGTCACGATAGCCGAGTTGTTGGGTGGTCGGAATCTCGAGTCGAGAGACCCGAGTTCGATCCCCAGGTGGCAGTACCAATGAGTTTTTCAAAAACTTATGTACGAATTTCATCGTTGGCTTGGACATAAAGGCGGCGACGGGCTCACCACCTGTCACGTTGTCCCGAAAATATCTTCGGTGGAAGGTAGGTCAAAGGGACTTAATTGTCTAGACTTGACCTCTGTCTACCTCTGTATTGGGAATTGCGTGAAGATATTTTTTATATAATAATATAGAGGTAATAAAAATGGAGGAATTAAAAAAATTATATTTGTGCACGTTAAAGTAGAAGGTAGCCGTATCATATCCTAAGAGCTTACTTTGCTCTATGGAAAGTGTGTCGGATTTAAGACGTCTTAAACCATAACTTCTCTTTAAAATGGTTGCGCTTTGTGAAAAGTAGTGAAAAGCGCAACTATTAGACGTAGACTTCTATTAACAATAGATTACTGCACCTAAACGTTTCATTGCAATGGAAATAAAGAAACACAAGAGGAAATCTTTAGGTTGCAGCGCCAATATTAAACACTACTAGCATAGAGTAACAGTTTCATACGTTATATTTATTTCAAAATGATAGGTAGTTATTAAGGGTCACTGTAGTATACTGATAATATCCATAGGCGTTTGTTATTTTTAACAACACAGACAACATCACATACATTGCTCTGATCCCAAAGTAAGCAGCTTGAGCACTTATATTAGAAGTTACCACAAACACCAAGACCCGAGAAAATGTAGAAAAAATGTTTTCTCCCGACCGGGAATCGAAACCGGAATCTCTGATCTGACGATACCAGACAAACCGGTGTGTGCGCCACTCTTCCACGGAGTTCGTCACATATTTGAAATGTCATTTGTCTAATACCTCAAAGTACAGCACTTATAGTATTACTCGCGAAGCGAGTAGGTTGGAAGATGTATTTCATAATTAAATAAAGGTATCCCAAATTCTACAACTTTGTAACACGTAATGTTTCCATAATTCGGGTAGACAGATTTCTAGAAAATACACCTTTCGACCCACTTTCCACTGAAGCTGGTGTGCCGTCACGTATCACCGTCTTTAATGTATGTAAATTTGTAAAAATAAAAATACGTTTTCAATATTTAACGAAATAATATGAATTATAATATCGCAACGGCAAAGTCTCATCGTTCAAAATACATATCATTTATTAATATTTTGCGCTACGTCATTCAAATTATATTGACAAATGAATTCAATTAATATCACGATTAAATATAACACAGACGTTTGTTGACACCTGTCTTGCTAAGCAACAGAATAAGCTGTTCGGTGCCGGAGACTTAAAATAGACTCTGGAATAGACAGAGAACTTATAAGTATATAGTGACGATCTGTTAATAATTAAATGGTTAGAAATATGGTTCATAAATAAATAAATATTTTCACGCAATTCCACACTACACACACATACAGTGATGGAGAGGTCTAGCCCTTTCGACCCACCTTCCACCGAAGATATTTTCTGGACAATGTGACAGATAGTGAGCCCGTCGCCGTCTTAATGTCCAAGCCTACGATATAATTCGTACATAAGTTTTTGAAAAACCTATCGGTACGAGCCTGCCACCAGGGGATTGAACTCGGGTCTCTTGACTCGAAGTTCTGACCGCCCACCCATTCGGCAACCGTGACTTTTTAAATATATCCAATACAGATAGAGATATACATTTATATCTAACCGATACTCATTTTAGTACTGCACTAAAATTGTTTTTCCAAATAGTCGTTAATTCATGCTTCTTGTGCTATATATTTAAATAATATATGAAATCGATCACAAATATAATCCGGTCGTTATATCTAGCCGTTTTGGTTCTTTTGTAATGAAAAGTTGATGTTGACACAAAGATTTGTCATCAATTTCATCAAAATCATTGGAAATTACTTTTTTTACAATTCTTCTGCAGTTTTGCTCTAACGCGATTTCCTCACATTTTTTGTTATCATAGCTATCTTTCTCTATATCTCCGGTTTTGATTGAGACACTCCCTACAACGACATTTTTATTTGATGTTTTGCACTTAAATTGATTAGGACGGAAATTCATCTTGCGGACTTTCAATATTGCGGATTAGTAAGGGTTACAATAAATAGTTGACAGTACAGGCAATTGCCAGTTATTCTGCCAGTGTCATTGTTTACGTTTCGCAAAATTGTTCAAAAAAGGAGAACTTTTAGTATTTATTAATCTTATTTTTTTGTATGCATTGCTCTGTGAATTCGGCGTACGAAGAAACCATACTCTTTCTTTTCAAGGGCATCAAAAGAGGCGTCTAAAGATATAATAGCCGCCTCGCGTAATACCAGATGACTGGTAGCTGCGTCTAAGTTGCAATGTATCTGGTACTGTCATCGCCAATCCGCTATCCATGCGTGGCGTTTATAAAATACTTAAGCAAACCCTTTCTTATAGGAGAGGCCAATAACCAGCAGTCCTTCACAGTCCTGCAAACTTTCACAGACTAATAAGTAGTATATGCATCACGTCATAGTTCAAGTGTTTAAGTGTTTGAAAAATTATATTATCAATAAAAGAGTTAAAAAGTCACGATAGCCGAGTTATTGATTATTTGGAAATCGAATTAAGAGACCCGATCTCCATCGTGGGGATGGAATTCAGATCGCACCAAAAGGTTTTTTTTTTTTTAAATATGTACAATTTATATCGTAGTCCAAGCATAAAGACGGCGACGGGCTCACCACCTGTCACGTTATCCAAAAAATGTCTATGGTGGAAGGTGGGTCGAAAGGACTTAAATCTAGATCTCTGTCTACCCCTGTGTTGGGTATGACGTGGAGATATTTTTTTTTTCCTTAAAAAAAAGTTATCGATAAATTTTAGCGTAACCGAGATGAAAATGTTAAAGTCTTGCAAATTAATTAACATTTAAATATTGCCAATTTTTTCTTTTTCATCTCCTCTTTAAAAATGAAGCCATTACTTCTTGTTCAAACGTTATTTGTTGTATAGAATATTGTATAGAATATGTATAGAATATTTTATTTTTATTTATCAATGCATTAATGTTGTATTCATGAAGATTAATTTGGTTCATAAATATTATTTATCATGTCGATAGTCTACATTTTATTTTACTTATAACATTAACAATAAATTAAATCGTGAAAAACTTTCTTTCACTGGCCCAGTAACATAATTTTCGTAACACATTGGGAAATACACGATAATAAACATACGTTACATCGAATTCCGGAAGGTTAAAGAGGTATTGAACACACAAGACTGGCACAACAAGTGCCAGATAGCTGAAATACCTCTTTCTAATATATTTCAACTAATCCTTAAAAATGTATATCTATTACATTTCTTTTCAGTTTTATCACATTGTACTGTTGGCAGGAGAAATTCTTATGTCGATAAAGAATAATAAACATGCCGCTGTATTAATGAGTTATACAAACGCGAAGTTCTACTTCGGCGTAACTAATTTCAT
The DNA here is from genome assembly GCA_029286605.1 of Sericinus montela. NCBI lineage: Eukaryota > Metazoa > Arthropoda > Insecta > Lepidoptera > Papilionidae > Sericinus > Sericinus montela. The sequence continues at coordinate 1,100,358 of JAGSMR010000011.1, forward strand.
GTCATGCAATACGATATGCGATTCGCGCCGAATGAAATATGTCAGGAGTTGTTTCACGGACGATTGGCGATGACGTGCTCTTTCCCACCCCGTGTCTTATGAAAAAACAACTACTTTTACAACTCTCCCATTGGTTAACATCTCAATATCAAGTGAAGCGAGATACAATACGAATGTATTTTTAACAAGCATGAAGCTATTAGAAAAAAGCTAGAGATGATTCGCTCTCTCTCGGAAAATTTCTTAATATTATTGTCAAATTCTCTTGACTGTTAGAATAAACTTATTATCTATTTATGAATGGCGACTAAATGTCAAAAAGTCCACTATCTGTTATTCTGTCTTATAGTCTTGTAAGAAGGTAGGTAGTATATTTATGAGTAAAAGATACTGCTTAACTTACTTAACTTAACGGTCCGTTAAAGACAACGGCAGGATTAAGATCTGCTGTAATGAAGGGTCTTCTACGTCGTTCGGATCGCTATGTGTGACAAGCGGATGGGCGATAGCAGTACCGGAAAACTCGCACTTTATACAATGCTGCCTGTCCCCGGTCTGTATTCTGGTCTGGTATTTTTCGAGATGGTGAAGATGTTGAATATATTATTACGCCAATACCACGCGGTATATAATACGATACGATAAAAATAAAATAATATAAATGCTATGAATATTCTTTGGAGGATGTCTGGAGAAAGCATTATCACACAAATGCACTCCATAGCTAGCTTTCTGTAATTTATTAGTTAAGAAAAGGTTGTGCCATTACTTATAATGTTAATATTTAAAATACTTGTTAACAAAATACTATTGTAGTCGTAGAGCCTAACTCCTCGTGGCATGGCACCAAGAACGCAGGCTGCATTTCCATTAAACTTATAATGTTATAACTTGCAACTACGTATAGTTTTAATAAGTAGGTCCGTCGTTATGTAAAATACTTGAATATCCGTTTCAATTTAAATTCATGATACCTCAAGGGAACAGCCTCATAATTAGAAGGCTGTAGACACGAAAGAATTTTGATAAAAAATAAATGGAGCGTATGTGCAAACGTTATGCCATCCTAGTGTTGAATAGAACTCGTGACACCTTATTTAAGTCAATAAATAACGATAAGCCCGAAAAAATAACTAAAACCGAAGTTCGATTTATCATAACCTAAGGACATTGTTCAATCTGAATGCCAAAGCTAACGATACTTCTATTGTGTATCAACAATTTTAAGAAATTTAATTACAAGATGGAATCCTGATAGAATGATAAGTAAAATTCGCGAGAGCTGTAATGAAAACATCCAGATTAATATCTCGTACTTTAAGAGTCAATAAGCAGGCAATGACCCTAATGAGTGGGTAACAAAAATAATGTGGAACGATTTATCGGTGCGCGCGCGCACAGATTTATCGTACGGCGAGTGCGAGCGAAGGAACAGTCGCTAATCCCTTTACAGCAAGGGTTGCCAACATTTAGTAACAGTTGAGAAAAAGTAAAAATAAAAATATATAATAGTAGCTTTCATGAGCCAGGTAGACAAAGGTGGACTATAAACTGTTTATTTTGTAGTCGATTTAATCCTCAATTTACCATATCTTATTTGGAGCAATGTAATAGTTTGTATCTGCTTAAAATACCAACCCATCTATTCTCATGGGTGTCGTAAGAGGTGACTTAGGGAAAAAACTTTGAAATGCGATTGGCTACCGACAGATAGCCGAATAGCCATCTCGCAAAATACCAGACCAATATTAAGAGACCGATGACGGGCAGCGTCTAAGCGTGGCGATTATGGCAAACCCTACTTACCTATCTTACGGAGGGCCTATGTCCTGCAGTGGACTTTATTAGGCCGTATTATGATGCTGATAGGTGAACCTATTCTATTACATATTCGTGTGCTAGCCAAAAATACAAACTGGCATAAAAAATAAAAAACTACTCGATGTATTATTTGAAATTGTGTCACATACCATTCATATTACATGTATTGTTTAAATTTTGTGAAATAATAAAACATTTATAACACAATCAGACATAACTTACGTGAGGTTCTGTTGGCCGTATATGGGCGAAGGCGAGAGGCGAATGCCACTGGCTATAAAAAAATGGCCAGGTAACCATCTCGGAAAACACCAGAACGGTAACGGGTAGCAGAGTCTAAGATTCGAACAGTTAGGAACTGCCATCGCCAATCCACTGCTCAAGCGTTGCGATTACGGCAAACCCACATTACGAAAGAGGGCTATGTCCTGCAGTGGTTTTTTGCGTAATAGGTATGTTTATATGAATAAATATTTTTAGAATTATTTAAATATCTAAAATTCTGTAATAATCAAACCTTAATGAAGTATTATATCATATACATTATGACAACCCTATACTAAAACACAAATGTTATAAAGAACACACGGGGCCAATTCAGTACAGTTTGTACGAGTCAGAATTAATGTCTAACACTTGAAATACTTTTCACTGCGGGACGGACAAAAAGTATCGACTTACGAGTACATTTTATCGAAAAAAACCACGATATAATTAGTAAACTAAATAAAAATACTTCTAAATAACTTTTATGACATCGCAGAAATAAATATTTCAAGCAATAATAATAAGATTTTCTGCTCGAAGTAGGTTAACGTGATGGAAGAATCATGTTATGTGACCGCTTCAGTTTCGTTTCTTTTCCATCCTTTTAATATATAGTTATTATAAACAAAGTTAATGTGGCAGATTCTATACATCTTCTTATATCAAATTGTCTAGACTAGACCTCTGTGTATCTAGACCCCTGATTATTATTTATTTCATTTCATCTTACAAGCTAACAGATGACACATTCACAATGCTTATAAATTAACAATTCGATATTACATATATTTATGTCCAAGCCAACGATAAAAATAGTACGTAAGTTTTGAAAAAACCCATTGGTACGAGCCTTGGGGACTCGAATTCCGATTACATGACCACTCGGCTACTATAAACTACTAACTCTTACTACTTTGAGATTCAAGATATTTCACAAGGATCAGAAAAAGATATACATAGAAATTAAAATTGTTAAAAAAACGTGGGATTAATTTAAGGAATGTACTTAACTTTAAAACTGTCACATCAAAGTTTACAACTTTTGCTAGCGTATTCTTTGAATTACACTAAAAAATCGTTCTTAAAACCTCCTATTTCAAGAATTCGCTTCGACAACACGTATCAAAGATTATCACGCACAATCGACATACCAAAGAAACCGAAAGTTATTCAACTTATCCCGCATACACTGTAAATAGTGCACGGCGAGACGAAACCGCAGAATCTAGCGCGGTTCTTCAGAAACTATTGACAGTGAGTGTGGATGCGATCAGACTTAAGCCTGGGATTATGAAGAGACCGAAATAGACGGTTGAAATCCTCGCGGATTAAGGGATTCCGTGTTCCGTCCGACGGTGCGGCACAAAAATATCGAAGGCACGCCGGATGCGACGATTTGGTGCAACATCTAGCTCGTTAATATTGTGCTGCACCTCTGCACATCGACGAAGCAAACGGTGCAGACAAATAAGCACTCATTAATTGTCCTCTGAAATATCGCTCACAGATTTCTATAAAGCAATTTTCACAAATCATAAAAGGATAAACACCTAATTATTAATGCGTTTAACTTCAGTTTATAAATGCGATTGGTAGCATAATAATAATATAGAATAATTTTATTAAAAATACCAAATCAAAATATCAGATAGATAATAGTCAGAAACAAAGAATGGTGACGAGCAACATGTACATTTAAGTGTCAAAGTTTTAAATTCAATTTTAAAATTTAATAACAAAAAGTTTAGCTTATATGCTTTAATATAAATACCAACTGTACTACAATTTTTTTTTCTTTACATGGCAACCTCATTTCTAAGGTTCATTTTGCTTTCTATCAAATGAAATCATGGCGACTAATCGGTCGCGTGGATACTCCATTCCATTGTACTTAACAAAATGAGTTCTAAAACCTAGATGCATGAAAAATCAAATTTAAAATGAAAATTGTGAAATATTCTAAATTTTAGTATATTAATCAAGGTATGTTTATAATTAAAATGACACACGAATGGAGTTGCGACCACAACTATCAACCATTACGATATCATATCATTTTTTTGGAATACTTTAATATTATTTTATGCTCTAGTTAATTATCGATCCTTTATCGAGCAATAATTACTTATCAGTGCCGAATGACAACATGTGCGATAATGAACCTGACTGTACAGTTCCACATGCGTGATAAACTTTGCGATTGACTTATTTGTAAAATTGTATTATTGGGCCGTGTGTATATTGCTATAATCAATAGACAACACTCGCTCAGACGATTAGAGATGCGGTTAATAATATAATTTTGTTGTTGTAATAAGGTGTTTCTTCTTCTTCTTCGTTACAGTCTATCAGGAGTCCACTGCTGAACCTAGGCCTAGAGGCCTATCCTCGCCTAAAACTCTCTTCATTCAGGCTTGGCGAACGTGTTGGCAACCGCAGTTTGTGTGATAATGTGTTTATATTAGTCCAAAACATTTGCCGTCACTAAACTGTTCCGATGAATTAATTTTAAGATCTATAAAGTAGAGATTTATAAACGATTTATTACAATTTCTGATTCATTATTATTTTAGCAATAAATATAAGGATAGTTAATCAACAAGAGATCACCAACAAAGTCATGATGATGACACCGGAAGGAGGACAACGGCATGCATTCGTTCTGAAATTCGTCTAAAAACAATATACCCAAAAAATAGTAAGGTTTTAATTCTTTTAAAATCTTAATATTTCTTTTTTTTCTTTAATAGTCAAATTAAGATTTTTGTGTCCATTATTATAATAATAATTGTTTGGTTAAAAACTAAGGAGGTCTAGTTTTGGCCCAAATTTTTTCAACGCCTTGTCAATCAATTCTATGTACTTTTCACAAATATGGATAATCCGTTGAATACTCACGATTGTTGTCTCTTGGTGGAACTTCATCGTTAAATACATTAAAATTCATTTTTACTTATTCCACATTTATTCATATTAAAATACCTGACCGTTTTCTCCTTTATGTTATTATCATAGGTTTCTAATTTTGTCTATTTGATTGCGAGTATTTTCTTATTACTATTAAAAGCTCAATAGTTTTATATGTATATGATTATCATATATGAGAAATAACTGAAACAAATGGAAACTGATAATGCTATACTTAATTGCATAGCAAACTGATCGTCGGTATCTAATTATTGGAATGCCTTAATTTTTAACACTTATACATAGTTGTATGTATAAGTATAAAAAAATTTCTAATTAAATTTTCAAAATTAAATTTTCTATCAAATAACAAAATGGCAGCACATGTCAAATAATGACTTTTTAGGCAATTTTTTAGTACTTTGGATTACATTATTGTATTCGTAGGGATCTACAATTGAAAAAAATAAGTATGCAGCCTATGTTACTCACTGATAATGTACCTTTATAGTAGTAAAAGAATTTTTAAAATCGGTTTATTGGCTTAGGCGAAAATGCGTAACAAACTGACTTGTTTATAGTATTAGTTAGTATTTATAAAACATGGCCATGTTGAGAGAATGAATGAAGAACGATTGACGAAAAAAGTGTATAAGGCGAGTGTGAATGGAAGTGTAGGAAGGGAAAGACCTAGGCGGCCGTTTCGAGACCAAAGTCAGGTCAGGAGTATCCTAAATCGAAGAGAATGTATGAAGGGAATAATGAAAGTGGACAAAGCGAAAAAAGTAAGGATCGTAGCAAATGAAAAGAAGTGGTGGCCTTCCCCTACGGGCAAGAGCGTGATTGTGTGTAATAATACATCTCTCAGATATCATTCTGCCTTCTATGAAGATGATTACAATGGAATTACTTACTCTGACTCTCGCCTCGGTAAGATTGGTCCACATCGCGATTTCCTCCCTCGTAGACATGTCTGGGTATCTATTTCTCGCGAAGGTCGCCTCCAGTTCCTGCAGTTGTTGGCTCGTGAAATGTGTCCGCTGACGTCGTTGCCGCTTGTTCTTCTTGTCGCCCTTGTCGTCTAAGGAGGGTTCGTCAGGGCCTACTCCAGGGGTCGTTGACTCCGTTTTTATCGTTGGCTCTGACGTCAGAGGTCGGTTACCTGCAGGAAGACAAATAATTTAATAAGGGCTATTTTAGATTTTCTTCTTTACATCTAATAATTCAGCAGGGATGGCGAATCTTAGAACTAACTTTTCATTTGATAACATGAGACTTTAAACATAATTGTTACTGATTTAATAAACTCATTTATTGAGAAAGAAATCAGGGCGTCTTTTGTTCGAAAATTAAATATCGAATACTAATTTTCTTTATTGAAAATTTGCCAAGATAATTTCATGCCATCAAAGACTAGTGTGCCAATACCTTGCCATTGTTGGTTTAGTTTAAATAATTATGATCATAACGCTCTTTAAGATGTGTTTGTACTCCATTTCATTTCCGCTACGAATAAATATTAGTATTATATATTTTACATAGGAAGGTATGTACCATGTTCAACCGTTCTATGCCTAATACACCACTTCTAGTATCATAAGGAATTCATTATCTTTTTTAAGACTTTGAAATTGAAAAATTATAGAATTCAAACTCTGAAATCACGATAGCCGAGTGGTTGGGTGATCGACATTTGAGCAGAGAGACCTGAGTTCGATCCCCAGGTGGCAGGCTCGCACCAATGGGTTTTTTCAAAACCTTTGTACGATTTCTATCATTGGCTTGGACGTGTGTACGGGCTCACCACCTGTCACGTTGTCCCAAAATATCATCGGTGGAAGGTGGGTCGAAATTAAGAGGGAAGAAACAAAGTCAGTCGGTCTCCCAAGCTTTTGTAAAATTGGGAAAAGAAATTCCACATTTAAGTACAAGCAATTTAAGCAATTTCGGATATGATAAAAAATTTATTTCTAACTCTCACTCTGGCTCACTGTACCCTTCAAAAACCGACTTACCAAAAAGTATTGTAGAATAAGTCCGAAATATGTAGAGAAGAGTGTTATGTAGACTCAGACGATACCTAGACAGAGAAGGAATCTACCACAAATGCTTGTCAAATTCATTTACTTTATAACATGCTCCAATTGACTTTTCCCTTTTATTTACACTGACATCAAACCGTATAAAACCAAAAGCTTTGAAATATACAATGACTATGAGCCAACAATCTTTAAAATACTACCAGATCAACATTAAGTAAACTGGAGGCTGCTTGTAAGTGATTGCCAATCCGCTTGTCAACCTTACGAGGCTTGTCTTGCAGAGGATTTTTTAGGAATTTACTTTGGTTATGTATGGTAGAAGTACTCATAAAACATTATATAAAATATCTCCGTAAAAATTTGTATCTTTATCTATAGTTAATAGACTTTAAAAATATGAATAACATCAAAATTTGTTTGAGTCGTCATTGTACATGTACATTGTTAATATCTAAATTATGGGTACTTTGAACAGTGAATGTCAAAATTTCATTATTACTGCCAGTTATTATAGAATGTTAATGTAACAGACACTATTTGAAGCAGAGCGGCGGCGGCCCGTTTAAATACAAGCAATTTTTTCGGTACTACGTAATTTTGAAGGATTATATCTTTTAGAGTATTAATTACCATGTAAAGTATTAAGTATTAATGAATGAATATAGTGTAAATGACTATATAAACCTACATTAACTACCCGATGTAACATTGATTATTTGAATAAATATTTTAAATTAAAATAGTTTGGCAAATTTCACAAAAATATTTATGGTGTACCTGAATAGATACATACCCTAGGAAAATTTTCTTAAAGCTTTGCTAATGTCTACAATTTTCTAATACATTATTTCGATATATGTCGTAAGATTTACTCTACGTTAGTCATGAAAGCGTACGAAAAAAAATTTTTGACAAAACACTATCTCCGTTTTATACAAATTAAAATGTAACATATAAATTAAATACTTTCCTTTGTTCTCCTATAAAGTAGTGTAAAAGAAGTAAGCGTAGAAACAAAACAAACAGAAGCAGAAAGCTATTTTGTATACTATTTTGATTATTTCTAACAAAATCCGTTAATTTCGCTTTCCCAAATAGTCGTAGTCGTACAAATCGTACGTAAAGGAACAGCTTATATGAAAAATCAATAATTTAGCTACCTCTGAATTAATACTACTGTAAAACAGTAACGGATAAGACGGCAACGGGCTCACCACCTGTCACGTTGTCCTGAAAATATCTTCGGTGGAACCCACCTTCCACTCGAAGAGACTTAATTGCCTAGACTAAACATCTGTATGCCCCTGTATTGGGAATTGCGTGAAGATATTTTATATATGTTTTTAAACAAAAATTAAGTATCGTTCTTTTATTTACATACAAATGGTAAGGCTGTCATTACGTCCGCATAATTTATGTACATCCCTAATAAATCAAATAAATAAATATCTCACGCAATTCCCAATACAGGGGTAGGCAGAGGTCTAGTCTAGACATTTAAGTCCCTTCGATCCTCCTTCCACCGAAGATATTTTCAGGACAACGTGACAGGTGGTGAGCCCGTCGCCGTCTTTAAGTCCAAGCCAACGATATATTTCGTACATAAGTTTTTGAAAAACCCATTGGTACAAGCAAGCCACCTGGGGTTCGAACCCGGATCTCTCGACACGAAATTCCGACCACCTAACCACTCGGCTATCGTGACTATTAATAAATCAAGCCTCATAAAAGAACGAGACTGCATCTATCTTTTTGTAATTGAAATAAACAGGGACGAACAAACAAAAAGCAGTAAGTAATCACACAATTATAACTTTTTTACGAAAACTTGAGAGTGCAGATAAAAAATATTGAATCATGGCGATCGGTAGCATTGCTGCTAATGCTCTGGATTAGGGCGCAGGCGCACCTAATACTTTTACGACACCGCTGTAAATACGCTATTCTCGATGAGCGACGCGACACTATAACATTATTTATGTCACCGATAGTAAATTCCTTTTTTTCTGTGACTTCTATTTTCGTGTAATGAGGTGATAAAGTGGCAGATTGAAAGAATTTGTAAATAACTTCGAATGCTTACTAATATTATAAATGCAAATGTTGTTTTTTGTTACGCTTCCACGAAAAAACCGATAAGTCGATTTTAATGAACTTGTACAATGATTCTTGGGACATGGGAAACGATTATAGGCTATTTTTCATCGCTATAACCTTATTTAAAACAGACGAAGCCGCGGGCAAAAGGACATACTCGTATGTAATAATTCAGGACGTGTTGATGCAATCGCAAAATTATTTTCATGTTAAAGACAAAGTATTTTTTGCATTAAATAGGTTATTGAGACGTTAAAAATAACCATGCGAAATATATTATTAATGAAGATATAATAAAAATAAGAATTTTTTTTATTACGCAATTTTTTTTATTCATTTTTAACGATTTAAGTTATGCTGAACTTTATATTATACGGGTTCGAACCCCACCCGTGTCAGTAGCAATTTAAAAAAAAAACTGTTTTTAATTTAATAATAAGAAATTTAATTACAACCAAAAACACTATCAGAAATGATATTATACTAAGTAAAAAACCTAATTTCTATACCTAAATAACTAAATAGGCGACACATGCGTGTTAAAATATTTGTCCATTATAATGGACAAATATTTTAGGTAAAGAAATTAGGTTTTTTACTTAGTATAATATCATTCTATAAAATAGCGTATTTATTACCAATACCAAAACGTTAAATTACAAAGTCTCAAATTATCGGACTAATTTATGAGTTAACAGTTCGCATGTAGTGTAGCGTAAGTACAAATGTGATCATCTTTAATGGAAGAACAGATTACAGGTGGTTACCTTCAGGACTAATATGAAATAATCTTTTACACAATCGTAGCTATCCCACAATTGATGGATTGACAACATCTAAAATCTATGGACAGATTTACGTTCTGATGAAAAAAGTGTACGGCGTATACTACTCCAGCAAATCTCTTCCCCCAAAGATTATGAGATCTTTTAATTGCTGCATCAGATATTACGATGGTCGAGTGGTTGGGTGATCGGAATTCGAGTCAAGAGACCCGAGTTCGATCCCCAGGTGCCAGGCTCGTACCAATGGGATTTTTCAAATATCTTATGTGCGATTTATAATGTTATCTTGGACATAAAGACGGTGACGGTCTCACCACCTGTCACGTTGTCCCAAAATATGTCGTCGATTGTAGGTGAATCGAGAGGATTTAATTGTCTAGTCCTCTGTCTACCCCTGTATTGGCAATGGCGTTTTTTTAAATACCTGCATTAGGTTTTTATGTTAAATCGATACTAACAGACTGTTACAGATAACAGAATCGCAGGGAGGCGCCTTTTTTTATTCGAAAAACTTTTTTTTGTTAGTAAATTTTGATCAATATTCGGAATGTTAGAAATGATGTCGCCAACGAGGGGACAAGTGATATCGTGTTGTTATTACATCAATTCGTTACTGATAACGCGCGGATAACAATCATGCCGCGTATATTGGGTTCCTAAATCCTCGTGTCAATGAACCAACCGTCTGAAAGTTATAATTGTTCTCCTGTTAAGTTTTTGTGAAAGAAAGAGAAACCAGAAGAAAGAGCAACAAATAGATAATTGGTACTTTTCACACACACACACACACACACACACACACACACACACACACATACGCCACACACTTTTGTTTGTTATTTTTTAAGTTAAATTACTACGTACTTGGAACACTTACAATAGAAGGGTGGTCGTTAATAGCAACGACACAGTTTTTACTAATGTTGTTATAATCATACACTAAAATTGTAAACAGATATTTATGTAACAAATAATAAAAAATAAATATCTTCACGCAATTCCCAATGCAGGGGTAGACAGCGGTCTAATCTAGACAATTAAGTCCCTTTGACCTACATTCCACCGAAGATATTTTCGGGACAACTTGACAGGTGGTGAGCCCGTCGCCGTATTTATGTCCACGCCTACGACATAATTCGTACAGAAGTTTTTGAAAAACCCATTGGTACGAGCCTACCACCTGCGGATCGAACTCGGGTCTCTCGACTCGAAAATCCGGCCACCCAACTATCGTGACTATTACAAATAAATTCATTTTTATTATATATTTATGTTACTTTGACCATTGCTTCTACGCCATTGTTAACCGCGTGACTTAATGCTCTTTAAAGTGTCCAGATTCGATTACCTGTACTGCATCACTTATTCCCGATTGACTGCAGAAACGATAATCGGATAAGATAAGATAACGTTGAGAGTGCCTACCTCTTTGTCGTGCAAAATTGTACCTACTTATCGAACTATAAAAGATGTATTAGAAAAAAATAAAATTTAAATTTAGTCACTTAAATGATATACAAACGATATTAACTATGTAGATATCGTCACCAAACCTATTAAATAAAATATTTTAATTAAATAATTAAAAAATTACCTTATCACTAAAATTGATAAGGGCGTGCTTCGATGGTTTGGGCACGTTTAGCGAATGAGCGAAGATTGAATGGTGAAGAAAATATACAGCGCGAAAGTTGATATTAAAAGGTGTCGAGGTAACCTGAGACTAACTTTCGCAGACCATGTGAGTAAATTGCTCGAAGAAGGGAGGGTCAAGAGTACTCGGATACCTCGACGTGCATGTATGAAGAAAATGATGAATCCGAATGAACCGAAAGAGGTATGTAAGAATCGTGACACTTGCCGATCTGTTCTTTCTGGCTACCCCGTCAGGGATTGTGCGTGAAGCGTGTAAATATAAATAAATAAAACATTTATTGTAATTTTTCTGGCTTTGATTTTTCAGTAAATTTCAATAAATAATTTGAATTCCAATAAGTGACTTATGGCTTTAAATATGTCCTAACTCGGAAAAATGGTAACAATGTATTTAATTATACATAAAATATGTAATTTTGTGTTGCGTGAAGGTATTTATTTATTTATTTATTATCAAATATGTAATAATATGGAAATTCTACGTACATTTAAAAATTTAGCTATAATTGACATCTAGAATTCTATCAACGAAATAATATCCTAACATAGTATCACAGGTAACAAAGAAAAAATTTTAATTTTTTTAAATTATCGAATCAACCTGTATATGTACGACTAATAAATAAATATTCTCTCATACTGATGGAAATATTTAGACACAGTTTTTTCTAGATTTAACGAAAGTAAGCACATCGAAAGATGCAAAACACTGTTTATTTATTATTAGTAAAGGTCAAAATTAAATAAATATAATTTGTAATATGTCAATAATATAATGACGTTTCAATACGCAATTCAATATTGTTATAGTAATTTTAAAAATATAAAGAACAATTTTAAAGATAAAATAATTTTATCTACTAAATTTTAATCTACTTTTATATTGTTTTTACTACCTATAATTACTCAATTTTTGATAAACGTTAACGCCTTTATTGCTGTTATTTATCTTGATTGAATATAAATTTAATTAGCATCTAATAAATTAATTCATGAATTACAGTTTTCGTTCAAATAAAATTTATAAATAAATATTATTTACTTATACATCACACTTTAGATTCACTAAAATATTGTTTAAATATATTTATGAGCAATTTGTGTGCTGAGTAAATATTTTAAATATTTTTATAACAAAGTAGTACAATATTTTATTAAGCAATATATAAGCTTATTGACATCTGTACTCTTTACTACTTACTTACTCTTAGCTTTTTTGTGCTAACTATACACATATTATGAAAACATTTGTCGTTATTATTATTATTTTATTGATTTTTGTTTATAATTATGTACTATTGTTCTTTTATTTCCATGCTTTTAGGAGTAAAATGAATATAAAAGCAAACTCTTCAGAGATTGTGTAAAACCGTTCATCTAAGGATTACCATATCGCAAGTATCACATAAAAGCGTCATATTAAAAACCAGATTGATGGTTTTAATATAGACGACGGTCAATCTGTAATCATTGGCGTATAATGAACAAGGTTGGATTACGGTCTTAGTTTTGGAAAGGGACGCTACCGCGTGCATTCTCTCGCCCGATACCACCGATAACGTCCGATAGGTGCTATCGCCGATAAGCTTTGTGCCTTCGCCGCCCCATCCATCACGCTGCAACCTTTACGTTTGGCCGACACGACAAAACTTGTAGGTAAATAGCGCAGTTAACATGTGTTTCTGATATCAATACACGATACCACTTCAAACTGAACACACGATTTTGATAATGCCGCTACAACGTTTCCTTTAATGTGGCTGGTTATGTAAGTCTTTATAATGGGCCTTATCTATCGATTTCAATGCTAGCATGTACTAAATATACTTTTTGGTTTGATGTGACATTATGTAGATGTATGTAAATATTTTCGAAACTTTCCCTACAATGTTTTCACTTCACGGTTCGTGGTAAATTGAGGACTTTAAATATCTTTTAAAATTATTGGTGCCGGCCCAGGGATCGACCTATGGTCACACGTGTCTAAAGCAAGCACTATGTCCACTAAGATACCTCGTCTCGAGAAGAACGATATAATGTCTCATGACTCGCAATTTAACTGGCCATCTTTCACATCGAAACAGAATAATTGTTACACTATTATTAGGTGGCAGAACTATTTAAGAATGCGGTCCTGATCCAGAAGACCAGGTAGAAAAGAAGCCTTTACTTGTGTATATTAAAATACTAACAATAACTACTAATAACAGCCTTAGCTAAAATATAACACACACAACATTATAAGCGGGACCCGCGTTCGATCCTCTGGTCGCAGGCTCGTACCAATGGGTTTCACATTACAATATATCGTTAGCTTTTACACAAATTTGATTGACTCACCACCTGCCACGTTATCCCAAAAAAAGTCTTCGGTGGAAGGTCGGATGTAAGGTCTAGACCTCTGTCTACCCCCTGTATTGACAATGGCGTGAAGATACATGTATATATATTTTTATTTTAACGAATTAATCAACATTTATAAAGTGTCGCAATTAATTAAATACGAACAAGCGTACTCCGAGTCCGCGCACATCGCTCGAGCGCTGTTTGTGAAAGCATTAGATCAACAAGCGGCCTATTTGCTATCAGATTGAGGAGCGATTTATTCAGTTTACGTTCAGCTTTAAGTTTGTCACTCTGTGTGGTCGTTTAAATGACGGTTCTTACGAATTTGGCATTTATATCATTTATCTATCAATAGTGTTAGTTTTTTCTGCAATTTTAGATGACCACTGAGTATCCTACAGCCTAGTTGGTAGTGCATTTGATGCTTAGGGTTGCGGATTTGAATCCCGCTAGGAGCAAGCAATTGTATTATGATCTGAATTCTTCTGTTCATGATTTGTGTCGAGGACGTTTAAATGCTTATATAAACATTTGTCCATGTAAATATAAATCTATGTATTGTACTGTTAGTAAGACATTAAGACGGCGATATACTCACCACTTGTCAGGTCGCCCCAAATAAAATCAGATGAAAAAGTTTTTTGTTTTTATGGAAAAGGGAGGAAAACGAGCAGGCGGCACTCACGTGATGGTAAGTGACTGCCGCCATGAACACCCTCAATACCAGAGGCATAGCGGATGCGTTGCCGGCCTTAGAGTGTCCCCACCGCCAAAATTGGCGGAGGGGGGTGTGTGGGCCTCCGGTTACCTGTACTCACCAGGCGTAACGCAGAAGTTTGTTAGACTTCTACTTCACGCCGGTATTCTGTGAGGTCGCGGTACTTCCCGGTCGAGCCGGCCCATTCATGCAACAACAAAAGCTGATGCGTGGCTCTACCACTGTTAGAGGTCAGGTCGAAAGGGCTACATTATTAAGACTTTTGTATACCCTAATATTGGGTAAATGCGAAATGATTTATTTTAGAACCAACATAAGTTTTAATCTAATTTAGAAATGATTTAGATGGTTTCGACTCGTATATGGTAAAACTTGATATATTGCTGAAATACTTGCTATATATGCAAGTGTTAGAGTTTGAGAGTGGGAGAGTTAATTTCGTTCGATTCTTGGGCAGTTATCAAAATTTTTTTTCTAATATGATTTTTAAACGCTTGAATGAAAATATCTGTATAGCTTGGCAGTGAAGGGAAATAAAGTTAGGAAGTCTGCCCGTCTGTGAAATTATAAAAAAAAATATTTTAATTTAGAAGACGTGTGAAGTCCGCCAAAACACAATGGAGCAACATGGCGGACGTTCCTCTGCTCTTATCTGTCTTAAATATTTGAGAGAAGGCCTTTAAAAGTTAGAAGAGGTGTATTTAAAGCGTAGTTCATAAAATCATTCGCTCATTGCGAGATAAGCTAGCAAGGCTTAGCATCTTTTCTGTTATTATATTTCCTTATAGCATCGTGGTTTCTTCGACGATAAAATGAAAAAATAAATAATTTTTTCGGTAAGATATGTAAATAAATATCTTCACGCCATTACCAATACAGGGGAAGACAGAAGGCAAGACAATTAAGTCCTTCCAACCCACCTTCTATCGAAGACATTTCTTGGACAACATGAGAGGTGGTGAGCCCGTTGCCATCTTTATGTCAAGGTCAAATAAGGAAACGTAGTGTTTGACGATAGCTAACAAGATATGACGTCTATGCACAATACTGAGGAATATTGAGAGAAAGGTGCAGATAGCTCTTATGGATAGGCTTTATGGAAAGCGGTTTATAAAAATCTTATTGGGAGGTCTATGTTGGTGAATGTCGACGACGACCGTAGAAAACCACTTTATCCAAACTGTCTCTGGTCTGGATGTTTTTGGTTAACTATATCTCCGATTCCATGACACAAGTGCTTTATGTACTTACTTTGGGATCTGAATATATGATGTTGTACATGTCTATGTATGTATTTATTTATTTCTTTAACAGTGAACGGACTATAATTACGGCGATAGGGTAATTGGGTCGAAAGGACTTCTTTGTCTATCCCAGTATGGAGTAACAAAAGTAAAAACTCACGCTTTTACATATACATATAAAAACAGTTAACATTTGGTGTACTGCTGAGTGATGATGTTAATTAAAAAGATGTTTACTAACTGTCGTCAGTGTGTTTGCGGTCTCTGCGCGGTCTCGGAGGCGCGTACAGTGACGACTGCTCTACGCCGGAGCCGCCTGATGTCAGAGACGAGTGTCCGCTGTCACGAAACTCCCCAGTCTCCGCCCACACTGAAACAATAGAATGGAATCACTATTACACGTTAAATAAAAGCACCTGGCTGAACAATCAAGCAAGATGGCTTCTTTAATTACTTTAAATAATATTTTTTTCTCTCTCTCTATTTATCTTATTGAGTTAGCTTCACGTACAATCCTCGACGGGATGGCTCAAGTGAAAAGATCGTCAAGTGTAAAGATCCTTACATACCACTTTCGCTTCTTGATCACCATTTTCTTCATACGTACGCCTAGGTATCCGAGTACTCTTGACCCTATATTTTCTATATTTACCGAAACATTACATGTTTTTATTTACAATACTAACAATCTAAGAATTCGTGGCTTAGGAAGAATATTTAACAAGCAACTAAACAAACTAAAATAAATTGCTTGACCAACATCACTACATTTAAACACGGAAGTTTACTCAGCGTAAATTATTAAGATTGTTTTAAATTTAGCTTACTAGGCAAACGGGCTTGATAAATCTAGAAATCTAAACTCTAGACTAATTCTGACGTCATAATTATTTTCCAACAAAAACTGATATGCTGTGCAAAAACAATGAGATGGTTTAAAAAATTAAGGAAGAAGATTTTCATAGTATTTTGTATTTTGTTTTTTAAAACGATGAAATTGAATATATGATTGAATATCATATATTCAATTTGAACAGTAGAAAGTAAAAACTATAAATATTTTTTTTTTATATTTCTCATAATCTTTTGATAAACCAAGAGAATATTTAATTCTTATACTAAGCTGCATTCTCAAAATAATATATTAGATTGTCTAATAACTTAATTCGTCCAACCTTGTTTTGGTATTTGATATTAAAACGTTTTTCCGTATTCATCTGTCTAAGTTATAGTGTTTAGCGATATTTTTGTATATGTTTTTGCAAAGCTTTGTTTGTCTAATATTGTTTGATACTTTATGAGTATATATCAAGTGATACTTTATGAGTATATATAAGTGATACTTTATAAGTATATATAAGGTTGTTAAGTGTACTTTCTTAACAACCTTACTTGATAACCCTAGGTTACAGAAGAAACCAAGATTTATTAAAAGATTTATTATAAGACTTACAATAAGCTGATCTGGAGAATTCGTGGTCTAACCTTCAAAACTTATACGATTATATCCCTTGCTTGGTCATAAAGACGGTGTTACGTTTTACAAAATAAGTTCCGGTAAAATGTAGCTCGAAAGGATAAAATTCTCTAAACCTGTGTCTATTTTCAAGCATTTCCCAATACTGGGAAATGCGTGAAAATAAAGAAATATAACAATAAGGATATTTTCTCATTTTTGTTAATTTTCGGTCGTTCTTATGTGAATGTGTTGTTTCTTTGTGCTTGTCTAATAAATGCATTTTCTTACTTTTGATACCACGCGGCAAAACCGTATTTTATACGAAAACTTCTGACTTTTTTCATTTGATCAGGTTATTAAAATATGTCTCGGTAATAGCATATGGCAGCGTTGGGAAAGGCATGAAAATATTTATTTTATTTTATTTCTATTAAAATATCAGCCTTAAACTTACATTTTACGCAAAAGTTAAACATTCGGCAGTGTTCCGTGTCACGAGGGAAACGTCTAAACGGAATCGTAAATTCAATTAAAATTGCTAATAGCGGCACAATTTAACGAGTAAATCTTGACAAAATAATGTGTTCGCTGAGCGACGATGACGCCCCGTCGCTTACTTGGTAATTAAGTGTCCCCGAACACTTGTTAACAAATTAGTCACTGGTGACGCGCCAGTGTGTGAGTGGCCTTATTTATAGCGCCCGCCATATGTGTGCCGGCGGATTATGGTAAATGAAATAAATATAAAAAACAACACTTTCTATACACAGCTTTCAATTTCAGAACCCTTAAAGAGAATGATTACTGTAAAAGAGAATTATATCTGAGTACATATTATCACTGAATTACAAAATGGAAATGTACTCGTAAGTACTAGGTTCTAATATTAGTGAACATCGTTAACACACTTGTATGAATACTTAAGATAATGCTGTTAGCCGATAGTTTAAGGAATGTCTAGAGGCTGGAGTACAAGCATTCATCGTACAGATAACTGCCCTTTGCGGGATCCGATAAATAAATAGTCTATCGGGTACATTTATACTACATGACACTAATACACTAATCACTGTGGTAGAAACACACGATAGGTCTACCTCACCCCAGTATACTATTATTTGTGTACTTCATATATATAAGAAAATCTTCTCTTAAAAGGTCCAACAAATAAGTTTAACATGTGTGAAGTTCACACGCAGAACAAGTGAATCAATCAGAGATAATCTTAGATGTATCTCATTCTCTCTTTTTTTGTTGTTGCTTTTTCGGTGTTGCTTCAAACCGCAACGGTGGCACCAGTATTCACTTCAAAAAGCTTAATAATATTTATCCATTAAAAACAGTATTACTTTAACGCAAATGTGAATATAAATCTAAAAGTAAAACAAAACACGAAACTTTACGTTTCTTTTTAAATTGAAAACCGCAATAACTTTCTTTTAACAACACAATTGTCTTAAGACGGTGCTATTTACAAATTGCAGAATTTTGTAAATATATTAATTGAAGTTCACCGCAACAGATCCACTTTACTTTTCATTGTTAAATGGTTGAGCAGTTTTAATGTTCATTTTTATTGTAGTCTTCTTCGATGTGTCAAACGTTGATCCCGTTGTTTTGGTAAAAGTCACGAACATCGCCAATTGATTGCTGACAATTCTGTTGATAATTATAAAAAAATAAGACAAAAGTCGTCGACGGAAGCGAAAAATCCATTAATTTCGCTTTTTATTTTGTTTGTTCAATATATCGCAAGCGCAATGCTTTTTTAAGACTTAGTGATGCCGCAGACATATCGTTTCATTTTATTACTTTCAGACGGTGTACATAACTTTTTCTTCTTATTTATTTTTTATACTATACTGTGTTTTATTGGCTTCCGCTCCAGGCTTACATTCCAAATTTCTCTGATACGAAACTCCTTGCAAATCATTTGATGGAATACTAGAAAAACGGCAGTGAATTAAATCTTCCCCAAATTGTCCCAGAAGAAAATGTATTTGGCTTTAATTAAATAATAGTGTCCCGTGTTTCACACTTTAGAAAATCCTGCTATTGAACAAAACTTTTAATTGTCCTGTTAATAGTATTTATACTATCTTTCTTCTTCTTCTTCTTCTTCTTCTTCCTGCCCTTTATCCCATGCTATGTGGGGTCGGCACAACATGTCTTCTTCTTCCACTCTCCTCTATTTCCCGTCATGTCAATACTCACTCCTTTCTTTCTCATGTCTTCTTTCACACAATCCATCCATCGTTTTTTTTCGTCTCCCCATAGCTCTTCGTCCATCCACATTCATCTCTAACATTCTTTTGCCTATATTACATTCTTCCCTCCTCATTACATGCCCGAACCATGCTAACCTACCACTCTTCATTTTCTCTGTCACTGGTGCTACTTTCAAGCTTTCCCTTATATACTCATTCTTTATGCGATCTTTTCTAGTCACTCCACACATCCATCTCAACATTCTCATCTCTGCAGCATGCACTCTTCTTTCATCCGTCACTTTCGTTGCCCAGCACTCTGATCCGTACAATACGACAGGTCTCACGATCGTTTTGTAAACTTTGCCCTTAAGTTTAAGAGGCATGCGTGGATCGCAAGTTATTCCCGAGACCTGTCGCCATTTCATCCATCCCGCATTTATTCTATTCTTTACGTCCCGGTCAACATTGCCGTCATTTAGGATCACTGACCCAAGGTAACGGAATTCGGAGCAGACTGGTAGGAGAACACCATCCAAGGCAATATGAGAAAAACTGGATGGACTACTGAAGTCACAGAACATGTGTTCAGTTTTGGTTCTGCTTATTTTTAATCCGACACTTTCCAGTTTTTCTTGCCATTTTCCCAGCTTGCTCTGTACCTCAAGTGCATTTTCTCCGACAAGCACAATGTCATCAGCAAATAGCATACACCAGGGTGCTTCCTCCTGTATGTTCGATGACAGAGCATCCATAATCAGAAGGAACAAATAAGGACTTAAAGCCGAACCCTGGTGTAAACCTACAGATACATTGAACTACAGATACATGTCTGTGATTCCAGCTTCAGACCGGACGCAAGTATTAGCTCTATTATACATCGCCTCAACAAGCCGCACATACTTCTCTGGCAGCCCTTTCTCCCTCATACACCACCACAGAACCTTACGGGGTACCCTATCGTATGCCTTCTCCAGGTCCACGAATACCATATGCAAGTTCTTTTGCACAAGCCTGAATTTTTCAATCAGTTGCCGAAGTGCAAATATGGCATCCGTTGTTCCCCGGCCCGGCATAAACCCGAATTGGTTCTGTATTACCTCAGTCTCCTCTCTCATTCGTTTTGCTATCACTTTTTCCCATATCTTAATGCTGTGTGATATGAGCTTTATTCCCCGATAGCTGTTGTAATCTTGTACATCACCCTTCTTTTTAAAAACGGGCACCAGTGAACTGTTGCACCATTCATCGGGGATCACCTCTTCTTGCAACAACTTATTGAAGAACAAAGTCAGCCACTTCCATTCATCTGCTTTCAGATACTTCCATGCTTCTACTGGTATACCATCTGGCCCTACTGCTTTTCCATTTTTCATACTCTGTACTGCCATCCTAACTTCGTCTTCAGTCACCTCTTTAACCATGCCCATATTACTCCTAGCATCCTCTAGTACTCCATTCCACTGATTTTCCTCATTCAAAAGTTTGGTAAAATAGCTCTTCAAACGTTCTTTTATGCTCTCGTTTTCCGTCAAAATCTTCCCCATTTTGTCTTTCATACATTTCATGTGATTCACATCTCTTGCATTCCTTTCTCGCTCTCTAGATATTCTATACAGATCTTTTTGGCCTTGTGGAGTTTCCAGGAAATCGTACAGCTTATCCTGTACCTTAGCCCTTGCGATTGCAACTACTTTCTTCGCCTTCTTCTTAATAACTTGATAGGCAGACCTTTTGTTTTCTTGATCTCTCTCATTTCCCTCTTTCAAACTTTTCCATTCCTTAAAAGCATTCTTCTTTTCTTTCAAAATTTTCCGCACCTCTTCATTCCACCACCATGTGTCCTTATCAATCTTCCCTTTCCCTTCGTTTCTCCAAAAACATCCCTTGCTACGTTCCTTACACATATCGCCATCTCATTCCAGTAATTATTCACTCTAATCTCTGCCATATCACCCATTTCTACAATCTTATCTACTTCCATATCTCTTTTCCGAAACTCTTCGGCTAACTCTCTGTCACTTAGTTTGTTCCATTTCGTTCTAGGTGGGGGTTTAGAGTTCTTTTGCATACATTTTACTTTAAGACTCAAGTCTAGAAACAACAACCTATGCTGGGAAACTAGGCTCTCACTGGGAATTATTTTGCAGTCTTTGGCCGAGTTAATTTTGCTCCTTTTCATAAGAAAGTAATCTATTTGTGTAGAGTGCTGGCCACAACGGAATGAGATAAGATGTTGATCTCTCTTTTGATACCAGGTGTTTACTACGGCTAAGTCAAAGGCCAAAGCTGCTTCCAGTAGAGTTTCCCCCTGTTGATTCCTGACTCCGTAGCTATAACCCCCATGTACTCATTCATATCCGTCACTTGTTCTTCCCACATGACCATTAAAATCCCCTCCTATATATATTTCCTCATATTCTGGTATCGCCGTAATTACAGCCTCAAAATCCTCCCAAAATTTTTCTTTCAAACTATCGTCACAACCGATCTGCGGTGCATGTACACTCACTATATTTAAAACCAAATTTTCAATCAACAACTTAACTACAATAACTCTATCATTTACTCTCTTTACATCCATCACCTTATTCTTAAGTTCTTTATCTAACACTACACCCACTCCATTTCTTTTTCCATCACTTCCACAATAATAGAATTTATAACCCTCGCCGATTTCTCTTGCTTTCTGTCCCTTCCACTTCGTCTCCTGCAAACACGCAACGTTTATACGCCTCCTTTCAAAAACATCCGCTAACTCTCTTCCTCTTCAGTCATCGTTCCTATATTCCAACTTGCCATCCTCAGTCTTATTTCCCGGACTAGCTTCTTACGCTGCCCCCGTCCTTGGTGCAGCAACCCTCGTCCATTTCTCACAGCCGCCGGGTACTGCGCCTGCGCGTCGCCTGCGGGGTACGCCCTAGCATTGTCGCATATTCTATCTCCTGTTGTACCCATGTTGTAAAGTATTTGGCAATGTTTTCCTATCGGCCGCCTGCCTGACACCAACCCTCCTTGGGAATTCTTGGTTTGAAGAAGGATAGATTGGGTATAGGAGGGAATTGGGAGGGGATGGGTGGGATAACAGTGCCACGGAGACAGAGAGGTGTGTGACATTGGAAGCTAGAGCGGTCCGGGGTCGCGTACCCGTAGTGGCTCCAACCAGTTATCGGACAGATAATCTGGTGGATCCACCCTCTGGACTTTATTTATACTATCTGTACTTTATTTATATATATACTTTATTTATAGTATTTATACTATCTTTATTTGTTACATGTTTAGACCAAAAACAAATAACACTGTTGATACTAGCAACTTTCTAAGCCATATTCTCGTACGTACGAGTATACTTAAATGGCGTAAAAGTCTAGAAAATCGATGATGTATATGACCATTGGTGTTCTCAAAATGGTGAAAAATATCAATAAACACCGATTTATGTTACTGACCGCAAAACTATCCCTTTTCCTGATATAGGCCTATATAAAATAATTCAGAATAGAACAGACAACTACTTATTTCAAGTCGAGTAACATTCCACTGTACGGAGGTCATCGACGGAGAGTATATCTCACTGAAAACACGGTTAGCATGGAGTCGCCAGCTCCTAGGTTCCGGTTTCAATTCCAGAATGACTCAATATCCAAATTTTTCCACATGTTCCCGGATCTGGGTCGTTCTGGGTCGGGTCATTCTTTGTTTCCGCTTTCATAACACAACTGCTTTAGAAACTTACTTTGTCATCATAGAATGTATGTGATGCTGTCCCTATCTATGGTATGTATTAGTTTATTTATTTATCTCTCCCGTTAGAAAGGTTTGATTAATCGACTGCCATGTATGATTGGTAAACGAATTGGCGATGATTGTACCAATCTTCATGCATTTTGTCAATTCTGGAGTAATTGGAGATCTAAATCTAATCTAAATAAGTTCTTTCGACTTTGTATTGGGACAACAAGAGTGGTGGTGGTGGTGAGTTTGTCTCCTTATAAAACTTGTGGAAAGTTAGCGGCTTTTAAGCGCTTATATTGTTTTATGTTAATTAGAAAATTTAAGAGACCAAAGGAATGATCCTTGAGCTTTTTTAGGTTCTAGTCAAAAATCTTTTATAAATAAAACTTGACCTTAAGGTCTGTAACACTATTATATCAAGACGCATATATGTCACGGTTTTATCGCATCGCAGAAGAACAAACGTCGGGACATACAAACGTGCAGTACAAACGACACAAGTTCAAATAGATTTTATGTTTGCTGTTTTGATAACAAGTGATAAGCGCACGTTCATTGTTTTATTGGGGGGGCTGTAAAGCGCCTTCTACGCTAAAGTTTACAGCGGTGGATACTCGCACATAAAAGTGCTTACGGCTTTGCACTGATTGGCTTAGTCGTAAACTTTATATTCTTAGTTGCGGTAACTTTAATGACGAGGTTTTAGCGTATTGTAAAACCGTATGAATGTACTAGTACGTGGTTGTTGAGATTTGTACGTGCTATAGTCTAGCGATGGCTTCTGCTTGTTCATACTATTGCATTATCATGCCGGAGACACTGGGCTTCTAACGGACCCCGGCCATACTCAATTCTGTCTTGTTGTCATATGTGTTTCATCTGTATGGAGAGCTATTCTTTGATGCAATGTGGTTGGAGCTTCCCCGGTGCTAGAATTGCATGGGCCGCGGAACAACTTTACTTTAATACTTAGTGGACGGATTAAATACAAAAACATAGCCAAAATTAAGTAAATTAGTCCTACAATTGTTTAAATTGTTGGATACAAATAGAAATGAATTTGCGTCGGAGTTAGGATATGAAGGTTGCTTAAAAGTTGTTCAAAAGACTTTCCCTATTCGAAAATAAATATTTGAAAAAAATCTGTACTACTTAAACTAAATCTTACTAAATCTTACTAACGTAAAAAATACTGTAGTAATAATGATATCGTAATACATAACCACAATTCTTCTGAAACCCCTTGTAGCAACCTTATGCAGGTAGGTCTTCAAATCTCCTGATATATCATTCTTATACTCTACGAAATTAAAACTACCACTTACTTTCTTACCTTTTTCTTGTGTGTACCAACTTTTAGTATTTTTTAGCTTATAATTATAAAATGTTCTTGTCAATAAAAAGGTTTGGTAGTATTCTATTTAATTCGGTGATTTTACACTATGATTTATTAAAAAAATGTAAGTCACATTCATTTTAAAAAAGCTTCGGTAAAACGTGGGGAAAAGGAATTAATAGTCTAGGCTACAAGATACACATGCAATTGTCCTGTCTACCCTAGTAATGAGAAAATGCGTGAAGGTAAATAAAACATCATTCTAAGAACTAAACCCTAAGTTAATGCGAAGCGATGTTATTCATCTCTATGCTCAAAATATTCACTAGAACTTTTATCGTTTTATTCAGCGACTGTACACCAGATACATTAATCGTATCAAAGTCATTACGTGACGGTTCATAACTTTTACCATCAGATATCATACAATTTTATTTTTATAACAATAGAAACAGACGCCGTCGGAATGGGAAGTGATTACGTTATGCAGATAATTAAAATCATAAACATTATGATGCGAGAGTTTTAACCATTGATGACATCTCAAAATCACAGAAATATGGCGCACTAGATTATACAGTACCAGCTGGAATCTCAAATGATTCTTCACACGATAGCAGAAAAAAAAGGACCAAAATGTACTATGATCACATTCGCAAAAGTCCAAGCAATAAGTTGCCAAAGTTTTTATTATTATAAGTTTTATATATAATCAAAAAGCTGCACATAAAATTAAAACAGATGCATTTTTATAAAAAGTTTATCATAAACCAAAATATTTGAATTGTTTTTTATTGTAATGTGGAGAAATTTACTGTTATTTACAAACTGAAATGATTCAACCGCAGACTTTCTAAACGATTTTAGTGGTGCCGTAAGATAACGGCAGAGGATTTATTTTTCGACGTAGAAAATGTTTTTAAACATTGAAATTATACGTTTTTCATATACTTTGTAAATTGTATGTATGTATACATTGTATGATATTATTTCTTGTTTTTGGTGAATTCTGTGTAAGGAATTTGGATTGGGTAAATTGGAATAAATTTATCATAATATTATAATTCCTTATTAAATTAATAAATAATATAAATATTTGTATTTGTGATACAGACGTTTACATATTTTTGTAAATATCTATTTAGCATTGTAGTAAAGAGTAAGAGTCAAAAATTTTTGTGTCTGTTATTATAACAGTCAAGATAGCCGAGTGGTTGGGTGGTCGGAATTTCGAGTCAGGAGACCGGAGTTCGATCCCCAGGTGGCAGTCACGTACTGATGGGATTTTCAAAAGCTTATGTACGAATGTCGTTGGCTTGGACATAAAGGCGGCGACGGGCTCACCACCTGTCACGTTGTCCCGAAAATATCATCGGTGGAAGGTGGGTCTAAGGGACTTAATTGTCTAGCCCAGACCTCTGTCTACCACTGTATTGGGAATTGCGTGAAGATATTTATTTATTTTATCAATTCCTTATTTTCAATCCTTATCTTATCTTCAAATTCCTTATTATCAATAGTATAAAAAGGATATATGCATTTAAAAAAAAATAGAAAATATCTTTGCGCAATGCCCAATACAGCGGTAAACAGAGGTGTAGTCTACAATTTAATCCCTTCGACCCACCTTCCACCGAAGATATTTTCGGAACAACGTGACTAATCGCGATACAGAGGTCAGAAGGTCAGAAGTCTACTTAGTTTAGTCTTTTCGAACCTCGCCAAAGCTGAGACGTGACAAATGATAAGTCTGCCGCCGTCTTAGCGTCCAAGCTAACTATACAACTCTTACAAAAGTTTCGAAACCTATTATGTACGGGATTTCCTCCAACTGAAGATCCAACTCGAGTCTCTTGATTCCAATTCTGATTAGCCAACCACTCGGCGACCGTCCCTTTGATATGAAGATGATAATTACTGTTTGAGCTTATAGGATAACTATCTGTTCTCCTAAAAAAGCCTTAAGTTATTAGATGAAATGTAATGATGATGTAAAAACTATATTAGATGAATTTGGTACATAAGCATATGCTACCACCGCCACCTGCTGCAACCACCGATGCTTGCCGCTAACGCATGCGTAGGCTACTTGCGGTGTTGCCGTAACATATACATTTTTTTATTAATACTAAATATGAGAGAACATTATGTAGTAATTGTAGGCGTGAAACCATAAATTACCGAGGTTAAAAAATTTTGTATGAAGAACATTAACAGAAAATATTGTATTTACATTTGAGACAGATAGTCGAGCCGGTGTAAATATAGATAAGTCAGCACTATTTACGACCGAGACCCTGACTTAATATGAAGCTAGGCGTTTCATTTGTTACAATAGTCCGTGTTTTAATGCGATGTAAAATTTTATCAAATAAGTTTTTATTTTCACGCTTTTTCTCAGGACTGCGGTAGACAGAGGATAATTAAGTCCTTTCGAGCCACCTATCACCGAAGCCTATTTCGGGAAACGTGACAGATGATGAGTCCTCATTAGTTACAATAAAATGAAATCAATAAACATAATCAAGATTGTTAATAAATAGATTTAAAAATCTATATTTGATCCCTTTATACTTATCAATAACAAATAAATAAAATTCTTCACGCAATGTCCAATACAGGGGTAGACTGAGGTCTGTCTAGACATAACGTCCCTTTGACCCACCTTCCACCGAAGATATTTTCGGGACAACGTAACAGGTGGTGAGCCCGTCGCCGTCTTTATGTCCAAGCCAACGATATAATTCGTACATAAGTTTTTTGAAAACCATTGGTACGAGCCTGCCACCTGGGCATCGATCCCGGGTCTCGTTACTGTCTTTATATTTATAGACTCTATTATCTCATACTCATTTCAATTATAGACCTCCCAAAACCGATAACACTTGACCTATATCAAAGAAGCTTACGAAAATATAAAGCATACGGGATAAATATGACTCAGTTAATCTTAGACAACTGTAGAGACCACCTCGTCTCGCGGGACGTCTACGCGCCTGGTTTATAACATAATCCTGATAACTGTCACGGAAGCCCGTCCGAGGGCTCGTTTCCGGTTAAAGCACTGTTTGCTAACACGCCGCGTGAACAGTGTTAGCTTTGTCCATCCAGATCCGTATATCCGGTGGTATATCTCGTCGTTTAGCTGTCATAGGTGTGGTGTCGGGACTTAGAAACTGTCAAAATTCTATCACCGGTTTAAAAGGTTTACGGGTATCACAGATTTGTGATTAGTTTATGCTTTTATAAGAAATATATTTTGATTTTTGGGAGTACTTTCTTAGGTTGTATGTTTAACAAATGACTAAATTATGCTGATTAAAAAGCTATGATGGAAGAAAAAATTAAACTTAAGTATGCAGCATTAATAAGTAAATGTTATGAAGATAAAGGCAGTTCCCTTGGACAATTTAGACCTGAGTGTTAAATCATAGTGAAATTCATAGTGTTAGTAACACTATAGTGTTGCATGTACTCTTAAGGGTGGGGCTAATTTGGTGTGAGACTATTTTGTGGTTGCTTTATAAAACCCCTGGGCTGTTGTCTTTCCTTACTTACGAATTTTTACTTCATATTTACATATATTATTTATCAATATTACATGTTATTAAATTAAAGAGAAGTGACCTTCGCCGGCGAAGGACGCGGGTTCGAATCCCGTCCGTGTCAGTTGAAATTTTAACTTTTTTTCTCTTTAATTTAATAACATAATAGTTCAGCATAAATATGCTTTAAAAATCAATAAAATGCATAATAAAAATTTTACATGTGTAAAAAAAATATATAAAATCTTCTAATTCAACATTAGTCAAAATCAAAAACATCTCGATGCGTTTTAATTAATCAAACTGAACCACGAAATCGCGGAATTCAGTTACACTTAATCAATATACTGATAAGTCTATCTTTAATATTTCAGATAGGAGCAGCGACTTACTGAACGGTTGCAATAATTTCCCGAACGCTATCTACGGCCAATCGCCGAGCTATACGTGAATTATCACTCAAATTAATGGCGTGTGAGTTATAAATGGCCGACGGATTAGGAGCGATCCGTTTTATTCCTATTTTACCCACCGTAAAGAGCCTTCATTGAAAACGTACACAAATCCACGGGAGCGTCCGCTAATTTTGCCCTGTGCCTCTCTCTTTCCCGCATATAGTCTTTCACTGTTTCGATTTCGCTCTAACGACCCTTTTCTCGGATGCTATTCATCATCATTTCGCGGTTTGTTGATTTCCCATTCAACCTAACCATCGCTACTAGACGCCGCTGTTATATAAAACAGTCTGTAATAGTATCTCATTACTTTAAAAAAGAAACTAAAATACGTTTTTATTTATAGCCAGGCTTTAAATAAAAATAACAGTGTTCCATGTACACTAATCATGTAACTTTTCGTATGAAAAAAGTAAATGGCATCATTCCGAAGTCCCGAAACGTCGTCAATTAGTATTCCAAATAGCCGTCGACATATCGTACACATAAATGTAAAGAGTGGACCGGGTCGGGAGGCACGAACGGCGCATAACTTTTCCGTGCACGGATCGTGTATTCGAAACTTGAATCTTAAGCCGTTCGTAATATGCGCTGATGTTGTCTGTACATAAAACGGGACTTCGCCCCAGACGCTGTTTCTATTTCATCCAAGCAATAACCGTCTTACTGCACTCGCAAGTAGGTTCAAAATGATGAGGTCGCGTGCGACCCGCGTGGAGTACGGGACTTTGGGGCTTATGGTAATTGTAATAAAGCGGAGTGCAGCAGTTATGGGACGTGAGAGGTTCTAGACCAAATCCCAAGTAAGCTGTAACTTCCTTTTGGATTTTCGGAAGCCATTTATCAGTCTGATGTGGGCGTCTGGAAATTTTTCATGTTTCGTTATTGTTACGGAAGGACGTGACATACGCTACTTGGATTCCACGCGTTTGTATATTAGCCACGTAACTATACAGTGTGTTCAAGGTCGCTCTTGATGTATGTGTGGCGTCTTTATATTTATAAGGCTACATTTTAATCAAAATCTGTCACTTATTAAGATATACTACGATATAAAAAAACATGCTACGATAGACGAGCGGTTTGGTGATCGGAATTCGGTCACCCAACCACTCGGCTATCGGGAGTTCTACTTAAATATTTATTACTGTATCCTTACATACATAACTGTAATATGAGTGCAAACATTAATATTTACCCCCAGCGGGATTCGAACTCACGATCCTTAGCTTCGAAGGCAGTTTCCCTACCAACTAGGCTGCCAGATCGGCTAAGATTAAGCTCTTATAAATTTCATTTCCAATTAAAATATTCAATTAATAAATGAAAAGTGAAAACAACGCAAATCATATCACACAGACCAACTAATTCGTGGTACTTACCCATCTAGATAAATTTGTGATTATAGCACAACCGAGATATCGGGAGCACAACAGTGCGTCCCAAGGCACTCGTTACAGTCTGAATAAATCAAGTGCAACCCTTCAACCGCAAGCAAATTACAGACCACCTGAGACTTGTAAAAATAACCACGAAATTATTAGTTATCTATTGTAGAGATATAAAATGGGGTGATATTTGTTAGATTTATGTTAAGTATTAGTTAAAAGTACGTCTTTATTATCTGTAGTATTTGTAAAAAATAATGAAAAGAATATTAAAGTATTATTCGTTATAATAAGAATAAAAAAACTATTTTATCTCTGGATATCGTTGTTACCTGTAGTTGAAATTATTTACTATCATATGATTGAGATTAAATCAATAATGTACAATAATTTTATCGAAAGAACTAAATTGTTTTCACCTCTGTCTACACCAGTATCGGAATTGCGTGTAGATATTAAAAAATCTCAGATCAAAATCAATTGCAACTCCAATTATATAATCAATCAGGTAAACAGCAATTAATAACAATACTACAAATTTTTGATACTTGATAATTGATAATTGATTATATGTCATGATAGCCGAGCCGAGTGGTGGGGTGATCGGAATTCGAGTCACGAGACCCGAGTTCGATCCCCAAAACTCGTACCAATGCGTTTTTAAAACTTATGAACGATTTATATCGTTGGCTTGAACATAAAGGAGAACTTTTTAAATATCCATTATTTCTTATAAAAAAATATTAAATAAATCAAGAATTCGTTTATAATAAACTAATCAAAATATTTTAACCCCAACAAAAGCACATCGTACAAAATGTACCACATTATATCTAACAAGAGATCTAAGAAAATGAAATGGGGGACGGAAAATTGGCCACCAAAAGACTATTCCGCCGCCGGTCGAGGGTGAAAGTGTTCAGAAGGCAATCACAGCTCCCATATGGACACAAATTACTTTTCCTGCTCTGTCCCGAGATCCACTGCAATGACAAGTGGGATGGGGTGCCACAATTTCGACATGCGGTCAAATCGTATTATGATTAGGGCATCATAAACAAACTGATACACAAAAACGTAATAGGAAAAGCACTTGTTATTGTTTTGATTTTTTTCCTTCAAGCGTTTCTCGGTCACTGGGGTAGTCAGCGGTTTAGACAATTTAGTGCTTTCGACCCATATTTCATCGTAGCTTATTTGGGACAAACTAGTTATATAAATAACTAGTGTGTCCCATAAATACATACGTTTTAATATATAAATACATACGTTCATATATTAGCAACGCGGAAACTACTTTTACAATTTGCCAATAAATTTATCAATGACCTAAATACTTTGTATTTGGTACCAAGTTTTGTTTTAGATAGATGATTATAACTGAGAAATTTATAAATAACGAATCACAGATTTATCACAACGCCATCTATTGAACTTAACTTTATCTGTTGTTTAATGCACAAGTAAACAGGTCTTATGAACTGTAATACATTAATTTTAAATGCCGCCTAAGAAAAACTATGTGATGTTATGGTTGTTACCACTTTTGTATTAACAGAGAAATGTAGCTAAAGTACAATAGACAATTTATATTTATCATTAAAATATATTTAAAATAATGTAAACTGCTAAATCCATATTAAAAATTAAAACCGAAGTAAGCATGCAATAAATAGAACGTTTAACATACAAAAAGATGTCTCGAATTCCCTTTCCAAAGTTTCAAAACTAAATTACACAAACAGAGCATAAAAATAACATTTCTGACATATGTCCTTTCGTTTCGCGCGGGGGATTAGGTGCGCGTAAACGACACTGCTCTGTATATTTTCAATTTGCATAAATATTAGCGGGAGCTATAATGTCATAAATATATTAGCGGTGGTAGAGATTTTATGGCTATAACAATATTATACCCACTATCCGTTGCGAGGGTGGCAGGAACACATTACTGTGTCTGAAGTAACACACTTTTACCCCTGTTCTCTCTGACGTCACCTTTAATGGAACAGTTTGTACTTATTTTTGGTACAATGGGACGAACTCCGTGGACGGATGGCGTAAACACCGGTTTTCAAGGTGTCGCCATCTCGAGGTCCCGGGTTCGATTTCCGGTCGGGTCAATGTAGAAAAAACACTTTTTCTACAATTTCTCGGGTGTGTCGGGGTCTCTCGGTGTTTGTGGTGCCTTCGTTGTTTCCTATTCCCATACCACAAGTGCTTTAGCATCTTACATTGGGATTGGAGCAATGTATGTGATGTTGTCCCTATCTATATATGTATTACTATGTATTTATATATTATATAAAATGAACCTACACTGGCTGAGAACATTATCTCAAAAATAGCTTGACCGAGAAAAACCTCATTCTAATTAAGAAAAAAAGCGTTATGTGGAATACTCAAGATACACTACAAGATAGGCCTTCAACACTATTGCACTTAATGTTTACAAATTGATTGCGGACATTCTCTGAGGGAAAAGCCTAAGCAGTGGTGGATTTACCAGCAGGCTGAGTAGGCTTGAGCCTAGTGCGACAAATTTGAAGGGCGGCATTTAAACTATTAACGCTAACAGGTGATAGTCTGTTGTTAAGAAAACTGTTTTTTCTACTAATTATAAAAATATAGAAAAAAACTTCCAACCTCACAATACAAGGTATAAAACTTTTCACTTAAAATATGGGTCTCCAATAAACGACGATTTATAAATTTTTAAAAGTAAAAGTGACAAAAATTAGAAAGCCTATTCTTAAAAAATGTGTAAATTCTCCACTGAGCCTTAGTTAGAGTTAAATAGGTGTTTTTAAAATAATGTAAACTGCTAAATCCATATTAAAAATTAAAACCGAAGTAAGCATGCAATAAATAGAACGTTTAACATACAAAAAGATGTCTCGAATTCCCTTTCCAAAGTTTCAAAACTAAATTACACAAACAGAGCATAAAAATAACATTTCTGACATATGTCCTTTCGTTTCGCGCGGGGGATTAGGTGCGCGTAAACGACACTGCTCTGTATATTTTCAATTTGCATAAATATTAGCGGGAGCTATAATGTCATAAATATATTAGCGGTGGTAGAGATTTTATGGCTATAACAATATTATACCCACTATCCGTTGCGAGGGTGGCAGGAACACATTACTGTGTCTGAAGTAACACACTTTTACCCCTGTTCTCTCTGACGTCACCTTTAATGGAACAGTTTGTACTTATTTTTGGTACAATGGGACGAACTCCGTGGACGGATGGCGTAAACACCGGTTTTCAAGGTGTCGCCATCTCGAGGTCCCGGGTTCGATTTCCGGTCGGGTCAATGTAGAAAAAACACTTTTTCTACAATTTCTCGGGTGTGTCGGGGTCTCTCGGTGTTTGTGGTGCCTTCGTTGTTTCCTATTCCCATACCACAAGTGCTTTAGCATCTTACATTGGGATTGGAGCAATGTATGTGATGTTGTCCCTATCTATATATGTATTACTATGTATTTATATATTATATAAAATGAACCTACACTGGCTGAGAACATTATCTCAAAAATAGCTTGACCGAGAAAAACCTCATTCTAATTAAGAAAAAAAGCGTTATGTGGAATACTCAAGATACACTACAAGATAGGCCTTCAACACTATTGCACTTAATGTTTACAAATTGATTGCGGACATTCTCTGAGGGAAAAGCCTAAGCAGTGGTGGATTTACCAGCAGGCTGAGTAGGCTTGAGCCTAGTGCGGCAAATTTGAAGGGCGGCATTTAAACTATTAACGCTAACAGGTGATAGTCTGTTGTTAAGAAAACTGTTTTTTCTACTAATTATAAAAATATAGAAAAAAACTTCCAACCTCACAATACAAGGTATAAAACTTTTCACTTAAAATATGGGTCTCCAATAAACGACGATTTATAAATTTTTAAAAGTAAAAGTGACAAAAATTAGAAAGCCTATTCTTAAAAAATGTGTAAATTCTCCACTGAGCCTTAGTTAGAGTTAAATAGGTGTTTTTAAAATAGATGTATATTTGTATATTTCCTTCATATACTTAAGGAACTTTAATAAAATATTGTTAAGTCATAATATTACAATTACCACCAAGCCCAGTACACCGCACGCCTCATAAGCGGTGTCATCCGCCATTGTTGCCGCTAGCTGCGTCATATATCACGTGACACATCAACGTTTTATACAAACGCCCTGTCAGTGCTTAGAATATTAGATTCGAACTCGGGGTTAATATTAATGTTGCTCGTATTAAATGATAAATTTATTAGTATCCCACGCGTGGATAGATCGGGACGCATCACATTAAGAATATAAATTTATTTAGCTATTGGATTATATGTCTATAAATATTATTATTATCTTTTCGTAAAATATGCGGCGTTACCTTGGTCGACCGAAAACGAAACGAAGAGATTCGCAATATGGCAGGTTTGAAAGATCTTATCACTTAAATTGATAAGGGCTTGCTTCGATGGTTTGGGCACATCGAGAGAATGAGAGAAGACCGAATAGTAAGAAAATGTTAGGTCTGGCGTGTTTCGAGATGGCTAATCCGCCATCTGCATAGGCAGATGGCGGATTATGCATACCACAACCATGACCACAGGGTCATTATAGTTTTTAAGACTTTTCTCTAAATTGATTCTCGCGACACGCTGCCGTTGTCGCAAAAAACGTCTCCTTTGGGCGAAAGGCCTTAACTGTCTAGACCACTGTCTACCTCTGTGTGGGAAATGACGTGAAGATATTTTATTTTTTATTTCATTATATATTTTATTGAAAATCATGACCAAATACTGCTTATTAGCAGTTAATGTAAACCAATATCACAGTACAGATACAGTGTACAATCGCTGTGTTTGTGTTCACGAATGCCAGTATTTACACAATAGTCGGTTTGGCTATCGCGGACTATTATGTCGTATTTGTTCTATATCCTTTGTGCCGAGGGTGACAGAGCGCTCAGACAACAATTTGTCATAAAATAAAAAGATTTATTGCTCGATATGTGTACAATGTACGCAGCCACTCTTTAAAGACCGTTATTCTTCCCTTTTACGGTGTCAAATAAAATGGGTAATAACAAACAGTAATATTACACTGAAGACTTGGGCTTTGTTTCCGAAATCGATGTATGCCGAGGGATAACACAATGCGACTGAATTAAGAATATCACACTTTCACGTTGAAATTTATAGCTGTTTACCCACTTTTCATACCTTTTGATGTTATGGGAAGTAAATAAGAACTTTACAGACATATTCACCAAACGAAAAAGAAATGTCTTCGATAGATCGAAGAATAACTTCGATGTGACATCGGTGTAAAATTTTAAACAAATTTTCGTTAAAATTACATATCTTTTATGATTATGTTATAGAAAGTAATATAATTAATAAATATTTTGTAAATTACTTTTAACCGACACTGATAAATGACAGAATATGTCCTAGAGTTTATGGTTCGATGATTGGGTGTATTGTAAAAGAAAATGTTGAACTCTTTCATATTTTAAAGAATGTGCAGCGGTACTTTTACTGATATTGCTTTATACAACTTCTAAAAAGCTTCAATGGTTTATTATTTCGTCCAGTTCAATTGAAGCGGTGAAGAATAGTTGGATGAACTGTGGCGCACACTTCACAACCCGCACCTAACTGCGTTGGAATGTAAGCGTTTCTAAAAATTTTCAGCTACTCTAATTCGGAAAAATGCCTATAAAATTAATGTACATACATATAGATGGATATATACATATATAGATAGAGACAACATCCCATACATTACACCGATCCCAATGTAAGAAGCTGAAGCACTTGAGGTATGGTAATCGGAAACAACGAAGGCACCACAAACACTCAGACCCGAGAAAATGTAGGAAAAGTGGTTTTTCTATATTGATCCGTCCTGACTAACTTCTTCTCGTAGTTAACCAGTTAATAGAAACAGGGAATTTAGGAATAATTACTATTTTACTCTTATCTACACAGCCATTATTTATATAAATCTATATAGATATCTATAATGGACGAAATTCGAATCAGGAGACTCGAGTTCGATACCCAGAATGTTCGGTATACTATAAATACTGTTTGAAACTTATGAACAATTTGTATTCTGTCATGTGTATATATTGCACGAGTCGAAATTACTAAATTATCTAAACTTTTAGAGACAATGTAGTTACAACATAGTTAAATTTAAAGCATTGGCAATGTGAAAATATAAAAAACCAGTAATTATAAATTAAAAGCGGATCACGAGTGAAATATAAGTAGTTAAGTAGTTCTCCAGCGTAGGATTATAATCAAGAATACCAAAGGGTCGAAGAGACTAAATGACCACACCGACGTGACACAGTGACAGATGGCCCAGCCGCAGTGGAAGGGTTGGTTCGACATCTGTCTAGCACTATCAATCACACCTCGCCAATATTGTTTGTTTGTGCTATTGACTTTTTGTTTGCCGACATGTCGATTTATTTCCCATAGTTAGAAACAAATTAAAAGGGAAGGGATAGAAAGATAATCATAATTAATGAATGACATTATAGAAGAAGTCACGATAGCCGAGTGGTTGGGTGATCGGATTTCGGGTTAAGAGACCGGATTCCCCAGGTTATCCCACACCAATGGGTTAAAAAAAAAACATGTACGAATTATATTACATTTGCTTGGACATAAAGACGACGACGGGCTCATCACTTGTCACAATATCCCAAAAAATGTCATCGGTGGAAAGGACTTGTTTACACCTCTACCTCAGTACTGGTGAAGATACTTTTTATTTATTTTATACATTATAGATCTGACAGGGTAACTAGTGTGTGGAACATAGCCACTCATCAATCTTTGGGTTTACTTTCAAGAAATAAGTATTAGTTTTTATTAGAATTCTACAATAACTTTTATACAATACTATTATTGCTACTGGTCTAATATTGATTTCTGCTTTAATGTTGATGTAATAGTGAATGTATATATAATACGGATATACATACGTATCGGCCTAATTCCAATCTAATTATTTTGTTCTGAGAGTCTTAGAGATGGTTCTCCCGCCATCTATCGGTTGCCATAACGATATTCAAAGCTGTTTCCCTTTGTTGCCTCTTACGAGACCCACGGGTAAAAAGGGAGTGGCAATGTTCTTACGCCGTTACCACACGGAAGGAATACAGTGTAATACAATATTCTGCAGGAAATTGTAGTAATTGCAACGTATATTGGCCGGCTTACACAATAGGCGTCATTTCTTAGGTCTTAATAAAAGGTGATACTTAAAAATATCAAAGTGTGCATTTATTATATCATAATATATAGAATAAATCACAAGCGTTTGAAGAGGTCTGCAATGAAGGCATTTCTTTCCACTATTCACTGAAGCTTATTCAAAGTCAATGTTTTATTGCATACATGAGTATATATATAAGATACTTTAAGAATGTTTAGTATACATATTGTGTGAAATTGTTTTAAATTTCAATTTTAATAAAAAATTTCGGACTATAGCCGGTTTGCCACCAGCGGGATCGAACTTTCGACTCCTAGATTCTAAAGCAGCATCGCTACAAACTAGGCTTGTCATAAATTGATAACTGTCACATTTAAATGCAAATTAATCAAGTCATTAAAAGCAATCATAAAATGGTAATCATTTTGATATCATAGATTTATTTGAGCTGAAATTTTACGGTGAATCTCTCTTAATCCCTAAAACGAATAACTCAAGTGAAAACAGCGTAAGACATGTGCGCCGGCTATTATAGTTTGTCATCGGCAATTAGTGAAAGCGAAACTAAACAATTTATTGTTGAGCCGGCGCGAGCGTACCTCGAGACATGTGACACCCATTCAAATCCCCGTTAACAAAATTAAACTGATTTGTTCTGTTATTCTAATAGCG
The DNA here is from genome assembly GCA_029286605.1 of Sericinus montela. Taxonomy (NCBI): domain Eukaryota; kingdom Metazoa; phylum Arthropoda; class Insecta; order Lepidoptera; family Papilionidae; genus Sericinus; species Sericinus montela. Next base: position 1,138,275 of record JAGSMR010000011.1, read on the forward strand.
CTTGGGAAGTGTTTTGCGTCGGGCGTATTTTGACAAAATTTATTACCACCACGCCTCCTCTGCCAGTTTTTTTCCCCAAATACGAACGTGGGGCGGATGCCGTGACATCTGTCGTACAGAACGCTGTCACGCCCCACGCGAAACCCCATGAATTTTGGGAACATCGTTTCTGTTTTTATCGACTTGATTTTTGATAATTTTATAGCGATTTAAAACATGTGGCTAGTTTTTCTTAAAATTAATATTCCATGAAAAAAACATTGTAATAATTAAAAAAAATATCTTCACGCATATTCCCAATACAGGGGTAGACAGAGGTCCAGACGACTAAGTCCAGTAAAACATCACATACATTGTTCCGATCGCTAAAGATTAAGACGCTAAAGCACTTGAGGTATGGGAATCGGAAACAACGAAGGCACCACAAACACCCAGAGTCGAGAAAATGTAGAAAAAGTGGTTTTTCTACATTCACCCGACCGGGAATCGGGACCTCAAGATGGCGACACCTAGAAAACCGGTGTTTACGCCACTCGTCCACGGAGGTCGTCATATTTATAATTAATAATTGAATAAATAATATAATTAATGAGTCACGATAGCCGAGTGGTTGGGTGGTCGGAATTGCGAGTCAAGAGACCCGAGTTCTATCCCCAGGTGGCAGGCTCGTACCAATGGGTTTTTCAAAAAACTACATCATTGGCTTGATCATAAAGACAGCGACGGGCTCACCACCAGTCACGTTGTCCGGAAAATATCTTCGGTGGAAGGTGGGTCGATGGGACTTAATTGTATAGCCTAGACCTCTGTCTGGGGACCCTGTATTGGGAATTGGGTGAAGATATTTATTATTTATTTATAATTAGTAATTATATAAGGAACAATATTATTAGCAATAATCAAGCTACAAAACTCATATTATCTCCTATTGAATTGTTATATACTTACATTACATATAACATATAGTTTGTAGTGATATATGACACCGCGTAAGCATTAATCGTATCTGTAATATCACCAGTATTATAACATAAAGAAATAGCAACAAACTGACAACATCATTTGGTTATATGAGAATTTTTTTGTACATATCTGCTGCAAAACATCATCAAAGTGATGCGACAACACCGGGTGCTAGGTGTAGCATGGGATAGCCATTTTTTTTTTTCAAATAAAAACGCCACAGCTCGGCGACCGACAGACAGTGCGGCACCAGATTTTTGTAATAATAAATCACGGCAACTTAGAATTGTCTCTATTAATATATGCACAGATCCTGGGGTCAATTCCAGCGGTTTTATATTACATAAAATTTGTAATGATATTGAATATTTTCAAACATGTAATATCATCATTAAATTGTTTAAATTATTTGTTTTTAATTATAAATATTTAGTTTATTTTAGAACATAATAATATAATGATAAAATATTAATAAAATTATAATTTTAAAAATAGTTTAGAACAGGTGAATGAGATTGTGTACTTGGGCAGTGCTTTTAGCCGGGATGGATATAGATGTGGACAGGCGTTTCGCTGCCGGAAAAAAGGTCAACGGTGCCCTGAATGCGTCAGTCCAAAGGCAAGGCGTAGTGTAAAATTCACGCCTTGCGATACATAACGCACTGCTGGTACCGACTTTGTTATATGGCAGCGAAACCTGGGTATATCAGAAGAAGCAAAAAAGCAGGTTGAATGCAGTGGAGATGCGATCTCTTCGTAAAATGTGCGGCGTTACCTTGGTCGACCGGAAGCGAAACGAAGAGATTTGCAAAATGGTAGGTTTAAAAGATGACCTTATCTCTAAAATGGATAAGGGCGTGCTTCGATGGTTTGGGCACGTTGAGCGAATGAGCGAAGACCGAATGGGGAAGAAAATATATTGCGCGATAGTTGATATTAAAAGGGATCGAGGCAGGCCGAGACTAACTTTTGAAGACCATGTGAGCAAATTGCTCGAAGACGGGAGGGTCAAGAGTACTCGGATACCTCGACTTGTATGTGTAAAGAAAATGATGAATCTGAATGAAGCGAAAGAGGTATGAAAGGATCGTGACACTTGGCGATCTGTTCTCCCTGGCTACCCCGTCAGGGGCTGTGCGTGAAGATAAATAATAATAATAATAATTAATTTTAACGCATAATATTTATCACTTTAATCCATAATAGTTTCTTTTATTTATACTATTTAGTTTTTCGTTTTAGACAAAATTATTTCAATCAAAAATTGCTTTGGTTTGTCAATCGTCTGCTAACCTATGGGAAATAGAGAAGATAAATAAATATAGTAGTACACGAAAGAATATGGTGTTACAAAGAAGATATGCATGTTTATCCTGCGATGGACTTTCACAGAACATTTCTATTTATTATTTATTTATTTTATTTAAGTTATGGGTATAACTATAAATAAAAACCTCTTTTTTTTATAGGGAAGGGAGGCAAACGAGCAGGTGGCTCACGTGAACATCGGCAATACCAGAGGTATAGCAGATGCGTGACCGGCCTTTGAGAAAGGTATAGGCTCTTTTATTGAAGGTCCCTAAGTCGTATCGGTCCGGAAAAACCGCTGACGGCAGCACATTCCATAAAGTGCAGGTAGGTGGCAGAAAATTCCGCGAAAAATGCACTGTGGTGGAGTGCCAAGCATCAAGATGGTGTTGATGGAATTTTTGACTATGCCGTAAGGTTAGGTTCGATGGTGAAATTCAGCGGCTGGGATTAATCCGAACAATTCCTCAGAGCACTCCCCGTAGTAAATCTTGCAAAAAATGTAAAACGAGATGCAACATCTCTTCGCAACTATTTAGAAAGATCGATGACAATGGCGTGAAATAAAAATGGTAACTTGAAAAAGCCCAAGCAGAGATAACGACACTGGAATTTAATTGCATAATGATCAATAGTTTTCCATACGATGAACAGGATTTGTAAGAAATAATTTCATTCGGAATTTCCAACACATTCTCCTCCACCAGAACGATATCTCGAGAACATGTATGTATACTTTTTAATTTTCTCGCAAGGTCCATAGAAAGCATATTAATCGCACAAGCGTTCTGACGGTTCGGATTTTAGTGGCCTAATCTATTTGATAAATCTTCTGCAGCTTATCCATGACAGACTTAAATAGCGTCGCTTTATATCATAGATGCAGCCACCATAGCACTAAATCAAAACTCGTAAATAAACCTATGATTGGAAAACTTTCTCTATAGTAAGCAATGTATCAGAGGATTCGTCAGAAGTGTGGCCCCTGTCGTCGGTTGACAAACATAACTATAATCTTATAATTTAATTATAATTTATTAATTAACGTAGAATACGCCCGCATGGAGTTGCAGAAACAAGCCTGTCTAAACTAAAATAGAATATAATTTATAATTTTAAATAAGAGAGAGAAGAAGAAAGTGCTTTATTATATATCCCTGCTACTTCATTCAGTATAAGTTGCGATAGCCAGGTGGTTAGGTAGTCACAATTTCGAGTAAAGAGACCCGAGTTCAATCCCCAGGTGGCAAGCTCGTACTAATGGTTTTTTAAAAAAAAAACATCGAATATACATACATACATATCTAATTATATCGATGGCTTGGACATAAAGATGGCGACAGGCTCACTAACTGTCACGTTGTCCCGAAAATATCTTCGCTGGAAGGTGGGTCGAAGGGATTTAATTGACTTGTATTGGGAATTGAGTGAAGATATTTATTTATTTATTTTCTGCATTCAGTAGTACGCAAAGTCTAAAAATTAGGTCTCATTGATAACTTACCATCTATAACTCACAGTATCAGTTTGGTAACAGCATGCGAATCACTAGGTGGTACCATTGGTACAATCCAGTGGTACTATTTACTATACAGATATAGTATTGATACTAACAAGACTCATTCTGCTATAAGAAGGTGTCAGGACAAACACTTTCTATTTATTCTCTCATCTTCTCAAGAGAGAGTTGTACCACGAGATAGTATTAGTAACCAGCATGTGATAGCTAATTAAGAACAGACAGACAACACGTATAACTTTACTTTCACGAAGCTCACAAAGCATAAGTAGTTTTGGTTTGTAATTTATATAATAGGAATAAATGCAAAAAATAAGAAAGGGTTCTTAGCTTTACTACCAAATTGTTATAGAAAGAACTAGTTGGCAGAAAGGTTGCAAGCTCAAATTTTCTGTTATTATTTATTCTGTATCTGGATTTCAATTTGACTTGAAATCCCATTTTATTCATTGCACAATACATAAACAACGTTTTTTTGTTTATAATAAAATATTTATACACAAAGATACAGTTTATGTTACTGTATTCTTATATTAACTAATATTGTATATATATCTACTTTTTTCTTTAACGATTTCGTTCACAAGAAATTTAAAACACATAAAATATTTAGTTCATCACACATCAAATTAATAAAAAAAAAAGACGTGATTTGTTTGAACGCTCATGTAGCCTACTGCCAACGACGATCAGATTTAGTCGCGCCGAGATAAATTTTATAATCTCGACCCAAGACACAAACTAACGAAACAAATATTTGTTCGGGCCCCGGGGTCTTGTGCTCGGAACAAATTCACTGTCAGCTTGGACGATAGTAATACAACCAACATAATAAAACACAAAATATTTGACAAATTTACGCGGCGAGACTGTCAAAAGATTTTATGTTTTTTTTTATATAGAAAAGGGAGACAAACGAGCAGGTGGCTCACGTGATGGTAAGTGATTACCGCCGCCCATGAACACCCGCAATATTAGAGGCATAGCAGATGCGTTGCCAGCCTAGAGTGCCCCCCCCCCGAATTGAGGGAGGGGGGTGTGTGGGCCTCCGGTTACCTGCACTCACCAGACGAAACGCAGAAGCTTGTTAGACCTCTACTTCACGCCGGTATTCTGTGAGGTCGTGGTACTTCCCCGGTCGAAACGGCCCATTCATGCAACAACAAAAGCTGATGTGTGTCTCTACCACTGTTAAAAACTGTCAAAAGATATTACGTAGCAAATGCCTGCTTATTCGGGTCATAAATTCTAGCATAAAATATGGCCTTAGTATTTATTGTACTTCTTTGAATGTCTCTTCGACTAGCGATGGTTAGCAAACAGCGAAAACTCCTTCTTGTTCTTAGCGAGGTAAAAGAGAACGGCAGCCCTCACCATTCCCGTACATTCTGCGATATTGATTGTTTTAACGTGGAATACGTCCATATGGAGTTGCTGAAACAAGCCTATCTAAACTTAAATAAACTATGGCATGAATATGGGATTCCAGACAGACAGTTAGTTAGCGAAACTGCTCAACTAAGCTTGGGATCTTCCAGCCCTTATTTTGTTAAGCTACACGTAAAATAGTTCCTATATACAAAATATTGGGCAAATCCTTAGAGGGCAATTTCTTAAATACCAATTTTTTTATCTATCTTAACCTTTTAATATATAGGTTTTTCAAAAACCTTTTGTACGATCCTTGACTTGGACATAAAGACGGTGACAGACTCACTACCTGTCATGTGGTCCCAAAAAATCTCATCGGTAGAAGGTGGGTTGAAAGAACCTAAACCTGTCTACTCCTGTATTGAGAATGGCGTAAGGATATATGAATATTTTTTACCTATTAACAGGTGTAAGATATTTATCATAGACTAGCTGCCCCCCGCGGATTTTCCCGCAATTTAACACTTAACGCGGAACCCTTGTTATGTTTCTAAAATAAAAGTAGCCTATGTTTTATGCCTTATAACATTGGCTATCTGTCAATAAAAGTCCTATTAAAATCGGTCCAGCCGTTTCAGAGATTAGCCGGAACAAACTGATAGACAGACAGACAAAAATTGTAAAAAAAATTTGGTTGGTATATACAGGTAGTAAAAACGGTTATTCAATATTACAAACAGACACTCCAATTTCATTCATGTATTTCATGTATAGATAAAAGCCTATTAATATTATAAATGCCATATTAATGACAGTAATTGTAACAGTAACCCCTGGTGATCCCTCCCAAGATATTTCTAGAAAAAATCATACAATAGTTTTATGATATCTTAAAAAAAGGTACACCACAGACCACCAGACCACAAAAGAGGATACCTACAGAGTTTCTTTTGCCTGTTTCTTCTCCGTTAGAGGAACGTCATTACGAAACGGTGGTAGATTAAAAAACTACTATCGATGAACGAAAGTATGCTCTTATTTCGATAAATAAATGATTTGATTTGGTTTTTTATTAATAATAAATAAATAAATATCTTCACGCAATTCCCAATACAGGGGTAGACAGAGGTCTAGTCTAGAGAATTAAGTCCCTTCGACCCACCTTTCATATATTTTCTGAACAACGTGACAAGTAGATAGCCCGTTGCCGTCTTTATGCCCAAGCTAACGATGTAATTCGTACATAGGTTTTTTTGAAAAACCCTTTGGTAGGTGCCTGCCATCTAAGGATCGAACTCGGGTCACTTGACTCGCAATTCCGACTACCCAACCAGTCGGCTATCGTGACTTTTTTTTATTATCGGAAGTAAATATAATAATATTACTCATCACCCAATCTTATAGTTGCTTAAAAATTATTTTTATCGATTACTATATTAAGAATAAATGGAATGATTTTATAGTATAAATTGTGTTATATAAAATCTTTCCTTAGTCATATAACTACCTCTCAGATCTGATCCCGAGGTAAATAAAACATAACTTTATAATAATTGTGAACCAAGTAAAACAAATAACACCAATTTTTGCAGGTCTAGTGTAGATGATCCACGCGTTATTGAAAGGAAAAGTATCGGAATTTCGTTATAAGCTCGCCCCAATCCCACATAATTAGTTTTTCCCATTTTTCCCTACAGAACATAATAAGGCTCGCGTCGAGTTACCTCCTGCTAAGGTGCAAAAAACGCGACAACGACAAAATCAACGAACGAGGCTTTAAAAAGATTCCGCAGAACCTGCTCAATTTAAAATTAAAGCCACGAAACGTGTTTTTCGCCTATTTTATAAAAATCTAGGGATATGAGAACAATCTTCGTCGGATAAGCCCGCACGCTGGTGTCATACGCAGAAGTTATATGGTTTTTTTCACATGCAAATAGATTGTCATCGTTTCTTTTTTTTTACGACATTTATAATCTATACTCCTTCTATTACAAATTCGACACGTGAACCCAAACAGCCATTATCTTTTAATTTTTCATAGAATATATTACATTAAAAAAGAAATTAAAAAAAAATACGAATAATGACAGCAAATTGACTAATGGAGCGGGAACAATGGATTTTATATTATATAAATAAAACAGCATTTTATCTCACCATTTAAATTCAATGCCAAAAGCGGCAAGTGCAAGCTAATCATCGCAATATAATGCCTCAACGCTTTCGGTGGGGTAGCTTTTTTGCGCGAGACAAGGACAGAACAGTTTTGGCGATGTGCTTAATGTGACAGAAAGAGACGCGTTATCGATTCATCCGAATAGACTTTAAATGATCGCGTCCCTTTTTGTTCGTCGTTGATGGATTGTATGTCAGTGCGTTTTCGATGTTTCCACGTGCTTTTGTATCATTCATTATTATTATTACACCTTCACGCGTCATCCTTGACGGTGTAGATCGCCAAGGGTCACGATCCTCACATACTTTTTGCTTCTTTCAAAATCATCATTCATGTTTGAATCATTAAATTACATATTATTAAGAGGTACACTTGGCGATCTGTTCTCTCTGGACCACGTACAGACCCTGACGGGGTAGTCAGGATCTGTACGTGAAGATAAGTAAGTATTAAATTACACAAACATTCATACACGAATATCAAGTAAAGTTTTTGTGCAGATGTTTGCAATAAAAAGAATTGTTAATCGCAAGAGCTATTTACTACTTTCTCATTTTATGTTCTTTTCTCACGTTTTCTCACTCTTCACTACACTTTCTTAAGCTTACCCACAGAGCACTTCCGCTACATGTAAAACAGAGAAGATAGAGAAAAATTCAGTTACCTATCTATCAATTTTAAATAATATTCTTGAAACAAATTTGAATGTTTGTATAATTTTATGTACACCATTTAAGTTTTGTCATAACAAAAAGTTACAACACACTTATTTTTTGGCAGATTGTTAATATGCTATTCTAAAACACAGAATAATTTTTGTAATTTTATGAATTATATCTACAAACAATTTTCACATGTAAGCGATAATTATCTCACAATAGTAAGAAATAATCTAAAAACTAAATACCATGGCAAACAGAAACAAACTTATCACTTTTTTTCATACGATAGCAGTCACGATAGCAGAGTGGTTGGGAGATCGGAATTCGAGTCAAGAGACCCAAGAACCATCCACAGGTGGTAGACAGACAAAACCTATGTATTACATCATTGTCTTGGACATAAAGATGGCGATGAGCTTACCACCTGTCACGTGGTCCCGTAATATATTCGGTGAAAGATGGGTCGATAGGACTTAATTATCTAGACCTCTGTCTACCCCTGTATTGGTAATGGCGTGTAAATATTATAATTTTTTATTTGTACCGTTTTAGATAAATTTACAAATTTTGTAGATGGCGACGAGCTCACAACCTGTCACGTTGTCCCTAGATGGTGGGACAAAGGGACTAATTGTCTAGACTAGACCTCTGTCTACCCCTATTGGGAATTGCATGAAGATATTTATTTTTTTACCTATTTTGTCGCTATGCTTGTGAAATTGACCAATGAGAGCGTTCTCATCTTTTTCTTATCACTTTTTAAAGTATTAAAAACTTTATAAAAATACGAATCGAAGCTACTTTCATAGTACAGCGTCCCTAGCGGCATGACTAATTGCGTAACTAAACATCCGGGGGCTGTAATCCGATATTGATGCCTTTGTAAAAACTATCCGATTAGCCGGCCCGACGCGCGTCGACTGCTCCCCTCGGTATCGCCAATTTGTCTCTATTATAATATACAAAATGCAGGTGGAATTTAAATTTGTTCACGCAAAATAATGATGTAAACGCACTGATCCTATTTTTAATACAAATTTATTTCACTTTTTTTTGTATAAAGTATATATATTTTTGATGCAAATTACACAAGTTCCAAGATCCGACCGGATCAGTCGTTACAGGATTGACAGGACACGAAATTTGGGTGCTTGGTCGTTCGGTTTTCGACCTAAGAAGATCTTTTCGGGACAACGTGACAGGTGGTCAGCCCGTCGCCGTCTTTATGTCCAAGCCAACGATATGAGTCATACATAATTTTATGAAAAAAACTTATTGGTACGAGCATTCCTGGTGATCGAACTCGGGTCTCTCGACTCGAACTCCGATCATCAAACTAACGATCGGCTGATAAAATTTATTATTTTCTACTACTGATCATAATATTTATTACGATTAATATAAAAAACAGGCGTAAACACTGACACAGAATTGAGAATTATAAGGTGACATTTACATTGATGACGTGATGACAAAAATTGTGTATCACTTAGGGTCCCGAGGTGAATGATCACTAATTTTGTATACAGCGCGAAAACATTGCGCAGCCCACATCCCGTTACGCTCCTCACCCTGATTACCCGTGACGACTGCTCTATTTTTATTCTGTGGAGCGCCACAGATTATGTTATCGATTGGAGTTGATGTTAGACTCGCGCCTGTCAATATGAAAGGCGGAAGTCTAACTTTATATAGGGAAATCATCAAATCATCTCATGGCCATATGTCAATTTTATTTTAGTACGACAGAATGAAATAAAAAAGAGATCTTCACGTCAATTCCCAATCGTCGTCCCAAACGTCTTCCACCTACTCTTCCGAAGATATTTTTGGAACATCGTGACAGGTGGTGAGCCCGTCGCTTCTTTATATTCAAGCCAAATAAATCGTACACAAGTTTTTTAAAAAACCCATTGGCACGAGCCTACCACTTGGGGATCGAACTCGGGTCTCTTGACTCGAATTTCAATCACCCAACCACTCGGCTATCGTACTATATAAAACTTTTTACCAAAGTCATCAATTTTATTTACTCATGAAAACGTCATGCGATAACTTAAAACACTGCAATTCAGAGCTATAAATTGCTTAGAAAGTAAATACATGGCAATACTCAAATATGAAAAAAAAAACTAAATTCCAAAACCAATGCAAAATATGTTATTTATTTAGTCTGTAAAGCCGTATGGTATCGTATATCCGCGAACAACATATCTTAATAAAAATAAAATGGGCGAAGTAATGACTTCATCGTATACGGAGACGCGACGACAGTGAAATGAAACACGAAAAGTCCCCTTTATTTTATTTAAGTTGAGTTTAAAACGGGATTTATTTGCCAATATAAAAGAGTTTCTCATCGGTATTCATGAAGATAACGCACCAAATAGATTGGGGACGAGTCGAGTACTATGTTTTAGTCCCATCGATATAGTATTGCATTCGTCCTTGCTCTTTTAATAGTTTTTTGACGGCTAAATAGTTCTAATTCATAGAACACTATGGCCTTCGAAACCGAAAATTGCAGGTCCGCTAACTGTTTTACGAAACTCTTTAGCAAATTTATTTTAAGTCTCAGTCTAAAAATTATAACAAGAAATTTTGCATCTAAATGATATGCAACTCCAAATTAGCCAAGGACATAAAGGTTAGGCGTACGATTGATAGTAATAACAGTATTAAAAAAATGGTGTCTTCGTGGCAATAACGTCATTAGGTAAACATAAAAAAAAATATTGGATTGCAGCAATGAAACGGCATTCGACTCAGCATTATGCTGTAGCATTACTGCTGTAGCGCTGTTATTCTGCCGGTGCCGTTAAATAGACACTACGCGCGGTTCCAGACATGTTACTGATATAATATTTGTGTATATGTGTGTATGTGTATTTATGTGTATATATATATATATATATATATATATATATATATATATATATATATATATATATATATATATATATATATATATATATATATATATATATATACATAAACTTATAATTAGATACATATACACTTATACAAATATAAGATATAATAATAAGGTAGGGCAACAATGAGTATAATGCTCACGAAAGTGGAGACTATATGTATTATAAATTATATATGTTAAACTGAGTTGAGTATAGCGTCGTCAAAGAAACAACCCGGTAAATTACTCTGTATATTGGTCTGCATTATCAATGCTCTGTGACCAGAAATAATGATTAGGGTTTCATAAGAACGATTTCATAAATCTATACTCATCGTAGGCACTAAGATCGATCTAAATACAATTCAGGTTCCTTTTATTATTAATTGTGTTTTTATTACTTGAAACCCCTACAATTACAAATATTAATCGTATTCCACCTAACATTGTAACTCATACGCCTGTCACAATCACTAATTGTTTCTTAGTTAACGTTGATGAAAGATTCTGCTAAATTCAAAGTATTGTTCACCTGCTAAGTAAATTTCTGCTAAGTAACTATTCGCGAGACCTATAGAAACTGCGCCTTTATTCTAAGAAAAAGAAATAGGTACTTTTATCTTTTAGCACTCAAGAAATATAAAATATGTTTTTATCTTAATTATCATTTATCTCAATCATGTTTTTATTTTATATTAATCATTTTATTGCAAATCCAAAATTTATATTTAATGAAGTGGTGTAATAATTTATGTTATCAACAGATGATTGCTAAATAAAGCGTAAGTAAGAAAATTTTACAGGCCAATTAGGGGACAGTTGTCACAGTTTATTAAAACAAGTATCTACATTTGAATAGTTTATCAAACCACCAAGTTTATCAAACACAGTTTATCAAAACAAGTATCACCATATTTGGGAGAAGCCGATATTCACTTTTGATAGCCTGTAAAAAAGAAGCAAATACTGTTTACTGCAGGACATAGGCCTCTCCCATGGGGAGGATATATCGCCATAATCGCCATGGATGGAAAGCGGATTGGCGATCGCAGTACCAGACCACTCGCACCTCAGACACTGCTGTCCATCTTCGGTCTGATTATTTAGGTCTGATATTGTTTGAGATTGTTATCCCGCCATCTATCGGTTGCCATAACGATATTCAAAGCTGTTTCCCTTAGTCGCCTCCTACGATACCCAAGGGAAGCAAGGGAGTGGCAATATTCTTACACCGTTGCCACACTTCAAGAAGCACATCTTCATGCATTTAATAAAAAACAGTTGAAATGACTTACGCTTAAGCTTTTCAAGCGGCTCGTGGTGCAACGGCGGTGCGTGATGCAGAGGCGCGTGTTGGGGCTCGTGGTGTAATGGTGCCATCAGACTGGAGATGGCAGAGCCGACGGACGCGGCCACCGACTCGTGTAGGTGGCCACCTCCGTGCAGCTCGAGTTCAGAGAGGCAGAGGCCGTTCTCGCTTAGCGGCTCCATGCCAGCCGCCAGCGCCTCCTTGTACACGCGGAGATGAATGATGAAGCTTTTGTTTGACTCGGATGAAAGATGTCGCTTGGCGACGGTTCGGTTCACGCTACGCCCTTCAGCACATGGTGTGTTTAATCTGAAAAGAATGTTTACGTTATTATTTTTTGTATACATTAATCGAATAAGTATTCCTAGTTTGAAACTTTCATTGCTGATAAGTTTTATTAAAACTATGTTGGTAGTGAATTTCATAAAGCACTAATTCCGCTCATTGAGCCATATTTCTTTATCTCCACTGATTTCCCAATACAGGGGTAGCCAGAGGTCTAGACAATTTAGTCCTTAGACAATATAGAGCATATTTCACCTATTTCAGGAAAACTTGACAGGTGATAAGTCCGTTTCCGTCTTTATATGTAAGCTTACGATATAAATCGTACATAAAGTTTGAAAAAACTCATTGGTACCAGAACATCCTGGTCTCTTAACTCAACTTTAATTCAGCTACTTACGCTTAATAAATAAATAATAATTAAAATTCACATTATTTAACCTCTCGTGTGTTTGAAGGATAATAAATTAGAAATTTTATAGTTCTACACAAAAAAGGGTACAGTAAATAAACGCAACATAAAAAGCTGAATCTTGTAACGATCTTGTAACGTCAATAGCGAAGAAACAATTCAATAATATATTTATTATTTATAATAAATATATTATTCAAATAATAAACAATATAATTGTTATATTAATATTATTAAGGTATCAACTAAAACTAACCAGTACCAACTAAACTAAGATAAAACTCTTCTAAATATACATTTAAATAAATATAATACACATAAAGGATACATTTGTAAATTTGTATATATCATTTTTTTATTAAATATGCTGATGTATTTATTCAAATATCATCATTAGGCTACTCGTTATTATTTTATTTCCATTACATTTATATGCTAATATATTTTGCGATATTATAGCATTATTTTGAGAAAGAAAACGTTCTTGTTAATCTTATGGCATTCGTCAAGAAATTTGTTAGCATAAAAACTCCACAAGCCGAAAATCTATATATTTTGTATTGAAATCGGCTCGGAATCGAATATAGAACTATAAACCGACACTAACACAAACAATGATACGATCCAATCGTAAGAACTTTTAGCCATAATTCACCCCTTTTCCATTGCTTTTCACCCCGATCTAGAACTGTAAATTAAAGAAAAAAAAAAAAGGATTATGAAGCCGGTCGGGCCGAAAGGACGTCCACATTCGCACTTTGCTCTTTTTGAGAGAACATTGAATTCCCGGCGAAACGTATCTGTATGTAAAAAAGGGCAATTAAAGCTGTAAATCACTATACGTGTGTCTTTTTCCTCTCGCAGCGTTGCTCTCTCGAGTTTTATGACGACGTAACACCTAGGCGCTCTGTCACGGCAATTTGAAATATGAATGCTGTTAGGCTGTATATCTCGATCAAGTTATACTTTATGGTTCGTTTGTTTTTTTAAACAAAACAAACATTGGTGTGTGTATACCCTAAATCATGCCAATAAATACTGACTTTTAACCTAGAGAGTGTAATGGTTATATGAAAGTGTTTTGTGATTTTAACAACATTAGATTGGTTTATGTAATATTGAATCTTTTCTACACTCTAACTCCTATACAGGACTTTATTAGTTGTACTAAAATCCAACGGAAATTAACGATAGAACTCCTCCGTGTATCGTATCAAATACAAGGTATCATTTAAAGTAAACAAATATCTTCACGCAATTCCCAATAAAGGGATAGACAGGGGTATAGTCTAGATAATTAAATCCCATCGACCCACCTTCAACTGAAGATATTTTCGGGACAACCTGACAGGTGGTGAGCCTGTCTTTATGTCGACGCCAACGATATGAATCGTACATAGGTTTATGAAAAAATAAACCCATTGGTACAAGCCTGCCACTTGGGGTCGTACTCGGGTCTTCGGACCTGATTATCCAACCACTCGACTATCGTGACTACTATAAGAATATCATAGACGGAAATTATTTTATTAAATTCTACAGTATTCGCACATATATAGTAATAATTCATTATAATCATTTTGTTACTTAATAATTTAATAATAGTTACTTGGTGTGCTAATGCAAAAAAAACTTTAACCTTTTACCTGGAACAGAGGTTAAGTTTATCTATTCTGAGAAAATATTAACCTTATAGATTTTTTACAAAAGGTAAACTGATTTCGCACCCGAGTTAAATATGATAAACGTTACGATTTTTCTTATAGGTGGAAATAAATAATGTCTTTATTTCCACTTTTGTCTTTTTTTTAGTCTTTATTTATTAGCTACAATTTTCTGGAAGGTGAGTCCATGGGACTTAATTGTCTAGACTAGACCTCTGTCTATCCCTGTATAGGGAATGGCGTGAAGATATATTATTATTATTACAATTTGCTAATATTATCGATAATTTCCCAGTGCAGATAACTTCGTTTTTTTATAAACAGAGAAGCTCGAGACGAAACCGGAAGAAGTCACAACCAGATAACGACCAGAGAAACGATAGCCTATACGAATTTACTTTAAGGTTGAAATTCCTAAAACCGGCATAAACAACAAAAAAATTGCATGGCTCTAAAAAGCTTAAATGTAATAAATATTGGCTATTTAGCCCCAAGGCTTCTTTATTAGAAGGCCACCACAGAATACCGGCCTCACAGAATACCGGCCTCACAGAATACCGGCCTCACAGAATACCGGCGTGAAGTAAGTCTAACAAACTTCTGCGTTTTGTCTGGTGAGTACAGGTAACCGGAGGCCCCAACAACCCCTCCCCCAATTCAGGGGGAAGGGGGGGGGGCACTCTAAGGCCGACAACGCATCTGCTATGCCTCTGGTATTGCGGGTGTTCATGGGCGGTAATCACTTACCATCACGTGAACCACCTGCTCGTTTGCCTCCCTTTTCTATAAAATAAAAAAATATTTATTAGACCTCAAATATATAGCACTAGTAGTATGTAATGAAAGTAGATAATGTCAACAAACAATGTAAAAACAAAATAACCAAATGGCTATTGAACTTAAGTTATGAAGAAACGGAAAATGTATTAAAGTAGTAAAGAAATATGTTCATTGTAAACATCTTATACACCTAATCATAATGAAATAACAAAATTTTATCTATATTACGAGTATATACGCACGCACGCAAGTACTCACACCAGCACATACATACTCACACACACACATCACGTACATACATATACACACACACACACGAATACACAGTTAACATTTATTTATTTACATTATGGTAAAATAATTACTGTTTTGTAAAATTTTGAAATTAAACTTACTACTATTAAAACTAATAATCGAATAAGCTAAACTCGTCTATTTGCTGCCACATATAGAGGAGTTTAGCTTATTAAATTAATTTTAGATGCAGACCTGGGATTCTAAAATTGGCTACGGCTTAGTTTATGTTCCAGATTTCCTATAAATTACATAAAACTATTGTTTGTGGCTTTATTATTTTCGAAACTGTTCAAGTAATTTTGTAGAAATTAAATTGAGGAATTATTAAAAAAAGGACACATTATAAAAAGTGTTATAATAACTTTCTTTAATTTGTTTACCGTTTCATGATAATATAATATGTAAATAATCATTTAACGCATAATATAATATTGAAACGTATGCAGTATTGTTGAAGTCATAACGTGAAACCTGACCCGTCGTAACAGTTTACTCGGCACGACAGAAGTCTTCAGACCGCGTTGAGTAATTGAGCAAAGCCAGAGGCAGCAATCGGCTCCACTGAGCCGGCGTGATCCCTTTAAACCGATGCAAAGCCTTTTTTAAGCTAAAAGATTTAAGTTGGCGAAAGTGCCTCTCTCTATTAAAACGCAATCGTATTCGAATTCCGGACCATCGCTGCGTTCGAGAGATTCTTTATTTCAATTCGATATTGAATATTATTTACGTTAATTGCTTATTTTTCTATTTAAATGACTTTTATATTACGATAAATTCTTTTTTCAAAAGTACATACAGACTTTCTAAAAAGTAGATCACGATAGCCGAGTAGATGGGTGAATGGAATTGAACTCAAGAGACCCGAGTTCAATCTCCAGGAGATAGCCACTTACCAATGAGTCTTTTTCAAAAAGATTTATATTATTGGCTTAGACATAAAGATGGTGATAGGTTCATCACCTGTCGCGTTGTCCCGAAATAAGCTCGAGTGAATGATCCGAGTGAGTGATGAGTGAATGAGTGAATTTAGTTCTTTTGATCCCCATGATCAAAAGAACTAAATTGTCTAGACCTCTGGCTATCCCGGTGTGTCGACATCTATGTCTCCACATACCCTCGCTAGTGGCGGATTCAGGAAACACATCGACATCCTACATCGCGCTATCAAGTTCTTACGATTGCACGAATACATACGATTACCGATAGTGCACACTTGTAAAGGAGACGTCCTCTCTAGGTCACGATCACCCGACCTGGCCGGTAGCTATTCTTTTCCTGCAGCACATCGTCCGCTACACCGGTATTGGGCATAGCGAGAAGATATAATAGTAAATTAAATCTAAGAAACGTTAAATTCATATTACGACTACAGGGTACAAATTTTCACAAAGTTGCATTAATACTAGACTTATCTAAAGAAATAAAATTAACATAACGAATGTGTAAATGTAAACCTTAACGGTTTTTAATTAAATATTATGATTAAAGTCGCACTTTAATAGTAGTCGCACGTTATTCGTAATATTAATGCTATAATAATATTAAGTATTTTCAATCAAGGTATTTTTATAAAGAATTTATGACATGACGGGTCCGTAAGGCCATTCTATCCAACCAATTTGCATAATTCTCTTTGAAAACAAAAGATATTGATGCACTGATTTGTTAATCATTGGGAATTAGGTAATTTTCATTCGTTTTGAGATTCGTCGTAAACGCTATTAATAATTAATCTTCAAATATCTTTACGTCTTCATAGATTTCTTTATCTATATCTGATGGTCTGATTAAGTGTGGTACTCGATTTGTTTCGGTACAGGAATAGTGGCTGAAAAGACTGCTTTCATTGTCCACTTAAATTGGTTGTTTAGAAGTTACGATAGCCGAGAGGTTGGGTGGTCGGAATTTCGAGTCGTCGATTCTGAGTTCGATCCCCAGGTGGCAGGCACGTACTAATGGGTTTTTCAAAAACTTACGTACGAATTACATCCTTGGCTTGGACATAAAGACGGCGACGGGCTCACCACCTGTCAAGTAGTGCCGAAAATATCTTCAGTGGAAGGTGGATCAAAGGGACTTAATTGTGTAGACTAGACCTCTGTCTACCCCTATATTGGAAATTGCGTGAAGATGTTTTTTTTAAATTGGTTGAATTGGAGAGTATCACGGTGTGAATATTCTACTTAATTCCCTGATCTATAATATAATTCTATATTATAATCATTTATAAAGTCTGATACAAGACCAACAGACTGATCTTTCCAACCGATTTTCGTCATAATTTTTCAATTTAAGGTATTGAGGTGCAGATTTACCATCAAGTATTGGAAATCGTGGTAGCCGTGTGGTAACGGTATAAGAATATTGCCACTCCCTTTCTTCCCGTATGTAGTAAGAGGCGACTGAAGAAACAGCCTAGAACATCGTTATGGCATAAGTGGCGGGATAACCATCTGTAAAATATCAGTCCAAAATAACCACGCCGAAGATGGGCAGCAGCGTCTAAGGTGCGAGTTGTCTGATACTGCGATAGCCAATCCGCTTGCCAAGCGTAGCGATTATGACAAATCCTCCTTATGAGAGAGGCCTATGAGCTGCAGTTGACTTTAATAGGTCGACATGTATGTATGCATTGGAAATCACATTTTTCTCAGATTATACTAACTCTTGACTTGACCTATAGATTTTTTTTATGACTATATTTCTCTTTATCTTCAGTACCAATTGAAAAACGCGGTGCGTTTTGATCTTACACTCGCTGGAACAAGCTCTTTAATTTATTTGAGTTAGAGAAGCGTTTTTTGCGAACTTGCGGTTTTTTTGTGATAAGTGATTGCCGCCGCCAATGAACACCCGCAATACCAGAGGCATAGCAGATGCGTTGCCGGCCTTAGAGTGCCCCTCCCCCCAGAATTTGGGGGAAGGGGGTGTGTGGGCCTCCGGTTACCTGCACTCACCGGACGAAACGCAGAAGTTTGTTAGACTTCTACTTCACGCCGATATTCTGTGAGGTCGTGGTACTTTCCCGGTCGAGCCGGCCTACAATTTTACCACTGTACGCAGCGACACGGAATCTTCAGTTTGTTTAAAGTTAAATATTTACGGTACTTATTATTAATTTCCATTTACTGAATTGTTCCCAAACGCTCCTCTGCTGTTAAAGCATCTTCTACATAAGACAGTTACTACAGCAATTAAATTAGAAGTAGATACAGTCATTTCAATTATTAAGTAAGTCTTCTTTTTTATTTTCCTGTCTGTACACGTCCACAGTTGAACATAGAACTGTGTATAAACGGGAAAAAAAGACCTGTCAATCTTAATGTGCATAATTTAAACCAATATAAATGAAAACAATCCCATAAAAGATCGAACACTTTCTTGATTCGATTTCCAATCACTCAAACATACGGCTATCTCAGCTACGGTACTTTAGAAAGGATAGTTTTCAGCTGTTTCTTTATCGGGACATCAATCGAGACGCAAATCATATCGACATTACATGAAAACGAACAAAACGACATCATGTACGTATACCAAGTTTGACATCCGACAAGTAAATATTTGTATCTATCTATTTGTATCTTGTGTATCGAATGATAACAAGATTTACCGGCATTGTCAAAGATCAGATATTGTCGAGTACGTCTTTAAATATAGAAACGTGAGAAATTTATATTTTTAAAATTTCACACCTAAGGTTGTAACAGTCGCGATTGCAAAATTTGGAATTACAAACAGACCCTTCAATTTTATTTATATTGTGTACCTACAACATGTAATTTCTGTTCCATGTCCTATCTCAATGTGTATGTAAATTTTAATGATTACTTACGTACTTAATTACTTATCTTCACGCACAATCCCTGTCGGGGTAGCCAGAGAGAACAGATCGCCAAGTGTCACGATCCCTACATACTTCTTTCGCTTCTTTCAGATTCATCATCTTCTTCATACATGCACGTCTTCATACATCATACATACATACACATCGATTTTAAATGCTTTTCTGCATCTACCATTGCCCTACAGTAAGAGACGGTATGACAAAACTTATGACCCATATCCATGACATGCGCTGAATGTTGCTAATAGTATACCTTTGGTATTATTCATTAGAGAACATATATAAATCTATCGAGCTCATAACAAACTGCTACAACATGAAGTTCCGAGTTTTTTTTTAATAAATTTTTTTCTAATACTTTATTTACAGAGACAAAGTTATGTTTATGTAATTATAAATGCTTTCATACTAATTAACTAAATAATTTTTAACTAAATACTACAATAATCGTGCAACCCTTATCCTAGTGGCATGGTACCAGGAACACAGGCTGCATTTCCACGTTGAATGGAATTAACCGTTGAACGAGAAAAGAACCAGCCCTTTTGTCACCAGCGGCTACGACCAGTCGAGGATACAATTCCTTGAGAAACAATTAATAGTTTCCAGTTAGGTTATTCTTCAGCGATAATCTCTATTTAATATGATATTGATATTTGAATCATTGTACCGTAGTAAACTGTTCCTATGCCTTCTTGGTAAAAAAATGCAGTAAAATTTAATAAAATTACCTTAAAAACCTTTTAAATACTAAAATTTTATTAAATTTAACACAGAATTTTTTCCAAAGATTTTATTGAACATTGAATAATGTTTAATTTTTATTTTATTTAAATTTCCAAATGAATAACGAAATTTAAAACTTAGACTTCAATCTTTTACGGCACCTGAACAAAAACATTCAGACCTGGCAGGATGGGAGTGGAGCTATAACTATATTTAACTTTTTATTTTAAAAAAAAATACTGTCCGAATTTGAAAAAAATATATAATTTGCATATTGTACCAAATAATTTCGTAATATCTTGACAAAGATTTAGGTACGACTCAATATTCTATCTATTTTTGTTTCAGCTTTCTTTTCTTAAAGGTATTTAAATTCCAAAATGACAAGAGAATATTTGTGGAGAAAATTTTTTAGCTAATTTCAAAATTTAAGGTTTCGTTAGGCCCTATTATATTCTAGCAAGGTCTGTATTTTTGTATTTAGTATACTTATACAATAATTAATGATATTTATT
The DNA here is from genome assembly GCA_029286605.1 of Sericinus montela. Taxonomy (NCBI): domain Eukaryota; kingdom Metazoa; phylum Arthropoda; class Insecta; order Lepidoptera; family Papilionidae; genus Sericinus; species Sericinus montela. The sequence goes on from JAGSMR010000011.1 coordinate 1,159,026, forward strand.
GTATATATTTGAGTGTTTAATTTTATCACAAATTATTCAGCTTCATTATGCATCATTTTAATGTTTAACTACTTTGTTTAAATCCAGTTACATTGATAGATAACGTACAAACTGGCTATTTCTGTTTTTTTTTCATGTTTTATACAAGCAAAAATGAAGGTAAATGGTATACTAACAAACCGACGGATAATGTTTTACACGAAACAAAAAAATCCAATATATTTTTTATGTCTTCGCACAATTTCTCACATTATGGTGGATAGATTTCTAAACAATGAAGTCTTATAGACTAACTTTCAGCCGAAGCTTATTTCGAAACCAATAAATGTTGCCCTACCAGAATGCCATTCTCTATTAACAAAATATAGCTAGTGCCGACGTAGAGAGTGATTATAATACATACTTTTGCAAATGTCATTGCTATTAATCTTAGAGATATATTTTATTAGAGAATCATAAACTATAATTTTATAATATTAGTTAAAACTCTCAAGGAAATGACAAACAATCATTATTTTTAAAATTTTATTTTTATTAGATTATTTCGTTGCATTTCCATGTTAGAATCAATAAATACATACTTATTTCGACTGTAAACGTATATATTTAATTATTTGGCTTCATCGCTCTTCCTTCTTAAATAATCTTTATACATTTTTCTTCGGATTTATTATTAAAATGACACTGGTACATAATTTTTTTTTCTTTTTTAGGCGAATTTCTCTTATATCCACTTAACCTATGAGCACAAAGACAAATCTAAACATCTCTTTGATTTATTTTTGATTTGATTTCAATTATTCCTTTTTACAATTTCATAATTTTTGTTCTATACCGCACTATGACGTGGAAAAAAGGTTACGTTGAAAATAGTAGATAATGTTATCATTGTAAACGATTATATTTCTGTGCGTAGGAAATAATTAAGAGCGGAATTCAACTGGATACTCACTTTTGGAACAGTGATATCGCTATTTCGAGGCTGCTGATAGTGGAGTCAACGGTTCCTTGGGTCGTTCACAATGTGCATGCAGGAAATCCAGTGATATCCTTCATAATCTGGTACGAGCCGCGGGATTACAGCGTCCACCCGCGGCCGCGCGTCACCCACAAACGTAAACACAGTAGAACAGATATAGAAAAATACGTAAAATCAACCTCAACCGATAAATCAGAGCTCAAGATCGCGCCGACGTCGCTTATCCGCTAAATCCTGACGGGATCGCGTAAAAAATACTAGTATTAAAAACAGTCTTAAGTGGGCTTACGTACGCGGCGCGGTACGACCCGCGTCGGCTCTAATCTCGGCCACTTCCCGGCGCAATTTGAACCTAACTCCACCACTCTATACATCATCCGGGGGCGCCCGCCCACCGCGCGGTCGCTCGCCCTCTACATACGTCCCTTTCACACTAACCGCTCGTGCATCTTACCGTTTCCTTCCTCCTGAAATCTCGTAGCGCTGAAAACACGGCGGAGGGGGAGGCGCAGTCAGCTGGCCGAACTTGTGCGGATAAAATCGACTTTTTATCGGGCCGCTGTGACGACTCGTGACGTCACTGTTTACTTTTACACGGCGTGGACACCGCACTAATAGCGAATGATGCAACAGTATTGAATAATATACGGGATTCAATATCTTAAAAACGATATAAATTTATTAAAAAAAATGGTTTTCAATTTATAGCTATTTCTGATAAACACATATAGTATTACTAATAGCAGTAATTATTGAATGTGATTTGTGTACGTGTAATATGTTTTAATCGCTTTTAGATTGTCGAATTCCAATCGACGTTCATACTCGTGCAGCATCTGAAACACATTCAAAATCTCGCAATACGTTTTCCTTATGGAGTACAAATAATTGCAGTTTAAATGCGGCGTGCAGTGGCGTCGCCCGCAATAAATAAAGAGTAACATCGAGCGTTCGCAACGTAAACAGATCGGGCGCATTAACCGCGGCGGCGTACATAAAGAGAGCGGTATAAATATAAAGTTCCCAGCCCGCTGCCGCGCAAACTTAGCTAAACAACGCCATAATTGCCTTCATTACTTAAATTACTGAAATTATTTATTCAAAAAGCTGGCAACATTTGGGCGAAGGGAGCCCCGCCCATAGTTCCGCCCGTAGCCAATAGAACGCTTCGCGCCATTTCGGGCGGTCTTGAACAACATGGCTGCCGGAATGCTAGAGCCTTTTTAAACGTCCCGGGTCGGCAGACGTTGTTGCCTTCGATCGCTTTTCGTTTTTCCTGTGTCTGCACACGTGCTTGTTTGAGTGTCTAATCAATTAGCGCTGTTATTAATTTGTGCGAACTCATACAGTGATACCGTTCGAGTCAATGTGAATACGCCCCATACCGACGGCAAAATGACCGACGGGAAATTCATATTATTGTTTTGAAACACGCGTAGTTTTTGTGTTAAGTACATTCAGAGGTGGCTATTTTAAATATAGATAACACACAAAAATATCTGTGATTGTGCTGGCCATGTTATATCTTGATTTATTACAACATAGCTTAGAAACTAGAATTAATTTTAAGAATGACCTGTAAGAAATGAAATAGATGAAAATTGTATTTCAAGGTTTAAATTAAAAAATAAATAAACTGTTAAAGTATTAACATAGGTAATGCCTAGTTCCTATAATAATTGTATTATTTAAGTACCAGGAAAAGAGATACTGCAACAAATATGTCTATATAGGTATTTAACCTGTTTATAAAGGTGTTAAGGTTTTAAGGAAACCCATATTATTAGTGATATATATGTTCTAGTTTCTAAATTTCCCAATAACCTCATTTTTCTAAAAACTAAACTACAAAAAAGCTATTAAAAAGTTAAAAAGCTATTGAAAAACTATTAAAAAAATTAAACAAATAAGTAATGTGTTTTTCAATCTTTTTATAAAAATAAAATTTGTTCTAAACCTGAGATAATAACAAACCGATTTAAAGTACTTGAAAAATAATTAAATTGTGGAATGATAAAAATTTATATTAATTGATTTTAAAAGTTGTATTTAAAATGATTTGGAAATATTCATAAATTAACTGCGACTTATGTAGTATGAGTTTAATGAAATCCATTATCTTAAATTGCAAATATTGATAAGATTATTAATTCTTCAGTACTTTACTTGAAAAATATTGTATAAGTCATAATATTTATAATAATTTATAGCATTAATTAGTGCTTATTTTATTGCATTAATTTGTTTCCGTATAACATTAAGTAAACTGGTTAATGAATAGAATTTTTACAGGAATTAGGTAGTAAAATATTACATTTTATCTAAAAATATAAAGTATAAATTATATAAATTATCGAAATGTGCTTATTTTATAACGGTGAAGGAGGTGAGCCCGACGCCGTCTCAATGTCCAAGTCAATGATATAATTCGTACACAATTTTTTTTTGAAAAACCCATTGGTATGAACCTGCCACCTGGGAATTGAACTCGGGGAACTCGGGTCTTTACTCGAGATTCCGATCACCCTACCACTCGGCTATCGTAACTTTTTTTAAAACGACGTATTATTTAAAAGGCTTTAATTCTAATCTAAAACAACTCATATTGTTTTTCATGTACTTGCATAAAAATCTTCAGGCATCATCCCTCAAGAGGTACCCAGAAAGAGCAGTTCACCAAGTGTCAGTTAGTTTTAGTTATTTTATTAACAATAAGACCTATGAGATTACGATTTCCATGGACGAGTGGCGTACACGTTGGTTGTCAGCTCTAAATCCCCGGGTACTATTCCCGGTCGGGTCAATGTAGAAAACACTTTCTTCAACAGTTTCTCGGGGCGGGTGTTTGTGGTACCTTCGATGTTTCTGATTCCATAATACTAATACTACTAATTACTTTGAGATCAGAGGAATGTATGTGATGTTGTCCCTATCTATGTATGTATGATGATGTTACCAGATGTTTATTTTATAAAGGAAGATGGCAAACCAGGATTCGGTTTAGCGACGACCGTATATACTCGCAACACCAGAGAGGCTGTGGCTGATTTGTGTACCTTTAAAAAAGGAATTGATAAAGGAACCTCACTCACCGAACACAAACTAGGAGCATTTCTGCCCGGGTCTTGCAACAGATACAACCGCAATAATATACAAGTTATGACTATAAAATGAAATAAAAGATATCTTCACCCCATTCCCAATACTGGGATCGACAGAGGTCTAGACAATTAAGTCGTTTCGACCCCTCCTCTAACCTAAGGCTTTTCATAAGAAGACACTATCTTTATGTTGAAGCCATCGATAAAAATCGTACATAAGTTTTGAAAAACGAAAACAATTCGTACGAGCCAAACACTTGGGGATAGAATTCGGGTCTCTTGATTCGAATTCCTATCACCACAACTACTCGGCTATCGTGACTATATATACGTAACTAAAAACTAGTCACGATAGGCGAGTGGTTGGACGGTCGGAATTTTAATTCAGTACCAATGGCTTTTTCAAAAAAAAAAAACTTATATACGAATTATATCGTTGGCTTGGACTTGAAGACTATACTATATTGGGAATTTCGTGAATATATAAGCAAATACGTTAATTTTCAGATGAGATTCAGCGTTCGATAAGTTCTTCAAAACCCGTGCACACAATAATTACTCAAAATTGCAGCATCTCGACCGAATCGCAACGATCTCTCTGATTAATCGTCCATCGCAGATGTTTAGCCAAAAATAAAAAGGAATTTAGGGTACAGAGCGCGAAATAATCGGGGTATTACGAACGCCCCCCATCGAGACAGCTCCTAATGGATAGTTTTTATGCCCTTTTTAATATTGTGATTGCATTTTATTTTGTTGTAAACAATTAACCTGATGGTGATTCATAATGTCTGTTGAAATAAACATTTTCAATTTTTTTTTTGTTTAAATCGATTACTAAGTTATAGTAGTGTTAAAAGTTACATTGCGAATGGTTTACAGGGTTGTTATAAGTAATAAATAAATTAAGTTTCAAACTAACTTTTGGTTCCTCACGCATTTTCTCAATAAACTGGGGTAAACAGAAGTCTAGACAACGACCTACTTTTCACCGAAGTCTATTTGGGACAACGTGACTGGTGATCAGCCTTAGTCCAGGCAAGCGATACAATATACTTACCTAGATACATATTTAAATAGATAAAAACTCATACATGCCTATAAACATGACTCGAGTACAAACATTCATATTAGTCGTCATTTCGGGATTAGAACCCGCAACCCTTAGTTTTGAAGGCTCACTACTATCGGTCACTACGAAGTACGAACTAGGCTTTCAAGTTATAAAAAAATTAAAAACCAACTATTAGATGGGTTGATATTGCTATGTTATTACTGTTATGACTGCTGATTTATATCGCTTCCCTTTATTATATATGGTAATGTTAAACAGATATTATCTTTAACTTAAGCCGGCACCTACAGTAACCATCACCACCCCCGACGTAAATTCCCAATAAAGGAGTAGACAAAGGTCTAGTCCAGACAATTAAGTCCATTATGTCATGTCACGTGACAGGTGATGAGCCCGTCGTCGTCTTTATGTCGAAGCCAACGATATAATTCGTATATAGGTTTTTGAAAAACCCACTGGTATGAAATTCCGACCACCCAACCACTCGGCTATGGTGACAGCTGACATAAGACAATTAAATGCACATAAACACAACAATACTTATCTAATATCTCTGAGACACCAACACAAGATGTTGTCATCGGTAGTTCACGGCTTGCATGAGCTTTTCCATAACCGAATACCATTTGCCATGACTAACAAGCTCCGGCAGCACCAGGCCAAATCCATGGCAGAATTCTTTAGAAGTAAAGACGAGGCAAACGAACAAGTGGCTTCCCTGATGATAAGTACATCCATACTTGCACATAAAACTTATTTGTGGATGGGGAAGACGTAACTACATTCTTTACTACCTTCGTAACTGAAAGCCAGGGGCCAGTTAGATCGGGATCAGGGATAGGAGCCCCACCAAATAGAACCCTTCGAGGGAGACACATCGTGGGCAGAAGCCATAACAACTTCGAACCAGTTACCAGCTTTTATGAAAGGAATATGAATATTACTATACAATGAGCTTTTATTTGAATATTACTCCTATGTTAATACTATTACTAGAATACTATTATTTTTGTTGCCTCTTACGACGGTCACGAGAAGAACAACGACTACTTTGCATGCATATGTATTGTAGCAGGAACAATACTTTTTCAATAAATAATTTAGATAGAAGAGAGAAAGAAGAGAACAGTTTTATATGTCACACACACACATAAGTACTAACAACTGTTGTAAATAACCTAAATAAAACAAATAGTGTGCTCAAAAAGGGGCCCAACTCAGCGAAACGCTGCAGTAAGACTGTAGCGCTGGTTTTCAGTTGGGACCTGAGGTGACATCATATCCAAGCCCGTGCACAATCGCTGATCTGCTGCTAACACCCGTAACAAAATATATGATCGATGATGAAGATAGTTGGAAATTGATTATATTTAGAGATGCCTAGGATTAATCCCTCATAAACATTTATTGGACAGATAATATACTATATCAATTAATTAATGCGCAATTAAATTTGATGTGCAATTCATTTCCCGTATAATTTGGCGCTAATGCGAAACAATTTGCATGATCTGATTGCAGACATTAATGGATATAGTCCATAAAGTCATAATTAAACATGATTCGGCCTGTGTGGTATAGAATGTAGTTAGTAAACTTGGAGTAGCATTTTGACACAATGTTACTGTTAAAAGTTCACGTTTAAGTTAACGCTTCATTCGCTTTCTCGTAAGTAGGACCGAAATGTCGATTACAATATACTTTCGAGGTACAAGTATTTCTACGGTATTTTTATACATATAGTTTCATACAGGATGACCTAAAAAAAGAATGAAATTTACTTCCATCAGTTTGGTAGCCGAACGGTATTTCAAAACAGCCAGAAGTCGAAGAACGAGACTTTCAACTTCTTCTTCTTCTCACCACTTAAAGTTTACAATGAAGTAAATGACAAAGTACCATTCAACGTGAAAATGCAGCTAGTACATGCCACGAGAAGTAGGGCTGTACGATTATTGCAGTTTTAGTTTAATAAGAATTGCAAATGTAAGAATCGTAAAACAATTCTTATTAAACTATTTTACATAGTCTGGTCATAAGTATTGTCACACAGTAAAAACTTTTCCTTTAGAATGCTGGCCACAAAAAAGTTTATTGAATTCGAATTTCGAATTGTTCATGAAAATAAAACTACATACTTTTTAGAATTTTACTCCTTTTTAAATATGGAGTGGACGCTTAAAGAAGACCGTGTTGCAGTTTTTGCGTTGCATCATTGCGGTTACGCGCCAACTCAAGTTTTTACATACTGAAAAATTTAAATATAACCAAAGGATTCGTTTGTCGTACCATCAAACGATACAATGAAGACTCTATTGTAGATGACAGGTCAAGAAGTGGTCGCCCTCGGTCTGTTAGGACTCCAGCAGTGATAAAAGCTGTGAAGGCTCGAATTCAAAGAAATCCCAAACGTAAGCAGAAACTGTTGGCCCTTCAGATGGGGTTAAGCAGAATCACGGTGAAAAGGGTGTTAAATGAAGACTTAGGGCTTCGGGCATGTCGAAGAAAAACAGGACATTGTTTGAATGCTCGTCTAATGCACCTGAGACTGAAGAGATGCCGCTCTTTGTTTAAGCGGTACGCGGGAAAAAAGTATCGGGAAATTCTTTTTTCGGATGAAAAAAACTTTTACCGTAGAAGAGAGCTACAACAAACAAAATAATAAGGTGTACGCACACAGTAGTGAAGAAGCGAGCAATCGCATTCCGCGTGTCCAACGAGGTCATTTTCCATCCTCGCTCATGGTATGGTTGAGAGTTTCTTATTGGGGCTTAAATGAGGTACATTTTTACGAGAAAGGTTTAAAAACGAATGCAGTTGTGTATCAGGTTCCACAAGGGTCGTCAGTCCTGACGACCCTTGTGGAACCTGTTTCTCATACCATGTTCAATAACAGGCACTGGGTATTCCAACAAGATTCGGCGCCAGCTCATAGAGCGAAGAGCACACAGGACTGGCTGGCGGCGCCTAAAATCGACTTCATTGGGCACGAAGACTGGCCCTCTTCCAGTCCAGATTTGAATCCGTTAGATTACAAGATATGGCAACACTTGGAGGAAAAGGCGTGCTCAAAGCCTCATCCCAATTTGGAGTCACTCAAGACATCCTTGATTAAGGCAGCCGCCGATATTGACATGGATCTCGTTCGTAATGCGATAGACGACTGGCCGCACAGATTGAAGGCTGTATTCAAAATCACGGAGGTCATTTTGAATAAACTTTAGTGTCATAAGAATCTATGTTTTGTTGAGTTCATTTTGGTATATAAATAGTTACATAATGAATAAACTTGTTTTAATTATTTTAGGTTAAACATGTGACAGAATTTATGACCTGACTAGGTATATAATTATAGATAATTTTGTTATTGTAAATAAAGTTTTAAAGAATTAAGAAGTATTTACTTTATACTGACACTAGCCATAAGGTGTCAGAACGCAGACAGAACACAGTGGTACTTTTTATTTACTTTTCAAGAACCGATGTAATGGCATTTTGTTAGATATTAATTTAACAGTGGCAGAGCCACGCATCAGCTTTTGTTGTTGCATGAATGGGCTGGCTCGACCGGGGAAGTACCACGACCTCACAGAATACCGGTGTGAAGTAGAAGTCTAACAAACTTCTGTGTTTCGTCTAGTGAGAGACACCCCCCTCCCCCAAAAATGGGGGGGGGGCACTCTAAGGGAGGCAACGCATCTGATATGCCTCTGGTATTGCAGGTGTTCATGGGCGGCGGTAATCACTTACCCTCCCGTGAGCCGTAGGTTGGCTCGTTTGCCTCCCTTTTCTATAAAAAAAAGGAATAAAAAATTACCATACCTTTCTTTCTATTGGGTGTTGTCGGAGGCGACTAAGAGAAACGCTTAGAAAATTTCTATAGTTACAGCTTGGCAAGACAACCATCTCCAAAATTTCAGACCATAACCAATCAATTCGGTGACAGGCAACAGTGTCAAAGATATTGTATGTTATGCGATTGGCAATAGCAGACTGTATGGTGATTATGGCAAATCCCATTTACAATTGAGGCTTGTCTTGCAGTGGACTATAGGCTTTAAAAGTTTAAAGTAGGACGAAAATTGGATGAATCACTGGTATAAACTACGTATGAACAGTTCCACGCATCACCCAAACACCATTTCTAATTCGTAGTGCTTTAATTATAAAAAAATTAAAAAGGCAAGAGATTGCATACATAATATTTGACGCTAATGTCATCGCATCTAAACTCCTGCGGCTGCTGCAGACTGCGAAGATTACGTACAGATTAACTATAAGAACATAATCCAGTGTCTGGCGTCACTGCGTGAACTTGACCGTGTTAGTCTGAGGAGCACATATGTTGACGATATTGTACTCAATGTTCTCGGTTGATATTTATATACGTAATCTTTGACACGCAATAAATACCATAATAAATAATTATGAATGAAATATACTTTATTGTACAACGTTACAGACACAATTACCGTGTGTAAGAATATTGCCACTCCCTTTCTACCCGTGGGTGTCATAAGAGGCGACTAAGGGAAACAGCCTTGAATATGATTATGGCAACCGATAGATGGCGGGATGACCATCTCTAAAAATATCAGACCAAAATAATCAAACGGAAGATGGGCAGCAGCGTCTGAGGTGTTAGTGGTCTGCTACTGCGAATGCCAATCCGCTTGCCAAGCGTGGCGATTATGGCATATCCTCCCTACGGGAGAGGCCTATGACCTGCAGTGGACTTTAATGGGTCGTTATGTATGTATGTATGTATGTACAGGCACAAAGCACGACTATAAAGAACAAAAAAATGTTAAATTCTTTCAGGTATGTACGGTAAACGGTTTCTTACAGGCAACCTAACAAAAGTAACCTATATAAACAAAGAAAAAATATTTCAAAAAGAAATAAGTATTTTTAGAAAACACACACACACGAATTAAAATTAACTTTTACTAATTCCACTTTTAATTTATTTATTTCTATTAAAATAGCTGATCGGTTTCGCCTTTATGGCATTATTAAAGGTTTCTTATTACAAAAATTATCTAATAAATACTCTAATTAGATAATAATAAATTATTGTAAATTTTTAAAAAGAAACCTTTGATAATGCCATAAAGGCGAAACCCGGTCACGTATTTTAAAAAGAAATAAATAAACAAAAGGAATATGTAAAAGTGAATTTTAATGTGTTTAAAGATGAAGTTCCACCAAGAGACAACAATCGTGAGTATTCAATATAGTATAATTACAATTTTTAAAGACTGAAATACCTTCTCATATTTATCTGAAAGCTTTGAAGCATGCATGTCTCAATAGATTTCAAGTAGCAACACTATGAAATGTCGTTAAATTCATCTTCGATTATAATTGCACTTTTTCTGCTAATATTGTAAATGTAACTGTTATATTTGTATGTTTGTTCGAGTTTCACACCTCAACGACAGAAAAGATTTTGATGAAATTTATCAAATAGACAGATGAGGCACTTCTTACATAGGCTACTTTTGACCCGGAAAATAAATAGTCATTATAAAATAGGTCTCAAGCATGATTTCCCTTAACAGATTTTAATCTATAATATTTTGGGGTCTGATTATGGACATACTTTTTATTCCAGGAATATAACATCGTTACAAGATTACGCGAAGATATAATGCGCGGGCAAAGTCAAAGACAAAGTTAGTAGTTAGTATAAAAGCAAAGAGGAGTCTGTATGTTTTAACTCTTTTACCCTGTAACAGCTCAACGGAATTCAGTAATACATAGGATGGCGCTAACCTATATTCTAGAATTACACATAGATAACTCTTTGTGTCGAGAAAATTGATTTCCCTGTTAAAGGTTAAATCTCGGCTTATGGTTACGGGTAATCTTTAAATGAATGTAGTCAGTACGTTTTTCAAAATTACTTCAAAATATAAATATAAATTTACCACCCTGCTTTCCTTGTGGGTCATCAGGATATGGCCTATGGTTTCTAAGTTTACCATCCCTTTATTTTATTTAGTAGTCGAATAGACATAAAGATGGTGACGAGCTCATAGCCTGTCACGTTGTCACAAAAACTGTCTTCGGTAGATGATGGGTCGAAGAATGTTTAGACCTCTGTCTATCCCTGTATTGGGAATGGCGTGAAGATATTTATATTTATTATTTAAAATTATACAGATCGGTGCTGCAACAGTTAAGGTGAGTGTTGCCTTGTCGCCAATAATTCCCAGGCGTGGCGATTATGGCAAAGTATCCATCCGAATGTACGTGAATAAGTAAATTGTAATTTCATTGCCATACTACCTACTATCCGTACTTTGGTTGCTAAAACTTTGCCGACGTCACACGGTAGCAATTTCGAACCCATATTTACTTGCGCTAGGTAGATTAGGTAATGCATTTTTATCAACGCAGTCATAAATTACAGTAAATCTAAACGGTTATCGCCGCAATCAGATGCCACCGAGCTTTTGATTAGATATAACAAATAAGACGTACGTTTTTAAAAATTCACATAATAAGAAAACGTTTTTTTTAATAGGTATGTTAATAATAATGTTTTTAGTTATATTACCTGTACAATTTTGACAAAAACATTTATTTAGCAGTGTTTAATAATTTTATCATTATTATAAGATAAACTAACACCAATTGTACGAATTACTAAATATCTTCAAATACATACATGAAGTTGCAATAATCACTGCATTGATTAACATTTAAAAGTCGAAAACTTATTTTCAAACATGAAATAATTTACTGTTCAACAAAGGGCACACACAGGCATTACAATATCTTGCGCACAATCACAATAATCATAAATATATATTGTACAATAATTAACGTGCTTTGTTTTTTTTGTATTTTTGCCGAAATTAGCCAGTATTAAAGTAATATTTAAAAAAAAAACATATTTAATTTAAATCAGACTAATAAATAATGTCGGTAAAATTTATATTAAATATATTTTTTAATATATTTGCATATTTGAAAAATCTACGAGCTATGATGATAAATCACGGATGCTATTTGAACCTATTGTAGATGTAATTCAGATTTATTTTTGATTTAAAATTAGCCCTGAAACAAATGAAAATTACTTCATCACGCTGCTTGGTCGTTGGTACAATGTGAACGAATGATATAATAATGCATATTATATACAGAGTAATTTTTCCATAATACTCCATGTAGAAGGACAAGCGGCTTGTACTATATTTCCTACATTTTCCTATATCCAACGTTATGTACATATACATCGCTGCTTTTACTACTCTTTCTCTTTAGTCTTCAATCCCTTCAATATACAACTCACGCCGCTTATAACTACGCCATAATAGGAAAACATAATTAATATTTACACTATATAAAATGAGTTTGAATAATTTTAAGACAAAATCAACATTTCTAACACAACATTGACGTGACGGCTCTCCTCCAGTCTGTTTACAATTGCCCTACTTAAGACTAATTTATTCGCTTTGAATATTCAAAGCTTCTGCTCTCAATATTCATTTAATTTTCTAATACACAAAACAGAAACGATAATATAATATTTCGTTAAATTTGAACTAAACGTTATTGTGATGGTTGGCGTTAGGGTGACATTCATTTTATTTAATTAATTTATTTATTCTTAATGCACCTTAATACATATTAAGTCCGTTCTACATATGTAGAAACAAAGGCGGAGTTAATGCTAAAAGCATTCTCTGACATTCATGAGATACAATATTTGTAACCCACATACATTCCCAAATGTACTAAAAAATATCTTCACGCTATTCTCAATACACTCAATAGTAGAGCCGACAGAGGTCTAGACAATTAAGTTCCTTTCTACCCACATTTCACCAAAGACATTTTGTTGGCGACAACGTGTCCAGAGGTACGGTCAAATCCTTTCGTCCCACCTTTCAAAGACATTTATTTGGCTTGGTACAACGTGTCGCCGTCTTTATGCCCATGCCAACGATATAAATCGTAATATAAATCGTTGCAAAAGTGGCAATAGATGGCGCCGATGCCAAAACAGGCATTAGTAAAGAAAAGACAATACAGAATTAAAATTTCAACTGATGCCCGTGTCAGTTGAAAATACTAAACCATTTTTTCTCTTTAATTTAATCTGATATAAATCGTACATAAGTTTTGAAAAAACTCATTGATAGCCTACCTGGCGATCGAACTCGGATCTCTTGATTCGAATTCCGAAGTTCTAATACAGAAAAATATCTATACCAAAAATTATTATCAAAGGGACATCGGAAATATAAGAATCAGTATTTATTTAGTGGATCTTAAACTTGGTTTCACGAAGAGGTTACCGAAATGTGTCATCATCATCATAAAAGCGTAAGTCCACTGCAGGATATAGGCCTCTCTTCTACAAGAGAGTTTGGCGTAATCGCCACGCTTGGCAAGCGCTTTGGCTATCGCAGTACCAGACTTACACTTTAGATGTCGCTGCCCATCACTGATCTATCTAATTCCAGTGCGGTACTTTTCGCGATGGTAATCTCGCCATCTGTCGGTAGCCTATTGCATTATTAAGGCTTTTAACTCAGTCACTTCTTATATCACCCACGGGGATAAGGGATTGGTATTTTATTACGCCGTACCGACATGGCTATAGATAATTTTATATTTATGAAAACGGTGACTGGCTCACCACTGGTGACGTCGTCCCGAAAATTTCATCAGTGAAAGGTGGATCGAAAGGAATTAATTTTCTGGACCTCTGTCTACCCCAGTATTGCGTATGGCGTGAAGATATTTTATATTTATTATTATATATAATCATAGAGTGTGTCTACCCTGTGAGTGAACGAAATGAAATATTAAACATGATATCGATGATGATGATGAATTCAAAATATAAATGCTACATCTTTTGTTCCTACAACATATCATAATTTTTGTTCAGTTATGTAAAAATACGTTTTATCTTTTGGTGTAGACAGATATAGACAATATTTTTTTTCGGCCCACCTTTCACCGAAAGTTAGGTCATCAGGTCATCCTGTAATAAAAAAATCAATAAAAGTCAGAATTCAATAAATTAGTGGATCCATTTACTTATCAGAAGACTCAAGTTCGATGTGAATGTTTCAGTCCACAGAATTTTTAGAAAATTCTTAATAAAATTGTACCAAGCGAACATCAAGTGACCAAGGCACTAAAAATAAAAAAAATATCTAGCCTCTACTTATCCTACCCTAACATTGTATACCTTAAGTCACGATAACCAAGAGGTTGGGTGGTCGGAATGTCGAGTCAAGGGACACGAGTACGATCACCAGTTTGTAGGCACGTACCAATGGGTTTTTCAAAAAACTTATGTACGAATTATATCGTTGTCTTAGACCTAGACGGCGACGGGCTCACCACCTGTCACGTTGTCCTGAAAATATCTTCGGTGGAAGATGGGTTGAAGGGACTTAATTGTCTTGACTATACCTCTGTCTGGCCCTGTATTGGGAACGGCGTGAATATTTCTTTTAATTCCGTCTTGCTTACAACATACATAATGGTTACTATACGCCAGACTTAAGGGAAATGATCCCCCATTATTAATCATTTCAGTGCTCTAATGAAGTGAAATTATGCTACTTCAGTTATGATCACAATAGGCGCGATCTTCTCAGGGGATTCAGCGATAAGATAAAAGGCTTTATGTTAATTCAGAAATACGAACAACTGTCCTATTCATCGTGTCTCGAAACAGTGTCTCTTTATTGTATACCTGTAGAACTGATACAATGTTATTTATGCATATATCTTCACACCATTACCAATACAGGGGTACACTGACATCTAGATAATTAGGTCCTTTCGCGCCAGATTACACCGAAGACATTTTTTAGGACTACGTAACAGGTGGTCAACACGTCGCTGTCTTAATGTCCAAGCCATGGATATAAGTCGTTTATAAGTTATGTACAAAAACTTATGTACGAATCATTGGCTGGGACATAAAGACGGCGACGGGCTCACCACCTACTAGGTTGTCCGAAAATATCTTCGGTGGAAGGTGGGTCCAAGAAACTTAATTGTCTAGACTAGACCTCTGTCTACCCCTGAATTGTGTGAAGAAATTTATTTATTTTATGTTACATTGACGATACCGAAATAGCACATTTCACTGAAGCATTTTTAAGACCAACGTAACAGGACGTGAGTCTGTCTTAGTGCCCAAGCCAACGGCACTATATATGTGGTGGGTAAAAGGGACTTAATTGTCTAGACTAGACCCCTGTATTGGGAATTGCGTGAAGATATAAATAAATCAGTGGCCTCCTTCTAGTGTTAAAGTCATAAAATAACTCATATTTATAGAAATTATGTCCCTTTATGTGTTTAGTGTATAGTAAAAGAAATTACTTAAACAAATTTGATAAATTTTTGTCGGAGATAATGCTCGAGATAACGGTTTCCGTAATTAAGAGAGGTCTCCGTAAGCCTGTAAAAACAGGCGGCCAACAGAAGGAAGGACCTAAATTAATTTTGTCGGGGCGCATCAAGAAAGAGCCTTGCGAACTTCGCAAATTGAGATCTTATCTTTTAATTCCTTTACGACTCAACGTTCATTTGATTATTTAGTTACAAATTGACATTCGTATTGTAAGTCAAGTAGAAAAGTTAATTAAATGCAGTAATATATTATTTAACTACCGTGTGATAACGGTGTAGGAATATTGCTACTCCCTTTCTTCCCGTGGGTGTTGTAAGAGGCGATTAAGGGAAGCAGCCTGAATATCTTTATGACAACCGATTCATGGCGGGGTAACCATCTCTAAAAATGTCTGACCAAAATAATCAGACCGAAGATGGGTAGCAGCGTCTGAGGTGCGAGTTGTCTGGTACTGCGATCGTCAATCCGTCTGCCAAGCGTGGTGATTATGGCAAGTCCTCCCCTTGAGAGAGGCTGCTGCAGTGGACTTTAATAGGCCACTATGTGTGTGTGTATGTATTATTTAACTACATTTTTTAAAAATTTAATAATTTAATTTTTCAATATTTGCGTCTAAAAATATTGCTCCCAAAAACGAATAACAAATTCCCACATATTGTATAAGCTGTACACCAAGACTACAAATTAATTGATGCCATATTGTACAAGAGTTCAATTGAATTAAGTTGATTTCTAGATGGCAATACTGCTACGATTCTCTGATCCGGATTTTCCAATTTTTAATCCCCTACCCTGCACAATTCAGTTTTTAGTGTTCTTCACTAACGCTCGGAACTGCTAGATATAAGCCCTTTTTGGGAGATTCTTTCATGGGGGAGTGTTTTCTATAAACAGTTCCCTTGATAAGACATATTGCACTTCAGGCGCTGCTGCCTGTTTGGGATTTCTGTTGTTTTACAAGATATTTATCCCACGATCTGTTGGTAGTAACTGATATTGTTAGGCGATGTTTAAACATGTACATGGGATAAATATCTTGTAAAACAACAGACCAAAATCCCAAACAGGCAGCAGCGCCTGAAGTGCAATATGTCTTATCAAGGGAACTGTTTATAGAAAACACTCCCCCATGAAAGAATCTCCCAAAAAGGGCTTATATCTAGCAGTTCCGAGTTCGATGTCAGGTCGGGTCAATTTATAAAACACTTTTTCTACATTTTCTCATGTCTCGGTGTTTGTGATAACTGCGTTGTTTCTGTTACCGTAACACCTCATATGTTAGCTACTTACATTAGAATCAGAGCAATGTACGTGATATTGTCCCTGTCTATGTATGTATTTATTTATTTATTTATTATTCGCCTTTCACAAATACGCATAAGAAGAAAGGAACTGGTAAATTATTACGCCGTCTCCTTACGGTAAGATATTTTCCCCTTGTCGTCTAAAATGGTAACGCTCTCATGACCGTGTATGAATAGAAAGATGCACACACGAAGGTAACGCAGTAACTAATATAATAGTGATTTATGTTCTAAGGAATCTACAATGGAGACTGGGCTGGCAGCGTTTAATTACCTACTGGAATCAATAAAGCGACGCGGCGTGCCCTGATATCTCAAGCTGACACGATGTCTCCAAATTTTAGTATTCCTCCAAACTGTCCTGTTTTACAGAAAGAAAATATCTTTACGCCATTCCAAGACTTGCATTCAATCCCCTTGAAAAAAGTTCTCACCTATGAGTATTTAGAAGCTGTACAATTTGTTTCGTTGGGTTGGTCACACAGACCAATCTTACCACCAGTCACGTCGTCCCAAATTATACTTTGTGTATTGGAAATCGAAAAGACTAAACTGTATAGGCCTCCCATATTTTGAAAATACGGTCGAGCAATTTTAACTTTTTTCTCTTTGCTTGTATACTAAATAGAAAGATAGAAGAAACGCTCTAGATTTTTCTTAATGAATTTAAAATGATTTGACCACGTTATTAACTAAATAAGCTACTAATACTGCCATTCTTTTAAAACTTAAGATAGTCCTAATACAAGTATTCCCATGTTTTGGTAACAGTTTAGAGAACTAAGTTGTCTCTACAGTACGAAGAATTCTTTTCATTAACATCTATAACTGGAGTTGACATTTATATTCAATATAAAAATGATTGTTCATAGAAACTACCATCGTCTTCGAAGATAGGTAATTGTAATTATTGACTTAATTTCTTTGTTAATTGTACATATCGTCTAGTCTTTAACTAGTATACTCTGTGTATAGATGAATAGAAATAGAGTACATCTATTACTGAATTAAATAAACTACAACATAAATGATTTTTTATAGAAAAGGGAGGCAAACGAGCAGGTGGCTCACGTGATGGTAAGTGATTACCGCCGCCCTTGAAAACCCGCAATACCAAAGGCATAGCAGATGCGTTGCCGGCCTTAAAAATAATAAATGTTTATAGCTATATGTTATTCTTCTTTACTGACTCCCAAGAGTCCAATGCTGAACACAGGATCCTCCAAAACATTTCACAACGAACGGTCCTCAGCACCTGCATCCTTCGACTTACCGTAACATTTTGCAAATCGTCACTCCATCTCGAGGAGGTCGTTCCATACTGCCTTTACGAAGTTGCCACTCGAGAACCCTTCTTCCCCAACGGTTGTCGGTTCTAACATCACATACATCACTTACGTTGCTCTGATCACAAATTAAGTTAAATCGGAAACAATGAAAACACCACAAACACCCAGACCCGACGAGAAGTAAGAAAAGTGGCTCTTCTCCATTGACTCGTTCAGGAATTGTACCCGGGACGTCGGTGATGGAAGACCTTGAAAACTGGTACGTACACAAAACGATCACAGAGGTCGTCAAAGTTCTACTAGCTATGTGACCGCCTCACTGGCACTTCAACGTCCTAATCTCTATTATTTATCTGCGTAATGTTGCTATTCCGAAAATATCTTCGGTAGAAGTTGGGTCAAACGGACTTAATTGTCTAGACTAGACCTCTGTCTACCCCTGTATAGGGAATTGCGTGAAGATATTTATATTTATTTTTATTAATTGTAACGTTGGTAAATTTTAGTCTCGAATAATTAACCAAAATACTGGTGACCCCAATTCTGAATAGTTAGTGTGTCTCAATCACACGGCTCGTAAAGCTGCCGCTACGATAGTTCCAGCTCGCTGTTACTTCCACTACATATAATTACGATTGAATTTACTGCTTTTATTGTTTGCGTTGCCTTAACTACTGTCTGCAGTAGTTGAGACTTGTAAATCATGGATTCCAGATTAAGTCTTTAACTTAATTAGTTAAGAACTATTCCTTGTCTTATTTAGCTTAATGGGTTACAGAGATCAGATTTAAAATTGTATAACTTGAAAATGCGTGATTTTCAAGTATAAGGAAAAGAGCTTTAAAGCCTTTTTTATATGTACGTGGCAACAAAAATCGCACTGAGTTTGATTGCTTACTATGTATTGTCGATCTAATGTTGGTCGAATTTAAAATGTTACTATGTGGTAAATCTGCTTCTTTATCTTGACGGCGTGTAAAAGTCTACGGCAAAAATTTCTTATTTGAACTTAGGTCTTTCCCGTAAGGGTTTTCCACAATAAGCCGATTTGCGATCGCAGTTACAAACACCTCGCACCATAGATGTTGCTGTCCATCACCTGTCAGCTTAATTTTTCTCTGGTTACGCGCCATCCATCGGTGGCCAATACAAGGTTAGGTCCCTTAGTCACCTCTTACGATACCCGCGGAAAGAGATAGTGATATAATTTTCAAAGCCAAATTTGAAACCGTTAAATAAAAGCTAACATCACAAGGGTCAATAATAAATAAAATAATAAGTAAAATATAATAAATATACCTAAATATTAATTTTATTTTAAACTAGTTGACATTCAGCCCAAATTGAAGGACAAAAAGTTCTTTATCATGAACGGAAAACGGAAGCAGACTTGTGCATTTTCAAAAACACAACAAAAATTCCCCCGCTCCGACGAGAATTTCGATTTGTGTGTAAATCAATCCAATTCCCCGGGAGCGGTGAAATTAGCGTGTAATATTTCCTGCTTGAATTATAAATGCCCTCCTTTCGTGCCAAATAGTTGTGTAGCGATGGTGTGAGGTGCGCGACGCGGAGGCGGTGGCCACGCGCTTGGCACGCGCCGGACTCGTGCCAACCACGCGCCCAACGAACGCGCGCCTCCCGTAAGTATTATCCGCCCAACATTTTGGTTACCAGACGTTTAACTCTAATCAGGATTCCTCGGGACTAGTCAAAACAAGTTACAAAAAAAAATACTTTCAAAAATCTAAACACAGATACAAATATTTAAGATAAAAGATAAAATTAAAACTTCTTCTTTTTTACAGCCTGTCAAGAGTCCTCTGCTGAACATAGGCCTTTCGAAAGCTTTCGACAAAGAACGGTCCCTAGCCACCTGCATCCATCGACTTCCCGTAACATTCTTCAAGTCGTCACTCCATCTTATTTGTGGGGTCGTCCTAACTGCCTTTCTGCCTTTACCTATACGAGGCTGCCACTCGACAAAATTTTTTCCCCAACGGTTATCAGTTCGAGTTCGAGCTACGTGGCCTGCCCATTGCTACTTCAGCGCGCTGATCCTTATGCTATGTCAGTTACCTTACTTCAACTTTGGATGTCTTCGTTGCAGATTATGTCACGCAATATGTTAATTGAAACTACATGAAATAATCTAAGCAATGTATTTTAATGGAAAAACATGATGCTTATCATATTGTATGCCGTGTGGTAACGGTGTAAGAATATTGCCACTCCCTTTCTTCCCGTGGATGTCGTAAGAGGCGACAAGGGCAATCGATAGATGGCGCGATAACCATCAGTAAAAATATCAGACCAAAATAATCACACCGAATATGGGCAGCAGCGTCTAAGGTGCGAGGTGTCTGATACTGCGATCGCCAATACGCTGGTCAAGCGTGGCGATTATGGCAAATCCTCCCATGAGAGGCCTATGTCCTGCAGTGGACTTGAACAGGCCGTTATGTTGTATGTATCAATGTTATGGACACTAAGTTCCCCTGGTAATTCTCCATCAAATATACATGAAGTTACAATTTTTAATAGATAAACTATTTATTATTTCAAAAGCAAAAGCTTCCAGAGACAAAAGTAATACGTAGGAATTAAGAAATGATGCCAAAATTTTGCTTCAAATTGCATTACAAAATGTTTTCTAATATAGTCATGTATGTTATCGTTAATTTCGTTTGTGTCATACTTGCATGCAATGCAGGATTGAAGCCTTCGGCTTGGATTCCTAAGTAGTCGACCTTTCGACCTGATTTACACCTGAATACACTTTTCTATATATTTATATTGAACATATTCAGTCAGTGTACCAGCGTTGGCTTAGAATATTATAATAGCATCCTATCCTTTGGCGATTCCTGGGGTAAGTTTTCCAATTCCTGATAATAATATATATACATATGTACCTATATACATGTATTAACTGCTTTGCATCTGTTACAAATATTCAATTTCATCATATTGTCATATTAATCTCGAAGTTAAGATCAGTATCAAGGTAATAGTATCGTGTATATCAACAATTTTAATGATTATAACTATAATACACCTGTCACGTTGTCCCAAAAAATTTTCTTCGGTGGAAGGTGAGTCGGACTTCATTGTCTAGACCTCTGTCTACCTCTGTTCCGGAAATGGCGTGAAGATACGTATGTATAACTATAATACCTTATAAATAAGTCACCTGTCACGTTGTCCCAAGAAAGCTCTGGTGAAATGTGGTTCGAAACTTAAAATGACTATACAGTCTAACTTCTATCCACATATTCTATCCACATATTTCATTGAATATGCGGTCTTTTTTTTTTCAAATGTAATAATAATAATCGTCTTAAATATGGATAAATAAATGTCAGCATTTTGTGCAAATATTCTTATAATGTACATAATAAAATGTCACCTATTTATTACATATTGCTGGCATTTATTATATATTATGGATATTTAATATATATTGCTTAAAAAAGTGTAATGTATCGGAATAACAATAAGACGCGGCTTGTTCGGAACACAGTTTATACACAACTACAAGTTACAATAGGTAGGTATAGTACTTATAACTACGAAGTGCATTTAGTTACTATGCACGTTACCTATATATTACAAAAAGAAATTGTACCGGATTACTTTAAGCTTGTGGTGAACCTACATTTCGTAGTATTTATTTTATAACTGTCCTCTCATTCGGATCTCGTGTCATACGAATCCAGTTTAGATTTCATCAGGAGCGCACCCTCGTTGCGCCCGTACGTTTGAACAAACACACAAACAGATTGCATTATTATTTAATTGTTTCGAGCACCACTTCCTTTTGTTGGTTCGTTAGAACATAATGCTAAAATCGTTGAGTTGTTCTTTTCATGAATTGTTTTATTTTTATTTTTAATAACAAGTGTTTACCGTACGTGAGTACTTCAATGAGATTAATATATAATTTTCAATTTTATTTATTTTTTTAAATATATTAATTAAGAAAGAATTAAATAAATAATAAAAATTCCCGCAATTCCCAATACTGGGATAGACAGAGGTCTAGTCTAGACAATTAAGTCCATTCGACTCACCTTCCACCGAAGTTATTTTCGGTACAACGTGACATGTGGTGAGCCCGTCACCGTCTTTATGTCCAAGCCAACGATATAATTCTTACATAAATTTTTTTTTTTTTGAAAAACTCATTGGTACGAGCCTGCCACCTGGGGATCGAACTCGGGTCTCTCGGCTCGAAATTCCGACCACCCAACCAGTCGTCTATCGTGACTTTTTTTTACATTAAGAAAGAGATTATTTAAAAAATATGTTCTCTTTTTTTTAATGAAAAAAAGTCCAGCATGATTTGAATGTATTAAAAATTCGCGAGGAAAAAATATATCAAATTTATTTTAATTCCTTTCTTCCCAAAAAAATGTCGGTGGAAGATGGGTCGAAAGGACTTAACTGTCTACGCCTTTTTCATGTGCTATGTTGTTTATTTATTTAGTATCTTTGTAAGACCAGCTCTTAAAACTGACTACCGTTATAGAAGACAGGTTCACAAGTGGCAACGTGGTTATAGTTGTGAAATTTTAGTCACAAGTTGGAGTGACGATATTCATATTTCGGGTCGAGAGATGCTGGAGCCGTTCTTTTTGGCATACTTTGACAAGACCTATGTGTAATAGCAGATTTTTTTGAAAAGAAGCTAAGCAAATTCGATTTAACAATTAATATTCGTCTGCAAATAATTCAGCAACACTCGTACTTTGCAGACAAACTCGCAATCCGTAGTAATACAGAGCGACCATACATCAGCCGGCACCATTCTAATGTTAATGTGGGATACGCACGCGCGCCCGATATTGTTCCGGTCCCTTCCGCCATAACAAATGTTTATTTTATACACAACGCAACTAACAATAGTTCGCAAATACCTAGACACCGTAAATGGTGGCGCGATGCGATTTAGATGATAATGCCCGCGCAGAAATAATAATGGGCGCTATTGTAATTTCTGTGTTTATTCGGATAGCGGTTTGGCGAAATTGGTATCTTTCGCTTTTGTTTACAACTTAAAAAAAACTCACGCAAGCAGTCGAATTTTACAAAAAAAACAAACTTCGATGTATTCTATCCCATTCTTTCGCTAGCTAAGTCCTATAGAAAAAAAAAGAAAAGAAAATGCGTTTATTTACCAAGAATTGGACGCACGATATAAACCACAATTATATAAAACAATTAAGCTCTTAAGCATATTCAGTAAGGAAAATTAGATGCCTTACTGATGTAAACATAGCTAGAATGGTTTATTTAGCATGTAGCATAATGTGATATGGTATTTTGCGGTGGGGACATGCAGAGGCCCATAAAATATATTTACAATTTTAATTTGTACCAAAACCTCAATTTGAGAAAAATTTAAGGAAATAAATATTTTAACATTAGTCTAAATATTTTTAAGAAAATTTATTCTATGTACATAAAAACTTTTACAACTTTAAAAAGAACAGTGACATACACAATATTAATACAAGGAACAAACACAAGCTTATAACGCCAGTTACTAGACTCCATAGAGTGAGTAACTTATTCATGAGGTGGTACGTACGCTTCTACAACAAAATCCAGTGCAAAGTTTGCTTATTATCAACATTTGGTTCTAACAATTATCGAAGAAAAACTGTACAAAAAGTGTTATTACAATATAAATAAATATAATATAAGTGGTAGAGCCACGCATCAGCTTTTGCTGTTGCAAGAATGGGCCGGCTCGACCGGGGAAGTACCACGACCTCACAGAATACCGGTGTGAAGTAGAAGTCTAACAAACTTCTGTGTTTCGTCGGGTGAGTGCAGGTAACCGGAGGCCCACACACCCCCTCCCCCAATTCTGGGGCGGGGCACTCTAAGGCCGGCAACGCATCTGCTATGCCTCTGGTATTGCGGGTGCTCATGGGCGGTGGTAATCACTTACCATCGCGTGAGCCACCTGCTCGTTTGCCTCCCTATTCTATAAAAAAATATAAATAAAACCGGATACCTACAGAGTTTCTTTCGCCGTTCCTTTGAGAGCACCTCATTTTGAAACGGTTGTAGTAAAAAATTACGATCGGTGGATGTAATGTATGTTACTTATATCGATAAATAAATGATTTGTGTTGATTGCCTTTTTAATATGTTTATTGTATGTACATACATTACAAACGCATAATTGGCGTCATTATGTCTTCATATTTAGTTTTTCACCAAAATCACTGTAACCTGTAACACAGTCTTTTTACTATCACTGTTGCAGAACTTACAATTATAATTTCAATTACAAACTAGTATAGTAGTAGTATTAATAAGTCACGATAGCCGAGTGGTTGGGTGGTCGGAATTTCGAGTCAAGAGACCCGAGTTCGATCCTCAAGCGGCCGTACCAATGGGTTTTTCTAAAAAACCTATGTACAAATTATATCGTTGGCTTGGACATAAAAACGGCGACGGGCTCACTACCTGTCCCGTTGTTCCGAAAATATCTTCGGTGGAAGGTGGGTCGAAGGGACTTAACTTGTCTAGACCTTTGTCTACCCCTGTATTGGGAATTGCGTGAAGATATTTTTTTTAATTATAAACTAACTTCTCTAAATATGATTTGTATGTAGATCGATATCTTATATGAAATAATATGTTTGTGTAGTTACGATGATATAAGACAATTTCTACTTAATTGATGGATGTATAAGTTTTTCCATTCACCGTGGTCAAGGGCAAGGGCTGATGATTTATTATGGGCATGACGATGGATCAGGAAGCGACGGTAGAAGTAATGAGGAATTGTCCTAATGATGCTCATCTAATATTTCCGCAGTGTGTTGTGCCAGTATGTGATCTGAAAATAAAACACGCGATGCATTTTAAATCAACATTCTCAACTTTACATTTGATTTTTTTTTATCTAAGTTACGTATCCTCGGAGCTATCGGTGTATCAATAGGATGTGTAATTATAATTATTAAAAAAATATTTTTATGGTGGGACATTATTGCCCTGTGTTCCGTTTTGTCAATGTGAAAATAAAAACAAGCAATAATATTGAAAAATGCGGGATTCTAGAAACGCGATCTAAATTGGATGTGTGCTCCAGAGTTGGCACCGGTTCTAACGCGTCTTTTTCGGTACTCCTACTCTGAAGGCGTCGTCCCGATGACATGGATGACAGCTTTGGTGCACCCGATCCCTAAGAAAGGCGACCGCTCAGATCCGGGCAACTGCAGACCGATCGCCATCACTTCCTTGTTCTCCGAAATAATGGAATCCATTATAAACTGCCAGCTTTTGAGGTATTTAGAGGAGCATCAGTTGATCAGTGACCGCCAATACGACTTCCGTCAAGGTCGCTCGGCTGGTGATCTTCTTGTGTACGTCACTTATCGATGGGCGGAGGCAGTAGAGAGCAAGGGTGAGGCCTTGGCAGTTAGTTTGGACATAGCAAAAGCCTTTGATCGGGTATGGCACAAAGCGTTTCTCTCAAAGCTTCCGTCATATGGGCTTCCCGAGAAATTATGTAATTGGGTCACTAATTTTCTCAGAGACCGGAGCATCAAGGTCGTAGTTGACGGTGCAAGCTCGGACTCAAAGTCTGTGAGCGCTGGTGTCCCACAAGGAAGTGTGCTATCGCCAACCCAGTTTCTTCTGCATATCAATGATTTATTACAAATTAGTAACATCCATTGCTATGCAGATGACAGCACTGGTGATGCTCTATATACCGGCCGTGCCAATATTTCTCGGGAACACGTCGACGAGTACCGGAACAAACTTGTCTGAACTGTGTCTGAAGTCGAGATTTTGTTAGACAAAATCTCGGACTGGGGCCGACTAAATTTAGTCCAGTTCAACCCTAAAAAGACACAAGTTTGCGCGTTTACCGCTAAAAAGAAACCCTTCGTTGTATCACCTCGTTTTGAGAGCACTCCCCAAGTTGCCTTAGCCAGCATCGGAAACCTTGAGGTCAACATATCGAGCAACGTTCAGTTTCGAAATGACCGCATTTGGGAGGGAAGGCCAAATTGGCCTCTAAAAAGCTTGGCGTGCTCAGTAGAGCACGACAGTACTTCATGCCGGCCCACCGCTTGCAACATTATAAAGCGCAGGTTCGGCCGCACATGAAGTACTGGGGCTCCCCAATGTCAGCTCGGGAGTGCTCCGAGGAATTATTCGGATAATTCCCAGCCGCTGAATTTCATTTTTTCCGTACCGATACGACATAGAGACCATCAAGAAAAGAGCCTATACCTTTCTCAAAGGCCAACATCGCATCTGCTGTTCCTCTGGTATTGCACATGTTCATGGGCGGCGGTAATCACTTACCATCAGGTGTGCCACCTGCTCGTTTGTCTCCCTATTCTATAAAAAAAATCATATAATTTAAATAAACGGAACTCAATTCTAAAACATAAAAATTTATAACAATATGACGAGTGCTAAAAGGGTTGCCATACGACATGATTTGTGGAAAGTCTCGGTTTTTAGCACAAATTACAGGAGTCGCCCAGGACAGACTCACTACTGCTGTACTTTATAATTAAATACTCTGGATTGCATTGGGATCTAAGGAATTAACTGTGGTATGTGGTAACGTATTGGAATATAAGACAGGTATCGTTATTAGAATAACTAGAACATATTTTCTTTAAGATTAATTTATTTATTCAACTGATTTTAGTTTTATTTCCAACAGATATAAGGTTCTTGTCTGTTATCATCAGTCGAAAGTCACGATAGCCGAGTTGTTTGGTGGTCGGAATTTCGAGTCGAGAGACCCGAGTACGATCCCCAGATGGCAGTACCAATGAGTTTTTCAAAAACTTATGTACGAATTTCATCGTTGGCTTGGACATAAAGACGGCGACGGGCTCACCACCTGTCACGTTGTCCCGGAAATATCTTCGGTGGAAGGTGGGTCAAAGGGACTTAATTGTCTAGACTTGACCTCTGTCTACCCCTGTATTGGGAATTGCGTGAAGATATTTATTTATATTTATTTATCATCAGTCGGGCTCTTAGTTCTTATTGTTAACGATTGATATAATTTCATATAATAAGTACACACAATAACATGAGCAAAATGTATAGAATGTGCATGTAAAGTATGCAAAAATACTTTATCTCCTAACAAAGAAAAATCTGAACATTACAGTATTATATATCGCATAAAGGCGTACATGAACAAAGGGTCTACATGTTTAATTTTATATTTAAAGGTGCTGTTAGTCCCCAGAGGCACCTGACAGCCCCGCTCTCATGCATATTCATGTTGTGTGATTAATCACGCCGGAGCGCACCCCGACCTAAAACACCTACAAGATACCTACCTATTTTCTCTTCTCCGATATAGAGAGTGTTGCCAACGCGGGACTCTGCAATTCTGCTTTTTATTTTGAAAAAAAAATACGGAACAAAACACAGATACTTTTTTTTTTATTAAATAACTTAACGGCCTGTAAAAATACAGCACTGCAGGATCTTTCACGATTGCAATAAATGATTTGCCATAATAATCACGCTTCGCTTGCGGATTGATTATCACAGTACCAGACACCTAGCAAATTAGTTGCTGCTACCCAGAATCAGCACCAACTACTCTGCTTAAATTTGGTCTGGTATTATGGAATAGATATGCTGATACATATTGTTATTAAGTTATAGTTACATATTGTTATTAAGTTAAGTTGTAGTTATAGTTGTGGGAGCCACTGCAACCTGTAACACAGTTTTTACTATCACAGGCTGCAGGGACTCAAGTTATGTGTGATGGCCATGTTGTGTTAAAGTAAATATTTTCTTTCTTTCTTCTAGTTATCCCGCCATTATAAATATATGATATACAGTAGCCATTATCATTTGAAGACTTTTCCCATAGTCGCCTCTTGCAAAAACAACGGAAAGAAGGGGCTGGTAAATTTTTTGCCATCACCACACGGCGACGTTTGTCTTAGAACTTAATATTACTAACTATACAACAGATCAATACAACAACTATGTCTACACAAAGCATACACATCAACAGTAAAAATAATGCCAGTAAACTTCTACAAGTTTTTAAAATAGTTTAATGCATCGGTATTTTAAAATAATTAAAAAATTATCTTTTTTTGAAACAAAGTTAACATTAGAAAAATACATATTTTTAGACTAAATTATATACAGTAGTAAGGGAGCACTAATAATCTTCTTTCTATTGTTACGGTAAGACGTCGAATACATGGCAACTATAGACAATTTGCTATTCAAAATAACGCGAAAATGTGTAACGATGGGAATTCATATCAATTTGTTTAGATGAAATTAGGAGTTAGAATATGAAGGGTAAAAGTAAATACTATTTACTTTAGAACATGTATATTCAAACCAGGTATTCTTATTTCAATTTAATAACATAAATGTTCAACATAAATATGCTTTAAAAATCAATGCCATAAAAATATTTTTATGTTATACCTTTTACCGAAGACATTTTTGGTACAAAGTGAAGAAAGTGGTGAGCCTGTCGCTGGCTATATCCAAGCTAACGATATAAATCGTACATAATTTTTGAAAAAAAAAACCCGTTGGGACGAGCCTGTCACCTGGAGATCAAACTCGGCTATTACTATATTATATTATAAATATGTAATTTTTATAGATTGCTATAAGTTATAATTGAAAAGAAAATATTCCGTAAAGAACATACTTCGCATTATATCATCACAGCATAATTTCATGTGTTACGTGATGTTTCATGAATATATTTTTTTATAGGTTCTGGTATATGAAAGGGACGAAGAAAGAACGAAGTGCGAAATTTGGGTAAATCAGGAATGTCTAGAACAGGTGAATGAAATTGTATACTTGGGGAGTGCGTTTAGCCGGGATGGAAGATGTGATTTAGATGTGGACAGGCGTGTCGCTGCCGAAAACAAAGTCAATGGTGCCCTGACTGCGTTAATCAAAACGCAAGGCGTTGTGAAAAGTGCACGCCTTGCAATACATAACGCAGTGTTGGTACCGACTTTGTTATATGGCAGCGAAACCTGGGTATGCCAGAAGAAGCATAAAAACAGGTTGAATGCAGTGGAGATGCGATCTCTTCGTAAAATGTGCGGCCTTACCATGGCCGACCGAAAGCGAAACGAAGAGATTCGCAATATGGCAGGTTTGAAAGATGACCTTGTCTCAAAAATGGATAAGGGCGTGCTTCGATGGTTTGGGCACGTTGAGCGAATGAGTGAAGACCGAATGGTGAAGAAAATATATAGCGCGAAAGTTAATATTAAAAGGTGTCGAGGTAGACCGAGACTAACTTTCGAAGACCATGTGAGCAAATTGCTCGAAGAGGGGAGGGACAAGAGTCGGATACCTAGACGTGCAAGTATGAAGAAGATGATGAATCTGAAAGAAGCGAAAGAAGTATGTAGGGATCGTGACACTTGGCGATCTGTTCTCTCTGGCTACCCCGTCAGGGATTGTGCGTGAAGATAAATAAGTAAATAATTTATAGATTGCCACAGTAAATAAATGTTAACGACTTTACTATGTCTGATTTGTTCGTTTGTTGTTATTCTATCCGTCGTTATCATCAAAAATCGTGATTTTTTTCTTATTTTAATCACAAACTGTGTCGCAGCGAAGCGTGGCCGAGTTTAGCTAGTTTAGAAAAAAAAATTTGCTTTGTCACTGGCAGAAACATTGATAAGTTTTTGTTATTAACAAGTAAAAAAAATCTAGTTACTGTGATTAGCGCTGTTTTTTACCATCAAACGACGTGTAGAATTAATTTAAGCTTAAATAACATTAGGCGGACCGCTACTAAAATATAACAATGATTTATTAACCATTTAATTTTAATAAACCCCAAACATAAGCTGCGCGTGCCCACGTTTTTTTTCCTTTCATAAAAAAAATAGTTTACAATGTCACCGCTCAATCCGTCTAAACGTATAAAAAAATATTAGCATACGTAATCCATATTGAAGGCGCATTCTTTCTTCTAAGCCTACATCTGTCAGTGGGCGGGCGACATTTGAGATGCATTTGGGTTTTATGTAAATTCACAGAGTATTAATGACTATTAGCGCTGTTATAGTGATTTGGTTAATGTCATTACAGCCCCTGGATTTCATAATAGAGAAATTGCGACAACGTCAAGAATTCGGTTTACTTAAAAACTTAGATAATCTATGTTGAAGTCCATTCCTCCGTGTGTGGAGTGTGGCGTGGAGTCCGGAAAGTGGAATTTTGATAATCACGGCGCTTGGCAAGCAGATCATCGTACTGCCAGACACTTCGCACCTTAAACGCCGCTGCCCATTGTATTGTGGTAAAGTGATGACCTTTTAATGTTGAATGCCGACCAATTATGATGACCTCCTTGGACGAGTGGCATACACACCGGCTTTCATGGTGTCGTCACCTGGGAGTCGAGGTCAATGTAGAAAAAACACTTCTACATTTTCTCGGGTCTGGGTGTTTGTGATCTGATTACATACTACAAGTGTTTAAGCGCTTACTTTGGGCTCAGATCAATGTATGTGATGTTGTTCTTATCTATCTATTATATCTATCTATATATCTATTGAATGCCTAAACTACTTTCGTTTCAAGCTCGCCGTAAATCCCGATTTACAGGGAAATCGCCAAACCAACAAATTTTTATGTTAAAAGAATCTAAATTATTTGTATGAAAATTGAAAACCAAAAAAATATTTTATCAGTCACGAAATATGTAGCGCCTCGCCTACCCCAAATCAAGGCAGCAATTGCAGTCGACATTAAACGTTTTATCGTACGGAGCGACAGCGACTACCGGGCGATATCGGACGCGTCAGGAGCAATCGAGCTCCAATCCGTCACCGGTCCCGCGAGACCGTGCCGCGTGTCAGCCACCGCCCTGACCCGCCTAATTTGTCACTCCATGGAATTCACTTAATTTTTCACATGACAACACTTTGCTTATGATTGACGTTGATCGGAAGCGAAATCTATTGTTTTTTTTTTCGAAACAGATTGTGTCGGGTAAAGTTCTGCAGACGTTTAACGTTTTGTTTGTTGATTCTTAACTTTAGGCTCAAAAAGAGGGGTTTTATAAATAAATAAATATATAGATAGGGACAACATAACATACATTGCTCCGATCTCAATGTAAGATACTAAAGCACTTGTGGTATGGGAATCGGAAACAACGAAAGCACCACAAACACCCATCCCCGAGAAAATGTAGGAAAAGTGCTTTTTCTACATTGACCCAACCGGAAATCGACTCCGGGACCTCGAGAACTGGTGTTTACGCCACTCGTCCACAGCATGTCAATCTGAGTTTCGATAGTCGAGTGAATGGGTGAACGGATTCCAGTAAAGAGACCTGGACATAAAGGCGGCGACGGGCTCAACCTGTCAAACTGTCCACAAAAAATGTCTTCGGTAGAAGGTGGGTCTAAAAGACTTAATTGTCGAGACCTCTGTCTACCCCTGTATTGAGAATGGCGTGAAGATATTTTTTTATGTGTGTACCTATCCAGTATTATATATGTACATCTATCTGAGTCACGATAGTCGAGTGGATGGGTGATTGGATTCGAGTCAAGAGACCTGAGTTCTTTCCCCAAGGCTCGTACCAATGGGTTTTTTCCAAACTTATGTATGGCTTGAACATAAAGGCGGCGACGAGCTCTACCTCTCACATTGTCCCAAAAATATCTTAGGTGGAAGGTGGATCGAAAGGATTTATTTGTCTAGACCTCTGTCTAACCCCTCCGTCAGTCCGTCCGTCTCCTCGAATGGCGTGAAGATATTTTATTTGGTTTATTCTGTTTCAAACCTTCCAGTCCAGATTGTTCTCACCCATAATTTATGAAGATCTTTCCAGGTGTTTGAAGATATTAGATTTTTTTTTATTTTCATGACCCGATAGATTATTTTAGATTTAGATTAGATATTTTAGATATATTTAGATAGATTAGCCTAATTGGTAGTAACCCTACCATACAAGGTAAGTTTTGCGGATTCCAATCCCGCTAGAGGCATATATTTTTGTGATGAATATATATGAGAATGAATATTTATCAATGTAAATTATATGAAAAGTCACAAATGCCGAGAGGTTGGGTGATCGAAATTCCCCCAAGACCCGTACCAATGGGATTTTTCAAAAATTTACGTACGAATTGTATTTGGCTTTGGACATAAAGGCGGCGACGGGATCACAAACTGTCACGTTGTCCCAAAAAATGTCTTCGGTGGAGGGTGGTTCTAGAGGACTAAATTATCGAGATCTCTGTCTATTCCTGTTTTGGGAATAGCGTGAAGATATATTTTATTTCATTGGAAGAGTCGATTAATACGTGATAGTAACTAATAGATGTACAATCGTAGATTATGTATAGAATGTTTTGTGTTAGATCTACTAGTTACCTTTCACTTTACAATGTATCGTAACGTATCCATTTGTAACGTTTAAATCAATAAAAAGTTCTTCCAGTGTTCGCAGTGCCTCCTATTTCATTTCAAGAAAAGTTTTCTATGTGAATATTATATAATTATTTCAGTTTTAGGTTATATATATGTGATATCCGTAAAACGCTTCTGCAAATTGGACGACACGTATAACGTAGAGGTCTAAACTATTAAGTCTTTTCGACCCACCTGCCACCGAAGACTTTGTATTCCGTTACTTTTGGGGTTTCATCATTGCCACCGTCCTAATATTCTCTATGTAATGATATAATTTAGACACGACTTCACAATATTCAAATATTATTAACGGCTTAGCCAATACTCCAAGCTAGCCCTCCATTCTTATATAATTTTACTTTTTTAAATATATAATATATATTAAAGAGAAAAATTGTTTTTAAAATCTCAACTGACACGGGCGGGATTCGGACCCGCGACATTTGCCGAACCGTGACAAAGCTCTGAGTCACCGTGTCTTACATGCATCAGTTGAAATTGTAAATCTCTTTCTTTATTTATGTTGTAGTCACGATAGCCGAGTTGTTGGGTGGTCGGAATTTCGAGTCGAGAGACCCGAGTTCGA
Organism: Sericinus montela; assembly: GCA_029286605.1. NCBI lineage: Eukaryota > Metazoa > Arthropoda > Insecta > Lepidoptera > Papilionidae > Sericinus > Sericinus montela. Next base: position 1,192,222 of record JAGSMR010000011.1, read on the forward strand.
TCCCCAGGTGGCAGTACCAATGAGTTTTTCAAAAACTTATGTACGAATTTCATCGTTGGCTTGGACATAAAGGCGGCGACAGCTCACCACCTGTCACGTTGTCCCAAAAATATCTTCGGTGGAAGGTGGGTCTAAGGGACTTAATTGTCTAGACTTGACCTCTGTCTACCCCTGTATTGGGAATTGCGTGAAGATTATATTTATTTATGCCGGTTTTTGCATCCTAAAACATTTTCTCTCTTTTATTTAATTACAAAAGTTCAACATAACTTATATGCTTTAAAATCAATAATTGTTTAATATAATATATATTTAAAAGATATGTAGTAATACATTTTTTTTTTTTTTTTTTTTTTTTTTTTTTTTTTTTTTTTTTTTTTTTTTTTTTTTTTTTTTTAATTCATTGAGGACTTTCAATTTGTTTTAAATCTTTCCCGTGCAAATGGAATCTCCGAATGTAATGCACACAAAAGTAAGCGACCGGTACACCGAGCAATATTTTACAAAACGTCGAGTAAACACACTCTCCATTCATCGACGCAATGAATATATTGCCAATTTGTCTTTTCGTTTTTCCCGACACCAAAACTTCCGGTCCAACCGGTGCGAACTGGGATGTGTGTGCATTGTCAGAATTCATTTATCGCGCTCGATGATATGTGAAATCACTATTTTGTTTATAACGATTTATCATTTACCGTTCTGCTCAGTGATCTCTTTTATAAATTTTCTCCTCAATGTAAAATTACAATCCAATATCAGAGTTGTCTCTATACAGCAAGTATTTTATAGCAAATAAGGCTCATAATACTACATAAAATAATGATTTAAAAGGCATTAACAGACATATCTTCTTGTATTTATATTCTTCAATAAATCTTTAAACACTGACTAAAATGTATTATTTTTAAGATTACATATTTTTAAATATTTTTAACAACCCTACACAATACACACGCCTGTGATGTAGTCTTGTTGTTTACAAAATACATTACGTTAGTTTTTTTTTTTTTTTTTTTTTTTTTTTTTTTTTTTTAAATATATAATATATATTTAAAAGATATGTAGTAATACATTTTTTTGCTCGAAGAGGGGAAGGTCAAGAGAACTCAGATACCTAGGCGTGCATGTATGAAGATGATTAATCTAAAAGAAGCCAAAGAAGTATGTTTGGATAGTGACACTTGGTGATCTGTTCTCTCTGGCTACCACGTCGGAGATTGCATTGAAGATAAATAAAAATTAAATAGTATTTTTGTTTATAACGATTTATCATTTACCGTTCTGCTCAGTGATCTCTTTTATAAATTTTCTCCTCAATGTAAAATTACAATCCAATATCAGAGTTGTCTCTATACAGCAAGTATTTTATAGCAAATAAGGCTCATAATACTACATAAAATAATGATTTAAAAGGCATTAACAGACATATCTTCTTGTATTTATATTCTTCAATAAATCTTTAAACACTGACTAAAATGTATTATTTTTAAGATTACATATTTTTTAAATATTTTTAACAACCCTACACAATACACACGCCTGTGATGTAGTCTTGTTGTTTACAAAATACATTACGTTAGTTTTTTTTTAATTCATTGAGGACTTTCAATTTGTTTTTAAAATCTCAACTGACACGGGCAGGATTCGGACCCGCGACATTTGCCGAACCGTGACAAAGCTCTGAGTCACCGTGTCTTACATGCATCAGTTGAAATTGTAAATCTCTTTCTTTATTTATGTTGTAGTCACGATAGCCGAGTTGTTGGGTGGTCGGAATTTCGAGTCGAGAGACCCGAGTTCGATCCCCAGGTGGCAGTACCAATGAGTTTTTCAAAAACTTATGTACGAATTTCATCGTTGGCTTGGACATAAAGGCGGCGACGGGCTCACCACCTGTCACGTTGTCCCGAAAATATCTTCGGTGGAAGGTGGGTCTAAGGGACTTAATTGTCTAGACTTGACCTCTGTCTACCCCTGTATTGGGAATTGCGTGAAGATTATATTTATTTATGCCGGTTTTTTTGCATCCTAAAAACATTTTCTCTCTTTTATTTAATTACAAAAGTTCAACATAACTTATATGCTTTAAAATCAATAATTGTTTAATATAATATATATTTAAAAAGATATATAGTAATACATTTTTTTGCTCGAAGAGGGGAAGGTCAAGAGAACTCAGATACCTAGACGTGCATGTATGAAGATGATTAATCTAAAAGAAGCCAAAGAAGTATGTTAGGATAGTGACACTTGGTGATCTGTTCTCTCTGGCTACCACGTCGGAGATTGCGCGTTGAAGATAAATAAAAAAATTAAATAGTATTTTTGTTTATAACGATTTATCATTTACCGTTCTGCTCAGTGATCTCTTTTATAAATTTTCTCCTCAATGTAAAATTACAATCCAATATCAGAGTTGTCTCTATACAGCAAGTATTTTATAGTAAATAAGGCTCATAATCCTACATAAAATAATGATTTAAAAGGCATTAACAGACATATCTTCTTGTATTTATATTCTTCAATAAATCTTTAAACACTGACTAAAATGTATTATTTTTAAGATTACATATTTTTTAAATATTTTTAACAACCCTACACAATACACACGCCTGTGATGTAGTCTTGTTGTTTACAAAATACATTACGTTTTTTAATTCATTGAGGACTTTCAATTTGTTTTTAAATCTTTCCCGTGCAAATGGAATCTCCGAATGTAATGCACACAAAAGTAAGCGACCGGTACACCGAGCAATATTTTACAAAACGTCGAGTAAACACACTCTCCATTCATCGACGCAATGAATATATTGCCAATTTGTCTTTTCGTTTTTCCCGACACCAAAACTTCCGGTCCAACCGGTGCGAACTGGGATGTGTGTGCATTGTCAGAATTCATTTATCGCGCTCGATGATATGTGAAATCACTATTTTGTTTGCTACCGTTGATCCTTACCAATTTTATTTTCGCTGTAAATGGATTTTTCCGATTCGTGTCACATGCCTTGTATTGGTGCATTACAGACAGCTCACGGTTGAGAATTGTTTGTTTACTTTCCATGCTTAATACGTTTGAAAAAGATCGGCTATACCATCTACAAACAATCTATGATTCTACCTATATATGTAAGTTTTTCGCTTATGCATAATATGTCAGATATCAGCGAAATAACACGCATCCAAGAGATCTGTAAAGCTATTTCTAGAACGAATTTTATGACAATTTCCAAAATATGTTTTTATCTACCACCGACAGTTTTGAAATTTACCATAATTTACCAAGACATTCGCAGAATCAGGGTAACAGATGTAGCTGTAAAGATCAGCATGTTGAAGTGGCAATAGGCCGGCCAGGTGGCTCTGAGATCTGACAAAAGTTTGAGAAGAAAGGTTCTCGAGTGTCAACCTCGTACAAACTAATATTCGTACAGGCAAACGCAGTGTAGGACGAACCACCTCAAGATGGGGCGACGACCAGCACAATGTTGCGGGAGCTCGATGGGTGTAAATGACACAGGACCGTTCTATGTGGCAATAGCTAGAGGGAGGCCTATGTTTAACAGTTGACTTTTGATAGGCTTGACTAAATACGCTTAATAACACACATCGCGAGATTGCTAAACATATAGACACTTGTTTTATTCACACAAATCTTTGCCCCTTAACAGGATTCGAAAACTCAATGTTTGCGTTGAAGCCATGTACACTGTCAATAAAATCAATTCTTTTCTTTTACTTTATGGCCCTCTTGAAAGTCCGATTCTATATTCATTAATCTTGTGTCAATATAATAGTCACGATGGCCGAGTGGTAGGACGGTCGGAATTTTGAGTCAAGAAACCCGAGTTCGATCCCCAGGTGGCAGGCTCGTACTAATGGGGTTTTTCAACAACATATGTACGAATAACATCGATGACTGATCTTAATACTGGGAAATTTTTTTTCTTGATTTATATACGGTGTATGGCGAGCCCTACGCCGTCTTTATGTCCAATAAGATAACATAATCTTTTGAAGCGAATATTTACTTTGAATAACACGATAAATAAAAAGGTTTTGAAATAAAAAAAAAAAGAAAATGTATTTAATTGTTTTTATTTAAATGTATTAAAAATAAACTAAGGTATAAGTAATACCTAAAGAAATAATTGAAAGATATATTTCGCAGAATCAAGATAAGGTAACAATTTTCGTTACAACGCCATCTATTAAAAGTCTTTGGAAACGTCAAGTGGTGCGCTTGAGTGGGGTCGATACAGGAAGTGACAGAGCGTTTTGACTTCTGATATAAAGTGTCTTCAGAATATTCTCTGGGCTTCAGTTACGAATCGGACGGCAGTGTGAACGGTCGTCTTCCAGTGTTTCCACCTATTTAGATCAGTTTTCTGATATGGCTCAAGACGGATTTAACAACGAGTTGCCTCATGTGGCCTACCATACGCCGACATCAGAAGCGGGACACAACTCAATCAGCCCACATGGCGTGAGAGATCAAGATAACCAGGCAAGACACGGTGACAACACGTGTGCATATCAAGGTGGTGGTTTTCTGTTGGAGCAGCAGAACCGCAACTTCTTGGCGATTACACAAGCAATGCGGACACCTTCTGCGAATACGGATTTTCGTCTACCCTCTAGGGAAGCGAGCGATGGTACGGTGGTTGCTCTTTTGAAAGAGAAAGAGTGGATATCTACATCGTGAACGCGCCTGCTGTATCCGTCCGTCACTCTGGTGAGCAGTTTCATTTTTATTACGATTCTAGAGCTGAATGTTCGCTTGTTAGACAATCTATTTCTTGTAAATTTAATGGTAAACGACTTTAAGAAACTGTGGCTCTAACAGAATAAAATCGAAACCGAAAAAATAAGTATGATCATAAGTATAGAGGTTCTTTTAAAGTTATGAAGGTACTAGACGGATACCGATACACACTACAGGCACTAAACTCAAGGCGTACATGCAAGTACGTTCACGATAGTCTTTGACGAATGCCCGAAACGGAGCAAATCACAGGTTAGACCGACAATGTAGAGACCATTCCGGAAGATGAGCAAGCTGAGTCTGCTTGAGACTTGGTTAGGTAATATTTCATTCTGGTGGATTGTTGTGTAGAGTAAGAGTCCGTGAGAGCCTTGGGGAACAGTGGATCGTACCAGTCTATTACGTAGCCGTAGTCCAGTAGAAATCGGTATCTACCATGTGGAACGGTAGTCCGTGGATACGCGGTACGCGTGTAGATTTGGTGTGGGTCGGGTTTCGGAGGAAACCGTAGAGTCCTTGGACTTGGCGATCCCAGGTGGGGATGCGCGGATTGTGTGACCCAGGCGGGGATGCATGGACTGGTCGATCCCAAGAGGGGATGCGCGATGATGTGTACACGATAATTAAGCCGGTGAATGAAATATTACGGTTGTGTTAATTTGTGGTAAAAGTGAAGTTTCTTTTTACTGTTTTGTGAATTGTGAATGCTCTATTTTGGTTCATTAATGAAAGTAATTTTCTTTGATTTTCGTTATTTTTGTCATGTAGAGACATTCAATGTTGTAAAGGTAGTGATGCTATGATTAAGTCTAGCTATTTGAATCAAAAGAAGTAGTTTGAAGAGAGTAAAAAAGAGTTTGTTTCTTTTATGGTAAAGAGTCAAACCGAGGTCCTGTGCGAGAGTTTTGTTTTGTTTCAGAATACGTACGCAACACACGAGGACGTGTGCTTCGTAGGATGACTGTGTCGCAGAATCAAGATAAGGCAACAAGTTTGGTTACAACGCCGTCTATTAAAAGTCTTCGGAAACGTCAAGTGGTGCGCTTGAGTGGGGTCGATACAGGAAGTGACAGAGCGGATTTGACTACTATGTGTTGTCAATATCATTTGACTTCTGATATTAAGTGTCTTCAGAATATTCTCGGGGCTTCAGTTACGAATCGGACGGCAGTGTGAACGGTCGTCTTCCTGTATCGAACTTACTGTGTTTCCACCCATTTAGATCAGTTTTCTGATATGGCTCAAGACTGATTTAACAACGAGTTGCCTCAAGTGGCCTACCTTACGCCGACATATATATGAATTTTTAGAAAGAGCGGTGAGTAGTGGCACCTATTTTTGAGTAGCAGTACTATTACGTACAGTATTTTCTATTCGTCACTAGATGACGCTATAACCAACTTTAATCATTTTTCTTCATTTTTATTGAACGACTGTGTAGAAATTATGGTTAACTCATCAATCACGGCTTATTCAATAATTCATTAGATTAATTCACGATAGCCGAGTGGTTGAATGGTCGGAGGCTTGAACCAATGGGTTTTTCAAAAACTTATGTACAAATTATATCGTTGGCTTGGATATAAAGGCGGCGACGGGCTCACCACCTGTTGTCCCGAAAATATCGTCGTTGGATGGTGGGTCGAACGGACTTAATTGTCTAGACTAGACCTCTGTCTACCCCAGAATTGGGAATTGCTTGAAGATATTTATTTATTCTTTAGATAAAATGATTAAAAAATATTTTGTATTCATTTTTAGAAATAAATTTTAGAGCAAGTAATATAGACTGAACGCTTACTTTGTTTAAATAATAAGCTTAAACGAAGTGTTACTTTCTCTTTGTTATAAGCGGCTACAGAGTTTTGGCTACTTGTACTTTGCATTGAGGATACACAACAACAAAACTGGAATGGGTCAGAAATAGTGAAAAAAAATATGTCAATATCTCTTGTTTTGACGATTCTGGTTTGGGAACCATTACGTAGTTCGCAGCGTCTCTTTTAGATTTTTGTTAGTTTTTATTTGCTAGTCGGCCTTTGCCGAACAGGTTTAGTAGCACGTAAACCTTTACTTTATCTACTAGTTAACTAAAAAAATAAGAGGATATAGGGACACAGGGTGTGTCAAAACATATTGCATAAATGGCAGTTTAATTACTTCGATTTAACGTTTGATATTTTATAAATTTAAATATTTTCACGCAATTCCCAATACAGGGGTAGACAGAGGTCTAGTCTAGACAATTAAGTCCCTTTGACTCATCTTCCACCGAAAATATTTTCGAGACAACGTGACAAGTGGTGAGCCCGTCGCCGTCTTTATGTCTAAGCCAACGATATAATTCGTACATAAGTTTTAGAAAAAACCCATCGGTACGATCCCCTTGGGGATTGAACTCCGGTCTCTTGACTCATAATTCCGTTCACCCAACCACTCGGCTATCGTGACTTAAATAATAATAAATTTAGCATAACATAAACTTAGGATTTGATATTCATTTCAACTTTATACCTCCATGAATTCTTGAGAAGTTAAGTTTTCCAATGTCTACTTTTGACACGGAACCCTAAAAAGGAGGCGGATGATTCTATAACCATTATCATATGATTGAGGAACCACTGTTGGTAAAGGACCACTCGGAAATATTATGACAGATTAGAGCATGCGAATGTACTATTTTTTTAACTTCTCAGACATGCAGGTTTCCTGGCGACGTGCACAGACGACCACGGCCTGGGAATCGAACGAGCACTCTTGCGTACTAAAGCGAGCGCTCTGGCCACTAAAGCCACTGCGGCTCTCGGAAACTGGTGGTGATTTAATGAATCTCAATTTTAAACAACTTATGTTTCTGTCACAACATTTCAACAAATGCAGTATCTTGGACGCAGTCTAAACTTTGAGAACATTTTAACATTTAAAGTAAGTCATTCTTGTTTCTTCTGAGCATTTAACGAAGTACAAGAACCAACATGGCGTTATACGCCCACTTACTAGAAATATAAACGCTAAAGACACATAAATAAGAGACAATTAAGTAACAAAATATTTATTTTTACCTAAACGCCAACCCACCATACATAAAAGATTAAAAAAAAAAAACGGTAGAAAATTACATAAAAATCACAGATGATAGTTAAATGCTAGAGTTAAGACACTAACAGAATAGTAAAAGAAGGAATGTCTGATCTAAGCTGCCAAAAAGTTAATAGACATTAACTAGAACATTGCTAATTGATCCCGAGTATATTTTAACTTGTGCTACTCTATGATTATGATTTTATAAATAATAATAAAAAAAACAACTAATAATTTTTACAACAATAATAGTGAACAGACTTTAAAACAGATCAATGTTAGATATATAACTAAATAAAGGTAATTACATCATTATTGAGCAATAAGTCTTATACATGATACTTCTTTTATTTAAGATTTTTTTATTTCAAAAACTACATGATTTCATGTAATTAAGAAGTAAGATTGATGATTTTATACTAGAAATAACATTACCTATAGTAAGATTTTATAAGTTGCGTTTTTAACGCTTCATTACAAAAGTTTTAACATATTTGTTGCCATTGGAGTCACATTCAAATTGTTTCTATCACAACTCTCAATACCTTTTATAAATTTATTCACCTGCACCAAACATTTTATTTGTGGTATAACAATGTTAATGAAATTAAAATTATTTATCATTATAAAAAATTAAATTATAGTTCCAAAATATGTCTGGTTAAAGTAATGAATAATTAGTCTACAACATATCATTGCTTAAAAAAATAATAGCAAATTTATTTACCTGTCATAATACATTTTACGCCATATCTATCCCATTTTAATAATTTGGGCATATTTTTTCGACACTACCCAGTAACATTAATTTTAACGTATACTAACATTGCATTCAAACTATCATATCTATTTATAAAAATTATTTTAGTTAAAAAGGATACCAGGGCAATATCGGCAGGTTGTTTTAATCACAATAATATAAAAATAATATATTTAATATTATTAATTTACTACATTGTATTTCAAAAGAATATTGTATCCTTCGGCTTATTTTATTAAAAAAAAAAATTAAGTACACAATTTATCAGTAATGATCTTTTGCGACGTGGAAGAAATGAAACTTTGAAATTAAAGTTATATCAAACAAAAATCTTAAATAACAGTCTGCTAATATCTTTGAATAATAAAGAGAAATCAGCAAACGTATTTTTTTTTTATTTTTGTTCCATTAACATCATTAAAAAATGTCACATTAACATAACATTTAATTTCCTTGCCACAGCTCCCACTCACAGAATGTATCTAGTTGCAAAAGATCATTGTCGTACTACACTCAACAAATTATAAGTTAATTTTCAGTTTAAACTAACCCAAGCCATTGATTATATCACAAATTAATATTGGAATTTCTAAATCGAGGTAACAATTTCATGTCTAAACCGAATACATGAAAAATTTTCATACCATTCGATATAATAGGTATGAGCAGTACGGCACATATCGTGCACTCTGTCGCACGCGCATAGAGCCACTATTGTAATGTTGAACATTCGCTACCCGTGACGTAATAAAGTGTGCAAACGGGATGCCGCCTGTTTGCGCTCTCTGTCGCACTTACATACTTTACAGCAAGCGTAGTGACGCACCACTGTTACTTCGATATTTATATTAATAAAAAGTGAAGAATAAAACAAATAAATAAATATCTTCACGCCATTCACAATAGAGGTGTAGACAAATAAGTCGTTTCGACCCACTTTCCACCGAAGAATTTTGAGACAACGTGACGGGTGGTGAGCTCGTCGCCATCTTTATATCCAAGCCTAAATTGTACATAAGTTTTTAAAAAACCCATTGGTACGAGCCTTTTGGGTCGAACTCGAGTCTATTGACTAAAAATTCCGACCACCCAAGCACTCGACTAACGTAACTGACATATGACATATAATACACTGAATATGACAAATAAAAATTTAAAATAGACGATAATTAATCTTCGCCACGTACAATGTCTCCGCTAGCCTCATCCATACTAATTCTAACCCTTCATAACTAAACTACACCACGTCGATTAGCGTTTATCGATAGCTCACGTGCGTACCTCACTAGCGCACCGCAGTCGTGACGTCACGGGCAGCGAGCCCAACAACACTAGTGACGCGCCACGCACATCGTCCGTAGCTCTGCGTCAGAATATACGCATGGTATTCGCGCAGCCGTGGTTCATGCGGTACTGCACGTAGATCATGGCGGAGTTGTGCCAGTAGTAGAGAGCGGCCAGCACCAGCACGTGCCACCACTGGTGCGAGTGGCCGATGTAGTCCACCTTGCCCGGGAACCAGCGCTCCGGGACCTGACGGTTCATTAAAAATGTTATTGAATAATTACTTCGCACCATATAGAAAAGGGAGGCGAACGAGCAGGTGGCTCACGTGATGGTAAGTGATCACCGCCGCCCATGAACACCCGCAATACCAGAGGCATAGCAGATGCGTTGCCGGCCTTAGAGTGCCCCCCCCCAGAAATGGGGGGGGCACTCAAAACAAAGCATTCTCAAGCGAGCTTTGTAGAGTGTACTCGCTCGAGAATGGTGCGAAGTAATTATTCAATAACAACTTTACAATGAATTTCCGCAAAGAAACGCCTGAGTCAATTAACTATCAGATCATTAAAGATTTATATTTATTTATTATTTATTTCTCTTCACGCACAGTCCCTGGCGGGGTAGCCAGAGAGAACGGGTCGCCAAGTGACGCGATCCTTCCATACCTCTTTCGCTTCTTTCAAATTTATCAAATGAAAGATTTTAATTTCAAGACTGATGCCAAGTGTGTTACTTAAAAAATTATTGTAATATTTCTTGTAAATTTTCTACGTGCTTAGTTTCTGTTCTAATAAAAAAATACAATACTTTAAGACAGTGTAGGACTTTCGGGTGCCGTTATATGTTCGCTATTTAATTTTTATTCATTAGTGTTACTTATAAATTTAAATAATGTCCATGCTGAAATAGCTGCTACTAATAGTTTTAGAAGAGTCACCATAGCTGAGTGGTTTGGGTGATCGGAATTCAAATCCAGAGACTCAATTACGATCCCCAGGAGGAAAGCTCAATCGTATACTTTTATCACTAGCCGCTGAATTCCATTTGTGCCGAAAATAACTAACTCCTTTCAATACTACTGGTGTATCCTAACACTGCAAAATAACCTTAAGTGCCAGTTTCTCAAATGTCGCCACTAGATGGCGTTACTCATACTTATGAAATACGAAGAAAATAAGTGCATTTACCTTGAAAGCGTAAATCGCAAACGCCGTTCCGCTTATAACATACATGCCTATTACTCTGGGAAAGAACATCTGAAAATAATTACACAACATATTAAAAACATAAAATGTAGTTATACACTGTTGTATAAGTCTAAAGTCTAGGCTTCAAATATAATTTTGCTTATTTTACGGATCTTTTTGATCTTGCAGATTTGTTAATCAATAGTAAATAAATAAAAAAATAAATATCTTCACGCAATTTCCAATTTTCGAAATCCCGACCACCCAACCACACTGCCGTGACTATCGTGACGCGAACTTTACTATTGATAATTTAAAATACAATGAGTCACGATAGCCGAGTTTTGTGGTCGGAATTTCGAGACAAGAGACCCGAGTTCGATCCCCAGGTGGCAGGCTCGTATCAATGGGTTTTCCACAACTTGTGTACGAAATATCGTTGGCATGGACTTAAAGACGGCGGCGGGCTCACCACCTGTCACGTTGTCCCGAAACTCTTCGGTGGAAGGTGAGTTCGAAGGGACTTAACTGTCTATACTAGACCCTCTGTCTACCCCAGTATTGAGAATTGCGTGCAGATATTTATTTATTTAATAATTTTTACTGAGATAGGCTTCGCGCTGTCCGAGTCGAAGAAAGGTACTTCGAAAGGAATTAAGTGTCTAAACCTCTGTCTACCTTAATATTTAGAATATATTTATTTTATAATAATATTCATTTGTAGTATTTTTAGAACTAATTTTAATATTTTTTTATTGGATGAATAAGTAACTTGACTATCGTTATTTGTCACGATAGCAGAGTGGTTGGGTGATCGGAATTGTAGTCAAGAGAACCGAGTTCGATCCCCGGGGCTCGTACCAAAGGTTTTTGTCAAACACTTATGTACGATTTATATCGTTTACTTCGACATACAGGCGACGAAGTTGTCTACCACTGTATATATTAAATATTTTTTTGTGTTTAAGAGAACAAACCATCCATACCTGAACCATGGGGTTGTCAAATCCGCCCATGACATAGGTCCAATGTAAGGTAGGCAATACCCCGTACGCCGCCCATCCGATGAAGACGCACATCTTCACGGGGTAGGACACGTTGAAACGGGGAACCTGTAACGCCATCGCCACCGCGAAGATCACCGTCACCGTTGTCATGTAGAACGTCTTCAGCTCCTGCGGATATGGCGATAACTCTATACAATAATTGTAAACAGATACATACATAGATAGGGACATCACATACATGGCTCTGATACCAAAGTAAGTAGTAAAAGCACTTGTGTTATGGTCTCGGAAACAACAAAGGCACCACAAACAACTAACACGCGAAATATTATATTAATATTTAGAAAGTGTTTTCTACGTTGACCAGACCAATATTTTCACGCAGTTCTCAATACTGGGGGTAGACAGACATTTAGACAATTAAGTCATTTTTTGGGATAAGTTTAATAAGTTAAAATAACCCATTGGTACGAATCAACCTCCCGGGAATCGCACTCGGGTCTCTTAACTCTAATTCCGATCACGCAACAACTCTGATATCATCGTGACAACGGTGAAAGGTGGGTTGAAAGGAACTCTGTCTACCCCTGTATGGGGAATGGCGTGAAAATATTTTTTATAGCATTATATATTTATTCTACCTACCTATAATCTACCCCAGTACGCTAAATGCGTAAAGATATAAATAGAAAATTATAAATGAAGAATTCAATTAGACGCCCAGACTAAAGTAAATTCATATATATTTCGTATTTTCAATGCCTAAACAAATTATAAAGTTGTTTGGTATTTCCAACTATTATAAACTACAATTTCGAAATAACTACTAAAATATACTTCATTTATTTTGAACTCTGATTCAACATTGTAATTATACTGGCTTAATTACAAACACTGTAATTATGCTGGATCTATACACCTTTGAAAACAACACAATAATAATTAAAAAAAAAACATAAATAAGCAACACTGTTATTTGGGAACATGCATTACAGCATTACCCTTTTAACCAACCATGGTTAAAAGGGTAATGCTTACCCTACAGGTGACCTCAAAATCAGGTATCTTTCTCATATCTAGTTTGTTGGTAATAGCGTTTATAGGATATTATTATATAAAATAAATATATATTCACGCCATTAGCAATACAGGGTTAGGTGGAGGACTAAACAATAAAGTGGACATTTTTTAGGACAACGTGCCAGGTGGTGAGCCCGTCGCCGTCTTTATTTCCAAGCCAACGATATCGCACATAAGTTTTTGGAATAACCCATTGGTACGAGCTTTGCAGATCGAACTCGGATCTCTAGATTTGAATTCCGATCACCCAATCATTCGGCCTATAGATATTATTCAAAATGTGTCTTAATCAAATTCGTCAAGATAAGCTTTTTTGTCACCTCGGAGGTTAAAACGAATGTAACAGTTTTATTGGCAAGATACCGTGATACAAGGAAAACTTTAATTATTAATATATAGGTTTTTTTTCATTCATTATAACGATCAATACGATGACGACCTCCGTGAACGAGTGGCCTACACACCGGTCTTCATGATGTCGCCAGATCTGAGGCCCCGGGTTTGACTCCCGGGCGGGTCAATGTAGTAAACACTTTTTCTAAAATTTCTCGGCCCTAGATGTCTGTGTGACATTCGTTGTTTCTGATTCCACACTACCAGTGTTTAAACTGCTTACTTCGGAATCAGAACAACGTATGTGATGTTGTCCCTATATGTATGTATTTATTTAATTTATTTTTTAACTTTTAAAAGTCACGATAGCCAGTGGTCAGGAATACTCTTAATTCGAAATGCAGACCACCCTGGTCGGCATTTCGAGTTAAGAGACCCGAGTTCGATCTCCAGATGGCAGGCACGTACCAATGGGTTTTTCAAAAAAACTTATGTACGAAGTATATCGTTGGCTTTGACATAAAGACGTCGACGGGCTCACCACCAGTCACGTTGTCGCGAAAATATCTTCGGTGGAAGGTGGGTCGAAGGGACTTAATTGTCTAGACTAGACCTATGTCTACCCCTGTATTGGAAATTGCGTGAAGATATTTATTTCTAACCATAGAACATCTGTGGCAGGGCGTGTGGTTGAATTTAACCTTGCCCCAGTACCGTTTCAAGTTGAGACATATGTTGGTTGCACATATTTTTGTCTAAAGCATATTAATTGTGTATTGACGTCATCGTCGACACGTCCAGAAGGTCATTGACGTTCGTTTCGTAAGGTTAGGAACCGTCGACGACATTAACATTAACGCTAATTATTTATCTGTTTTAATTGTTTACGAACACACTGTATTATTAGTGGAATAAGCGAAGCGTTTATACGCCACCTTGAACGAAATAATATATTCAACAATAATAATTAAAAAAAACATAAATAAGCAACACTGTTATTTGGGAACATGCATTACAGCATTACCCTTTTAACCAACCATGGTTAAAAATGTAATGCTTACCTCACGGGTGACTCAGTATCTTTCTCAATCAAATCAGGTATCTTTCTCATACCTAGTTTTAATGTTAGTCATAGCGTTTATAAGATATTATTATATAAAATAAATATATCTTCACGCCATTAGCAATACTGTGGTAGATGGAGGTCTAGACAATAAAGTGAAGACATTTTTAGGACAACGTGCCAGGTGGTGAGCCCGTCGCCGTCTTTATTTCCAAGCCAACGATATCGCACATAAGTTTTTGGAATAACCCATTGGTACGAGCTTTGCAGATCGAACTCGGATCTCTAGATTTGAATTCCGATCACCCAATCATTCGGCCTATAGATATTATTCAAAATGTGTCTTAATCAAATTCGTCAAGATAAGCTTTTTTGTCACCTCGGAGGTTAAAACGAATGTAACAGTTTTATTGGCAAGATACCGTGATACAAGGAAAATTTTAATTATTAATATATAGGTTTTTTTTCATTCATTATAACGATCAATACGATGACGACCTCCGTGAACAGTGGCCTACACACCGGTCTTCATGATGTCGCCAGATCTGAGGCCCCAGGTTTGACTCCCGGGCGGGTCAATGTAGTAAACACTTTTCTAAAATTTCTCGGCCCTAGATGTCTGTGTGACATTCGTTGTTTCTGATTCCACACTACCAGTGTTTAAACTGCCGCGGAATCAGAACAACGTATGTGATGTTGTCCCTATATGTATGTATTTATTTAATTTATTTTTAACTTTTAAAAGTCACGATAGCCAGTGGTCAGGGTCTCTTAATTCGAAATGCAGACCACCCTGATTCCGGCATTTCCAGTGAGACCCGAGTTCGATCCGGTGGGGCTCGTGCCATTGGGTTTTCAACCAGCATGTAGGTATATAGTTGGCTTGGACATAAAGACGTCGACGGGCTCACCACCAGTCACGTTGTCCCGAAAACATCTGCGGTGGAAGGTGGGTCGAAGGGACTTAATTGTCTAGACTAGACCTCTGTCTACCCCTGTATTGGAAATTGCGTGAAGATATTTATTTCTAACCATAGAACATCTGTTGCAGGGCGTGTGGTTGAATTTAACCTTGCCCCAGTACCGTTTCAAGTTGAGACATATGTTGGTTGCACATATTTTTGTCTAAAGCATATTAATTGTGTATTGACGTCATCGTCGACACGTCCAGAAGGTCATTGACGTTCGTTTCGTAAGGTTAGGAACCGTCGACGGCATTAACATTAACGCTAATTATTTATCTTTTTTAATTGTTTACGAACACACTGTATTATTAGTGGAATAAGCGAAGCGTTTATACGCCACCTTGAACGAAATAATATAGTTAATTGACTCAGGCGTTACTTTGCGGAAATTTATTGTAAAGTTGTTATTGAAAAAATTACTTCGCAACCCTCCGCATGAAAATATAAAAAGGTATATGTTACCTGGTCCGAAGAGAAGAAGAGCACCACCCTCCCTCCCACAGACGCGTGCACTAATTCCACAGATGTGTGCACGCCAGGTACTACTCTAGCGAGTGGACATGAGAGTTCTCTGCGGTCGCTCATCGGCCAGAATCTCTACTCCTTGAGGATGCCTTGTTTTGAGGTGAAACACGTGTCGCGTTTTCGGTGGTGGTATATGTTACCTGGTTTGAGTGTAGTGGTGGTGGTGCATACAGTGGAATTAGTGCACATCTGTGGAATTATTGCACGCATCTGTGGAGGGAGGGTGGTGCTCTTCTTCTCTTCGGACCAGGTAACATATACCTTTTATATTTTCATGCGGAGGTTGCAATCTAATTTTTTCAATGACCAAAATAATATGTTAACAATAATAATTTGAAAATGTATAAACATACAAAGTTTACCGAAACAAACTAGGCACTTCGCCATTTTTAAAACTCAACCTTTTTTTTTTTTGTGGTATTTTAAAGGCCCTTGATATGTTTTGTTTTATTCCTAATTTTAAACCTTTGAAACGTGAATAAATTAGAAAAAGAGGGTATCATTTAAGTTTAAGAAACGTAAACGCCAGATGACCTTTTTATTATTAGGTCAGTGACGATACGAAAAGATATTATGTATATATGTACGTGTTTATGTTTACCAAGGAAATATAATTAAATTGATTGAGATTATCACGAAATGATAAAATAAAAGATCATTAAATAAGATTATACATTGGTAGAAGTACCTATTTTACGAAGCAGATTAGATTATGTGAGTTAAATAATATTATAACTAAAGAAATATCTGATTATAATCTTTATTACAGAAAATATTATATTCATATCTTTCAAAATACATAGTACCCAATTTTATAATGAAATGGCGAGCTCGGTAGACGTAGTCCTGCCTTGGAATTAATAAAAATACGTGATAACATTATCCAATTTAATAATATTAAACTATTCTATAAAAATATCTTCGGTGGAAGGTGGGTCGAAGGGACTTAATTGTCTAGACTAGACCTCTGTCTACCCCTGTATTGGAAATTGCGTGAAGATATTTATTTCTAACCATAGAACATCTGTTGCAGGGCGTGTGGTTGAATTTAACCTTGCCCCAGTACCGTTTTCAAGTTGAGACATATGTTGGTTGCACATATTTTGTCTAAAGCATATTAATTGTGTATTGACGTCATCGTCGACACGTCCAGAAGGTCATTGACGTTCGTTTCGTAAGGTTAGGAACCGTCGACGGCATTAACATTAACGCTAATTATTTATCTTTTTAATTGTTTACGAACACACTGTATTATTAGTGGAATAAGCGAAGCGTTCTCGCCACCTTGAACGAAATAATATAGTTAATTGACTCAGGCGTTACTTTGCGATTTATTGTAAAGTTGTTATTGAAAAATTGCCCCATGACCCTCCGCATGAAAATATAAAAGGTATATGTTACCTGGTCCGAAGAAGAAGAGCACCACCCTCCCTCCCACAGACGCGTGCACTAATTCCCACAGATGTGTGCGCGCGAGTACCTCTAGCAGTAGACGCAGGTTCTGCAGTCGCTCATCGTAAGTCTACTCGCTTGAGGATGCCTTGTTTTGAGAATTGAAACACGTGTCGCGTTTTCGGTGGTGGTATATGTTACCTGGTTTGAGTGTAGTGGTGGTGGTGCATACAGTGGAATTAGTGCACACATCTGTGGAATTATTGCACGCATCTGTGGGAGGGAGGGTGGTGCTCTTCTTCTCTTCGGACCAGGTAACATATACCTTTTATATTTTTCATGGAGGGATTTGATAATTTTCAATAACCCAACTTTGAAATAATATATTCAACAATAATAATTTGAAAAATGTATAAACATACAAAGTTTACCGAAACAAACTAGGCACTTCGCCATTTTTAAAACTCAACCTTTTTTTTTGTGGTATTTTAAAGGCCCTTGATATGTTTTGTTTTATTACTTTACTTCTGCATACCAGCCAGTTATCCCAATGGTGGACATAGGGGTTAAGTTACAAAAGTTTCGTTTGTCGTTTAATATTCGCAAATACTTCCATCACCAGGTGTCCTTCTTTAATAGAATGTAGGCATATAGGTTATATAAATTTTTACGGTAATGAGTTACGCGCTATGCTCTACCGAGTTACGTGTTAGATCTTTGACCAATTTCTCCCTCTCCCTCCCTTTCCTTCCCTCTCTCTCTCTCTCTCTCTCTCTCTCTCTCTCTCTCTCTCTCTCTCTCTCTCTCTCTCTCTCTGACTAAGGATAGTTGTAATAGCAGGATAGGAAGGACATGGACCCACTTTTTACTATTATTATTTTAAAGTTAATCTACATTTTGCTTAACTATATCCACTGGGGTATATTTACCTCTACAAAGTGTTTTTTTAACTTTTAAAAGTCACGATAGCCGAGTGGTCGGGGTCTCTTAATTCGAAATGCAGACCACCCTGGTCGGCATTTCGAATTAAGAGACCCGAGTTCGATCCGGTGGGAGGCTCGTGCCATTGGGTTTTTCAATAACTTATGTATGAAGTATATAGTTGGCTTGGACATAAAGACGTCGACGGGCTCACCACCAGTCACGTTGTCCCGAAAACATCTGCGGTGGAAGGTGGGTCGAAGGGACTTAATTGTCTAGACTAGACCTCTGTCTACCCCTGTATTGGGAATTGCGTGAAGATATTTATTTATTTTATTTATATGGAAAGTACAATAGCGTCTAGACTAGACCTCTGTCTACCCCTGTATTGGGAATTGCGTGAAGATATTTATTTTATTTATTTTATTTATATGGAAAGTACAATAGCGTCTAGACTAGACCTCTGTCTACCCCTGTATTGGGAATTGCGTGAAGATATTTATTTATTTTATTTATATGGAAAGTACAATAGCGTCTAGACTAGACCTCTGTCTACCCCTGTATTGGGAATTGCGTGAAGATATTTATTTATTTTATTTATATGGAAAGTACAATAGCGTCTAGACTAGACCTCTGTCTACCCCTGTATTGGGAATTGCGTGAAGATATTTATTTATTTTATTTATATGGAAAGTACAATAGCGTCTAGACTAGACCTCTGTCTACCCCTGTATTGGGAATTGCGTGAAGATATTTATTTTATTTTATTTATTTTATTTATATGGAAAGTACAATAGCGTCTAGACTAGACCTCTGTCTACCCCTGTATTGGGAATTGCGTGAAGATATTTATTTTATTTATTTTATTTATATGGAAAGTACAATAGCGTCTAGACTAGACCTCTGTCTACCCCTGTATTGGGAATTGCGTGAAGATATTTATTTATTTTATTTATATGGAAAGTACAATAGCGTCTAGACTAGACCTCTGTCTACCCCTGTATTGGGAATTGCGTGAAGATATTTATTTTATTTTATTTTATTTTATTTTATTTTATTTTATTTTATTTTATTTATTTTATTTATATGGAAAGTACAATAGCGTCTAGACTAGACCTCTGTCTACCCCTGTATTGGGAATTGCGTGAAGATATTTATTTATTTTATTTATATGGAAAGTACAATAGCGTCTAGACTAGACCTCTGTCTACCCCTGTATTGGGAATTGCGTGAAGATATTTATTTTATTTATTTTATTTATATGGAAAGTACAATAGCGTCTAGACTAGACCTCTGTCTACCCCTGTATTGGGAATTGCGTGAAGATATTTATTTATTTTATTTATATGGAAAGTACAATAGCGTCTAGACTAGACCTCTGTCTACCCCTGTATTGGGAATTGCGTGAAGATATTTATTTATTTTATTTATATGGAAAGTACAATAGCGTCTAGACTAGACCTCTGTCTACCCTGTATTGGGGTGCGAGAAGATATTTATTTTATTTATTTTATTTATATGGAAAGTACAATAGCGTCTAGACTAGACCTCTGTCTACCCTGTATTGGGGTGCGAGAAGATATTTATTTATTTTATTTATATGGAAAGTACAATAGCGTCTAGACTAGACCTCTGTCTACCCTGTATTGGGGTGCGAGAAGATATTTATTTATTTTATTTATATGGAAAGTACAATAGCGTCTAGACTAGACCTCTGTCTACCCTGTATTGGGGTGCGAGAAGATATTTATTTATTTTATTTATATGGAAAGTACAATAGCGTCTAGACTAGACCTCTGTCTACCCTGTATTGGGGTGCGAGAAGATATTTATTTATTTTATTTATATGGAAAGTACAATAGCGTCTAGACTAGACCTCTGTCTACCCTGTATTGGAAATTGCGTGAAGATATTTATTTATTTTATTTATATGGAAAGTACAATAGCGTCTAGACTAGACCTCTGTCTACCCTGTATTGGGGTGCGAGAAGATATTTATTTATTTTATTTATATGGAAAGTACAATAGCGTCTAGACTAGACCTCTGTCTACCCTGTATTGGGGTGCGAGAAGATATTTATTTATTTTATTTATATGGAAAGTACAATAGCGTCTAGACTAGACCTCTGTCTACCCTGTATTGGGGTGCGAGAAGATATTTATTTATTTTATTTATATGGAAAGTACAATAGCGTCTAGACTAGACCTCTGTCTACCCTGTATTGGGGTGCGAGAAGATATTTATTTATTTTATTTATATGGAAAGTACAATAGCGTCTAGACTAGACCTCTGTCTACCCTGTATTGGAAATTGCGTGAAGATATTTATTTATTTTATTTATATGGAAAGTACAATAGCGTCTAGACTAGACCTCTGTCTACCCTGTATTGGGGTGCGAGAAGATATTTATTTATTTTATTTATATGGAAAGTACAATAGCGTCTAGACTAGACCTCTGTCTACCCTGTATTGGGGTGCGAGAAGATATTATATTCATATCTTTCAAAATACATAGTACCCAATTTTATAATGAAATGGCGAGCTCGGTAGACGTAGTCCTGCCTTGGAATTAATAAAAATACGTGATAACATTATCCAATTTAATAATATTAAACTATTCTATAAAAATATCTTCACTGTTCTATTAAGCTTCCTATTTGAATGTGCGTTTTGCTGGCGTTTGTTTGGCGTGTCAAAACGCCAGCAAAATTAAAAAAACTTAATATCGATTAGATAGTCTCAGCACTATTTCAGCACATTTAAAAAACTTAATACATTCACACTCAGCACATTTAAAAAACTTAATACCGATTAGATAGTCTCAGCACTATTTCAGCACATTTAAAAAACTTAATATCGATTAGATAGTCTCGGAATTCATTGTGAGCAATAACGTGACACTAGAGAATTATATATTATAGATGTTCTCATTTCTTTCTAATCTTTGACCAATTTCTCCCTCTCCCTCTCCCTCCCTTTCCTTCCTCTCTCTCTCTCTCTCTCTCTCTCTCTCTCTCTCTGACTAAGGATAGTTGTAATAGCAGGATAGGAAGGACATGGACCCACTTTTTACTATTATTATTTTAAAGTTAATCTACATTTTGCTTAACTATATCCACTGGGGTATATTTACCTCTACAAAGTGTTTTTTTTTAACTTTTGTTTTATTCCTAATTTTAAACCTTTGAAACGTGAATAAATTAGAAAAAGAGGGTATCATTTAAGTTTAAGAAACGTAAACGCCAGATGACCTTGTTTATTATTAGGTCAGTGACGATACGAAAAGATATTATGTATATATGTACGTGTTTATGTTTACCAAGGAAATATAATTAAATTGATTGAGATTATCACGAAATGATAAAATAAAAGATCATTAAATAAGATTATACATTGGTAGAAGTACCTATTTTACGAAGCAGATTAGATTATGTGAGTTAAATAATATTATAACTAAAGAAATATCTGATTATAATCTTTATTACAGAAAATATTATATTCATATCTTTCAAAATACATAGTACCCAATTTTATAATGAAATGGCGAGCTCGGTAGACGTAGTCCTGCCTTGGAATTAATAAAAAATACGTGATAACATTATCCAATTTAATAATATTAAACTATTCTATAAAAATATCTTCACTGTTCTATTAAGCTTCCTATTTGAATGTGCGTTTTGCTGGCGTTTGTTTGGCGTGTCAAAACGCCAGCAAAATTAAAAAAACTTAATACCGATTAGATAGTCTCAGCACTATTTCAGCACATTTAAAAAAAATTAATACATTCACACTCAGCACATTTAAAAAAACTTAATATCGATTAGATAGTCTCGGAATTCATTGTGAGCAATAACGTGACACTAGAGAATTATATATTATAGATGTTCTCATTTCTTTCTAATCCTTTGACCAATTTCTCCCTCTCCCTCTCCCTCCCTTTCCTTCCTCTCTCTCTCTCTCTCTCTCTCTCTCTCTCTCTCTCTCTCTCTCTCTCTCTCTCTCTCTCTCTCTCTCTCTCTCTCTCTCTCTCTCTCTCTCTCTCTCTCTCTCTCTCTCTCTCTCTCTCTCTCTCTCTCTCTCTCTCTCTCTCTCTCTCTCTCTCTCTCTCTCTCTCTCTCTCTCTCTCTCTCTCTCTCTCTCTCTCTCTCTCTCTCTCTCTCTCTCTCTCTCTCTCTCTCTCTCTCTCTCTCTCTCTCTCTCTCTCTCTCTCTCTCTCTCTCTCTCTCTCTCTCTCTCTCTCTCTCTCTCTCTCTCTCTCTCTCTCTCTCTCTCTCTCTCTCTCTCTCTCTCTCTCTCTCTCTCTCTCTCTCTCTCTCTCTCTCTCTCTCTCTCTCTCTCTCTCTCTCTCTCTCTCTCTCTCTCTCTCTCTCTCTCTCTCTCTCTCTCTCTCTCTCTCTCTCTCTCTCTCTCTCTCTCTCTCTCTCTCTCTCTCTCTCTCTCTCTCTCTCTCTCTCTCTCTCTCTCTCTCTCTCTCTCTCTCTCTCTCTCTCTCTCTCTCTCTCTCTCTCTCTCTCTCTCTCTCTCTCTCTCTCTCTCTCTCTCTCTCTCTCTCTCTCTCTCTCTCTCTCTCTCTCTCTCTCTCTCTCTCTCTCTCTCTCTCTCTCTCTCTCTCTCTCTCTCTCTCTCTCTCTCTCTCTCTCTCTCTCTCTCTCTCTCTCTCTCTCTCTCTCTCTCTCTCTCTCTCTCTCTCTCTCTCTCTCTCTCTCTCTCTCTCTCTCTCTCTCTCTCTCTCTCTCTCTCTCTCTCTCTCTCTCTCTCTCTCTCTCTCTCTCTCTCTCTCTCTCTCTCTCTCTCTCTCTCTCTCTCTCTCTCTCTCTCTCTCTCTCTCTCTCTCTCTCTCTCTCTCTCTCTCTCTCTCTCTCTCTCTCTCTCTCTCTCTCTCTCTCTCTCTCTCTCTCTCTCTCTCTCTCTCTCTCTCTCTCTCTCTCTCTCTCTCTCTCTCTCTCTCTCTCTCTCTCTCTCTCTCTCTCTCTCTCTCTCTCTCTCTCTCTCTCTCTCTCTCTCTCTCTCTCTCTCTCTCTCTCTCTCTCTCTCTCTCTCTCTCTCTCTCTCTCTCTCTCTCTCTCTCTCTCTCTCTCTCTCTCTCTCTCTCTCTCTCTCTCTCTCTCTCTCTCTCTCTCTCTCTCTCTCTCTCTCTCTCTCTCTCTCTCTCTCTCTCTCTCTCTCTCTCTCTCTCTCTCTCTCTCTCTCTCTCTCTCTCTCTCTCTCTCTCTCTCTCTCTCTCTCTCTCTCTCTCTCTCTCTCTCTCTCTCTCTCTCTCTCTCTCTCTCTCTCTCTCTCTCTCTCTCTCTCTCTCTCTCTCTCTCTCTCTCTCTCTCTCTCTCTCTCTCTCTCTCTCTCTCTCTCTCTCTCTCTCTCTCTCTCTCTCTCTCTCTCTCTCTCTCTCTCTCTCTCTCTCTCTCTCTCTCTCTCTCTCTCTCTCTCTCTCTCTCTCTCTCTCTCTCTCTCTCTCTCTCTCTCTCTCTCTCTCTCTCTCTCTCTCTCTCTCTCTCTCTCTCTCTCTCTCTCTCTCTCTCTCTCTCTCTCTCTCTCTCTCTCTCTCTCTCTCTCTCTCTCTCTCTCTCTCTCTCTCTCTCTCTCTCTCTCTCTCTCTCTCTCTCTCTCTCTCTCTCTCTCTCTCTCTCTCTCTCTCTCTCTCTCTCTCTCTCTCTCTCTCTCTCTCTCTCTCTCTCTCTCTCTCTCTCTCTCTCTCTCTCTCTCTCTCTCTCTCTCTCTCTCTCTCTCTCTCTCTCTCTCTCTCTCTCTCTCTCTCTCTCTCTCTCTCTCTCTCTCTCTCTCTCTCTCTCTCTCTCTCTCTCTCTCTCTCTCTCTCCTTTGACCAACATACATACATAGATAGATACATATTGGATATATATGGAAAGTACAATAGCGTCTAGACTAGACCTATATCTACCCTGTATAGGGATATATAGCGTGAAGATATTTATTTTCATTTATTAATGATAGTAATATATTTCTGAAATATAGTATAATTACGTCCCGATACGATGGATATGAATGTTTGGACTCTGGTCATAGATATTTTATATGTATATATGAATATTTATCTATGTAAATATATATGTATGTATATTTTACCGTTAGCTTGAACATGTTGCAAATAAGCTACGGTTGAAAAAAGGTCGAAAGGACTTCATTGTCTAGACCTCTGCCTACTCCGGTAAGGAAATTTCGCAGATATAACATATGTTATACATAATATGATAGTTTTTTATTCATATTTACGAATAGCATACGACCGAATTCGAAAAAAGAATGTGTAAAGGGAAAGCTTTCACTTGAGCCGAGACCGCATCAGATAACTTTTACTTCTTGATCACACGCGATGTGAAATTACAACCTACATCACAAAATTCGCATCAATCTGTAAAACGCAAAACCTTATTTTTGATTCGAGTTTATTAAATAAATAAAGACTTTCTCGTCTCCGCCACTTGTACAGTGGATGGTTTTATTGTTTATATCGCTTTGAAATGGTAAATTTATGCGATGGATCAAATTATAAAACAGAACAATAAAGAACTTCCGCTAATGAATATAAAATATTTTTTATGACAATTATAATTATTGTTATTTCCTCTCATCTTCACCTTTGATGAATGTAAAATAAGAAAGATTTTATATATGCCGTCGGGTTAAATTACGGGAAGAGTACATGAGTTTAAGATGGAAATAATAAACTGTCAAAAAATTGGAGTTTTCCGATAAAATGACCTGAACATAGGTACATATAGTAAAGGTGAGAAAAAATACACTTACATGTTTTTACGGCCTCCTTAAGTCCACTGAAGGACATAGGCCTCTCCCATAGGAATTATTTGCTATAATCGCCACGCTTGGCAAGCGGATTGGCGATCGCAGTACCAGACCACTCGCACCTCAGACGCTGCTGCCCATCTTCGGTCTGATTATTTTGGTCGGATATTCAAGGCTGTCTCCTTTAGTCGCCTCTTACGACACCCACGGGAAGAAAGGGAGTGGCAATATTCTTACGCCGTTACGACACGATAAAAAAAACGTTTTATTCAAAATTAATACGTTTAAATTAAAAATTAATACGTTTTATTCAAAATTAATACGTTTAAATTAAAATTAATACGTTTTATTCAAAATTAATACGTTTTATTCAAAATTAATACGTTTTATTCAAAATTAATACGTTTTATTCAAAATTAATACGTTTAAATTAAAATTAATACGTTTTATTCAAAATTAATACGTTTAAATTAAAATTAATACGTTTAAATTAAAATTAATACGTTTTATTCAAAATTAATACGTTTTATTCAAAATTAATACGTTTAAATTAAAAATTAATACGTTTTATTCAAATATTGCAATACGGAAATTAAAGTCGGCATAAATTATATCTAAATCACTAACCAAAAAAAAAACATTAAAAATGACCGTGAAAAAGTCGCTGCTAAAATGAACTGTATCTCAACCGGATTGTAATCAAAATTGCATGCAACATAAACAATAACAACACGATGAAGTTTCTAAATTATAAAATTATACTTACATGGTGGCACCAGAATGCGTAGTAGACACCGGAAGTATAAATGGCGAGCAACGAAAGAGCTATACCGAAGAGGTCGTACATCAGGAAAGTGTTGTAATCGGTCTCAGATCGACATGAGAACGTATGATACAAAGCCGACAGCGCCATGCAAACCTGAAAAAAATAATAAAATAAAGAAAACCCATGTCTGTATACATGTACGCGTAAGTACAACTAAATAAATAAAGACTTTCTCGTCTCCGCCACTTGTACAGTGGATGGTTTTATTGTTTATATCGCTTTGAAATGGTAAATTTATGCGATGGATCAAATTATAAAACAGAACAATAAAGAACTTCCGCTAATGAATATAAAATATTTTTTATGACAATTATAATTATTGTTATTTCCTCTCATCTTCACCTTTGATGAATGTAAAATAAGAACCTCAGATTGCCATCGGACGGTAGCAATCAGGTTGTCTCAAATGACGTAATGTTGGTATTATCAACTGGATGCGACTAATAGTAAAAGAAGTAATAAATATTAAAACAATTATGCTCGTGAGAATTCGCATGATATCTTGAAATTCGAATCAAGGCACTAAAAGTCATAGTGTATGAACAACCTTTACAACGTACAACCTTACAGGTCGTAATGTAGTAACATAGTGTAATTAAGCTAGAGTTCATTGACATGATATTTTGTTATTGCTAGTTAGCAAATATGAATAGGAAAGGATCAAATATATTTAAAAATTCTCCTGAGAACTTTTTATTAAGATACACTATTTGCTGGAGGAAAGTGAAAATTCGAATAATCTAAATTAAAGGAACATTTTATTAAATTTCAACTGACACGGGCGAGTTCGAACCCGAGACCATTGCCATACCGTGGCAACGCTCCTACCTACTTCGGACCGTCAATTTAACCAAATATGTCCCAAGACCTGGCGCGAGCTCCGTCATTAGTGCAATTACAGTAGCTTTGAACTTACTAAACTAGAAAGAAAAAACAGAAAAAAATATATCCTCATGCCATTCCTAATATAGGGATACAGAGGACTAGACAATTAAGTCCTTTCAACCCACCGTCGACCACATTTTTTGGGCCAAAGAGTTAGGTGAGGTTATGTGAAGCCAACGATATAAATCGTACAAATGCTTTTTTTAAAAACCCTTACGCACCTGCCTGGCGACATACCTGGCTACTGAACTCGGGTCTCTTGACTCGAATTCCGATCACCCATTCACACGGCAATCATGTCTATTCGGAACACAGAAAATAATAGTAACTAATAAGTATCTAGTTGCGAAACTCCATTGACGAAACTGTCAGTTCGACAACTATGTTGAAATGTGTGAAAGTAAGCACAATAGATGTGCGTGTTAAATAATTTAAGTATCATCTCAGTTACCACGAGAATGTCATGAAATAACACTTACAATGAGAAGAAAGTTTTAGTAAATGCTATTTATTATGTGTTATAAATTTCTATGACTTTATCAGAAAGAAAGAGGAGAAAAAAATAATAAAATAAAGGAAAATCATGTCTGTATACATGTACGCGTAAGAAGTTACAAAACAACTAAGTAAAAATTTATTAGAAAATTTAATATAAAAGCCGCAAAATAGTTTAAAACGCATTTATTTTTTAAAACTTATTTTAAAGTGAAAAAGGCGCGCAGCTAGAGGTACAGCGATAGGCTCACCACCTGTCACGTTATCACGAATAAGCGTATGCCTACCCCAAAGATAGGAAATTGTCGAAAGGTCGTATTGCCGTGAGGGACTTTGCTCGCCAAGCTCTAGGACTAACCTTCTATTAAACTGCTATCTAACTGCATGAAAAATGTAGGACTACATTGCGTCATATTCCTTCATATTTATCGTTGGCCTGGACATAAAGACGGCGACGGGCTCAGCAACTGACACGTAGACCCAAAAATGTCTTTGGTGGAAGGTGGGTCGAAGGGACTATAGATGGAGACGACCTTAAATTAGACACCATTACGACACTAAAAACGCAAATTTATGTAGTTTATTTTATAATCTAAGAACGTGTGAACTACTTTATTAAAATGCAAAAACATTTAAATCATTTAAGGCATTATGTAATTATAGTTGTTTAAATAAAAATAATTATGCAACTGTACACTTCAAAGAAGTTTTTAGTTTTGCAATATAGTGCCAAAGAGTAGAAACAACACCAAAATAGGTAACAGGTCATTAAGCACATTCCTTACAAGTACTCCAGCGACATTGAATTCTATGGGTTATATAACGCCGTTTTCTAGAGCTAGAATTTCTCGATAGCCTTAAAGCATTCTACGTTACACAAATTACTACAAACATGCTGATGTCTACATAATAGATTCGTTAAGGTTTATAAATTACTAAATGATCATTTGTAACGGATCTGGTCATCGCAGAGAGTTTACCGTAGTAATTTTTAAAAAATGCTATTTTAAACACTAGTCAAGAGACCAATTGGCGTGGAGTATGTATTTAATATTGCGGTTTATCTTTAGGTTATAAAAAAAATTCCGGATAAATTGGACGATTGCAGAACATTAGGTGTTCTGCAATCCACCAGAATGTCTAACACCTTCGGGGAGCACCCTTTAAATATGTTTAGTATTTTCTTATTTATTAAGTATCGTCCCGAAAATATCTTCGATGGAAGGTGAGTCGAAGGGACTTAATTGTCTAGACTAGACCTATATCTACCCCTGTATAGGGATATATAGCGTGAAGATATTTATATTAATTTATATTTTTCTTTTTTTTTTTCTTTGACATATTGCAAATTAGAACCTCAGATTGCCATCGGACGGTAGCAATCAGATTTTCTCAAATGACGTAATGTTGGTATTATCAACTGGATGCGACTAATAGTGAAATAAGTAATAAATATTAAAACAATTATGCTCGTGAGAATTCGCATGATATCTTGAAATTCGAATCCAAGGCACTAAAAGTCATAGTGTATGAACAACCTTTACAACGTACAACCTTACAGGTCGTAATGTAGTAACATAGTGTAATTAGAAAGCTAGAGTTCATTGACATGATATTTTGTTATTGCTAGTTAGCAAATATGAATAGGAAAGGATCAAATATATTTAAAAATTCTCCTGAGAACTTTTTTTATTAAGATACACTATTTGCTGGAGGAAAGTGAAAATTCGAGTAATCTAAATTAAAGGGAACATTTTATTAAATTTCAACCGACACGGGCGGGATTCGAACCCGAGACCATTGCCATACCGTGGCAACGCTCCTACCTACTTCGGACCGTCAATTTAACCAAATATGTCCCAAGACCTGGCGCGAGCTCCGTCATTAGTGCAATTACAGTAGCTTTGAACTTACTAAACTAGAAAGAAAAAACAGAAAAAAATATATCTTCATGCCATTCCTAATATAGGGATACAGAGGACTAGACAATTAAGTCCTTTCAACCCACCGTCGACTACATTTTTTGGGCCAAAGATTTAGGTGAGGTTATGTGAAGCCAACGATATAAATCGTACAAATGCTTTTTTTAAAAACCCTTACGCACCAGCCTGGCGACATACCTGGCGACTGAACTCGGGTCTCTTGACTCGAATTCCGATCACCCATTCACGCGGCAATCATGTCTATTCGGAACACAGAAAATAATAGTAAGTAATAAGTATCTAGTTGCGAAACTACATTGACGAATGTGTCAGTTCGACAACTATGTTGAAATGTGTGAAAGTAAGCTCAATAGATGTGCGTGTTAAATAATTTAAGTATCATCTCAGTTACCACGAGAATGTCATGAAATAACACTTACAATGAGAAGAAAGTTTTAGTAAATGCTATTTATTATGTGTTATAAATTTCTATGACTTTATCAGAAAGAAAGAAGGAGAAAAAATAGTGCTTCTTTTCACGATATATCTCCTCGATCATCACTCAGAAATATATTCTTTCCTTAATTTGTGGATTTAACTAAAATACATTCTTCTTCTAAAATATTTACTTAATAATCAATGTCAAACGACAGCGATGCGTGGCCGTGTTAGAAAATCGTAATCGCCTCCAGCTATTTGATTCTTCTTAGAACATAATTAATCCACCTAAATTGTCCGGAGAAATGAGAATGAAATGAAGCGAAACGTCGTGATCTCAGCTCGCCACAGACAAGTAACGAGTAAAAGTTGCATAAACACAATGAACGAATTGCTTACAGTTATCAACGGTATTTACCGACGCTCTTTTTTTCCAATTTAAAGAACTTTTTAAAATATTTACAGTTGAATATGCGTTCAAGTTTTTAAATTCGATTGAAATTATCTGAAGCAATCCGGCATTTTTTTCGTTTTAGATTCGAATGAAATTAAATAATAACTACTTAATATTTCTCATTTGCCTTTAATGTGAACTATCAGTCTTTTTGGGAGCTATTACAGATGCTAATACAAGAGAAGTTCAGAGATAATATTAGGTGCGAGGTGTTTGATACTGCGTTCGTCAATCCGTTTGCCAAACTTGACGATTACGGCAACCTCTGGCAGTGGACTTTTACAATCTGTTATGATAATCCATGTAATTTAAATAACTGAGTAACATCTACCCTTAAATTGTTGAAACTTTGAAAAATTTATTTGATATTGGGAGCATGTTCTTGTGGTAGAGTCTTTTTCTACCAAGAAGTCGTCTTGGTTAATACATACCGCACATTTCTATGCCTCTGCCAAAGCAATTTAGCCCACGAGCGCGACATCAAATATGTAATCTATTCGAACAAAATCGTGGGCAGGCGCATGACTGCAGTACATACAGGTGGATTGTAAGCTCAATTTACACCCCTATCCAGTCTGCAATTTAAAACGGCAACATTCCAATGCCGTTGAGGATATTTTAAAAAAGAAAAGCCACGTTACAGTTCAAAAACCTTACGGAATTCAATCGTACATAGCTCGTTCAAAAATCTTCAGCGATTTGCAAAAAAAAAGTTGCCAATTTCTGTTTCACATTTTAACTTTCACTAAAACAGTTGAGAATCGGGTCAGTTATTTGCGCGTACTTTCGAGCGGCCCGCCAATGGTGCAGCACACTTCATATTTCGTAATGCAACTCAAGGAAATTATGAGCGACGTTGCCGAACTCAACGATAGAGAAATCATGTCCATACATAGGTTTGACGTGTTGTGGTATTTGCGAGTGATAGTTTTAATCTCTTAGATTGCCCTAAAGAAGGCGTACAGTGGGGCAATAAGTCCTTATACTTACGTACGTCGTACGTAACGTAACGGGATATGTAATAAAATTTTAATTATTTAAAACCTCTAGTATGAAATTTTAATAAGCCACTGGTAGAGACAGTGCTAATATCTTCACAATTACTTAACAATGTAAAATAAATAAATATCTTGACGCCATTATTCCCAATACAGGGATAGACAGAGGTCTAGTCTAGACAATTAAGTCTCTTTGACCCACCTCCCACGGAAGATATTTTCGGGACAGGTGGTGAGCCCGACGCCGTCTTTATGTCTAAGCCCACGATATAATTCGTACATAAGTTTTTGAAAAACCCAATGGTACGAGCCTGCCACCTGGGGATCGAACTCGGGTCACTTGACTCGAAATTCCGACCACCTAACCACTCGGCTATCGAGACTTAACAATGTAAAATAAATAAATATCTTCACGCAATTCTCATTACAGGGGTAGACAGAGGTCGAGTCTAGACAATTAAGTCCCTTTGACCACCTTCCACTGAAGATATTTTCGGGACAACGTGACAGGTGGTGAGCCCGTCGCCATCTTTATGTCCAAGGCCACGGTATAATTCGTACATAAGTTTTTGAAAAACCCTAGTACGAGCCTAACACCTGGGGATAGAACTCTGGTCTCTCGACTCGAAATTCCGACCACCCAACCACTCAGCTATCGTGACTATTTTATTAATCAATTCATTCAGAAATATATTATATAACTATACGATTAACATTTATTTGACAAATAAAATACTTAATTAAATAGTATATACGTAACATATACAAAATAGAGCCCTGTCTTATTTTTTTACAGTAAAAATAAGTGCCAACTTATTTTCCAATACTAATAATGTAACATTTGCCTATGACTACGAGCATTGACCTTTAGGGAAGAAAACCGTGATCTTTCACATCAGAGTCACGATGGCCGAGTGGTTGGGTGAACGGAATTCGTGTCATGATACCCGTGTTCAATCCCCAGGTGGCAAGTATTGTACCAATGGGTTTTTCAAAATATATACGATTTATATCGTTAGACTTGGACATGAAAATGGCGACTCACTACCCGTCACGTTGACCTGAAAATGTTTTCGGTGAGATGAGGGTCGAAACGACATAACTGTCTACACCTCTGTCTACCCCTGTATTGGGAATTGCGTGAAAATATTTATTTATTTATAAATAAAGAGTAAAGA
The DNA here is from genome assembly GCA_029286605.1 of Sericinus montela. Lineage (NCBI taxonomy): Eukaryota > Metazoa > Arthropoda > Insecta > Lepidoptera > Papilionidae > Sericinus > Sericinus montela. The sequence continues at coordinate 1,224,541 of JAGSMR010000011.1, forward strand.
TGAAAAAGATTTCATATAGATTCGCAGGTAACAACATTTTCAACAGTATAGCATTAAGACTACGTATAGTACTTTCTAAACCTACATGAATTGCACCTCTTGATGATATTTTCTAAATCTGTTCGCCAGTCGTAACAGTTTTAGTTTTCTATTTAAATATAATTTGAAATTTGGAGCCCCACATCCACCACGTTATCCTCACGAGCCACACGTTTTCCCCACGCACAAAGTGAAGGAATAATAGTAATTGTTTATTGTTCCAAACATAAGTACAGCTCAATATTAACCCTGGCTTCTTTACTGGGAGTAGGCTGTGTTTCAGGAGCCAGGAATGAACAAACAAACAACAAAATATACTCACCAGAAAACAAGAGAAAAGGATTGCTGCCACCGTCTTATCTGTTAATGTGGCGTGAATGTTTATGATGGCGAGGTCGTTGATCGTCAAAAAGAGTAGGAGAAAGAAACCGAATATATGTGTCCATATGTTCATAGTTTCATTCGTCCACCAGAATATGCTGAAACAAAATTATTAGATTAGTATAAAAGACGGCGTCAAGCTCACCACCTGTCACGTTGTCCCGAAAATATCTTCGGTGGAAGGTGGGTCAAAGGGACTTAATTGTCTAGACTTGACCTCTGTCTACCCTGATATTGGGAATGGCTTGAAATATTTTTATTTAAGTCACGATAGCCGAGTTGTTGGGTGGTCGGAATTTCGAGTCGAGAGACCAGAGTTCGATCCCCAGGTGGCAAGTATTGTACCAATGGGTTTTTCAAAATATATACGATTTATATCGTTAGACTTGGACATGAAAATGGCGACTCACTACCCGTCACGTTGACCTGAAAATGTTTTCGGTGAGATGAGGGTCGAAACGACATAACTGTCTACACCTCTGTCTACCCTGATATTGGGAATGGCTTGAAATATTTTTATTTAAGTCACGATAGCCGAGTTGTTGGGTGGTCGGAATTTCGAGTCGAGAGACCCGAGTTCGATCCCCAGGTGGCAGTACCAATGAGTTTTTCAAAAACTTATGTACGAATTTCATCGTTGGCTTGGACATAAGGGCGGCGACAGGCTCACCACCTGTCACGTTGTCCCGAAAATATCTTCGGTGGAAGGTGGGTCAAAGGGACTTAATTGTCTAGACTTGACCTCTGTCTACCCCTGTATTGGGAATTGCGTGAAAATATTTATTTATTTATAAATAAAGAGTAAAGATGAAAAAGATTTCATATAGATTCGCAGGTAACAACATTTTCAACAGTATAGCATTAAGACTACGTATAGTACTTTCTAAACCTACATGAATTGCACCTCTTGATGATATTTTCTAAATCTGTTCGCCAGTCGTAACAGTTTTAGTTTTCTATTTAAATATAATTTGAAATTTGGAGCCCCACGTTATCCTCACGAGCCACACGTTTTCCCCACGCACAAAGTGAAGGAATAATAGTAATTGTTTATTGTTCCAAACATAAGTACAGCTCAATATTAACCCTGGCTTCTTTACTGGGAGTAGGCTGTGTTTCAGGAGCCAGGAATGAACAAACAAACAACAAAATATACTCACCAGAAAACAAGAGAAAAGGATTGCTGCCACCGTCTTATCTGTTAATGTGGCGTGAATGTTTATGATGGCGAGGTCGTTGATCGTCAAAAAGAGTAGGAGAAAGAAACCGAATATATGTGTCCATATGTTCATAGTTTCATTCGTCCACCAGAATATGCTGAAACAAAATTATTAGATTAGTATAAAAGACGGCGTCAAGCTCACCACCTGTCACGTTGTCCCGAAAATATCTTCGGTGGAAGGTGGGTCAAAGGGACTTAATTGTCTAGACTTGACCTCTGTCTACCCTGATATTGGGAATGGCTTGAAATATTTTTATTTAAGTCACGATAGCCGAGTTGTTGGGTGGTCGGAATTTCGAGTCGAGAGACCCGAGTTCGATCCCCAGGTGGCAGTACCAATGAGTTTTTCAAAAACTTATGTACGAATTTCATCGTTGGCTTGGACATAAGGGCGGCGACAGGCTCACCACCTGTCACGTTGTCCCGAAAATATCTTCGGTGGAAGGTGGGTCAAAGGGACTTAATTGTCTAGACTTGACCTCTGTCTACCCCTGTATTGGGAATTGCGTGAAGATATTTATTTATTTATTTATTTATAAATAAAGAGTAAAGATGAAAAAGATTTCATATAGATTCGCAGGTAACAACATTTTCAACAGTATAGCATTAAGACTACGTATAGTACTTTCTAAACCTACATGAATTGCACCTCTTGATGATATTTTCTAAATCTGTTCGCCAGTCGTAACAGTTTTAGTTTTCTATTTAAATATAATTTGAAATTTGGAGCCCCACATCCACCACGTTATCCTCACGAGCCACACGTTTTCCCCACGCATAAAGTGAAGGAATAATAGTAATTGTTTATTGATCCAAACATAAGTACAGCTCAATATTAACCCTGGCTTCTTTACTGGGAGTAGGCTGTGTTTCAGGAGCCAGGAATGAACAAACAAACAACAAAATATACTCACCAGAAAACAAGAGAAAAGGATTGCTGCCACCGTCTTATCTGTTAATGTGGCGTGAATGTTTATGATGGCGAGGTCGTTGATCGTCAAAAAGAGTAGGAGAAAGAAACCGAATATATGTGTCCATATGTTCATAGTTTCATTCGTCCACCAGAATATGCTGAAACAAAATTATTAGATTAGTATAAAAGACGGCGTCAAGCTCACCACCTGTCACGTTGTCTTCGGTAAAAAGTGGGTCGGAAGGACTTAATTGTCTGACTTTACGTTGTAAAGATTGAATGCGTACAATAAAATAAGCAAAGTGATGTTATAAGTTTAATGTGGGTATTTGTGTGCATTCCTATCGCAGCTCCTAAACGAATGAACCGATTTTGATTTAGTTTTTTTGAGTTTGAAAGGGGACGTTATCGAGTGAATTTATGTATGAATCAAGAAAATTTGCTAAGCTGTTTAACATACTTACTCCTCATCAAGGGGTAACAGCAACTTTTACAGTTCTTTTTATTAGAATAGGAGATTCCAAAGTTACTTTAAATAAACACTTAATAAATATCTCCACGCATAGTCCCTAACGGGGTAGCCAGAGAAATGCATGCATGAAGTGAAAAATATTACACTTCGATGAACATAGTTGATGATAATAAAATGCTATTTAATACACGCTTTTTTCTGTTTTAATAAAACAGGCAAGAATAATACTAATATAGTATTAGCAGTATTCTTAAAATTAGTTAATCAGATAAATTAACTACATTCGAAGAAAATAAAAATATGTAAATGTTTTTCGTTCGCCCTTTGCGTAACTTTAAATACGGAAGTAGAGATGTAAAATAAGCAAGTGTTAATTTATTAATAATGCGGCTTAAAAATCAAAGGTAATGGTCATATTAATGTGATTATAAAATAATATTATACCCTCAGCTTTGATAATGGTGTTTTAAAAATGCATTTGATAATAATATATCTAATGTATAATCTATCCCCGAGTGGTTGGGTGGGCGGAATTTCGAGTCGAGAGACCCGAGTTCGATCCCCAGGTGGCAGGCTCGTACCAATGAGTTTTTCAAAAACTTATGTACGAATTATATCGTTGGCTTGGACATAAAGGCGGCGACGGGCTCACCACCTGTCACGTTGTCCCGATGATATCTTCGGTGGAAGGTGGGTCGAAGGGACTTAATTGTCTGGACTAGACCTCTCTGTACCCCTGTATTGGAAATTGCGTGAAGATATTTTTTTTTATAATCTATCCAATCTAACATTATAATAATATAAAGAACACGAACAACTACTTCAACATCAGCATATTCATAAAGAAGTTAACTTCAGATTGTAATGATATCAAACCAAAACCTGAGCTATTTAGTAACTTCTAAATCTAACGTCGACATACACCTACTTGATGTTACAAAAGAAGAATTACAAAGTGGGTCGCCTTTAAATTTAACCTTCTTTTCCTAAATCATACTTCCAATGTCAAATATAAATTCATTAGTTAAGTCATAGGATTATTTTCTAGTTTGTAGTTATTTATTTATTTAAACTTTATTGTATACCTTAAGAAAAAAGTTATGCAAAGGGCGGACTGCCAATCAATCCAAACCCCTAGTTAATGTTATTTTGCTGGACGATATTTGCGCTACGGCAACAACACCTTGGGCAAAGACCTTATCGATCTTTCGCACTGACGTCTGCTAAAAGCGTTTGAACTGTGGATGTTAGAAGTAAGGAGGACCAACGTATGAGGGACATGTGGAAAGTGTCCCGCTAGAAGCAGCCAATTACAAATCAAAACCTAAAAAAATAGCGCTAGTGCAGTGAAGTGTGCTGCTGAGTCAAGTGAAGGTTGTGAATGTGCGCATAAAAATGATAAATCGCATGACTATTTATTGTATTAGTTTCGCAATATATAATCATTTACTATTTCCCAATTATTAGGCACTTAAAAATAAAATGAAATTAATTCTATTCAATAGCGAGGCCATAATTATTATAAATTAATAAAGAAATTTTTCTTTCTTTGTTCAATTTAATGTCCTTCTCTAAGTTTTGGCGTTTTATCTTCCAAATTACCCTTTTTTATACACAGATATCGTCAACAATGATTTACCTACAAAGTCGTTGAGCTTACCAAGGTCATTAACCTATAGTAATCACTAATAGCGGATGCGTTTGATTCAAATCGTACAGCTTTTAACGTTCCGTTTTTTTGTAAACCTTTGCCATTACTAGTAAGTATTGCAATTATTACAAAAAATAATACTTTACTTACAGCACTTGCAGGATATGCAGTGGTTTATTTTTACAACAAAAACATAGTGTACTATATAATATAAGGTTGATTAAAATTGTTCGTAAGTTATACATAAGCTAAGGTTGAAAGATTGTTTTTGCGAGCATTCTGAGAATAAATGGTTATAAAGTGAGTTCTTTGTGTATCCAATTACTAAGAACAATACACACTAAATAACTCTGATCAGGTTGCATCAAACCTTTTCATGACATGATACTTCCGTTTTACATATAATGGCACTCAAACTTTTCTTCACTCTACTGGGTCCCCTATACAGGGTCACACTATATAGACAGAGGTCCAGACAATTAAGTCCTTTCAACCTACCTTTCACCAGACATTTTTGGGACAATGTGACAGACAGATGGTGAGCCTGTCATGTCTTTATGTCCACAAACAACATAAATTGTACATAAGTTTTCTGAGGATCGATCTTGGGTCTCTTGACTCGAATCCTAATCATCCAACCACTTGCCTATCGTAATTAATTGCCAATTAAAAAAACTACCAAATTGCGAAAAAATGTAGTCCAAACAATAGGACCACAGAATGGAACTGTTCCAGATAAGAACAGGTTAAACTTGTGTTGTAAGTAAAAAAAAAAACAATCATTGCATTAATGTATTTAATCGGAGTGGAACATTGTATGAACATTAAATATTGAATTTCTGTATACATTCCTACAAATACAATATGATGATTATCATTTTAAAATCACATAATAGTTACGATAGCTGAGTGGTTGGGTGGTCGGAATTACGAGTCAAAAGACCAGAGTTCCATCCCCAGGTGGCTCGTACCAATGGGTTTTTCTAAAACGTGACGGGCCCACCACCTGTCACGATGTCTCGAAAATCTTTGATGGAAGGTGGTTCGAAGGGACTTAATTGTCTAGACTACCCCTGTATAGGGAATTGGGTGAAGAAATTTATATTTATTTATTTTATTTTGTCATTTTAAATCCTACTTGATTATAAAAACCTGTTCAGACTTAATGAAGATGAATGAGTTCAAATTCTTCAGATCCCTAAGACCCACAGGGCTTTATTATTTTAAGCCCTGACAGCCATTGGATTTAAGGAGTAGACTGCAAAGTATTTCATTGCCGGAGTGGTTAACAGGAATACCAGTAAAATTATTTGGCCATTGCCAGTTATCTTTGAAAATATATGATTCTTTATATAAAACACAGTAACAATTTACACCAATGGAACATGAAACAACTTGAAAGCACAGAAAGCATCCCAGAACAGCTACTAAATTTTAAAATGATATCTCTGTTGTCTATTTAGTCTGCACTTGCAAATCATATATTGCTTTGGTACTCTAAAGTAAAATAATAAAGGAAAACTTTCCTTTATGACATCTTTATAGCTTTCATCTCACACATACTTGTGCTATTTATGTGTGATAATTTCTTATATAAAGTGCCTATTGTAACCCACGGACACCTATAAACAGTGTAAAACTACATATGCATTATCAATGCCATCCATTAGCTAAACCTCAAAGGCATTTCTTATTTTTTCTTTATCTTCACACACAGTCCCAGATGGGATAGCCATAGAGACAGATTGCCAAGTGTCAAGGTCCTTACATACCTCTTATGCTTCTTTCAAATTCACAATTTTTCCATACATGCATGCATGACCATTACCCAGATGTCACCGATACCTAGACATGCTAGGTATCCGAATACTCTTGACCCTCCACTCTTCTTCACACATCTAATCTAATCTATACCTTTCAAGTCAAAACATAAAAATTTTACAGCTGTTTAGCAAATAGGGGTCTATATTTACTGTGCTATTTACATCACTATTTTACTTAAATAGATAATGACTTCTAGGGAGAGAAATAGGATGTCAATTACGAAATTCTTACCTTTCCCAACATAGTCTGGTAGGTAACAGCTTGCGATAACCATTCCTAATAAAAGGATTGTGCTGCAAATATGCCGGTGCCTCTTCATATTTAAGAAGCTGTCTGTAATTTATATATAAAATGTCTTCTTTGGTTAAATTGTTGTTATCTTCCAATTTCTTGCCACGTCTAAGTAATGTTGTCCCACTGCAATAATCCTTAGCAGTTGTGCATTCTTCCTCTACCTTATAGAAAACAAATATATTATTTTTATTTTACTGAAAAGTTATATTGTCAAACGTGGAACTTAATAATTAATGTCTCAGTCTTTTAATGAAATGCCATATAAAAAAATAATAAAATTAAAAATAAATTAAAAACTTATTATGTAACTAGCTCTTGTTAACAGAAGACAGTGTATGTCATAAAAAATAATAATGCTGTCCAAATCCTTTGAGTGGTTTCTGAGATGCCAACTTATAATTTTGTATGTGTATTGGTTTGGTTTGCTTCAAGTAATAGGACGAAAGTATGTTACAGTCCCACACAATATTGGTTTTTCTCACATACAAATTTTCTATGACTAAAGCATCAAAGACAAAACTTTTCAGTTATTTTAGTTACTTTATTTCTGTTACTCATTTAACTAGCAATGATCAAATAATAAAATAATGTAAAAAAAATTAGGTAACATTACTCTTACCCTGATGTTACACTGCCAATAATTTACATTTACCAGTGTTATTTTGTTCTTTAAAGTAACTAACCACTAAAAAAAAATAATACAAAAAAAAAAAAAAAAATAATCCTTACTTTCTCTATGGGCATAAACTGGACTGTTTCAGCATGGCATTCGCTCACTTTTCTAGTCACTGTGATAGTCATGGTGGTAACTTTTCAAAGAAGCCAGTAAAAAAGTTATGTCGAACAATTTTATTTGAACTTGAATAAATTATTTGCGTTTGTAAATTAATAACTTAATATAAAGTAAAACAATAATGGACGCTAAGATTTTAATACATAAAACTTCTCACATATATTAAGCACGAAAAAGATTATTCAACAGAACACATTATTCACATCCAATAAAATTTACACCAAACTACCGAATACCCAGACAGCACTACATCATTCCTCGCAGTCTACTAAAGTACTAAATTTTAACTAAAGTTTATTAAGCGAAGTGAATGTGTTTACACTACAAATAACAAAAAATAAAAACAGTGAAAATCAAACATGACATTTATTTTACATGACGTTGACTTTTAGGATATAGCATGTGGACATGTTAACAATAGCAGATAACGTAACGCATTATTTACAAATACGACGCTTTGTTATTTTGAAGATGATAAAAATCACATTATTATATGTAATGTTAGATTTAGTTTTAAGTTATAATTTATAAGAAATCGTAATGCATCGATGGATAATTCTCAAGTCTTAAACCCCCGTGGTGAAAACAAGGATGATTAACAGAACCAAATTTTTACTGGACATGAATTCATCATTTATAACCTACGTCTAAACTATACTCTATGCAGTGGTAAATTAAGGGAACAGAACCACTGTAATAATCAGCCGGAAAACTTACGGCGACAGTTGTGTAGAACTTCGAAAGAATGTTATTTATTGACTATACTTATTTAACTTAAGGATAAATTAAATCAAATAAAATAATTTATTCACCGACATAAGAATGTACATTCGTTTAATGATAGATGACTATCAACTTTTATATATAATATTCCGTCAAAAGAAACTCTGTAGGTATCCTCTTATACAAAACTTCATGTGAAATGAAATGAAATGAAATGACATGAAATGAAATGAAAAAAACATTTATTCAGCACAAGTAAAAATAATAACAAGCATAACCAAAAAACTGAAAAACATAATTGTGCCAAAAAGGGGTTGGCTCAGCATATGCTAAGCAAGGAAAATCCCGCTCAGCGCTGATTTTCAGTCAAATAACCTCGTCATTGACGTGACGAACGCCGCATATTTCTTATTTAGTTAAAGTGCTAGCTAACTGAAGGGACACATACGTAAGTTACATACCATATAACTCATTTTATAAATTAACGGGCAATAATTAAAAGTATAAATACACACATTATATACACATACAATACAATAATAAAACTAAAGGGCTAAATAATATAACTAAACATGTAATAAAATAGTAACTAATATATAAATATCAGTGTTAAGTTGCAATAATATAAAAAAATTTATAGTTATAGCAGGTTTTAGGGAATAGTAAAACGATTACTAAAGAAAGATCATAGCAAAAATGCTACGTTATATTATGGAAACATTGTGTTGGAGGTCTTCATGTTGCCTTTGCGTCTCGATGAGGAATTTTTTTAGTTTTAATTTAAATGTTTTAATCCTGTTGACATTTCTAATTGGCTTTTTGGTTGTTATTCCAATTGGGATGTTATTCCAACATTTTGAGGCAGCGTATCTGAAACTGCCTCGAAACGCCGCGGTTCTGTGGAGTTGAATAGAAAGTTGCTGTGCACACTGCCTACTTTTGCAACCTCTGTTTTGGGATACTAACATTAGCTTCCTATATAGATACCTTGAGTACGCCAAATAGAAGGCACGCTAAGTGGAGCTTCTGCCTAGATTTCATTTTTAAAATGTAGTGTTTATTTGAAAATGGTGTTACGTGGCTACGCGGAGGAATAACATAACAAAATCTCGCACATGCGCTTTGAACCTCTTGTATAAGACGCTGTGTACGAGCCAGCAATCTAGGGCCGTAAACAGAATCGGCATAACTAAGCTTGGAGAGCACGAGTGATTCTACCAATAGTTCACGTAAAGTAATACAAAGATAAGGCCTGATTCTATATAAAAATTTTAGTCTATAAAAACAAGATTTCACACATTCAGCTACATGCTTCTCGAATCTCAATTCCGCATCAATGTTCAGACCCAGATCCCGAGCCTCGTACACGCGTTCAATGGCTGTGTGGGCGATACTGTTGGTATTGTAGTTACTTTTTTCCTGGGTCCCAACAACATATATTTAGTTTTTGTTGGGTTAAGAAGAAGGTTATTGTTCTTAGCCCACATTGCAACTCTTTGTAAATCTGCATTAAGATCATGTATGGCCACATCTATGTCTTCTGCCTTAAAAGATAAGTAAACTTGTATATCGTCGGCATAGATGTGGTACTTACAGGTCAAAATGCATTTTGTAACATCTGCAGAATACAACGCAAACAAAATTGGTCCCAAAATCGATCCTTGAGGAACTCCTCTATTAATCGGGGATAATTCAGAGCATAGGGAAGAACCATCAGATATTTATATCAACCAGTTGTGATATGTCATTTAGATAACTATGGAACCATTTCACTGTTTTTGCATCAAAGCCGTAGTAACTTAACTTTGATAGGAGAAGGGAAATATTAATTCCATCGAAAGCTCGGGAAAAGTCCAACAGGACCAGCAATGTGCATAATCCTTCATCCTGAGCATGCAGTATAATATCTGTGACATCTAGTAACGCCGATACAGTGCTACGACCCCTCCTGAACCCAGATTGTGCATCTGGCAAAATACTCTGCTTTTCTATATAATCTGTCATTTGTTGGCAGACTATTTTTTCGAGTACTTTCGAAAGACACGGCAGAATACTTATTGGCCTGTGGTCCTTAACATCAAGAGGATTACTGTTTTTAGGAAACGGCCTTACTTTGGTAATTTTCCATAAGTCAGGAAACACAGAGGTAGTAATTGAGGTATTTACTAATGCCGAAACGGTATCTAAAGTATCCGGACAGGTTAATAGGAGCATGTTTAACGTTATTTCATCATAACCTTGAGCATTTGAGTGCAGTTTTGTCATAACTTTATAAACAGCATCCTTTGTGACTAGGTTCAGGCTGAAGCTACTATTTGAAAATCTATGGAACTCAAAGTAGGATAAACGTGACATATCAACTTTTAAGCTTCCGGGAACATTTAAAAAGTGTAAGTTAATTTTTTCAGCGTCCGTGAAATGCTGAGGCAACTCTTTGTTTTTATTAAGATGTAAAACAGTTGATTTAAGATTTTTCCAAAGTAATTTCGGTCGGAGTATTTGTTTGTTAATGTAAGTTAAAATAAGCTGATTTTTCAAAATAGATTGTTTTTTTAACCAATGAATTTAGAGTTTTAAAATATTCTTTTTCTAGGTTGCCCAGTTTTACGGAAATCTGAAAGGGCTTTATTTTTAAGCAATATCATAAATTTTACGTTACATGTCATCCAAGGATACTACTGTCTCTTCAGCTTACACTTTTTATATGGAGCATGAGTATTGAAAATGTTCAATATAGATTTATTAAAAATAATCAACATTTCATTTACATCAGATAATTGCTCGATCAAGAATTAAACTTAAATCAGATTTAAAAGATTCATAAGAAATATTATTTATTGGTCGGTAAACAATGTACTGGGGGGTAGGTACATCTTTTTTTTATGTTTAACTCGCAAAACACCATAGCGTGCCCACAAAGTGACCCTACAGCATCCACGGTAACACGACGCGCGCACAGATCCGTGCAAATAATATATATTAATGAAGAGCTATATTCAGTGTAATGTGTTGGTAAATTTACTGATTGTTTAAGACCGAGACAGTGTATAAACGTTTGCATTTTTTTTTGTATTTTGTTGTTGATTATCCAGCAAGTTTATATTGAAATCACCTAATATAATAAGATGATCACATGGTGGCATACTGGTAACAGTGTCCGTTAGTGCGTCGAAAAAAATATTCGGATCAAGCCATGTGATATTTGCTAGAAATAGCTGGGGAATGATCACCTCATTCCCTGGGGTTAATGTCACTAATATGTTCATTTATATTGTAAGAACCCTTTTTATAAAGTTTTATTAGCGTTTATTAAACTGTTCATAGGCAGGCTTTACACATTTACTGGGATTTTGTTGTAGAAACACATACGAACGAATTACTTAGCCAATGGAGTCTAGTAACCGGTGTTACAAGCTTATGTTCGATCCCAGTATTTACATTATGCACGTCTATATTGAGAGACCTGTGTTAAAATAGTAATTTCTTTGAATTTCTTTCTAAGAAATGCTCTGAAATTTAGACAATAGAAAGCTCGTTTGGCCTTCTTTTGTAAAACAAATACTATTTCTATGACAGCCGCATGACCCTATAGAAGAATACCATATGACATTATGCTGTGGAAGTAACTAAAATAAACATGTCTAGACAGTTAACTTTTTTTTTATTTATTCAGTAAAAATATCACATTGTGTTTGTAATACATCGAAAATATCCAATTTAACTTCGAAATTGACAAACTCCAAAATAATTAACAAGTAACTAAGAGACTGACTAAAAAGAAAAACACTGATCATTAGATTTTACGGTAGTTTAAACATGTCAAAAGTCATCAACCGTATAGCAACATTTTTCCAAAAGGATCCACTTTAATTCTTGCTTAAAAATATTTATATTTTTAATCTTTTTTAGCTCTACCGGTAATCTGTAAAAGAGCCTGCCTGATAAAGAGCGCAGTGTTTAATTACATTGAGTTTTGGCTCTATTTTATTGGTGAGATCCTTCCTTCTAGTGGCTTCCCTTGCGATTATTTCTTCGTCTGTCTCGAAGTTGTTACGGTATTTTAAAACGTCTGTTAGAACAAGCAATATATACAGACTAGGGGCAGTAAGAATACCTAGACTCTTAAAATAAGTTTTGCAAGTCTCCCATTGTGGAATGCGTGCTATAGTGCGAATGGAATCAATGGAAAAACTTTTGGAATCTATCGTGCACAAACAAGTGTCTACTTTTTTTTATAAAAATAACATTCTCAGTGTATTTTAATCGGGTTTTCGCCCTGGTCACAGTACAACCACTGCACTTCTCAAACTTACAGAGGACATTCGAGAGGCTATGGAGGGAGGCAATGTTACTGTGCGTGTCCTTATTGACTTCTCTAATGCGTTCAACATGGTTGACCACGACATTCTCCTTGCCATGCTCCATAAACTCAATTTTTCTCCCTTGGTTCTTGAATGGTTTTCTTCCTACCTCTGTGACCGTCAACAGGCTGTTAAATTAGGAAATGATGTATCTGACTGGCATCTGCTCCTGTCTGGCGTGACCCAGGGTGGAATTTTGTCACCATTATTATTCTCCATCTTTATTAATTTTCTCTCTTCTCGCCTTAGTTGCTCTTACCATTTATATGCTGATGATCTGCAAATCTACACTCACGCAGACGCCCATAATATAAACGAAGCAGTTGAGAAACTCAATACAGATTTATTAAATTTATGTAGATGGGCTGGTAGGTTTGGCATACAAGTCAATCCTAAAAATGTCAAGCCATAATGTTGGGGAGTATCCGACAACTTGCAAAGATCAATAGTACTTGTGTCTCACCTGTCACGATACTATACCATACACACCACATACTTCTATACCATACACACCACACGTAAAAAACCTGGGTATTTACTTTGACTCAAACTTAAATTGGTCTACCCATATACAAAAAATAAGCGGTTCAATCATCACAATACTGAGTGTTTTGAATCGACTCAGAAACTTTCTCCCGGTCAAGGTAAAGGTAACTCTAGTGCAATCTCTTATTTTTTCCATTATAGATTATGCTGATGTGTGTTATACTGATCTTAATGAGAATCAATTAGATAAATATATATATATATATATAAATATAGATAATATATATATATATATATATATATATATATATATATATATATATATATATATATATATATATATATATATATATATATATATATATATATATATATATATATATATATATATATATATATATATATATATATATATATATATATATATATATATATATATATATATATATATATATATATATATATATATATATATATATATATATATATATATATATGTATATATGTAAATGTAGGTATTGCGCTTGTATATATAGCTTTATATTTTTACACAATATATTTTTTTTATTGTATGTAACCGCCTTCGACGTTTTCTCACTCCCTAAGTTTGACAGGTAGAGAATGCTCTTAGCATTATGTCCGCCTTTTGATCTTACATTATGGCAATATTCAATAAAGAATAAATAAATAAATAAATAAATGGCTACAAGTCACGATAGCCGAGTTGTTGGGTGGTCGGAATTTCGAGTCAAGAGACCCGAGTTCGATCCCCAGGTGCCAGTTTTTCAAAAACTTATGTACGAATTTCATTGTTGGCTTGGACATAAAGACTGCAACGGGCTCACCACCTGTCACGTTGTCCCGAAAATATCTTCGGTGGAAGGTGGGTCAAAGGGACTTAATTGTCTAGACTTGACCTCTGTCTACCCCTGTATTGGGAATTGCGTGCAGATATTTATTTTATTTTAAATAAATGGCTCGTTTTTGGGCTATGAAAGCTTTTCTAATTTTAAATTTATAACTGTTGCCCCCACAATTTGATGCTATAGCATAGTTTCGACTCGACCAAGGCATAATAGACAGATTTTAATTGATCTATTGTAAGCTCGTCTCGCAAGGACCGAAGCGCATAGCATGCTGAACTAATAGCGTTTTCCACAGAGTTTAGTTCTACGTCAGTTAACTGTTTCTACGTCAGTTAAGAAGCCTTTTTTTCTTACAGCCTATAGTGCAGATCTTAATCTACTCGCAAGTTGGGATATATTGGGCCCGCATTCAAGTTGTGCATTAAGAGTTATTCCAAGAACATTCTCAATTGATAACAACTCTTTGAATTCTATTACATAAGTACGATCATAGGTCGAGAGCCGTATTTCTGATACCGTAATAGTGTAATTTCCGGATAATTGTGTCATGATGAATTCAATCAAAAGCCTTAGAGAGATCACAAAAGACACCCAAACATCCTGTGAGCTCTCCCAAGACTCACATAAATGGTTAATTAGCTCAACACCAGCATCGGTTGTTGAACGATCCCTTGTAAAACCATACTAATTGTGATGTAATAGTTTGTTTAAATTAAAAAAAATCTTCTCTCTTAAAAGTTGATTGATTATGAAGAATTTTTTGGTAGTACGGACGGAAGATCTAAAGTTAGTGGGGTCCGAAGAACTACCAGATTTAAATCAAGGTATTACTTTACTTTGCTTCATAAGATCAGGAAATACACCAGACTACACACTACTTAAATATTGTGGACAAATGAGGTGCAATTAAATGTATTATTGAAGCAATTACTTAAATGGACATTCCCCATAGATCTTCCGTTTTCTTACACATAATAGTATTAAAGATTCGCAGCATATCTTTTGAAATAACAGCCTCAAACTTAAAGGTTGAGATGTAAGCATTTACATTCTCCTTAAATAACGTCTCAGTAACAGCAGAAGCAGAATTCAGCGACTGTGTAGTCAAATTAGGAATTTCGTTAAAAACAAATTCAAAAACTTTAGCTACTTCATGATTAGTGTTTATAACTTTATTATTTATATTAAGTTGGTAGTCAGAACTATGTGAGTTATTCTTCCCCGTTTCACTATTAATAATATCCCAAGTCATGTTTACTTTATCAGAAGCATTTTTTATTTTATTGCTTAATATATTTAATTTTTTTTTAATAATTAACTTAATCCTTAAAACTTTCGCAATGATAGAATGACCTAATCAATCTCAATAAATTTAGTATATTACGCAAATCGAAGTGTTTAAAAGAAGCTATTAATAAACAAAGAAGAGAAAATTAAGCAGAGGTATTGGTAAAAAATACCGTTCAAGGCCATGTCCAGCTCCTGAACGGTAATTTTTGCCAATGCCATAACAGTGTTTTTATAGTAAAATAAAAAGAACATTATTATACCCATAATAAAATTGTAATTAATAAAATTAAACTTTTTTCTGTTATTTATAACTCTCATTTAATATATAACGTGTTTGTTACTTCAGCGTTGCAACTATTAATCGTATGTTATATAACATAAGATATTATAAATATCTATATTATATTTGTTATAGAAGATATTATATTTGTTATATAACAAAGTTTTTGGTTAACTAATGTTAGTTTATAATAGCTGCTTTTAATAAAGCTATATAGCGGTATTAGGTTATTCAAATATACTGCAGGTGTCATCTGTGTCTACGTTTCGTATTTATGCACAGACATGATAAACTAATACTATCTAGATTTTATGGCGCAGACACAGATTATATTTATATATATGAGGCGTTTAATGAACGTCGTTTGGACTGTGGTCATGGACCACCACGCGTAATTAAATAAATTCTATTAACTATAGAAAAATTGTATAAATATATAATATGGTGGCCAATAAAATAATAAACACAATTTATTTTTATTGTATATGTTTGAAACTCTAAGTAAACTCTATTTAATAACAATATTAAATAACAATTTTGCGGAAATTCATTAATAACATATTAATGAATTTCCGCAAAGTGACGCCTGGGTTTATTTACTATATTAATTGATTATGTGATAACTTAGAGGTCCTACCTATTTAGCTATTTTATGACAGTGAGACTATTATTACAACTTTCTGTCGTCGTAAGTTATCAATTTAATCTGCCTTTTTTCTGCTACTATAAATGTAAATATTGACTAAAAATAAAAGAAAGATTACAAAATTAATAATTACGGATTTAGATTGTTTATAAATTAAATTTTGGACTTTTGAAAAAAAGTAAAACGGGCAAAATTAGTTTGTCACTTAATTGTTTGTTTGTTGGTGTTAGTTATAAATTGAAATATGTACTTAAATAGCTGTTACTAACAGTTGCAGAAAAGTCACGATAGCCGAGTGGACGGATGATTGCAATACAAGTCAAGAAACCCAAGTTCGATCCCCAAGTATTAGGCTCAGACCAATAATTCTTTTAAAACTTTTGTACTATTCATATTTATTAGTTTTTGTGTTAAGTATATTTTTTAGTTGTTTTTTTTTTAATTATAAAGTTTATAATTTAAATTTTTATGTTAATATTTAATTATTTAGTAATAATTTTGTCGGTCAATACGAAGAGAATATACAGAGAAAGTAAAATGAAAAATCTTTATACATAATTTTTTTTTCAATTACGAATTTATATAATGATTTCTTGTATTTACGCGAATACTACACATTTTTAATAAAACGATTTTTGGATTTTATCGCGTTTTTAATTAGTATTTAGTCCCCTCTTGACCACGGATGCTGTAAAGCATCCGAAACGTCGGGAAATAAAAACAAAATACCACTAACAGTGGTTGTTGCATGAATGGGCCGGCTCGACCGGGGAAGTACCACGACCTCACAGAATACCGGCGTGAAGTAGAAGTCTAACAAACTTCTGCGTTTCGTCTGGTGAGTGCTGGTAACCGGAGGCCCACACACCCCCTTCCCCTATTCTGGGGGAGGGGGGCACTCTAAGGGAGGCAACTCATCTGCTAAGCCTCTGGTATTGCGGGTGTTCATGGGCGGTGGTAATCATTTACCATTACGTGAGCCACCTGCTCGTTTGCCTCCCTTTTCTATAAAAAAAAAGTTTGTAAAAACTAATTAAAAACGTGATGAAATCCGAAAATAGTTTTATTAAAAATACGAATTTATAATAATCAAAATCATACATAATTTTAGGGATTTGGAACGAGGTGCCACTAAAATTCGGAATGTTATGCATGTGACGTATTTACGCGGTCCCTTCTAGATACGGTTAGAACTAGGATTTACATCCCCACCGTTCCCGCGGTCCTTACGTTAAATTAATATAATTTACCTTTGGCAAGTAAATTATTTTCTTACGACGAACATTCTAATATAAATAAAATAAAAATGTATTTTTTTCAGTTTCTTCAGTTACACACAGTTATGAATAACTATGAAAGATAATTTACAGTTATAAAACTATATTTATAAGATGTACATTTAAAATTATATTAAAAATATCAATAAGATATGACAAATAATGCTTATACTCATGATATAAAATTCGATAAAAATGGTTTAAAATATTTGTTTTACAATTTACTTTCTAAGCACGTTCAGTACATTACAACACCTGAGAAGTTTCAAATTGCAAAAACAGGAATGAAAATAGCTGCCTAACTCCATACCTACCTTATATCCAAAAATAGCGCCAGAAATTCTTAAAATCGTACGTCACTTCCGAAACAATTAAGTGTTGCGATGTAAAACTTTAATATTCTCTTTACCAGAAGAGATATTTACAAAAAGTATAATTTATAAATGTAAATGATCTTTTTCATTGAAATTATAGGATAGGAAATAATTATCTTATTCAGATTATATACTTTGTGTTTTAATAAAAAAAAATTAAATATTATAAAACACTTTTTTGTATGCGTAAATTTTCAAAACATGTGTTATCTTGAACGCTCTTTGTGAATGGTCGATTTTCCTGTTTGCTGTTCTCCTACGCCGCGAGTGCGTTAATTTTGTTAGAACTAGCGCTCTGTTCTAATTCTTATTGTTTCTTAATATTAGTTATTATTATTTTTATTTAAGTCTTTAAAGTTTTACCATAATTGTTAACATTTCATTAATACTACATAAAACGACTAAGTGGTACTTTTGCATTTAGACGGGAGCCATCTTGCAATCTCTAATCAAAGGTCCTTGGCTCACAGTTTCGTTGTCTAGTTGAAAGTCAGTATAATCCACTATAAAATAATCAAATGGCGTTAAAACGAATTAATAGGGTACGTACTGATATGTTTTCATTTGTATGAATGAATTGTAAGTTTTATTACAATGTGCTGTAAAATTTGTAACAGACTTCGTAGTGAATGTTTCGTCATTGTGAATACCTATTATCGAATTTTTTTTCTGGATAATTCTTAGTGTGTGTTTTTGACTAATTCTCATTATGTTTTACATATTTTTATTTCATATTTAGCGGTTTGTTTAATGGAACTGTATTCTTTTCGTTACAATGGTGACAATTTTATGCACACGGCGTACATAAAATGTCGGAATTATGTGCCAATTTTGAGGTTTTCCTGTCATATTTTTGTGACGTGCTAATCTTATATCAAAAAAATATAGAAATGTTAAAAAATCGCAACATATCTCATTTCGCCCTTCGTGAAGAGAAATCCGCTGATTGTCTATTTTACGAATGATGATGTGTTATCTCTGTATTGTTTCCTGTGTTGTACATAGAAATATTCTTCTTTTCATTGTCAGGAATTACAAGACCTGGGCAGGGATCCACCAGCACAATGTTCCGCAGGTCCACACGGTGAAGATCGTAAGTATTGGTAGCTTTGAATTAGTGTAGCTACCACCTTTATTTTCCGATTGTGACTCATTGACAGACAGTTATACAATAATGTAATTATTATTCATATAACTTATTTACGCCTACAATTTTCTGCATTATTATGATTTCGATAACTTATTGATTCAAGATGTCAAGTATATTAACAATAATAGCTATGTAACAGCTGTCCATTGCAGAATGTTTTATTTTATGAATTCTACTTTATGTATAATTTAATGAGATTCATAAAATCACATCATGCCTTATAATCTGATTAACTTCATATGGAGTATAATCCTGACTTCTCTTACAATGTTATGCATGTAAATTGTATAGTTTTGACATGTTTCTTTTTTATTTTCAGTATTTCATTGGCAAGCCACAATAATGGGTCCAGTAAGTATATTTTTATATTGAAATTCTTGTGATCAAAAATTTAATAACCTAAATCTTAGAGAATATTTTCTTTAAAGAAATGTTTCCATTAGTTTTCTAATAAATACAACATAAAAATATTTGATATTTTAAAACTTCAATAAAAATTTTTTATTTTATGAATAAAATTAATTAATTTTTCAGGTCGACAGTCCTTATCAAGGAGGAGTGTTTTTCTTGACTATACATTTTCCTACAGACTACCCATTCAAACCACCCAAAGTTGCATTCACAACACGTATCTATCATCCCAATATAAACAGTAATGGGTCAATTTGTCTTGACATTCTACGCTCACAGTGGTCACCTGCACTCACTATATCTAAAGGTAATAAATATGGCAGGTAAAATCTGTTTATTTAGCATGCTTAGCGTTATGGAATTAAATATGTGGTATTTTCAAATAAAATCATAATAATTACTGAACATTAGTTAATTGATAAAATTTTTCTTATTAATTTTCAGTTTTGCTCTCAATCTGCTCATTGCTATGCGATCCAAATCCTGATGACCCACTGGTGCCAGAAATTGCTAGGATCTACAAAACTGACAGAGAAAAGTACAATGAATTAGCCCGAGAGTGGACAAGGAAGTATGCCATGTGATGAGTCAATTGTGACATCTGCAAAACATATACACACACATCGCCACAACCCGGGCTTTACCCCTTTCTATGTTCCCGCTCCCCAGTCCCTGTTAGTCTAAAATCTCAATAAAATACCCAAAATTACAAAAATTGTGTAATATACTTTAATTATTGTTACTAGGTTTTGCCCGATTTGTTGTCATCTGTAACATAACCTTTTTTTGAAATCTGCAAATCATTGCATCTTTATAAACACAGTACACATGTGCATATAGTTGTGTGACAGACATTTTCTTTAAAGACAAAATTGTTTAATATTGATGTGTCCGTAGATGTCTATCACTTACACTCATTTAGGTGAAGTTAAATATTAGTTAAATTTACATCATTTGAATTTATGTAATGTCTAAAGAATTTGTACTTTAACTAGATCTAAATTGCATTGTGAAACTGTACAATAGCCATGTTTAGGATATGGAGCGCTCTATGCTTGTAACTTTTCTGGTTCACTTAAGAATTTTGTCAATGAAATGTAAGTAAAGCTCATAATTGTTAAGAACATTCTGGTAATGTATGTAAATGATATGACAAAATGAGCTTGATGGAGTCGAGTGTTTTTTTTAAATAGAAAAGCAACTTTAAGTTAGGAAATGTAGCGTGCTACATAACAGACTGTCATTGAAGTGGTCTGTTTCTTTCATCCACAATATTGTAAAAAATTATTAAAAATGCTCCTTTAGGGTCAACATCAGTATAAATTACAGTGTATCTCATAAGATGATAAGTTACAATTAATCTAGATTTTTTTTCAATATGGCGATCTTTATATTATAATTTTATCTAATATATATTGTGGTTGTAAGGATATTTGCGTTGTGATTTCCTTAAAATTTTCCTTCCCGCATAACCATTCTTTTTATTCCTTTAAATATTTAGCGGTATGGCAAACTGACTTAGCATCTGGCATTAGTGGCAAGATACAGTGTGTAGCATTACAGCTGGGAGAAGAAGCAAACACTCATTTGGTTTAATACTGGGAGAGCTAGCAAACTTAAAGCTTTTCATATTGTAATCAATCGACAAGATGTATTTTAGCTTCACTAAATTGTAAGAAAACAATAAATTATTGTGTATGTAAATAACTTTTTGAGCTTTATTTAGGTAACTTCCTGAAGCTGGAATGCAGCTGCAAAATTTCGGCAATAAAATATTACTAATTTATGTTTTATAGTGATCATTGTTTTGGTAATATTATGTATATATGATATTTGTTTGTTTTAGTTTGAGCTTATATTGTCTTCTACTAATTCGAGATCCGAGAAACAATATTGCCCATGGGATAATGGATACTAAGTCTGTACAACATCCAATGGGGGTGGGCAATAAGGTGGTGATTCAGAATCTGGATTCATGATATCTGATAAAGGATTTGGAGAATTTTATGCAAAAAATCCAGACTACTTTAGCCCATTGTGGTTTTAGCCACCCCCTAAATGGCGGATAACGGATTTTGTTAGTGAATTTAATATATGAAGATCGGTTTTAAATTAGAGAAAAAATATGACGCTGGGGGAACGTTTCTGATTAAAACTGACATTAGCTATGTCTATAATGAATGCACGAATTAAAATTTTCGTACACTGTAGTGTAATGTAATGACGTCATGAATATATTTAAATCAAAAATTAAATGACAGACTTGTACTTGTTTATGTACTTAACATGAAACTATTAGGTGTATCTTTCAATTATGATATCATTTCTGGATATATTATATATACATAGATGGTATACTGATAAAAATATATCAAACTATCTTTCGACATAGGAACAAATTTAATTTGTCAAAATCTCACCACTTAAATTTTAATTATGCGTAATGAGATTCTTCTAAGAAATTGCGAGAGTCGTCCATATTTTTTGAAATCAATCATTTACGTGAAGAAAAAGGAACCCCCCCACCCGTTAAATTCTGAAACCAGAGCCAGACTAACGGGATTAGTTCTATAGGAGAAAAATACTTCTCAGTTACATATTTAGTTGGATGGGAGCTTCGCTAATTACCTGTACGGTTGGCATTTGGAATAAGACCTCACCACTTTCTGACTTTGCCGGATTTGATACGGCTGCATTCTTAATGCGGCCCATCAAAAAGAATCGTAGACGTCAGCGCATAATATGTCTATTGCCATTTACTATTTATTGAAATACCTGTTACATCGCGGCTTCAAATTTTATTAAGCATGACGAGCACCTAAGTAACTTGATTATTAGTACACTTACTTCGATAACGTATGAAAATAACAACCAGCTCTTGTGTTTAGGTTATGGTAAGTATAGGTAGTATAAAAATTAGCTTTTTAAGAAATTGTAAATTACCAAAGTAAATACTTTCCTTTTTTCCTATTTAGAACTGCAGTGGCATGAAGGCAATTTGCTTACTTAGCTTACTTGTTGCTTACTTGTAAAAGTACACTACAGGACGAAGGCTCTCCAGAAAAGGTGGATTTGCCATAATCGCCACGCTGCGCAAGCGGCCAATTTCCTAATTTGTTCTGGAATTTTTCGAGATGGTCATGCCGCTATGGATCAGGACCGTTGGTTTTTTCAGTGTTTCCTTTAGTCGCTTCTTAAAATACCCACGGGAAGAAAGTGTGATATAGCAATAGTTCTAATGCAGTTAAAATAACATAAATTGCTGGATAAAAGAGGTGTATAGATAGATACCTGAATTATATTTAATGTTTGTACTTCATTGTTTCGCACTCACGTTTTCTGAATATCATTATATCTGATTTAATAATACTTATACATAAGTTTTTGAAAAACCCATTGGTACGCGCCTGCCACCTGGGGATCGAAATCTTGACTCTAAATTCCGACCACCCAACCACTCGGGTATGGTGAACTATGCCAAGCTGACAGGTAAGCTTATGCTTAACAAGAGACTTACTTACTCTCGAGACCTGGGAGTGTCTCTGTGGCTCGAGTGCTATCACTATCATTGTGTTGCCTAATATGGCGATATCCATCTAACTCTTACAAAAACAAATACCTATACAACGATAATACCGCAGTTGCAGTATTTGGGACTAAAAGGAAAAATATTTCGTAACTTCGAAGAATGCCATATTATATATTTAGTGGTCGTATCTAAAGGTACTTAGGCTAATTTATTAAATTAGGTTAGAAGAAGAAAACTTTGTCTTTTTGTTCTCTTTTTATCAGACTTCAAAAAAATAAGGTCTTCAATTCGATGGTATCTTCGTTTTTTTTTTCTTTTTTTAATGTTTATTCTCATAACTTGTCATATGAAAAGCAATTTCGAAAATGCTTTTTTTTATCTGTTAGAGTCGGTACCTGAATGGAATCTAAAAAAAAATCAATAAGCTTGCTTAAATGTAATAAGAATTTTGAATTTTTGACCTTTTTGTGAATGAATGAATGGAATGGAACTTGTGTCTATATGTGAATATAAGGATACTAAGCTGATGATAGAAACCACTGCATTCCTTAACGGTTAGGAGTTAGGCAATCATATACAATTTGTTGACAAATACTGCTTGGTATAAAGTGTTGGGTGATAAGAGAAATGGGCGTTTTAAACTGTTATTTTCCACTGATTAAGATTTACGCATATCGTATATATTGTCATCATAAGACCACCGGCTTCAGCTATTGTCATTATTGGCCTCCCTATGTTTGTGCCCTCAAGTGTTACCGTATTCACTACGTACTCGTACATACGTTTTCTGGACTAAAACAGTAAAAAAAACATTTAAATGAAATTGAACCGCCCTCAATGAGAACACAAAATAGTTAACGTAGGTAAAAATTGCCAATTATAAATTTAAAATAAATATTCATAGTTAATTTAAGACTGGAAATCTAACAAGTTAAGGAAGGTATTTTCTGATTTTTTGAAGGCAGTTATTTTTTTTTTGCTTTAGAGATTCCTGATAAATATCAGGAAGAGAGATAGGCTATGTAACATCAAGCCAAATTCAATAGGGTAGGCATAGTATTGGAAAGGTTTAAAAAAATCCCCTTCTGAAATTTCGCGGCATATTCGGCCTAAATAGATCCTCTTAAAAAAGGTTTGTAAGAAGTCATTGATAGGATATATGCCCACGTTATATAAAGCACTTAGCTATTAAGCTATTGTTCAAACTAACTGGTTCAGCGCGGCTAACGTGTAAAACGAAACGTATGCTATATAGCATAAATTTCGTTTATACCACATAATTATATATTTTTTGAAAATTCTTTCGTCATGACGCCTAGTAGAAATTTAATAGCAACATTAAAAAAGAAGTTGAACGGTGTGCAAAGGCATCAGCACTATTTTATTTTTTGTGTTTAATTCAGATTTACATGACAATACAACCGTTGGATGACCGGAGTCTCATTTATCAGAGGCATCGTTCAGAGAGAACAAGGGGTATACTAACATTATTCTTCTTGTGTTTAACACACACCTTTAAAAAATTTGCAACTGGATTAGTGCTACAAATTAGTTTATAAAAATATGTCTGTATATTTAAAGTGACATTGATTATACCTTTGGGAGATATAAAAAGTAGTTTATATGAGTCATTTGTTTAAGGAGAGCACTGTTGCCTAGAACACAGGTGTATTTAACTAGGTGTTAAAGGGCAGTTGGTTTGTAGTTTTTTTTGTGTCTATAAGCATTTGTTACTTTCAATGATGTAGCTGTAGTATACGAGTATATTATGAAGTATGTGTGTATGTTTTCTAGTAATATTACGAGAAATAAATGATAACAATACAAATGCTAAAATTTTAATACGTTTAAGTCGTACATACATGACAATATCAATGATTCATAAATCAAATGCGACACAATATTTATTTAAAAATACATATGAGGTAAAATTATTAACGTATTTAAACTCAATTTCCCTTATATGACTGGCATAAGAAACTTAGCGAGAAGGTCAACATACACTTTATTTTTTAATATATACAATAATCTATAAAACTATTTTTATACAATTCTCATCACTAACTACGTATTACATATTCATCATACTTTGCTCTAATTTAGGACTCACCAACTAGTTTCTATTTTATGGTGAATCAGAGGAGGCATAGTGTGGATTGACACACGGAGCAGTTTTAATATTGTAATAATGTAACTTATTAAGGTATAAAGCAAATTAATTAAATAAAAAGAACCAATGAGCCTATTCAGACTTCTTCAGTTCAGTTAGTTAAGTTTATACCTTATAGCTGCACGGGTGATTTTTAAATGTTTGCAACGTTTTACTGCTATTAGTGACTTGGTACTACTAACTTCTTTCCCCCTCCTCTTAAGCCGCTACTGCGGTGGATGATAGTCACATGTCCGACCAAAAATGACGAGGAAGGGCAATGTAATTTGAAAAAATAAATAAAAATTTGAAACGCCGTTTTTTATTAATTTATCATGTCACAATACGTGGCACACACACACGCAAACGCACACACATTTCACACGAATGTCTACAACCGCCCATAATCTATAATATTTATAATATATCTATAATACTACAGTATAATCTAGAATACTAATCCACATAGGTACTTCGTCAGTAAAATTATGAAAAATTAATGCCAAAATTTGTTTAACTTCTTTCAAAACAGTGAAATACTACAGTATCTCATTTAACTATTTTTACATGGTAGTAACTTAGCATCGAATTTGCCTAAAAGGCGGGACTAATGATTTATATATGCACCTTGATGTAATATTTTTGGTTGGTATAACTATTAAAGATTTAGCATCAAAGACTAAATAAGGTTTAAATATACACCCAATTTGTTGCAGCAATTTTTTTAAATTACCTAATAACACACTGCTCAATACTTGTAATCTGTGTACTCAAAATTAAGAGATTCTTATGCATTTCAGAGAAATTAATACAATAATGTTTTAACATGATTCCCTCACCGTCTGAAGTAAAAAGTCTGCTATGTACTGCATACACATAAAGTTTATACTACACACTGTTTTATCTTTATACACACATGCTCTTAGAGTCAATATGCGAAAATATTTAAATGGTGTATAGATTTATTCATTCATTTGTTCATATTTAAAATTCATGTTTTCCCAATAAAAAAAAAATAGGCACTTTACAATTCAGTCGTCTCCATATTTTTTGCGTTCTTCATCTGTTCCATTTGCTGGTAATAATCTCGATCGGCTTGGCCGTTGGGCGTGTCCGTCTCGGCGGACTGTATGGAGGGGTAGGTGTCGGTGGTTATGATGTACGGTTTGTCACTGGCAGGGTCCTGGTTCACGGCGTTCTCGTCCAGCGAGTCGCGGTCCGAATGACTGAGCTGCTCATCGGTTTTGTACCAGTCGTTCTCGTACGCCTGCAGCCATATAGGATTCGAACCCTTCGAGCTGTGCTTGTTGGTGTTTGGCACGCGACCGCCGGAACTGCGTATGGTCATATCCGATTCGCCAGGTAACGGTGAGGCTGGAGTTAAGAAAAAAAAAATTAATACTACCGATGCAATAGTTTCGACGATCTTCGCGGACAAGTGGCGCACCGGTTTTGGTGTTGCCAGCTCTGAGGTTCATGGTTCGATTCCCGGACGGGGCAATGTAGGAAATCAGTTTTCTACAGAGTCTCGGGGCTGGGTGTCTATGGAGCATTCGTTGGTTTACCTCCTTACATTGGGATCAGAGTAATGTATTTGATGTTGTCCCCGTCTATTTACATATTTATTATTATTATTTATTTAATGCTATAAATAACTTTACCTGTATGGTGGACGGTGTATACGCTTCTACAACAAAGTCCCGGTAAATGTTCAAAGCCTGTCTATTAACAGGTTTAACAAATTTATTAAAGAAAAACTTTATTATTATTTACTTACTTACTTTATTAACTTTAAGAAGGGTTATTATAATATAAATGAATATGGCTAATGACAGTAACCCCTGGGAATAAGGTGATCGCTCCCAAGCTATTTCTAGAAAATATCACATCACATTTGTATAATACATAACATTGTAAAAAATATTGACCAAAAAAAGAGGATACCTACGGAGTTTCTTTCGCCTGTTTCTTCTCCGTTAGAGGAACCTCATTACAAAACGGTGGTAGATTAAAAATGACTATCGATAAACGAAAGTACATTCTTGTGTCGATAAATAAATGATTTGATTTGTACATCACATTCACCACTCTAGGCATGCGTAAGCAATAAAATCTTTAAGGTGGAAGTGCAGTTAGACTGTATATAATATGTTCGAAATCAATAACATTGGAAAACACTTGCAGTAAACAAAAAAAAAAAATTCCATTAATTCAAAAAAGTCGCGATTGCCGAGTGGTTGGGTTATCGAAATTGAAGTCACGACACCCGAGTTCGATTCCCGGAGGTCGGCTCGTACCAATGAGCTTTTTCAACGATTTATATCCTTAGCTTGGATATAAACACGGCTTCATGCTCACAAAGAATCAAGTTGTCTCAAAATAACGATCAAATGTGGATCGAGAATGCTAAATTGTCTACACCTCTCTCTACTCCTGTAATGAGAAATACGTGAATATATTCCATTCACAGCGAAGTTCAATAAATAATAATAAATATAAATAAACAAATATCTCCACGCAGTTCCCAATACAGGGGTCGACAGAGGTCTAGTCTAGACAATAAAGTCCCTCCGACCCACCTCCCACCGAAGATATTTTTCGGGACAACGTGACAGACGGTGAGCCCGTCGCCGTCTTCGTGTCGTTTTTCAAAAAACCCATCATCGGTTCGAGCCCCGCCACCCCTGGAATCGAACTCGGTCATCTCGTCACTCGACTCTCGTGACTCTAAGTTGGAAGTTGGCAAACTTACAGTAAGCGGTGGCCGTGGCCGCCCTGAGCCTCCTGAGCAAACTTACAGTAAGCGGTGGCCGTGGCCGCCCTGAGCCTCCTGAGCAAACTTACAGTAAGCGGTGGCCGTGGCCCTGAGCCTCCTGAGCAAACTTACAGTGGCGGTGGCCGTGGCCGCCTGAGCCTCCTGAGCAAACTTACAGTAAGCGGTGGCCGTGGCCGCCCTGAGCCTCCTGAGCAAACTTACAGTAAGCGGTGGCCGTGGCCGCCCTGAGCCTCCTGAGCAAACTTACAGTAAGCGGTGGCCGTGGCCGCCCTGAGCCTCCTGAGCAAACTTACAGTAAGCGGTGGCCGTGGCCGCCCTGAGCCTCCTGAGCAAACATACAGTAAGCGGTGGCCGTGGCCGCCCTGAGCCTCCTGAGCAAACTTACAGTAAGCGGTGGCCGTGGCCGCCCTGAGCCTCCTGAGCAAACTTACAGTAAGCGGTGGCCGTAGCCGCCCCGAGCCTCCTGAGCAAACTTACAGTAAGCGGTGGCCGTGGCCGCCCCGAGCCTCCTGAGCAAACTACAGTAAGCGGTGGCCGTGGTCGCCCGAGTCTCCTGAGCAAACTTACAGTAAGCGGGGGCCGTGGCCGCCCCGAGCCTCCTGAGCAAACTTACAGTAAGCGGTGGCCGTGGCCGCCCCGAGCCTCCTGAGCAAACTTACAGTAAGCGGTGGCCGTGGCCGCCCCGAGCCTCCTGAGCAAACTTACAGTAAGCGGTGGCCGTGGCCGCCCCGAGCCTCCTGAGCAAACTTACAGTAAGCGGTGGCCGTGGCCGCCCCGAGCCTCCTGAGCAACTTACAGTAAGCGGTGGCGTGGCCGCCCTGAGCCCTGAGCAAACTTACAATAAGCGGTGGCCGTGGCTGCCCTGAGCCTCCTGAGCAACTTACAGTAAGCGGTGGCCGGCCGCCCCGAGCCTCCTGAGCAAACTTACAGTAAGCGGTGGCCGTGGCCGCCCCGAGCCTCCTGAGCAAACTTACAGTAAGCGGTGGCCGTGGCCGCCCTGAGCCTCCTGAGGAAGTCCGCCCTCTGCGACAGGCACGCCACCAGCGCGAGCAGCAGCAGCACGGCCAGGCACAGCGTGCTCCACACCAGCCAGTACACGGTCCGGTTGGACGACAGGCTCGCCGCCGTCGGGGGCCGGTACTCCGCCGGTTGCGTGTCCAGCACGTTAAATTCCTATGATAAATCGATAAGTTGCCATGTAATTTACATACATACATACATATAATCACGCCTCTTTCCCGTAGGGGTAGGCAGAAACCACTTCTTTCCACTTGCTACGATCCTTACATACTTGTTTCGCTTCGTCCACTTTCATTATTCCCTTCTGTATGAAGTTCTTCTCTTCGATTCAGGGTACTCTTGACCTGGCCTTTTTTCAGGACGTCCCTGATTTGGTCTCGAAACGTCCGCCTAGGTCTTCCCCTTCCTACACTTCCATTCGCACTCGCCTTATATGCTTTTTTCGTCAATCGTTCTTCATTCATTCTCTCGACATGGCCAAACCATCTCAGCATACCTTTCTCAATTTTAATCACCATGGCATTGTGTTGCCATGTAATTTATAATAAAAAATAACGACAACTTGCGTGGATTGTATATGCTTCGGTTTCCATGGTGACGCCATCGCTTGGGTTCGATTTCACCCCGGGTCAATGTAAAAAAAAAACCCTGTGTACATCTTCTCAGCTCTGGGTACTGGTTTGTGGTACCTTCGTTTTTTTTTGAGAATAGGGAGGCAAACGAGCAGGTGGCACACGTGATGGTAAGTGATTACCGCCGGCCATGAACACCCGCAATACCGGAGGAATAGCGGATGCGTTGCCGGCCTTTGAGAAAGGTATTGTCTCTATTCTTGAAGGTCCTTAAGTCGTATCGATTCGGCAAAACCGCTGACGGCAGCACATTCCATAAAGTGCAAGAGCGTGGCAGAAAATTCCGCGTAAAACGCACTGTGGTGGAATGCCAAGCATAAAGTTGGTGTTGATGGAATTTTGGACCATACCGTAAGGTACGATGGTGAAATTCAGCCGCTTGTTCCGGATTCCATAATACAAGTGCTTAAGCTGCTTACTTTGTCTATATGTATGTATTTATTAAAATAATAAAGAATAAGGCAACATTATCAATTATCACTTCTAAATAACACAGTCACGATAGCCGAGTGGCTGGGTGGTCGGAATTTCGAGTCGAGAGACCTGAGTTCGATTCCCAGGTGGCTGGCTCGTACCAATGAGTTTTTCAAAAAAAACTTATGTACGAAAACATCGTTGGCCTGGACATAAAGGCGGCGAAGGGCTCACCACCTGTCACGTCGTCCCGAAAATATCTTCGGTGGAAGGTGGGTCGATGGGACTTAATTGTCTAGACCAGACCTCTGTCTACCCCAGTATTGGGAATTGCGTGAAGATTATTTATTTACTTCTAAATAACGCACCTTAAAAAGATCGTCGAGCCGCTCGATGTTATTATCCACTAGCTTCAACACCTGCTCGACGTCGAGCACCGAGTGGTCCTCTTTATTCACCAGGTGCAGATACAGATCCGTCTTGGTGTTGTCCACGGAGCCGTCCCTGTTCTCGTGGACTCGCAGATCGTCCACATTCACCACGGATCCCGTGACGCGGGCGAGGGTCGAGCGGAAGCTGTGCATCCTGTCGCGTATCTCGGACGGATGGGAGCGGAGCACGAAACGCACACGCTGATCCTCGCGGAGGAGGTATATGAACACGTGCGATTCGTCGCAGTGTCCCGCCGTGTCGTTCGCTAGTACCTAAAAAAATAAATACAAATATCTTCACGCAATTCCCAATACAGGGGTAGACGGAGGTCGAATCTAGACAGTTAAGTCCCTTCGACCCACCTTCCAACGATGATATTTTCGGGACAACGTGACAGGTGGTGAGCCCGTCGCCGTCTTTATGTCCAAGCCAACGATATTCGTACATAAGTTTTTGAAAAACCCATTGGTACGAGCCTACCAACTGGGGATCGAACTCGGGTCTATCGACTCGAAATTCCGACCACCCAACCACTCGGTTATCGTGACTTCTCGCTATCGTATTATCGGCTATCGTAGTTATTTAAAAAATATATTAAAATATCATCACGCGTGTGCGCTGAGGAGAAGCCGTCCGAGTTACCTCGGAGTGGGGGCCGGACTGAAAACCAGTGTCGGGATCAGAGTAATTCGTGTTTCTGTATGTCGATTTTTACTGAGTCCTGTCCATTTCACGGTCTTATGCTGCTACACAGACTCATTTTATATTATTTTTACATTTTTTGTTAATTTAGGGCAATATTGTTTTATTTTCTGTGTAATTCCAATTTTTTTGCTTTGTTTTGTATCTATTGTGATTAGACCGTGAATAAATGTTTTTTTTTCTTTTTCAATTCCCAATGCAGGGGTAGACAGAGGTCTAGTCTAGACAATTAAGTCCCTTCGACCCACCTTCCACCGAAGATATTTTCGGGACAGATAGTTATTTAATAATAATAATAAATGATTAAATAAATATCTTCACGCAACTCCCGTGGTTCCATCAAACTCAACTGGTGCAATGCCAAGCATCAAGGTGGTGTTGATGAAATCTTTGGTTACGCCGTAAGGTATGATGGTGAAATTCAGCGGCTGAGATTAAAACGAACAATTCCTTGGGGCACTCCCCGTAGTTTTATAGAAAATGCAAAGAGATGAAACATCTCTTCGCATAGCCAGGGGATTTATCCGATGAGATAGAGTATGGTCGTCGAAAATTCGAGCAGCTCTTCTTTGGATACGGTCAAATGGAAGGAGCTGACACTGGGGTGGCCCAGCCCAGAGATGAGTTCAGTACTCCCTGTGCGGCCGAACCTGCGCCTTATAAAGTTGCAGGCGGTGGGCCGGCATGAAGTACTGTCGCGCTCTACTGAGCACGACAAGCTTTTTAGAGGCCAATTTGGCCTTACCTTCCAAATGACCGCGAAACTGAACGTTACTCGATATGTCGACGCCAAGGATTCTTATGCTGGCTGAAGCAACTAGGGGAGTGCTCTCAAAACGAGGTGAAACGACGAAGGGTTTCTTTTTTGCGGTAAACGCGCAAAATTGTGTCTTTTTAGGGTTGAACTGGACTAAATTTAGTCGGCGCCAGTCCGAGATTTTGTCTAACAAAATCTCAACTTCAGACACAAGTTTGTTCCGGTACTCGTCGATGTGTTCCCGAGAAATATTGGCACGGCCGGTATAAAGGGCATCACCAGTGCTGTCATCTCCATTACAATGAATGTTACTAATTTGTAACAAATCATTGATATGCAGAAGAAACAGGGTTGGCACACAGCCTTGTGGCACACCAGAATTCACAGACTTGGAGTCCAAGCATGCACCGTCAACTACGACCTTGATGCTCCGGTATGTGAGAAAACTAATGACCCAATTGCAAAATTTCTCGGGAAGCCCATATGACGGAAACTTTGAGAGAAGCGCTTTGTGCCATACCTGATCAAAGGCAATTCGCAATGTCCAAACTAACTGCCATGGCCTCCCACTTACTCTCTACTGCCTCCGCCCATCAATGAGTCAGGTACAAAAGAAGATCACCAGCTGAGCCACGGAAGCCGTACTGGCGGTCACTAATCAACTGGTGCTCCTCTAAGTACCTCAAGAGCTGGCAGTTTATAATGGACTCCATTATTTTGGAGAACAAGGAAGTGATGGCGATTGGTCTGTAGTTACCTGGATTTGAGCGGTCGCCTTTCTTAGTGATCGGGTGCACCAAAGCTGTCTTCCATGTCATCGGGATGACGCCTTCAGAGTAGGAGTATCGCTACCGAGAGCTCTGAAAGAACCGGATGTCCGGCATAGACACTCTCTGCACGGGATGGTCCGCGGTGAGTTCCCCCTGTCATCGAGAGTCGAGTTGGACGCAAAAAGAGAAGCTAGAAGATAGGCTTTCTATTTTGCGTCATGGGCCAGCAAGTTGTCCTCCCTGTGCAGAGATGGTAGTGATGGCTGACTGAAATTCCCTTGGACAGCCTTGGCGAGGGACCAGAACGCACGAGTTTCCGAAGGAAGACGAACTAGTTTCTCGCCAATTCTGCCAATGTGCTCGGACTTTGCCGCAGAAATTACTCTTTTGAAGGACCTGGCGGCAGAGTTATACTCCTTCTTATAAACGCTAGTTTTTGAATCCCAAGACGCTAATGCTTTAACCCAGGCCCGGTAGCACTGCTGCTTTTGGCGAGATGCTATTCTGCAGGTGCCACCAAACCAAGGCTTTGATCTACCACCGATGGGCACCACAGAGGAAGGAACGAAGAGTTCCATTCCTTGGAGCACCACATCGGCGACGGAATTAGCAACGGCGTCGGGACTATCTAGCGAGAAGCAAACCTGCCCCCATGGGTAGGATGCAAGGAAAGATCGCATCCCTTCCCAATCCGCCGACCTGTAGTGCCACACACGGCGGTGGCCTGCATATCGCGACCGCGATGGGCACATGATGGGCACTTTACTCCGGATCAGGCAGAGGTCCGAAGAACCCAAAGGGGCATCAACGGAGACCATATATCCGTCCGGATGAGAGGTCAGCAGAAGATCCAGCTGGGAAGGTGTATGATCCTCCACATCCGGAACCCGCGTTGGCGAAGTAACCAGTTGAGTCAGATCATATGCTAGGGCAAAGTCAAAAACAGATCTCCCCGCATGATCAGAGGTTCAAGATCGTAGCCATTCGGCGTGGTGGGCGTTGAAGTCGCCGAGTAGCACTATCTCTGCGAATGGGATCTGCTGTAGCACGGAATCTGCAGCCATTTGGATGTGGTCAATGAGTCGGTCAGTTTCGGCATTACCGCTGTGGGACCTATAGAGGCACCCATAGACGCGAGGGTGGTCGTCGCTGTCTATGCGTAGCCAAAGGGTGGACAGGTCCCTACCTTCAAGACTGCCGAGGCGTTGAGAACATATATCCTCTCTGACGTACACACAAACTCCGGCCCGAGGCACAAAAGAATGTTCTAGCTTGTACCCCGGGTAGGAAAGATAAGAGGTATCCGCCGGAGAGGATATCTGCGTCTCGGTAAGAAAGAGCAAGGCCGGCTTTGCCGTCTCCAGATGGTAGTGGACGGCATCAAGATTGGAATGGAGTCCCCTGATATTGCAGAAATCCACGGCAAGCGTGGTAAGGGGTGCCGAAGGTTTTTTGCTTCGTTTGCCTCGAAAAGAATGGGAACAGAGCGGAACTTTGCCCAGAGGGGGATTCTCCAGCACCAGTGGTGCTGGTACCCCCCTGGGGTAGATTTTTTTCTTCCGCTACTATGTTTTGGGGGAGGGGGTGTGAGGGCCTCCGGTTACCTGCACTCACCAGACGAAACGCAGAAGTTTGTTAAACTTCTACTTCACGCCGGTATTCTGTGAGTTCGCGGTACTTCCCCGGTCTAGCCGGCCCATTCATGCAACAACAAAAGCTGATGCGTGGCTCTACCACTGTTAAAACTTTATTATATAACTAACAAATAGGTATACTACGAATATGCTTTGCAGAAAATTTTAGTTTTAACTGTAGCGACATTTATGAGTTCACTTTGGAAGCTCGGTAATGGCGGATCATCCAGGAAACACATCGACATCCTACATCGCGCTATAGAAGTTCTTTTGACTTCAAATATTTGTTTCTGGCACCACCAAAATTGGTTTTGATAATTTTAAAAACTGTGTTTACTATATGTTAAGCAGACGATGGGATTGTATAGAATTATACAATCCCATCGTCTGCTTAATATATAGTATATAGAAATAATAAACATGGTATCATTCTCAAGGACATCTAAAATACAACAATCCTTCGGAGCAGATCCATATATTTCAACTAATCGAGGAAAGACCTTTACTCAGCCGTGGGTACTTATTGGCTTGAATTTTACTTTTACGGAAAATCGTATTTTTGGGAGTTATTAAGGAATCCCATAAACTGCTGCCGAAGTTTACAGATAACTTACGGAGAAACAGAATCATCGTAATTAGAATCATAACGGTCTGTAAAAGTTAATTGCAGAACATGGACCTCACTCTTGAGGTTTTGGCGCAATCGCCACGTTTCGCAAGCGAATTGGCGATCGCATTATCAAACACCTCGCACTTTTGACACTGTTGCCCCGCCCATTACCGGTCTGCTGAATTTTGGTTTAGTATTTTAAAAGGTGGTTCTCCCGCCATCTGTCAGTATCTCATTGGAATTGTAAGACCCCTTAGTCGCCTCTTACGACACTCACGGCAAGAAAGTGAGTCATATGCCTTAAACATAAATGATATATATAAATATTTCAAAGACAATTATAGCAATGAACTATGAATTAATGATAAATTTTAATATATATTCTAACCTTAAAATCGAAATAGCCTTTCATCCCTTTCTGCGGGTCGAAATTGAGCGAGACAGCGCCAGTTTCGACATTCACTAAGAACGGCGAAACAGCTAGATTTTCTAAGCCCTCCGTCAAAGTTTCTTTCACATTTCCCAAAAGATAATAGCTTATTTTCGCATTTTCGCCCTCGTCCATATCTATAGCCTGAAAAATATTTATAATTCAGTAACAGAAAAAAATTACATATAATTCATATATTTTTGAAAAGTTCTAAGTTAAATATCTAGACAAAGCAATAAATGACAATTTACAAAGTGAATCTTCACACCAGGCAAACTTTCGTAATTAGACCTTCAGTGAAACGATTACGAAAAAGAACCCACATTCTCATACTGCAATACATTCAGAATAATGCAATCAGAGACAATATAGACGGGACCCCTCACAATCTCATATTTTTATTAAACGAAATACTTAAAGGAAATACTTATTAGCTTTCAAGATTTTCTATAAATAGATAAAAAATTATTGGTTTTATTTATGACTTTTGGAGTAGATGTCAGAATCCTGCTAAAAACGAAAAAAAACTTTGCCTATAAATGATTATAAAAGGTTTAAAGTCCTAAAAAAATAAATCGCAAATAAAAAAGTAACAATAACTTACTTTCCTCGTTAATATTATAGTATAAACTTAGTGGAACAATATAAGCGTTTCTATGATACAAATAAAGATTTAACAAATTAAATTAAAAGAAACGATCTTATATGATGGATGGACTTATTTCTGTCGTTAAAACCCACCCCAAACCCCAGGTGTAAGTTGTCGCGACGAGTAAGCGTACAAGAGAATAGCAAGCCGATAAGCTTGTCACTTTACATGCCGCCATAACACGAATTTAATGACGCCTACCGCGGTAAGTCCTACCACACTGAGAACAACGTGTTTTACTCACAACCGACGATCAAAGTTTGAGAAGTCCTAATGTAAAAATCACTAACATACCTTCACATGCATAAATTCAATCCCAAAGTCAGCTTCCGTGGTGATGCCTCCCGTAAATATGTTGCTAACGAAATGTGGCGCGTTGTCGTTCACGTCTTCAACTTTAATGTGAACTTTCAGTGAGCTGATTGCGTCCTTCGTCTGATCGTACGACGGCTTGGCCACGCAGTCTTCAGATGCCAGGACTGTGAGACTGTATTCGGGAGTCTTCTCTCGGTCCAATGCCTTTGACGTTGAAAGTCTGGTGGAGTAATTGATATCTCGCGATGAATAATAATAAAGAGTAATTAAATACATAGATAGGGACAACATCACATACATTGCACTGATCCCAATGTAAGTAGCTAAAGCATGCGTGTTATGGAAACGAAAACAACGATGGTGTCATTAACATTCAGACCCAACACAACGTAGAAAGGAGTGGTTTTCTACAATAACCTCAAGCTTTAAACGAACCCGGTGTAATCGCTATTCGTCTGCGGAGGTCACTACATTCTCACGTCTTCGTATTATTTGAGTAAAGTCATTATATTCCCGAAATAATGTCTATAAAATAATGTCTTCGGTGGAAGGTGGGTCGAAGGGACTTAATTGTCTAGACTATACCTCTGACTACCCCTGTATTGGGAATAGCGTGAAGATATTTATTTATTAATATATACTCTAAATTATATCAAACGTTTTTACTAAAAATAATACAGTTAACATATAAACATATATAATCAAGATAACCGAGTATTTGTGTAATCGGAATTCGAGTCAAGAGACCCAAGTTCGATTCCCATGTATTAGGCTCGTAGTATTGGTTTATTTTTCAAATACTTATGTACGATTTATATCGTAGACTTGGACATAAAGATGGCGAAGGGCTCGCCACCTGTTGCGATGGCCTAAAAATATGTTCGGTGGTAGGTGGGTCGAAAGGTCCCATTTGTCTAGACATCTATCTACACCTGTATTACGAATATGACTACATTTTCACATTTTCGTATTATATGAGTAAATTTATTAGTGTATTCAAAATTACATCAAATCAAATCATTTATTCATCGACATAAGAACATACATTCGTTTATCAATAGTCAGTTTTTAATCTACCACCGTTTCGTAATGAGGTTCCTCTAACGGAGAAGAAACAGGCGAAAGAAACTCTGTAGGTATCCTCTTTTTTGGGTCAATATTTTTAACAATATAATGTATTATACAAATATATTGAGATATTTTCTAGAAATAGCTTGGGAGCGATCACCTCATTCCCAGGGGGAACATCAAACGCGTTGACTTAAAATAATATAGTTAACATATACAACAAAAAAAAAGTCCCGATAGCCGAATGGTTGGGTGGTCGGAATTTCGAGTCGAGAGACCCGAGTTCGATCCCCAGGTGGCAGGCTCGTATCAATGGCTTTTTCAAAAACTTATGTACGAATAAAACTTATGTACGAACGTTGGCTTGGACATAAAGACGGCGACGGGCTCACCACCTGTCACGTTGTCCCGAAAATATCTTCGGTGGAAGGTCGGTCGAAGGGACTTAATTGTCTAGACTCGACCTCTGTCTACCCCTGTATTGGGAATTGCGTGAAGATATTTTTTTATATATTTATATTAACATATACAACAAATATCATAACGTCTATTTTAATAATTACCTGTAAGTGCTTCGGTCCAACTCAAACATTGAATCTTCGTTCCCCTCTACTATGTAATAGCAAACTGGTAAAATTGGCTCATCTCCCCTGTCAATGGGATCTCTTTCCACCGTCTTAGGTAAATACACGCCGTAGTCTTGCACATTCTCAGTAATATTAATGAAAAATTCTTTCTCGAAGAATCTCGGTCGGTAGTTATCCACATTCTGCACGTAAATTGTGAGGTCTAGGTCCGAACTGAGCGGGGTCGGCAGGCCAAGGTCGTAGGCTTCGATTCTTAGCTTTAAATAAAAATAAGAAAATAAGTTGTCATAAAATACAGAATAAATATATATGTCGCAGAATCAAGATAAGGCAACAATTTTGTTAACAACGCCATCTATTTTAAGTCTTCGGAAACGTAAAGTAGTGCGCTTGAGTAAGGTTGATACAGGAAGTGACAGAGCGGATTTGACTATTATGTGCTGTCAATGTCATTTGACTTCTGATATATAGAGTCTTCAGAATATTCTCGTGGCTTCACTTACGAAACGGACAGCAGTGGGAACGGTCATCTTCCTGTTATCGAACTTACTGCGTTTCCACCCATTTAGATTAGTTTTCTGATATGGCTCATGACGGATCCGACAACGAGTTGCCTCATGTGACCTACCCTACGCCGACATATAATATTTATGTTTTCGACTTTTAGGTTATCACATTTTATAAAATTATCGTTTTCATATTAAAGTTACTATACATTAAAGGCAGGCAATTATCAATTTATGCAAGTTTTGATTATCATAAGACAACCAAATTGTTATAAAGCCTGTTCTATACTTAGCGTCGCATATTCTTCGCCGCTTCCTACATTGGATCGCGTTTTGACGGTTCTTTGTTCCGCGTCAATTAGACTACGAACTTCATCGTTCAATTAACGTGAACTGCTGCGAGTGTGGAGTCATGGTTACACGTCGCGTGCACGCGAGTGCGAGCGGACGCGGTACCTGGTAGGTGGCGCGGTATCTGGTAGGTTGCGCGGTACCTGGTAGGTGGCGCGGTACCTGGTAGGTGGCGCGGTACCTGGTAGGTGGCGCGGTACCTGGTAGGTGGCGCGCAGGTCGCGGTCGAGCGGCGCGGTACCTGGTAAGTGGCGCGGTACCTGGTGGAGTGGCGCGGTACCTGCAGGTGGCGCGCAGGTCGCGGTCGAGCGGCGCGGTACCTGGTAGGTGGCGCGGTACCTGGTAGGTGGCGCGGTACCTGGTAGGTGGCGCGGTACCTGGTAGGTGGCGCGGTACCTGGTAGGTGGCGCGCAGGTCGCGGTCGAGCGGCGCGGTACCTGGTAAGTGGCGCGGTACCTGGTAGGTGGCGCGGTACCTGGTAGGTGGCGCGGTGCCTGGTGGGTGGCGCGGTGCCTGGTGGGTGGCGCGGTACCTGGTGGTGGCGCGGTACCTGGTAGGTGGCGCGCAGGTCGCGGTCGAGCGGCGCGGTACCTGGTAAGTGGCGCGGTACCTGGTAGGTGGCGCGCAGGTCGCGGTCGAGCGGCGCGGTACCTGGTAGGTGGCGCGCAGGTCGCGGTCGAGCGGCGCGGTACCTGGTAGGTGGCGCGGTACCTGGTAGGTGGCGCGGTACCTGGTAAGGTGGCGCGCGGGTCGCGGTCGAGCGGCGCGCGGTACCTGGTGGCGCGGTACCTGTTAGGTGGCGCGCGGGTCGCGGTCGAGCAGCGCGGTACCTGGTGGCGCGGTACCTGGTGGGTGGCGCGGTACCTGGTGGCGCGGTACCTGGTGGGTGGCGCGCGCAGGTCGCGGTCGAGCGGCGCGGTACCTGGTAGGTGGCGCGGTACCTGGTAGGTGGCGCGGTACCTGGTGGGTGGCGCGGTACCTGGTGGCGCGGTACCTGGTGGAGTGGCGCGGTACCTGGTGGCGCGGTACCTGGTAGGTGGCGCGCAGGTCGCGGTCGAGCGGCGCGGTACCTGGTAAGGTGGCGCGCGGGTCATGATCGAGCGGCGCGGTACCTGGTAGGTGGCGCGCAGGTCGCGATCGAGCGGCGCGGTGCCTGGTAGGTGGCGCGGTACCCGGTGGTGGCGCGCAGGTCGCGATCGAGCGGCGCGGTACCTGTAGGTGGCGCGCAGGTCGCGGTCGAGCGGCGCGGTACCTGGCAGGTGGCGCGGTACCTGGTAGGTGGCGCGGTACCTGGTAAGTGGCGCGGTACCTGGTAGGTGGCGCGGTACCTGGTGGCGCGGTACCCGGTGGCGCGGTACCGGTAGGTGGCGCAGGTCGCGGTCGAGCGGCGCGGTACCCGGTGGCGCGCAGGTCGCGGTCGAGCGGCGGTACCTGGTAGGTGGCGCGGTACCGGTAGGTGGCGCGCGGGTCGCGGTCGAGCGGCGCGGTACTCCGGTAGGTGGCGCGGTACCCGGTAGGTGGCGCGCGGTACCTGGTAGGTGGCGCGGTACCTGGTGGCGCGGTACCCGGTGGCGCGGTACCTGCAGGTGGCGCGCAGGTCGCGGTCGAGCGGCGCGGTACCGGTAGGTGGCGCGCAGGTCGCGGTCGAGCGGCGCGGTACCTGCAGGTGGCGCGCAGGTCGCGGTCGAGCGGCGCGGTACCTGGTGGCGCGGTACCTGGTAGGTGGCGCGCAGGTCGCGGTCGAGCGGCGCGGTACCTGGTAGGTGGCGCGCAGGTCGCGGTCGAGCGGCGCGGTACCTGGTAAGTGGCGCGGTACCTGGTAGGTGGCGCGGTACCTGGTGGCGCGGTACTGGTAGGTGGCGCGCGGGTCGCGGTCGAGCGGCGGTACCTGGTAGGCGGCGCGGTACCTGCAGGTGGCGCGGTACCTGGTAGGTGGCGCGCAGGTCGCGGTCGAGCGGCGCGGTACCTGGTAGGTGGCGCGCAGGTCGCGGTCGAGCGGCGCGGTACCTGGTAGGTGGCGCGGTACCTGGTAGGTGGCGCGCAGGTCGCGGTCGAGCGGCGCGGTACCTGGTAGGTGGCGCGGTACCTGGTAGGTGGCGCGCAGGTCGCGGTCGAGCGGCGCGGTACCTGGTAGGTGGCGCGCAGGTCGCGGTCGAGCGGCGCGGTACCTGGTAGGTGGCGCGGTACCTGGTAGGTGGCGCGCAGGTCGCGGTCGAGCGGCGCGGCGGTGCGCAGCAGGCCGCTGGCCGCGTGCACGGCGAACGCGCGCCAGTCGCCGGCCGCGTCGCGCCGCAGCCGGTAGCGCACGGCGCCGTTGGGCCCGATGTCCGCGTCGATCGCGTGCACCTCCACCACCGTCGTTCCCACCGTCGCGTTCTGTGCCACATTACATCTTTTCAACCGTTCACTCCACTCACACACGTCACGCACAATCATACGCACACACAACGACTTCCACTTCTATAAAATTCCAATACTGAACACAGACATAAAATTTTGTCTTGGTATCTTTCGAAATGGTAATCTTGCCATTTACCGGTAGTTAATGACATTCTGAAAGTGGTCTTTCTGTAAAAGAAGGGTGTCATAAGAGGTGACTAACACAAAGGTTATAAAAATGCAATTGGTTACCGAGAGATGGCGAGATATAAATCAAAAAGATATAAATGGTATATAAAATCTATAAAAAAAAGGCATTGGTACCTTTCGGAGTTCGAACTCGAGTCTGTTGACTTTTGTCTATCGTTACTTTTATACTTTTGTTTTATACGAAATATTCTACTAAGCGTACACTTCTTTTTCGTGCAGTCGATTAACAGACGGCGACCAACCACCAACCTCCGGCACTTTGACGGTGACGTTCTGCGGCGGGCGCACGAAGACTGGCGCGTGGTCGTTGTAGTCCGCGACGCACACGCGCAGCTCGGCGCGCGCGGCCCGCGCCGGCGCGCCCAGGTCGCGCGCCTCCACGCGCAGCGTGTAGTTGCCGAAGCGGTCGCGCAGCGGCCGGCGCGCGAACAGACGGCCCGTGTTCGAATCGCCGCCCGCTTGCTCGAAGCGAAACAGCTCTGCGTCGTATATATAGCAGATGTGACTTAAAAGCGTCACGGCAGCCGAGTGTTTGGGTGGTTGGGATTTCGAGTCGAGAGACCCGAGCTCGATCCCCAGGTGGCAGGCTCGTACCCATGGGTTTTTCAAAAACTTATGTACGTATATCGTTGGCTTGGACATAAAGGCGGCGACGGGCTCACCGCCTGTCACGTTGTCCCGAAAATATCTTCGGTGGAAGGTGGGTCGAAGGGACTTAATTGTCTGGACTAGACCTCTGTCTACTCTGTATTGGGAATTGCGTGAAGATATTTATTTACATTTGTTTATTTATTTTATTATCTGACTTAAAAGGAAATACATAGGAATACAGGCTTAAAAGGAAATACATAGAAATTGAGACTTAAGAAAGAAATCTAACTTAACTATTCATCAGAATTAACGTATTCATTTATATTATTGTCCCTTCCTGTAAACATTTTATTATTATATGCTATGTTATTAATTTTTTTAAACTTGTTTAAAAAAGTTTTTTTGGCAGGCTTTGCATAAATTTACAGAGATTTTGTTGTAGAAGCCTTAACACAGGCGGTGTGAACAATTTTCTTACGCTACTAGTTATTCCAAGCAACATTCGTATCCACAAGTCAACTCCTAATTTATTAATACATTGGTATAATCTTAACATCAGCTGTAGAAAAATAAATAAATTAAGTTAGTGGCATTATTTACGCGTCAGGTGGATATTGTATCATCTGCGTATGCAGACTTATAATACTATATAAACACCATTTAGTAGTGTATACTACTAAATGGTGTTTATTCCCTAGTAAGTAAGGTAAATCATTAATGTAAACGAGAAAAAGAATCTACCCAGCTTCGAGCCCTGTGGTACTCCCATAGCCACCATTGATCCCAAGGAACATGCATCGTTTATTACAACTCTTTGAATTCTTAAATAAATACGATTTAAGTAGATCAAGACCCACTTTACCACAGTGGTGTAATTTTCGTCAAGAAACCCATCGCTTATATTTAACATCACTTGCGTTTGATGACGAACGCAATCGAAAGCCTTAGAGAGATCACAAAATATGCTTCGAGCAGCTTGTGAACTCTCCCAAGCCAATATGTGCTTAAATAGCTCTACACGAGCATCGGTAGAGCGATCCCTTGAAATATACACACCGTGTCCCTTCCCGCCGACGAGATGAAACTGCACGCGTCCGTTGGGCGTGGCGTTGTCGTCCGCGTCGGTGGCAGAAATGGCGACGATCGGTTCGCGGTGGTCGTGGAACTCCGTCACCGTCGCGCACTCGGCGGGCGCCTTCACCACGGGCGCGTTGTCGTTCACGTCCTCCACG
Source organism: Sericinus montela (assembly GCA_029286605.1). Lineage (NCBI taxonomy): Eukaryota > Metazoa > Arthropoda > Insecta > Lepidoptera > Papilionidae > Sericinus > Sericinus montela. The sequence continues at coordinate 1,267,737 of JAGSMR010000011.1, forward strand.
TGCACGCTGCACGGACGCACGGACGTAACAACATACATGTTTTTATATAACTTTATAAGATGCAATTGGACGTAATATCATCGATTGGTAGCTATAGAAATAACTTTGAGAGTTTATTTAAAAAAGATACAATTAACTTTAGTGTTTTAGTACTTACTTATCTTCACGCACAGTCACGAGCCCTAAATACCTCTTTCGCTTCTTTCAGATTCATCATCTTCTTTATACACGCACGTCCAGGTATCCTAGTACTCTTGACCCCCCCCCCCCCCCGCATCGAGCAATTTGCTCACATAATATTTACTTTCGCGCTATATATTTTCTTCACCATTCGGTATTCGCTCATTCGCTCAACGTGCCCAAACCATCGAAGCACGCCCTTATATTATAATTTTTGTGACAAGGTCATCTTTCAAACCTGCCATATTGCGAATCTCTTCGTTTCGCTTTCGGTCGGCCATGGTAACGCCGCACATTTTACGAAGAGATCGCATCTCCACTGCATTCAACTTGCTTTTATACTTGCCTTTTGACTAACGCAGTAAGGGCACCTCTGTTCCCGGCAGCGACACGCCTGTCCACATCTAAATCACATCTTCCATCCCGGCTAAACACACTCCCCAAGTATACAATTTCATTTACTAATTCAGTCATTTTGTATTTCATTCATTCAAGTATTTCAGTCAAGTATTCATGTGTGTCAAATTTCGTCAGTAACTGACGAAATGATAATAGACAAGGACAACATCACATACATTGCTCTGATCCTAAAGTAAGTAGCTTAAGCACATGGCTTAACATAAGCTTAAGCATGAACGTATCACAAACACCTTGATACGAGAAAATGTAGAAAAGTGTATTTTCTACATTGACCCAACAAAGAAACGAACCCTATACCCTGAGGACACCATGAAAACACGGAATTCCTAGAATCGAAAACTTTCGAAAGTCGCGGAGTGCACTTTATATACTGAATGAATGCAATATATTGTATCAAATATAATTCAGCTGTCGATGGTCAATATGATGATGTTTTACAGAGAAGCCGTTCAAAGTCTCAAATAAGTCTTCAGAGTCAGTCCTTTCGACTCACCTTCTTCACGCAATTCCCAATTCAGGGGTAGACAGAGGTCAAGTCTAGACAATTAAGTCCCTTTGACCCACCTTCCACCGAAGATATTTTTCGGGACAACGTGACAGGTGGTGAGCCCGTCGCCGCCTTTATGTCCAAGCCAACGATGAAATTCGTACATAAGTTTTTTGAAAAACTCATTGGTACTGCCACCTGGGGATCGAACTCGGGTCTCTCGACTCGAAATTCCGACCACCCAACAACTCGGCTATCGTGACTTTTTAACGACTCACCTTCCACCGAAGATATTATTGGGACAACGTGACTGGTGGTGAGTCCGTCACCATCTTTATGTCAGCGCAAACGACATAAATCGTACATATTTATTTAAAAAAAAACCCCATTGCTACGAGCACGCCGACGCGATCGAAGTCCGGTCTCATGACTCGAATTCCGATCACCCAACCACTCGGCCATCGTGATACTCTCTTCAACACATTATGACTAGAGCTTACATGATCTGTTTGAAAGCATTACGGCTCTCCCCGCTGAGATATCCGAATTGATAATTGTCCCACGCCTCCACAACCAGATTGTACGTCGCCTGTGTCTCCCGGTCCAAATGCTCCGCGACTGTTAGCGTTCCGGTGTCAGCATTTATTAGAAACTTGCCCTGGGAAATAAAAGAAAACAATAAACAACAATCTTCAAGCATTTTCACTATACTGAGGTGGATAGAGGTCTTCAAGACAGTTAGGTCCCTTAGAGACACCTTTCATTACAGCTCTTTTGGGACAACGCGACAGGTGTTGAGCCCGCCGCCGTCTTTATGTCCAAGCCAACGATATAAATTGTAGATGACATTTTGGAAAAAAATGGTAAGAGACTTGGGATCGAATTCAGGGCTCTTGTCCCAAAAATCTTCGGTGGAAGGTGGTTCCAAAGGGAATAATTGTGTAGACCTCTGTCTACCAGTGTATTGGGAATTGCATAAAGATAAATAAATATGTAAACAAAGTCACGACAGCCGAGTGGTTGGGAAGTCGGAATTACGAGTCAAGAAACTCGAGTTCAATCCCTAGGTGTCAGGCTCGTACCAACGAGTGTTTTTAAAAACTTATGAACGAATTATATCGTTGGCTTGCACATAAAAATGGTGACGGGCACACCACCAGTGTGCACGTCGCCGTCTTAATGTGTAAGCCAACGATGTAATTCGTATATAAGTTTTTATAAAATCTATAGGTACGAGCCTGCCACCTGGGGATCGAACTCCGATCTCTACTCGACATTCCAACCACCCTTCCACGTTGTCCCGAAAAATATCTTCGGTGGAAGGTGGGTCAGAGGGACTTAACTGTCTAGACTAGACCTCCGTCTACCCCTGTATTGGGAATTGCGTGAACACACCTGAGTGGACATCCTGTCCAGCAGATAAGTGATCTTCCCGAATTCCCCGGAATCGGAATCCCGCGCCCGGATATCCGCCACCGCGCTGCCCGGCTCAATGTCCTCGCGCACCCGGTACACGTGAGTGCTAGTCTCGAATATTGGGTTGTTGTCGTTTTCGTCCAACACCTAATATAGAACCAAAAAAAAACAACAACAACAAAATTAAAAACAACATACGATTTTGTCCGTTATAAATGTTTTATAAATAGATATCTTCACGCAATTCCCAATACGGGGGTAGACAGAGGTCTAGTCTACACAATTAAGTCCCTTCGACCTACCATCCACTGAAGATATTTTCGGGACAAAGTGACATGGAGCCCGTCGCCGTCTCTACCTCCAAGCCAACGATATAATTCGTACATAAGTTTTTGAAAAACTCATTGGTACGAGCCACCTGGTGATCGAACTCGGGTCTCTTGACTCGAAATTCCGACCACCCAACCACTCGTCTATCGTGACTTTTTAAAAAACAACAAAATTACAAAATATATTATTGTCTATAAAAAAACATATGATTTTGTCCGTCATAAATTTTTTTAATGTTGCCATAGCATTTTTCGAGATTGTTCCGGCGATTTTAATGGTTTTTAATACATTAGTTTTTAGTTTCGTCTATTTAAACGTCTAGTATTGAAGGCTGCTTTCTACAATAGACGCCGATATCGTAGAGAATATTCTTAATAGCGCAGATGTGATTATAAATCTGTGCTATTAAACATAACTTTATAATTTTTTACTAATTAATAGTAGAAGGTTATCGAATAATTTATTTAGATAAATACACAACCAAATAAACACAAATGATTCAAAGAAAAATCCTTCATCTATTTAGCAAAATGAATTAATTGAAATAAAAGCAAATCTATGAGTTGAGGAAATTAAGACAATCGTTTTATCATTATACCAACAAATACAATAGCTATATTTAAAAATTACCTAATAACCCTACCTACCTATAAAATTACCTATAAAAAATCACGATAGCCGAGTGGTTGGGTGGTCGGAATTACGATTCAAGAGATCCGATTTCGATCCCCAGGTGGCAGGCTAATGGGTGGCACCAATGGATTTTTTCAAAACCTATGCACGTTTCATATCTTTGGCTTGGACATAAAGACGGCGACGGATTCACCACTTGTCACGTTATCCCGAAAATATCTTAGATGGAAGGTGGGTCGAAGGGACTTAATTGTCTAGACTAGACCTCTGTCTACCCCTGTATGTGGAATTGCGTGAAGATATTTATTTATTTATAAAAATTACCTGTATAAATATGTCGACGACGGCGTGTCGCGGCGGCACCCCGCTGTCCACAGCTTTAACCGTGAGATTGATCCACGAATATATTTCGTGATCAATCTTATTTGCTACCACTAGCTCCCCGGTAGCGCTTTCCATGTGAACCAAGTTTAACAGCTCTTCCGGACCTGTAGGAATGTTTTATAAATAAATACATAGATAGGGACAACGTCACATACATTGCTCTGATACCAAAGTAAACAGCTAAAGCATTTGTATTAGGAAATCGGAAACAACGATACCACAAACACCCAGAACCAAAAAATGTCCTAAAGTATTATGTAAAAAATGTATAAATGAGTATTCATATAGCACTGATTTCGTTAGGTCACTGGTTGGACACACTGAAAATCAGCGCCATGGAAAAAACAATTTCATGGCATTATGCTTAGTGTGCTCCAGTTCCCAGGTGACGCCTTGACACATACGAGTATAGGTATTGTATAGTTTGTAATATGTACTTAGTATGTTGTATGTATATTTGTAAAGTATAGCCAATATTAATTGTAAATTATGTGTTTTTCTATGTTATCTGTGATGGCGTCATTTTGGAGAATAAACTTTTCTTTCTTTCTTTTTTTCTAAAGTGTTTTCTACATTGAACCACATAATTCGCCACACTATGAAACCGGTGCGTACGCCACTCCTCCACAGAGGTCGTTAAATATAGTGGTGGTATACAATGGTGGCACACAGTTGTCGGCACTCTGCAGGCTATACTACACAGGTACTTTCCAAAACAACCATGTCCAGAAGGCACCTGCCCTAATCGAAAGGTGAGTGTTCATTCCTCCTATTAATCCAGTCGCTAAGGACTGGGCGCACTGTCTCGTCTGTCCGGCTACCAGCCCTTAGGTTAGCTAGAAGCTCCTTCCACCTTTCAATCATAGCCTGGCCAGCACGATACCTCATTGCTTCCCATTCCCTCGGTGATATGCTACTCCATTGGAGGCGAAGGTCTGAACGCAATTGATAAATGTATGCCAGAAACTTTGCCTCAAAATCCCACGGAAGGTAAGTAACCCGCTGGTGACACGCCGCCTCGAAAGAGATGGTCCGGTACTCGCGTATGACTCCGATGGCCATTGCCCTTTGGGGTATTCTGAGGAGTGTGATACTTCTCCCGGTCTGAGTCTCTGCCCAAGTGGGAGCACCGTTTAGGGCCATCGACCGGACTACATTCAGGTACAGGCAGCGGCTGTTCGCTACAGGTCCACCAATATTGGGTAGTAGCCTCATTAAGCGAGAAGTTAATATCGTAAAATTCTCCTGAAAGTTCCAGCGGCTGTCGAGGATTAGTCCTAGACATCTCAGGTTCAGGTCTTAACCTCTATACGAATGTATCCGATCCTTGCGGCGGCGCCTTCCGAGGCCTGTGGAAGGCAATAGCCAGGGACTTATCCTGGCAACAACTTATACCACGGACTAAGTTGCAAGGCGGGCAAACCTACCTCTACCTATTCCAAACCCTGGTCATTTGGCATAGCTGGTATAGTCTTATAAAAAAAAAAATAGATACCCACCCTCTAGGAAATAACTCAGCGTTCGATTTTTGTCGGCGTCGTCAGCAACCACGCTGTCAATGACAGCACCATTTTTCGAGTTCTCAGTGATCGAAGTCCTATAGAAAGGTTTCCTGAATCGAGGATTATTGTCGTTCTCGTCCTCCACCACAATTGTGAGAGTGGCTGATGCAGTCTGCCTCGGGCCACCTTCCATCGCAGCCATATCCTCAACTCTCAGCATCAGTTTTATCACTTCAACAGTTTCCCTGTCTAAGAGCCTGTCAGCGTTGTAAAAAGAAAAAAGAATTCGTAATAGTCACAAATCTGACTTTCCAAAGGTATTAATTATTTATTATTATTTATTTATCTTCACACATTTTCTTTTACGGGTCGGAGAGACAGAATAGATCGTCAACTGTCATGATCCATACATACTATACATACAATACTTACAACGTATATACTTAATTACAAACAATATAGTAAACAATAAAAAAGGAGGTAAGTTTTTTAAAAGGCAACAGTACAAGAAACATAAATGGCAAGGTACGAAACCTTCTAATTAAATATAATGTACATAAAGATGGCGACGAACTCACCGCCTGTCACGTTGTCCCGATAATATTTTCGGTGGAAGGTGAGTCGAAGGGACTTAATTGTCTAGACTAGACCTCTGTCTACCCTTGTATTAGGAATTGTGTGAAGATATTTATTTTTCCTTCGAAGCTAAGGATTGCGGGTTCGAATCTAGCTAGGGTCAAATATGGGCTTTCAAGAAAGTTGGGTCGAAAGCACTTCATTGTCAAGACCTCTGCCCACCTCACTATTGGGAATACGCGTGAAGATATTTATTATTACATATAAATATTTATCTATTCCTACCGCGCCACGCGCAGTGTTCCGTCCACTGTATTGAAGTCCCACAGTGAGAGGTAGTCATATTCGGATAGCGGTATTGCAACTCCGTCCTCGTTTTTCGCGAGACTACCACTTCTGTCGATGGAGTACCGCAATACCGGCTGTTCGTCCGGGTCGTGCGCATGCGCGCGGTAGATCACAGTACCCACCTGTTTGACAATAAAATACAAAATAGGGTAGTCTAGCTGACCGGCCATCTTCATTCGCGCAACATACTTCTCGTTATAATATAACGGTCATGTTATACAATATATTTATAAATAGCCTATGTTTTGTTCTGTTGTATAAGATATATTATTGTAAAGTTTCATCAAAATCAGTTTAGTAGTTCTTGCGCGAAAGAGTAACAAACATCGACCCTTTGTAACAAACTTTCGCGTTTATAATATTTATTTATTTAAACTTTATTTGCACACATTATAAAAAAATGTGCAAAATGGAGGACTTAATGCTTAAAGGCATTCTCTAGTAGTCTACCTTTGGTTTGAGCAGAGAATCTAGTGATGGGTGCAAGACACATAATTAAAAAATAAAAGTTTAAAGAAAACAAAGCAAAATAAATTTAGAATGATAATAAATACACATACATACATATACCTTCACATCAATACATACAGGTCTACAATAGCACTTTATAGATATATGCAAATACCTACAATAAATACATACATAGAAATTAAATATGATACTTATGAATTATATATAATTAAGAAAATAACAGTTTCTGAAAATTTCTTTTTTAATTTGTCGATACAATGTTCATTAAAAGAAATTACTACTGCTTCGTTAAGTAATATTCTCGAGTACACGTTTAAAGTTAAGTTTAGTTTTTAATTCTTTAATATTTCTGTATAACATGTACCTGAGTCTTATTGCATTTGAAGTAAAAGAATTGTAAGAGAAGCCCCGTGCTACAGAAGGAAACATGAAGAGTAAGAATGTCCGAAGAGGAGACATCGGGTACGAGAATCGCCCTGATACTAAAATTAGTAGGATGTTATTTTTTTACGTATCTATAAACGTCACATCTTCACGTATCATCCCCGATGGTGTAGTCGGTTGTTCTGAAGATATGACATAATTTTTTAAACATAATAAGTAAGTTCTTTTGCCTTTCTTCTTCCTATCAGAATTTAGCTCACATGGTGTACTAAATAAAATCTCGGCCAACATTGAATTCTCCATAGACGAATGGCATACACACATTATGTCGTTAGCCAGGTCTCGAGTTCGATCCCCGGACGGCTCAAGGTAGGAAACCACTTTTTCTATAATTTCTCGGGTTTATGCTTCCTTCGTTGTTTCCGATTCCGTAAACACTTGGCTTTAGCTAGTTACTTTAAGATCAGAACAAAGTATGTGGCGCTGTCCCTATCCATATATTATTTATTTACTTATTTATATATTTATCATTTACTATTGATTTAGTGCTGTAAAATGCACGCACGCACGCACGCACGTACGTACGTACGCACGTACGCACGCACGCACGTACGTACGCACACACGCACGCACTCAAATTCCGATCTCTCAAACACTCGGCTATCGTGACTATTAGGTACTACAAGGTGGGACGAAAGGACTTAATAGTCTACATCTCTGTCTACCCCCGCATTGTGAATGGCCTGAAGATATTTTTATAAAATATTTCAAAGTACTAACTTACCTGGGTGTTTTCCATGACTCTGACAGTGCCCGGTTCGTACAAAACCGGTGGTTTATTGTTCACGTCCACTATAGTTATATTGACGAGCACTGCAGCGCTTAACTGCTGCTCCCCAATGCCACCGTCTATAGCCAACTACAAGGAAAAATCTAGAATAAAACTAACCGGCAAAAACTAAAACTATCACTAAACAAAAACTAAAACTATCGGCAACAATACTACGGTAATACGTAAATGCCTATAACATAAATAAATAACGATCTGTATACGTCAACTGCTGGACATAGGTATCTCCTGTAGGAATAATAAATAAATAAATATCTTCATGTAATTCCCAATACAGGGGTAGACAGAGGTCTAGCCTAGACAATTAAGTCCCTTCGACCCACCTTCCACCGAAGATATTTCGGGACAACGTGATAGGTGGTGAGCCCGTCGCCGTCTGTATGTCCAAGCCAACGATATAATTCGTACATAAGTTTTTGAAAAACCCCATTGATACGAGCCTGCCACCTGGGGATCGAACTCGGATCTCTTAACTTGAAATTCCGACCACCCAACCACACGTCTATCGTGACTTAGGAATCTGAAGGAAGATTTTTCGATAATCGCCACGTTTGACAGACACCTTATAACTTAGACTAAAGTCTTCTTTGATACCAGTTGATCGTCATTACGATATTCCAGATTATTCTTTTACATACATATTGAAATTTAAACAATTTTATGGATACGCAACTTTGAAATTAGATACGGATATATAAATGAAACTTGATAAAGATTTCGGTTACGGATTTGAATACAAATGACGCTAATAGTGAATTAGCTCGATAAGATAAAATACTAGCTGCGCACTGCGGCTTTACCCGCGGTTTAAAAGTTAACGCAAAACCCTTCTTACCATTCTAAAACAAAAGTAGCCTAAGTTACTCCTTATAAAACCTGCTATCGATCTGAGAAAAAACAGACACAAAGACCAAATTTTTAAAAATTGTTTTTTTTTGCAAGTACCGTATATAAGTACTTTTGCGCATACATTCATAGTGAAAGCTGTTAATTTGTATTTTCAAACAGACACTTTAATTTCATCCATATGTGTAGGCATAGATAAGCGGAATATAAGATTATTATTAACATTCCGCCCTTATCCAAAATACGAAACCTATATATTTTTCGAAGTCGGCTACATAGTTTTTATTTCGGACACCCAATAGTTTGTGTATTATCCCACCCCATCTCGCGGCAGCTGAGACCAACAACAAGAACATGTTGTATTCGAACTCCATACCACAGGCATACTTTCATATGATTTTCATCACCTGTCACGTACCACGGTAAGAGTGTATCTGCTCCGCTTGGGGTCCGATGCGTCCGGGTCCAAGCTTGCCCCGGGCGCGACGGTGAGCACGCCGCTGTGCGCCTCCACGACGAACTTGTCAGCAGCGCCGCGCTGTATGCGATATACCACGCGGTTGTTTGGCGACGAGCCGTCTCCATCGCGCGCTTTGACCTGAAAGGCAACTACGTTTGTCAAAGCTTGCGTGACTTGTAATTAAGACACGCTAAAAACCCGATAAACCTTTCCGACGTATGTTCAAGAGATACTTTCATAGTAATATATAAATATACACCGGAAATAGAGTAAAAAAGGTCACGATAGCCGAGTGGTTGGGTGGTCGGAATTTCGATTCAAGAGAACCGAGTTAGATCCTCATGTGGCAGGCTCATACCATTATGTACGAATTATAATAACTACCGGTTTTTCATTGATTTATGTACGAATTATATTGTTGGCTTGGACACAAAGACGGCGACGGGCTCACCACCTGCCACGTTGTCCCGAAAATATCTACGGTGGAAGGTCGGTCAAAGGGACTTAATTGTCTAGACTAAACCTCTGTCTACCCCTGTATTGGGAATTGCGTGAAGATATTTATTCAGAAATAGAGTATAAGGCAACTCTTTTCCATATAAATAAATACATAGATAGGGACAACATAACATACATTGGTCAGATCCCAAAGTAAGTAGCTAAAGCACTTGTCTTATTGTATTGGAAATAACGAAGATACCACAAACACCCAGACCCGAGAGGATGTAGAAAGTCGTTTGACAAGTTCAGACATCAAACCCGGGACCTTTAAGGTGGCGACTCGGTGACGAAATCGGCGTTTAAACCACTCGTCTACTATCTCAATTATGGTAATGAATAAGGCTCTGGATATTAATTGACTAAGGAACACCGGCTCAAATATGATTTGCTCGGAAGTTTAAGTTTTTGCTACGTACCAAAACTTTTTTTTAATATAAAAGATGTCACGATAGCCGAGTGGTTGGGTGATCTAGATTCGAGTCAAGAGACCCCGAATCGATCCCCCAGGTTCGTACCGATGCGTTTTTTCAAAACGTACTATTTATACTGTTGGACTGGACACAAAATCTGTCACGTTGTCCCAAAAATATCTTCGGTGGAAGGTGAATCGAAACTAAATTGTCTAGACCTCTGTCCACCGCCTGTTATTGAGAATGGCGTGAAGATATTTTAAACATAAAACATTACCTCCAGCACACTGGTCCCGCCGGGCATGTCTTCCGGTATGGACCTCTTGTATATCATCTGTTGGAACATAGGTGAGTGGTCGTTTACGTCCTGCACGTATATAGTTACGGGCACAGTTGAGGATAGAGATGGAGTGCCGAAGTCGCGAGCTTTCACCTGTGTATACATAAATAAATAAATATCTTCACGCAATTCCCAATACAGGGGTAGACAGAGGTCGAGTCTAAGCAATTAAGTCCCTTTGACTCACCTTCCATCGAAGATACTTTCGGGACAACGTGACAGGTGGTGAGCCCGTCGCCGTCTTTATGTCCAAGCCAACGATTTAATTCGTACATAAGTTTTTGAAAAACCCATTGGTACGAGCCTGCCACTTGGAGATCGAACTCGGGTCTCACGACTCGCCAGCTGGCAGGCTCGTACCAATGGGTTTTTTCAAAAACTTATGTATGATTTATATCGTTGCTTGAACATAATGATGGCCACGGGCTCACTAAATGTCACGTTGTCCAAAAAAAAATGACTTCGGTGGAAGGCGGATCGAAAGGACTTAATAGTCTCTGTCAACCCCTGTATTAAATATTAAATATCATAGACACCACGGCCAGTAAAAGTCAAGCGTAAAGTATAAGCGTCAATAGCCTAATGGTATAGGGTGCGGTACTGCGAGACATAACGTCGCAGGTTCGTGCCCGCCATTCGACTTGTGTCGTGAATCACTCCAGACACAAGCATTGCAGCTTATTTAGAGTCGTAAACAGGAATACTAGTAATTTTATTTGGCTTTGCTATAATTCCTTTTTTTTATTCTACCGCATGAAGTATTTTATGCTGTATACGCTCGACAAACGGATTGGCGGTCTTATTATATATTGACATCTTAGACGCTGCTGCTCGTCATCGGTCTGATCAATTGTGGTTTGATATTTTTTTTATAACACTGAGTAAAATTGAGTCTAGTATATATGCAAGTGAATAGGTAGTGTCAATTGCGATTTTATGACTTTTCTTTTAGTCTCATTTAACGACATTCTCGCAAAAAAAAAAGTGAAACACACGATAGACAAAAGAATGAGATGATATATATAAAAAGGGTACGATAATTACAAAGTTTATTCATAAAATAGTATGTATATTTCTGTCTCATTCTATGCCGGCTTCATCCAACACATTTTTGTATTTGTGTCTCTTACCTGTCGTTTTTTCAATTGCATCCGGTTTGAAATCACAACGATTCTAAAGAAGTTTCACTTCAAAAGTGAAAAAACCAAATAGTTCTTCAAAGTAATTACTTTTACAGTATAAAAATTAAATTCTCAGTATTTTTATATAACTCAGAATTCAGAATTAGAATTCGTTATCGTTTGCAATTTTGTTAGAATACTCACAACCAAATGTATGGGACGAATGTTTCCGTTATCACCCGGTATCTGTTCGAAGTCAATCCCCCACTGGTGTGATAATGCCGAGATTGGGATCAATGGAGAAGTTGTTTTGTAATCGCCACCAACTATTGAATACTCTATGTGACTGTTTTCGTTCCTGCAAAGTAAGTTAAAATTAATAACAATAACTAGAAAGAAGTGCGCACAAAGCTAACACACAAGGAACAAGCATGATCAATTATTTAAAAGCAATACTTCAATTGATATTTACTTATCGTCACATATTCCCAACACTGGGGAAGACAGAAGTCCAGACAATGAAATCCATGCGATAAACCTTTCATCGATTCGACCCAATTTGTGATAACGTGACAGGTGGTGAGCCTATCGACGTTTTAGTGTCGAAGTTGACTCAACTTAAAATGTTAAAACTAAATATTACCGTTCAAATCGATATCCCTCGCTTCCAAGACCAAAGGGTATTCGAAATGTTTTTCGTTTTCCAAAAGGCGGCCTTCGTATTTATTAGCTAGGAACATCGGTGCGTTGTCGTTGACGTCCTCTATGTCTATGATTAGTTGAGCGGTGTTTCTGTTGCCTTTGCCTTGGTCATCCCTCGCTTCGACTGTCAGGTAGTGGCGGGAGACTAGCTCCCTGTCGAAACTGCCATCCCCCGATTGTTTTACTGTTATAACCCCGTTCACTGGGTTGAGATTTAACCTTAAAAAAAGTTAATGTGAACATTGAACCTCAAAAATAACATCTCAATATGAATCTCAAAAAAAAAACTTATTATCAAAAAAATTTGCTGACGTAAAAGGAAAGGATTTGAAGGCAAAAAATTTTTTCTTGTAGCTAAAATTTACAGCCGTCTCCATGAAAAGACCACATGGTAAAACTTAACTATAAATTATAAGTAAGGTATTCTTAAGATGAATAAATAAGCGAAAACAAGATAGCTGCTTTAAACCCCGACTGGAACTCCTTAAGAGTTAGCTCGACTGTCTCCCATCTCTCTTGTTGTGATCTCTCTGTCTCCCATCTCTCTTGTTGTGATCTCTCTGTCTCCCATCTCTCTTGTTGTGATCTCTCTGTCTCCCATCTCTCTTGTTGTGATCTCTCTGTCTCCCATCTCTCTTGTTGTGATCTCTCTGTCTCCCATCTCTCTTGTTGTGATCTCTCTGTCTCCCATCTCTCTTGTTGTGATCTCTCTGTCTCCCATCTCTCTTGTTGTGATCTCTCTGTCTCCCATCTCTCTTGTTGTGATCTCTCTGTCTCCCATCTCTCTTGTTGTGATCTCTCTGTCTCCCATCTCTCTTGTTGTGATCTCTCTGTCTCCCATCTCTCTTGTTGTGATCTCTCTGTCTCCCATCTCTCTTGTTGTGATCTCTCTGTCTCCCATCTCTCTTGTTGTGATCTCTCTGTCTCCCATCTCTCTTGTTGTGATCTCTCTGTCTCCCATCTCTCTTGTTGTGATCTCTCTGTCTCCCATCTCTCTTGTTGTGATCTCTCTGTCTCCCATCTCTCTTGTTGTGATCTCTCTGTCTCCCATCTCTCTTGTTGTGATCTCTCTGTCTCCCATCTCTCTTGTTGTGATCTCTCTGTCTCCCATCTCTCTTGTTGTGATCTCTCTGTCTCCCATCTCTCTTGTTGTGATCTCTCTGTCTCCCATCTCTCTTGTTGTGATCTCTCTGTCTCCCATCTCTCTTGTTGTGATCTCTCTGTCTCCCATCTCTCTTGTTGTGATCTCTCTGTCTCCCATCTCTCTTGTTGTGATCTCTCTGTCTCCCATCTCTCTTGTTGTGATCTCTCTGTCTCCCATCTCTCTTGTTGTGATCTCTCTGTCTCCCATCTCTCTTGTTGTGATCTCTCTGTCTCCCATCTCTCTTGTTGTGATCTCTCTGTCTCCCATCTCTCTTGTTGTGATCTCTCTGTCTCCCATCTCTCTTGTTGTGATCTCTCTGTCTCCCATCTCTCTTGTTGTGATCTCTCTGTCTCCCATCTCTCTTGTTGTGATCTCTCTGTCTCCCATCTCTCTTGTTGTGATCTCTCTGTCTCCCATCTCTCTTGTTGTGATCTCTCTGTCTCCCATCTCTCTTGTTGTGATCTCTCTGTCTCCCATCTCTCTTGTTGTGATCTCTCTGTCTCCCATCTCTCTTGTTGTGATCTCTCTGTCTCCCATCTCTCTTGTTGTGATCTCTCTGTCTCCCATCTCTCTTGTTGTGATCTCTCTGTCTCCCATCTCTCTTGTTGTGATCTCTCTGTCTCCCATCTCTCTTGTTGTGATCTCTCTGTCTCCCATCTCTCTTGTTGTGATCTCTCTGTCTCCCATCTCTCTTGTTGTGATCTCTCTGTCTCCCATCTCTCTTGTTGTGATCTCTCTGTCTCCCATCTCTCTTGTTGTGATCTCTCTGTCTCCCATCTCTCTTGTTGTGATCTCTCTGTCTCCCATCTCTCTTGTTGTGATCTCTCTGTCTCCCATCTCTCTTGTTGTGATCTCTCTGTCTCCCATCTCTCTTGTTGTGATCTCTCTGTCTCCCATCTCTCTTGTTGTGATCTCTCTGTCTCCCATCTCTCTTGTTGTGATCTCTCTGTCTCCCATCTCTCTTGTTGTGATCTCTCTGTCTCCCATCTCTCTTGTTGTGATCTCTCTGTCTCCCATCTCTCTTGTTGTGATCTCTCTGTCTCCCATCTCTCTTGTTGTGATCTCTCTGTCTCCCATCTCTCTTGTTGTGATCTCTCTGTCTCCCATCTCTCTTGTTGTGATCTCTGTCGTTTTTCAATTGCATCCGGTTTGAAATCACAACGATTCTAAAGAAGTTTCACTTCAAAAGTGAAAAAACCAAATAGTTCTTCAAAGTAATTACTTTTACAGTATAAAAATTAAATTCTCAGTATTTTTATATAACTCAGAATTCAGAATTAGAATTCGTTATCGTTTGCAATTTTGTTAGAATACTCACAACCAAATGTATGGGACGAATGTTTCCGTTATCACCCGGTATCTGTTCGAAGTCCAATCCCCCCACTGGTGTGATAATGCCGAGATTGGGATCAATGGAGAAGTTGTTTTTGTAATCGCCACCAACTATTGAATACTCTATGTGACTGTTTTTCGTTCCTGCTAAGTAAGTTAAAATTAATAACAATAACTAGAAAGAAGTGCGCACAAAAGCTAACACACAAGGAACAAGCATGATCAATTATTTAAAAAGCAATACTTCAATTGATATTTACTTATCGTCACATTTTCCCAACACTGGGGTAGACAGAAGTCCAGACAATGAAATCCATGCGATAAACCTTTCATCGATTCGACCCAATTTGTGATAACGTGACAGGTGGTGAGCCTATCGACGTTTTAGTGTCGAAGTTGACTCAACTTAAAATGTTAAAACTAAATATTACCGTTCAAATCGATATCCCTCGCTTCCAAGACCAAAGGGTATTCGAAATGTTTTTCGTTTTCCAAAAGGCGGCCTTCGTATTTATTAGCTAGGAACATCGGTGCGTTGTCGTTGACGTCCTCTATGTCTATGATTAGTTGAGCGGTGTTTCTGTTGCCTTTGCCTTGGTCATCCCTCGCTTCGACTGTCAGGTAGTGGCGGGAGACTAGCTCCCTGTCGAAACTGCCATCCCCCGATTGTTTTACTGTTATAACCCCGTTCACTGGGTTGAGATTTAACCTTAAAAAAAGTTAATGTGAACATTGAACCTCAAAAATAACATCTCAATATGAATCTCAAAAAAAAAAAACTTATTATCAAAAAATTTGCTGACGTAAAAGGAAAGGATTTGAAGGCAAAAGTTTTTTTTTTGAGGCTAAAATTTACAGCCGTCTCCATGAAAAGACCACATGCTAAATCTTAACTACAAATTATAAGTAAGGTATTCTTAAGATGAATAAATAAGCGAAAATAAGGTAGCTGCTTTAAACCCCGACTGTAACTCCTTAAGAGTTAGCTCGACTGTCTCCCATCTCTCTTGTTGTGATCTCTCTGTCTCCCATCTCTCTTGTTGTGATCTCTCTGTCTCCCATCTCTCTGATCATTGTGTCATTCGAAAAACGTAAAATGTGTGCTAAGTTACATCGGAGTCGGTTCCGATTAAATTTCGGACTCGTCATTCTAACTTATGTACAATAGACCGTATATTTCAAACTTGAGGGGAAATTTTCTTCACGCATAATCCCCGAATGGGGCACGCCAGAGATAAAAGGTCGCCAAGTGTCACAATCCTAACATACCTCTTTCGCTTCTTTTAAATTCATCATTCTCTTTAAATTTTTTTTTATAGAAAAGGGAGGCGAACGATCAGGTGGCTCACGTGATGGTAAGTGATTACCGCCGCCCATGAACACCCGCAATACCAGAGGCATAGCAGATGGGTTGCCGACCTTAGAGTGCCCCCCCCCCCACAGAATTGGGGGAGGGGGGTGTGTCTTGGCTCATTTGCTCAACGTGCCCAAACCATAGCAGCACAGCCTTATTCATTTTAGTTTTTAAATCATCTTTCCAACCTGCCATATTGCGAAGGTCTTCGTTACGTTTTCGGTCGGATTTTTTTAAGTGGTCCAAACTTCGAATATAGTACTTCGAATATAATAATTCTTACAAACTTTATTTTAAAGTATATATAGCACTTACAACGAAAAAGAAAAAAAGTTTTAATTTCCTCAAGTTCCTCTGTTTGTTTTGCTCAATCTCCGAAATTGCAGGACCAATTTTTATACGACTTTTATTGCTAAATACCAAACTCATAACAGAGTTATGTAATCTGATATGTTAAAAGATCTAACTTGAGTTACTTTTATTTTGGAAAAAAAGGGGTTCTACGTTTACTTTTAATCTGCGGGTAAAATAACAAATGTCGCAAGACAAATGTCGTAAATTTAAATCAGTTAGAACAATTTTTAAATTTCAGTACTTACAAGTGAGCTATACTCCCTCGCAGGCTTGTGTATCGGATTCCCTTCGTTCCATAATTATCAGAGTCCTGATCCAGTGCTTGTACCCAAGCGACAGTTGTTCCTATCTTGCAGTTCTCTGGAACCGATACTGTGTATAAAGACTCGGTGAATTCCGGGAAGTTATCGTTTTCGTCTTTAATGTGAACTGTTATTGGCACTACACTGAAACACGTTGAAAAAAAAAAAGTTTTAGTTGTTACAAAACTATGTTTCGTATGTTTGAAGCTAAATATATTTTAAAAATCTAACCTAATTATAAATCTTTGGACATAAAGACGGCGACGAGCTCACTACCTGTAACGTTGTCCCGAAAATATCTTCGGTGGAAGGTCAAACGGACTTAATTATCTAGACTAGACCTCTGTCTACCCCTGCATTCGGAATTGTGTGAAGATATATATTTATGTAAATTGCTATTTTAGCCGAGTTTCATAAGCACAAGTTTGACCGTGACAGGAACAAAGTATTACATCCAGTGACTTATATAGTGACTCAAAATAAATAAAACCACCACCAATTTTCACAAGATACCTCACACTATAGACGCTTGAAAGACTATTACAGTTAAGTCTCATAACAAACAACACTTGAAAACTATTACATTATTTTGTTCTCGTGTTTCTCAAAATGCATATCTCGCTGTAAAAACCTTCATTGTAATTTAGTTTCGTCGACACTCTTACGACGTAAGAGTGTCGACTTTAATCAAACAAATAAAGAAAGGCGGTAAATTCTCGTGTCTATAAAAGTATACCGAGTTATTATTTTTGTAATATATAGCATGGTCACAATGACATAACATGAAGTATACAATAGTCAAACTACATTACAGCACTCAGAAAGTTCCAAATTCAATGATTTCATAACAAAAAGTACGAAATAAACATAATATCCTACCTCATTTTGGGATCTTTGGTAACAATTTCTTTGGCGACTAGACTGAAGTTCATCACTTTGATTTTTTCGTAATCAAGAAAGGTTGGATCATTCACCCTGATTAGAAATGAGGCCTCGTTTATTCCTTTAAATGGTGTTACATCAAATATACTGTTTTCACCCTCTATGTATAGTTCAAATGTTCCATTCTTACCCTGAAATTTTAACATATACATGAAAAAAAGTATTATAAGATCATGAATTAGCAAAATCAATGTAATAATAATAATTATGTAAAAACTAAAATTATAATAGATAATTGTTTTTTTGAAATTATAAGGTATTTTTAAAGCAAAGCTGTGATAGCCTGATTGCCAGGTTGCTGGCTTTAAAATGTGAGTGACCCAAGTTGGATCCCAGGCTGGCACCACTAAAATTGTCAATTGCAATTATAAGTGCCAAAAAATAATTTGAAAGAGGGAATTTTTTTCATTGTGTTCATTAACTATCCACAAAAATTGTTAATCTGTATAAAGATCTAAATACCTGATCATAATCAAACACTTCTGGTACAGCATCCATAAGGAAGGTTACAGGTGTATTCTGTTGAGAATTTTCCAGAATTTCCCCGACATATCTATCACTACGGAATCTAGGAATTTCATCATTCACATCTGTTACAATTATTGTTATCTCCGTTGTAGCACTGGGCAGAGGTGATACTTGCTGAGACTCTTCTGTGGCCTGAAAGGAAACAAATGGTGCATCCATGAGTAAATATCAATTGATTTTGGATAAGACTTAAACTATAAAAATCTTCCATGACTGAAAGCAAGTTTTAACTATCTGTAATATGAAAATACCTTTGTCCTGAATATGACGCAATAATATGACTCAAATATTTTTTTATGATACAAGGGTGAGGGCTCCAGAATGGGTGTGTGGTGCTAACCCAGATAACTCAAGTTAACAAGTTTACCACCTATTTACCTATTTACAATAAAAATTTTCCTCTGTGGATGAGTGGCATACTCACTGGTTTTCATGGTATTACCAGCTCTGAGGTTTTGGGTTAGATTTCCAGACCAGTCAATTTAGGAAACCACTTTTCCTACATTGTCTCGCGTCTGGGTGTTATTGGTGCCTTATTTCACAAGTGCTTTAGCTGCATATGTTGGGATCAGAGCAAGGTATGTGACATGGACAATGTAGGAGTCTAAGTCTAAATATCTATTTGAGTATAAATAAAAATAAAATAAATATATTCACGCAATTTCTAATGCAGGGGTAGACAGAGGTCTAGTCTTGACAATTAAGTCCCTTTGACCCACCTTCAACTTTATGTCCAAGTCAATGATATAATTTGTAAATAAGTTTTTGAAAAACCCATTAGAACGAGCCTGACACCTGGGGATCGAACTCTCTCGGGTCTCTTGACTCGAAATCCCAACCACCCAACCAATCGGCTATCATGACCTAGAGTATAAATATAAATATAAAAATGAAAATTTTAAGTTGTAAATTGAATATTCATTAGTAACAATATTACCAATATTTCCAGGATATAAGCTCCATTACTGTTAAGTGGATCTTCTCTATCCAGTGGGTTGACAGTGTATACAATTCCTGAGCTGCTGTCAATGTCAAAGTGTTCTTCACCTCCTGATATAATACTGTATGAAATGCGATTGTTGATGCCTCTGTCTCCATCAATGGCTCGAACTAATAAAAATAATAAATTTATAAATAATTAATACTAGAGGGCTAAGCACCTGTCACACATGTCTGAGACTTAGTACAACTATTAAAGTTAAATTGAATGTTCATGAAGATGTAAGTTATAGTCATACAAGATTGCAAAGACTATTTACAATACTGGTTGGTCACAGGTCAAGACCATTTAGTCCTTTCACCCCACATTTTACCAGACCCCGTTTTGGGACAATATAAGTGATGAGCTTATCTAAATCTTTGTGTTCAAGTCAACAATATTTATTACAGTAGGTTAATTTCATTATTATACAGTTTAAGATGTGAAAATGTTGCTCAATGTATTGTTTTTTCTCTTTAATTTAACTGATTGTTAAGTAAAAAAAAATATTATAATTATTTATGGACATAAGATGGCATTTTAATGATTATTGTCTTAATTACCTTGTAAAACAGACGTCCCAACGGGTGCATCCTCGCTTATTCTAGTAACAGGGCTCGCAACAACAAATTCTGGGGGCTGATCTTCAACGTCTTGAACCTTTACTAATATAGCAGCAGTGCCTGTATTAATCCTTCCCTGATTCGCACGATCAACAGCTAAAATCCGCAGTTGATACAGCGACTTTCGTTCGTAGTCTAAGCGATTTATTAATCGTATAACACCTTTACCATTCACTGTTTGTACAGCAAAGTTGTTTATGTCGCCGTCCAACTCTTGTAAATTGTATAACACCTTAGGATTAAAAACAAATGTTAAAAATTTCCATGTATAAAATTATCACATGATAAATATTATGTGTGTGGTGAACAGATGTTACTTTTTTTGAAATTGTGTAGGTAAACAGTGTTGACTTGTTTTTGGTGAATGTCAGTGTCAGATATCAATTTGGTTGTCAAGGTCACAGGAACGTGATAAGGATTAATAGTAAGTTCCAATTTACGTTAAGATTATATTATCTAAAAAGAGTGGCCATTAATCTAATAAAGAAGAAGAAGAATAATAATATAAATATCTTTACGTTTTTCCGAATATAGGGGAAGACAAAGGTCTAGACAATTAAGTCTTCCTCCGAAAATATTTTTGGGACAAAATGACAGCCTGTCGCCATCTTTATGTCCAAGCCAACGATATAAATCGTACATAACTTTTTGAAAAAACCCATTGATACGAGTCTACCACCTGGGGTCGAACAGTCAACCGATCACCTATCCACTGGGTTACCGTGACCTATAGATGACTATATTAGGCGCTGAATCATTGGTCCCTACTTTTAATTAAATTTATTAAAATTAAAATATTTCATCAATTTTTTAAAGTGGAGCGTTTTATAATTATTCATTAAAGAAAAGACTAACTTTTTATTCATACTATCCTTTTGTACTATATATATATAATTTGTAAGAAAATACTTCTTAAATTTTAAAATTAAAACCTAATAAAACAGGGGGCATTGACTTTGCAACTGTAGCTAGAATAAATAAACGAATATTTTTTTACATTGCGATATTAAATGTATGGTCTAGTGTTTACATAATCTGGTGTTAAAGTAGTTCACGATAATTCATACTTGTCCATAAGCTCCTTCATCAAGATCAGTGGCTTCTACGGTTGCCAACACACTAGGAGCTGCATCTTCTCTTACTGTGATTGCGGAGGGATAAGGTTTGAAAACAGGTTCGTTGTCATTTACGTCTTCAACTAGCAACAAGAAACTTTGTGTCACGAAGTTGCCTTCCCCTAAGTGTCCATCCGTTAACGTTAGGACGAAAGAATATTCATCGCGTGTCTGAAAGGAAAAGTAAAAAAAAGTAAAAATAGATACAGTGGATTACTACAACAGCATTTTTATTCTAATTATAATACGCTGAGTAGTGAACTCTAACAAACAAACAAACATACGATGAAATGATTCTCTAGAATAATCACACAACTTTGTTTAATACGAATACTTGAAGGCATACAGTATAGCTAATGTTGAGATATCTGTATATAATAATATAATTTGTGTTTTTGTCCACTTAAATTGATTGAATTGGAGGTAAACTAGGTGTAAATTTTCAACTTGAGTTTCAAAATATGTTTCGAAACAAACGTATTTTTACATTTTTTTAAAATATTTTTACCAAATCCCGTTTAATCGATATTGAATAAATTCAAGGCATATTTTTCAGATTAAATTAATTAAGTTTATTTACTCACCTCTCTATCTAATTCCTTAACTAAATATATATTAGCTTCGTTGGACGAAATGGCTTCTAATCTTATTATATCACTACCGACTTGTTCCTTAATACCGAACGTTAGCGTATCTCCATCAGGATCAACACCTCGAAGTCGATATATTAATGTCCCTGAAATAAGTACCCGCATCAGTTGAAAATTTAAATCTCTTTCGTTCGCCTCTTAGGGGCATTGGCGAAATCTATCGGATTTTATACAATACCCTACTAAGTAACTTTTAACTTTACGATACGATAAAATAATTTATACATAACAATAACCAATTAAACGCTGGGCAGCAGCGTCTAAAATGTGTGTTTGGTCCAGCGTGCCTATTTGGGGATTTCTCCTTTTGGGAGTATGTCCAGCAAGGCAAGATGAAAAATGGTTGGTGATAACCCATTTGGCCTAAGCTTTGAGCTTTGTCAAATTGGAGTCTTTAATGGCGTAAAAATGTAATATTTAATATTACATGAACTTGTCAAAAAACTGTATAAAAATAGTTTACATTTAAAAAAAATTACATTTGTAAAAATTATTATTTACATGTACTTTCATCCACAACTATTAGTAATAAAGACAAAAAGATATGCGTAACAGATCGGTTTATCGATAGATAGGACTTAAAATGAGTATTTTGTTAGTGTAATGTAACAGGATACTTATTACATTACTTAGAAAGTATGTATTATATGTCCCTGATGACTAATCGTACGTCAACTTCCGATAATGCCGACAACATGGGAAATGTAAGGTTTCCCCTGTTTGGTGTTTGTTGTCGTGGTAACCCCGATCCACCCCAACTAAAGCAATTTCCGGGTGTCCGACGTTGAGTCGTTTCATAAATGCACAATAGATTTGGTTGCAATCAAATGCAGTCCTTATCTTGTTTGGATAGAAGCTAATACAATTAACAAATTTTATCTGCAATTAGATTTTTAATTAAACATTCTGAGTCGGATTCATTTTAACAAAACGAATCGCGGGATTTTAATCAACAGACTTCGTAAAATTTCTCACAATATAACAAAATGTATTGGCTTTTAAAATATTCGTTCGACGCAATAAAATAACACACGCAATGTAAATAACATTGTAAGTGCCGGGACGAACAATTTTGTTAACATAACTCACCTATCGGTGTATCAGAACCTTCCTTTAGCCTAACAACAATCTCTGATCGTCCATCGAAGAGAAATCGTGGCGGTCGGTTGGCAGACGACCTTGCAACAAGTGTGGCCAATACTAGCCACCACAGGATTGGATGCCACGGCCGAGTTGTTTTTAACCGAACCCTCGGCTGTCTCCGGCTGCAATCCATAAACGACCTCTGCATCTTGGCAATTCATCTGACACATGGGTCCACCTTTTTGCATAAAGAGACAAAGACCATTTTCCCGATGCTTTCTTCGCACGGTTTCACCGTGGGAAGGTGTTGTGCTCTATTGGTGAAAGTGTTGTCACCTCGGGTTGCCACTTTGTAAGAGTTAATTTACTTTACGTGACGTTTCGTTCGCGAACACCTGTAAAAGAGAGAGGTGTTAAAGTTATATTCTCGCTTTCATTTAAATGTAAAAATAAAAGATGAAACTAATGTTCAATTAGTAAAGAAATGGATTGTCACATTTTCATGGGAACTCCCAATGGTATATTACAGTGAACCGGACAAGTGACGTCCTCCGGTTATGAGTGGCGTACACACATGTTTTATGGTGTTACCAGCACTGAGCTCCTGGGTTCGATTCCCGGTCGAGTCATTGTAGAAAAAACCTTTTTCTAAATTTTCTCGGGTCTGGGTGGTTGTGGTACCTTCGTTGTTTCTGATTCCATAACACAAGTGCTTAAGCTGCTTACTTTGGGATCAGAACAATGGATATGATGTTTTCCCTATCTATGTGTGAATTTAATATGGTTATTTAATAAATAAAATATGCTTGGCTAGTGCCAAGTCAGGTTTATAGCCAGTGATTCTCTTCCAGTCGAGTTACATAAATGTTTAAAAATCTGATGATTGGACAGGAAACATTATTATTACTATATACTGATATTACAAACAACTAGTTTTTGTTTACTACATACTAATATAATTTAATTCATAACATCCGAGTATAATATATTTCAATAAGGCTATAAATATTTGCGAAATGGGAATAAGTTTTACTGTTAGAAATTTCCACCTGCTATTCTATAGTGGTAGAGCCACGCATCAACTTTTTTTGTTGCATGAATGGGCCGGCTCGACCGGGGAAGTACCCCGACCTCACAGAATACCGGCGTAAAGTAGAAGTCTAACAAATTTCTGCGTTTCGTCTGGTGAGTGCAGGTAACCGGTGGCCCACACACCCTCTTCCCCCAATTATGGGGGAGAGGGGCACTCTTAGGGAGGCAACGCATCTGCTAGGCCTCTGGTATTGCGGGTGTTCATGGGCGGCGGTAATCACTTACCATCACGTGAGCCACCTGCTCGTTTGCCTCTCTTTTCCTATAAAAGAAACCTGCATACGAGTTAAATAAATAAATATCTTAACGCATATTTCCAATATTGGGTTCACATTTCAGCGAAGACTATTTGGGACTAATAATTTTGATTCCTTAGTAGCATAGAACTGTGAATTAGTATATCACAATTGCGGCTAGTACTTCTAACTTCGCCTGGAAAAGTTCACCAATCTACTGTCTACCCCACAGGAGGTTTTGTCATCACCATACTTGACATCGTGGTTAATCGGTTGCAGTACGATACATACGTCATATATAACCGATATTCAATGCTTTTCGTCGCCTCTTATGACTCTTATAACACAGGTGACCAGAGCAACCTTGAAAGAATGTATATCCTCACGCCATTCCACTAGTAGGGTAGACAGAGGTCTAGATAATTAAGTCCTTTCGACCCACCCTTCACCGAAGACAGTTTTTTGGGACAATTTGTCCAAGCCAAGGATATTATTTGTACATAAGTTTTGGAAAAACCCAATGGTACGATCCTGCACCTGGGGATCCAACTCGATTCTCTTGACTCGAATTCCAACTACTCGACCACACTGCTATCGTGACTTCAACTTGAGGAAACACAAATAGTTTAAATAGTATTCAAAAGATTTTGTATAAAAGTGTCATATTTTATTTGTTTCATGCTAATTAGTCTTAATTACTAATTTGTAATCAGAGTAAAGGTGCCGTGCTTGTAGGTTGCAAGACATGGGAACCAGTGCGTGTCAAAGTCTGACTTAATCTTCACGACTCTCTTTGTTTGAGTCTTGAACATCAGACTTAATGTTTGTATATTACTTGTCCAACTCGTCTTTAAAGAAATATTATTAATGAAAGACACTTCTGAGTTGTTAGCTGTTAGGTTTTTATTTATTAACCAACTAAAAAAGAGCTTTTATTTGGATAAATTATATTCCGTAAAGTTAGTTTGTTATTGTTGCTGTTTTTGTGTTTTGATTTTGGCTCCGCCTTCTACATTTCAGTGGATAGTTCTTATATAGTAGACTACCTCCGTGAACAAAGGTCGTACGCACCGGTTATCATGGTGTCGCCATCTCAGAGGTCCCGGGTTCGATTCCCGGTAAAATGTAAAAAAAACACTTTTTCTACATTTTCTTGGATCTGGGTGCTTATGGTCAGATTCCATACTACAAGTGCTTAAGCACTTACTTTGGGATCAGGTCAATGCATGTAATGTGGTTCTTATCTATTAAAAAATACTTATTAAAATGTTTTATTTAAATTAATAAGAAAAAGTTTTTGCTAAGAAAGTTATTATTTGCGTTTTTGTTTTCTTTTCAAAAGGGTATTCCATAATTTAAATACATTTTTCTTACCGCTTTTAGTGTAGAACCGTAGGTAGGATGTACGACGTACTTATAAAGTACCAGTACGTAAGATTTTTTTTGAAAGCACTAATTTAAAAGTCTTATAAAATTTAAGAAAATTTCTAGGTTTCCTTGGCTTTTCATTACCAGATCCTGACGTATTAATAAGGGAACCACACTAAATGTATACAATTTTCGAAAACGGTTTACATATGACAGAGTTACAAGGTAAGAAAAATCAAAAAACTAAAGGAAAAAAAAAGAATTCATTTTTCGAATTTGGTGAAAAATCTAGAAGTAGGCCAGATTTGGCCTTGTAAATGACGATGAGGATGAATAGGAGAGACTTGTGTGCTGCAGTGAGTTTAAGAGTGTAATATAAACTAAACATCAAAATATTAAAAGAAATTGTGTAAATCCATTCTTCAAGACAAAGGTTACGGTAAATCGTCCTCATGGGACAGACCAACGTCAAGAAGTGGACTTTCACAAACCGATTTTTATATATGTATAGCAATATCTAAAAATGCTCGTACTGAATAAATAAATAAATTTTTGGCTAGCCGTAATAAACCGAATTAAAATAAAGTAATATGATACGGTTATGTAACGGAACATCGCACTATATGTACTTATTCATATAGTGCGATGTTCCATCGTTACTGAGAGTAAGCTTACTTATAATATGAAAAAAACTTAGTTAAATAGTACGTTTTACGTTCATTTATAATAAGTACATAATTTTGCTTCGGCTTACGGTATCCCAAAGGTTTTTTGTGTGACAGTCGGAATACAAACATCAAAATCAATCAATAATCATGCAATGAATAATTTAAATTATGAGAGGCTTATGGCGATGATCATTGTAATTATGAATTATAAGTTCAATTAACATCTGTTCAGTTACGGCATACAATAAAAATGTTGCATAAAATAATGTAACTAGCTAAATTAGCGAACGTGGTTCATTCACACGCAATGTTTCAAAACAATGACCGAAATTATGTAAAATAACAATTAAAATCGACCTCGTGTCAACCGGATATGTGTAACGTGTCAGACGAGTCGTTGACGTTTATTTTGGCGGGAACTGGCGAGTTGTCATGTTGACAAAAACAAAAGAGGCAGCAAGCGCGACGGCCTGAAGGACATTGACTGGTAGCATATGCTGATATGTATACTGACGGGGATTGACCCCTAATTTTTTTCCGTAGAAGAGCATACATATAAAACAGATGTAATTGATATTATATCTATTACATAGCTGAATTTATTTTATTTTAATTTTACAATTATAAAAATCTATTAAGAGATCCCTTCTGTGATCCGATTTTTATTAAAATATAGAGATACGTTTCTTTTTTCGATACATATTGAGACTGGTATCAGTAGCTATTCAAACTAAATAGCGAAGTCAGTAAATTGACATTTATTTCACATTTAATTATAACAGTCTGTAAATAACCATTGTGGCACACAGGCCGGGGGAGGCCATTCAAGAGAATAAGGAAAGGACATCCAGTCCTTATCCAGTCCAGTTCTGTACTTGTTTGATTGTTAAGTATATTATTATAAGTTGTTAATTACTTAACTGTAATATTTCCTACATAATTTTATTAAAGTTTTCGAGTTTCAGAAAACAAAACTTACGTGACATATAAAAAACTCGAGCAAAACATAGTTCCACTGAAAAATTGGGCTCTCTTGTTTTCATTGTGTTCCAAATTAGCTTGATTAAGATTCAAATGTATGCGGTTGTAACATGAAAGTGTTATAGTGGCCGAATTAGTGAACTCTTGTCCGCCCAAGCGGCGTGACGAGCTATGTAAAGCACTACCGAAAGCCGAGCAACTCGCCCGCAACGAGAGAAAGCCTCCTTCACCCTCCGTTACATCTCAATTACAGTACATAACCTTACACATGTACTTATAAAGCTAATTTGGAACCTATTTATTAAAGACAATACATCACTAATTTAAAAAAATAGTAATAAGTTCGAAAGTCAAATTGTTTATGGCTTTCATTGAGCTTCTGTTGCCAGTTATTTCCATCTGTCACTTAACCTTCCACCAAAGACTTTTTTGGGACAACGTGAAAGGTGGTGAGTCTGTCGCCGTCGTAACGATATAAATCGTTAATAAGTTTTGAAAAACCTATTGGTCGAGCCTACCACCTGGTGATCAAACTCGGGTGTCTTATTCCGAATAGATTCCATATCTAGTCAAATTCCGATCACTCAACAACTAAAGAAGCAAGTAAAAAAGGCTGTAAGGATGCTTGCGTCAGTACGCGAATGACCCAGGTTTATGTCGGTATAGCTCATATTTATTTATAACAATTTTAAGTGCTGAAATTAACAAAAAATGTGTTTCGAGAACATCGAAGTCCACAACTCGCTCTGGAGAAGTGCGGTGGACATTTGCCTGATCCCTATCAAATATTATTTGAGACCTTTCTAAATACTTTACAGCCCAAATAAAGTTGAAAATAATTTCAAAAGTTGTAGACCCACCGTGAAACTTTTCAGACGTCAACTTTATAATTTTATTTCCAGACCAATGTGATTTTTAATTTTGAAAACTTTTTCTTTTATCAAAATTATTACGTCGCGAAACATGCTGTAATATTATATGAATTATAGCGAAATACCATTACTGTACTAAAAGCGTAATTGAAAACACTTAGATGTTGAGACGTGTTTACAAAGTTACAACGACATAGAAAGTAACGAAATTTCATTTGGCACGTTTTTCAAACAATCGCGTACTAACCTTGCGGTGGTGTTGTCAATTAACAAGTAAGATTAGTTTCGCACTACGCATAATAACAAGATTTGATCAATAAATAAACATTAAACAATGAAAATTATTCTACCGTTATTTTGTAATGTAAACTAACGCAACGATTAAGAATTTGCTGCAGCAATAAAACAAAAAGATCTTTCGATGATGCGTGTTGCTTATACATGTACAAACCTAGAAATTTCGTTAACTTTTTTTTTGCTTTTAAGGCTACGCATAGTCATTGCAGAGTCAGATATAGCGATAAATTTTTGGCAAGAGATAGAATGCAGGCATAATTTTAAAGAAGAGTTTTGAGTAAACAAAAGTACCATTTGTAATTTAGGCAATGACACTTGACACAATACTTGTTAATAATGTTTGTGACGATTTTATCTATACATGAAATAAACATTAAAAAAATATCTTCACGCCAGAGGAAAATTAAGTCAGTCTAGACAATTAAGTCCCTTTGACCCACTGTTCACCGAAGACATTTTTCGGGACAATTTTGAAATAAATATTGTTTTAATTAATTTCCGATGCCGAGCATGTCTCGTTTATGTTGGAATGTTGCAATTATGAAATTATTTACAACGATTAAAATTATTTTTGTTATTAAAAAAATTTTTGTAACCATTTAGAAAAAATTAAATGTCAATTCTATTTTGGTATGGAATTTTAACTGAATTTTAATCAACTTTATGTAGTATATCTTGTGGTAACAATCCGTTACAATGTGTATTTTAGAACCTACACTAATTCAATTAATGCATGACGTCTAGTTTGTAAACCTCAACATATAGCCTCTTTATGGGGTGTAAGTAATCTTATTTCTTCCCATGGTTTGTAAAGGGGAACTAATGGCAAGGTCAAATAATCGCAATTGTTAAGAGATTGAATGTCTGTCTCGTGAAATGCCTAAGGTTGACCATGCGTGTTATTTACAGTAAATCTTCGTTACAGTAAAGGCTTTAAGTTATGGACTTTGTATTCATTATTTATAGGTTATAAAAAGGTTTTTTTATACTTCTGAAAATTTATTTACATATTGTGAATTTCAAAATAGTGGTGAGGTTATGCAGATTTGAACGAAGTCTATATAGGTTTTTTAATGTATGAAGATAAACTTGAAAGGTATCTTAGTTATGTTTGTTCTGAATAGAGTGTAGGAAAATAGAAAATGCAGGAAAACAAAGGAACATATAAGTTGTCATATCGATTTCAACCTATCAAAGCTAAATTGTTGGCTGCACCCTGAATCTTATCGTTGAGCAGGACTATTTCTTTTAGTAATATAAAATTTCAGCCAGTAGCTGTCAGTTTGTAGTAGTGTGTTTGTAATTGCAGATGGGGAATCATACTAGTTAAATAATGAAAACATACAATTGTAACATATAATTTTTCTCGAGTTACTTTTCATTTTAAAACTTTCTATTTAATCTCACAAATCTATTTGTAATGATAGTCTCCGTGAATAAAACTCACAGAGAACAGTTCATCTCTTGATAATAATAGAGATATTTGTAGGAGCGTGTTACATTTTACATTGGCCAGGTGCATCACGCAATAATGTTGATTACAGGGTTCTGTAATTGAAGACAATAAAAATATAAAATTTTGACGTGCACCAAGCTCTTGAATTCTCACGCCTGAGTTCGGTTCGGTGACGAACTGATTTATATTGGGTACTACGAAATACTTTTTTTATTTATTCAACTACACCAGTAGTACACAAAATTTTAGGTAAAAAAGGTTTTAAATCAAGACTATGGATAATATGATGTCTTTATAAGTGTAATATTTAATCAACAAATAATTAGAGATTTGGTGTTGGTTTTAGATTGGTTTATCATTCAATTAGCAGTTACGAATACAAATGTTTTATGGGAAAGGTGTCCGAATTTCGAGCAAGCGGTACTGAGATCAAATTACCGATACCCATGAACATAAACCGGCAACACCAGAAGGTACGGTGTAAGGAAGTAAAGGGAAAGGATAAGGATACTTTGCTTTATTAATTACAGAAGTGACTACGGATTCTTGTAAAGCGATACTGGAATTTCTTTGTTCGAAAGTTTCCTCCTCATTTATAGTCTGAAAGAGAAATAGAGGAATAGTGTTTGGGCGAAAGTGATCTCCTAATGACATTCCGCAAACAAATGAAGTTCAGCGCTCCGAAGCGAAACGAATTAGATATTTACCAAGATAAGATAGTAAGAGCCACTTTATTTCTTTAAAAGTCATCATATAGTCGTTAAATAAACCTTCATAAATATTAATGTTAATTAAAAAAAAGTCGTTCAATTAGAACTGTATTTTTACGGACAAATTATGTAATCGATGGACATGTCCACAATAGGCCAAGTCATCAATTACATAAAATAAATAAATAAAATGAAATAACTACATACTGTCAGAATACATTACCATTTCTATGGGTATTTCCCTTGTCGCCTGTTACAAATAGGTAGTAAGGGGATTAGCACTATGTAATAGATAATATAATATAAATAATATTTAAAAAAAAATATCTTCACGCAATTCCCAATACAGGGGTAGACAGAGGTCGAGTCTAGACAATTAAGTCCCTTCGACCCACCTTCCACCGAAGATATTTTTGGGACAACGTGACAGGTGGTGAGCCCGTCGCCGTCTTGATGTCCAAGCCAACGATATTCGTACATAAGTTTTTGAAAAACCCATTGGTACGAGCCTAACAACTGGGGATCGAACTCGGGTCTATTGACTCGAAATTCCGACCACTCAACCACTCGGCTATCGTGACTTTTTAAATAATATTTAATTAAGTATATATAGTATATGAATATCATATTTATTTACTATGTATGTATCGATGTAAAGGTATAAGTGTGTATATTATATTTATTATCATTGAATTTTAATTTTGCTTTGTTTTCTTTAAACTTTTTTTATTTAATTATGAGTTTTGCACCCATCACTAGATTCTCTGCTGAAACCAAAGGCAGAGAATGCCTTTAGGCATTAAGTCCGCCATTTTGTACATTTTATTATGTGTGTAAATAAAGTTTAATTAAATAAACAATTAAATTGATTTAATTCGTATAGTCATAACTTTTTTAAATAGTTTTTTTTTCAAATCTGTCTATTAGGTAAAAAATTAGTTTATGATAAGAAAATCGTGTAAAAAATGGGTTAGTATAAAAATTTATGCGAAACTTAGGGATTATTCTTTTAAGAGCGATGTGGTTACGATACAAACGTCATAAGCGTCCAAAATTTTTATTGTTAACCGATTATAAAGTTATATAGGATGATTTTAATACATTCAGACTTCCGTCAGCGTTCACTAGGCCTAGTAGAAACAAGCAATGAGTACGGTGGAGATGCGGAGCGGGTCAACTAGTTTTTACGGGAAAGTATCTGGGCCTCCACAATTACGCGTAATTATATGTCGACTTCCGCCATATTAAGTATGTATGTGTTAGGTAAGGTTCTGGTACTGAAGCTGGAATATAATGGGACACAACTGTCATTAGTGGTATAGCGATTATTTGAAGCGATTTCATTTTAAATGAATAAAAGCCTGAGGCGTAGTGTAGTAACTAATCAATTGATAATTGGCGGATTTTTCCTAAGAAAGTTAGGTAATTTGGTCTAGTCAGTAAAATTTATTTAACAGCTTCTCCACTGCATTTAGCTGAATTTGCTGTTATGGACAAGTTTGGTAAGCGGATTGGTGATCTAAGTACCAGACACCTCGCAGCTTAGTCGCAGCGTAATCAGTATTTTTAATTCTGATCGAGATTGTTATCCTTACATCCGTCGGAAGCCATTACCATTTCGGCACTCTAATTGAGACTTAGAAAACTAGACATAATAATAAGAAACTATTTTGTCGCGATATAATTTTTAATAGAAACTTCCTAATTACTTTGTAATTGTAATCCTAGCTGCAATGCAACGTATTAAAATATAGTTAATGCGTCTTTAATGTTTCCACTACAAAAAACATTCACGCATGTTATCAATCGCTCTGCACAAATCAGGTAAATCGTAACAAAAAAGTAAACGATGACAATAATGTTAGGGTTCTCTACATTGCCGCGCAAGGCTCTAAAAGATTGCCGGTTAAAGGTCCACATACGTCGAAAGTAAGGTGAATGTTGCACTGACTATAAAAATAATAAAGAAAGACGATAATTTTGGTAAATATACGTGTATAACAGATTCATAC
Source organism: Sericinus montela (assembly GCA_029286605.1). Taxonomy (NCBI): domain Eukaryota; kingdom Metazoa; phylum Arthropoda; class Insecta; order Lepidoptera; family Papilionidae; genus Sericinus; species Sericinus montela. Next base: position 1,300,196 of record JAGSMR010000011.1, read on the forward strand.
AGTAGTTGTTTAATTTTTTTAAGTAAACCATTATAAGTATATGAAACCTACGTAAAATTATAATTAAAGCACTAACTAAATAGAAAATATTGTTCAAATCTTTAGTTTCGGAATATATGTATATTTATATAGTCGTTAAGAGTAATAAAAAGGTTTGATTGCGGTGGTACGGAATCCACGATATACAATCCGTCACTCACTTATCCGGTTTAGATAATATTTTTATTTTCTTTCGTGGCACAGGTGAACGGCGCGCGCAGCCAGCGTGACGACTCGACCGACCGTGCCTCCCCCGGGAACCGTGGAGCAGTCATCCCGTATCCGGTATCGTACCTGCGTCGTCGCACGGACAGATCATCCGACACGGGTTTTTGTGATGCACCACAAGGCAAATCGATGTTTGTTATAGATCAGTGGCTCTTAAACTTATTGCTGATTACCAGTCACTATTGTTATTATTCTGTTTTTCTAAGGACTACCATTTACTATGTTGAGAAAAGTTCAAGGAACTACAAAGAAGATGTCATGTTAATTTTACAATTACATTAAAATATATTGCGAGACTTTAGCAACCGAATAATAGGTAGTAGAGTATTTATACAAATATTTTATAGTGAAATCACACAGACTATTTTTGGGAAACATTATCGTTGTTGGCGTGTTGAATCGGAATAAATATTTACCGTAATCTTTCTTTTCGGAGGTAATCATTATCTTCCGCCAATCGTCAAGTCGAGCAAAAAAAAAAAAAACAAATACTAAAAAAATTAAGATTTTATGTTCAGATGTTCTTTTCATTTACAAGTGGTCATTGCTCCGGTAATTTCATCAAAAAAGATTGATCACCTAGAAACTCGCTCTACTGTAAATCGTTTTTGCGTAAATTTCGATAATATCTGTTAACCACTCAAGGGACCATAGCAAATGCATTTTACATAATTTAAAAACTGTGTAGTACAAATAAAACTGCAAAAGATTATATTGTTCTTTCATCATGTTTTGAAGTGCACTTTATTTACTTTGAAACTGATCCCTTTCTTCAAATCATTTAAGTATATCTACTTAAAAAATAGAGTACACAATATGATATTAAGAAATATCGTTTTGCATAGGCGACAAGACTATTCATCTGTCTAAATCATCCTTCATCAACATTTATATTACCTTGATCCAGAGAACAGAGAAGAAGTGTTTTTTTATTGACTTTTTCAGTAACTGAGCCTGGGACTATAGAGTGGTCGTTGAGTACGCCACTCGACTACAGAGGTTGTCAATAGTATAGAGTTGTTAACAATATTGAGGACTAGTCAAAATAACTACGCGTAAGAATTTTCCGTCACGGACCTTTTTGAATGCTATTGGCTGCGCCCAGTCAGGGGGGCGCGCTCATTGGTTCAAGGCAGCCAAGAAGTACTTAGTGTAAGTGTTGAGTTAAAGTTCAACTAAATGTGAATAATTGATTTTTAACCGAACATTTTATATTACGACCCCTTTTTCAGCCAATTAGTTGACAAATTGACTAAAAATTCATCAAAAAAGCAACAATGTCGAACGAAAAATTTCAATGTATTTAATCGCTCTCAGACGCTAGTAATTTATTTGTATTTGTTAATAATGTAATTCGTTATATATATAATAATATACTATGAAAGTAACTTCGGTTCAATAGTTTTCCATAATTCTTCTTACCAGGCGTTAAACGTATAACCATTTTTAACATGATGAAGCTAATTTCTAAAATTATTTCTTTCAGAAAAAATTGCAATTACTGGGTTGAAGAATACGTTGAAGAAAGAAGAAAGAAAGAAATTCCTTTATTAAAAAATAAAAAAATAACGAAAGTGTATATTAAAGAAACCTTATGATAAATTATGTAACTAAAATATCAAATATAACAATCCTTGCTACATCATACGACCACGAAATGGATCGAACTCAGTTGTAGCCGGTATAATCCGACACTGATTTTCAGTCTCGTAAGTATTTTTTTTAAATGTGTCAAATTATGTCAGTTATAATTATAAACTACAGCTATTTCTATTAAATAAAGTTGGCTATTGACTATAGTCGTTTTAATTCAACTTTCACCTGAGACTATTTACAACTTAATCCTGTCTACGTCAGGTTAGGGCATTCATCCAGACTTCATAAAATCTTTTCTTCTAAAATCTTAAACACAATAATTTTTTCCCCTATTTTTATTTATTACGTAACATAAATTCCACTAAACTTATTACGACAATATCTGACTTAAAAGCTTTCATATCTCTTTCACGAAAAATTTCGACCATTCAAGTTTTACAACATTGTCTAGAGTTATTGTTTTAAAATTTTCCCAAGATTCAATTGTTACAAAAGTTTCGCTTATCAGTGAATCTTAATTTGATTTCGTTATTTTCTCCGTTGGACTGATGAAAAAATAGTATTTCTACGATTTTCTTTTATTGAACTAACATGTTTTAGACGGGCGGTAGTTGGATGGTTGTAGAACGGCACACTATATTAACAATTCTAAATATTATGTAACTGAAGCATATTCGGAAGTTATCTTACTTGCACCGATTAAAACCTCATGATATCGCTTAAATTCGCTCAAATTAAGCCTTCAAAAAGTAGATTCGAAATATACTTCTCAAGGTAACTTTAAGCGCACTCCTCCGAGACAGTCCGTTCCATTAATTTAGGATCGCTTTGGAAATTCTTTTTGGTTCATCGAAAGTACCATAGTAGTAGAAGCCATGACTAAGTTTCTTAGTTGCTTTGGAATGGGACTCCTTACCAGTGAAGGCTCTTACTCAGCTTAGTAAAACAATTGTTTATATGTTCATTCGCAAATTGTTGTTTGCCAATTTATATTTTATGTCTGTTTAGTTTGTGTATATATCTTCACAACAATTCCCAATACAGAGGAAGACAAAGATCGAGTCTAGAAAATTAAGTCCCTTCGAATCACCTTTCACCGAATATATTTTCGGGACAACGTGACAGGTGGTGAGCCTGTCACTGTCTGTCCAAGCCAACGATATAATTCGTACATAAGTTTTTGAAAAACCCGTTGGTACGAGCCTGCCATCTGGGGATCGCACTCGGGTCTCATGACTCGAAATTCCGACCACCCAACCACTCGGCTATCGTGACTTTTTAGTTTGATTATAATATAAAATGATTGTGCAAATTTAGTGAAAGGTCGCAAAAACTGGAGTAGCTAGTTTCGTTAAGCGATTAAGACATGCACGGACAATTGTTAAATTCTTCATTCCTAACTATTTCAATTGTTTTAAATTACAATAACATATTTTATTTACATTTTTATGATCTATATGATACAATAAGCATTTCATGTTGTTTACTTAACTCTTAAAGGGTTACAATAACATATGACTGTTTTTATATTATTACTTATGTGTTTGTAAATCATTTGTTGTTTTTTTCTTAGCTTGGTGTTTTAATTCTAGATTAATATTTATTCTAACCTAGTAATGATGAGTTCGTTGAAAAGCTTTCTCTATCTTTGTCCTTTCTCTAATAGGCTATTAAATTCAATATTATTTCAGATTAGATGCCTTTAATTTTGAATATTAATAACTTAAATGTTTGTATTAAAAATCCCACTTTACCGTACGCAGCCTATTATATATACAGTAAATTTGAGAATCTGTCATCTAATGATGATGTCATCATGAATCTGTCATTAGAGGTTAGACTACTAGAAGTGTTAAAAGCCATACCGTGGATATTAGGTACTATTGTTAATTCTAAGGTATAACTAGGGTTGAGATGGTTACATCTTTGAATTGTAAGCATCTTTTAACCTTTTTTAACTTTTGTACCTGGGTACTTTATTTATTACGGCGGCCGTTTTTACTGTAGTTGGCGTTTCCCGCTTTTTATTTCTACAATTAGCATAAGACAATTAAAAAGAAAGTTTTTGAGTGGAAGTAGGAAGTAAGGAGTGAATAATATTCATATTGTTATATGAATTTCAAGAAAATATTATAATACTATTACAGTTATCAAAAATCCCCTTACAGACGATATATTTGTCTCCTTTTTTGAAGTCAGTACAAAAGTAGATCAGAAAATTAGAAATCTGAAAGAATTTTCGAAACTTATTGATTTATTCACAAGTTGTCGTTGAGAATGGTGAGAAATCTTCTCACTGAATGCAATAGTGCTTGTAAAAATAATTGCCGTAGGAACAATATTAACTTTGATGAGAAATTAATCTACTTTAAATTTAAATAAGCTGAAAGAATAATTAGGCACAAGACAAAATAATAAGTAGTCCATTTTGTTTATCTCTGCAATGTATTGATCTAGTCGTGAATGTCTAATCTCTAGTACAAAAATATATATAAAGCTGCCTTATTAAATATTTTAAATAAGGGTGATACATGCACTGAAATCCACATAGAAGAATGAAAGATAACTGGAAGTAATATGAAAGGAAATTGCAGTTTTTCCGTCGACAAAACATTTAAGATAAAATCTTTTGTTTGCTATGTAATAATAATAATAAAGAAAATATAAAACGCATCAAGATCTATAAAACATATCCAGAATAAGGGTTAATTAAAAGATTTTAACATAATAAAATTGCATATATTTCAAATAAAATATTATGTATTTAATATTAAGTAAAAGAGGAGTAGTATATAAGAAAAATGAGCTTATAAACACACTAATAGAAATATCATAAGAAACTAATTTATGACGATATAATTTTCGGTTAATACTTGGGTGAAATATTGTTTTTTCTTATACGTTAATGAATTGTTTAGATATCACACTTATACAGATGAACAGATTTTATGAGATACCAATGTATAAAATAAAAAAAAAATTAAAAACATATGACTCGGTCGTGGTTCGAAACCTGGCGATGCTTTTATTTTTGAAATTTATCTCTCTTAATTTCTTTTCATGTAATATATCTGAGCATGGCTTACATTCTTAAAATTAACTTATTTTGAATGTATAATGATGAATAAAGCAACCTTCTTTTTAAGTATTTGAAGCCGTAGAAAAATACTTTCTATGTTCGGAAATTTCACAAAATACATTTTGAATGAATTTATATTGGTTCGATAGCTTTCCACGGTAATGAATAATTTGTCCGTCGTCCAATAGTTTGACCCATAAATCGTGATCCGTTACGATCTACTTCACGCCATAATTCATTTAGGTACCTGTTGACAACTAACTAGTGTACGTCATCGAACAATTCTGTAGTACCTGACCGTCGAGAGAATAATCTATTACGTTAAATGAAGTTCATGAATGGATTTGGTGGTCTATGGAAAATGTTTAGAAACATGACTTTAAAACTATCAACCTTGATGCGGTTATTTAAAAAAATATCGTCTAGACAATTAAGTAATTTCAACCCACATTTCACCGAAGACATTTTTTGACACTGATAGGTGATGAGCCGGTCCCCCTATTTTTAAATTGATAAATATAATATTTTCACGTCATTCCCAATTCTGATGTAAAGTTCTTTCCATACACCATCGACCATATTTTGGGAGAATATGACAGGTGCTGAGACTGTCGCCGTCTTTCATGTCTAAGCCGACGGTATAAACCGTACATAAGTTTTGATAAAACCCATTGCTGCGAGCCGAGGAAATCTAACTCGGGACTCTTGACTCGTATTGCGATCACCCAACTACTCGGCGATCGCGACTTCATGCAACATTTGAAATACAATTTAAAAATTTAAAGTAATTTTGTAAACGAAATTTCTTTAGCTAGATTATTAGCATAGACTATTATTTGATATTGTACATTAAATGGCTATAATATATTAATACATGAATCATTTCATTTGACTTATGCGACGATTTCTATTTTCTATTCTTAGATGTGAACCTTATTGTATAAATTATAATGACAATATTTTAATATGTTGGTATGAGGAAACTGTTTATGCGAACAATGAGATCTGCTAGGTAAATATAATGATAATTATTTATTTATTTCTTCACCTATGACTCACCCCATTATTGAAATATAATACTGTAATGAAATTAAGTAAAAGAATGAATATATTTTAAAACCGCAAAGCAAAACTTAAAACCGAGTAAATATAAAAATAGTTGTGTAGATATTTTTCATAATAAATAAGAATAAGGAATAGAAAGAGGAATTACGAAATTTTATTTAAAATGAATGATGCAATAATTAATAAGTGTGCAATAATTAACCCAATTATGAATATTTTGGTATAGCTATATTTTAAGGTCACCAAAAGGAATGGAGAAATTTTCCGAAACTTAAAAATTTTTCACATTGAAGAAATCGACAGCCCATGACGGGGTAGCCAATTGTTATCTCTGGCCGTCAGTGACTGGACGGGAAGATCTTTTTTGTTTTATATATTTTATGAATTGAATTCGTAATTCCCGATTCAGAATCTGCCCGATCACTCAGCAACTTAGCTCGTAGTTGAGTCGGTAAATACCGTCGGCGAGTTTTCTTTTTAATATTTTCTTAAAATATTAGGATATTTTGAAGACTATTCCGTTTTACGGGACAGACGCCGAATTTTCAAACAATTAATAATCGTTATCAGCTTTTACATCGATACGTACATAAATAACGCCCTCACAAGTCCATGGTAAGTATGGACCTCCGTAAGGTTGGATTGGACATAATCGCCACCCTTGGGAAGACGATTGGCGAACGATAACAGTGAGGGAGTACCCGGTTTGTTGAAATTTGGACTGGTATTTTTCGGCATGTTTATCCCATCACCTGTGGGTAGACAATGACATACTCAAGGTTCACATAATGATTTCTTGTATTTACGTGAAAACTAAGAATATATACCCGTATATAATCGTTTAATTTAAAATATTCAAGGTTCTTCTTTTAATCTGATTTTACGACAATTATGGATTTTTTTGTAGTATTGTTACAATAAATGCTGGATTGCGCGCACCTCTTCGACGATTAAAAAAAAATTTAATACACATTTTAATAATATTGACTTATTTGCACATACATCAGGTAAATTCAAAATAATGTTACTTAAAACTACAGAGAGATGACGATTGTTTATAGCGCAATACTTACTTTGTGCAACATAAAAAAATAATTATATTTTAACATAACATGGATAACGTTGTTAATTATGCATTTGTGTATTTAAATTAAGTTTGTACAAATTATCTTTTATAATGTGTAACTGTTTGTTTTCCCTAATAAATAAATAAAATAAACAACAAATATTCTTTATTTTTCATCACATCTCATTCAAGAATCCCTTCATAGTAAGAACAAATATCGCATAGGAAGAAATTTTTGAAGTAAAATGTATATTATCGTATAGTATGTTCAATATGGACTATAGCCGAGCTGTTGGGTGATCGGAATTAGAGACGATAGACCCGTGTTCGATCTCCAGGTGGTAGACTATAAGATTTTTTCATAGAAACTTGTGTACGATATAACGTTGGCTTTGACTCAAAAACGGCGACGGGCTCACCACCTGTCACGTTGTCTCAAAAATGTCTTTGGAGGAAGGTGGGTTGAAAGGACTTAATTGTTTAGATCTGTATCTAACCCCGTATTGGGAATGGCGTGAAGATATTTTTTTTTAATTTTTTTACACACAGTTTATTATTACATTTAAAATTAATGATTTAGGTCCCAGGAGAATTCTTTTCTTCTTTGAATAAAAAAACAAATTACTCTTACTACTAATTACCCATTAACTAGATAAGTTTTAGAATCATCAAAGCACATTTCAGCATCTACTTTAGTCGGTATGTTTTTTAATAAAAAACTGACGGGTATAATTCTATGCTTTCAATATTCATTATTTGTTACTAATTATTTAAATATCTACTACAAATTATCCGCATGCCACCTTGCAAATGTAATAGGTTGTTAAAATTATAAACAAGTATATTTTTCATGTTACACTTTACAACACTTCTCGTGCGACAAATGAAAGTAAAAGTTTTTACTTAGTTACTACAAGAAACCATTAGTGAAAGTCCCATCGAAATTAAACGCGGTTCATGGTTATGTTTGCCAAACGACAAACATGTATGTAATAAGTATGTTACATATACTTAATTACTTGAGATTTTAATATTAAAGAAAGGGTACTTAGTATACCAACTAGTAGCTAAATAGTGCACAGTAAGATGTGAGCGTCTTCCGTGAGGAAAATTTGCTACAATCGCCAAGCTTAGGCGCATTGGCGATAGTAGTACCTGACATGTACCTTAGGTGCTTCTGCCCGGCACCGGTCAGCTTAATTCTGGTTTGGTGTTTTTTGAAATGATTATAAGTCATGATATCATTATGTCATGATAGCCGAGTGGTTGGGTGGTCGGAATTTCGAGTCGAGAGACCCGATTTCGATTCCCAGGTGGTAGGCTCGTACGAATGGGTTTTTCAAACAATGACATAAAGACGGCGACGGGCTCACCACCTGTCACGTTGTCCCGAAAAATATCTTCGGTGGAAGGTGGGTAGAAGGGACTTAATTGTCTTGACTAGACCCCTGTCTACCCCTGTATTGAGAATTGCGTGAAGATATTTATTTATTATTTATTTATTTATCGACATCTGGCGATAGGCACTGCAAAATGAAGGTTAGGTCTCCATAAATAGCCAATTGTCAGGCAAAAGCCCTCTCTCGAATATTCATAGAGAGAGATTTGAGCTGTTTTATTTGGAGAAAATGTATATATTATATTAGATCGTCAATTAAACTAAAAAAGTAGTTAGAGGTAATATTATAATTTAATTAGAGGTATCAGATGTAATTAAACTATAGTGAAAGTTCAAACTGGTCCAGTGAATTTCGAGATCATTGATATTATTTACATTTAAGTAAGATGTAAGTACGCTTTCCAGATTTTTCTTGAATAATTTTTAATAATCACGATATTTAAATGATTATTTATATAATTTCACTAGCTTAACTTGACCACACTTACCTTAGGCTCCGTCTCTTATTAATAATAAATGTAGCCGAAGTAAATCTAGTGTATTAGCTTAAAATTTATAACAGCTGCTCTTGAAATTTCCTATTTCCATGGAAACCTCTACATAGAAATATACAAAAATACTGTTTAATTGATGCGTAAGTGTGAAAATTACAAGTTTATCATAGTATCCACAAACACATTGTAGCTTTTTAATATTAAATAGAATGTAATATTATATAAAAATAAAAAAATAGCATTGGTATGTTTATGATCAGAAAACTCGAAGAGAAGCCAAAGTATTGACTTGACACCTAGCTGTAATTTTAGTCAAGAGGGTTTGTAAATAGTTTGTATTCAGAAGTTCCCGCACGAACGGGACATATTTCCTTAAAAATACATTTTATTTTGCATGTAGCAAAAACATACATTGAAAATATGTTACTTGTTTTATTGATTGTCATGGTAACCGATATTGTTAATGACGCATCATATTCTTTCGCCATTTCATAGATCCTATTTATCATTTATACTATTTTTACTAATTTTAATAACAGACTGACTTACAGCGAAGTGTGGCCGTTACAAATCTTATTATAGTCGAGTGGTTGGTCGATCGAAATTTGAATCAGGAAACCCGAGTTCGATCCCTACGAGGAAGGCTCGTACCAATGAGTTTTTTCGTATTGGTAGCTTGGACACTGAGACAGTGACACTATCAACACCTTTCACATTGTTCTAAAATATGTTTCGGTGAAATTTATATATCTTATTTAATTTATATGTCCATGTAAAGGACTAAACCGTATCCACTTTCAACCTGTGAATACCCCATTATTGAGAATACGGTGAAGGGCTTCTTTTATTTGCTTTTGGTTTTAATTATTTCAATGTCAATTAAATTGTTTTACTTCACGCACAGTGTCTGACGGGGTAATGATAAAATATAAATAAATTATTAAGAAGTAAATTTTTTTTACTGCATATCTAAAATCTAAAAATACATTTTCTGTATTTCTAGTTATTAAAATGCAATAAAGTTTTAAAAATTACATTACAATTATTTTTTACAATAGGTTAAAAAACGTTAATATTAAAAATAATGTCACATTTATGAAAGTTGTTAAAACCATGACATGTAAATAAACATAAACATTCGTAAATCTGACATATGCAAAAAATTTTATCCATAAAAGTTTACACGAAAGTGCTCTACAATATTCAATTAATAATAAATAATAAAAAAAATACTCACAAATCAAGACCTCAGAATATACTGTCCTTAATAACACTTAAAACAAAAAATGTTCTCATTATAAATTATAAAAAAAGCAGACGATAATATTTAAATATGCTTGTACATCCGTTCACTGCACTTCCGGTTTTAACGCGGTGAAATGAAATACGGCCCGCACAAGCTGCACGCGCGGTAAGTTTGCGTCTACTGTCTGAACTGGCTGTGTCTCACCCTCGTACAGAGGCGTAGTGAGGTATCCACCTACTTTAATAGTACTTTACCTTATTTATCTATTATATGTACGTGATCGTCATTAACGTTTTAACATACTTTTATTATATTATGGAATGTTTAAGAGCTTTCTTTAAATCTATGGTTCATGCTTACATTATATTTAGCTGTAGCAACATTTAGCCGGAAGTGTAATGATACTCTTCTGGACGATTGTTAAGAGCTTTAACTTAATTTATGGTGTACTCTGTAACAATAATAAGGTGTTGAGCTATAAAATTACCACTTCTCTTTAAACACCGGGCGACATTGCGTAAATAATTGCCCCAGAAAAAGCTCCGGGTGGTAAAATCTCAACACTAATTTATAGACCTCTACAGAAAATGGTACAATTTAGTTTTCCCGTAAACAGCAGAAAATATGCACAAAATTAAGGAATGTGAAACATTCAGGATGAAAACAAGGATATATTTACAGAGACGTATTAACTATCTGGTAAAAAACATTGCTAATGTTAAACCCTTTTTAAAGGTGGTAGATAATAATACAGGGGAGACAGAGGTCTAGTCTAGACAGTTAAGTCTCTTTGATCCACCTTCCACCGAAGACATTTTCGGGACAACGTGACAGGTGGTGAGCCCGTCGCCGCCTTTCTATCCAAGCCAACGATATAATTCGTACATAAGTTTTTGAAAATCCCATTGGTACGAGCCTGCCACCTGGGGATCGAACTCGGGTCTCTCGACTCGAAATTCGACCACCCAACCACTCGGCTATCGTGACATACTTATTGAATTTAATTGTTTATTTAATTAAAATTTATTTACACACATTCTAAAAATGTACAAAATGGAAGACTTAATGACTAAAGGAACTCTCTACCTTTGGTTTGAGCAGAGGATCTAGTGATGTGTGCAAAACTCATAATTAAATAATAAAAGTTTAAAGAAAACAAAGCAAAATTAAAATACAATGATAATAAATATAATACACATACATATACCTTGAGCCCGTCGCTGTCTTTATGTCCAAGCCAACGATATAATTCGTACATAAGTTTTGTAAAACCCCTGGGGATCGAACTCTCTGGGTCTCTTGATTCGAAATTCCGACCACCCAACCACTCGGCTATCGTGATAGATCATTTGTTTAATTTGTAAGTTCCGAATATATAGTCCCTTCCTAAGTATCCTTAGGCTGAGCCAGAGTCATCACATGTCTACGTGCTATTGACCTCTTAATACTAATAGTTTCGTATAATATTTTTTGTATGGTAACTGATATGACATCGAACACATTTCACTAAGTAAATTTTTTTCTAATCATAGTTTTTTTGCGACAAAACAATTTTTTAGAAATTGTAAATTGAGCAACAAAATTTTTAACCTTGATGCTACATAAGAAATAAATAAATATCTTCACGCAATTCACAATACAGGGAGACAGAGGTCTAGTCTAGACAGTTAAGTCTCTTTGACCCACCTTCCACCGATGACATTTTCGGGACAACGTGACAGGTGGTGAGCCCGTCGCCGCCTTTATATCCAAGCCAACGATATAATTCGTACATAAGTTTTGAAAATCCCATTGGTACGAGCCTGCCACCTGGGGATCGAACTCTCTGGGTCTCTTGATTCGAAATTCCGACCACCCAACCACTCGGCTATCGTGACATACTTATTGAATTTAATTGTTTATTTAATTAAAATTTATTTACACATTCTAAAAATGTACAAAATGGAAGACTTAATGACTAAAGGAACTCTCTACCTTTGGTTTGAGCAGAGGATCTAGTGATGTGTGCAAAACTCATAATTAAATAATAAAAGTTTAAAGAAAACAAAGCAAAATTAAAATACAATGATAATAAATATAATACACATACATATACCTTGAGCCCGTCGCTGTCTTTATGTCCAAGCCAACGATATAATTCGTACATAAGTTTTGTAAAACCCCTGGGGATCGAACTCTCTGGGTCTCTTGATTCGAAATTCCGACCACCCAACCACTCGGCTATCGTGATAGATCATTTGTTTAATTTGTAAGTTCCGAATATATAGTCCCTTCCTAAGTATCCTTAGGCTGAGCCAGAGTCATCACATGTCTACGTGCTATTGACCTCTTAATACTAATAGTTTCGTATAATATTTTTTGTATGGTAACTGATATGACATCGAACACATTTCACTAAGTAAATTTTTTTCTAATCATAGTTTTTTTGCGACAAAACAATTTTTTAGAAATTTTAAATTGAGCAACAAAATTTTTAACCTTGATGCTACATAAGAAATAAATAAATATCTTCACGCAATTCCCAATACAGGGGAGACAGAGGTCTAGTATATACAGTTAAGTCCTTTTGACCCACCTTCCACCGAAGATATTTTCGGGACAACGTGACAGGTGGTGAGCCCGTCGCATTGCAATTAGTTTGATTACTGAATTGATAATGGCCGTTGGCGGTCTGTTCTCACTGGCTACACCGTGAGGGACAATGCGTGAAAATATATGTTTGTATGTATTTTCATATTCAGTATACTTTCATTTAAAACGATGTATTTAGGCAATAAGTATAATAAATATGAACTTAATTTTATTTCTGTAAATAAAGAATGTACGTGTGTGTGTGTAACTAATGGCCTAGTAAGTTAAATAAATTGTTGGTAATTTTTAATTAAAAAGTACTCAACTAAGTTTATTATTTGCATAAATTTCTTGCATATTCCATGAAAGTTCTAACGATCCCATATAATCTTACTCTCTACTTATGCTGTATTCAAATTTGGAGCGTTTGTTGGGCAACAGAGCGCGTCCATCGTTCCCTTGCCGGACAAGTCGGTGGGAGAGCGCTGACCGTGACGCTCAGCCATATGATACACAAAGTGCGTCTGTGGTAAATTTGTAATTAATTGCTAACTGTCTTTTTGTAGTATGAGTCAACTTCAAAGTGCACAGCTGTCTCGGACAGTTAAGCCCTCATCAAAATTGTGCTAATTCATATTTTAGGATACATTTGTAACCGATTTCCAAAAGTAATACAATTGTTAATATAATAAAATTGTTTATTTGGGGAGCGCTTTTAGCACGGATGGAAGATATCATTTAGATATGGACAGCCGTGTAACTGCCGGGAATAAAGTTTCACAGATTTCATTAGTTAAAAGGCACGGCGTAGTGAAAAGTGCAAGCCTTGCGATACATAACGTAGTGCTGTTACCGATTTGTTATATGGCAGCAAAATTTAGGTCTGCTAGAAAAGCATAAAAGCAAGTTGAATGAATTGGGAATGCGATCTCTTCGTAAATTGTGAATGAATGAAGATCGAATGGCGAAAAAAACATAAGACAGCGCGAAAGTTAACAGTATAAGGAATTAAAGTAGGCCAAGACCCACCTTCAAAGACTATGTGAGCAAAATACTAAGTAAGGTAAGGTCCAAAAGGTAAAATAGTAAGTATGGCAATACTAGGTAAGGTAAGGACCATGGCACTTAGCGGTTTGTGCTCTCTGGTTACCCCGCCGAATAATATGCGTGAAGATATTTTGTTTAATTAATTACTTTAATTGTAATCAAGTTACTTACATATAATATATACAAATGTTATTCATAAATATTAAATACCGCAACATCTGGGAATTAATTCGACAATTTAATTATTTTATTAATTAAAAACATTCAGAAATTTGCGTATTTTGGACGTAGGTGATTTGGTATATAATTAACCTTACCGTAAATTATAAGTATATATTTTAATTTAATTAATATTTATTATATTAAGAATTGAGACATTTGAGAGAAAAGAGAAAGGTGTCCTACTGTTTCTGATTTCTGCCATCAAACAGCAAAGCAGCAACTTGAATGAGGATTTCCATTTTATTCCTGGTTCGTGATTTTTGTACTTTATTTAACTTGTTACTGAATTTATACGACTTTTATAAATGAATTTGTATGAATGGATTACTTCTCATTCAAATTAGAGAATGGGTATTTATTACGAGCTACGTCAGGAGTCATATTTGATTTGATCATTGTTCAAATTATGTTTTTTTTTAGAAATATAACATTTAATTCCCTTGACGAATTCTTTTACTATATTTATTGGAGATTGTAGATGACTTTTACTACATTTATTGATTGTAGTACCAGACGTTGATGCCCATCTTGGAGGCATTTTTCTAAATAATTTCTCTCGGAAGCCATTTTTGTTTTATCTTCGCCTCTTACGACATCCACAGCAAGCTAAATTCTTACGTCGACAATAAAAGACGGATTTATTTAGTGTTAGTGTTATAGAATTATTATTATTTAATCTAAATCAGTATTATTATTATTATTAATCTATGGGGCAGTATGCAATTTTTAACTGCTTCAAAAGCTAAGTCACGATAGCCGAGTTGTTGGGTGGTCGGAATTTCGAGTCGAGAGACCCGAGTTCGATCCCCAGGTGGCAGTACCAATGAGTTTTTCAAAAACTTATGTACGAATTTCATCGTTGGCTTGGACATAAAGGCGGCGATGGGCTCACCACCTGTCACGTTGTCCCGAAAATATTTTCGGTGGAAGGTGGGTCAAAGGGACTTAATTGTCTAGACTTGACCTCTGTCTACCCCTGTATTGCGAATTGCGTGAAGATAGTTTTGAAGAAGCTTTTGAAGTTTTTTTTTTCAAAAGCTAAGATATTTGTGCATCGCATTTTCAATAGAAGTCTAATAATTTCTATGTAAAGACTTCAACGGCAGACTTATTTAGAGTTAGAGCCACAGGGAAAGAACAGCTCTTTAGGGAGATGATACAATTATGTCAAGTCATTATACATTACTAATAAATAAGAATTAAAGTGATAAATGTAACTATTTTGTGCTAATCTATGGAGCAGTAAATAATTTTTAGATGCTTCGAAGTTCTCTGTCGAAAACTATCAAAGATCTAAGCGACTCTATCCTGAGCTTGTAAATGTTTTTACTGACCCGTAACAAAAAAAAGGATAAAGTGAAATTAATGACTCAATGCTATAAACTATACTAATAATAATCATTTATTTGTTTGACAATAAATTCTTCTACACAATATAGGAAATATCTTGTTTAATATATTTATAATTCAGATAGTATCTGTGTTAGTCTCTGAAGCTGGGCTAGGTTTAAAACCTGTATTACAGCAACAGCGCCAAATCCCTCCAGCTCAAAAAAATCATATCATAAGAACTGCAGAAAACAGATTTGTTTTGCTGATTTTAACATATAAAGCATTTTAAGATAGAAAAAAAATATAACTAAAACAAACTTAAACATGAGTAATTTGTCTTCTTTGTGTGTAATATTTTAGTGCAGGTATGAGTGTAAGACGATGAGGGGACTCGAAATAAGTTTTCTAGAGATCGTATGGTCTTTACAGATGCAAAATATAATGGTTTTAAAATATACTAGAAAATGCTTGTGAGAGTTTACTGTAGAACATGTCCCTCTTCCGGAAGGATTAGTCATTATCGGCGTGTTTAGCACGTGAATTGGTGATCGTAATACCGGATACCTTAGACGGTGTAGGCTTCACAGGTCTACTGAATTTTAGTCTGGTTCTTTCCGAGACAGTTTTTTGCCGTCTGTAATGTAGCTTTTGCTATTTATCTGAGGATCTTCCGTTAGTCACTGTTTACGACACCTACAGTAAGAAAAACACATTTTTGCGCTACCACAAATAAATGACAAATTTCTCTGAATTCCACAAAAAAAAAAAATTCGTACACGGTCTATTTTCAATATATATAAAAAAATATTAGTACATAGTTTTAGATCACTTCGATTAGAAATAACGAAATGTCTGTTCAGGTATAAGTGAATGACGTGTACGCAGAGATTACAGCGTTTAATAAAAATAAGCTTCTGCGAACTAAGTAACGTATAGTAACGGAAGCATTTGCAGTTATGCAGTATTACACCATTAGTCGTTTCGGATGGATGGTGTTGATGCGGGTCTGTTGATTGTTCTGCCTGTTAACTACGGGTTCAATATTCGAGTGAGGGAATATCGCACGTAGGCACGTAGGTAGGTATTTTTTATTAATTAGTTATTGCATAAATATTAAAAATATTTCACAATAGCCTTGTGGTTGGGTGGTCGGAATTTCGAGTCAAGAGACCCGAGTTCGATTACCAGGTAGGCTCGTACCAATGGGTTTTTCAACAGCTTATGTACGAATAATCGTTGGCATGGACATAAAGATGGCGACTGGCTCACCACCTGTCACGTTGTCCCGCAAACATCTTCGGTGGAAGGTGGATCAAAGCGACATAATTGTCTAGACTAGACTCTGTCTACCTCTGTATTGGAAATTGCGTGAAGATATTTATTTCATTTATATTTAATTAAATAAAACATAAATTATAATATTTAAAATTACAATAATGTATGTGTTAGAATAATGTATGTGATTTGCCTGTGTGTGTGTGTGCATGTATTATTATTGTAGTAGCGTGCCTCGCATTGGCTCTTATTCCAATAACTTATTCATTTTCATTCCAGAAATAATAATTAGTATTTTGCACAAGGCTAGTTTATTTTTTGCAAAGAAATGCAAAGTTTTCTTTCTTTCTAAAGATAACAGGTGTACTTCGCCATGGTCCTCACGTATGGGACAGCTTCTATATGTTATGCAATATGGTGACAGACGAGTTAGGTCCAGGATTATTGGCCCCTTCTGTTAAGGTAAAGTATCATATCACCTTGACCTTGACTTTAAAGACTGAACAAGAAATCCAGGAAAGATTTTTATAGCAAGTACAATGCCGATTTAAACCTGGTAGAGGACGCTTGGACCAAATGTTTCTTCACTGTCATTCTCACTATTGTTGGCTTGGATTTAAAGATGGCGACGGTCTCACCACATTGTCGTTGTACCAAAAATGTCTTCAGTGAAAAGTGGGCGGAAAAGACTTAATTGTCTGTAGCTCTGCCTACCCCAATATTTGAAATAGCGAGAAGATATTTCATTTAATTTTTTAATTGAACCCAACTCGACGAGCGCGGAGATTATGGCAAATTATCTTCATAAAGAAGTCCTATTAAGTTATACAAATAAAACAAATATGATTTTTGGCTTTTATTTAAAAAAAATTGTGAGCTCTAATGAGATGATATTTTGTTACGCCACACAATTTGGGCTCATTATTCATTTGCACTTATCAATAAGTTACATATTATTATAATATTTATTAGATAAACTAACTCCATAACTTCGTTATAACATTACAGAATTTATGTAATACAGTAATATCTACTAACACAAATCCATCACAATAATTTTAGAATATCAGTTGATTCGTTTCGATCTGATTATATTTATACGTAAAGTATTTTAACTATAATACATCATCTTATACTAATTTTATTAAAATAGATTTTCCGAGTTGATTTGTTGATAAAATCTTTCACTTTACAACAATAGATATTAGGCAACCAAGGTAGAAATAAACTATTTCTATTTATAATATATAACGCATATCTATGTTTTATATTATGTAACATTATAATTTTATGAGACGAAATGATCAATGTATTTCGGATTTGACTAGATTTATATATTCAGTTACTACATGAAAATAAAGCGTTCATCTTATACATATCTATGTTACATAAAGTTATCTTAAATGAGTGTTTACTTTAACGTTTGTGGAATATAATACAATTAATTACTAGCTCTATAAAATGGAGACAAACATTGGAAAATGGTCCATGCTACTAATGTCTTTTGAAATAAATTTGTATACCATGAGATTATCTAAAATTTAATTAGTATATAAACGTTTAAGAATAATATGAATACTTTTAAGAAAATGGGTTTAAATTTATTTAGGCAATAAGTCGTCTGCGTGTTGTAAAATAAAAACAGGTTTATGGTCAAATGAATTTGTTTATACAAAATTAAAAAAAAAAAATCACACTTCATTTGATTCTAATGAATAACGGAAAGGAAACGTGGTCGCATATAATTGTATCCTGAAGTCACCTTTCACGGGACAATAGGAAGAAAGAAGTTGGAATTTGCTTTACAACTTTCCAACATTACGTAAAAAGACTAAAAAGAAAGTAAAATTGGACTTTTATTTAGCAGGGAAAATACTGACAAGATCAAAGGTACTGAAACGCTTTCACACACATCAGTCATCGCGAAGGATAAACTCGAGTTAACTTGAAACACGCTTGGATCTTGTTAACGTGAGTTGATTGTTTCGAGTTGTTACTTGTGTTGCTGGTTCGAGTGAGTTTTTTTTTGAAGTAAATAAGCGAGGAAGGGACTACGCTATTCGGTTTTCATGTAATTTTTCGCCCTTTGAAAAAACCTTCCTCAATTTAAAGCTAACCTACGTACTAAATTTAGTATGGAAAAATACACAGAAGGATAAATAAAATAAAATAAATAAATATTATTACTATTCAATAACAATTAGTAAATCAATAATCATTAAAATCTCGGCATCGACCTTCGTGCCTTTTTATTTCTAGTTAAATTCGAATAGAACATTTTGTTTCCATCTCCCTTATGGAATTTATATTATAATATATTTATATTATTAATTTGCATTAAAATAATTTACCACGCTTTATTTAAATCATACAATAGTTTATGTATGTGGGTAATGTAAAGAGATTATATAAAGAGATCTTTTTCCTTCACGCAATTCCCAATACAGGGGTAGACAGAGGTCTAGTCTAGACAATTAAGTCCCTTCGACCCACCTTCCACCGAAGATATTTTTCGGGACAACGTGACAGGTGGTGAGCCCGTCGCCGCCTTCATGTCCAAGCCAACGATGTAATTCGTACATAAGTTTTTGAAAAACCCATTGGTACGAGCCTGCCATCTGGGGATCGAACTCGGGTCTCTCGACTCGAAATTCCGGCCACCCAACCACTCGGCTATCGTGACTTTTTCCAACGTTTTCTTATGTAAACATAATTCACAATACCTGAGATTTCAAATTGATAATATAATACAATAAATAAATAAAAAAACAGGCTACTTTAACTGATCTTCATTTTTCTTCAATAATATATACGACACAAATTGGAGAAAGGTTTCTTATGATAAAAGGATTTATTGTAATCACCAATGCTTATCATTTGCCAATTATCATTTTAAAACGATTAAGACAAATCTTTCCATATATATTTTTATTAAATTATGGACGAAGAAGATTATAATACTTCGATATTAAAAATAATTAAAAAAGTTAATGTAGAAATTTGAAAAAATAACGGTAGAGAAGTTATTATAGGTAAAGATATTTCTCTTAATTAATGTTACATACACAATTAAGGCATGGAATGCTATACCTATTATTACGGTCTGCAATTATGGAGACGTCTGTTTATGATATCTGGTATAAATTTCATAATATAACAATAGAGAGATTTAAGTTGTACTTACAGTATATGAAAATTTGACCTCTTATTTTTTAACTTCGTTGTTTTGTTTCATGGTTTGGGATGAGCAGATAACACGATGAACATGAATTTATTTAATTTTATTAGTATCAACGCTTATTTAAGTATTTAGTCAACATTATAACCGTATTCCTGACAAATGTATTATTTTATGTGCTATTAGTGCTTATTGCAATCAAATTATATATTCTAACCTATTTTTATACGAGACTCTTTAGGAGATCAATTCCAAAATATGGAGCTACTTCCTCTTTTACTAGATTTTGATCTATTCAAAAATAATTTTTACTAGATATTATTACGAAATATATTTAGTGGAGATTACTCTGAGTGTTTTTATAGGAACTTAATATTTCGAGGAATTAAACATTAGAAGATTTTAATAAATAAACGTTAGAGCTGCTGATGTACAGTAACAAGAAAGTACCGTGAGATTAGAAATGTAATATCCTATTCTTATATCAATTTATGGTCACATTAAATATCTTTCTAAATAAAATGTAGAGCTTTTTTGTGCGTGTGCCGAAATTCTACGAAATATTTTTTTTATTTATGTAATTACACACAAATATGAGCTGACGTAATCGGTATCCACATTATTGCTATATGCTTGTTACCTCCATGTACTATTACTTATTGCTTGTTTGTAGCCAGTTAGAGAAAACCCAAGTCGATTAAAATATTGTTACATAATATTCCTTTATTTAAAATATTACATATATTCATCATCACGATCTTGACTTCTTTAAAAAAATGCTCAGCAATGAGTATTACTGATACATATTATTTTAAGAAGTATTCAAATCCAAAACCATGTACTGTTTTGTATCGGCCAAACGTTGTGGTGCTATTTGGTGCTTTTAAGAATTTATTTTCATAGTTTCCTTTCGTTAACATTATTTATATATAAAAAATGCATTTAACTTTCACTGTTTTTCGTTAATACGATATAGTATGATGTATGTAGTATAGTATGTGTAGTGTGTAGATAAGGAGACTGCAGTTTATTGTGGGTTAGGCGGCCGCAGTACGGTGATGCAAATCGAGCCTCGAAGAATACGCAGCAAATCTATCACTTCGGGCGTTTTCATTGATGTTACGTTTTCGTCGTTAACCTGGAAAATATAAATATAGAATTAAAGGACACAAAAACTATATTTTTCCGAGTGGAGTACGGTGCCGGTCACGGAGTCGTCGGCTCTGTGGTCCAGGGTTTTAACAGTGGTGGAGCCACGCATCAGCTTTTGTTGTTGCATGAATGCGCCGGCTCGACCGGGGAAGTACCACGAACTCACAGAATACCGGCGTGAAGTAGAAGTTGAACAAACTTCTGCGTTTCGTCTGGTGAGTGCAGGTAACCGGTGACCCACACACCCCCCTCTCCCAATTCTGGGGGAGGGGGCACTCTTAGGGAGGCAACACAACTGCTATGCCTCTGGTATTGCGGGTGTTCATGGGCGGCGGTAATCACTTACCATCACGTGTGCTACCTGCTCGTTTGTCTCCCTTTTCTATAAAAAAAAGGGTTCGATTCCCAGACGGGTTAATGTAAAAAACCACTTTTTCTGCATTGTCTCGGGTTTGGGAGTTTGTGGTACTTTTCCTGTGTCTGATTCCAGAACTAATGATATTTAAAAATATATTCGATTAGTTGGTGATAGCTAATTTTACAATTTGAATGGCAAATATGTTATTCACTGTCTAGACCTCTGTCTACCCCTGTATTGCGAATTGCGTGAAGACATCTATATTTTTTTTTACAATAAAAGTTCAGCGAATATTAATGAAGCACTGAAAATGAACATCAGATGAATTAAGTAACACGTGAAAGTCTAATTAATTATTAAAAGACTAAGCCAGTGTTTCACTTCAAATACAATTTTCAATGTAATGTAAATAAATTCAGGGTTTAAGCTATCCTTATTCTGAATATTCAGGTTACCTAATGATTTCTTGTATTTACGCGAATACTACACATTCAAAATAAAACGTTTTATTTTGAATTCAGGTTACCTATTAAAAGTCTCCATAGCCGAGTGATTGGATCATACTAATGGTTTTTTAAAAACTTATGTACAATTTATATGGTTGCCTTGATCATAAAAACGGCGACGGGCTCACCACGTTGTCCAAAAATATCTTCGCTCAGCTTCAAAAATATCCTATCAACCTGTCGAAAGGTGGGTCGAAAGGACTTTATAATTTCATGTTTTTGTTAAGAAATTTTTAACACTATTGAATCAAACTAAGCCGACTCAACATTTTCTGTCTTGCTTCTCCGTAAGAGGTAAGAGGAAATTTTTCAAAATCTATTATGTGAAGTATCTTCACGCTATTTCCAATACAGGGGTAGACAAAGGTCTAGACAATAAGTCCTTTCGACCCACCTTCCACCGAACACATTTTTTAAGTCACGGTGATAGGTGGTAAGCCCGTCGCCGTTTTTGTGTCCACTGCTACCTGGGGATCGAACTTGGGTCCCTCGACTCGAATTCCGATCACCCAACCACTCGGCTGTCGTGACTTATTTACGTGAAGTACATAATACAAACCTGCAGTATGACGTCACCGCGACGAAGACGTCCGTCTCTCGCGGCCACACTGTCACTGTAAACTGCGGAGATGTAGCTCTGCCCAGAATCGGGATGGCTTTGTACGCTAAAGCCCAAACGGCTGTTCCAACCCCGGTTCAGCTCTACTGTAACTATCTGCGCAGAATATTAACTGTTATTATAACACATTATAATATTGTAAAAATGTAAATAAATATCTTCTTCTTCATGCAATTTCTAATACAGGGTTAGACAGAGGTCTAGTCTAGATAATTAAGTCCCTTCGACCACCCTTCCACCGAAGATATTTTCGGGACAGCGTGACAAGCCAACGATATAATTCGTACTCAAGTGTTTGAAAAATCCATTGGTACGAGCCTGCCACCTGGGGATATTTTAAATTAATATTATAAAGAGCAAAACTTTGTCTTTTTTTTGTTTGTGATGTGTAATCTCGGGCACTACCAGTTTAATTAGAAAAATTATTTTTCTGTTACATAGAGCATTTATCAGGAAGGGACATAATCCATATACAAATAACATATAATATTGAAAAAAGTTTCGTAAACCGGGAGAAAATTTCCCTTCTAAGACCTTTCGTGGCCTCAGATAGCCTAAAAGTTGGACGAAAATAATATATTTTCCTCTTAAAAGTGTCTACAAAAAAGTTCGTTATAACTGATATCTATCTCCTAAGAGAGCCCAACTATCATTATTTTCATATTTAAATTATAAATATATTTATGTAAGTATATTGCATTCAAATACTTGGTAAGCAAGTATTGTTATTCCAAACGAAGTGGGTTAGCTAGTGTTGTGTATATATACACATAGCCATGTTTATTCTTTAATTAAATATCGGATACATCCCATATTTAATTAAAGAATAAACATGGCTATGTGCTTTAATTCCAACGTCGTAAGAACATGCAACCCTCTTCTATCGGAGGGTGAGGTAGAGGCCCCTAAGGTTAATAAGATTAAGGCCTCTGTTACCGCTGAAGCAGTCAACAGATGACGGAATACCTATCTCTAAAATACCATATCAAAATGAGTCAGAATTGTGTCGGGCAGCATCAAAGATGCTCACGGGAGTTAACTATGTGGAGAAATATTTGTTATATTTCGTTTAAAAAGTGTTTCTTTATACTTTTACACCCAAAGCTTCCATAAAACTAGTAATTCCAAGATGTTTCCGCGAATGTACGTTGTTCCCAGGAATAATTTCATTTACCAGTTACGTACAACTGATTCAACCCCATAAAATTGGATATCTATATACGAATGTATGCGCTCTTATTTCGATTAATATATGATTTAAAACCCATTTGATTTAACAATTAATATCAAATTGGCCCACAGCAAAGCGGGCCGGGTTGGCTAGTATTTATACAAATATAAAGAAATTTCCCAATGTACAACATTTACATCAATATTCTTAAATCCTTTTAACGTTACATAAAAAAAATCAAAATAGCTTTAAAAAAAGTATGTGTACTTAACACATACATTTTTTAGAAGTAGAAGTGTGATGTAATGTATATGTGTGACCAATTAAAAGACACACACGCACAGACATAACTACATATACGTATACTTGGTACACATGCTTTGGATATTTAGATGATTAAAGTAGAAATTACAACGTACCGTGGGTTCATCGTTCACATACTCTGCGGGTGGGTCGGGTTTCACGTTTTCTTTTTGGACGGAGTCGACATGTTTAGGTTTAGGCTGAGTTTCCGGTTTCACCTTTCTTTCATTGTCCGGTGACAGTGCTACTCCTTTCCATTTCTTTAATCCGTTACCTGTAAAATATATATTTATTTATTTATACTTTATTGTTACACCAAATGGATAACAATGGGCGGACTTAATGCCTTTTGGCATTCTCTGCCAGTCAACCCAGAGCGTGGAGAAATATAACGAATGAGTAGGTGGATAAATAATAAGGATATGGATAATATTTTTTTATGTACGTAGCATACATACACACACGCATACATATATACATATATAAACATATTCTACATTCTCATATAAGGACAGCATAACATAAATTGCTGCTGTTTCCAAAGCAAGTAGCTAAAGCACTTTGTCATGGAATCGGAAACAACAAAAGTATCACAAACACCCAGACCCGACTTTATGTAGAATGTGTGATTTTCTTCATTAAAGCACCTGGGAATCGATCTCGGGACCTCAGAGCTCGTCAGAGGGAGTCAATATCGATTTATTAATAGATCCTCATTCAAAATTACTTAATGCTTGAGTTATTCTGTGCTTCGATATTAGTATTTTATAATTTTGAACGTAGAAGGAACGTAAAGTTATGCCTTCCATAACTTTCATTTTTTTTACTTCCTTGATAATAAATTGCTTACCGTCATCTTTATGTACATCAGATGTTGCTTCGCTACTCGTTGTATGTAGTACAGCACTCTGGTAAGTAGGGTTGGAGTGTTTGAAACGTGATTCATCACTGGAGAGCTCTACAGGCATGGAGACCGGCTCGTCCGAATCTACGGGGAACACAGACTCCGAGTATCTCTGTTTGGTTGTTTCCTCTTGGTATACGTTCGGTGCATCCAATGTATCATTGTCCAGATTGTTAAGCTCGTAACCATGGGGGGGCACTGGAAAATACGATTGTTTAAGCATATTCTATATATTTATAGTTAATTTTCAACTGGATTTTGTATTTCATTTTTATGTGGTTTTTATTTTTATTTTTATCCATCGCAATTTGTGTACAAGCGTCAATTAAAAGCATTGTATAAATATGTTGCAAGCGTTAATGAATTTTCATTGAGAATCTTTAACAATTCAACGTAAATGGCCAATTAAGGATAGTTTTTTTTTAATGTAACTTTATAAGAATATTTAATTGCATATGATATATGAAGTGGTACAAATATTTGAACAAAACAAAAACATACGTAAACATTAATACGTAGTTATTAACATTTCTAAAGATATTATTTTAAATGTAACAGCGAGTTAAGTATAACGTGTTAGTGCCAAGTATATAATGTTGTGTGTTCGAAAATAAGCTATGTAGATATCTCAAAGGAACTCCAACACATATATATGAGCATGTATTTACAATCCGATACTATACTAAAGAACAAAAACTTTATTCATTAATGGTTCCATTCTTTGTTAAACATATATTAATTTATAAAAAATCTAAAGACTTCCATAACAATTTCTTTTAACACTATAATTTAAATAAGAAAAAGATTCGCATATTGCTAAGAACACTATTATGACCTTGATGTGATATATGTAAAAAAGTGGCGTGGTAAGTAAAAATGCACGTACAAGCAATATCGTTACTGGTGGTCTACCAATGTGAATGACAAAAGTGCGAAGTGCAACACTGTGGTAGGAGTATTCGGAAATACATGAATAGTTCGATCAATTTTATTCGGTACTGTAGTCCAGTTGTGTGATAGATTTACCTGGAAAGTTATTCGGCGATTTTTTTTACATTACTATATTTTTTTTTATCCCAATACTAAGGTAGTTGTAGGTTTAGACAAGTCCTTTCACATGCATTACATCAGAATTCATTTGGTAAATGTGACAAGTGGCGAACCTGTTGTAGTCTAAGTGTCAAAATAAAAATATAAAAAAAATATATAATAAAAAAATATCTTCACGCAATTCCCAATACAGGGGTAGACAGAGGTCAAGTCTAGACAATTAAGTCCCTTTGACCCACCTTCCACCGAAGATATTTTCGGGACAACGTGAGCCCGTCGCCGCCTTTATGTCCAAGCCAACGATGAAATTCGTACATAAGTTTTTGTAAAACTCATTGGTACTGCCACCAGGGAATCGAACTCGGGTCTCTCGTCTCGAAATTCCGACCACCCAACAACTCGGCTATCGTGGCAATCAAAATAAAAGATAAAAATAATACAATTATTGCGAAAAAACTCATTGCTATCTTTCAGGAGATCGAACTCGGGTCTTCAGATTCAAATTCCGATCCACTCATCGAACACTCGAGTACCTTGGCTTCAGAAGATTATTTATAATTTAAAAATATTTTTTATAAAATGAAATTTTTATGTACAGGAGTGTATCAATGGAAAATTCATTTATATATTAGTTGAAAAACCGGCAGATCTTGGTCTGCCCAATATGCGTCACTTATTCGAAATGGTGGCGTGGTCATGATAAATTCAAAAAAAGCACGACAAAATGTATAAAATCACCTATTTTTTTGAAAATAGGATTTGTCCTACGAAAAACTTTCCAGGTAATTTCCTTTTTAAGAACCAGCTGATTGTACTTATATACACACACGATACGTTTTTGAATCAATTTGTCAGTCACGAAAATAAATACATTTGAAATTAGTATAGATAAGATAATTTCATATATTCAGACGTCAAAAGATAGAAAACTGATAATATATTTATTTATTTATCTTCACGCACAATCCCTGGCGGGGTAGCCAGAGAGAACAGATCGCCAAGTGTCACGATCCCTACATACTTCTTTCGCTTCTTTCAGATTCATCATCTTCTTCATACATGCACGTCTAGGTATCCGAGTACTCTTGACCCTCCTCTCTTCGAGTAATTATAATATATAATATAACACTTAAAAGATTTTTAATTTTTTTGAAGTCAATATTCAGTAAGGATTAAGGGAATCTATTACTGAAGTATAAATTTCATGGTTTCAGGATAAACTAAAGCCTAACCTAAGCTTTTAGTTTAAATAATATAATAACCCGAAATGCAATTTAGCACCATAAGAAATTCTATTCCATTTTTCATCCCGCGAGGATTAGAAAAGTCCTCAATAACTTTCAATCTCATGCCGTAGCGTTAATACTTTGCACTGCCTCAGAATAAATAAATGAATCTTAAGTTATTATCAAAATTGAATTATTAAAAAAAAAATAACTGTGTTTGTTAAATAATTTTTATTGTATTCTCGAGTTATAAGTGGTGTAACTAATCCGACTTCGTTTTAAATGAGTATATGCATGAACAGATTACAGAGAAGTACAGAGCTAACATTGGCTAAACGTTCGCAGGCTTTTGTATTCATTTGCTGAGCTGAGCTGATTTGGTTTTTTGGACATATCAAAAACGTATCGTGTGAAGTACTATATCAAGGGCAAAAGGCACGCGAACTACTGAGTATGTATATATAAGAAGGTATTTAGTTCAAAATATCTACGCAATCCGTTGGACGATTAATTCGTTTTTTTTTTTCGGAATGGATTAGAGGCGATTCGACGTGAGCGGGGCGGTGGTACTGATAGCGTGGCCGACAGAGTCTCACCTGTCAGGCTCAACTTTTGTTTTCTACATGTGGGCAGAGCGGTGGGGCTGACGAGGTTAACAGTGAGCTGGCGTTGCGTCCGCCGAGGTTCTTGAACGGTCGGACGGTGGGACACCAGGACCGTGCGTTGCTCATGCTCCGAACCGTCGTTGGTTTCGGAACGCAACGTACAATGTGTCTCTAGCTTTATGTCGGTACTTGGAGCATCTGTGCGGAAACATCTAATCGCTTAAATTGTGCGCAATGTGTTTGTTATAGTGGTGGTACAAAAATAGTGTTGCCTGTTCATTGGGATCTTAACTTTTTTATACAATATTTTGTATAGTTGTCGTTGCTGCTTTTAATTAAATGATTATGAAGTGTAGTGTTGAAATTTAAAAATTATGTATGTCTAATACACATAGTACAATAAAAATTAAGCAATATACTTTTTTAGGTTTTGTGATTCTCCTTTGCTGTTTTTTTGTATACATAAATGAAGTAAAAAAAATAGATAATTTGTTACGCGATTTCATAAACCTTGCTTAATTTACGTAAGGATTACTATATTAATAATTCACAAATTTACATATAAATATACATATAATTGTAAAAAAAATCATTTCAGCCGCTATTTTTCTTCCTCCGAAAATACGTTTTAGGTAATTGAAAAGCTGCTCCACTAATCAAGCGTTATTTTTTATTAAAGACCGCTTTAAAATTTATGGGGACCGCAAAATTAATCTTTGAAATAGAAACGCATTGCACTGCTGTTAACACACAATGGCGGCATACGTGTTTTCGGTTTAATGTGCGCGACAGTAATGAGAATCAATTAAGAACATAATAAACGTCCGCTGCCTCAGCCACTTCAAGTAATTAGATTTGTTTGCTAGTTGCAATTTGCGCAGACTATAAAATAAAGAGATGGATTTTTTTATATTCTGTAAATATTTATATGATTTTTATTTTTCGTTGGTGTCACATTGATCCGCTGTAAACTTTCATTAAAATGTTAGGTTTATTTTTGGTTTAAAAGCAGAAAAGTTGGAAAAAAGTTAAGTTTTCTTTCTTTCTGTTTTCAGAAAATTAAATAACATATAAATTTACACTGAAATGATATTTACTTTCGAATATGTTACATAAAAAATATTTTGAGCTCACTCCTATTAAGAACAAATATTACAAAGATTTAACTAAAAGTTTTGCACGATATAGTGCGTGGTTATATCCGGCTCAGGTTTTGTAGAATATTTATTGCCGCCACATATTTTTTTAGACCAAGCAGGTAATACGTAATGCGTGAACGTGTGTTTAATTTGTGTTTGGTCATAAATTAAACAAAACAAAATTGGTAAAAGCTTGTCCATTAACGTAACGGTACTAATGTTAAACAACGTTAACAAAATAACTTATTTCATTATTTTATTAGAAAAATTAAAAACTGCATCGAAAATTCACCTACAGTCCAAACGTGCTCTTTACCGCTACTTTAAGTAATGTCATGTCTATATTTTAACTGTCCGGTTTTATACACGAGTAAATAACACGGAGAAATTCAGTGAGGCGAATCTGATCAAAAAATATAACAGCCTACGACGCCATTACACATCTACGTCATAAATCAAAGGAAATGTCAATGTTGACTTCGAAGTTTTGCATATTATCCTCTCGGAAAATATCATATTTTGTTTCTACCGACATAGGTTTACCGAGGAGAAAAGTTTGATATTTGTAGCAGAGTTGGATTTGTTTATGGATATTTCACACGCTATTCGTATATTGAAAGGCCTGTAAATACCAAGTCCGCAATTTTATAATTTTTTTATATTTTAACAATATCTATGTCTACTTTAATATTTTAAATATAAATATGTTCACATCGGAGCTTAGTTGAGACAACGTGATATGTGGCGAGCTTATCACCGTCTTAATGTCAATCGCAACTTTACAAAATATATACGTAGATATACTTACATGGATAAACATTTATTAACATATACACATTTATCCCGTTTTTTTTTATTTATCACACATATGATTGATTCGAACCTTCAACCCCTCGCTATGAAGGCAGAATTTAATCTAACTAGACTGTCAGACCGTCAAATTACGCATTTAATAAATTAAATAAGCTGTCACATCCGACACTGGTGTGTTCAGAGATCTTTATAGTTTAGTCCTTTTAACCCGTCCCTAATATATTTATATCTAATATATATGTATATAATATATATGTATATAATATAGACATTACTACAATTTACAAACACAAATCTCGTGTACAACACTTGTGTACTAAAATAACATACCAATAGGCTGTTCGTAGTGGTTGTTGTCCTTGGTGAGTTTCCGGAACTTGCGCGGCGAGAGGCACGGCGAGCGGCAGCCGTCCACCGTGTCCGGAGTGAGCCGCCTCGCCGCCAGGTCGCAGAGCATCGATACCGCTTCCGGTCTGGACAGGAAGGAACGTGGCACGTCAGTGTCTAACATACTGCCATACAGCAGTAGTGGTAGAGCTCACGCTGATTAAAAATTCATTTAGGCAAAAAATTAAGGGGAGACTTTTGGAAAAGGTTGTTAAAATGGTAATGAGGAATTAGGATATGGCATTTAAAATTAATTAATGCATAGATAGGGACAACATTACATCTTCTCTTCTTCTCTACCGCCTATCAAGAGTCCACTGCTGAACATAGGCCTCCCCTAAAACTTTCAATAGTGAACGGTCCTCAGCCAACATCACATGCTTAGCTCTAAATCCAAAGTACATAAAGCACTTGTGTTATGGAAACAGAAACAACGAAGGTAATAACACTCTTACTGGATAAAAAGTGGATTTCTACATTGACTCGTAAACTCATGTACGATTTATATCGTTAGCTCGGACACAGAGACGGTGACAGGCTTGCCACTCGTCACGTTTCTCCAAAATAAGCTCCGGTGATGTGGGTCGAAAGGACTTCGTTATCTAAATCACTATCTACCCCAATGTTGGGAATAGTGTTAAAACACTTTCATTAAGTAACAAACATTTTGCACGTCTGTAACTTAGTAAACTAAAACACCTTATCAAACTTTCACACAATTCTGATAAGATTAGGATCGCATCTTTCGCGTGGTATCTACAGACCTTAAGGGGGGCTTTGGCCTATTGAACGGCGGATCGGAATCCGTGGGTCCGTCGTCTTTGGGCGACATCGGCGAGAGCGGGGTGGCCGCGTGGTCGCGGTACAGTCGCAATCGCACCTCCGACCCGCACGCACGTAAAAACGCGACCGCTTCCGTGTGTGACATGTTCGACATTGGTGTGTCGTTAACCTGCATATATAAGGCTTTGTTGCTCTATAAAGGAGATTAAATGGTTACGCGTCAGCGTTAAAATTTGCTCAACTGATACGGGCGCGACCTCTGTCAAACCGTGGCAACTCTCTTACCTCAGAGCCACCGTGTCTTACACGCATCAGTTGAAATTTCAAATTTGTATTCTCTCTTCTTTATTTATGCCTTGTTATTAATTTAAAAAAAAAATTCTTCTCTTTAATTTAGTAACATAAAAGTTCAGCATTACTTACATGCTTTAAAAATCAATAAAAATTACGTAATAGAGTCAAGAATTAAAAACTTAAAAAATAACTAGTCACGACAGCGTGATTGCAATTCGTGTCGAGAGAACCGAGTTCGATCCCAAGGTCGGCTCTTATCAATATTTTTCTAAAACTTATGTGCGACTGCTTAACTTATGTTGACGTGCTTATGGGCGACAGGCTCACCATCTGACACGTTGGTCGGTCAAAAAGACTAAATTGCCTAGACCTCTGTCTATAAGTAGTCCTAGTATTGAGATTGGGGTGAACATATATTTTTTTCAAAAATGGTAACGGCTATTGACAGAGAGGCAGACTGGTGAGCAGTGTCTTTTTCTTTCATAGCTGAGCCGTTTGCCAAGCGTTGAATATCATGGCAAGTTCCATTTAATTATATCTTGCGGCGGACTTTTATAAGACGCTAAGAATGTAGTAAAAAACTTAGTAACAAAGTAAGTAACAGTAGTAATATGCTCATTATTTAACTAATGAGCATATTGTTAAAATTTTAATTATACTATTTAAATAACAAGATCCGAACTCAAACTTACCGCAACGATTCTATCTCCAGGCTGTATCCTGCCATCGCTAAGCGCCGGTTCTCGTACTAAGGCGCGGACGTAATGGCCCAAAGCACTGTGATCCTCTTTGCGTAACGTGAACCCGAGGGACCCATTCACTTTCGTCATCAATATGTCGAACTCCTGTGAATTTCACTAACTCAGTTCTAAAGTTCTATAACACATTATATTTTGTTGGACATTTTGAGATCAGTTGGTTATAATAACTTTTAGACTTAAGCGAAATACTCCGAAAGTATTTGTGGCAGTGCTCTGAGATGCTTCATAATACATTTAAAAAAAAGGAACGATTATAAAACATTTGCGTTCACATACATGCAATTAAATATAACATGCCGCTTCTATGCTATCTATATCTAAATATGGCAACAATAAAAGCCAATATACATTACTAATATAATGAAATAAGCAAAAGAAATCATTCGAAAATTTTGCAGACACAGTGACCGCTTTTCATTGGCAGCACGTTTTAATTAAAACGGATTATACAACTTTTAACGGCTGATCCTCTAAAGCTATCAGATAATTTACTTACCACCGATCCATCGTCCTGCGGCGGGAACAGAGAGGTTTATTAATTGGGAAAGGGTGATCAAGACTACGAAAGCCTCTCAATATATTTATATATACAACCTTTTAACAAGAGTCACAACATTGTCTCTTTAGCTTTATTACGCATTGGCTGAGCGATTGAGCTTTTGGCGATGCGATCTTGATCTTGATTCAGGTTGTAGAATAAGAATGTTTGTAAATGTTGATAATAATCATGACTATATGGGATGATTATGTAAGAAGGTATAAACAATGCAGCTACCAAGACCCAGGAAATTCTGTTTAGGTATTAGATGACGTGTGTAGTTTATTCAAAACATAGTAATTGTTTAGTACGAACGCTTGGTTTTTATAAAATCTACAGCATTCTTAAAGTGATATGAGCTATTTAATATAATACATAATTTAAGCTTAACCTTGACCTATACGACTCTCAGGCAGAGGAACCTCAACCTTTGCGACCTTACCTCTACGAACCAAGAAGTCCTCAAAATCAAGACAAGAAGTCCTCAAGAATGCCGCATAACCATTGATAACACTAGCTGCTTATAACTTTCGAAACAGATCAATTAATTACTTTTCTATTTGGCAGCAAAAATGAGGAACCACACGACTTTGGTACCAACATCAGAAGACATAGACTGATAAAAACCAGGAAAATTTAAGCTGCTTTACTACTGTTTGTAACATTGAAAACAATAATTTGTCAGATATCAAATTAAACTTTCGGCAAATTGCTATAGTATGGAATTGCTATCCGGATTTTTAAATTGAATAAACACCGATGCCGACTAGGTCGAGAACGGAAAGACAAAAATCAATTTATACCAGACAGCTAGTGAATGAAGGAGCCACGATAGCCGAGTGGTTGGGTCCTCGGAATTTCGAGTTAAGAGACCCGAGTTCGATCCCCAAGTGACAGACTCGTACCAATGGGTTTGTCAAAAACTTATGTACGAATTATATAGTTGGCTTGGACATAAAGGCGGCGACGGGCTTACCACCTGTCACGTTGTTCCGAAAATATCTTCAGTGGAAGGTGGGTCAAAGGGACTTAGTTGTCTAGACTAGACCTCTGTCTACCCCTGTATTGGGAATTGCTTGAAGATAGTATTTATACCAGACTGAACATCCACGATCACTTAGGCAAATATTAACTTAAAAAAACAAATAAAGATTAGAAATAATGTGTTTAATCAAAGTGGAGTGTTAAACATGTAGTGTGTAATGGACGTCAGAATCCACCATTCCCTTTCCTCCTGAGGATGTCCTAAAAGAGAATGGGAATAGCCATCATATATTTGCCATATACGCCAAGCTTTCCATATGTCATCCATCCATGTTATAAGAGAAGTCTATGTCCTGCAGTGAAATTTTATAGGCCGTTAAATGTACAACATAAAAAAAAAATTAAAATTACATCGTAACAATGAGTTAAGTAGGTTTCTAGGTTTTTATGACATTTTTATATCTTTTAATGCGTACTACGATAAATTAAAATTGTAAATGTCTTCTTTGAATTCTGGCCACTTTTCCTTCTTGAGCTGAGTTTCTCGCAGCTTAATGGTGACTATCAATAAAAGAAAATAGCTCGACCATTTGTTTGCACAATGAGTACGGTTTGCTTCGTCGGAACTGAGAACCCATTTTGCTTAATAGGTATATTTAATTCCTAAAGAGTTTAAGGAGAAAATTATGTTGCAATGAATAAGAGATTACGCCAAATGTTTCCGTGGAAGGGTATTATATTGTAAATTGAGGAATGTTTTTCGAAACAAAAATAAATTTTAGATGAATAATTAATCTTTAGTTATATTCTTTACAATTATCAAGTCAAACCTTAAAGGACTGTTTGATAACAAAAATATTACAATTTCATATGGCATGGCAATAATTAAAAAAAAATATGATAATGATTAATATCATATTTTGTTTGAATAATTGCCACGCTAGTAGTCAAAACTCAATATAAGTAGCCAGTTGTATATATGGCAAGTTAGGACAACGATATTTTATTCAAATATCTAAAATTTCAAATTTAAAAGTCACGAAAGCCGAATCGCTGGGTGGGAGATTTGAATTCCTAGAATCGATAGGACTGCTCGTACTTATGGAGTTTTTCGATACTTGTGACTTCAATTTCAAATCGTACAATAATAATAATGAAAAATCGTATCACGATAGGTGTGCCGTTGGGTAATCGGAATTTGAGTGATGAGATCCGAGTTCGATCGAGTGGCAGGCACCTTCCAATGGTTTTTTTTCAAAAACTTATGTACGATTTATACATCATTGGCTTAGACATAAAGACAGCGACGGACTCACCACTTGTCACGTTGTCCCAAAAAAATAACTCTGTCTACCTCAGTATTGGGAATGGCGCGAATATGTTTATTTACGTACGATTTTTACCTTTGGATTGGCCACTAAGACGGTAACAGGCTCTGGCAATTAAATATTTATAATTAAACCGTAATGTTTATAATTTTTTACTCGAGTATAGCCTGATTTTACCAACAAACTCTTACATAAAATAAGAAAATATTTTTGAGGCAAAAATATATTCCGACATTCCGAAATCAGTGTGAGTTGTTACGTATATGTCTAAAGTCTCGCTGTAGTAAACAAGATATTCGAGGGAAAACTCAAATCATTTTTTGTATATAATCCATATGTTCAGAATTGTGATAACATATTTTGCTTCTACGCAATGGAACATTTACATTTATGTTTAGAATAACGAGAAATAAAAGTTGAACTTAGAGATCGTTTTATTTCTAACGAAGTACTTTTCTGTAAGTTCTCCTTAGATTTCTTAAACACACAATATACATAATCTTAAACGTTAAAAGTGATAGTGTGTACCTTAAATAGGTACATGATTTGTATAAATTCATTAAACTGACCAAAAGAAAGTACCCCAGTTGTTCTTTGCAATTTTGGTGTAACGTTTGGTTGTCTCGATAACTACGGAATCGGCATTTAAATGTCAACCTTGGTGGTTATCTAATATTTCTACCACATTATCGGTTGGTAATCTTAAATATACCGTAAGAGCAAGCTGCCGAGTCATATGCCCGCCTATTCCTTATAAAATAAGTTATTGAAACTGGGTTTTAAAAAGATTACTCACCCCATATTGTATATCGTAGACGGGTAAAGGTTTATCAAGGTCTGGCAGATGAAGATCGCGTCTATCAGCCTCCGGGCTGGCCTCCCTTCGGCCCCGACCTTCGGATGATGAAGTTGTAGCACTGCTTGTGGTTTGTGATAGACTGTAATAGGGATGTATTAGTTGGTATGGTAATATTCACAGAGAATTGGCAATTCTTCATAAGAAGATTAATATTAACAGTCACATGCAAATCATTAACAGCCTTCTAATAGCAAAATTATTAGAAACAACTTCTTCGCTGCTTTGATTTATGCCAGTAACTTCATCCGCTTCTGTTATTAAGAATCGGAATCCTTTAACTTAATTTATTTTATTTTAATTCATAGAAGTAAAAATCGGTCGATATATTTACACCTTCTATTCAATCGGAGTCCTACATTTAAATCTTTGTAACCCTTGTATCTAGATGTTTACAAATCAGGATAAATAAATAGTTGATATATAATTTTATACAAGATTATACAAGACCTTTTAATGAGGTGAATCCATATATAATTTTTTGTAATTAATTTTGTATTACAATTCGACGATTAAAAAATTACTACGCCCTACTATTATCTGCAATACTGACCTATTAATACAGCCATAATTGTTTAGTGTAACAGTGGTAGCGTAGTTTATGGTAACTAACATGCAAGCGACGTCGAATGAGGTCGAGCACAGCCGCGCATGGCAGACAGGGCTATCGTGTTAGAACCTAATAAGAACTTAGGTATTAGAGCGGTATACTCGTATTGACGTCAGTAGTTTAAAATTTATATGATATAAGAAGCTATGTCCTAACTGACCGATGAATCGACGCACAACGTTAACCACTGGTCAAGGAAACGTGAAATTTCGAGAACGTATTTCTAATATTTTGTAAACCGATAAGTAAAATATGTAGGTAAAAGTGTGGCATAGCAAATGTGGCCGGATCGAAAAAAAATTTTTAAGCATTTTGCTAAGGCGTGGTAACTATTTGAAATGACAAAGTTGACTTATACATAATAAATATAAATATAAAAATATCTTCACGCAATTCCCAATATAGGGGTAGACAGAGGTCTAGTCTAGACAATTAAGTCCCTTCGACCCACCTTCCACCGAAGATATTTTCGGGACAACGTGACAGGTGGTGAGCCCGTCGCCGTCTTTATGTCCAAGCCAACGATATAATTCGTACATGAGTTTTTTGAAAAACCCATTGGTACGAGCCTGCCCCCTGGGGATCGGAACTCGGGTCTCTCGACTCGAAATTCCGACCACCCAACCACTCGGCTATCGTGACTTATGCATGAAAAGAAATATCACGTGGAATTAGGATATACTGCTTTCTTTTTAGGCATCGGGTTTGTTCGGTGTGGTTCTAAAACCGCACAAAATAAATAATTAAAAATAATGTATGTTACTCAATCTCTCAACTCACTGTTTTCATAGACTCCCAACGTTTGAGGAAGTTTAGCAGTGAACTTGAAAATCACGATGAGCAGATAGAGATAATGACACTATCTTACCGAGCATGCAAAGGATGGCAGTTCAGTGGATCCAACGGTGGCAGGTGAGGTGGGTGAGGCGTGCGGGCTGGTGGGGTTGGTGGCTCGGGCGGTGTGACGCTTTCGAGTACATCGCTGGGCGGCCGACATACCCGCAGTTCCACTCTCGTGGCTGCCGTCCGCAACACCTCTAATGCTTCCTGAGTAAAGGGAAATACTTCATTAATTTGTATACGGTGTACATTGGACCCACGAACATGTGGTTTATTAGTAAGCGTACATATAAGTTGAAGAGCCAAGAGTCCTGGATTTGAACCCATTTTCTTAGAACGTATACTTAACGTATTAACACCTTAGCGGGGGCGCAGAGGAAACGGAAGGGGGAGGTCTTGTAATACCGACACTTCTATTCCACCGCGGTACTTCCTCCGTCTTGCCACTCCCGCAGAGTTGCCGGAGAAAGAGCAAAAAGCTATCGCAATACTAAAAACTCTTCTTCTTTAAAATCACAACAGATCAGAAAACAGTTCGTATTCTTAGGCAAGGAGAACGGTACAAAGGCAACGACGTAATGACACCCTTCTTAGCCCACTAATGCGCATCCGAAGTGAATTGACCAAGCGCACTTGGAGCGGCTACTTCGAGCCGGCGATTTAGGTTCCTCTTGGTTCTCCGTCGGTACCAAAGCCTTAGTTATTAAGCCTCACCGCCAAGCAACGCGGAATCCGTTTACCTAAATTATTAGTTACGCAAACAGATAATTTATTGTTTTTCAGTCCTGTTCCGTTGTTTTTGGACAGTATCTTATTTAGCTCATCATCATCATAATCGTTTATATGTTTAGATGTTTGGATGTTTGTGTCTTAATCATACCAAAATAGCTGAACAGATCCGAAGAAGTTCTCAGTTAGTTTATAACTGGCCCCCAGGTGTCACGTTTCCTGTAGGATGCTTCCTTTATCCCGGAAATTAAAGAATCGTGCAGGAATTTCGATACATTCCGTGGACGAGGTCGCAGGCAGAATGTAGTAATTTTATAGTAATTTCAAGTAAAAAAAAATGAAACATCTTCACGCCTTTCCCAATACTGAAGTAGACAGAGATCTAGATAATTAAGTCCCTTCAACCCACCTTTAACCGAAGACATTTTTTTGGGATTACGTGACAGGTGGTGAGTCCGTCGCTGTCATTGTGACCATAGTAATGATATAAATCGTACATAAGTTTCGACAAAAACCATTGTTTCTTGACTAGAAATCTGACCACCCAACCAGTCGGCTATCGTTACTATAAAATATATTAAATTGCACTATAATACCTACAGATTCTTTATAACACGCAACGTATTTCTTTCTTATTGGAATTGCTGTGCGGTTACCTGATGAGTTTCCTGGGGGACTACCTGAGATTCATTGTTGGAGGAACTTTAGACATTTGTTTTGTTTGTTTCGATTAATCCGACAAGGATTTCGGGAATACAAACTTTAGTCATTTCTGGAAAAAATATTGAAAGAATAGAAATAAATTACAAACTTATTCTCAATGAAAACCAATTCATCGTACGGAAAATTTAAAAGTTTTAAAATCCAATTTTGAATTAATATTAATACTGTAATAATACTAACTAATTCACACTACTACAACTACTATACAATATTTTAACTAATATTATATAACCCAAGAATATGTAACAGAACATGTATAACTTCAATAACAAAGATTTATTAATAATACGATATATTTTAAATGCGTATTTTAAATGTATATATATATATATATATATATTTAATAATATAATATCTTCACGCAATTCCCAATAGGGGTAGACAGAGGTCAAGTCTAGCCAATTAAGTCCCTTTGACCCACCTTCCACCGAAGATATTTTCGGGACAACGTGACTTGTGGTGAGCCCGTCGCCACCTTTATGTCCAAGCCAACGATGAAATTCGTACATAAGTTTTTGAAAAACTCATTGGTACTGCCACCTGGGGATCGAACTCGGGTCTCTCGACTCGAAATTCGAAAGTGTGTCGAAGGGACTTAATTGTCTAGACTAGACTTCCATCTATCCCTTTATTGGGAATTGCGTGAAGATATTGATTTATTTATTTTTACATAGATAATAGAGTTAGGTTACTTCAAAATTAGTACGTAAGTGATTGGCATTTTTATTCCCATAAGTTTTTTTAGAAAACACTAGCTATCCTAAGTTCTTTTCAGGGTTCAAACTACCTCCGTACGTAATTTCTACGAAATCTGTTTTGCGATTTCACTGTGAAAGCTTAAGGGACAGTCAGACAAAAAAAATTCAGATGTATAATATTAGTATGGTATAAAAAACGAGGACATTGACCTTATCCAAAGCCCTAAGCTTGTTTAAAACACGAAAACATAAAATTTGGTTGGCGGTAATCGTCAATTCGCTACGTAAGCTGTTCCAAGGGTACGTCGGGTCAACAATAAAACATTTCCGTGAATGTGTTTTTTTTACAGAATGGGAATAAAACCTTTATTGTACTGTTGGATTTAAAAGCGAATTGAATTTAAAACGAATTGAATTCGAAGGTTACGAATATTTTTGTCTTTACGCTATTTTCCATTCCGAGGTAGGTAGAGGTGTAGACAAGGAATGTCTTTTCGAACCACTTTTCGCTGAAGCTTGTTTGGGATAATGTGACAGTTGGTTAACCTATAAGTGTTAGTGTACAAAATAACAGTACTATCTAATTACATAAATAAATACAAATATATTTCGAATGAAATTATATAAATAAATCATGTTACCTTCATGCAATTTCCCATATTGGGGTAAGCAGAGGTCTAGACAATGGAGTCCTATCAGCCCACTTATTACCGAAGTGTATTTGGGAAAAAGTGACAGTTTGGCGCCGTCTTTCGTCGTCGTTCATGCCAAAGATATAAATCGTACATAAGTTTCGAAAAAATTATAATAATTATTATATTTATTCTCAATACTTTAATAGTCAGAGATCTAAACAGTTTAGTCTATTCAACCCACATTTCAAAAGAGCTTATTTAGGACGACATGATAAGCTAAGTCTGTCGTGAGTCTGTTTAAGTGCCTAAATCACGAAACAAAGGTTATATAAGTATTTGTCTATTAGTAGATAGCTTTTAAATTGTAGGTTTAAAGACCTGAACTAAACAATAAGTTTCAGAAATTACCTGAATAATAATAATAATAGCATAATAAATAAATTAATTAAATACATAAATAGATAAGGACAACATCACCCACATTGCTCTGATCCGAAAGTGTAAGTAGCTTATTTAATAAGTTATTTAGTAAGTATTTGTGTTATGTTATCTGAAATAACGAAAATATCTCAAACCCCTCATACCCGAGAAGACGTAGAAAGAGTGTTTTTTACGTTAACCCAACCGAGAATCGACCCTGGGACCTCAGAGTTAGTCTCACGCCACTCGTCCACGAAGGTTGTCAAAAAATAAAAGTATATGTTAGCAAAATATAAACGTTAGGATATGTCTTACGTTTATATATCTTGGAATTTAAACAGTAATAATCGCGCTTTCGACTTCCCTCATTCCGCCACGCCGTTTGCTGCTGACAAAGGGTTAAAACGGAAACGAAACGTTTTTCAATATCCGCAGTCACGTATTTCTGTCGCTGCGAAAACTTTGAATACTGCGATGTGAAACGATAAAACCTTCCTGTTTTTAAACGAAAATAGTTCCTTTTGTTGTAGCTTAGTTGTCTCCGTGGACAGTGTATACAAATAATTACAAATGTATGCAATTTTATAATAAAACTTTCTTGTGATGATAACGTGTTTACAGAAATACTAAACAATTTACGTAGTTACTTATTTATTAGCTTATACTTTTCACACAAGGGCAGTGCGTCTGAGCACAGTCTGAGAGCATCATTTTATCTGCGGAAATGTATATATAAAAATACGCTTTTATTACCAGACTAGTTCTTTAGATTAGTTAAAAAAATTTCATAAATTATTTACATAGTATAAAATACTTCCTATAGAGTGCGAAACCATGAGTTGTCCGATATGAAAATCCGTTTAGACGTTTAGCCGGAAATAGGCCCTGAGAATATTTCTTCCTTTTTTTTAATATATGTATAAAATGTTCCAAGCTCTATAGCTTGGTAGAGGTCGGTTGGTCGGCAGATTACAGATATCGAAATTGCTGCTGGCTCATCTTTGGTATTTTGGTTTGGTATAATGGACGACGTGGCATTAAGGTCGCGAATGACTGACTAGCATTGAATCTCGGTCCTCGCCGAATTATATATTTATATAAAAGAAATAAATACATACATAGATAGCGACAAAATCAAGTACACTGCTTTTATCTATAGTAAGTAGCGAAAGCACTTGTGTAATGGAATGTAGAAAATATTGTGTTTGTTTACATTGACCCGTCTAGGTATTGAACCCGCGACCTCAGACCTGGCGACATCATTTAAACTAGTGCGTAAGCCACTCGTCCACGTATGTCGTCATTATTAAGATCTTCAATTTACCATAATATGTTAATAGGAATTGTACAACGCGCCGTCAGAATACAACGTTTTTCTGTATACCGAGAACGCTACAGCCCAAGGATAACAAGACATTACACTTGCCAAACATGTAGTACAGCAGGTTAATTTCGAATGGGGTTTATATTAAGCAACATTGAGCGGATTAGGAAGCAATAGTGTTAATCTTATCCCGGCAGCACGGGAGCATCGGTTGGTATCCGATCGTTAAATTGCCGCGTTATGTGTTCCAAGGGAGCATTAGGCCCGCAATAAACCATTGCTGTGACTGTTTTATGGCTCACGGGCAATTGCTCTGTTACGTGGAGGATTACTGTAATGTTGGACATTTTATATTCTTCAACAGTGAAACACAAATTACAAAGTAAAACCTACATGTGGAGCTATAGATGCCTATGATTATTATGACAATTGGCGACACTGTCTGGCTACCCCGTAAGGGACTGTGCGTGATGATAAATATTCATAAATACATACACAGATACATACACAGATATACATACATAGGAAAAGCATTATATAAATTGCTCTGATCTCAAAGTAATCAGCTTAAGCACTTGTATAATCGAATCAAAAACAACGAAGGTGAAGTGTGTTTGTGGTACACCACAAGGTGAAATGATAAATGTAGAAAAAGTGTTTTCTACATTAATCTGACCAGGAATCGAACCCTCATCCACGGAGGTGTGTGTGCCTCATCCACAGAGGTCGTTAAAGCTTCATGTAAGTAAGATACCTATCATTTCTTTGTCGTTTCGCGCACGCTTTTGCAAGCATTGCACGTTTTCGACGCTTTATTTATGCATACTTTTATTCTCGGAAACCTATACTGTAAACATATTATTTAGCATTCAAATGTAATTAATAATTATTTTTATTAAGCCAAGGTTATATTGGTCCATGAAATTAACCGAACATTTTATACTACGCGGTCGTCAGACCGAATTGGTTCGCTTGAACATATAGGCGTTGGACGATGTCCCCCCTTCTAAAGGGGGATTGATATTGTGTGTGCTCAATATGGACTTGAAAGTACAAAGGAAGGCTTTCTGGTGTTTCGGTAATCTTATAGGATGAAGTGAACCATTTAATTACTTACAGTAGTGAGGCTTTCAATAGATTCTAGGAAATTAATAAAGAATTATAACTTAATTGGATAAATAGACTCATAAACTATTTTATAACTCATTCAATTTATTACACTCTAATAAAGCTGCTGATTAAAAGAAGTTTATGATCTTAGAAGATCAACATAAATGGTCTGTCCTAATTTTGAGGCACAATGTAGATATACTCGTATTGATTGATACATATTGATCAGATGTAAGTAGCAATACGAGTAGTAAATCTTAAGGGAGAATTAATCATTTATTAATTTAATAGTATTTAAATTAATTAAAAATAAAATAAATT
The DNA here is from genome assembly GCA_029286605.1 of Sericinus montela. Taxonomy (NCBI): domain Eukaryota; kingdom Metazoa; phylum Arthropoda; class Insecta; order Lepidoptera; family Papilionidae; genus Sericinus; species Sericinus montela. The sequence goes on from JAGSMR010000011.1 coordinate 1,343,220, forward strand.
ATAGGTGTTCAAGTGCATCACATGAATCACTTTCTTGGTTGCACCTTTATTATATGTAAAAACTCGGCAAGTATATTGTTTTTATAAGTTATTACATCGTTATAAGTAGATGCTAATCCAGATTTATTTCACCATCATAATTTTAAACTTCGCTCTTTATTTAAATACAATTTAATAAGAATGTACTGATGAGCTTCAATTGCTCTCTTATTCCCCTTCGTTAGGTTTGTCATCGTTCGCCTTTCTTTGACCTATGTTTATAATCGAATTGCGTACAATCTGTAAAGACATCTTATTAAATTGTGTACGGCGTAATATCAGTTAGAGCGGTCGGATGCCGCCGCCCGCGGCGAGTTAGCCGTAAATATGAAACATAATTCAATATGTTGAAGTTATTTTTACAGTTGTGTTGACTAAAGTTATATTATATATGTAAAAGTACTGTGTAGATTATTTTTTGTTGCCAAATGTGGCAGCCAATATATATACTCCACGTTACGTTTTGTGTATTTATTTATTTTTGGGAAACAAACAGCTTTTTATATACAATAAAATGAACAGTCAAGAGAGCCAAGACAGTAGCCACTGCTGAATAGGATATATCATTGCGAAAGCAGACTGTAACGATATATTATCAGTATTTAAAGTAACAAAGTTAAAGTAGCTCTTATTTCTAGTAATTGACCGACTATCAAATATCAGATTACTCCATATTTAAGTAACGCCAAGTGTAGTTTTACATACTTTTGTATCTTATAGAATTAACGAAACATTTTTTATTGTATTTAAAGAGATATAAAGGACGCATTTCAAGACAAACTGAATAATTAAATAAATACATGTACAGGGACTTCATCACACACATAGCTCCGATCAAAAAGTAAGAAGCTAAAACATTTGTGTTATGTGACCATAAACAACGAAGGTATCAGAAACACACAGACCCGAGACAATGTAGAAAAAATGGTTTTCAACACTGACGCATCCGGCAATCGAACCCGGGAACGCCTGAAAACATCTTAATAAACGGGTGAGTATGTTAAGGTTTTACGCTAAAGTTTTATTAAAAAAGTAACAAATTTTATTCCTTCACTCAGGTTTATATCCAATACAAACTTTATGACAGCAGTTAAGTTTTGCAATCGCACTTATCTCTGTACAAGTTGTAAACACTAAAGTGAAGTTATTTTAACTAGTGCTTATGAAAAACGGTTATCCATTGCGACAAATTGCAGCCTTTAATATAATTCACTTTTAACGTCGCATTACAGTTTTAAATGCGATGTTAAAATTATAAATTTATCAGTATTTATATTTTAACTTTAGATAATTTCTTAGTGAAGGTATTGGTGAATATTATTACAATAAATAATAATATCAAATAATCACAATAAACAAAAAAGTAATAAAAGTTAGCGCCGTTATTATACCTTGATAATACCGTATGGTAAATGTGTCGGAAATTTAAAAATAAATAACTCGTAGTTAATGTAAACCAAAAAAATTTGCAAGTAAAAATAGAGTATTAATTAGAAACAACAAAAAGGCATCACGACTATCCTTAAGCAGACATAATTTTTCGGTTTTGCGTAGCAATTTTGTCTAACGTAACAAATTTGCACGTATTGCTTACATACGCATTTTTGTTTTTTCACGCATAACCTAACATTTTTCTTATAACAACAAAGTTTATTATCCAGAAAGAGTAGTATAATCCAGAATAAGGTAAAAGAGTAAATCGGCATGTAATTCTAATTACATACCAAGGCTGCCATTTTTTTTATTAAAGAAGGGTGAAAATTAGCTAACAGTGCAACTAATGGTAAGCGATCTTTAAACCTTTGGCCTAACAGCTTTGTTGGTAGTGACCATGCCATATTGATAAGCTTTGAAAGCTTACAAACTTAAACGTTGAATTCTTCTTCTGTTGTTGCCGAGACGTTACTGAAGGAAAATGTAAGAGCTTGCACCACAACCTTTAAGTTTGAGGCTGTTAGGTCTAAAGATATTGTGAGAATGTTTAACACTATTGAATGTAAGAAAACGGCGGATCTATGTGGAATGTCCGTTGAAGTAATTGCTTCTATAACAGATTTGATTGCACCTCATTTGTCCATAATATTTAATAGTAGTATAGAGTGTATTTCCTGATCTCAAGAAGCAAAGTAAAGTAATACTTTTATTTAAATCTGTTAGTACTTCGGACCCCACTAACTTCAGACCTATTTCGGTACTACCATCACTTAGTAAAATTTTTGAAAAAATTATTCTTGCTCAACTGTTAAGATATTTTAATTTAAACAATTTATTACATTGCAATCAGTTTGGTTAAAAAACCAAACTCGAAACCAAAAAACCAAAGGCTCGATTTTCGGTCCATTTATTTTTCTCATTTATATTAATGATTTACCTTCCTTACTAGTGAATAAACACGATATAGTATTATTTGCTGATGATACCTCTGTAATATTTAAAATCAAACGACATATTGTTACACTTGACGAGGTAAATGATGCTATGTCAAAAATAGTCCATTGGTTCAATGCTAATAATTTACATTTATATAGCAATAGGACTAAATGTATAAAATTTTCAACACCTAATTTTAAACAGTTGGATGATAACAATGTACTAATAAATGGGGAAGAGTTGAGCTTTGTGGATACAGCTGTTTTTCTCGGAATAACACTTGACGCGAGGCTTCAATGGGGCCCCCATATATCCCAACTTGCGAGTAGGTTGAAAAGCTGGCTTAAGAAAAATAAGGCTTTTAACTGATGTACAAACGGCTAGACTTGTTTATTTTAGTTACTTCGATAGCATAATGTCATATGGTATTCTGCTATGGGGTCATGCAGCTGACGTAGAAACAGTATTTGTTTTACAAAAGAGGGCCATACGAGCTGTATATTGTCTAAATTCTCGAGCAACTCTTAGAGAGAAATTTAAAGAAATTAATATTGTAACACTGGCCTCTCAATACATGTATGAAAATTTAATGTATGTGCATAAAAACATTAATACTTTTAGCAAGACTTCTGATGTACATAATGTAAATACTAAGAACGTTACTAAACTCCATAGAGTAAGTAACTCGTTCATAGGGCGGTGTATACGCTTCTACAACAAAGTCCCGGTAAATATGCAAAGCCTGTCTATTAACAGGTTTAAGAAATTTATTAAAGAAAAGCTTTATAGGAAGGGTTATTATAATATAAATGAAATCTCATTATATTTGTATAATGCATTATACTGTTAAAAATATTGACAAAAAGAGGATACCTGCGGAGTTTCTTTCGCCTGTTTCTTCTCCATTAGAGGAACCTCATTACGAAACGGTGGTAGATTAAAAATGACGATCGATAAACGAATGTATGTTCTTATGTCGATGAATAAATGATTTGATTTGATCAATATGAATGTTTGTACTCGAGTAATGCAATGTTCTACATAAAATATCTCTATATTAGTGTTATTATACTGTTCGCTTGGAGACTGAGACGGCTACCGGAGTTTATTTTGGGACTCGTGACAGGTGATGAGCCTGTCGCTGTCTTTATTTCCAAACCAACGATTAAAATTCGTACATACTCGTAAGTTTTTAAAAAAATCTCGCTGGACTACATCCCGGAGATCGATCTCGAGTCTCTTGACTCGAATTCCGATCACCCAACGACACGGCTATCGACACTATAAAGTGGTTAGCAAATTGAATATTTTATTATGATAGTGTTGTATTAAATTGTATTGCAACATCAGTTAGCAGCGTTCCGGGCAGCGCTCGACCGAAAATTAAATAAAATTCAATAGCCCGGAGCTATGTTAACAATGGTATTTAATTTAAACGTTGTGATACATAAAATTTCATTAATGAAATTTGTTTTAAATTTATCAAAAAAATAAAAGGCTCGTTTTGTAGATAAAACCAGAATTTCTTTTTAAGCTAAAATGCTTAAAGCTAAATGTTTACGTAGCTGTTTTTGACAGGGCTCTGTTACAGATACGTGCGTGCATTAAGAAAATGATTATTGTAGCTAGAGACATAGTTGAAATTGATGCGTATAAGTATGTCAGATTTTATGAGCAAAGTTAAAGAATCAATTGAGTAAATAAAATATTTGGTTTGTTGAACGCAGTATATATTATTAAATAGCACGGTTCTTCTACTTCTATTGCAAAAAAAAAGTTTATATGCTGTTAGCACAGGGACTTTAAGTTTTTTTCAATATTTTCTCTTTACTTTCTTTTTCCATACTTTATTTACAGAAAAAAATTATGTTTATAATTAAAATAGTTATTAACCGAATACTCCAATGATCGCACAGCCTTTCTACTCGTGGCATCGTATGAAGAACGCTGACTGCATTTCCGCGTTAACCAGACTTAAATGTTGAGCGACTTGAACTTGAGGAGCGTTCCACACAAGAACTTTGCCCCTGTCCCAAAGGTCGTCAGGTCTCTTGTCGTCCTCCCTAAATATTCAAGGCTCTAAAACCGAGGGAATATTTATGGAAACAAGAGCCCTTCGGATGATTTCATTTAAAAAGCCGTGACGAGACAGTCAGCGGGCACTTTTTGGCATGAATGCCCGTGGAAGCACACCCCATCGACGTCTCTTCCATGTCTTCTATGTCTATTCGAGTATTGTCAATATAAAATAAATAAATAAATATCTTCACGCAATTCAGGGGTAAACAGAGGTCTAGTCTAGACAAATAAGTCCATTTGACCCACCTTCCACCAAAGAAATGTTCGGGAAAACGTGACAGATGGTGACCCCGTCGCCGTCTTTATGTCCAAACCAACGATATAATTCGTAAAGTTTGAAAAACCCATAGGTACGAGCCTGCCACCTGGGACTCTCTTGACTCGAAATTCCGACCACCCAACCACTCGGCTATCGTGATTCTATTACGTTATTAGTGACGTATTGTCAACATGAAGGTGAAAAGTCTTTGCCAAGCGGAAAACTAAGTAATTTTAGAAACCCATGTAATGTGATGCAAATAACTACCTTAAAACTGTCCAAAATCTTAGGTGAATACTCACAATTGTTGTCTCTTGGTGGAACTTCATCATTAAACATATTAAAATTCACTTTTACTTATTCCACATTTATAAATGTTTAAAAACTTAGGTTTTCATAGCCGCACGTTGCAGACGCGTCCGCTGACAGCAGATCACAGAGGAAAAGAAATGTTCTTCAATTTTCCTCGCTTTGTATACATTGGACTATTTCTTATCGCTCTAAGACGTTGAATAATGAAAAACCAGTTTGCTAGAACGCCTCGGTATTTTTACACAAAATGTCCCACATTTTTGCAATGCTGTGTATTTTAAATTTCATTTGTTACTAAAATTTCATAAACGTTAAAACTTAATAAATTCGTATATTTTACTTGGTAATTACTTTATCCTGTCATACCAATCATATTATCTTCACTAATCTTCATAACTTTTGCAGCCTAAGTGGCTCTGTATGCGTCATCCTCCAGATTTTTTCTACACGTGATTCCAGCTTCTGTCTCAATAAAATCTTATTATGCTCTCGTTCTTTAAAAACCTACATTATAGTACAGGACTTTTTTGTGGACTTTGTTTTTTATTATATAATGTACAGGGTGCTGCTCATCCGGAATATTTTCCTGAAGGTATTAAAAAGTACTAATACAAATTGTTTTATCGCTATAAGGCGAAAGAGTTAGGAAAGACACTTGGCGATCTGTTCTCTCTGGCCACCCCGTCAGTATTCCCGGGAGTATTCCCGGGTTGCCCCTCTGATGGAATGTGGGTCAAACGGACTACATTATTAAGACCTCCGACGACCTAGTATTGATTAATTCGTGAAAATAAAAGTATCTGATTTAAATTATAAAATTATTTCGTTATGACAAGTGATTGGATTTTATTTTGGGACAATGTTGGAAAAGTGGAATTAAATGGGCAATTTAAATCGTACAGTGGGTTGGAAACAACTATTAGAACTTTAAGGGTTTCCTAAATTAATCAATCTCTACTTTGTACGTGAAGCCACAGTAACGACATAATTAGAAATTAATGAGATCAAATACGAATATTAAAACCATTTACCAAAAGGCGCTTTAATCAATATCTTGACATGTGAAATGTTTCTCTTTTATCATGTGTTCAAAAAACTTGAACAGGGAAAAATCTACAAGTTATATCTTTATATTCTTCTATACTAATTTTATAAAATGGAAAGTACTTGAAGAACTTGGTCGGTGTATACTGTATATGTTCAAATGCTTTCACGGCAACGAAGTTGAAAGTATCATGATAAAACAAGACAAAAAGGTATTGCATGTTACAAGTTACATAATTTTTTTTTAAACTATAACATATTTGTCAAAAATTTCTAAAATTAAATTCTGAAACCTAATGGAAAATGCTCTGAGAATGAAGTCCCGTAACATCTGATAAAATCACAAGGATGCGACCTTATAGTGAATCTGTCTTCAAATCTTAGGTGAATACTCACAATTGTTGTCTCTTGGTGGAACTTCATCATTAAACATATTAAAATTCACTTTTACTTATTCCACATTTATAAATGTTTAAAAACTTAGGTTTTCATAGCCGCACGTTGCAGACGCGTCCGCTGACAGCAGATCACAGAGGAAAAGAAATGTTCTTCAATTTTCCTCGCTTTGTATACATTGGACTATTTCTTATCGCTCTAAGACGTTGAATAATGAAAAAACCAGTTTGCTAGAACGCCTCGGTATTTTTACACAAAATGTCCCACATTTTTTGCAATGCTGTGTATTTTAAATTTCATTTGTTACTAAAATTTCATAAACGTTAAAACTTAATAAATTCGTATATTTTACTTGGTAATTACTTTATCCTGTCATACCAATCATATTATCTTCACTAATCTTCATAACTTTTGCAGCCTAAGTGGCTCTGTATGCGTCATCCTCCAGATTTTTTCTACACGTGATTCCAGCTTCTGTCTCAATAAAATCTTATTATGCTCTCGTTCTTTAAAAACCTACATTATAGTACAGGACTTTTTTGTGGACTTTGTTTTTTATTATATAATGTACAGGGTGCTGCTCATCCGGAATATTTTCCTGAAGGTATTAAAAAGTACTAATACAAATTGTTTTATCGCTATAAGGCGAAAGAGTTAGGAAAGACACTTGGCGATCTGTTCTCTCTGGCCACCCCGTCAGTATTCCCGGGAGTATTCCCGGGTTGCCCCTCTGATGGAATGTGGGTCAAACGGACTACATTATTAAGACCTCCGACGACCTAGTATTGATTAATTCGTGAAAATAAAAGTATCTGATTTAAATTATAAAATTATTTCGTTATGACAAGTGATTGGATTTTATTTTGGGACAATGTTGGAAAAGTGGAATTAAATGGGCAATTTAAATCGTACAGTGGGTTGGAAACAACTATTAGAACTTTAAGGGTTTCCTAAATTAATCAATCTCTACTTTGTACGTGAAGCCACAGTAACGACATAATTAGAAATTAATGAGATCAAATACGAATATTAAAACCATTTACCAAAAGGCGCTTTAATCAATATCTTGACATGTGAAATGTTTCTCTTTTATCATGTGTTCAAAAAACTTGAACAGGGAAAAATCTACAAGTTATATCTTTATATTCTTCTATACTAATTTTATAAAATGGAAAGTACTTGAAGAACTTGGTCGGTGTATACTGTATATGTTCAAATGCTTTCACGGCAACGAAGTTGAAAGTATCATGATAAAACAAGACAAAAAGGTATTGCATGTTACAAGTTACATAATATTTTTTTAAACTATAACATATTTGTCAAAAATTTCTAAAATTAAATTCTGAAACCTAATGGAAAATGCTCTGAGAATGAAGTCCCGTGTAACATCTGATAAAATCACAAGGGATGCGACCTTATAGTAGATCTGTCTTCAAATCTTAGGGTTCTAAGCTGAAACCCCGTAACGAAATATTCAAATTCATTTCAGGTTTATGTAAGTAGTCCCTATGGCATATGCATCCAAACATCCGTCATCATTCTAATAAATTTTTGAATCCAATTATGAAACAATAAGTAAAGTGTTGAAAAGTCCAAGTGTTAATCTCATTTAATTTGAATAGATGTACGAGATCTACGATCCGATGTAAAACAGCATTCATGAGGCAATCGGACCATGTTTGCGCTGTATACATTTTACGTGGCCATTGTGCAGTTTATTGCGCTAGCGTCAACGCAGTCAATGTTGGTGTTTTCATAAAACTTTTAACGTTTATTACTCAGTCCTTGGGCAGAGATAAGTACTGCGTCTAAAAATTGCAATGTTTGTTTAACGACTCGATGTTTATATTTCCTTGCCGCAACAATCATTATAATATTGTTTTGTGTGTATTTTAAATCGAAAATATTAAGGAGAAAAACCTCTACATCCTAACCTCTAATCTCAAAGAAGTTTTTAAATACGGATAATAAAATAATATATAAATATCTTCACGCAATTCCCAATACTGGGGTAGACAGAGGTCTAGTCTAGACAATTAAGTCCCTTCGACCCACCTTCCACCGAAGATATTTCCGGGACAACGTGACAGGTGGTGAGCCCGTCGCCGTCTTTATGTCCAAGCCAACGATATAATTCGTATATAGGTTTTTTGAAAAACCCATTGGTACGAACGTGCCACCTGGGCGTCGAACTCGGGTCTCTTGACTCGAAATTTCGAACACTCGACCACTCGGCTATCGTGACTCGTGACATACGGAAAAGCTCGGCTTTTGTATATTATACATGTTCTAAATATCTTTTTGAATTGAACCTCGTTAAAAGCGGTTAGCTGATCGTGTATATTATTTTTATTTTACTTAAAAAAACGTTATACCTTATTCATGAAAATTACGGTTAAATATCATTTATAAGAACCACCTTGAAAAATAGCATAGCGAAATTAAGTCACCCAGTGAGAAGGTAAGTAGCTTAAGCACTTGTATGACATTGGTACCACAAACACTCAGACCCGAGAAAATGTGGAAAATTTTTTTCCTACATTTATCCGACTGGAATCGAACCGGAATCGAACGGGACTTTAGAGCTGGTGACACTATGAAAACTAGCCGTGAAACACGACTCAGCCAGGCAGGTCGTTAATTTTTTGACACAATCTACGCATAACATAAATAACGGCACGTAAAAAGGCCTATGTACTTAACTTTCCAATGCAGGACACAAGCCAATCTCGTGACAAGGATTTTCCACGCGTGGCAAGCGGATTGCAGCACCGGACATCTCACACCTTAGATGCTGCTGCCCGCCATCATTCTGTATAATTCTGTTTTGCCATTTTTTTCATTTAAGATATTTTTTTTTTCATAAACATGTGTTAAGGAAATAGCATTATATATCACCTATTGTGATATATAAAGCTATTTCCTTAATTCCTTGTTACAATACCCACAGAAAGAAAAGAGAATCTCAACTATTAACTGTTAAAAGACCAAACCTACTTACTGTTACGATAAATGGACGTCTGAACATAGTATTATAAAATTTAATTGTATGTCTTGTCTGCTACACGGAAAAAGTCGTTAGACTTTTAATTATCAGTAAGTAACCAAAACTTCACAAATTGCCAACTTTGGCAAGGAAAGTTCTCGAGTGTAACGATGTTTTAAAAGTTTTGAACTCAGGTGAAAATAGTAAAAAATACAAGTTTCCTGTGGACAGAAAAAAGTTATAGCTGCAAGTTTTAACATAAGAGTGCAAGTGATGTTCTTTACTTTTTATTTTACTTAAAAACGTTATACCTTATTCGTCTAGATATTATGAAAATTACGGTTAAATATCATTTATAAGAACCACCTTGAAAAATAGCATAGCGAAATTAAGTCACCCAGTGAGAAGGTAAGTAGCTTAAGCACTTGTATGACATTGGTACCACAAACACTCAGACCCGAGAAAATGTGGAAAATTTTTTTCCTACATTTATCCGACTGGAATCGAACCGGAATCGAACGGGACTTTAGAGCTGGTGACACTATGAAAACTAGCCGTGAAACACGACTCAGCCAGGCAGGTCGTTAATTTTTTGACACAATCTACGCATAACATAAATAACGGCACGTAAAAGGCCTATGTACTTAACTTTCCAATGCAGGACACAAGCCAATCTCGTGACAAGGATTTTCCACGCGTGGCAAGCGGATTGCAGCACCGGACATCTCACACCTTAGATGCTGCTGCCCGCCATCATTCTGTATAATTCTGTTTTGCCATTTTTTTCATTTAAGATATTTTTTTTTTCATAAACATGTGTTAAGGAAATAGCATTATATATCACCTATTGTGATATATAAAGCTATTTCCTTAATTCCTTGTTACAATACCCACAGAAAGAAAAGAGAATCTCAACTATTAACTGTTAAAAGACCAAACCTACTTACTGTTACGATAAATGGACGTCTGAACATAGTATTATAAAATTTAATTGTATGTCTTGTCTGCTACACGGAAAAAGTCGTTAGACTTTTAATTATCAGTAAGTAACCAAAACTTCACAAATTGCCAACTTTGGCAAGGAAAGTTCTCGAGTGTAACGATGTTTTAAAAGTTTTGAACTCAGGTGAAAATAGTAAAAAATACAAGTTTCCTGTGGACAGAAAAAAGTTATAGCTGCAAGTTTTAACATAAGAGTGCAAGTGATGTTCTTTACTTTTTATTTACTTAAATACGAAAGAATACGAAACTTATTATTTAACTACTAGCTGACCCCGCAAACGTTGTTTTGCCATATAAATAAATAATAAATATTTGAGCACATACATATATAGAGACAACATCGCAAACTCGTATGTAAATTAAGGTGATCCCAAAATTAGTAGTTTACATAAGATTAATATTAATAGGTAATATTAATAAGATTAATAGGTTATTAAAACATATTGGCATTTATGAAATACATATAAAGAACATTCTTCCCATGGATGTCGTAAGAGGCGTCCGTCTTGTAGCACATGTTATTTATATAGAGAAATCCAAAGTTAAATATTATCTTTAAAAGCAACGTAATGAAATTTCTTTTAACAATTATTTGAGAAACTAAACTAAAATGAGAAATAAAAGTTGACAATTTATATACTTCTGCATTTAAGCTTCCGTGGTTTCAAACCCTTTTTTTGGTGGAGACAGTGCCTATTTTTGACGCTATAAGTGGCAACACATATAATGAGTAATAACATACTTTCTGAAAAGTTTTTTCCCCAAACCTTGACACAACAAACAAAGATTGCGGGAGTTCAGAACGAAGTTTTACTAAGTTATTATTTCATCGACAGGCCTAATATGTGAGGAGTTTGCGAAGATTTTTGGGGAGGCAAGGATTCATTACTCAGTGAACTTATACCGCTACAATTAAAGCGAATTGTAATGATAGACGCCAATATTATAATGAGGAAAGTTTGCGAGTTTGTCCGATGAAAGTAATTCATAAATTTTGAATTAACTGGCTTATTCTTTCTTTTAATGTGAAGACGTCTATGCTACTGAAATTATTAGTGAGTCAGGTTTGTGTGTTTCATTATATTGTATTTATTATAGGTATATACATAGATGATTTGATAATAATTAAAAAACCTACTGATTTGACAGTTTATTCACAGGTAGATAGACCCTTTCACAGGTAACGTTATGAAAATAAATATTTATTTATAGAATAAAATTTAAGTTTCGATAATTTAAATTTAAATTGTTCATTTTGTAGGAAGATCTCTGGGGTTGAATGATATTTTAAAAGTTAGGATGAAATAAAGTGTAAATCTTCGTATCTTCGACGTACAATATCTTCGACAATTTAAGGAGAAATAAATAATTACTGCTGCAGCATTATAAATACAACTATGAGATATACTTACAATTATATTATAGCAAATATTTTATAATTATATACATTTTCCGTGAATGAAGAAGATAGTAAGATGTTAAGCACATTCAAAAGTCAGAAAATTCATACATAACATTATTATAAGAGTCACAATAGCCTAGACATCCGAGTTCGGTCCCGAGGAGAGGTGCAGACTAAATTTTCTAGACTCCGTCTTGGGAATATGAGTGAAAAAATTTATAACAGTGATATCTAATCTTTTAAATAATAAATATTTGAGCACATACATATATAGAGACAACATCGCAAACTCGTATGTAAATTAAGGTGATCCCAAAATTAGTAGTTTACATAAGATTAATATTAATAGGTAATATTAATAAGATTAATAGGTTATTAAAACATATTGGCATTTATGAAATACATATAAAGAACATTCTTCCATGGATGTCGTAAGAGGCGTCCGTCTTGTAGCACATGTTATTTATATAGAGAAATCCAAAGTTAAATATTATCTTTAAAAGCAACGTAATGAAATTTCTTTTAACAATTATTTGAGAAACTAAACTAAAATGAGAAATAAAAGTTGACAATTTATATACTTCTGCATTTAAGCTTCCGTGGTTTCAAACCCTTTTTTTGGTGGAGACAGTGCCTATTTTTGACGCTATAAGTGGCAACACATATAATGAGTAATAACATACTTTCTGAAAAGTTTTTTCCCCAAACCTTGACACAACAAACAAAGATTGCGGGAGTTCAGAACGAAGTTTTACTAAGTTATTATTTCATCGACAGGCCTAATATGTGAGGAGTTTGCGAAGATTTTTGGGGAGGCAAGGATTCATTACTCAGTGAACTTATACCGCTACAATTAAAGCGAATTGTAATGATAGACGCCAATATTATAATGAGGAAAATTTGCGAGTTTGTCCGATGAAAGTAATTCATAAATTTTGAATTAACTGGCTTATTCTTTCTTTTAATGTGAAGACGTCTATGCTACTGAAATTATTAGTGAGTCAGGTTTGTGTGTTTCATTATATTGTATTTATTATAGGTATATACATAGATGATTTGATAGTAATTAAAAACCTACTGATTTGACAGTTTATTCACAGGTAGATAGACCCTTTCACAGGTAACGTTATGAAAATAAATATTTGAGCACATACATATATAGAGACAACATCGCAAACTCGTATGTAAATTAAGGTGATCCCAAAATTAGTAGTTTACATAAGATTAATATTAATAGGTAATATTAATAAGATTAATAGGTTATTAAAACATATTGGCATTTATGAAATACATATAAAGAACATTCTTCCCATGGATGTCGTAAGAGGCGTCCGTCTTGTAGCACATGTTATTTATATAGAGAAATCCAAAGTTAAATATTATCTTTAAAAGCAACGTAATGAAATTTCTTTTAACAATTATTTGAGAAACTAAACTAAAATGAGAAATAAAAGTTGACAATTTATATACTTCTGCATTTAAGCTTCCGTGGTTTCAAACCCTTTTTTTGGTGGAGACAGTGCCTATTTTTGACGCTATAAGTGGCAACACATATAATGAGTAATAACATACTTTCTGAAAAGTTTTTTCCCCAAACCTTGACACAACAAACAAAGATTGCGGGAGTTCAGAACGAAGTTTTACTAAGTTATTATTTCATCGACAGGCCTAATATGTGAGGAGTTTGCGAAGATTTTTGGGGAGGCAAGGATTCATTACTCAGTGAACTTATACCGCTACAATTAAAGCGAATTGTAATGATAGACGCCAATATTATAATGAGGAAAGTTTGCGAGTTTGTCCGATGAAAGTAATTCATAAATTTTGAATTAACTGGCTTATTCTTTCTTTTAATGTGAAGACGTCTATGCTACTGAAATTATTAGTGAGTCAGGTTTGTGTGTTTCATTATATTGTATTTATTATAGGTATATACATAGATGATTTGATAATAATTAAAAAACCTACTGATTTGACAGTTTATTCACAGGTAGATAGACCCTTTCACAGGTAACGTTATGAAAATAAATATTTATTTATAGAATAAAATTTAAGTTTCGATAATTTAAATTTAAATTGTTCATTTTGTAGGAAGATCTCTGGGGTTGAATGATATTTTAAAAGTTAGGATGAAATAAAGTGTAAATCTTCGTATCTTCGACGTACAATATCTTCGACAATTTAAGGAGAAATAAATAATTACTGCTGCAGCATTATAAATACAACTATGAGATATACTTACAATTATATTATAGCAAATATTTTATAATTATATACATTTTCCGTGAATGAAGAAGATAGTAAGATGTTAAGCACATTCAAAAGTCAGAAAATTCATATATAACATTATTATAAGAGTCACAATAGCCTAGACATCCGAGTTCGGTCCCGAGGAGAGGTGCAGACTAAATTTTCTAGACTCCGTCTTGGGAATATGAGTGAAAAAATTTATAACAGTGATATCTAATCTTTTTAAATATAAATGTAATTAATTTACTGCAGAACAAATGATTTCACATAAGAATGCTCGAAATTCATAATATATTTCTCTAATGAAAAATCGTTGTTGATGATGGGAAGTCCAAATCATTAATGTATAAAAATCATTGCATGGTACATTAGAATAAAAATAAAAAAATAACATCTTCACGCTACTCTCAATGCAGGGGTAGACAGGGGTCTAGATAAGTCGTTTGGACTCGCCTTCAAAAACCCATTGGCACGAGCCTATCACCTGGGGATCGATATCGGGTATCTTGACTCAAAATTCTGACCACCCTACCGAGTGGTAGGGCTATCGTGACTCTATGAAAATAATAACACTAAACGATAATATTATACTCACGTAAGTGCTTAAACCGGCTAAAGGAACTCCGTTTGCTGATAGAAGTAGATCTCTTGGTGCCAGTCTGCCAGTTCTCCAAGCAGGTTGGGGAGGGTACAGCCTGCGTATCCTCACAAGCCCCCCACCACCGCACACTGACATGCCAAGCCCTCTGCCGTCCTTCTCCACTACCACAGTGAATGTGTTATCTGTGGAACAAGAAATACTTTGTAAATTTAAAGAAATACAAAAAGTATTTGTGATTTATTATATATACATTAGGTCCTTAGGTCTCTGTAACCTGGGTTATGTTATTCCCTGTATTCGATTAAAACTATGAATTGTTAATAAGCATTAAAGCAGTACTCCACACTAGACTTACCAACCATAAACATAGAGCCTAAACTTAGACACATAGAAGCTAAACTTCTTCGAGTAAGAATTTAATGAAATATCAAAAACAACTTTGTGAAAAATATGTCAGTGCTTTTACCAAGGGATTTCAACGGTACGTGGAAGTGTACAAATATTAAAAAAGTTGAGATTTTGCAGTCGAATATTTTTAAGAGATTATTTTGTATTAACAATACGTTATTATATTTTAGAAAAATTAATAATGATGTAGCGTGAATACATTCTGACACAACATTATACTAGCGACCTGCCTCAGCTTCTTACAGTTTGTAACCACCCTTCATACACGCAACTTTTTGTCCCTAATTTTAATTAATTTATTCACTTAATATTTAATCACTCCTGAACATATTCTGAAAAAAAAAGGCACGATAGCCGAGTGGTTGGGTGATCGGTTTTCGATTCGAGAGGCCCGAGTTCGATACCGAAGACGGCAACGGACTCACCACCAGTAAGGTTCTCCAATATCTTAGGTGGAAGGTGGGTCGAAGGGACTTAACTGTATTGACTTCTGTCTGTCTGTCTCTGTCTACCCCTGTAGTTAGTGTTTTTTAAAAACATGTTCTTTACTTTTTAATATTATCGCGTTCAGACAGACAGTATGCCAAAACTTTTAGTTTCTAGTCTACTTAATAATCAATACTATGTCTATGTTCTCGCCCAAGTAGTTTAATCATTAAATACGGGCGGTCTTTAGTTGAAATTTTATGTTTTGCGTACACTTGTTAGGACCGTAAGCAATATGTCTTACATGAGTTTCGACTCTATTATTCGTTATGTTAAGCTTTTACCCATGAGAATAACATCAACAGACTTTGAAAACGAGTTGGGACCAAACAACCGTCTGAAAGCTGCCCCAAGAGATCTGCAGTGTTTTAGTTTAACATAGCAAGCGACAGGTAAGTTGGGGTTGTTTGTCCGTTATTAAAATTGTTTGTTCAGTCCTCTCCAACAGTATGTTTGGGTCGAATTTCGAAAGCACTAAGCTTTGCTGCAATGCGGTTAGCATGATGTTTTTAGTAGAAATTACAGTTTGCCGTTGTTACTGTATCGAATTTATTAACAGAGTATCCATTGTCTTTAAGTTATAACAAACTTCAAAACAATTTACCGTTAGCAATAAAGCAATGTATATTTTGAGAAAATCTCAAAATTTTCGTGGTATACTTTTAGGTTAAACATTAGTTCTTATTGCGGAACTCTAATAAAAATAATCGAAATCAGTTAAGTGTATCCGATTTCTCACACAGGTACGGTGCTTTTTTTTAGGATAAAAGGAATTGTTTTTTTTTTTGAAGTCATTACCTATCTCTGTGAATAAATTTGAAAAAATCCGCCCAGACGTTATATATCTATATATGTATTATGTAATGCATGTAAATGAAGTAATAACGGCATTTAAATTCTAAAAGAAGCAAAAAAAATATCAAATGTTAATTAATATTTCCTTTCAATCCCATTGTTTATATCGTTATTGGAAATCAATCTACCTAGTCAGGTCATAAATTCTGTCACAGTTTTAAAATAAAATAATTGAAACGAGTTTATTCATTATGTAACCATGTATATACCAAAATGAACTTAACAAAACACAGATTCTTATGACACTTAAGTTTATTCAAAATGGCCTCCGTGATTTTGAATACAGGCCTTCAATCTGTGCGGCCAGTCGTCTATCGCATTACGAACGAGGTCCATGTCAATATCGGCGGCTGCCTTAATCAGGGATGTCTTGAGTGACTCCAAATTGGGATGAGGCTTTGAGCACGCCTTTTCCTCCAAGTGTTGCCATATCTTAAAAATTTTATCATCCGAAAAAAGAATTTCCCGATATTTTTTTCCCGCGTACCACTTCATCAAAGCGCGGCATCTTTTCAGTCTCAGGTCCATTAAACGAGCATTCAAACGATGTCCTGTTTTTCTTCGATATGCCTTAAGCCCTAAGTCTTCATTTAACACCCTTTTCACCGTGGTTCTGTTTAACCCCATCTGAAGGGCCAACATTTTCTGCTAACGTTTGCGATTTCTTTGAATTCGCGCCTTCACAGCTTTTTCTCGGCTGGAGTCCTAACAGACCAAGGGCGACCACTTCTTGACCTGTCATCTACACTAGAGTCTTCATTGTATCGTTTGATGGTACGATAAACGAATCTTTTGGTTATATTAAAATTTTACAGTATGTCAAAAATTTGAATTGGCGCGTAACCGCAACGATGCAACGCAATAAATGCAACACGGTCTTCTTTAAGCATCCACTCCATATTTAAAAATAAGTAAAATTCTAAAAAAATTACAGTTTTATTTTCATGAACAATTCGAAATTCGAATTCAATAAACTTTTTTGTGTCCAGCATTCTAAAAGAAAAGTTTTTACTGTGTGACAATACTTATGACCAGACCGTGTATATTGGGCATATTTAATGCTTATAAATTTTGATGTTGTAGTAGAAATATAAAAATAACTTTCAATTTACTCAGAAAAAGAAAAAGAACGTGTACGATTTGATAAACTGATATTTCTAAAGAAATCTTTTTTTGCAAAATAATTGCGACTTGTCTATGTTACAACGTGAACGTGATATTTTATTATTAGACCAATGTAAGTTTTATTTAACTTATTGTTACTTAAAGAAAATTTAAGTAAGTTATGTGAGTTTTTTTTATTTCAATATAATGCCGAGATATCGAACGAACGTCCTGGTAACGAACTGCGAAAGTACTCTAGAAGGTTTTAAACTTGTGGCAAATCTCGATTATTAGTTTATTAGGTATCAGAAATAATTTTCGATTATTGATAAGACGAATACTCTAAAGCTGATTTGATTTATAAGTATTTATAAAGATTGACAACTTAATTATGACAAAATAATTACAATGTACGAATAATTCTATAGAACTCGTCGTGTTGATCCTGAAAAAAGGTAACCAATTTAAAACCAAATACTTTAGTAAAAGATTTATGAGTATCTGATTATTGATACTTTTATTAGTAATAATGTAACCCAATTTGTAAAATACTGTTTAAATGGTGTTTTGTACTTGAAAAGCAAGAGGAGGACTTATATTGAGTTAAATTAAAACTATTTTTTTTCTATCTGTATCTATTACATCTTTACGCATTTCTAATCCTCCCAGTATAGAAAAAACATAAAACTTCTAAGTGTTGAATAAAATTCCTTAAGATTTATACCAAAACTTCGTATTAATAAGGGAATCTGTTCGAAAGAATACAAGAAAGCTCTTACAGCGTAATTTCCTGAAAACGAATCGCCAAATACTCACGTAAAAGTAATAAAACTTTTCGAATTACTTTCGATATTTTCCTTATGCTGTGAGAATTGCGTGGAAACAAGCGGAATTGAATGAGATCATTGGCGAAATTGTTTCTTTGCACCTCCCTTAGGTGATGTATAATTCATGTCGAGGCTCCATCGACGTCCGTTACGGGTCGAGTAGAAACTTAATTTAATTTGACCGTGAATCGACATTTATTTGCTAGCCGCAACGGGTATTGTATGAAAAGTATTAAATTATCGACTATTGGGAGGATACTCCAATTTGATAATTAATTTTATAATTTTAAATGAATAATTTTGATGCAATGCAATGAACGTGGTAAGAGGTTTTTACAATCTTTTTTTCTTACTTGGTACTTTATCAGAAGAAAGTTTGAACCTTCCAATTCCGAAAAGTTTGACCCAAAAGTACTGGGTACGGGCAAATCTGCATTCACCAGTCTGTTGAGTATAAGCGACTTACTTAAAACTTCACTATACATAGATAGGGACGATATCACATGCATTGGTCTGATTCCAAAGTAAGTAGCTTAAGCATTTCTGTTATGGAAACTGAAACATCGAAGAAACCACAAAGACCCACATCCGAGAAAGAATAAAAACAGAGTTTTCTACATTAACCAGACCGGGAATAGGAACCGGGACCTAAGAGCTGGCAACACCGTGTATGCCACTCATTCACGGTCATCAAGTACTGTTCTATCATGTAAAGAGGGTTTGACATAATAACTACGCTTTGCAAGTGTATCAGCGATCGCGATACCAAACTCGTTGCACTAATAACGCTGCTCCACATCATCTGTCTGCTGACATTTAGTAGACCGTTGGCCATTTCAAGACTCTTCCACTACCAATACCTGTATCTGATTGCCAGATAATAATGAATTCGTTACAATATCTAATTACGATTATAATATTTCGAGGTATCGAAAGGAGGAAATGGTGTAATCATAACTCAGAAATTAAATATTTTTCAGCATGTTGTTACAAACAGAAGTTATAGAAAAAAAATTAATTATTTTCATTTAAACTCTGCATTGCACGCAATGCTGCTGTTGGACGGTCTGCTGAATTGAACATGGCTCTATCAGACGAAATCTGCGTTTCCTATTTACATTTTTTATTAATTCTTGCTGCCAAATAATGGTGAATAATACCAAGTATGTATTCCAACGTCACTGATACACTAAAAGACTAGTTTCTGTCTTTTGACTGTTGACGATAAAATGGACTGTAATAGTACATCGTAGGACAGAGGCATCTCTCTTAATGAGAATTTATACGTACACAAATAATAAATAAATATTTTCACGCCATTTCCAATATCGCCACGCCCTTTCGATCCACTTTACACTGAAGAAATTTTTTGGGACAATGTGACAAGTGGTGAGCGCGTCGCCGTCTTTATGTCGAAGCCAACGATATTTAAATGATAGTAAACGATAGAATTTATCCGTGTATATCGTAAAAGGTGAAATTAGTAAAAAGGCTATCGGAAGATGCTTTGATTTGAAACTTAGTAGTATGTAAAGGTCCACTGCGAGCCCATAAGTGGGGCTTAATCAGGAGGTTTGTGTAGTGGCCACTGTTGGCAAGGGAATGGGCCACATAGCAGTACAAGGTACCTCACAGCTTTAATGCTGCTCCCTGTAACAGGTCTGCTTAATGCTCTATGGTGTTTTTAGATATGCTTATCCTACCATCTTTAGTCATTACTATTTTCAAGGCTTAAGCCACCACTTATGACACAATTTTGTCAATCATTAAATCGAACTTTTGACTTAAAGCACTTTCTGTAAAACTGAAAAGTCTACAAGGCGAATATCTTTGCGACACTTTACAAGATTTATGAAATTGACCTCAATGGTAATCATCCGTCACCTTAATTACACCCAATCGCAATTAGTTACATGACTTGATTATACAGTCGGTGCTTAAGTTAATAAGTTGCGGTATACCCACATACACCCGCTGTACTTCCATGTTAATTTAACATGCTCGTTATTTCTTGGAATTTTGTTACAATATAGTATACTTCATTATGTAATGTGATGAGACTATTAAAATAAAATAAATATTATTTATCCAAATGCAAACTTAATCTTTGCCTATACCGCGTGATGGTCGGCAGTGAGTGAGTGAGTGAGTGAATGAGAGAGTTTCCTCTGTTATGCAGAGTCGAGAAGAATGCAAAGAGAGTGCCCAGGAAATCGCCATTCACTTTTGCAGTTTGGGCCATCGAGTGTTCCCCGTTGAGCAGAGACGGGAGAGATGATTTCAGGAATTCTCTTGGATCACCTGGATGATGAAATCAGAATTTGCAAGTTCCCGAATGGAAGCAAACTAGCCTCTCGGTGATTCTGTCAATGTGAGTAATTTTGTCTCAGATATGACTCTTTTGATGGACCTGGATGGGGAGTTATACTCCTTCTTAAAGCCATTGACAACAGGTTGATAACACGTGCATTAGTGATCATTCTAAGGCATGGATTTACAATCGATGAGCTGCCACGTTGAGGTACCACGATGTGATCCATTCTCAATGCGCTGTGCATTGAGAATGGATCACATCGTGGTACCTGCCTGTGTGGCTGCAGTTTGAGTATGAGAGCTCAGCCAGCGAAAATCAAACCTGCCCTTATGGGTAGAAAGCGAAAAAATGTTCGTATTTCATTACAATCTAGCTGGCTTTAAGCTTATCTGTAGAGCCACATGGCTATAGTTCGAGATTGCCTTCGCAATCGGTGCCCTAGAGTAGCCTTGCTCAATCAGACAGAAGCCTGATGAATCACGAGGGCATCGGCAAGAACCAACGTCCAATATTGATAATATGAATATTGAATCTATTGAATTTATTTATAAATTTAAATATGATATTATAATTTACACCCAGATCTCCAACTGAAAATGAATACAATATTGAAATTAAAACTTCTTCGCAGTTCTCATGTGTGACGTGATTAAAGATGGCGGCGCGATAAAGTCTGATCAATTCCCGTGCACTTCGGTACCCCCGCGTATGTTACGGATCAACACCCGCTGTCATGCGAGGTGCTCCGCGATGCGTGTACATGCCCTAATTTAAATATCGCCCACGCTGATTGAAAATGCCACCGTAGAACAAACAGAATAATACCATCATGCAGACGTTTTAACTGGAATAAGGGCAATGGAGAGGCCATATTAATTTTGAATTTTGAAATCACTATTATTATTATTTTTTACTATCTAGACTACCACAATTCGTCAAGGAAATTAAAGAGAGCAAGTTATAAAGGCATTAAATAAGTTAGACAAACCCATGATCTGAATTGGAATCAGAACTCGAATTTGATACTCACAAGGAAGTTCTTAGTCTTAGACATAGCCATACTTTTATTGGCATCAATAAACTCAAAAATCAACTTCCAATTACAAATACACGCAGAGAATACAAAAAAATAAAATTAGAAATAAAATGGAAGTTATAAAAAATATTTATCTAAACTGTGAGAGTCGCGATGACGAGCAAGTTACGTTAACTTAGCATGATCTTACGCCAATTCGCCGGAAGCGCTGATTTCTGCAGTGCCCAGTATAAAATGATTTAAAAAATTGTAATAAGTTTTTCAGCAGTCATGTACGTACAGTTTGTTATAATTTGTACATTAAATTATGTAGAATTTGTCACAAGTGGGGAAGGCTTCAGTTCCTGTCATCTTGTCGTAAGCTCTGCTGAAATCGGATTTAAAAGGACTTAGATGTCTAAAACTTTGACCACTTTGTATTTGAACGACGACTACTAAGTAGTGATGCGGCGGATAATATAGAAACGGAACAGAAACACTTAACAGAAACGCTATATACTAAAGATACTAACTTATTACATATTTGTTTACCACAAAATCGTATGCGGTAATACGCCTTGTAACATTTCAATTTGGCAAGTGCAACACAAACACGACGACACCGCGTCGAGCACTCTTCTGTGTAAATAACTCCCAACGTTAACGTCTTTTCGAGTGTGTTTTTAGGAAAACAACTGCAGGCTTGCTTTGGGTCTATTTGCAATTCAAATTTGGAGTCCACATAAATAAGCTCAAAACAATACCTTGACTTTTTAAATGTTATGGATGCATTATTGAAAAAGAAGTATAAATACATTGAATAAATGGTAATTGGTCCCTGAAAGAGTTACTATTTATTAATTATAAATATATAGTGACCCTGAAAGAGTTACTATATATTAAGAACATAAACTAGGGATACGAATGGTTTTTAAAGTAAAATCAGTGCAAATAAAGTCAATATTCTTTCATGTAACTCCGATATTGAGAAACTTCAAATAAATTAATAAAAATTTTTGGTCTTATCAAGGATAAAATTCTTGATAAATAAGACTGGAGAACATCAAATAAAAATGTTACACATCGCTGATTATTGGCATGTATCAAATATAATCATGCGATTTGGATGAGATACGTTTGCTCAGATTTTCCGCTCTTGTCAGGGTTATTCATATAATTTTGTCTATTTCGAGATAAATTTAATTTTACTGTTTTATGGGAGAAGCTGGCAACCGAGCAATCCATTAATTTTATGGCAACCGACGTACATGTACTCAATACAAGAGGGACTACGTTTTCACCTTAAGAAAGAAATTAGGAAAGTCTCAAAACTGCTTACGTGGGGATTATGGCAAACCCGCCATTACGGGAGAAGCCTTTGTCCCGCAGTCGTGTACGGATGAATTGACTTAAACCTATGCTTAGAATAATAAAAATATATTACATAGAGATAAACATTGAGGACTGTATGAAACACAGGATGAAATTTAAATTTTACGCTTATCGTTAGCCGGAGGGTTTTACGTAACAATTGAATATAAAGACAGCGACGGGCTCACCACCTGTCACGTTTTCCCGAAAATATCTTCAGTGAAAGGTGGGCCAAAGAGACTTAATTGTCTAGACTATACCTCTGTCTACCCCTGTATTGGGAATTGCGTGAAGATATTTATTTATTTATTAATTATTTATTTAATGGAACATGAACCGTTAATTGGGAAATGTACGTCCTCTAACTTATTGGGAACAATTTGTTTTTTGATGTAATTCTATAGTACAACTAAACCGGTACAAATGGATAACGAAATCCAATGAAATAGATTCGGTGATCACGTAAATTGGCTTGTACATATTCGTTTAGTATGTACTGATAATAAAAAGAGAGGAAGCGAGCTCGCTTTTAACAAGTAAAAGTTAATTAAAAAGGTCCAGTAATGGATACATTCGAACGTCGAAACCAATAATCCATTTAGGTAACACGTATCCAGCGCGATGATACTCGATTTAATTGATAACAGTTATGTGTTTCGGACACCGGTAGGCAAATATTAGAAGTGCTTTTAACATTCGATGTGTTTCTGCCTAACGTTTCAGTAATTAATGCAATGAAATATGTTAAAAGCCTGTCATTAGCAGAATTATCAGAATGAAGTATGACTTTAGACTTCTTTGTAAAGTATAACCTTTTTTATCCTCAATACAGGGGTAGACAGTTTGCTCCCCCTAAGTAAGAGAGGCGTGATTGTATGTATGTATGTACATAGATAAATATATACATAGCGTGTAGGATACTGTGGCTCGGAGGTAATTACTACGGTACAGCAGAAGTCCCGGGCTCGAATCACGCCCGTGTCAGTTGATATTTTAAATTTTAATACAATTAAAATATCAATACAGGGGTAGACAGAGGTCTAGACAATTAAGGTAACAGGTGGTGAGCCTGTCGCAGATTGTAATCTATACACAGATATATTAAATTAATTACATAGATTTATCTATGTAAATAGAAAAATATTCATATTCTTATAAATTCTTATAGTTTCGAACCTGTAACCCTTACCCCTGAAGGTAATATCCGTACCAACTAGACTGTCGGGTCGACAGTTCTATATTCAAAAGGTTTTTTGCAATAAGTGTTATTCAGAGAAATAAATCAAGAAAACAACAATAGAGTCCATTGTTTACTCTTACAATGATATCCATCGTAAATAAATGAATTTCTGTTGTTAAAGGTCAATTCACACACGCTGTTTTTGTTCCAGAACATGTATGAACTGCGCCTGACAGCACCCGGTTCCCACAATCTACGGGTATTCAAATATGGCCTTACATTTGTCTTAGAAATCAGAGCCATAACATACGTATCGATATCCTAAAGAATATCACTTATATTTAATCAACTAATGTTACTCTAATGTTTGCTATTTAAAAAGTAACATACTTGGAAATATTGAGGGCGTTAATCAATCTCTCTCTAATGTACATGTATCTGAAATATGGCGCACATTTAATATAATATAGTTATACAGAAGTATCGCAAGGGTGAAATAAATAGCATATGAGAATAATGTCTGCGATTACTGTAGAATAAGGAGAATATCATAATGGATTGGTGTAGTGAAATCGTCGCAGGTGATGAAAGCTGGATGAACGAACCAGATATTAAAGGAAAATCCGCTCTGGAGATCAATCCTTACGAGGATCAGCCAACTAAGATAAAGAAAGAAAGAAATTCAGGAAAAAAGATCGCCTCGTTTTATGATCTGAAAGGTCATTACGCGACATTTGTGCTGGAAGATGGACAGTTACTGCAGACTGTGTTATATGTTAACTGCTGGTTGTTTGTTGTCTTGGTAAATGTTCGACAGTTGTGCCCACGGAGCAGAATACTCCTTGACTACGATAACGCTTCAGCGCACTCCACAAAACGAACAATTGAATGAATGAAATGGAACTATGGCTGGTGTCGACACAATGCGTCATCCGCCATATAGTTGCGACTTGATCCCTGTGACTTTCATTTACTCAACAATAAACTTCGAGGAATTCGCTTTACGAGCCCTGAAGATGCGGTGAGAGCATTCGCAAATACCATAGAAGTAACGAATTACAGAACATTTGGCTTAAGTAATTTAGTAGCCTTATTTATGTTACTGGAATAAAAACTTATTTCATCATGAATTATGCTACGATTTGGATTCCCGAGAGAAATACGCAGTGACTTAAGCCGAATAAAGCACGATTTTGAAAATCAACTAAAACTAGAGCTAAAAAAGATAAAAATTTGCAAAAGCGCAAAAACCAGTAGAATAAAGTTTCATGTAATGTAATGTAATAATTACAAACGCAATAATGTATGTCGATAACTTCTTAATCTTTATGTAAAGAAAGAAAAGACCGAGCAGCTACAAAATGGCTTTTCTTTGGTATCCGTACAAGATAACAAAATTAAAGAACCATTAAATGCATTAAAACTTTAGCCGTTTCACTGAAACAAAGCTTAATCCATATTCTTAACAAGTTCCAAGAGACATTGAATGAAAAACGTGGGGCCAAGCGACCGTTAACTGCCGCGATCTATTATGTACAGATGCTTTTCTTAGCGCATGGCATTTTTTGTTTTTAAAGAAAAGCGTATATCATTAACAGAGACAATACAAGTACAAATAAATAATTCTGCATTCTTGAGGTGTTTTATAGTTTGATATGATGTTCTCGTAAGCACAAAACACTACTAAGACGTTCTTGTAATGTGTAGTGTTTAGAACTTATCTTTTATACTTTAAATAAACTAAATTTGAAACAATAATGAAAAAATACGTATATAGATAGGGATCACATCACATACATTGCATTGATACCAAAGTAAGAAGCTTAAGCACTTGTATTATAGAATCAGAAACAACGAAGGGTAACTTCCTTTGTTACCGCGAATCGAATTCGACCCCGGAATTGCCGACACCACGAAAATTGGCAAAGGTCGCGGGTTCGAATCCCGCCCGTGTCAGTAGAAATTTAAAAAAAACATTTTTTATCTTTAATTTAATAACAAAACGTTCAGCATAACTTATATACGTTAATGTACATTATTATTTCGGAAATACATTAGACATTAGAGAAATATACATTAATGTTTCGGAAACTCCAGGCATATTAAACAACCCCCGCATGAGGCCTTGTCGTGTCGGTGGTGTTTAGTAACCGTAACCCACGGTGAATCAAGAGGAACCTGCATGCCCGGCTTTGGGAGGAATTGCTAGCTCCAAATGGGCTTAGTGCGCCCGCTACGGATACTCGTTGGTGGGCTGTTGAGGGAGTGTCTATAGTTTCTTTCTTATAGGTTCTTTCCCGAGATGGAGTCGAGACGGAAGAGTTTGAGAGGGGTATTGCGGTTCGCCATGCTCCCTATCCTCCGCAACTGTGGCGGGGGTCGCACCGCTCATGTGGTGTCGGTATTGCGAGGCGACACTCTCCCTGCCCTCCGCGTACGAAGTGTGGTCGGCGACGGAGCCAAAATCCAGGCCGCGGAGTGATGGGTGAGCTGGTGCTTGGTCGTTTATAATTTCGTATATAAAAAAGCTAACAAAAAAATATATACTTTTTTTTTTGGTTTCTTAAATTAAAATGCTACCTACTCGTATTAACGCAAACCAAAGCTTTGGTCCCTTCATCGCACCTTTCATTAGAACCTATTTAGGATAATATTTCTCTTTCATTATTCCAATGAATTTATTCATTCTTATTATCTTTCATAAAGGAATTACTCTTCTAAAATTCCACGTAACAACTTTGTACTTCGTTTTCGACTTTATTAAATACATATAGATTTATTAATACGATAGGGACAACATCTAAAGGGACGGCTAAAGTACTTGTGCCAATTTATTAGAATAAAGGTTTAAGAATACTCAATTAAAAATTATCATAGTAGAAATTTTCCGTTTACCAACAGAAACTATTCCTTACATTTCCGCTGTCGAAATTTCTTGTTCAAACAGTTCATTTGTTCACGCAATTCAGAGGACAAGAGCCGAGACGTCAGCCAGAAGAGCTTTGTGCCTTGCATACAAATTTAACTGTTTTGTGTTTGGGAGCAAATCTAAATTTGTTTATTTACAAAGCGTATTTCAACAAATATTTATGGTAAAAAAAACTCCCGTTCTTACACTGGATAGAAGAAAAGGAAATTCAGTATGAGGTTGTTGTGCAGGGTTCTTTTATCTTCTCGCATATTCCCAATACGGGGTAGAACAAGTTCTAGACAAATAGGACTATTCGACCTACCTTTCACGGAAGCCTGTTAGACATCATCATTCCCGTCCTATCGTCATCGTCAACATCAAACCTTGTTACTGTATGTGAATTAAAATTGTACTATAATTGAAATATGTACAAATTGTAATATAAAGGTACCAGAATAAACTAATCACAATTTCATTGGAGGATTGAAAGAATAAATATTATATAAATAAATAAATAATTATATAAATAAATAAATGAATGAATAAATATCTTCCAGTAAAGTCCCAGACGGGGTAGCCACAGCCCTCTTAGATTTATCTGGTCACGCTGTCATCAAACGTTAGTCTCAGCCTATCTCTAAAAATATACCTAATAATATAATAGAAAGTAAAAAAAATAGGAAGTAATATTAAATATATATAAAATTACTATTTAATTTTTATATGAACAAATTTAACTAAAGCTCGCATGAATACTGCGGTACAAGCTTTTCTAACGTGCTGACGGGAGTAGGCCACTCGTGAAATAACAGCGCGCAAAATACCAGCATTGTTCGTACCTGCTATACGATGTCAACGATCAGTTATTACGGTAGTTTCAGTTCTAAGCAATACCGATTATGCTGTGTGTGAGAAAATTATATATAAAGCTTTATAACGCCATTATACTAGCTATGCAAGTAACATTACTAGTTTTCCAATTAACCGCTCTGACTAAGCTGTAATGCTTATGGTTTGGGATGGTATACCACAATAGTTAAGTGGTGGGCTCGAACCGGGGATATGTCTTGTAATCCCCAGCCTTAACAAATAGGCAATTTTTTTAGGATGAAGTTGACAAGCGAGGAAGTGGTACGCCCAATGGTAAGTTACCCCAAAACTTAGTTATACACTCGTAACACCAGAAGAAACCTGCAAAAAACCAGTAATTTTTTTGCAAGTTTACTTGGAAGGAGAGAAAGTTTATTGAGGACTTTCAGCTACCTTTCCTCCAAGTTGTTTCTTCATAACTAATATTTACATTATGACGATCTCCGTGGACGAGTGGCGGAAACACTCTCGAGGTTCGATTCCCGGACGGGTCAATGTAGAAAAAAATACTTTTTTTAACATTTTCTCGGTGATGGGTGTTTGTGGTGCCTTCGTTGTTTCCGATTCCCATATCTAAGTGCTTTAGCTTCTTACACTGAGATCGGAGCAATGTATATGATGTTTTCTTTATCTGTCTATATCTATCTGTATTATTGAACTTACTTAACTGTCTGTACAGTGCACTGCAGGATTTTGGAATCCTCTGGAAAGAGGATTCGCTATAAAGCCCCTAATTCGCTATTTACTGAAATCTTACAAAAGCCTATGTTTCTAAATCTATGTTCAGGATCTGTGACAAACTATATAATGAAATGACGAATCAATGTTGCATGTGCCTATTTTTTTTCTTTTTCTGGGTTTTCACTGTACTCCTAATACCACATTTACAAAAACGAAATGCTATACATTTAATAAAAACAGTTTGTTCTAGTTCGTGAACAGACAGCAGCTGAATGCACCAGTTGCTAAGTTTTAATATTAGCAAAGTTGGTAGCTGACAGAATGGGACTAAATGTCGTTTCGACTTTGAGCTTGGACTGTTAATATATTACAACATTAACAAAGTTTTCTTGTTCTGTATTATGCTAAGAGTACTGGCGTGGAGGAGAGGTACTTTGTGGTTCTGCATTTTGTTCGGTGAGTGGGGACACAGGAGGCCCATACTCGTACCTCTTTCTTTCCCTCATTTTTTTCCCCTTACCCAATTTAAATCTTAAATATTTACATATCGTACATCAAGTGTTTGTGATCACTTATTAATACGTAGTGTTGAACCGATTTCTCGTTTGCACCGCCTCCTTTAAAAATACTTGTGTAGAGAGAGAGAGAGAGAGAGAGAGAGAGAGAGGGGGAAGAGATAAATTATGACGGGCTCAATGTTACTGACCCTTCCGTAGGTGAAGGAAAACATGAGTAACTTGTAATAATTAGTTAATAAAACTAGGTATGTCGGTACTACGCGGTAAATAGGATTTTCGGTGCAGTTAGTGTGAAACTAAAATAATCCTATGTCGGTAGGATTGTCTCATACCTAAAAATACTGGGATTTTATTTCCTCATTAAATGATATATTTGTCGTGTGTTATTTGCATAAAAAGTGACTAAAGAAATACCGCTGATAATAGAAATTACTACCAACTGACAGAAGGTATATAGACAGTGATGGCATCTAAGGTACGAGGAGCAAAGCGAATATGGCAAACCTCACAGGCCTATGTCCAGCAGTAGACTTTTACAGTACCTTATGATGAAGATGATATAAAGATGAACGTAGTTACGTTATTTTTAAAGGAATAACTGAGCGTGTGTGCGTGTGTTTAATATATGTAATAATTCCTACAATCCAATATCCACGTTATAATTCCTAAAATACTATATCTTTAATAATACATATTAAAATATACTCAATTTTAATAACAACAAAGTGCAATATGTTCATTATAAATTCCTTTAAGCTCACGACGCCGTCCTGCACATATTTTCTTGGAATGCTCGTATATGTATTTAACAAAATACAATAGAGTTACTTGCTGCTTAAAATAAAATTTCAACATGGAAATTTTTTTTTAATGAAAAAATATATTTTATTTTTTAAATCTTCACGCAATTTCTCATACTTAAGTAAGCAAACAAGTCACGATAGCCGTGTGGTTGGGTGGTCGGAACTGGGGACCCGAGTTCGATTCCCAGGTGGCAGGCTCGTACCAATGGGTTTTTCAAAAACTTATGTACGAATTATATCGTTGGCTTGGACATACAGACGGGCTCACCATCTATCACGTTGTTCCGAAAATATCTTCGGTGGAAGGTGGGTCGAAGGGACTTAGTTGTCGAGACTCGACCTCTGTCTACCCTGTATTGGGAATTGCGTGATAATATTTATTTAATTAGGCAGAGGTCAAACAAGTCCTCTCGACCCATTTTTCACCGAAAGCTTGTTTGGGATAACTTGACTGATGGTAAGCCTGTCGCCGTCTTTATGTGCACGACAATGATATTAATCGTACTTAATTTTTTGAAAAAACCCATTGCTACGAGCCTGCCACCTCAAACAAACAGGGCTTAAACTCGGGTCTCTTGACTCCACTCCTTTAAAATTGATTTAAATTCGAAAAAAGACGTATTATGGTGCCATGCATCGCCATCAAGCGAAGCTTAGTGTCATTAAATGGCACATTGTTAATTCTTACGTAAACCTTGAAAACTAAAAAAATACGGATACATAATGTGTGTAAAGTCTACTATAATGTTAAAATCAATGCAAGAATCAATCAAAGTAGTCACGATGGCCGAGCAGTTGGGTGATAGGAATTCGAGTAAAGAGACCCGAGTTCAATCCTCAGGTAGCATGCTGGTACCAATGGCTTTTTCAAAAACATTACGATTTATGTCAATATCATGGGCATAAAGATTGAAATGGGCTCACCACCTGTCACGTTGTCCCAAAATATTTTTAATTCAGGACTCGCTGTAGCCCTATAGAATATAATTTTAAAGTTTTACTGTCTATGCTTGTTGTTTCACTGAAAGTTAGAGAAAGGACTACTGCTGAATCAAATTTTGTTGTTGGAAATTGGAAAAGTTTCGGCAATTCGCGAAATTGTTATGCCTAATGATCAAAATTATAAAAACATCATAAATTTTTAATCGTTACAAAAGATCTCGTTTTAACAACACAGGAAACGAATGAGTTATTTTTATGCTTGTAGTTAAATTTTTGTATACATATATATTACATATTGTTTATATATGTATTTTTATGCATGAAGAAAATTAGCCATGTTTGTGGTTGATTCATCGTTTAGTATACTATATAATTATGAGAATCATAACTGCATAGATTTATTATTATTATTATTATTAAATTTTATGTTTGACGACTTCTGTGGTCGAGTTGCGTACACACCGGTATTCAAGGTATTGCGAGGTCGGTGCTTGAATTCCCGACCAGAATAATATAGGATATCTTAGTTTTTTTCAGATTCCATAACGCAATTGTTTTAGTTCCTTTGGAATAAGAGCAATGTATGTGATATTGCCCATATTTGTGTATTTATTATTTATTTATAGAGTTAAAGCAAAGAAGTTAATTTTTTTCTAAAATTATCTTTAAACAAAACAATAAATGACCATAAAATTATTAAGAAAAAAATAAGAACTCTGTGATGGAAATCAAAAATGTCCAAGGAAGTCAAGCGTACAATTTAATTACGCTACATTTCGTATAAGTCTTGATGGCCGACAATTTTCCATTCGCCAACGGAGCTCGGCAGGCCGAGGCGCAGTCAGGGGAGCTTTGCACCTTGCATATAAATTGAACACGTAAATGAGATAACGACTTATACATGATTTCAGGCGCAAAAAGGTTCGTTTACATTGAAAAAAGGTAAATTCAATATTCATTATGAATCGTGTTGCGAATTTTTTTATTAATAATACTAATAGGATACACTAGCAGTGTGGTATCGGTGTAAGAGTATTGCCACCCTTTCTTGCCGTAGGTGTCTTTAGAGGCGACTAAGGGAAACAGCCTTGAACATCGTTATGGCGTCCGATAGATGACGAGATAACCGTTTCTAAAAATATCAAACCTAAGCAATCGGACCGAAGACGGGCAGCAGCGTCTAAGGTGCGAGGTATCTGATACTGCGATCGCCAATCCGCTTGCCAAGCGTGGCGATTAATGCATATCCTCCCTATGGGAAAGACCTATGTCCTGCAGTGGACTTTAATAGGCCATTATGTATGTTGTATGTACAAAGAGGACATATCCGAGTATATACATACAGAGCCGAATGGTGGGGTGATCAGAATTCAAATTATAAGACCCATATTCGATCCCCAGGAGAAAGGCGTACCAAAGATATTTTCAAAACTCATCACCTGTCCTCAAATAAGCCCCGGTGTCACGGAGGTAATGAATTGTCTGGACCTTACAATTTATTGGACCTTACAAGGGTTCTGGAAATGCGTGAAGACCTGTCTCAAATAACGTGTGCGCGAAACGACAAAGAAATCTCGGGTATCTTGCTTAATTTTTGACGACCTTCGTGGACGAGTGAGCGCGCCACCGGTTTTCATGATATCGCCAACTCTGAACTTCCGAGTTCGATTCCTGTATACGGATACATAATGTGTGTAAAGTCTACTATAATGTTAAAATCAATGCAAGAATCAATCAAAGTAGTCACGATGGCCGAGCGGTTGGGTGATAGGAATTCGAGTAAAGAGACCCGAGTTCAATCCTCAGGTAGCATGCTGGTACCAATGGCTTTTTCAAAAACATTACGATTTATGTCAATATCATGAGCATAAAGATTGAAATGGGCTCACCACCTGTCACGTTGTCCCAAAATATTTTTAATTCAGGACTCGCTGTAGCCCTATAGAATATAATTTTAAAGTTTTACTGTCTATGCTTGTTGTTTCACTGAAAGTTAGAGAAAGGACTACTGCTGAATCAAATTTTGTTGTTGGAAATTGGAAAAGTTTCGGCAATTCGCGAAATTGTTATGCCTAATGATCAAAATTATAAAAACATCATAAATTTTTAATCGTTACAAAAGATCTCGTTTTAACAACACAGGAAACGAATGAGTTATTTTTATGCTTGTAGTTAAATTTTTGTATACATATATATTACATATTGTTTATATATGTATTTTTATGCATGAAGAAAATTAGCCATGTTTGTGGTTGATTCATCGTTTAGTATACTACATAATTATTAGAATCATAACTGCATAGATTAATTATTATTATTATTATTAAATTTTATGTTTGACGACTTCTGTGGTCGAGTTGCGTACACACCGGTATTCAAGGTATTGCGAGGTCGGTGCTTGAATTCCCGACCAGAATAATATAGGATATCTTAGTTTTTTTCAGATTCCATAACGCAATTGTTTTAGTTCCTTTGGAATAAGAGCAATGTATGTGATATTGCCCATATTTGTGTATTTATTATTTATTTATAGAGTTAAAGCAAAGAAGTTAATTTTTTTCTAAAATTATCTTTAAACAAAACAATAAATGACCATAAAATTATTAAGAAAAAAATAAGAACTCTGTGATGGAAATCAAAAATGTCCAAGGAAGTCAAGCGTACAATTTAATTACGCTACATTTCGTATAAGTCTTGATGGCCGACAATTTTCCATTCGCCAACGGAGCTCGGCAGGCCGAGGCGCAGTCAGGGGAGCTTTGCACCTTGCATATAAATTGAACACGTAAATGAGATAACGACTTATACATGATTTCAGGCGCAAAAAGGTTCGTTTACATTGAAAAAAGGTAAATTCAATATTCATTATGAATCGTGTTGCGATTTTTTTTATTATTAATACTAATAGGATACACTAGCAGTGTGGTATCGGTGTAAGAGTATTGCCACTCCCTTTCTTGCCGTAGGTGTCTTTAGAGGCGACTAAGGGAAACAGCCTTGAACATCGTTATGGCGACCGATAGATGACGGGATAACCGTTTCTAAAAATATCAAACCTAAGCAATCGGACCGAAGACGGGCAGCAGCGTCTAAGGTGCGAGGTATCTGATACTGCGATCGCCAATCCGCTTGCCAAGCGTGGCGATTAATGCATATCCTCCCTATGGGAAAGACCTATGTCCTGCAGTGGACTTTAATAGGCCATTATGTATGTTGTATGTACAAAGAGGACATATCCGAGTATATACATACAGAGCCGAATGGTGGGGTGATCAGAATTCAAATTATAAGA
Source organism: Sericinus montela (assembly GCA_029286605.1). Classification (NCBI taxonomy): domain Eukaryota; kingdom Metazoa; phylum Arthropoda; class Insecta; order Lepidoptera; family Papilionidae; genus Sericinus; species Sericinus montela. Next base: position 1,377,537 of record JAGSMR010000011.1, read on the forward strand.
CCCATGTTGGATCCCCAGGAGAAAGGCGTACCAAAGATATTTTTCAAAACTCATCACCTGTCCTCAAATAAGCCCCGGTGTCTCGGAGGTAATGAATTGTCTGGACCTTACAATTTATTAGACCTTACAAGGGGTTCTGGAAATGCGTGAAGACCTGCTCAAATAACGTGTGCGCGAAACGACAAAGAAATCTCGGGTATCTTGCTTAATTTTTGACGACCTTCGTGGACGAGTGAGCGCACCACCGGTTTTCATGATATCGCCAACTCTGAACTTCCGAGTTCGATTCCTGATCTTTATAAGTCACTGATCTGCTGACTAAAATTGTCTGATATTTTTCGTAGAGGTTATCCCGAAATGAAGGATTATATTTTCAAGGTTTTTCCTCAATCACCTCTTTTGACACCCCGTGGACGAACGTACAAACCATTTACATGGCGTCGCCAGCTCTGAAGTTCTAGCTTCGATCCACGGCCGGATCTATTTTGAAAACCCTTTTTCTACAAGTTTTCGGGTCTTTCTGATTGCATAACACAAGTCCTTAAGTTCCTAACTATGGTTAATAAGAGTAATGTATGTGATGTTGACCCTAACTATTTATGTATATGTCTATGTATGAATTTAACATATCTATTTAACGTGTTTCAATAATCTAAGATAAACGTAGCTATTGTCTTTCATAACTTGAAACAATAGAACAACTTGGCACACAAGTGCCATCGAGGTACATCTTGTATCGCTTGACCTTCAGATAAAAGCTAACGCCAACTTTACATTATATCTAATGCCAAGAATGTATTCATGTTAATAGATGCACAATAAAAATTTTAGAGAAAATTTTAAATTTATCATGGATTTGTGTGATTGCGAAATCGTTTATATTATTTAAAAAGAATACTAGTAATCCCACGTGCATGTATGAAGAAGATAATGAATATGAAAAAAGCGAAAGAGGTATGTTAGAATCATGAAACTTGGCGATCTGTTCTCTCTGGCTCCTCCGTCAGGGATTGTGCGTGAAGATAAGAAAGAAAGAAATAGTAATTCCAAATTACATAATCAGTATGCCTGTTGTTAACCACTCCAACTAAGCTGCATTCTTGCTTCTGGAGCGGTTTAGATTAGTCGAATGGCGGGCTCTAACCTGCGACGTTTGCATAAGACTAACAAATTATATCGTAGGCTTGGATATTGAGCCGGCGACGGGCTCATCATCGTCACGTTGTCCCAAAAATCTTCGGTGGAAGGAGGGTCGACACTTCTTAATTGTCTAGATCTTTGTCTACCCCTGTAATGGGAATGGCGTAAAGATATTTTTTCTTTTTAAATTAAAATCGTATTACAGACATGAAGAATAACACAATGAACTTAACATCTCCTAAGTAATTTTTGTGGAAAATTTTTGTGTGATTAAATTTTGTACTCGAGTTAGGATGTTCATATACGTATGTGTGTTTATATACAGTGAATGGTGGGTCAAAAAAAAACTTGATTTTCTAGATATCTGTCTCCCCCAGTTCGGAAAAAATTTTATTATTTATAAAATATTTGTAACAATATATTAAAGATATATTGAGAAGGTCACGATAGACAGCCGAGTGGTTGTGTGGACGGAATTTTGAGTCATGAGACCCGAGTTCGATCTGAGTTTTTCAAAAACTTATGTACGAATTGTATGGTTGGCTTGGAAATTAAGACCGCGACGGGCTCACCACTTGTCACTTTGTCTCAAAAATATCTTCGGTGGAAGGTGGGACGAAGGGACTTAATTTTTTTTTATTTTATTTATATTCAGAAAAAAAAAACAAATTACAAATGAAAACAACAATACACTGTACTATAAAACCAAGTGGTTTTTTTTGTACAATGGAGTTCGTCCATACAGATAAAATTATTTAGCAGTTTACTTATTATACACCAGATAGTTTACATTAATAATTACGAACATGATATAGGAATTTTTAGTTAGGGTAGATTAGGTGCGAATGTTTTTGTCGTTATAACAATGACGAGCACATAAAAAAAGAAAAAGAAACAAATGCGTTCGAGTGTCCTACGGGTGTGTCAACATTATTATCAATTATTTCATATAATTATCATGTAGCAAAGCTAAGTAGTAGTTAGTTAATTTAGATTTGATGTTGTTTGGGTTTATTTCGTAATGGTAATTCGTTTATTAATTTTGGAATCATAAATTCGAGTGTGCGTTTTCCATAGTTATTCTTATTATACACAGGAACATATAATTTTTTATTAGAGATAGCGCGAGTACCTTTGCTATGAGATATTAGAGTTTGCAGGTCTTTGTTAAAAAACTGTTCTTTTAAGAGCACATATTTGATTTTGTCATGGATTGGGATTATTTTACAATACGCGAACAACATATGGTAGTTATTTTTATATTTACTTTTTAGTTTAGGAGGGACGATTATCTTTAGAAACCTTAATTGAAGTTGAAAAATTTTGTCTATGTATGTTTTGAATGTGAATCCATAGCTACTCAAACCGTACGAAGTTATTGATTCAACTAAAGCTTTATATAATAATAATTTAATTGGAAAGTCAATTTTGTTTTTAATTAGTACAAATTTTGTCAGAATTGATTTTAGCCGGTCACAGACGTTACTTATATGCTTTTTCCAATTTAGTCGGCTATCAATTATGAGACCTAGGTACATATGGTTGTCCGTATAAACTATTGACGGACAATAGCACATAGATTTTATTTGACATGAATGTAAGCATGAGTGTGAGTGTGCTATGAGATTAGGCACTGTTTTAGCACGGTTATGAGAAGAGCTGATATACATTATTTTAGTTTTTTTATCGTTTAAAACTAAACCAACATCGTGAGACCACTTAATAAGAGATGTAAAATCTTTTTGCAAACGTATAAATGCGACTCCAAGATCGGCATCAGCCGCTACTTGGCACGTGTCGTCAGCAAACTGATAAATTTCACAGCTGTCAATTAAATTTATTAAACTATTAACATATGTTAAGTAGTGTAAAGGTCCGAGTACTGATCCCTGTGCAGTTCCTTCAGTTACAGTCTTTTCATAACTCCAATTTTCAGCGATCTTAACTTTAAAACGTCTATTTTCCAGATAATTTTTACACCATTTCTGGACAGGTCTTCTAATTCCCGATTCGTCCAGTGATTCAATCAATGTCTCGTGTTGAAGTGTATCAAACGCTTTGCTAAAGTCAATAAAGACTACTAGGATGTGTTTTTTACTATGCAAATGTTTGTTCATCGAATTAGTGAAGTTGCTCAGAAGCTTAGTGGTGCTTTTGTGTGGTTGAAATCCGTATTGCTTATTTAGAATGTTATTAGAATCATAGAATTTTAGAAATTGATTTGACATTTTTCAATTATTTTGTCTAAGGTGGGTAATATGGTTATGGGACGATAATTTCCATACTCCTTAAGGTTTCCTTTTTTGAAAATTGGTCTTACTATTCCAGTTTTCAAATCATCAGGATATATTCCAGTTGTTATACTGGTATTTGTTAATTTGGCTATAGCTGGTGCAATTTTATGTCTAATGATTTTTAGGTCACGTGCACGAATATTATCTATTCCGGGAGACTTGTTGTCATCTAGTGATTTTATTATTTTATTTATTGTATCTGAGCTTACTTTCTGAAATCTAAATGTTAAATTTACCGGCCTACAGTATGAAAATTTTTGAAGTAACGGAGTTCTGCAGTTAGTCAATATATTATGAACACTGTTTTTAAATTCATCTGCAAAATTATTAGCTATCTGTACTAAGTTTGTTCTACTGTTCTCAAAGTTGTTCAGAATAATATCGTCAATTGATTTCTTAACCCTTCCTGTCATATTGTTTAAAATATTCCATAAGTTTTGAAGATTAGATTTATTTTTATTTATGTTGGTTATCAAGAACAAATTTTTTGATTTTTCTATTAGCTTATTAGCGTGATTCCTAGCTTTATTGTATTTTAATCGTTTTATTTTATTGTTGCTATCATTTTTCTAATCATTAAATAATTTATCTTTATAGAGGCAAGATTTTATAATTTTATTATTTATCCATTTATTTTTATCCCTATTTGGTACACTCTTAATTTTTATTTTTATTTGAGATTGGTTATAACAATTTTGTATGGCATTTTTAATAAATTCGTATATTTTAATAGGACAGTACAGATTTTTAATAGGCTGCCAGTCGATATTGTTCAACAATAATTGCAGTTTGTTATTTTCATATACAGTTTTAAATTGCAAATTATCATCCTGTATCTGTGTTGTTTGACTAACGCAAGCGAGTACCACCGCACGGTGATCAGCCAGTACAATACCTAAGGCCGCTGTAAACAGTTCTTGATTGCGGGATCGTATAAAAATATGATCGATACAAGACTTTGTTAATTTTAAAGCTTCAATTTCAATACGTGTAAAGTCCGAGATCCCACACTCAAGACCATAGCTTGACAGCATACTTGTATATTGATGTTTTACAGGATTATCTAATTTGGTGTCTATGTTAGTGTCTCCTACAATGAATATATCTGTGTCTTTATCAACTGTTTTGATGATACGTTTTAACTCTTTTACAAATAGATATCTAGGGCTATTAGGTGGACGATACACTGCACACAGTGTTGCACAATAACTGGATTGTGTTTTTATCGTAATCATTAGGCTTTCAAAATTAATCGTGTTGGTTTTAATTAATGTAGTTTTGTGTTTGTTGTGGACATACATAATAATACCTCCCCCTTTACGCGATTTGCGCAACTGTGTGTGCATTGTGTAGCCATTTATCATAAACATACTACATAATGTATCTGTTAGATTAGCTTCCGTCAAAATAATTACATCAATAATTTTTTTACAAGATAATATATAATGTTCTAGGGTAGAAAATATTTTAACGGTAGATCTTATGTTAATATGCATGCAAAGTAGATTGACCTTTTTTTGTGGTACATATTTTAAAAAACAGTTTATATCCTCGCAATTAAACAATTCGGTTATGGAGTCTGTATACAATGACATAATTATTAGAGAAAAGAAATAAAGTTTCAAAACTAAAAAAAGTAAATAAACGATTATAACCTTATCGTGCCAGTAGGTCTTTTATGCCTTCTATTGATCTAATTCTGATAACTTCTTTGTCTTTCTCCTCCTTTCGGGGCAACACTACACCTCTTTTACACCACACAAACTTAAACGTATTCTTAAGTTCATTTTTTGCATTCCAGAGAAGCATTTTGTTGTGAGACGTAAGTGCTTCCCGAATGAACACTGGTATGTCCTCAGATGTTCTTGAAACATTAGTAATTATGTCTTTCACCTTTAGCCTTTTATTTTTAGCTTCCGATATACACATATCCCTCATGTTTTCTTCTTTCATTTCGACAGTGATTGAACCGGGCCGGTCCTTTCTCCCCGTGTTTCGCTTTACGTTAAGAATGTCGCTGCTTAGCATCTTTAGTTTGCAAGCAATATTATTTGCAATATCTGTAACATTTTCATTGTCTACCTGAGGCACATTAACGACTTCAACGCAGGATGATAACCTTTTTTGATCTTGTTCATTTAATCTTTGTTCAAGTGCAGCAACTCTGGTTTCTAGATTTTTATTTTTATTATTAAGTTCGACATTCTTACGCTGTAGTTTTTTTACATCCACAGTTTCATCTACTTCCTCAAGCCTATCTGTATGATATTGAATAGAATCACAGATGTCTTTCATTTCTCTCTTCATTGCTGTCTCCACTTCCTTCGATATGGCCTTAGCCAGCTTTTTAACGTCAATCCGAGCAGAATCACTCATATCTTCTTCATCTTCATCACTCGGAATTATAAACGATGTGCGTCTGGGAGAAGATTTATTACACTCCAGACAGGTCCACTCAAGATTTTCCGTAGCCCGGAGAGCAGCCAATTGTTTATTCGTGAGTCCTGTACATTGAGTACTACAATGTACAACTTTTTCACATTTGCTGCACTCAATACCGGGGTATTTTTCGTAACATTTTTTGAACATCTTTCGCACTTGTTCATTTTGAGGGTATTTATTTAAAACTCTCGCGCACTAGACACGTGCGGCTTGTGTTCTCGCTGGTGACGAACGAACTGTTTGTCGAACGAACGAATTGTCTAGACTAGACCTCTGTCTACCTCTGTATTGGGAATTGCGTGAAGATATTTATCTTATTAAATTATAATACACTAAAGATCAATTTAATTAATAGTCCTACAGTAAAATGTAAGTGTATAAAGACAATGATGAATCTGATAGAAGCAAAAGAACTACGATTTAAGAATGATACTTGGTAACCTATTCTCTCTGGCTATGAAAGGAATAGGTATGCCGCGTGAAGATAAGAATCACTAATCAGAGGAAAAGTAGTGTAAGAGATTGATTTCCTAGAGTAGGTATTTATAATTTAGGATTAACAGACTATACAAATACAAGTAAATAAAAAAAAGCTGACGACCTCCGCGGACGAGTGGTGAAAACACCGGTTTTCAAGATGTCGCCATCTCAAGGTCTTGGATTCGATTCCCGGTCGGGTTAACGTAGAAAAACCACTTTTTCTAAATATTCTCGGGTCTGGGTGTTTGTGGTACCTTCGTTGTTTCCGATTCCCATACCACAACCGCTTTAGCATCTTACATTGGGATCGGAGCAATGTATGTGATGTTGTCCCCCTATCTATATATGTATTTATTTATTTATTAAAAAATACTTAATCTATTATTTTCTCTATTCACTCAGAAACAAATTTTTTCCAAATTTTTAACTTTCTTAACATTTCCGATGACTTTTTACAAAAAAAAAAAAAACATACGAATGAATTTGTTAATAGTTTGACAGGCTAAAGCCTGTCGGGTCACCTAGTTTTATCAATAAATAAATAAATAAATATAAATAAATATCTTCACGCAATTCCCAATACAGGGGTAGACAGAGGTCAAGTCTAGACAATTAAGTCCCTTTGACCCACCTTCCACCGAAGATATTTTCGGGACAACGTGACAGGTGGTGAGCCCGTCGCCGCCTTTATGTCCAAGCCAACGATGAAATTCGTACATAAGTTTTTGAAAAACTCATTGGTACTGCCACCTGGGGATCGAACTCGGGTCTCTCGACTCGAAACTCCGACCACCCAACAACTCGGCTATCGTGACTAAAGTTTTATCAATAAATATCAATTGCCGCCAGTATCCACCGGAAAATTCAAAAATCCGAATGATTTTCGAGGGATGTTGTAATCTCTCATAACTCCCTTGTTAAGGCATAAAAAATAAAAAAAATAAATTTACCAAACTATAGCCAACGAACTTTAAAGATTAATCACCCAGTCCGAACATTTAGTGTTAAGTAGAGTAGAGTAGAGTATCGGCTCGTCCCTTACAAACATCTTTACAGAAATTTTATGTCTTACCTATCTGTAACGCGTAAAAGGATACTTGTTTGGAAAGGATGAATATTTGGTTACTGACAAGCCAAGTTGTTTTTCTTTCTAAATATTATTACCCATAAGGATAAAGGAAATGTTTTCCAGAAGGCAAGGTACAATAAAGATAAAACTTTTTCATTAACCCATGTAGACATTTCGATTGCTATTGGTACAGAAAAGGGCTATCTTTGGTATTAATGGGCTAGAGTGCAATTATGTTGGCAGAATGACCCAAAGCGCGTGTTTATGTATGAAGCTAATATGTAATTTGTAATTTGCAGAATTTGTAACTTCATCACGATACATACTTCTTATTAGTTAATGTACTTTGAATCCTTAAAATTGGGACCCTCGTTGACCTCAAGGCTAATACTTAAAAATTTGGCCATTGCAGTGACCACCAATGACTTCACTAGATTGCACATATTTACACCCGACCTGGGTCGGGTTCGGACTGCGTTCTTTGTAAGTCGCAAAAAACAGACTACGTATTTGTAAGTCTCAGTCTGAATCTTAAATGACAGAAAATGAAGAATGCAAGAATTTATGATATGCACGCATCTTGCATCAAAAAAATCGCTTAATATACAGGGTGGGCCAAGAATTCGTTAACATTTAAATGTAACTTACCGCGCAAACTATTACCGGGCGCGGGCGGGGGCACTAACTCGCTTCTTGGAAATTTAGTCGCAATGGATCGCTTCACGGGGCCGCAATGCGCTTACGACTTTTCGCAAATTACTTTGAGATGCTTATTTCGCGTTGAATATGGTTTACACGACTTAAGTCAGTGTCCAAGTGCTCCTTTAATAAAGAAATGGGTGAAGAAGTTCGAAGAGACGGGTACTACACTAAATGTGTAACAAACCGGCGGCCCACGGACTTCTCGGAGCGAAGAGAACGTGCAGCTAGTTTCCGCTTCTGTTCGACGTGATCCAGATTTATCGACACGCAAACGTTCGGCTGAATTAGGATTATCCCGCACATCATTACGCCATATTTTAAAATTAAATTTGAAATTACATCCATATAAGATACAGCTAGTGCAAGAACTAAACCCTAATGATTTAAATTTGCGTAAGTCATATGCCGAATCAATGTTAACGTTTCAGTAATTTTCACAACATCTTATTTTCTGACGAAGCCCATTTCCACCTAAATGGACATGTAAACAAACAGAATTGCAGGTATTGGAGCAGCGAAACTCCTAAAACTACTTCCTAGAAGCACTTCACTCTCCTAAGGTAACTGTATAGTCTGCAATTTCAGCAAAAGGAATCATCGGACCTTACTTTTTTGAAGATTCTCGAGGCCGTTCAGTTACTGTTAATTCTGCCGAGTATGTGAAAATGTTACGGGAGTTCTTAGCACCGATGCTACTGGAATTTGCTGGCTGTAATCGTAACACATGGTTTCAACAAGATGGAGCCACGTGTCACACATCGCACGAGTCCTTGCCGGTGGTCAAAGACATGTTTCCGGAAAAGCTGATATCCAGACGGGATGACATCCCATGGCCACCCAGAAGTCCAGATCTATCCCCAGCAGACTTCTTTTTATGGGGTTATTTAAAGAGTCGTGTCTACATTGATAAACCGAATACACTGCGTCAACTTAAAGAAAAAATCATCGAAGAGATGTCGGCGATCTCGCGGTCTCTTTGCAGAAGAGTATTCGAAAACTTCAGGACTCGCTTAGATGAGTGCAAAAACCGAAACGGTGGTCATTTAGACGAAATAATTTTTAAAAAATAAATTACAAGTAATTAGCTTTCTCGTAAATAAACGATTTCTAAAATATGTTAAATGGTTTTTTTTATTCGATTTTTTCAAATGTTAACTAATTCATGGCCCACCCTGTACAAATAATTTTTGATTAGCCGTTCGTCGAGAATTATGCAAAATATATTTCCCTGACTGGTATTAATGCTTTAGCAATTAAAATTTCAAACGCAATCCCGCAGGCACATAAATCCGTTCACTGTGAAATTCCGATAGGATTAACAAAACAAAACATATGATTATAATGGAAATGGCGATAATTAATTAGATAATGTGTGATCCTCTTTTTGTTAAAATAATAAATATCCTGTTGTTGGGAAAGTAATTGTCGCAAACGTGACATGGGTCGATGGGATCATTGTAAAGAAATTTATAATAGAGCTCTTTCTTGCAACATTTAGCTTTCAATTGTTAACAAAGCAGAGTTATTGCATGCCAATATCATATTAGGTTATTTTGATGACTACTTTAAGAGCTATTTTTAAATAAAACGATTTTCTTATTATTTATTGGTGGATTGATTAGTCACTGAGGGACGGGAATTCCCTCGTGACCATGCTGTAAAGCATCCGAAACGTCGGGAAATAAAAATAGTTAGTAAAAACTAATTAAAAACTCTATAAAATTCGAAAATCGTTTTATTTAAAATGTGTAGTATTCGCGAAAATTTAAGAGCTATTTTCATTTACGGTGAAAATACATTTATAATAAGCATTGAATATAAAAAATATGTCTTCACGTCATTCCCATTACGGGGGTAAACAGAGGTTTACACAAATAAGTCCTCTTTAAATAGTACGTAAGTTTTTTTGAAGAAACGCATTGGGGATCGGACTCCGGTCACTTGCCTCGAATTCCGATGATCTAACCACTCGGTTATCGTGACTGTATGCATGCATCTGATATGCATTACATTAGATATTCGATAATATTATTCAAATATATCCATTAATGTTATAAAAATATATCTACTATATGCCTCCTCAACCCAAAACCCCCTTCTTTTACTCGAAATATTTAAAGGAATGCTTCCAGAGATATCGTGATGCAAACATGTGATATATAACAATGAGATCTAATTGATGATGACGTGAAATTGTGTGGTAATTATATTACGCGTGCCGCGGATTGGTACCAGCGTCAAAGATGTGAACTGCCTGGCATTGTAATCGCCAACGCAAATCAAATCCTTTCAAAAGATGGTGGGCTATTATCTGTGGTGTTAAGCAACTTAGTAAGTAATTGACATTTTAAGAAGGAGATGGTTAAACTTTATTTTTTGTAAAAAAATCTCAGAGATGAAACCTATCAATATATACTTCAGCAAAATCATACAGAGAGATGATTATGTTTCTACGTATTCATTATTCTCGTATATTATTTTAATCTATAAAAACTTCAAAGAGAAATACTGAAGGAAGTAGTAAATTAAAAGTTTGAAATAAATCGTCTTGAATTAATTATCTAAGTTCAAGCGGAGTAAGTCACGTTCAAAAATAAAATGAACAAGACTTAATGTCCGTGAAATAGCTACGGTGATCACACGGACGCCGTTTACGCGATATTTTCAGGTAAATACAAACACCGCTGTAAAAAGAGAATTTTAAAAAGGTGGAGCGTGACATTAGGGAGCGTTTTATTGCTTACATTATGAATAATTTATTCAACAGTATACGCTACTTAACTTCCTGGAAAAACAAGGTTTAAAGTCGTAGCCAAACCAATTTTATTCATAATAAATTTCAGCTTTTTCACTAGTTATTCTACTTTCAATTCTCATTATTTTAATATATAAATATCATCACGCAATTCCCAATACAGGGGTAGACAGAGGTCTAGTCTAGCCGAAGATATTTTCTGGACAACGTGACAGGTGGTGAGCCAGTCGCCGTCTTTATATCGAAGCCAACGATTTGAATCGTACATAGGTTTTGAAAAAACCCATTGTTACGAGCCTGCCATATTATTATTTATTATTAATACCTTCACGCAATTCCCAATACAGGGGTAGACAGAGTTCAAGACTATACAATTAAGTCCCTTTGACCCACCTTCCACCGAAGATATTTTCGGGACAACGTGGCAGGTGGTGAGCCCGTCATCGTCTTTATGTCCAAGCCAACGATGAAATTCGTACATAAGTTTTTGAAAAACTCATTGGTACTGCCACCTGGGGATCGAACTCGGTTCTCTCGACTCGAAATTCCGACCACCCAACAACTCGGCTATCGTGACTATACTATATCGTGGTATTATTAGATAATAATATATCAGGTATTATTAATACCTGATATATTGTTATCTAATAATACCAGAGTTGGCGGAACTTCGAGTCTAGAGACCCGAGTTCGATCCTCAGGTGGCAGGCTCGTACCAATGGGTTTTTCAATAACTTATTTACGACGTGTTTTTTTTAATTATCATTATTATTTTTCGCTTACTACTAAAACCTGAAGATTGTTGAACTTTGATGACAAATCGATTGCTTGCACTGAAGCTATTCTTACGAAGTAAAGCTTTCAATTCGATTAGGCAACAATCCACTAAAGTGATAGTTCTGTTTTCTATTAGCCACGAGAGCTACGTTATGCAAATGACAGGCTGAAAAACACGTACTATAACGGGCTTTAAGTCTTGCATACAAATCACATTTCTAAATAAAAAGACTAACAGGAATTATACAATAGAATATTTCAATAGAATCTTGGAAATAAGATTTTTTAAGATATATTTGGCGGCTCGATATTCTATTTAAACTGACTCGCCTTATGAGCTGGGCGTTGCAGTTATCGGGAATCCTGCTAAAGTGAGTGAATATTTGTATTTCAGTTTTTTACATTAGAATGGTGAAGAACGACGTAACTCTTCATTTCATAGAAAGTGAGTATTGCAGCCCATAACACTTGCTTCAAAAGAATATGGTTACAAATGCGTTGCCACACCCGAATTTAAATATGGAATGCCTCATCGCACGTAATTATACTATCTCTCTATAAGTCGGATCACAATATTTATCACACTGGCAACAGAAATACGTAAGAGTGCCTCATAGGTAAGAAAATGTATTAGAATGGCCATACAGAAATAAAGTATGTCCCCGTTGTTGTGAAGTTTTTATACTTATTCAATCAATAAGCATACTAACAATATAGCTTGACACTTAGATGGAATCTGTTTATAGTCAACTACGACACAATTCAATTTACATAACCATCACAACAACATTGTTACCAAGCATGTTTTAAATTGCATATGCGATAATAGGTTCCGGATTTCATTCCCGGTCGGGTCAATGTAAAAACTGTTATCTACATTTTCTCTGATCTGGGTGTTTGCGGTACCTTCGTTATTTCTAAATCCGTAACACAAGTTCTTAAGCAACTTACTTTGCTATTGACGTAATGTATGTAATGTTGTCACTATCCATGTACGTATTTATTTATTTATCATCATTTATGGTGTTCATTAGATATCTGCTCAACTAAATTAAACAGCGTCGCACAAAATTGATCGGTTGCTTCCGCCGGGAACACAGTTCTACGGCATTAATCAGTAACGTATGAATGCATTGACGGTCTCTGTTCACAGGTTTCAATACATTGTTAGATAGTAACCATGATGAATTGCTTAGTTGATATTGATTATCCATTTGCGTTTTGTATAAATATAATTTACCGTTTAAATAACCATGTGGTAAAGGTGTTAGAATATTGCTACTCCCTTTCTTCCCGTGGGTGTCGTAAGAGATTACGAAGGGAAACAGCCCAGAATATCGTTATGGCAACCGATAAATGGCGCGACAATCATCTCTAAAAATATCAGACCAAACTAATCAGACTGAAGATAGGCAGTCTGAAGATAGCGTCTGCGGTACGAGTGGTCTGCTACTGCGATCGCCAATCCGCTTGCCAAGCGTGGGGATTAAAGGCATAGGGAAGATTAGCCTTAATCGCCACGCTTGGCAAGCGGATTGGCGATTAAGGCAAATCTTCCCTATGGGAGAGACATATGCCCTGCAATGGACTTTTATAGGCCGTTATGTATGTATGTATGTATAAATATAATAATAGACCTAAAAAATTGAGTAGATAAAACAACCATAATTTTTTTTAAATTAAATATCTTCACGTAATTCCCATTACAGGGGTAGACCGAGGTCTAGTCTAGACAATTAAGTCCCTTTAAAACACCTTCCACCGAAGATATTTTCGGGACAACGTGACAGGTGGCGAGCCCGTCGCCGTCTTTATGTCCAACCCAACGATATAATTCGTACATACGTTTTTTTTAAATAAAACGAGCTTGCCACCTGGGGATTGAACTCGGGTCTCTTGACTCAAAATTGCGACCATCCAAATATTCGGCTATCGTTGCTTCATAAAATATATTGTACATAAATAGATGATGTTATTAAATGAAATTGGTAGTCATGGTGGTGTCTTAAGAATTTGCCATTCCCTTTCTTCTCGAGGGTGTCGTAAGAGAAAAACCATAGCAATATTAATATCACACAATCAGAATAAGTAGATCGGTGATAGGCAGCAGCGTCTAAGCTGCAAAATGCCTAGTACTGCGATCGCCAATACGCTTGTCGTGCGTGGCAAACCCTCTTACGGGAGAAGCCTGTCTACAGTAGTGGTCACAGGCCGTTATGTATGTATGTATCAAATAAAATTTACCCTTTTAACCTTAGTTACCATATCAAAATATCAAAGTTTCAAAAACTTATTTACCTTCCTTATGATTAAAGTAGAAATGTATTTGAAGTAGGCATATGAAAAGGGTCACAAGTTTAAACAAATATCAACACAATATTCAAGCTCGAAACTGGGTAGAGACAACAGTGTAAAACCTTCCGGGTCTTATCAGCCGAAACCGAAAAGGGGTCCGAAATTAAAGGAGGACATTTCGTGAACATTAGCCAAAACATAAGATTGTATAGCTCAGTTTTAGAGGTAGTTTCGCAGTTGTTTGTTCATTGTAAATTCAGTTCGACGTCGAGCAACAACATGACGCGCATGTCAACGTCAAAATGCGGACATGTGTTGCTAATGAATGACGTCATTTGTTGTAGGTTTCGTTTCCAACGTGACTGAAAAGCGACAGCTCCAATAATACCTAAGGGAATGTGAATACACAGAAAAAGGTAATTTTCACTCATAATTTGACAGAATACGTATTACCATGACAATCAATCCGGATTATCAAGAAGTAACGATAGCCGATTGGCGATCGGAATTAGACTCAAGAGACTCTAATTCGATTCTGTTTTTTTTTTCAAAAACTTACGAACGATTTATATTATTGTTTTGGACATAAAGACGGCGACGGGCTCACCACCTGTCGCGTTGTCCCAAAAATGTCTTCGGTGGAAGGTGGGTCGAAAGGACTTAATTGTCTAGACTTTTGTTTATCGCTTATAAAAAATGGCGTGAATATATTTATTTAATTTAACAATAACATTGGCGAAACCGGTAGATACTAAAGAAGTGAGAAATAAATTATTGTGGAATGATGAACCTGTACCTTATATTGTAGATATTAAGAGAGGTATATCATAAACCGGAACCGAATTTCTAACGCATTAACTCATTTAAAATGCCTTTAGCTTTAATAACTTAAAAGCATAATTTTCGCACGTTAAGTAAATACTACATACGAACAAAAACAAAATTTAATACACATATCCTTATAATTTTCACATCGTAAGTCAGAACACATGTTAACATTCCGATTTACAACGGTGTGTTTATAAATCAGTTCACATTTAATATTGCTATTAATTTATTAGTAAATAAAGACTTCATTCAAATACCTTTAACGCCGTTCTATATCGATCTTCGTTTCCCCCGGGAAATTCTCGTTGTTTACCTGTTACGGAATTGATCCTTACCTTTTCACAGATAAATAATGTTTACAACTTTGTGGATATCTTTTTGATAAATTGTTTTGCCGCTGGCATTTAAATTTAGGTCAAATATTTGAATATTCGAAACATTTAGCGGACTTGAAAACAAAAATAATTTATGTGAAAATATTTTAAAATGCCATCTATCAAATGACAAATATACAAAAAGAATTTCAGTCACCCAGGTGCTTTCTGGTAAACAATTCACAAGCTTGAATGCGTGTGTCTACTAAAATAATTAAATAAAATCAGTTAGCCTACCTGTACCACAAACAACAAGACATACATAAAACTTTTCTAGAAAATTATGTGAAAATCGTTATAACATAGCCCAAGTTAATGAATGTGAAATGATTACACACTTTCACTATGGTTGTCAATGACATTTTAACAATTTCATTTTCCACGATTATTCAATAACGCATAAGATATTACTATGATTTTCGGCACAACAGATACGTTTGAATATAATTTAGTTAACGGGATATTATTAAGCAACTGGACATGACTTCATTACAGCCAGTCTGATAAACAAGGGTTGTGCGGTGAGGGACGGGTAAGACTTTCAAACAACAGAGATAAAGTCAATTTAGATAAGGGTTATTCATCATGTTCCTGCGTATTTATACCAAATATATACAGAATAGATTTTTATATTTTTAATGTTGGTACGAGTTTTGCAATATTATTGGTGTAAACTTATTATATTGTATAACTTATTATTCATAGTCCCACTAAAATTCATCTAATGAAGGTATACAAATATTTATTTTATTAAAAATTATGACTATAAAAAGACTAAGCGAAAAAACGTATAACTCTGAGAAGAAGTTTATACCATTAATATTTATATAACAAAGAATAATTAGTAATGTAATGAAAGTGAGACGGCGGCAAGATCACCATCAATCACGTTGTTCCAAAAAAGCTTCGGTAGATGGTGGGTCGAAAAGACCCAAAGCAAATAAAGATAATTGTCTAAACCTCTGTCTACCCCAGTTCCGGCAAAATTAGAGAAGTCCAAAAAATATAATTAGAAACTACTAACTTATAATAACAAATTACAAAATATAAGCTATAACTGTGAAAGTTCACTATGCTCGGTGTTTCTCTGCACAAAAGAATAATGGATGTTTATATGTGTATATAAATATTTATTTATGTGAATATATAACTGTGTAAGTATATTGTGTTATTAGCTAGGACATTAAGACAGCGATAGGCACGACACCTGTCACGATGTTCAGAATAAGCTTCGGTGAAATGAAGGTCGAAAGGACTTAATTGTAAATATGTGTATCTATAATTAATATGTGCAACACACACGTATTAATTTTGACGTACACGTAGTAAAAGTGTGTGTTATTTGGGTATTGTTTATTATTATTGTGATATCATTGGAATTAGCCTATGAAGGCTTGCAACACCAGACGAGTAGCAGGTGTGTTGCCAGCCGTTTAGAAAGGAGCTAGAGATAAGGAAGACGTTGTGCGAAGAAGAGTCCCTCTTCTTCTATAAGCGGATACTGGTGAGGGTTTCCGGCTCATAGGACAAAACACAGAAGCACAAATAGGCCGTGAACATGTTATCATAGCCGTGGCCAAGCTCCGGTCGTGCCCGCCCATTCATAAAGCAGCAGAAGTGTCTCTTTCGATTTACTACCTAGGAAAAGCAGTTTGGTAACACTAGGCAAGGCTTTTTTGGTAAGGCTTCAGCAAACCCAGAACCTTTGGGAAAAATTATTTTCACAAGTTTCTAAATACTTTGTTAATGATTACATACTTATTAATAAATACCAATAATAATTATAACAACGACTATCAATGTATAACGAATAACAATGACTGCTGATTGAGTTTACTTTTAAATTATGTAGTGTGCATATCATTACATTTTACTTTAAGAAATACAAGTATTGCGAATAATGTTATTTTATTACCTTTTTGATGTTTTTTTAATAATTAACGAAACAATAAATATCTTCACGCATAATCCCTGTTGGGTTGTCAGAGAGAAAGATCAGAAAGCTAAGTGTCACGAATCTTACATATCTCTCGCTTCATAATATTTTTTTAAACACACACGTCTAGGTACCTACTCTTGATCCTTCGCTTTTACAGCATTTTGCTCACGTGGTCTTCGAAGGTTACCTCATACCTCGACCCCTATTTACGTTAATTTTCGCGCTACATATTTTCTTCACCATTCTGTCTTCACTCATTCACTCAAAGTGTCCAAACCATCGGAGCAAGCCCTTATCGATTTTAGTGAATAGAGCATCTTTCAAATCAGCCGTACTGCGAATCTCTTCGTTTTGGTTTCCGACAAGGTAACGCCGATGTTTTTAAGTAGGTTTAATTGTTTAAAATGTTTATTTCCTATGAAAACTATGGATTTAATGCAATTTTAGTTTGTGATTAAAGAAAACTTAGCAATGCGAGTTGCAACTATATCACGAAATTGAAATTGAATCACTGCAAGTGAAGTACGTCAAGCTCACGAAAATATATCCTATTCTGCGGCTTGCAATTGTAGCTTCGCTTTGTCGTATTTCTATTCAGTGGCTCAGTGTACACACCGGTAACGAATCTGGATACGAATATTCAATTGTTTGTCTAGTTAGAATCCAGACTGTTCAAGTGAAATGCTGAGAAAATAATATTGTATGGCCAATTTGCCCTAATAATTAGAAAATCGTAAAATACTATTTCCGAATATCTAAATATTATAAAATTTGACGGTTACATCACCTATCCATCTATTTTTGTCTTCTGTATGCAAAAAAATAATAATCAGTTTCAGAAAAGCTGAAAACCCCTTTACAAAAACACCGAAACACACAAAAAACCGAAATTTACAATTTGTAAGGAAATAAACGAATGTTAACCAATATGAATTATTCTAAGACGGATAAAACCGCAGGCCGCAGCTAGTTTTAAACAGATAAACAATAAAAAAAAAACGGAAAGTTTAGTGTACAAGTTATAGCGATGATTCATACAAATATTCACGAATTATTATAAATGTTTATGATTTAATAAAATAAGAATCGTTTATAGTATAAGTAGTAATGCATGAAATGTTTTAACCATTTGAAATTTATTAGTACATTTAAAAGTCACGATAGCCGAGTTGTTGGGTGCTCGGAATTTCGAGTCGAGAGACCCGAGTTCGATCCCCAGGTGGCAGTACCAATGAGTTTTTCAAAAAACTTATGTACGAATTTCATCGTTGGCTTGGTCATAAAGGCGGCGACGGGCTCACCACCTGTCACGTTGTCCCGAAAATATCTTCGGTGGAATGTGGGTCAAAGGGACTTAATTGTCTAGACTTGACCTCTGTCTACCCCTGTATTGGGAATTGCGTGAAGATATATATATATATATATATATATATATATATATATATATATATATATATATGTATATATATATATATATATATATATATATATATATATATATATATATATATATATATATATATATAAAAGAAAGTTTAAAAAGTTTTCTCATAACTTTATAGAAAAATCCCTAGTTCTAACATGATATTTTCCGCAACCGGTACCGTAAAATAAACAATAATAGTAGTTGTCGCTATAACATTTTGCAGGAAATAACTTCATAGTAAAGAATTTACGAGACTTACCCTCAGTGATAAATGGGTAGACATTGCGCAGTTCTGCCTCATACTCCTCTAGGGAGACGGCGGGAGTCGCCGGCGCGACGTAGTCCTCCTCCGGCGAACGCTCCGAACCGTAGCCCTGATCGAACTGGGAGTCTTGGAGCTTCCACACTGGTTCCGCTTCAGAACCTGTAGAAACAATTTTTTTTATTAATTATAAATATCTTCACGCTATTCCCAATACAGGGTTACACAGAGGTCCTTTCGACCCACCTTCCACTGAAGACATTTCTTGGGACAGCTTGACAGATGGTGAACCTATCGGCGTCTTATGTCTTAGACAAACATAAATAGTACATCAGTTTTGAAAAACCTTTTGGTACGAGCCTACCACCTGGGGATTGAACTCGGGTTTCTCACTCGAACTCCGATCACCTAACCACTCGGTTATCGTGACTATTCGTACCGTTCATTGAAATTAAGTATAAAATGAATTATCATTAACAACATTAACAATTAACTTTTTAAGATTAAATCGTCTTCTACGAAATCGTGTTAAGAGAAATCACAAATAAATTTAAATATTATAATACTTATTCATTTATATGGGCAATCTGTAAAAAAAGTTAATTAATTTCATACATTCGAAAATCACAATCACACTTATGTTGTAAATACGAAAGTTTGTTATTTTCACCGCTGTAGCTAAGTAACAGCTTCTAGGTGCATATAGTTAAATATAATGTATGATTTTGTTTATTAAATTATAGTACAAAGTAAAGTAGCAGAAACGAACTCTTCCCTGAAAGATATTAGAGCAATGTCTTTTCAATCCGTTATCCAAATCGTTACAGTCATACAAACCAATTGTTTTTTGTTTAATTGAAGGTTAATAAATGAGATACAGGTAAAGGATACATGTATGTATGAAAAATAAAGGAGGTATAAGTGAGCTGGGGGGTATTTTTTAATTAAAATCCCGAATAATATGAGATTTCTTTAATAATATAAGCTTGTCATTTTTCACATAAAAATCCTTGTTTATCCCCAGGTGAAGCAACTTTATTATGAATTAGTAACAAATTCAATTAAAAGTTTCGTACGTAATACAGAGGGTAGAGCTGCATCGTAGATTATAGCTGTCTAAAAAGTCTATGAAATATTCGTTTGTTATCGCAAAACTCCATCAACATTTTTGACGTTGTTATAAGTTATAACAACGATTCTTTATCTTCACCTTATCAAAACTTAAAATATATTCTATTCTTTTTAACAATAAATATTTATAATGACAGTAACGTAATTAATTTATTTGTTGAAGTATTTCGTATGAAGTTATTTCTTTTGAATTTTCTTAATTACGTCGAAATATAACGTTAGTTCACTTTCAATTCTTTTTATGAAAGTAACTGGACAAGACGAAGATATAGCTGTCGTTTTTTTAAAAAATAGAAAAATTATGAAAACAAATTAATAAAAAAGGAGCTGCTGTCCTACTCAATACATAAAATTGTTGTTAAATACACAAAATACATCAGTGAGCTTTATTAAATAGCCATCTGTGTTCATTATAAACTGTTGACAAGTGCCGCTAAGCAGCTTAAAGGGAGATGGCAGCTTCATTATTTCATTTATGAATATGTATTTATAATATTTTAATTATTTTAGTGAATTTGAAAAAATCAAAATTATAAAAGGCTATTAGTAACAGAGAGAAGGTAAAAAGACTTATTCCTTTTTTGTTAAATTAAATTTAGAACCCAAAAGAGCAGTACGCGTCAGTATTTGAAGAGTTCATTCAGTGAAAAAACTATATCAAACAAAAGGGCTTTGTAAATCAAAAGAAAATAAAATCTCATTATATACGCATCTCTTCTTTTCTGTATTATGGCTATTATTTTGACTTCACCCTTTATGTTAGCACGCTTTGCAAATGGAGCGAAAACGGATTCTTTATTTTACGTGCCGTGCGGCGGGTTTTTTTTTATTAATGAATTTATGGTTGGGATTTTTCAATGTAAGCTTTAAACAACAGCTGGTTGTAAAACGGTTTAAATTTAAAATTATAAAGAGACAATGACTCTGATCTTAAAAGTGAAACATAATATATAAAGCATAATATATATTAAAAGTCACGATAGCCGAGTGGTTGGGTGGTCGGAATTTCGAGTCAAAAGACCCGAGTTCGATCTCCAGATGGCAGGCTCGTACCAATGGGTTTATCTATAAACCTATGTACGAATTACATCGTTGGCTTGGACATAAAGACGGCGACGGGCTTACCACCTGTCACGTTGTCCCGAAAATATATTCGGTGGAAGGTGGGTCGAAGGGACTTTATTGTCTAGACTAGACCTCTGTCTACCCCTGTATTGGGAATTGCGTGAAAATATTTATTTATTTATTTTTATTATTTATAATATATTTTTTAAAATAAAACTATTATCAGATTTTATCGGTTTTTTTAAATAGTTTTTACAAACTATTTTATTTCCCGACGTTTCGGATGCTTTACAGCATCCGTGGTCACGGGGGGACCACGGATGCTGTAATATATATTATTATACATAATATATCTAATATGTATAATAATATAAGTCACGATAGCCGAGTGGTTGGGTGGTCGGAATTTCGAGTCAATAGACCCGAGTTCGATCCCCAGTTGGTAGGCTCGTACCAATGAGTTTTTCAAAAACTTATGTACGAATATCGTTGGCTTGGACATAAAGGCGGCGATGGGCTCACCACCTGTCACGTTGTCCCGAAAATATCTTCGGTGAAAGGTGGGTCGAAGGGACTTAATTGTCTAGACTCGACCTCTGTCTACCCCTGTATTGGGAATTGCGTGAAGATATTTTTATTATATTTTTTTATGTATAATAATATATCTTGAAGTCACGATAGCCTGATGTGGTTGGGTGATCGGAATTCGAGTCGAGAAACCCGAGCTCGATCCCCAGGTGGCAGGCTCGTACCAATGGAATGAAATGACGACCTCCGTGGACGAGTAGCGTATACACTGGTTTTCAAGGTGTCGCCATCTCGAAGTCCCGGTTTCGATTCTCGGTCGGGTTAATGTAGAAAAATCACTTTTTCTTCAGTTTCTCGGGTCTGAGTGTTTGTGGTGCCTTCGTTGTTTCCGATTCCCATACCTCAAGTGCTTTAGCATCTTACATTGGGATCAGAGCAATGTATGTGATGTTGTCCCAGTGTATATATGTATTTATTTATGGTTTTTTTTTTAAAACCTATGCACGATTCATATAGTTGGCTTGGACAAAACGGCGGTGACGGGATTACCACCTGTCACGTTGCCCCAAAATATCCTTCTCCAAGTAATAGTGTCCCAAAGTATCGATTCCCGGACGGGTCAATGTAGAAAAAGCACTTTTTCTACATCTTCTCGAGTCAGGGTGTTTGTGGTGCCATAGTTTTTTCGGATTCCATAAGTTAGTTGAAAGTTAAAAGACAGGGTAAAATGAAATGCCTTAGCAGCGAAATGAATAAGGGTGTGCTTCGTTGGTCGGGGCATATTGAACGAATGAGTGAAGAACGAATGGTGAATACAGCGCTAAAGTAAAGCGTAAAAAAGGTTCAAAGTAGGTCGAGACTAACTTTCGAAGACTGAGCAAATTGCTCGAAGAAGAATTTCTCTATAGTACTCGGATATCGAAATTGAAAAATATTATGAATTTGAAAGAAGCAAAAGAGGTATGCAATAATCGTAAAGCTTATTTTTCCTTGACTACTTCTTAGATGACCTGTGCATCTTCGTCAGCGTCACTTTGTCTGTACCATGTTCATTTTCAGACTATTTTATACTTATTGTAATATTACGGTCAAAATACACATAATCTTTAAAATTATAGATTACCTATTATCCCGATGTATAAGCTGTATTACTGTAAAGATTCATCAAAAGCCGTTCCGTAGTTTAAGCGTGAAAGAGTAACAAACATCCAGCCATCTTCACAAACTTTCGCATTTATAATATTAGAAGGATATTTTAAGTCACGATAGCGAGTGGTTGGGTGGTCGGAATTTCAAGTCGCGAGACCCAAGTTCGATCCCTAGGTGGCAAGCTCGTACCAAATGGTTTTTCAAAAACCTACATACGAATTATATCGTTGGCTTGGACATAAAGACGGCGACGGGCTCACCACCTGTCACGTTGTCCCGAAAATATCTTCGGTAGAAGGTGGGTCGAAGGGACTTAATTGTCTAGACTAGACCTCTGTTTACCCCTGTACTGGGAATCGCATGAAGATATTTATATTTTTTTATTAATATTTACCACAAAGTAGTTTAAGTCCTGCCATAACAAATTAATAAAAAGGTACGTTTACCCACATTACGCCGCATCGAACATTACAGATGTATTTTACAACGAATAGGTTCTTTTGGATTGCTATAGAAACAGCGATTAGGGAAAGGTTTGAAAAATATCAGTTGCGTGCTACGAACTAGTTAGGCGGTACGCTGGAATATGCCGTTGTAGCATTGATTTATGTGGCCCCGCCTTCGCCTTCGGTAGGTTGTAGTGTGCAAGACGGCTGAGGCGTGTCTGTTGAATTCTAACAACTCTACGATTTTTAGGGTAATTCCATCATCGATCTGCCTCAACAATAATGGGGCCGCATTATTCAGAAAAATGATATATGTAGCGAGTGCCGGAAAGCTTGTTACCGCATTGCTCCAGAAGGATGGTAATGGTTTTCGAGTACGTTTTGCGCTTCTTAGCACATTTCGCTTATTTAAATAGTATTATCTTGAATTATGTAAATATCGTTTTTTGATTTAAATATGACTTGCAATTGAGCTGAATAGCAATGGCTGGAAAACCTCTATGAAGAATGTTATCTATACATCAATAAGGTATTATGGTATATATATATATATATATATATATATATATATATATATATATATATATATATATATATATACACTACCTTTCATTTAAAATTTTAAGATCACAGTACAAAACATCCCTGAGTAATTAATAAAAGCGCTCAACTCCTATCGATTTATTTGCTGATATTGTATTGTTGCTTCCCGTTGATTAATACGGAATCGACGAACAAGGCTGGCGTCGGTTCATTAGATACGAAACGCTTCCATTATTCTCGCCCGTAATAACTCCACCAGGAGGTCCGGGGCGTAAATCTCGCAAAGGAAAAATAACTTATAAAAATCTTATAACAATGTAATCCATATACAGTTAGAAAGTATAGAAAGTATATCTCCATATAAGTAAACAAGCTTCATAAAGCTTACAATGGAATACTCGAGATCTTAGATACAGCTTTTTAGTCATATAGACCGAAGCCTGTATCATAGTAAGCTATATTTTATATGTGGATACTTTACTTATCGATTTCGATTATTAACAACGCAGTTGTTAAATGCGCAGGAAAATATATGCGGATGTATTGACGCAATTCTGTCACTAGTGAAAATTTAAAAATAGTACCTACAATTGATACAGTAGGGATTAAATTTGATTAATACCAAGTGACCATCGTTTTTAATATTTTTTCATCATCATAGCACTTATTTACTTATCTTTACGCGTAGTCCCTGACGAGGTAGCCAGAGAGAACAGATCACCAAGTGTCGCGATCCTAACATATCCTCTCTCGCTTCATTTCGTTTATACACAAGTCTAGGTATTCGAGTAATCTTACTCCAATCCCTTAAACCAATATGGTCATATGGTCTTCGAAAGTTCGTCTCGGCTTACCTCGACACCATAATGTTACCTTTCGCGCTATATTTTCTTCCCCAGTCGGTATTCACTCATTCGCTCTGCGTACCCAAACCATTAAAGCACGCCCTTATTAATTTTAGTGATGAGATTATCTTCAAACATCATAGGACTGAAATACCGAATTCGTATCGTTTTGATAACGACGTACTCCTATAAGCAATGTTTATTTTTCAACTTCAAATAACAACATCAACTAAAATAAATAAACTCGAGGATTCGAGAGTCATGACTACCCGGATTTTCAGAAGTAAGTGTATTAAGAAAATGGTTAATTTCGAAGAAGCAAAAGATAAGGATCGTAATGGTGACACTTGGTGATCTGGTCTCGCAGGCTTCCTCTACATTTTAAGTGTACTGATATTATTTAAAGTACATAAAATATTTTGAAGCATTCAATTATTAACATTAATATATTTATGAATTGACCCGAGTTCGATCCCCAGGTGGCAGGCACTGTACCTATGGGTTTTTCAAAAACATATGTACGAATTATGTCGTTGGCTAGGGCAAAATACGGCCACGGGCTTACCACCTGTCACGTTGTCGCTACAATATCTTCGGTGGGAGGTTGGTCGAAGGGACTTGATTTTCTAGACTAGACCTCTGTCTGCCCCTGTATTGGGAATTGCGTGAAGATATTTATTTATTTATTTTATTTCATGAATATACAACTGAGAAGCTGAGTACACTAACCATAAATATTAAAATTGGACAGATCGATGTCCATCAAATATGAAACAAATGAAAGTCGCTAAAACAAATCGTGCTAAACTTTTAGATCTAAAAAGATTTTATAATAAATAGATTGCTTCACAGATAAAGCTAACAAAGTCTAAGCAATAAATTACTTTCAGTACACATTTTCTTGAGTGTAAAATTTTATCGTTATCCGATACGGACGTACAAAGAATGAAATGCAAATCTGGATATATTTACAATTCTATCCTTTTATGTTTTGAGGCAATAATAAAACTTTATCATTGCCTCAAAACATAAAAAGATAGAAAATGTTTATGAGTTTTTGAAAACGCAAATAAAGATGCGATCATTATATTCAATATAGAAAAAATATTATATAACTCGAAATTTGGCGCGTGATAAGACTAATATTTACTTACCGACGCCTCAGTGTCCCGAAAACGAATACTGTTTGTACAATTATTTATAAAGTGTTGGCAATAAGTTTTATAGAATTTCCAAAAACAGCCACGACAGTAATAATATTAGAGGTTTATTCGAATTACAAAACTCTAATTAAATGTTCGTGTTGATGGCTCGTGGGAATTTGTTCTGTCAATGTATCACTTAATGAGAAATTTGAAAGTGGGATCTAGAACAGGAGAAAAGTCACGATAGCCGAGTTCTATCTCCATGTGGTAGGCTCGTACCAATGTGTTTTTGGTTTTTCAAAAACGTGTACTATTTATATCGTCGGCTTGGACATGAAGACGGCGGCAGGCACACCACCTGTCTAACGTGACAATGATGACAATCCTAGAAAATATCCTAGATGAAAGGTGGATTGTTAGGACTTTTGTCTACCCCTGTATTGGGAATGGCGAGACGATATTTTTAGATTAATCCCACTTTCACATTCGCAGACATTATTGTATCTTTTCTTCCCGTTTAAACACCAGAACCATTTTCTTTTTTGTATTCGAACGGAGACCTCTATTTTCTTATCAAAATATTTTTTAAAAAATAAGGTAAGACTTGTCGCCAAGTCATAAGACCTTTTCTAAGAAGAATCGGCAAGAAACTCTGAGGTTAGTACTTTTCTTTTTTTCACAAACTTCTCAATATTCTTTCGCATTTCAATGTATTGTCTATTTATCTTAATTTTTTTTATTATATATCCACCTTTTTACGAAATATGGCAACGATTCTATAAAATGTTAAGGGTCAGTAGCCTTATGGCTTATGGTGCAGCCTACGAAACATAAGTTCGCCGGTTTGAGTCCGCAACTGTCGGAAATCACTCCTCAAGCATTGAAGCTTAGTTGGAGTGGTTAACGGGAATATGAGTACTACTTTTTTTGTCTGCATATTTTAAAACGGAACACTAGTTGTTTCACTTTTATACTGAAATGTTATATTGAAATATTGTTGAATAACGGCGAAAAACGAATTAAAAACCACTAAGTTTAGAACTTGTAGCGAGCACAAACAAACGCAGAATGCGACTTTGTTCCATTCCAGTTAAAGATAATTTTGAAACAAAATTTTGATTATGAGATACTTCCCGCAGATTGCTCCCCAGCGGAATTATAATCATAGCATTCCTTGTTGCAAAAGTGTCCTTCATGGACCATTAACTTCTGAGATAGCATCTGGGATCTAAGCTGTGTCACAACGTTCGATGATGAATGTTTTAAGTTTAAAGAGTTTACTCAAATTATTTTGTCTCATAAATAATGACTTCAAAGGAGACCTGAATTAACTTTGGAGATTAGTTAAGTTGTCAGCTTACAACTCTAAGTTACCCAGTAAATATAAATTTATTGAGCTACTTGTCTGCGTGATTGATTTACAGACATCCAAACGTAAACATTCAAATATCTATATACAAAAATTTTAATTAGTAGAATAGTCCAACTAATAATAATGAGCTCAACTTAATTCATCAATACACGTTGGAAGTAGAATGCAATCCTTCATGATTAGTTCACTACTTTGCCGTCTGTGCCACAACTTTAGCCCAAGTTAATCATGTTAAGAGTATGCATATACATGAGCGGTACGGTATACTCGTATTTATCTATGTGGATAAGAATTTGGCGAATACACATCTAAATTATTATAAAATTATATGCGAACCATTTTTTATATTAAAGGTATCTTAGAAAACACGTGGTATAGTTTATCGGGATTATATGGGACTGAAACATCGATTTAAATTATCTGTCTGTTTGTTTGAAAATCACGTAAAATAAATTAACTGATTTTAATGTAGTTTTCGCTGTTCGATGCCTAATTATTCAATTTACTGAGCCGCAATAAACTTAAAAATTTAAAAGGGAGGAATTTTTTCTATGTGCAATTACGTATCAATTACTGAACAGATTTTGATGTGGTTTTCACTGAACTCGAGCATAAACTCCGACGTTCAGATCATGTATTACGAGTTTAAAATATTTCACTTGTGCACAATTTAAGTTTTTGTCAAGTTTCTGTGTATTTTTCCTATCAACAATGACCAAATTAATGTATAAGTAACCGAATTCGTCTATTTTTAACAAAATTTCGTATTTCTCTTTACCCTTGACCGAATGTAGTCATTATACGCGGTGTGGTGCCAACGCATATGTTCAGTTTGACCTCTCCAGTGATTTATAGCCTAATCCTCTATTTGTATGTTTTTTGTATTATTTATGATAGCCTTATATATAGTTTGCAAGTGAGATAAGAATAGTCATTTTTAGCTTATAATCTGAGACCTCGTGTATTGTATTATAGATGTTTGTATTAACCAAAGTTCTAAGTCGGCTGGAGTGATTCATTTCTCATCACCTGAAGCTGTTAAGACCTCCTGGTAGTTTTAGACGCTATATTTCTCCTTCTGAGATCTGAGCCCCGAAAAGGAACGGGTATATGTTAAAATATTCCTATCGCAAAAAAGATATTTTTCGTTTTGTAGCTGAACGTTCATCGTCGATCTACTTCTCACTGGTATTCTGTGAGGAGTAGTATTTATCTGAGCAAACTATTGCATTATTGCAGCAGTAAAAACCGCCGCTTTTTATCTCTACATATAAATATACTTCAACACAGGACATTCATATTAATACGATTAAACCGCGGGGCGCACTGCAAACTTATAATTCTATCTGAATCCCAGCAGATGGACTTTGATGCTACTTTTTTTTCTCTAAATTTTGTAATACTTTATTTACAGAAAAAATTATACAAAAATTTACAATACTTGTTAACTAAAAACTATTATAATCGTAGAGCCCTATTCATCGTGGCATGGAACCAAGAACACTGGCTGCATTTCCACGTTGAATGGCTAGACTTAACCGTTGAGCGAGAAAAGAACCAGCCCTCTTGTCACCAGCGGCAACGATTAGTCGCGGATACAATTCCTTTAGAAACTGCATCGCGCGGGGACCCCACGGACCGATTGTCTCTGCGGCAAATGGAATAAATATATAGTCTTCTTATTTTTATATCTATATTTTTATATTTATGCTATTTAAAAGGTACTATTGTATATTATTTGTAATATTTCTGCAAACTTAAACTGGCAACATCCTTCCACCATCCAGGTTCCACTCTCTTATGCATCGACATAGCAGTCCTGATAAAAACTGTACTTATCTTCACGCCATTTCCAATACAGGGGTTGACAGAGGACTAAGCAATTAAGTCGTTTCGACCCACCTTCCGCCGAAGATATTTTTGGGACAACGTGACAGGTGG
Source organism: Sericinus montela (assembly GCA_029286605.1). Taxonomy (NCBI): domain Eukaryota; kingdom Metazoa; phylum Arthropoda; class Insecta; order Lepidoptera; family Papilionidae; genus Sericinus; species Sericinus montela. The sequence goes on from JAGSMR010000011.1 coordinate 1,406,485, forward strand.
TAAGCCCGTCACCGTCTTAGTGTCCAAGCCAACGATATAATTCGTACATAAGTTTTGTTTTTTTGAAAAAACTCATTGCAACGAGCCTGCCACCTGGGGATAGAACTCTGGTCTCTTGACTCGAATTCCACCAAACACCCAAACACTCGGTTATCTTGATTGCACTGATAAAAACTGTACTTATATAAATAAATTAATTTTTAACATTCAAGTTTTCTTACCCTATTTCTTCCACAATGCAATACAACTACATCGACATATTCAACAATTAAATTTTAAGAGTGACATATTTGATTGATGTTTGTTAGGCACTAAATGCCTAATAAGTGCGTATGTATTCGTGTGCTGGCAACCGTGATTGGCATTCACACAATTAATTCAGAAATTTTGAACACATGATTACGTTGTAATGGATATAGGTCAAATAATAAATATAACTGAAACTATATATTATCTAAATAACATTAACTTTTATATATAAATATTTTTACCTTTATACGAATGTCGTTTTATTACCATTTTAGTTTGTCCTGTGATTTTTGAATTTCATATTTATTTTCCAATCCTGGATCAACAGAGAGCGGACAAAATGGCGATAATAGTCGTGTAAGCTTTGCGATCGACTTATGCAAATAAATAGAATAACGAGGAATTTTTGTAACTTAATATGCAGTGTAACAAAATATGCATTGTAACAAAATAGTGTTAGACAAGTAGACAAATTATAAAAGTTCTTCATCAGTATATATTGAAACGTTAATTGATGACGTAAGGAAGATTGTGATTATTGCTTACAACACATATTCAAAGACGAACGTAAATAGAAATCAAGTTGAGAATTATACTAAAACTAATCCTACTATCCTATGCTGTTCCAATACTACTATCCACTAGGGTCCATATGTCCAGACAATTCAGCATTTTCCACCAATGCCATTTTTTGGGACAATGTAACAGGTGGTGAGAGTGCCGACGTTTTTATGTCCTAGCAAAAGATATAAAACGTATATAAGTTTTGAAAAAATTATTGCTACGAGCCCGCCAACTAGGGATCGAACTCGGGTCTCTTGACGCGAAATTCCGACCACAACTCGGCTATCGCGACTTTTTTTTGAAAATATTTTGTATTATTGCTATCGTCAGAATTCATTTAGATTCGTTTTAAAATATTAATATTCATTGAAATAATATTCGCAGGAAAAACCGCGATTTTGTAGGTATGCCTTTAACAAAGATGTGTTTTTTTTTTACAAAATCAATGGTAAGTTATTTCAACCATAATATTCATAATTACAAACTAAATTGAGAAATATCGTAGATTGATATCAGTAAAAAAACTTACGTTTCACATATTAAAAATTACCTTCGAGGCAAGCCTTTTAAGTTATGTCGTTTGAAGAAAAAAACACAATTAGAACCTTATAGTACTTTTTATTGTTTTTCAAAGTATTCACCATGTAGCTTAATACACTTTTTCATTCGCTCAAACCAGTTATAATAACTAAAGTGGATGTGTTCAAAATGGCTGACTTGAAAGAGGCGACTTCATCGGACTGGAACCTTTGACCAAGAAGACTCTCCATAATTTTAGGAAATACGGAATAGGTCAGGACTGTATGGAGGATGGTCAAGATTTTCTACTTTTTTCTGCTTCTAATATTCAATCGACGAGCGCTATGTGAGGTTGGTTGCGCTGTCGTGGTGCAGGATGATGCGGTTTTTCAAAAACTTATGTACGAAGTTTATCGTTGGCTTGGACATAAAGACGGCGACGACCTCTCCACCTCTCACGTTGTCCCGAAAATATCTTCGGTGGAAGGTGGGTATAAGGGACTTAATTGTCCAGGCTAGACCTCTATAGACAGTGGGGTAGATCCCTGTATTGGGAATTGCGTGAAGATATTTATTTATTTATTATTATTTATTGATCATATTTTTTTTTATATATAACAATGGAAGCGCAAGTTTTCCAATTGACGTTTAGGGGGATTATTAACAAGAACATAACTGAAACTATATATTATCTATAAATGATTGCAATCTATAACAGATTTGACTTTTTATTAATATATATCATCACCACTTTTTACAATAAAAGTTTTAACCATGAATATTTAGGTAAAACTGTCAGAATACTTTAAAAGAATTAATTAAAATTAGTACTTAGATTTTCTCTTTCAGATTATCTCCGTGTTATAGAAAAACAATACTACTAAACCGATTCTCCGTGCAATTCTACTGAACCGATTTTGGTGTAGTTTGTTACGAAAGTAGTAAGTAGTGATGTTACGAACGGCATAAGCAAACTTGAATCATTGCTAATGTTATCGTGGGAAAACTGTCCATAATTTGAAAATTAGGCGCCGCCAGCGTCTTTTTTCGCATATCTCAAAATTCCCGGCTTTAATTTTTCAGATTTAAAATTTGTTTATTCTCATTTTGCCTCAAAAGAAACAAAATTGGTCAGATAAGCAAAATTGAGCCATCTTTTTTCGAGATGTAGCTATGCTTTTTTATCTAGTTCATAAACTAGGTTCACCATATTTCCGTTCAGACATTTTAATGTGGTAGAATGACAAACATCTAAACACCTAACAGGAACTTCCATATTTATTATGTTACTAGGTTATCATATACGTACTATGCGAAATATTCTGACATCGAATGATGTATCCGTTCCATGAGTCATTATCGCTGATAAATAACCCATACTTGATGTAAACTTTACAGATTTTAATAATCGACGAGAAGATGCAGCGTTGTTTCCCAAACTCTGCTCAGCTGAGTTCATCTCTGACAAATAGCCAACACTTGATGTAAACTTTACTCTAAAGATTTTAAGTATCGACGAGAAGATGCAGCGTTGTTTCCCAAACTCTGCTCGGCCAATTCCACGATCGGACTTACCTAGCCTCATATTTTGTCCCAGGTATATAAGTTTATTCATATTAAATTATTATATCATATTTTTGGAATTCAATCGCTAAAATTTAAAATTTATATGTATGGAAACACTGAAATGAAAAGGTAATCCGAATTCAAAGACATTATGATGATATAAACCATTCCTAATTTAGTCTGTCTGTCGCCATTTGTCTTGAAGTTATCAGGAAAAGAAAGGCGCCAACATTCGTCCATTATAGAACATTGTTAATCCTAATTTGCAATTCGTCCCTTTTCCGACGTTGATATATGGGCCGTTTAGCCAACAAATAGCCTTTAATTAGGGAGCAGAGGGTTCAGAATTTTGATCAAAAAGTTTTTTTTACTAAATGATAGCTTGGCCTGGACCACTTTATAAACTAATTATGTTTAAAAATGTTAAAGAAAAATGGACATGTTACTTACAAAGTAGAATTGTCTTTTTTTTGTTGATAAAAAGTAAAAAAGTAGGTTTTAAACTCTAGTTGATGCTTGAACTTTAGTGAAATAAATATAATCTTGATACACTGCACACGTTCTGAAAGTGTCTTGTCTGAAATAACAGGTTTAATACATTTTCCTCTGGGAACTGAAAATGAAGACAAATTGGTGCGTAGAGTCGACAATTTGATGAAAGCTCACCAAAAAGTTGGTCTACTCTAGCTCGTAACTAATAAGGAAAAAGTGTCTTGATTAAATGTATATTAGTAATAGAATACTATGCAATTTTTTTATTGATTTTAAAGCAAATAAGTTAAAGTTTAGAATTTTTTCTCTTTGATTGAATTGAAAAAATTTTTGTATTCGATTAACTTCGAATTGATCATAGTCATAAGGTAGCTAATATGCTAATTATTACTTCATTGATTAACAAACATCCAAATATACATTCATAATTTTAGTAATATTTGCAGCATTGAGAGACAATATAATAAAATAAACTATAATAAAATGAAATGTGATAGAATTTCTTTTAATAGGATTTACCTTTTTAAATTAAGTCCCTTACACCCACCTTCCACCGAAGATATTTTCGGGACAACGTGACAGGTGGTGAGCCCGTCGCCGTCTTTATGTCCAACCTAACGATATAATTCGTACATAAGTTTTTGAAAAACCCATTGGTCCGAGCCTGCCACCTGGGTCGAACTCGGGTCTCTCGACTCGAAATTCCGACCACCCAACCACTCGGCTATCGTTACTTCTTTGCTTACTTAAGTCCATTTAGCGTACGAATTACTTCGAATTAATCTGGTTTCAGATAACGAATTACTTCACATTTGTCAACTTTTAAAGAAATGTAAATTTTGTTTAATTCTATAACTATCCCATGAAATTGTAATCTAGTACTAAAAAGTACACATTTGTCTGTTTAAATATACTACATGCTATTTTTGTTCTAATTAAACAAATACATACATAATATATTAGCAATAAATAATAATAAATAATAAATACAGGGATCTACCCCACTGTCTACAGAGGTCTAGTCTAGACAATTAAGTCCCTTAGACCCACCTTCCACCGAAGATATTTTCGGGACAACGTGACAGGTGGTGAGCCCGTCGCCGTCTTTATGTCCGAGCCGTCGATATTATTCGTACATAAGTTTTTGAAAAACCCATTGGTACGAGTCTACCACCTGGGGATCGAACTCGGGTCTCTTGACTCGAAATTCCGACCACACAACCACTTGGCTGTCGTGACTTATTAAATTCCAAAACTATTGTTATGTAGAGCTCTACATAACAATAGTTTTGGAATTTCAGAGAATAAATAAATAAATTAAATATATTATTAAGTCATGTGTGAATTAAACTAGCCTACTTTGATAATTCGCTGCAAGAAAGGATTTTTTTCTGTAGAAATAAAGAAAGAAACAATGATTAGGTGTAAAAAAAAGTGCAAACGATTTTTCATCAAATTTAAAGTGCGTACGACACATATCACAATCTTTTTTGTCATTACCGACATACACCCTGAAAAGTTTTTTGGACAAATGATTCAATGTTTACATCCAATAATTATTAATAATTTTATATATTAGAATAGAAAAAATATAAGTCACGACAGCCAAGTGGTTGTGTGGACGGAATTTCGAGTCAAGAGACCCGAGTTCGACCCAGGTGGCAGGCTCGGACCAATGGGTTTTTCAAAAACTTATGTACGAATTATATCGTTAGGTTGGACATAAAGACGGCGACGGGCTCACCACCTGTCACGTTGTCCCGAAAATATCTTCGGTGGAAGGTGGGTCGAAGGGACTTAATTGTCTAGACTAGACCTCTGTAGACAGTAGGGTAGATCCCTGTATTTATTATTTATTATTTATTATTATTTATTGCTAATATATTATGTATGTATTTGTTTAATTAGAACAAAAATAGCATGTAGTATATTTAAACAGACAAATGTGTACTTTTTAGTACTAGATTACAATTTCATGGGATAGTTATAGAATTAAACAAAATTTACATTTCTTTACAGAAGCTGAAAGATAGCTGTTTGGGTGTGAAATTGGGTGACATAAAAGTAAATTGTCTGCTTTATGCTGATGATGCAGTGCTTATAGCACCATCAGAGGCAGAACTTCAGACATTAGTCACGTGTATGAAAGAAGAATGTGAAATTAATGGTCTCCGTTTGAATGCTAATAAAACTAAGGTTCTGGTATTTGAAAGGGACGAAGAAAGAACGAAGTGCGAAATTTGGGTAAATCAGGAATGTCTAGAACAGGTGAATGAAATTGTATACTTGGGGAGTGCGTTTAGCCGGGATGGAAGATGTGATTTAGATGTGGACAGGCGTGTCGCTGCCGGGAACAAAGTCAATGGTGCCCTGACTGCGTTAATCAAAAGCAAGGCGTTGTGAAAAGTGCACGCCTTGCAATACATAACGCAGTGTTGGTACCGACTTTGTTATATGGCAGCGAAACCTGGGTATGCCAGAAGAAGCATAAAAGCAGGTTGAATGCAGTGGAGATGCGATCTCTTCGTAAAATGTGCGGCCTTACCATGGCCGACCGAAAGCGAAACGAAGAGATTCGCAATATGGCAGGTTTGAAAGATGACCTTGTCTCAAAAATGGATAAGGGCGTGCTTCGATGGTTTGGGCACGTTGAGCGAATGAGTGAAGACCGAATGGTGAAGAAAATATATAGCGCGAAAGTTAATATTAAAAGGTGTCGAGGTAGACCGAGATTAACTTTCGAAGACCATGTGAGCAAATTGCTCGAAGAGAGGAGGGTCAAGAGTACTCGGATACCTAGACGTGCATGTATGAAGAAGATGATGAATCTGAAAGAAGCGAAAGAAGTATGTAGGGATCGTGACACTTGGCGATCTGTTCTCTCTGGCTACCCCGTCAGGGATTGTGCGTGAAGATAAATAAATAAATATATATTTAAAAGTTGACAAATGTGAAGTAATTCGTTATCTGAAACCAGATTAATTCGAAGTAATTCGTACGCTAAATGGACTTAAGTAAGCAAAGAAGTAACGATAGCCGAGTGGTTGGGTGGTCGGAATTTCAAGTCGAGAGACACGAGTTCGATCCCCAGGTGGCAGGCTCGGACCAATGGGTTTTTCAAAAACTTATGTATGAATTATATCGTTAGGTTGGACATAAAGACGGCGACGGGCTCACCACCTGTCACGTTGTCCCGAAAATATCTTCGGTGGAAGGTGGGTGTAAGGGACTTAATTGTCTAGACTAGACCTCTGTAGGCAGTGGGGTAGATCCCTGTATTTATTATTTATTGCTAATATATTATGTATGTATTTGTTTAATTAGAATAAACATAGCATGTAGTATATTTAAACAGACAAATGTGGACTTTTTAGTACTAGATTACAATTTCACGGGATAGTTATAGAATTCAACAAAATTTACATTTCTTTAAAAGTTGACAAATGTGAAGTAATTCGTTATCTGAAACCAGATTAATTCGAAGTAATTCGTACGCTAAATGGACCATACATCATGCCTGTGAGGGAGAGTTTAGTGATGCTTTAACACAGTTGAAACATTTTTGTATGTCATTCACTGATTAGTTGCGGAAAAACCGGTTTGTTTAATTTTAGCGTTTTCCGAGATTTTGTCCGCATACACTTAAAAAATTATTATGAAACTAACGTCAGTTCTACTTAATCTTAGTCAATCGTACTTAGAAACATTAGGGACATTAGCTTCCAGGATAAGCGCCTACATATAAACTTACGAAATTAAAAACTGTGCTACATTGTAATTGACTCTTTTAAGAGTCACGATAGCCGAGTGGTTGGGTGGTCGGAATTTCAAGTCGAGAGACACGAGTTCGATCCCCAGGTGGCAGGCTCGGACCAATGGGTTTTTCAAAAACTTATGTATGAATTATATCGTTAGGTTGGACATAAAGACGGCGACGGGCTCACCACCTGTCACGTTGTCCCGAAAATATCTTCGGTGGAAGGTGGGTGTAAGGGACTTAATTGTCTAGACTAGACCTCTGTAGGCAGTGGGGTAGATCCCTGTATTTATTATTTATTGCTAATATATTATGTATGTATTTGTTTAATTAGAATAAACATAGCATGTAGTATATTTAAACAGACAAATGTGGACTTTTTAGTACTAGATTACAATTTCACGGGATAGTTATAGAATTCAACAAAATTTACATTTCTTTAAAAGTTGACAAATGTGAAGTAATTCGTTATCTGAAACCAGATTAATTCGAAGTAATGGACCAATGTGTCGTGCGCTAAATGGACCATACATCATGCCTGTGAGGGAGAGTTTAGTGATGCTTTAACACAGTTGAAACATTTTTGTATGTCATTCACTGATTAGTTGCGGAAAAACCGGTTTGTTTAATTTTAGCGTTTTCCGAGATTTTGTCCGCATACACTTACAAAATTATTATGAAACAAACGTCAGTTCTACTTAATCTTAGTCAATCGTACTTAGAAACATTAGGGACATTAGCTTCCAGGATAAGCGCCTACATATAAACTTACGAAATTAAAAACTGTGCTACATTGTAATTGACTCTTTTAAGAGTCACGATAGCCGAGTGGTTGGGTGATCGGATTTTCGAGTCAGGAGACCCGAGTTCGATCCCCAGGTGGCAGGCTCGTACCAATGGGTTTTTTAAAAAACTTACATACGACAATATCGTTGGCTTGAACATAAAGACGGCGATGGGCTCACCACCTGTCACATTGTCCCGAAAAAAGTCTTCGGTAGAAGGTGGGTCGAAGGGTCTTAATTGGCTAGACTTGAACTCTGTCTACTCCTGTATTGGGTTTGGCGTGAAGATATTTTTTATACCACTTTGTATTAAGATGAAGATAGGACGGTGCAATAATAAATTACATAGTAATCATACAAATCCTTGATATATTTATATATAGTGCCTGTGTTTCGCAAGATACTCTCAAGATACTATAAGAATACTCAAGATACTATAAGAAGCACTCATGATAGATTGTAGAACTCTAGATGGTAAGTATGTGTATTTTAAATGTGTTTGCAAAAACAGTTGAAACTGTTGTAAATATATACCAGTAATCGAACTCCACTTCTCGATATGTATCTAAGAACTTCGAACGGGTGAGAACTTAAGAGCGAAGTTTAATTAGATTTTTAGTGATTTACAAAAAAAAAGTATCTTATATGGTAACCATTACTTCGTGTTCTAAATATCTGTCCGACGACTAAATAGATATTTTGATCGTACACTATTCAATGTATATGATGTTAACTAACTAATACCTACTTTAAAATTAACAGTTATTTACAAATGATTGGAACTTTTATGCGCGATAATGCGTTTAAGAAATGTGTTATTCTTCTATATATTTTCACGGAATTTCAACGAAATCGCGATCGCACATATTTGGCACCAATGCCTTGTTATTATTTATCATTTTCCCTGTAGTATCGGCGAATGAATTAACGTACCCTGTCTTGATATGTTCTAAGGAGCGTCTAAATAAATACCTTCCGTGAATAAATACCTTCTAAACGGAGAAGGTTACCTACATAAGGCGGGAGACCATCTCGAAAGGATAAAATTATGCAGGCATTCTTCTTTGAAGATGAAACATTCTTGCTTGAAGTGTGCTGCAAATATGTATGTAGAATATGTACCTATAATTTTACGTCGTTTATATTATATAAGTTTTTTTTAACCGCCTTAAGTTTTTTCTCCACTACCTTAAGATTGACTGGCAGAGAATGCTTTTATCATTATGTACGCCTTTGTTCCTTTACATTTTGTAAGGTGAAGTAAAGAATAAATAAATAAAGTAATATGAAAAAAGAGTTACCGTTTTCATACTGCTTTCATAAAAATTATATCATCTAATATTTATGGAAAACATCAACATAGGAAAGGGTTCTAATAGTTGTCATAATTTTTCCTCAAAGCAAATAATGTCTGTCCGAAACGCAAAGCGATGTAGTCTTTTCAAGTCACTCTGTGGACTATAATCTAGGCTTTTGTGCGTTTTCAGTGCTCGCAACTCTTTTAGTAGGAACATTTAAAATAAAGAAGGCTAAATTGAATGAATTCGAATTCACTTTGTACAGTTTAGATTCATGCATTCTGGGATTCTATGAAATAAATAAATATATTTTTTATTATTTTTACATTTTTGTAAATTTAGGGTAACGTTATTTTATGTTCTGTGTAAGTTCATTTTTTGCATTGTTTTGTATCTATTTGTGACTAGACCGTGAATAAATGTTTTTTCTTCTTCTTCTTTCTTCTTAAACAAATATCTTCACGCAATTTCCAATATAGGGGTAGACAGAGGTCTAGTCTAGACAATAAGGTCCCTTTGACTCACCGTCCACCGAAGATATTTTCGGGACAACGTGACAGGTGGTGAGCCCGTCGCCGTGTTTATGTCCAAGCCAACCGCACAGCCAAGTGTATATTCGTACATAAGTTGTTGAAAAATCCATTGGTACGAGCCTATCACCTGAGGATCGGTCTCTTGACTCAAAATTCCGACCACCCAATCACTCGGCTATCGTGACTATTGATATGTAAAAATATATTTTAAATAATCGAATAAAACCTTAAATATTATCATAAGTCATGATATAGTATCGTCATAACCGCATGTCAAAGTCCACTGCAGGACATCGACCTCTCCCATTAGAGGCTTTTTAGTTATCATCGTGTTTAACAATCGGTTTGGCGATCGCAGTACCCAGTACCACACACCTCGTTCGAAGACAATTCCCGTCATCAGTACTTTGAATTTCGGTTTTTCACCCTTCAAGATAGGTATCCCGTCATCTTTCGGTAAACATACCACTTTCAAGGCCTTTCCCTAAGTAACCCTTTTACGACACACAGGAAGAAAAGAGATGGAATGTTCTTAGGCCGATTCCACCATGTCCACGTGTACACGTATTAGAAGTGAAATATGTTTTGCGATCTAAACATATATTCTACACCAAAAAAATCTATTTTTAGCGTTTAAAAGATCAAATGTGAAATATATATACAAAAAATATATCAAAGCAGCTATAAATACTTATAGTATATTCTTTTTCTTTCTTTGGTCAAAATCTCTTTGAAAATTCGAGAAAAGTTCTTTATAACGTTTAACTGGAATTGTGACATTCTAAACGATTTGAATGGAGCAAAACTCATGGCGCCAAAGAATTTCTACTAAAAATATTTCAGCACTTGAAAATTTCAATTTTAATGAAAAGAATTTTAAACCGATTAAATTCTTACAAATGGAGCCACAAGCATTGAGCGATCAAAAGCATCAGAAAAGTCTTCCTGCCTCGCAGGCAAGCAAACTTCCGAAAACTCAGACAATTACTGTAAGCCTACCGTCCAAGTTAATGTTTAAATACAGCTTATTTATACTATATAAGAGAATTTAAAGCTTTGCTTGAAAGTAGGACTTTTAGCGTAGAATTTTGTTGGAGAATTAAGACTTTTTCTCATTTTCAACTGTTTATTTTTAAATTGGCGTACATTGTCATAATATGCTCAGTATATTTTAAAATCAATGTTTCTTTTTTATGAAATAAAAAAAACTCATTAATTTACTTGAAAATGTATACTATATGCTTTTCTAGCTTTAGAATGTTTAGGTAATGGTATAAATATACCTATAAATTAGCGACAATGACGTAATTTTAATTTGTTATAATATGCATTGTCGTGTGTTGTACGGTTTAAGAGTATTTATAAATGGTTCTTGAACTAAAATATGACGTTGACGACCTGAAAGTACATGTTTCTGTAGGAGTTGTAAAAAGGACTAAAGGTAAAGTACAGAGTTATGATACTATTCCCCTCAACCCTGAGTAATTATCTACTTAGCTGAATCTTTGAATTAACCATCACATAGCTACCAACGGTGAAACAAGAGGAACGAACAAAGCTATCCTTAACATTGAAGTCTGACTTGAGGTGGACGCTCCGATTAATCTGGTTACTTTTCAATGCAGACATATAAACATAGAGCAGGTATAAAAATGAGTGGACAATTTATAGCTAAGGAAAGTAGGACATCCCAGAAACGTCGCTAAAGGGTTAGGGTTATAAATCACTTAAAGGTCGAACGCGCCTTGTCCATTGAAGTCACTCACTGAGCCGTCAATAATTGCGGTCAAGGACGAGGCAACGGCAACAAACTATTATTTATCAGGAAAGAAAAATGTTAGGGATATTTTTAAAACACAATTTATTGTAAATAGGAAATAAAAATAGAAAAGAATAGGGTCAAGTGTACTTGGTGTGTGTGAATGAAAATTTTGAATTTGAAAGAAGCGAAAGAGGTATGCAAGGGTTGGGATATTTTGGCGATCTGTTCTGGCCATTCTTTCAGGAACTTTGCGTGAAGATAAAAAAGTAATAAAAAATATTATCAAAAACATTTTAAACACATATCCCAATTGATATTTGATAAAAAAAATAATAACAAAATCCATGTTTGCCAGTTCACATTTGAATATAAAGAGTCATAATAGCCGAGGGTGGTCGAAATTTCGAGTCAAGAGACCCGAGTTCGATCCCCAGGTGGCAGGCTCGTAGCAATGAGTTTTTCAAAAACTTATGTAATTATATCGTTGTTGTATGTACAATATATTTTTTTATTTTATGAAGCAACGATAGCCGAATGGTTGGATGGTCGCAATTTTGAGTCAAGAGACCCGAGTTCAATCCACAGGTGGCAGGCTCGTTTTATTTAAAAAAAAACTTATGTACGAATTATATCGTTGGCTTAGACATAAAAACGGCGACGGGCTTACCACCCTAAATTGTCTTCGGTGGAAGGTGGGTCGAAGGGACTTAATTTGTCTAGACTACACTTCTGTCTACCCCTGTATTGGAAATTGCGTGAAGATATTTTTTTTATTTACGGTTATTTTATAGTATCTCCGAGGACGATTGCTGTTTTCAAGGTGTAATCACCAATAGTCCACTGTGGGATCGGATCAATGTATGTGATGATGCCCCTATCCATATATGTATTTATTTATTTTAAATAACCGTAGTGTGCGGAAAAATGATATTAATTCTGTTATGTACAACGTCATTCTCTAAAATATTGCTAATTTTATGTATACACGTCAAAATACAAACTTAGATTTAAAATAGCGTATTCATTGTTGTGTTGCTTGTGTACCAAAGATTTCTATGATACACAAACACCACAATGACACACACGGAAATAAACTTTCCAAATTGTACAAAATTGTAAATATATTTATATCTTCATGCAAATTCCCATACTGGAGTAGAGGTCTAGACAATGTCCCTTCAACCCACTTTTCACCGAATCTTATCTGGGACTACATGACAGGTAGTGGGCCTATCGCCGGAGTCATTAAAAAGAGAAATAAACGCTGCTACTACTAATAATACTGCAATAACACATCATTTTATTTGAATAAGTAACTAATTCTATATGTGTTAAGAGAAAACAAAAGCATATTTTCCACATATCTATTATTTGCTTCATCAGATCCAGAGTATTTTTTACGACACGATCTGCGACCCCGAGCTAAGATTATCCTCACATGACTCGGATAAAAACGTACTAACGAAAAATACGACGTAGGATAGATAGGCTCGATGTAAGAAGAAATCCAAGGTGAAACAAGATGATCGATGCTTGTTCCAGCCCTCTTTAGTTCCATTAGGCATTTTATTATTACTTTATTCCATATAGACAGACTAAAATACGTCGGTAATAAAATAGGTATAGGTCTTTTGTTGTAAAAAAAATTATGAGAGAGAAAATCTTGACCCTTGATAGAGAAATAAGTAGCGCTAGCTTAACTATTTTCTATAATATTTATATAAAATATATATAATAGAAAATATTTTCACGCCATTTCCAATGCTGGGATAGAAGCTTGTGTTTTGTTCCTGATATAAAGATTGTGCATATCCTATTATATTAATTGGAATAATGAAAGTGGACGAAGCGAAACAAGTAAGTAGATCGTAGCAAGTGAAAACAAGTGGTATCTGCCTACCGCTACGGGAAAGAGGTCTGAATATTTGTATATGTATGTATGTATGTATGTATATACTCTTTTTTAAGTTGTTAATGTTTTTATTTACATACTCGTACAATATATTTTCCTCCATACTGCGAGGCCAATGTTAAAAAATTTATTTAAATAATAAAAACCTTAGTCAGAGTTCTAGACAATTAAGCTCTTTCGACCCACCTTCTACCGTACAAATTTTTTGGGACATCGTGGCAAGTGGTTCTCACCACTTCTAAAAAATGTCTTCTGTAAACATAACGGCCATATATATACGCTTTTACATGCCGTTATGTATATACACGAGGTCTTACATTGAATTAACATCCTTTACATAATGATTTCTTGTATTTACGCGAATACTATACTTTTGAAATAAAACGATTTTCGGATTTTATCGCGTTTTAATTAGTTTTTACAAACTGTTTTTATTTCCCGACGTTTCGGATGCTTTACAACATCCGGGTGGGACTGAGGTCTCCATTACGTCCTGTAGTAAGCCAAATCGACTCACCAACTTATAGATTGGCTCAACATGTAGCGAAAATACTGTTACCGCTCAGAGGACACACACAAAGGATTCCTACCATTTTGTTAGTGAGATAAAAGATTTATGTCTTGCTGACAATGAAACCATGGTCAGTTTTGATGTACAGTCACTATTTACATGTCTACCAGTTGACGAATGCATCTCAATAGTTTCTAGGAAACTAACAGTGAACAACATGCCACCTGAATATGCAGACTTACTAAAGCATTGCTTGACATCTGGTTATCTGTTGTGGAAGGAAGAGTTCTATATGCAAGTAGACGGAGTAGCGATGGGCTCTCCTGTATCTCCCATTGTCGCTGATATATTCATGGAGGACTTTGAGGAGAAAGCCCTTCTTATTGCTCCTGTACAGCCACGGTTCTACAAGCGGTACGTAGATGACATCTTCACAATCTAACCTACAGATAAACTTACTGCATTTTTGAATCATATTAAATCCATCCACACCAGAATTCAATTCACGATGGAGTCAGAGGCAAACGATTCTTTAGCTTTCCTAGATGTTCTAGTAATTCGGAATCCTTATAACACCTTAAGCCACACTGTATATAGGAAAAAGACCCATACCGATCGTTACTTAAACGGTTAATCTCACCATCATCCATCTCAGCTATCTACCGTGGGTAAACCTTTGTTTCAGAGAGCACGAGGGATCTGTGACAGTAAACACTTGGCCGCCGAGCTTCAGCACGTCAAGCAAGTTCTGCACGACAACAAGCTTCAGGTTCCGCGCCTACGTCACAGTGACCGAGTGTAGCCGGCCACGGTCGAACGAGTGCCTGCTGTGTTATCATACATCAGAGGAGTCACTGACAAGATTGTCTGTATCTTAAAAAGAGCTTCCATTAAGACATTTTACAAGCCTCCGAAAAAGATTAGTCAGTTCTTACCATCTGTTAAGTGTAATATCCCTCTGGAAGATGCAGGAGTGTACAAGCTTGACTGTGAATGTGGTCTCTCTATAAAAACTGGCGTTAAAGAACTCATAGCTGATGTTAAACATAGAAGCTCTAGGAAGTCTGCAGTCTGTGATCATATTCTAGATGGGCCAACCATTATATCAGATTTGACAAGCCACATATCCTTGCGAAAGAACACCAATTCCTACCCAGAATGATCCGTGACGCTATTGAAATTAAAAAACATCCTAATTTCAATAGAGAAGATCGTTGGGTACTACCACCTGCTTGGGATCCAGTCATAAACAACATTAAATCCAAGACCAAGCATACCACTGCAAGACATCAAGATACAGTGAGCACATACTGCGTAAATCGGATCTAAAATCAATAAATAAAGTTGACGGTAGCCGAAGGTAGCTGTGACAGCGGGATGTTCAAAACCTCAGTCCCCCCGTTACCACGGATGCTGTAAAGCATCCGAAACGTCGGGAAATAAAAATAGTTTGTAAAAACTAATTAAAACGCGATAAAATCCGAAAAAAGTTTTATCTTAAATCCTTTACATAATCTATAATTAAGGCATCGCGGACTATTTTATTACAATATTTCGTATTATTCTCCATGTTTTAAAATTTTTATACGACATGTAAAAATGTAATTACCGTCATCGAGAATTTGCAAGAATCTATGTATCAAATTACCGATAAACCCGAGTCCGATTCCCAGGTGGTGGGCTCGTACCAATGGTTTTCCAAAATGTATGTACGATTCAAATCGTTGGCTTCGACATAAAGACGGCGACGGGCTCACCACCTGTCACGTTGTCTCAAAAATATCTTCGGCGGAACCCCTGTATTGGGAATAGCTTGAAGATATTTATTTTATATGAATTACGCAAAAGGAAAATTTATACGAAATTAGGACGCTATTAAGACCGTCTTATGAAATAAAATTTCATTACGTCGTCAGATTAATCCGAAGGCGCAGCTTCTAAGTGGTAAAGAGGTTTCAATTAAGAGCTCGGCAAGCCATTAATTTTTCATGTCGTTTCAGGTTTCTCTATTTTCTTCTACACTTAGGAACTAACCAAATACGGTTGCCAGATGTCAAGATCTCGTGGGGTTGATACCCTAGATCTAATGTCGAAGGTTGCTGTGATTAATGTTATATTTTCAGTATACCTAGGTTTTTTCTGCAACTGAGTCCCCATGATTTATACTAAAATCCCAGGTGAATAATGTAGCTAATTTGTAAAAGTATCGAACTGTTACAAAATTGGGATAATAACAATTCTGGGTATATTATAAATAAATTATTATTATTATTATTATTAGAAAGAAAGAAAGAAAGGTTTATTCTCCAAAGTGACGCCATCAGAGAAAACATAAAAAAAAACACATAATTTACAAATAACACTTGGATTTACAATACAAATTACAACATACTACATATTACAAACTAAACAATACCTATACTCGTATGTGTCAAGGCGAAATCTGGGAACTGGAGCACACTCAGCATAATGCCATGAAATTTTTTTTTCCATGGCGCTGATTTTCAGTGTGTCCAACTAGTGACTCGCCGAAATCAGTGCTATATGTATACTCATAATCTTTTAAACACAAAATTATGCTGACAAAATTATGCATTCAAATGCTCTTAGAAGGGCAATACGAACACTACAAAAGGGAAATTATTAAAATACTATAAAGGACTATATACTACAAAAGGGAAATTGTTAAAATACAATATAGTGCTATATAACAAAGTGACCAGATAATTTGTAAAAAAAAATATATGTAATTATTGAAGAATATAAAGAATATAACAAGACAAAACAAAAGCCGCATTCAAGAGGACGATTTTAATGCTGCGTTGTTAAAAATCTATGACGATGAGGTACGCAATTGTGCAAAGCTTTATGAACTTTGATCAAAGTTAATCTGACTTTGCAGTAATTGTGTTCTGTATTTATTTTTAAATGTACGTATTGCTTGTATTATTAACATAGGGACACAGACTTTACTCTGACTCCAAAGTAAGTAATTTTTTCACGTAATTTCGCATACTGGGTTAGACAGAAGTCTAGAGAATGAAGTCCTTTCGATCTACTTTCCATTGAAGCTTACATGGGACATCGTGACAGGTGGTAAGCCTGTCGCCGTCTTAATGTAATTAAATTGACCTGAAAATAACAACTGACAGGATAAACATAGAAAAATAGCAAGACCAATACTAAGCAAAGCCAGGTGGTAGACTTGTTGGTACTACAACTCGACCCACTTCAGCCGATAAATGGCAGTAAAGTGCTATATTCCGGTTTGAAAAGTATAGACAACTATCGTTATTACGGCCAGTGAGGTATTCCATCGTAGTATTGTGACCATCAATTCATATTCCAAGAGTGGCGGACATAGAAAATCCACCTTAAGGGAAAGTCATTCTTCAGCAATGGAACTTTTACTAACTGAAAATAAAACAAAAAAATCAACAAGATAACACTGTGTTTTAAACTTGACCCCGAAACTCTGATTACGTTGCTGTATCCGGAGTTAGTATTTTAACATTTCACACAAACACATAGACACAAGACGACAAAGTTGTTAACTTAGCTTTCTCAGCTAAGTCAATATCTACGCAATAATAAAGGCGAAGGTAAAAAATTGAAAAAAGAAAGCAGAATTGTAGGATCTGTTCACGGTCCATTCGTCCGCTCTAGTCTATATCTCTGTCTGTCTGTCAAGCCCCTTTGAGTCTTAAAACTTAACAAACAATAAACTCTTACAGCACATAATATTACAGTATGAAATAAAAATTGTGCCTGCTTACA
Source organism: Sericinus montela (assembly GCA_029286605.1). Classification (NCBI taxonomy): domain Eukaryota; kingdom Metazoa; phylum Arthropoda; class Insecta; order Lepidoptera; family Papilionidae; genus Sericinus; species Sericinus montela. The sequence continues at coordinate 1,424,210 of JAGSMR010000011.1, forward strand.
AGTACTTTTTATTTTATACTGTAAGGTCTTGCAACTTGTACTTAATTTTCTGGTGTATTGAAAAAGATGAGCAAAAAGTTTTCTGTGAAAGTTTTCGAATTGGTCAGTAGAGGACATCAAAGAAAATAAAAAAATCTGTTCGAGAATCGGGATATTGCGTCTACTTGCTACTTCAGAGTTCTAATTTAGAAGCTCTCTACAATGTTTTTACTTATTTTAAAATAAAACAAAAATATCAACAAGATAACACTGTGTTTTAAACTTGACCCCGAAACTCTGATTACGTTGCTGTATCCGGAGTTAGTATTTTAACATTTCACACAAACACATAGACACAAGACGACAAAGTTGTTAACTTAGCTTTCTCAGCTAAGTCAATATCTACGCAATAATAAAGGCGAAGGTAAAAAATTGAAAAAAGAAAGCAGAATTGTAGGATCTGTTCACGGTCCATTCGTCCGCTCTAGTCTATATCTCTGTCTGTCTGTCAAGCCCCTTTGAGTCTTAAAACTTAACAAACAATAAACTCTTACAGCACATAATATTACAGTATGAAATAAAAATTGTGCCTGCTTACAAGTACTTTTTATTTTATACTGTAAGGTCTTGCAACTTGTACTTAATTTTCTGGTGTATTGAAAAAGATGAGCAAAAAGTTTTCTGTGAAAGTTTTCGAATTGGTCAGTAGAGGACATCAAAGAAAATAAAAAAATCTGTTCGAGAATCGGGATATTGCGTCTACTTGCTACTTCAGAGTTCTAATTTAGAAGCTCTCTACAATGTTTTTTACTTATTTTAAAATAAACAAATACATAAATAGGGACAGTATTAAATGCATTGCTCTGATCCCAAAGTAAATAGCTAACTGGTTGGTTTGTTCCTAAACCGAACAACCAAGGTACCACAAACACTCAAACCCGAGACAATGTAGAAAAAGTGGTATTCAACATTGACCCGCTAGAGAATCAATCCCGGGACCTCACAGCTGGCGACCTTAACATCGGTTATTACGCAAGTCATTCACGGAAGTGGTCAATGCATTCTGATTATTGTGTTAAGTATACCCTTGCATTAAATTTTTTTACTTTATTAAAATAATGATCATTAAGTAATTTAATAAAATAAAAAACAAGGCAAATTAAATAATAAAAATAATTATTTAAGATACGTCTTCAAAATTTTTGGCGCGTTCAATAGTCACGGAAGTGCGACACGATATTGATACTGATATTGATGAGGTATTTGACTGCTATAATATATACTTCTTATTTTTGTCATTGACACTTAAAAATTGTATGTCGTGACAGTTTAGTGACACACGGGCATGTATTACTATTTTGTAACGTCAATAAAGTATAACGTATACATACTCATATATATGATTGAGTACAAGGACGAACGATTGACGTAATAGAGAACATAAAACAGGGACACTATGACTTGGCACGGGGTGACTCGACGGAAAAACCATAACCCCCTGATGAGACATTAATTTTTGTAATGAAAATTTACAGCAAAACATAATTATTATATATTTAACAAACACAATAAGTCACGAGAGCCGAGTGTTTGGGTGGTCGGAATTTCGAGCCGAGAGTCCCGAGTTCGATCCCCAGGTGGCAGGCTCGTACTAATGGGTTTTTCAAAAAACTTATGTACGAATTACATCGTTGGCTTGGACATAAAGGCGGCGAGGGGCTCACCACCTGTCACGTTGTCCCGAAAATATCTTCGGTGGAAGGTGGGTCGAAGGGACTTAATTGTCTAGACTAGACCTCTGTCTACCCCAGTATTGGGAATTGCGTGAAGATATTTTATATTTTATTTTATTTTTTTACAATTAGGAGAAAATAGCACTAAGTACTACATATCAAAACGAGAACGATGAACAAGAATTTACAGTTAGAAATTAAACAAGATTTAAACGTACATAGCGTTTCGGTCTGTTTGTAAACTATTATTCAATTTGTTCAGCATTTACTGCCTGAATGCGGCAAATGGAAACAGGCCAAAATCTAGCACTCTGCAATGTTTCTGCGTAATAATCTGGGCAGTATTATTTAATTTGATCTCTTATTTAGATAAACAAATCCATTATTATATTCATTGTTATTTAATTAAACTTTAAGCTAAATGCTTTTATATTTAAATGTGACTTTTAAGCATTAAAGGCGTTATATACCCTGATAGATAAATTAAAACGAGGAGTTATAAAAATTAACTGACAAGGTCGGGATTCGAATCTGAGACCGAACGATGATGATGTTCTTATTACTACGTTTCCTTGTCACTCTATCGCATCAGTTAAAATTTTTAATTTCTTGCGTTGGCGATATCTGTCGGGTCTAAAACAAATATTCAATATTAATTAAAAAAAACTATAATAATTTGCTCCTTTTCTTTTTATTTAGCTTGCGACCTCGTTCTTAATACTGTTAACTTGATGAGTCGTGAACGCTAGTCTTGTATGATGTCCAAGTATACGATGCAAATCTAGCAAAGTTTCGAAAAAACTCAGAAAAAGAATCTCCTCATTCGGATCCAATTTACCTGATTCCGGCAATAATCTACTTCTTTGCCAAATTTTACCTAGATCTATATCCGTTCAATCGTAAAAATAAAAATATCATCACGCAATTCCCAATACAGGAGTACACAGAGGTCTACTATAGAGTAAGTCCCTTTGACCCACCTTCCACCGAATATATTTTCGGGACAACGTGGTAGGTGGTGAGCTCGTCGCCGTCTTTATGTCCAAGCCAACGATATAATTCTTACATCAGTTTTTGTCAATACAATAAAATAAAAATTACTACTTACCGGACTTAGACACTCTGTACCGCAAACCACGGCCGCCTTTCTGGCATCGATTGTAAGTTCCAAGTTCTCCATAGTTATTGTTGACGCGGCTGTAATCTGCTAGGTGACGGTTGCCGTCGAGGTGGTTGGGCAGCGAGCGGTTCCATCCCATGACGTCCCCCACCACGGAACCACAGACTGAGGACTCGGCCTGACTTTTGGTGTCGCCATTGCAAAGATCTCCGCTGGACCGGGCCCGACGGCCTTTCAGACCTTTCGAGGAGTGCTGGCTGATGTTAGAGCCCATAGCGTGGCGGGACCTCAAGTAGGCCCCGCCGTCATCTTGCCACTGTTCAGATTTTATATCACTAAATCTTGCACAGCTTTTTTGACCTGCAATGAAATAAAAATATTTAATATTTGAATAAAAATGTTTATTTATTTTATATTTATGTTAATAAAAGTATTTTATTAATGAGATAAAAATATTAATACGAGTACTTAATGTAAGTGTTATAAACAATACGGTACACAAGATCGAAGTGCATTGTAGTAGAAAATGTTCTAGATGCATTGTAGGGAATTACCCACCAGTGTTGATGGAATTTAATATTTTTTCGACTTGAATGTTGATGGGATTTAGCAGCTGGAGTTTTATCAGTTTCTAAAAAGTGCAAATAACATGGTAAAATTGAATAATCTAAAAAAATGCCTAAAGACGCAAGGAGAAGTCAGTTAATTCAGCCAAACAGACAACCTTGTTAGCTGACGATTTTGCGCTGGTCTGCATTGGATATGATCAATTGTTACTCTGCGGCAACACGGTAAATGATCTCACAAATCTTTGCTGTACTTTATTTTGGTTCATATTTTTACATTACTTATTAAGTACACTGCAGATACATCACATTATTAATATTTAATTTATGAAATGTAAATACGTAAAGATACGTGCAGGGGATTTCTACCGTGCACGACGCAGTGCACAAGGTATTCATAAAAATTTACAGAATGTGAATACGAAAGCGCAATCTACTTTACTTTAAATCCGCATGTGAAAATACTCATTTAATTCAATACTCAGCAGCATCCGGGAATTTTTTTTTCTTAAAATATTAACGTTGTGAAATAAAATATTTTACTTAATCATATAATAGTAATATTCAAGATTTGTTTTATAGAACAGATTTAAAAGAAAATTATCAAAGTAAAACACCACGATGTATTCTAGTTATTCCCACTATTTACTTTGAAATAGCCTTCTTAAAGTTTAATTTAAAATAAATATATGCTTAATAAAATGATTAGTAAGCGCGGTCAAGATTCACCTTTATCATCTACCAGAAAACTGGTTTATTTTTTATTTCTCTATTAAATTAAGTAATGCAAATACAAAACACATAATAATATTATTAATTTTCAGATTTTTCCTGCTATCTGGAAATACGTTTGAGCGTCGGGACGGAGCGTTCGGTGGTGTTTATGCATGTACGTTATTTCTATTAATTTATTAGTACATCTACATAATTGTCCCATTGTAGATCAACGCACAGTTTAAACAGCTGGTTTCTAATTTTAACCTACTTATTCCTAATATAATTGAAGCGAAAGAAGTATGTAGGGATCGTGGCACTTGGCGATCTGTTCTCTCTGGCTAGGAATTGTGCTCTGGTCAGGGATTGTGCGTGAAGATAAATATATATATATAAAGAATATTAAATAAATATATATATATAGTGAAGATAAATATATAATTAATATAATAGGATATATATATATATATATATATATATATATATATATATATATATATATATATATATATATATATATATATATATATATATATATATATATATATATATATACATATACATATATATATATATATATATATAATATAGAATAGAAGTATTTTCACGCCATTTCCAATGCTGGGATAGAAGCTTGTGTTTTGTCCTGATATAAAGATTGTGTATATCCCATTATATTAATTGGAATGTATTCTATTATATGTAAAATGTATTCCTAATATAACGTAGAAAGGATTTTTAAAAATCCCACCCCCAAGACGATGTGAAGACGGGAAGAACTTGGCCTGTAACTTCAAATATGATTAAGGGGATTTTTTGGGATACGTGGTGAGCTGATCGCCGTCTTTATGTCCAAGCCAACGATATAATTCGTACGAGCGACCCGGGAACGAACTAGGGTGTCACGACTTGAATTCGGATCATCGATCCGTCCCTATAGCCTTTATAAAAACGAACATTTACAAAAGATATATAAGATTATTTTTTGTACAGCAATACATATATATAACCAGAATCAATTGCTGTACAAAAAAGTATCCTATACTATGTATATGCTCAGAGTCAGTCAGAGCATTTCAGAGTCTACACCTGCAGCTGCAGCATGATTACTTAATGCAGGTACCATCTTTATTGTCGACAATAAGTATTAATGTTAGTTACTAATCGTGTAACTGTAAAAATACTAAAGTGGATTATAGTTTCAAAGGTATATTAAACATTAGAAAAGCTATATTATGTATGTATGCGTTGCGGATCTGCAATAAAAAGTAATTTAAAAAGGGACACGTTAAGATGGACATTAATGCAGAGCAAACTATACCGCTTGGCTGTAATTCATAAAGACTGATTTCCTAAATCAACAGAGTTATCAACAAAATTTAACAATACGGAAACAAACGGTGACCGAAAATAAAATTAAAACAATTAATTATTTAATAGATAAAGCCGTGATTTTCATTTTCAGTTGGGCTATAATTTAGTTAAAGACCATTTATCACCAGTTAATTAAAAATCATAAATGTACAGAAAAGAAAAGATATGACAATCGATTTTAAAATCAAAACCAATTTAATTTGAATTATTATTAACACTCTCATACCTATTCATTAACTTCTGTGCTACAACAAGCAAGTTCTAATTGAATTTTCGTTTACCCAGCGCAAGTTCATTAGTGGTGCAAACCGCAATGTGTACCGTACAGTGGAAACCACTTACGGCTCATATCAAACGACCACCTAACGATAAACAGGATAAAGGTAAGTAAATTAAGTTATCCAAATTTAATATAATACTACAATATTATAATATTATTAAAATAAAATAAAATAATTTAAGAATTCTATAACAGCGAATTATTGAATTAATTTTTATATAATTCGAATATTTTGTTTTTAATTTTTATAATAGAATAATTTAATTTATTACAGGCTGGTTATAAGTTTTAGAGTAGTGGTTTAGGACCGATACATATAACCCACGCCAAAAGTTGCAATGTTAAGAGTAGCTATATAGACAATAAAAAATATCTTCACGCTAATGGCGTGAAGATATTTTTATATAATAGAGGTTATAGATATAATAGAGGTTGAGGGAGTTTAGACAATGAAGACCTTTCGTCCCACCTTCCACCGAAGGCATTTTTGGGACAACGTGACTCGTGGCAAGGCCGTCGCCGTCTTTATGTCCAAGACAACGATATAATTCATACATAAGTTTTTGAAAAACCCATTGGCCTTCCTGCCACCTGGGGATCGAACTCGGGTTTCTTGGCTAGAAATTCCGACCACCCAACGACTCGGCTATTGTGACTGTGAATAAATTACAGCTTTTCAAACTCCATGAAATATTTAAAACGAATATGAACCATGGCGATAATTTTCTGATGCCAATGTTAAGGAAATGAACATACATAGGTACTATAAAATATAAATATCCTACATTCTATTTATTTATGAAATGAATTCCACCAATGGCGAAGGTACGAGTATTGTGCTGTAGAAAACACCGTCGCAATATGCGTTGCATAGTTAATACATAATACAATGGAAATTCCTTTCCAGAATAAAGTGAAAATATTTTTGTATTAGTTTATTAGCGGTATTACTTCATTGAATTACGTCAGACTCGTATGGAATTGACTAAGGAAAATGTGAAGAAGAAAAGTTACAGTATCATTATCAAAGTTTTACAAATCTACAGATGAAAAATGACGTACTGCAGTTAAGTAATAAAAAAGAAAACAAAATAAAAATTTTGATAACCTTTTTATCTCTATGAAGTTTTATCTAAATCTACTATTTATATGTTACAGTTCCTTATACCTCTGCAATTAATAAAAAAATACTCCATAGTTTTCTGGACAAGGTATCAGTATCGCATATAAACTCAAAAATGTATTGTTAGTTATTTCTTTTAAATATCTGCGTATAAAACATTAGTTATATTTTCTTTATAAATATCAGGAATTCTTATTATTTCAACTGTACAATATTTTTGATATATTAATATTTACACAATCGATTTAACGCCTAAATAACAGAAGTTATGGACCAAATGAATATTTACGCACCTATTTCTCTCTTTCTTTCACCAGTAATCACATTATCAGCTGTCAGTTTTCCCACTTTTGTAAGTACTAGTTAAAATAATGACTGACTTGGTAAAGTCATCAGTGTACTTGATATATAATATAATTATATACATTACAGTATTTATATACATTATTGTAATTATATACATTACAGTAGACCACTCAGTACACAGATAGATAGACCTATATTTTAAATAATAATTAGATTAAATTTTTAGTTCATTTTTAATAAAATACATAATTTTATTTTACAAAGCCTATTAATAATTCATCAAAGAAATAGTAACTTAGACATTTGAACTTACAACATTGACTTTAAAATTATAAAATATAAATGAGCGTAAAGTCCTTCTGAACGTATATCCTAATGAAAACACTGAGCGATGGTTGGAATTCGACAAATGGTGCTTTGTGTTCATGCGATAACATCAGATAACGTTTTGTTATTTGTGATGTGTTCACAACATTAAGTTCTTGTTCTGTGAGTTAAGAAAGAAGGAATTGATGAATTATCCTTTTTTGTTAGATAACAAGTAGGTCTAAGAAGACATTTTAAAAATTTAGTATTGTGTGAATTGTGTGTATTGCATCAAAACTAAATTATTGGCCCGAAAAGGATTTCTTACCCTTTAAATATAAGGTATGTATGGATAGTGACACTTGGCCATCTGTTCTGTCTGTCTACCGCGTAAGGGACTGTGCGTAAAGATAAATAAATATATAAAGAATCCTTTCCTTTTCTTTTCAGTCAAATGATCGGAAAAAACTATTTTCTGGAAATAACAAAATTTGACAGTGACTGACAGCCAATATACTTGAAAATATTAAATATTTTGAAGTATATTGGCTGTCAGTCACTGTCATTTATTTATTTCCAGAAAATTGTTCTTTGCTTGATACTTAATATACTTAATTATAACATACACTAAGTATTATCGAAATGTGCAGTGTAGTTCCGAAAGAATTTTTGAGAACAAGGTCCGTTTACAAACGAATACGACTTTAGGCTTATAATAAAAATATTAGATCTTTGACACAACTCTGAGTTGGTCAAACCAGATTCAAAAAATTAGTGGGTCGGTCATCGCCAAACTAAACGCACTGAATCGCCTTCGCAACTTTCTTCCCGTCTAGGTTAAAGTAACTCTGGTGCAATCTCTCATTTTGCCTATAATTGATTACGCTGATGTGTGCTACCCTGATCTTAGTGAAGTATCCGCTTTATTTTTTGTCTTCGTAAGTTTGATCATGTCTCTGTTTTCCGCTCACAGCTAAAGTGGCTTCCCATTTGCCAACGAGGACAAGTAAGGATACTTTTTTCAATTCTATATATATATATATATATATATATATATATATATATATAAATATATATATATACACACATATATGTGCGTGTGTATGTATGTATATGTATGTGTATATATATGTTTATGTATATGTTTATTTCAAATGTATTTGTATGTTGTATGTACATTTTATAAGTTGTTTTTTTTATTTTAATTTGTTTAATATCATTTTCTATTTGTTTGTATGTAACCGCCTCAATGTTAACCCACTGCCTTAAGGTTGACTGGCAGAGAATGCTTTTAGCATTAAGTCCGCCTTTGTTTCTTCATATATATTAAGGTGCATTAAGAATAAATAAATAGATAGTAAAGTAATTTAATAAGTCGGCGACAGGCTTACCACCTGTGAAGTTTTTGCAATGACTACGGTGCAAAGTGGGTTGAAAGGACTTACTTGTACTTACCTTTCTTTACCCCAGTATTGGGTATTGCGTGAACAGTTTTTTTAATTCCAAAATCTCGTGGGGCTTCGAAGTGATATATTTACGGCTATTATATTGCTAGTAAAGTAGCAGTTTTAAAATAAGTTACTGTCGCATAGTATTTAAGTCTTTGAGTTGTTGGAAAGTGCTTATAAAGTGAGCCAGCATAAGTTTCCGATACTCAACTGCAGAAGTGCTTAAACACTGGAGCAGAGACCTCGCTCAGAATACGAGCGATCGACGCAAAAGCAAAAGCTGAGTTGGATATATAAACTCGGCACGTTTTGACTTTAAGGTTAAGAGTTAATAAACCATATTTTACGTCTTCAGAAGATTAAGCGAAGAAATTAAATACATAGATTAAAGACAAGTAGCGTTCTTCGTACCATGTTATGAGGAGTGGGGCTATACGATTATTGAAGTTTTATAGTTAATAAGTAATGTAAATATATTTACAGATACAAAATTATGTTTATAAACATAATTTTATTATAAATATAATTTTGTGTTTGTAAATAAAGTGATGAAAAAAATTATTAATAAATGATAAATAAATATTTATTTTTTATTTATCTTCACGCACAATCCCTGACGGGGTAGCCGGAGAGAACAGATCGCCAAATGACACGATCCTTACATACCTCTTCCGCTTCATTCAGATTTATCATTTTCTTCATACATGCACGTCGAGGTATCCGAGTACTCTTGACCTTCCCCTCTTCGAGCAATTTGCTCATATGGTCTTCAAAAGTTAGGCTCGGCCTACCTCGACCCCTTTTAATATTAACTTTCGCTAGGTATTTTCTTAACCATTCGGTCTTGGCTCATTCGCTCCGTGCCCAAACCATCGAAGCACGCCCTTGTTTATTTTAATGATAAGGACATCTTTCAAACCTACCATGTTGCGAATCTCTTCGTTTCGCTTCCGGTCGGCCAAGGTAACGCCGCACATTTTGCGAAGAGATCGCATCTCCTGCACTGCATTCAACCTGCTTTTATGCTTCTTCTGGCATACCTAGGTTTCGCTGCCATATAACAAAGTCATATAAATAAATATCTCCATGCAATTAAGTCCCTTCGACCCACCTTCCACCGAAAATATTTTCGGAAAAAAAAGATTAAAGACACAATTTTGAAATAAAAGATTATAGGGACAACATCACATGCGTTGCTCTGATCCCAAAGTACCATAAACACACAGACATGAGAAAATGTACCTTGAAAACCGATGTGTACACCACTCGTCCACGGAGATCGACAAATTAAAACAAATCTGTTTGCGATTTAAATACATACATAGATATGCAGGTAATTATTCATTTAAAACCCGTTTATATTAGTTTTCATGTTCATATTAAACACTTGGTAAATGTATAATTATAGACTATCTATAGAATTAATAAATAACTAGGCACATGTTTATTAAGTCACATAATTGCCGTGCGGCTTCGGCGTAAGAATATACAACCCTATTTCTTTCTATCGGTCTTGTAAGAGGCATCTGAAGGGAATTGGTAATGGCTACCGACAGATCGCGAAATAACCATCTCCATAAATACGAGACAATACACAATATATGAGTACTGTGATCGCCAATCCGCTTACTGAGAGGAGCGATTTGGGCATTCCTCATTACGTGTGAGGCCAATGGCCGGCAACGTACCTTTATAGGCGTTACGGTAATAAAGTTTTATACTATTTCTTTACTACTTTATTTTTATCACAGTCTGAGACACAGAAAAACATGGCCGGTATTCGCTAGTACTATACAAAAAATATTAAAAAGTATATATTTTTACGCCATTACTAATACAGGGGTAGACAGAGGTCTAATCAAAGTCCTTTCGATCCATCTTCCATTGACGACTTTTTTTGGGACAACGTGACAGGTGAGACGGCGACGGTCTTATGTCCATGTTCCATAGAACTCGGGTCTCTAGACTCGAATTCCGATCACCCAACCGCTCGGCTATCATGAATTACACAAAAAATACATTAGGTATACTCCTAGTGCCATTTAAGATATAATTTAGATGTTACTATTTACACAAAATCATTAAGAGGGGAACCATGAAACTAGGTTGTGAAGTGAAGTGCGCTTCGCAGTTTAAGTTTTCGAACCTAGAACAGAGACAAGTGCTTAAACACTTGAGTGCTCTCTTAGAATACGAGCGATCGTGACAAGGGCACGACTAGCTTTTAATGCTTAGCTCGCTTCCAAACCACCTTCATAAACGCACAGTCGGTACTTGATAAATATTTGTGTCAATTAAATTATATCAAATCTTCTTTTATCATTGGTAATCAGTGATAATATATCATTTTATATTAAAAAAGTCACGACAGCCGAGTGGCTGGGTGGTCGGAATTTCCAGTCAAGAGACCCGAGTTCGATCCCTAGGTGGCAGGCTCGTACCAATGGGTTTTGCAAAAACTTATGTACGAATTACATCGTTGGCTTGGACATAAAGACGGCGACGGGCTCACCACCAGTCCCGTTGTCTTCAAAATATCTTCGGTTGAATGTGGTTCGAAGGGACTTAATTGTCTAGATTAGACCTCTGTCGGCCCCTGTATTGGGAATTGCGTGAAGATATTTATAATTTATTTATTTATTATAATATAATAACTTATATGCTATAAAAAAAGCATAATAAATAAGGTGGCATAATCTTTTTCATATTTCCTGGCTGAACGTTATTAAGCTGTAATTTGCAATAATTCAAGTAGATAATAATTCAAGTATAGAATATTTCGTTTGTTTCAATTTGTAATTTAAAACATGAGCCATGGAAGCGAGGGAGCCTGGGACTTTCCGGGACAAGATAAAAATTGTTAATAACAATTTTAAGTGCTAAATTTACCACAGTCTGTGAATAGCGGTGAAGGGTAACATAAAAACATCCTTCGAGAACGTGCGAAGTTCTCTATTAATCCGCAATAGAGGAGCGTAGCAAACTTTCTCGGCTCCCAATTTCTCTCAATGAATATTTGAGAGGAGGTCCTCGCCTAGCAGTGGGCATTAACATGCTGCAAGGGTTTATGTAAATATAGTCTATATTAAATTTTGACAAATAAAGTTAAACTGAATAATATAATAATAGTCATTATACAATGTAACAAATCTAAATCTGCGTAAAAATCTACAAAATAAACTACAACAATGGATAGTTGCGAAATCATGTACGCTTTAATAAATTATATATACCGACAGCAATTGTCCTTGCAGAAAGCATTGATGAGAAAAAAATAATGCTCTGTCAGGAGTTAGGACTGTATTCAACCATTAGATTGTCTAGACCTCTACTCTAGTGTTGGGAATGGCGTGAGGATATTGCCACCAAATAGCAGTTTATCAGTTGTTGAGTTACGAATAGAAGAGTAAAGACAGCCAGTGCAATCACGGGTTGAGCAATTCCATATTCGTCCAGTTTCAAAAAAGAAGGAGCAGAGGCGTTGTCACCCGTACATTCTTCTTATAAAACGGTTTGCAAGTGACGTAACCAGTGGCCAGAGTGAACAGGTTCACTGTAAGCTCGTTTTTTACACAAAAAAGATAGGGTTTTATGGTTCACTACATTTGTTCACTTAAAAACTTTTGATATCATTAGTTTAGTTCAAATTATACACTTGTTTTTAGATCAAATAGAATTATAAGTAAACGAATTCACGGATATCTGAAAATTGGATGCACACAACAGAGCTTAAGTTCAGCAAATCAAGATTCAATCAAATCGATGAATGCTGAAAAGACGCAAAGGATTAAAATCATTCCTAGAAATCCTTTCGTCAAAAGCCGTTCCGCCTTACTTTCGTTTAATGGAAATCGTAAAGTAAATTCAATCAAAAGGTACGAATAGAGACGAAATTTATAAGGCACTAAAAGCCTGTGATGGGACGAACTGATTTACGATTTGAAATCAAGGACTTTATGTATGGTCATGCCAGTTCAGGACGCCAGATAGGCAGATATTAGGTATTTCCATTTTATAAATTCAATGCAAATTCGTTATTATTCGATTATTCATAATTGTTAGCAGAAACATAATTGTTTTTCACCTCTCCGTAAAACGGTGTATGACCATTAGTGATCCCTTAATTCATCTCCAAGTTGCGATGACAATTTAGATGCTTTTTCAGTCTAAGTCTATTCATAGAATACCCACGGAAAAAGGAATTGCAGACATATATTGTAGTTGTTGTGTTAGGTTACATTATAAGGGGTCGCGTAATTACTAAGTAAATTAGATCCTAAGCGCAATTCGACTCTCATTCAATATTTATATATATTTATAGAAGACTCATTGCGTACTATATACGTTATAGATGTTTAGATCTGATTTATGTGTTTCCTCGTATTGTGGCATACTTTGTAGCTAAACCAAAACAAAAAAAGTCACGATAGCCGAGTGGCTGGGTGGTCGGAATTCGAGTCAAGAGACCCGAGTAATGGGTTTTTCAAAAACTTATTTACGAATTATGTCGTTGGCATGGACATAAAGACAGCGATGGGCTCGCCACCTGTCACGTTGTCCGAGAAATATCTTCGGTGGAAGGAGGGTCGAAACGTCTACCCCTGTATTGGAAATGACGCATATTTATTTAAGACTCGAGTAAACTGCATAAATCTCACTCAACTCTAACTCCTGACACTCAAATTAAAATTATATTAGTAATGTATTTTCTTATCTTTTTTTGCAAACAAACATTGATCTGAATACTAGAATAAAATGCGAGTCTTCGCTCGAGTTAGCTCAAGTTCTTATTTTTCTAAAACAGTAAAAGGAGGACACGTGATTAACTTTTTAACGAGGACGAGTGCCGTAAACACCGGTTTTTAAGGTGTTCCCATCTTGAGGTCCCGGGTTCAAATCCGGTCGGGTCCATGTAGAAAAACCACTTTTTCTACATTTTCTCGAGTCTGGGTGTATGTGGTGCCTTCATTGTTTCCGATTCCCATACCTCAAGAGCATTAGCTTCTTACATGGGGATCGGAGCAATGTATGTGATGTTGTCCCTATCTATATACGTATTTATTTATTTACTGTATATTATTCATTTTATTTATTATATATCTATCAAAATTTTTTAATTTATTATATTTTTCCCTTAAAGTTCTTTTGTTTAAGCTAAAAAAAGATCATAATATTCTGCTACTTGACTGTGGATGAATGTTGAATTTTTTATGAAGGACTCTCAAAGCGCGAACGGGGTTCGATATTGATACTTGGCGCACTCCCGACCAACCCTTCTGTTAGCGTGCAATGCTCGTCGATTATTAAAAAGAGCTCGAAAACTACTCTTGGCTATAAAACGTTATTATGATCGGTTTCATATAAATGGAATATTTACGGTTGGTGTTAAATTTAAAAAAAAATTATCCTTGCTCTCTGTCTATCTACGTATAATATATCGATAAATCAATCTATTTTACACCTGGTACTAGAGGGTTTCGCATGAGACCACGACCAGAAAGTTTAAGTGTTCTTACTTCTGACTTCAGAGTGTTAGCTAATGTTTCTATAATACTAAATACTCAGTAGAAAAGTTTAAGTAACAATTATTGGATTATTCAGACTTACACATTCGTGGAAGTAATAAAATCTGTTTCTTTCATGTCTTACTAAGAGTGTTTCGTATAAGTTTGTTTTTTATAAAAAATTATATAAATGTTGATGATATAAAATATGAAATAGTTATCAACATTTTTACATGAACGAACCAGACCTCTCATGTGTCAACATTTGAATCCGGAACCCGGAATTCAGTCACAAGGACGGAAATAAATCTTTTCCATAATTTTGTTTTTTGAGCCTTAGTGAATAAAATTAAACATTTTAAAAATAATTAAAATAATTGAAAAAAAAAATAAAAATAAATAACCTATTCCATTGATCCTGTTAAATATAATAACTTATGTAATAACCACTATAATAATTTATTAAGCTAATGATACAGCGTGAATGCATGTCGGTCTTCCAAATTTACTTTGATTAATGAGATCCTAAGATTAATGTCAAGTATCCGTATTTACGGTTTAATATTTAAACCCGTGATTTTCGCATAAACATTTAATATTAAATGCATGAACACATCTATGTGATAATACATTAATATTTTAACCATCTAACATTTATTAAAAATCACTCATGTGTAATTGTTAAATTAATGTTTGACCTTAAATCTATTGCAAAATTTAAAGAAGGTCTGTAAATATTTTACATTAAATGATTTTTGTCCTTCTTAATATGCCAGAGGGTTTTTAGCTGTTGACAGAATTTGAAATAAATTAATGGCTTCGAATTTAGCAATAATATCTTCACGCCATTCCCGATACCGGGGTAGACAGAAGTCAATTAAGTCATTTCGACCCACTTTCCACCGAGGATATTTTTAGGACAACATGACAAGTTGTGAGCCTGTCGGCGTAATTTACCACAAAAAATTAAATTTATCTTTATATCATTGCTTTTTTTATATTACAACGTTTACAAGATAGGCCTCCACGGGCTTTCATGCCAAAAAAAAGTGATAGCAGACTTTTCGTCACGGCTCTTTAAACGACGTCATTCGGGCTCAAGTTTCCATATTTACGGAGGCAAATTCCACTAGACTTTCAAACCGTAGGCATAAATATAGATACATAGCAATTCCCGACAGGGGATAGGCAGAGGTCTAGTCTAGACAAATAAATCCCTCCGACCCCCCTTCCACCGAAGATATTTTCGGGACAAAGTGGAACAAGGTGGTAAGTCCGTCGCCGTCTTTATGTCCAAGCCATTCGTACATAAGTTTTTTGATAAACCCATTGTACGGGCCTGCCACCCGGGGATCGAACCCGGGTCTCATGACTAGAAATTCCCACCATCCAACCACTCGGCTATCGCGGCTTATAGATACATAAGGCTATAATTTAGTAAGTACGCTTAAGACAAAGATTCTCTTGTTCAAGACTCATACAATGTTTTTACGCAGACCATCTGTTAATGGACTTTTTGACATCAAAAGGAAACCAGACATTTGACTTAACTTTATAAATCCGGTCAAAGGATATCTTACCCAGAGTATCTTGATTAAATTTTGTACATCTTACATTAAAAGTATAATTGCATCTTGTGGTCAATTCCAGATTCTACCATTGTATTTCTGAACCAGGTTCCGTTAAAAAAAGAATCTTAACGCCATTCCCCATACAGGGGTAGACAGAGGTCTAGACAATTAAGTCCTTTCTACTCTCCTTCCACCGAAGTTATGTTTTTCGGACAACGTGAGAGGTGGTGAGGCCGTCACCGTTTTTATGTCCAAACAAACGATATAAATAGTATGTAAGTTTTGAAAAAAACTCTTTGTTACGAGTTTTTAAAGAGCTGTGATCTCTTCACGCGCATACTTACCTTACTTGATATATAATACACTGTTGTAGAAAATACAAGTACTAAGAAGAAGAGAAAAAGTTAAAGTTAGGTGCTTGCATGGTGATGGACTCCTAGACAAATAAATTTGTAAATTAGTATTTCGGGAACTTTTTTGACTGAACAATTAGTTTGTATAAAATGGTACACCTGAAAACATACTAAAAAGAAGCATGTTCACTGAAGTACTATATACTTTATATTTTATCTTCATCTTCATCAGATCACGATAGCCGAGTGGTTGGATGGTCGGAATTTCGTGTCAAGAGACCAGAGTTCGATCCCCGGATGGCAGGCTCGTACCAATGGGTTTTTCAAAAACTTACGTACGAATTACATAGTTGGCTTGGACATAAAGACGGCGACGGGGTCACCACCTGTCACGTTGTCCCGAAAATATCTTCGGTGGAAGGTGGGTTGAAGGAACTGAATTGTCTAGACTAGACCTCTATCTACCCCTGTATTGGGAATTGCGTGAAGATATTTATTATTATTATTATTTTTATTTTCATCTTCAACAAATTAAATACTTCCGCCTTTCACCGAAGACTGCTCAGACTGCCTGGTAGGCAGTGAGCGGCAGTGAGCCTATCTCCGTCTTACTGTCCTATGCAATTTACAATGTAAACTCTGATATAAAATTACTACGCACAAACTTTATTTTACAACACTTTATGTACTCTTACAATTTACGTACGTCTCACATGCTGCGTTATTTAGAATCTGTCTGCAGGGAAGCTCTGGAGACCTGTAACTCAGGCTCAGGCTCAGACTCAGATCAGATATAAGACTCTCGCAGTTGGCTTTAAGAATTGTAAATACAATAGTTCCTTACTTATAGTATTAAGATCGCTTTGTGAGAGTGAATATATGGCTTATTATATTAAAAAGTCACGATAGGCGAGTGGTTGGGTGGTCGGAATTTCGAGTCAAGAGACCCGAGTTCGATGCTCAAGTGGCCGTATCAATGGGTTTTTCTAAAACTTGTGTACGAATTATATCGTTGGCTTGGACATAAAAACGGCGACGGGCTCACCACCTGTCACGTTGTCCCGGAAATATCTTCGGTGGAAGGTGGAGCGAAGGGACTTAAGTGTCTAGACTAGACCTCTGTCTACCCCTGTATTGGGAATTGGGTGAGCATATTTATTTATTTTATTATTATTATTCTACTATCTATTTTAAAAAGATATGTCAATTAATGCAAACATATATTATAATAGTTCGAATATAAAACATTTTAAATCGAAGTGAGCCGACGTCCTTGAGAAACTGCACCAAAAGTTTTGACTGCATAGCATTTTGCATAGAATTATATGCAGCTGTAAAGCGGCGTATATCAAGCCAGCTATAGCTCGATGCCAAGTTAGCCTCTTTAACATTCTAAAATTGCTGACAGAAATTCGTAATAATATAGAGCATGTTTTTTTTTAAAATATATTTCATGCTGTTTTCTGGTTATAAATTATTTTTATAGTATGTAACTGACCTAGGTTTAAATTAGGCTGCCAGTATTACTTAACATATGAATTTAAATTAAAAAATAAAATTATTTCTTACTGTGTGTATGAAAAAAATGAGGAATTTGAAAGAAGTGAAAGAGGTTTGTAAGGATCGTGACATTTGGTAATTAGAAGCCTATTCTAGTAGGCTATTCCGTCAAGGGCCATACGTGAAGATTATTTTATTATTATTATTATTCTACTATCTATTTTAAAAGATATGTCAATTAATGCAAACATATATTATAATAGTTCGAATATAAAACATTTTAAATCGAAGTGAGCCGACGTCCTTGAGAAACTGCACCAAAAGTTTTGACTGCATAGCATTTTGCATAGAATTATATGCAGCTGTAAAACGGCGTATATCAAGCCAGCTATAGCTCGATGCCAAGTTAGCCTCTTTAACATTCTAAAATTGCTGACAGAAATTCGTAATAATATAGAGCATGTTTTTTTTTAAATATATTTCATGCTGTTTTCTGGTTATAAATTATTTTTATAGTATGTAACTGACCTAGGTTTAAATTAGGCTGCCAGTATTACTTAACATATGAATTTAAATTAAAAAATAAAATTATTTCTTACTGTGTGTATGAAAAAAATGAGGAATTTGAAAGAAGTGAAAGAGGTTTGTAAGGATCGTGACATTTGGTAATTAGAAGCCTATTCTAGTAGGCTATTCCGTCAAGGGCCATACGTGAAGATTATTTTATTTATTATTATTGGAGTTTTGGAGGAGATATTTGAAAAGTTAAACTAAGCCTATAAAGCCCTTTTTATACGTGGGGAAATACCTGACGTATACCTGCCTCCGCGGGGGCAAGCTTGTGTGATGTCGGGCTCGCCCCTGGGCAGCTCCTCCGGAGGTAATAAATTATCTCCCTGTCCCTCCTCGCTAGACGCGCAAAATAGGAACACATCTATCTTCTTGGCCTCCAAATCCACGTCCCCGACGAATCCCCTATGTCCGCCACCCGGAGGCCACGGGGCCACCACGCGGCGGATCTGTAGCTTCGCCGCAGACCATATTTCAGTCGAAGTTAGGTAGATCCGCACAATAACGACTCTCCTCTCACCCTGCGCCTATACCGCTTAAGGAGTGCATCCCCCTCTCAGAGTTAGGCCTCTTGGTTCAACGTGGATGTTGGACACCCACGGTTACTAAGCCTCACCGCCGCGACGAGAACCGTTTGGGGGAGAAGCCTGTAAGTAGTCTTCCAGCAAGAATTTTTTACGGGCTTAGTGAGGACATTTAAAAGCTAAGTTTATTGTTTCTATGGTTTTCATTAAAAAAGTTGACGAATAAGGTCCGTGTTTGGAAAATTACCTGTAATGTAGCTCAGTGGCCATAATGCAAGGTTATAAAGTAATGCAAGGTTAAGGTGGCATATATACTTTATATCTTCACGCCGTTCCCAATACAGGGGTAGACAGAGGTCTAGTCTAGACAATTAACTCTTTTACCCTCTTAACCCCACCTTCCACCGAAGATATTTTCCGGACAACGTGACAGGTGGTGAGCTCTCGTCGCCGGTCTTTATGTCCAAGCCAACGATACAATCGTATATTAGTAAAAAAAAAAAAAACATTGGTACGAGCTAGCCATCAGGGGATCGAACTTGGGTCTGCAGGTTCAAAATTCAGATCACCATCCATCCATCCATCACTCGGGTTCGTAACTGTATCGTGACTTAACTAAAGGTGGCATAAGACTTAAATATCGCAAAAGTTATCAAGAATGTACAGGTCACTCTACTTACATTCAGTTAGTCACGTCGTCTTGAATACGTCTTACGTAAAGATATACTTGTTATTTGTGAACTTTTAAATTGTTATACCTTTTTTGGGCAGTATAATTTTCTTTTCTGAATAATTCTTCTAAAAATATTTCTCATGAGTTATATACATATCGCTTGACGCTTGTCACGATACACCGCACCGATTGCAATGTGGACTGGGATCGTAAAATAATAAATAGATATATTGGGATAGAGACAACATCACAAACATTCCTCTGATCCCAAAGTAAATAGCTAAAGGACATGTGTTAATCGGGAGCAACGAAGTTACCACTAACACCCAGATGCGAGAAAATGCACAAAAAGTGGTTTTCTACATTATTTCGTCCCGGAATCGAACCCAGGATTTCAGAACTTGCGACACCATGAACCACATTGACCGCAGAGGTCGATAAATACGACCGCACCGCATAGACAATAAAGTAACTGCCTATTTAAATATTTGCTGGGTTTCTACTTAACTATACCATTTAAGTAAACTGTCTGCTACTGGAAAACACATTGTAAAAATATTGAATGTCATGAATGAATGAATAAAAGTTAATATTATTGTTGCGATTAACAAAACAGACCTTGAACCAGTTTCCCGTTCTCGCGTATTCTGTTTCAAATAACTCTTGCGAAAAAATAATATCTCACGATTTATTCTATTGACATTATAGATTATGAATATTTCATATGATTGAATTTTTCTTTGTGTATTGTGTGATAATAATAATACATGAAACACATTTTTTTGGAATATATTTACAAGTGTATCTAAAAGAAATCTTTTGTAAAGCATCCAACTTTTATTTCTATTTACCTTCTCACAAGAGTTGAACTAATTCTTTAAATACTCGTAAATATGATACTACA
The DNA here is from genome assembly GCA_029286605.1 of Sericinus montela. Taxonomy (NCBI): domain Eukaryota; kingdom Metazoa; phylum Arthropoda; class Insecta; order Lepidoptera; family Papilionidae; genus Sericinus; species Sericinus montela. The sequence goes on from JAGSMR010000011.1 coordinate 1,444,758, forward strand.
AAGGAGGTAATATACTATCGAACCAAAAAATGTGTTTTTATTGGCGAAGATTGTGTATAAAATTCGTACAAAAATAAAAAGGTAAACTTAACTGATTGATAAATATAGTGTGTTATAAATGAATGTGCATGGTTCTCTTATAAAAGTTGTGTCTGTTTGGAAATATTAGCATCTCTGCCTACAAAGTGCGAGAAGACAGGCGTTTATTGTGTTCATATACTTTACATAATTGTATTTTATGAAAATACATACTTGAGTATAACTGTTTGTTTTACATCTACAAATGTTCTACTATGGTAGAACATGTTAGAATTGTATGAAGTTTCTGACAAATAGAATAAAGAAACATAAAATTGTTTATATTAAAATATTGGTTCGCAATAGTGGAAAAGCCCACTCAAGTTCTTGACTTTTTAGGATTTTGCCCATTAAGATAATAATATTTTTATATCTTCTCGCATTATTCAATACTGCGATAGTCAGAGTCCTTTTGACCCACATTTCACCGGACCTTGTTTAGACACTGTGACCGGTGGGGAGCTTATCGCCGTCTTATATTCCTAGACAACGATATAATATACTTACAGAGATGAATATTTATATAAATATATAAACATCCTTGACTCGAGACCAAACATTAATATTCATCACATAAATGTCGGCCCTTTGCGGGATTCGAACCCACCGCTTAGCTTCGAAGGCCGGGTCACTGCTAACTGGGATAATGGGTCGTCATACATGTTTACAAGTATTTATTTATGTAAAAGATAAGCTCGGTAAAAATTAATAATAAATAATAATTTTTAAAACATAACTAAACGGTTCAAAATGTTAATTTATTATCAGGTAATTTCTATTCGACATTTATACAAGTAAATTGTCTTAGAACTTATAACGGTGAATAACGCGGTGAGCTTGCCCCGTCTTCCCAAACAAGCTCCGGTAGAATGTGGCGCAAACGGACTTAACCTGTGACTAACTTAGTGTGGAGAAGCGTGAAAGCGATGTAATAATGATGCGAAGCGTAAAGATATGTAATAATTATGTAAAAAATTATGGATTTGAATGGATCACGTTTCATATACATTTAAGAAAGAATTGGTAAAAAAAGAAAAAAGAGTTATAAGGACAGTGTAATCAGGTTATCCTCCTAACTGAACGAAATTTAGAAGGACAAGGAGCTTCCAGGTCACGCTTCTAGGTTCTAGGTTCTGCAAGGCCGTAGTCCTATTGAAATAACAGCAAGTGCTGATGCTTGGCTCTACCATATAAAGAACGTCGATTATTTTACAGTGTAGCATAGATAATACGGAGCTTAACGGCTTCTTTAATTCTTTTTGAGATTATATTAATATGAAACCAAACAGTAACCGACTTTATACAATACATTGTTAATAAAATATTTAATAAATTACGTTTTGTTGAGTCGAAACAATCCCTAGAGGCTTCTGTAGAATTATTATTGCTTTAGATGTTGAAAGAGGGTATTGAATGATGTTCTTTAATATAAATGTGTACCTAGCGATCTTTATGCCGAATTTACCATAGAATCGTTGAATATTTAACTTGTTTGTATAAATTAAATTTTATAAACCATTATGAATTTCCATTTTGGTGGAACCATTTTATTAAATTATAACGATTACTTTTGTTTAGCAATGAAGTAAGGGTTGTTCTGAATAAAAGTTATAAAGGATTAATTAAATTTAATGAAAAGCTTTTGAAAATGGCACAAATGGATTGTTCAATTAAAATTGACAAACGTTTATATAGAGTTGTTTTATGCATCTAATATATCTTAATATCATATTTTTGCTTAGTCACTGTCAAATCCGAGACCTAAAGTGAAGATGTTTTGTAAACATTAGCTTACATTATGTCCGTAAATTATGTTATTGCTATAGAGTCATCAATAAGCTTGTATTTACGCGAATACTACACATTTAAAATAAAACAATTTTCGGATTTTATCGCAGACTTCAAGAGCGTCTATGTTTAACATCATGCTATGTGTTCTTTAACGCGAGTTTTTTTTCTGCAGTCTGTGATCACATATTATATGGGCCCAACCATTATATCAGATAAGACAAGCTGCATATCCTCGCGAAAGAATACCAATTCCTACCCAGGATGATCCGAGAGGCTTTTGAAATTAAAAAACATCCTAATTTCAATAGAGAAGATGGTTGGGTACTTCCACCTGCTTGGGAACCAGTCATTAATAAAATTTAATCCAGGACCAAGCATACCACTGCAAGACCTCAAGATACAGTGAGCACATTCTGCGTAAATTGGATCCAAAATTAATAAATAAAGTTGACGGTAGCCGAAGGTAGCTGTGACAGCGGGATGTTCAAGACCTCAGTCCTCCCGTGACCACGGTTGCTGTAAAGCATCCGAAACGACGGGAAATAAAAATAGTTTGTAAAAACTAATTAAAAACGCGATAAAATCCGAAAATCGTTTTATTTTAAAAGACTAAATTTAGTTCACTTAGGCTGAAGATATTACCAGCGTGTAGATACACTTAATAAGATATGTATATTTCATGTATATGTATGTATATTTCAGTGATCTAAATATAAATCATAATACAGTCACAGCAATTGTTATACTAAGTTACCATAATGATGTTATGGCATAATTTATAATATCACGAAGGTACAAACGATGACTAACATAGATGTGAAGAAGTAACGTACAAGAAACAATATCATCAGCACCTGCATAGCGTTGTTGACAGTGATAAGACTGCATCGCTCGTTGTCTTCTCCTGTTTACTTTTAGATAAGAACATCTTAGTACGTATGTAGGATAGTATAGATAATATTTCTAAGGATGTGATTAATAGATAGGGAGCATCCGAGCAAAATTACGATGGATGTGATCCGCGTATATGGGAATGGCGTGAAGATATATTTTTGATACCCGCGAATATCTACCATGTTAATAATAGCGACAATTATATCCTAATGAATTTGCCATAATCGCCACGCTTAGCAAGCGGATTGGCGATCGCAGTACTAGACCATTCGCACCTCAGACGCTGCTGCCCATCTTCGGTCTGATAATTTTGGTCTGTTGTTATTGAAAAAGTTACTTCGTAACATTTCGCATGCAAATATAAAAAGGTATATGGTCCGAAGAGAAGAAGAGCACCCTCCCTCCCACAGAGCGTGCACTAATTCCACTGTATGCACCACCACCACTACACTCAAACCAGGTAACATATACCACCTTTTAATATTGGCATGCGGAATGTTGCGAAGTAACTTTTTCAATAACAACTTTATAATGAATTTCCGAAAAGTAACGCCTGAGTAAATTAACAAATTTGGTCTGATATTTTTAGAGATGGTTATTCCGCAATTTATCGGTTGCCATAACGATATTCTAGGCTGTTTCCCTCTGTCACCTGTTACGACATCTTCAGAAAGAAAGAGAGTGGTAATGTTCTTACGCCATTACCGTGTGGTAATGTTGCCCGCGATGTCTGTTGACCGCGTGGTCAACAGACATCGCGGGCAACAGTCATCCTGTAAATACTGAAATTCGAAGAGGCGAACATCCAGGGAAGTGATTGACGTAGTATTCATTTCTTTAAGTTTTTTTTTAATATTTAAAAAGCTCTATATGAAAGCGCAAACTTGGTAGAACTGAATTGTTTGATTAAAAACAATAAAAAAGACCACAGAAAAATTGTCTGCCAGCAAGTTCACTTACCATCACGTGAGCCACCTGCTCGTTTGCCTCCCTTTTCTATAAAAAAAAACTCGGGTCTGAAAGGAAGGGAAAAGAAAACATCAAAAGATCAAGAAAATCGATGAGGTAGACATCCCAGCTCTAAAATTTCAAAGGTAGAGCATTCGAATTTTTTTTCAAGTTGTTGCTCAATTCCTATTACAAAATTCTAGGTGTACTGAATATTATTGAATATAATCAATATAAGCAATCTGTAGGAACGAAAACATATGAAAAATATTTTTCATATGAATATATAAGAAAATTGTTGTACAGCTAAAATTCCGTAAACAAAACGCCTAGTGTTTTTCCGTGTTCAGGGAGTCAGAATGAATCCAATGGGCGTAATGAGAAACGTGTGTAACTGACTTAGTAAAGGTTTTTTTTTTTACATTTTTACAACTCCGTCCCGTGATAATGCAGAGCCCTGAATGTCTGCTTCTTCGACTTTCTTCTTTTTCAGAATGATTCCGACCGTCAACCCTAGAGGTAGATACGCAAATGAATTAACATCCACCTTTTCTTAAGCAACTTGAATCCGCTGTAACGCGAAATCGCAGCTACCCAGGACCTTACATGAACGGACCGAATCAGTTCGTACTAATGTAAACTACAATCCACTTCCATGTGAAACATAGCATGCATATCAATCATATACAGAAATGCTCGCAATGTCCCTATCTAAAATACGAGTAGATAAACTTAGCTGTTTGAATTTCTCAGTCAATTTCTGTCATTTTCTTTACAATAAGGCCGTTACATGAGTTGCACTGCAGGTAATGGGTTTTATTTTCTACACAGTCATTTATAACATTAATAGAAATAAAACAACAAGTCACGATAGCCGAGTGGTTGGGTGGTCGGAAACTCGACCCGAGTTCGATCCCCAGATGGTAGCCTCGTACCAATGGGGTTTTCAAAAACTTATGTACGAATTATATTGTTGGCTTGAACATACAGACTCTCGGCTCCCCACCTGTCACGTTGTCCCGAAAATATCTTCGGTGAAAGGTGGGTCAAAGGGACTTAATTATCTAGAATAGACCTCTGTCTACCTTCATTGTTTCTGATTCCTTACTACAAGTGCTTTATCGCTTACTTTGGGATCAGTTTAATGTATGTGATGTTGTTCTTATTTATCTATGTATATGTATTATTATATTATAGTATGGATTATAGCGGAATGTTTGTTGCTTCATTACAAATTCGAATCGAATTAAAATGGATTATTAAGCTTAAAGTATTTCATAAGGGTTCTGTATTCAAACTCAAAAACAATGTCGTCCTTTGATTTTCCATTGTTACAGTAATTGAAAAAGGATTAATCGAAACAATAATTGAAAACGGATTGCCTAAAGCGAAATTGAAAAGGGTTTGGTGTGGAACTCTGATAATTAAGATTTTTTATTCAACGAGTATTTTTTCAATAGTGATTAGTGGTAAGCGGAATTTTTTGTTAAATATTTTAATTTTGTACACTAATTCCGTTCAATATATCTTTACGCCATTCCCAATACAGGGGTATACAGAGGTCTAGTCTAGACAATTAAGTCCCTTCGACCCATCTTCCAACGAAGATATTATCGGGAATTATTTGTACAATTATCTGAAATTAAAGTTACTGCATTGTCTGTGGATATTGTAAAAAATTTTGGTACAGAACAGAAGTGCCATAGCAAACAAAACTACAATGGAATGGTAATACATAGATATTTTTATTCTATTTCTGATTTTTAATAAGAAGACAGAGACTAACCTAACTCTCGTGATTTCTTCCTTAAAAATGAAACAAGATATATCAAATTAGCATATAAACTATCAACATTACTATACTAACTATTATTTTCACATGTAGTTCGAAATAAATATTTTAAATTTTTTTCAATATTTTTATATGAGATACATTTCAACCCATAAAGCCTGCTTGTAATTAATCCTTAAAATATTACACATCTATTGGTGTTAAATACATAAATAAGGAGGTATCACGTAGATCAAAAATATACTACCTTGCAATAACCTGACAACTTCATTGTTAAAATTTTTTATATGGTTTTTTTAAAACATAACTTATACAGAACTGAAAATTTTCTTCTCTTATTTTAATAGCAAAAGGTTCAGCATTACTTATATGCTTTAAAAATCAACCAAAATTTTTGGCTTTAAAGTCACATAACATTTAACTGGAATTTGTAATATATTCCAGTAGAAGGCCGTTATGCCATAAACAGACACAATGGTTTAGAAGTAAGAGCTTTGCCATGGTAGAGTGAAGGTGCAAATTGGATCCCGACCGTGTTAATTGAAACTTAAAAAAATGTCTTTAATACAATGACAATATCATTATAATAATGCACAATAGCTGACACCTTTACAGGTATCACACGACATACCACGTTTAATTTAATTATCCTCATTATTTATAAACATTAAATTACAAACAGAAATATCATCAATCACTTATATACAAGAAAGTTCTAATAGCATCGCATAATACTAATAAGAATATACAAATATTTGTGCGTGCTGCACTAAAACCAACATTAATCTTTCTTTGGGTTACAAATTATAATGTCCTCGAGGGTCACGACATTTTTTAAGTAAAATTTAGATGATAGATGCTGCGCCGAGCGCCTTTCAAATGCGACAGGGGGAAAGCGAGGGAAGTGTGTGGAGGGCTAGCATCGATAGTGCTGCAAAAAACCATATATCGACATTTAAAATCGATCTTTCACACGAGTTTTTTTATTTTCAGATGCCATTGTGTTGTCATCAATCTGGTAATTTTCTTAATTATAACTTCCTTCACTGGTCTGGGTAGATTAGTCAGGGTATTGAAAGAAACTACTCTGCAATTGCTTCTTTCCAGCCTCTCAAAAGTCCACTGATGGACATAGGCTTTCTTCAAAATTTTCTAAAAAGTCGTCAACCACCTACTTCCCGTAATTTTTTGCAAGCCGTCTCCACCTTGTGGGGTGTGATTTTACACTGCGATTGCCTAAACTAGGCACCATTTTTACTATTACTATCGTGACTTTTAAGATAAGATAACCTAATTCTGTATAATTACAATATACCTCATTTTCACGCTAGCTGTTGCCGCAGCTTTAACCGCTTAGTACTCAAAAGTCAGCTGGGCGATTTAGCGATGAAAGTCTTAATTGAAAATGAAAATGACTGGTGCCTAATCATAATAGCAAATTATCTTTTTTAAATACTTTGTTAGTTATTACGGTTTAATTATTTTTGATTACACCGTCTGTTTAGAACTAAAGGTTTTGAATATTCTATATTTTGACGCATTTTGAATAAAATTCGATATTTATTTACATCTTGCAACACTGCCCTCGCCTCACACTCGCCGTAGGTATTTATAGCAGCGTCGGCAACACTGGAATGCACTTCGCCCACCTACAGGCAAGCAATAATATTACCACTGTCAAGTTCATTACTCACTCTTCCCATTGAGTCGTTACGGTTAAAACACAATATTCCTTGTATTTAAGAATTTTGTTATTGTTTTGTAGTTCATATTTTAAATCTTAAAACATACTTCAGGAGAATCCTGTTCGATTCCCAGGTGCCCGGCCCGTACCAATGGGTTTTTAAAAGCTTATGTACGATTATATCGTTGGCTTGGACATAAAGACAGTCTCACCACCTGTCACGTTGTTCCGAAAATATCTTCGGTGGAAGGTGGGTCGAATGGACTTAATTGTCTAGACTAGACCTCTGTCTAGCCCTGTATTGGGAATTCCGTTAACATAATTATTTATTTTATTTAAAACAGACTTAACTTAAATGATTATGAAATAAGTGAGTAAAAGGCAAATCTGAATTGTAGTGAAAGGAACTACGTACGTAAATATTATTTCAGTATAGCTCCCTTCTTATGCGGAAGTCCAAAAGCCTTGGAGAGAAGGAGAAGGAATGTTATAATAAACAAAGTGAGACAATCTCAATATGTTGCCGGTTTATCCGCTAAGTAAATTCAGCATATTGTAGAAGTATCACTCAGTGTATATAAGTATCAAGTGCCGGTGAGGTTGACATTTCGAAACGAGATTATATTATTTCGTCTTTGAAAAGATTTAAGTTACAAAATGAGTGGGTGTTGCTGTCTGGGGTTTTACTGCGATTTGAAGTTATACAGAACAAGTATAGATTTGACTTACTTTCGATTCATATTATTCGTTAATGAAACATTAAGTCTTGTATGACTATCAGATAAAAACAAAATACAAAAAAGATTTAGTCGTGTCAAAAGAACAAGAAAATCCTCGATTAAAGGAATACCTCGGCTTAAAGCACTGAAGAGCATTTATTTTAACAGGATATTTGAAAATGACCAAGTGATTTCAATGCATGTTTGCTGCAAAACCCTCTCCAATGTTGACAAATGTTTAAATGAAAGTTGTCGCTGCCAAGTTTGTTCTTTATTAACCTTCGACTAAATAATCGTATTTTGCTTCCAAAGTAAGGTACAGTTTAATGTCGCGTAATTAATATTCTGAAATTGACTTCGGAAATATAAGATGTATTGGGCGATTTAGTAAAGAGTCGTTAGTCAGTGGGCACTGCAAGTAAGCTACTGTAAGCCCGAATATAGTTTAAAAGTGTCAAATAAGTATTAGGTATAACAAATTTAAAACGAAACAATGATGCATTTCTGTATTATTTTGGAACTTTTAAACACTAAACCCAGATAAAACGACCTCATTGTAATTTAATGATGGATGTTAAAAGTAAATTTATAATCTTGCTATACATACAACGGCTTGTAGTAGTCTATTGCTGGTTATAGGCTTCTCCCGTAGGAGATTGGTGTTGCCTCTGACGATACCCACGGAAAGCAATGCAATATCCTTAAGCCAATAGATATAAATACGGCTAAAATGTTGCTCTAAGTACTAGTCTTAGTTCACTCAAAGCAAATGTTGTTAATGTGAGCTTTGACGTTAGTTAACCTATTTTATTCATAAGGAAAAAGTTTCTCTAATAAAGCACCAGTCAAATCCGGTATACATTTCTTAAAACCAACAATTTGATGACTAGGTAATCAGTATCTAGTCATCACGTTGCATTTGGACGCAATAAAAAAGACAAAAATAAAATTTCCATATGAAATTATTATGATTAAATTTACGGCATAGTGGATAAGGCTATCGACAAGTGCAAAAAACTTCGATCTAAGAAGAATGTGTTGTCATCTCTATGGACTAAAGTAGCACAACTCAAATTACCACAAGTGAGAACACACAAATATAGAGAAATATTTTATTTCTCTATATTCTTGAAACCACAAACAACATAACTAATTCTCCATTACACGTTATCGGAGGTTTTTACAAATCCATGCGGAGTTCAAAAGGTATACCGCCAATGGAATGCTCGTTAAAGCGATATTAGATTTGTTTGTCCGTCTTTCTAAAGTGGGATTCGACGATAACAACCTTTATTGGATTAAAAATGGACGTTGAAATGCAAGCAAAATGAAGATTTGCGCATTTTTATCGCATGCATATAAGCTGAAATATTTTAATATTTTTAATATTATAATATTATAGCGATGAAGGACTCGTTATTGCTAGCAGATATTCTTACATCAGATAAATATATTCATTTCGATCTAAATAACTTACTCGTAGGAATTTTACGTCAGAGATAAAGAGAAAGAAGAAAGGATATTTTTAAATTCATCTTCGACGAAATTTAATCTTTGATAAAATACTTTTAAAGTCATCTCAAATACGGAGTTGTCCTCTAACATTTCGTAAATGCTTTCTACACAAACAAACTCAGACAGCTTCCAAATATTTAACTTTAGTCAATATTGAATACATCAAAGTATAAGATACTCAACGTTGCGATTCGAATTACTTTTTCCGCGTTTAATATCGAAGCCCGCCGAATTTAGTTAAGTGCCAGGGCGAGGGCTGGTACCGGCGTTACTACCTGGCACAAAATGCTTTATAACTTTATCGCAAATAAAGCACCCGCGCCATCCTATATTGAATTCACGAAACAACTTCATGAATAATTTATTCTCATGAAAACTATGAAACATTCATGGTAAAGAAGGAGGACCTTGTTGACTTACCAAGTCTATGTTTATTGTTTCTTTAAACATTAAACAATAAACATTAACATCTGGGTCACAATATTGCAAAGTAATTGTTTCATTTTCTAAGTTACTTAAAACCTTCAAGAATAATACTTTATATTTGGCCTGGACATAAAGACGGCGAAGGGCTCACCACCAGTCACGTTGTCCCGACAAATGTCTTCGGTGGATGGTGGGTCGAAGAGACTTACTTGTCTATAGTAGACCTCTGTCTACCCCTTCACGACACAGGCCTCTTTCTTAAGAAGGATTTGCGCTAATCGCCTGAATTAAATTTCTGTTGCTACCTATTTTCCGGAAAGAATGCCGTCGGTGAAGGCACCCGTTTTATAAATAAATAAATATCTTCACGCAATTCCCAAAACAGGGGTAGACAGATGTCTAGTCTGAACAATTAAGTTCGACCCAATCTAAATTTCGACCACCAAACCACTCGGCTATCGCGACTCTCACCCGTTTCATGCTGCTGTGGCTGCCTGTGAGCTTTGGCTTAGCTGAGCACTACGCTTAGGAAGCCTCTGGGTGAGTTCGAGAGAATTACCTTAGTTCGACCTACGACTCGCGTACCTATGTGTACCACCTACAATTTTTTCTCATGTAAATAAAATATAAATTTCTTTATACTCCTTTCTATCATTTTAATTCTTGTTTGTCCACGAACCTTTACCGTGACAAATGGCCTGCATATGCTTGCATGTTTTTTCTAAAATTCTCTAAAACAAAACATTATTTATGAGAGTATATTATTCATCATCTCTCCTATTAATAACTGTACTAAATTATAATTATGTAACTCTACACATAGCAATATCTAGAATACATAATTTCAGGAAGCAAGCAAACCATCCTTTACACTGATAAATCTATGTTCAAAGTTCTACTGAGGCAACCAGCAGTAATAACTACGTTTGCTGTCTAAAGATATTTATTTTGCTTTGCTTTCAAAGAAAGTGCAACATAGTAGTAGACTTCAAATTCAATAACATCTACAGACGAAAAATGTAAAAATTTATCTTTCAACTGTAAATGTTATTAAAATTCTTTTTGATCTGAGAATGTTGTATTGTATTTAAACAAATTTTATAAGCTGTGTCTTTAAGAGAATAAAATAAATATCTTCACGCGATTCCCAATACAGGAGTAGACAGAGGTCTAGTCTAGACACTTAAGTCCCTTGGACCCACATTCCACCGAAGATATTTTCGGGACAACGTGACAGGGGGTGAGCCCATCGCCGTCTAAATGCCGAAGCCAACGATATTATTCGTATATAAGTTTTTGAAAAACCCATTGGTACGAGCCTGCCACCTGGGCGTCGAACTCGGGTCTCTTGACTCGAAATTCCGAACACTCAACCTCTCGGCCCGAACACTCAACCTCTCAGCTATCATGACTTTAAGAGAACAATTTCATAATAAGTTTATGTACATAAAAAAAGAGTGGCAATAAAAGTGTCCATAACATACGTCCACGTAAATTTCAATAGACCTTCCTTTCACGTTTTATTAAATCGATAGACCGCCTGCAGTACGTTAATCATAACTTACGAGAACATTATTGAATGACCAAGCGTTTAGTGCTTTTCGTTATTGGAGTATCGTAAATCAATAGATTTAATGGGCGTTTAAACGGAAAGCGTCAGTTTTTGGCAAGGGAATGCATTAAATTCATCTTCACCTAATATTCAGACTGATTGACAGAAATATAATGATAAATATCTGTATCATCCGTCGGTTCTCGGTGTCTCCCTGTTGCTCTAAACCTCAGCTGTCTGTTATCCCATGCTGAAAGCTTCTTACTGAATTGTTACTTTTATTTATTTTTATGTATTAAAGTCACCATAGCCAAGTGGTTGGGTGATCAGAATTCGAGTCAAAGAGACCCGAGTTCGATCACCAGGTAAGCTCGTACCAAGGGTTTTTTTTTTCAACTTTTGTACGATTTATATTGTTGTCTGGTACATAAAAAACGGATCACCACCTATCACGTTGTCTCAAAAAAAAAATCGGTGAAAAGTGGGTAGAAAGGACGCAATTGTTTAGACCTCTGTCTACCCCAGAGTCACGGGAATAGCGTGAAGGTATTTTTTATGAAGTTCTATATAGTGTTTTATGAATCCATTTGAATGTATTTTATTAATAAACCAACCAGTCAAGAACGTAAAGAAATCAGCAATAGAAAAAAAATTGTGTAAAAAACTAGAGAAGCGCGAAGGAAGTTCAAGGAAGAAGTTTTGATTAGACGTAGAGGAAGGTTAGGAGAAGAGTAAATAAATAGAAAACCTTTCTTTTAATAGAGTGAAGAAGATGTATAACAGTAAAGAGCAAAAAGAATGTAAGAATTCCAGTGAAGACGTATCGGAAGAAACTTCAGATTGTTGCAATGTATTTGCAATGTTGTTCTGATACATTGTTATATTTTTGCAGTTCAAAAACAATATACATAGAATTAAAATTTAAAGCTCTCTCTCTCTCTCTCTCTCTCTATTTCACGTTTATTTAATCGTTCCTGAGTGGCGCTAACATATGTCTAAGTAAGTTTGGCGTAAATAGGCAAAAAGTAATTTTACTCCAAAAAGCGAACAACACACAAAATAAATTAATTTTTTTATGACAGTCAGCATCAATTCGAAAATTTCCCTCATATCCTGCCTCTTTCCCAAATTCTTTCATTAAAGTAGGCATATAACAGGTAGTCCCTTAGTGTCATGAATCTACATGGGCAACGTTAGTAATTTAATATAAGAAGCGGTTGATATTTTGACTTAATCTCCTAAAATGCCGACAAAAACAAACATTTTGTCAACTATACAAAAAAAGTCACGATAGCCGAGCGGTTCGGTGGTCGAAATTTCGAGTCGAGTCATCTAATCATATAAATAATATTGGAGTGTCTGTTTGTAAAATAAAATAAATAAATATCTTCACGCAATTCCCAAAACAGGGATAGACAGAGGTCTAGTCTAGACAATTAAGTCCCTTTTACCCACCGAAGATATTTCCGGGACAACGTGACAGGTGGTGAGCCTGTCCCCGTCTTTATGTCCAAGTCAACGATATAATTTGTACAAAAGTTTTTGAAAAACCCATTGGTACGAGCCTGCCACTTGGGGATCGAACTCGGGTCTCTTTACACAAAATTCCGTCCACCCAACCACTCGGCTATCGTGTATGTTCTAAAAAAAAGTGACTACAAACAGACACTTTTTTAAATATTGAAATAACCGCTTTTTACTACATGTTTATGAATATATATACGGTACATACACAAAAATAATATTCTTTTATATTTTCTGTATTTCTGAATTTTCTCACAGTAAATTGACGTTTGTTATGATTAAGAATGATGGAGCAAAAATAATAATTTTTGCCTTAATTTGGTCCTGTATAATTACTTTTACAGATATAATTGATCTAATTTTGTCTTGAAAGCTGGTCGTTAAAACCTGCTCAAATTAATCCTGGTGCTTAAACTATTTATTAATTTAGTTTTATGAAAGATGTTATTTATACCTCTAGACTACTCTACCTACTGCCTCTATTATATAGACTTGACTTCTGTCTGCCCCTGGTAGACAGAGTCTAGTCTAGACAATTATGTCCTTTCGACTCACCTTCCACCAAAAATATTTTGGTACAACGTGACAGGTGGTGAGTCCATCGCCGTTTTATGTTTTCGTAGCGCAATAATTGATTCTTATCGTGACGGGAATCACTATGTGTCCATAAATATATAAATATAGGTATATACACGATGTGTGATATAAAAACTCGTTAGGTTAAGTTAATTCGGACGACTACTATTTCGTAGTACTTTGAAATCCCAAGTCCTGTGACTAATGATGTTAGCAAACGAAACATCGAGAAGTTCAGAAAAAAAGTCAATAAAAACCAAAATGTTTTATTTAAACGTGTAGTTACAAACGCGTAAATACAAGATATCATTATCACCTGTCCTTGCCACGGCGAAGCAGTGTACACGGTAGGTATTACAACATGTATGAAATAAATTAGACAATTTAAAATAAAAAAAAAATTAGAGATTAAACGTAACGAATTCAGTTGTAGTCAAAGCTATTTATAGTAACCGGAATATGTTTATGTAGTTGAAAACGGCAATAAACTTCTCCGTTTAGTAAGCATTATTGTGCTAATGTACTCATATATACCATAGTTGCTACCGCTATGCAATGGTATAGCGATGACGTAAGAGCTTACACGATATTGAACTTACAGTTTCAGTTAACACAAAAATATGTACCCTTAAAATTTGTATATATATCATGACATGCCCAGGTCGAATAAATAGTAACATCGATTTAATCAGTGTCAGTAAAAAAATCACTTACCAGCCATGATATATCATTCAGGTTATAAACAAACATAGATAACATTTAACAAATGCAATATATTTATAATTTTTCAATTCATTTATTGCAAAAGTCTGTGAATAGCTGTGCTTCATAGTCTTGGTAACTTTCTTATTAAAAGATAGTACCTACGACTTTTAAGGCATTTAGGTTTTAGAAGCTCTGTTGTACTCAGTTGGAGGATAGTGATATATTTTATACATAGAATTTCATTTAAAACTGATATATAATTAGCGATTTTGTTGATGTTATGATGTTACAAATTTCAGGACGAATTCTTAACAAATAATGGTTGTATTAAACTACAAAGTTGGAAAGATGTAAACAACAATAAGAATGAACGCAGTGACTCACTAAAATTTCCGGATAATTAAGCCTTCTCGAAGGCGGTAACTTACTTTAGCAAAGGATGACTTTGCTAACAACAGTTACGAGAGTGTTAAGATACCGTAAACTTTTTTAACAAACGCTTTCAAATACTTTATTAAACTTCAGTGACGCATTAGCTTAAGATTTTATAAATATGTAACAACTTTACGCCATTCCCAATACAGAGACAAAGAGAGGTCTAGACAATTAAATCCTTTCGACCCATCTTCCGCCGAAGATATTTTTGGAAAATATGACACGTGGTAAACCCGTCGCCGTCTTTATGTCCAAGCCAATAAATCGTACATAAGTTTTTCAAAAAACCATTGTTAGGAGTTATAAAATCTGTTACAAAATAAGGAAATATTTTCACGGCCTTATTTAAGAAAAAAAATGTCTTCACACCGTTCCCAATACAAGGGTTAGACAGAGGTCTATTCAATTAAGTCCTTTCGACCCCCTCCTGAATTTTTAGGACAACGTGGCAGGTGGCGAACCGACACGCAAAAAACTAAGGTATTTTTAAAGGTCTGCAGTAAATTATTAAAAATTCACTTATTCGAAAGATGTTAAATCTTTTTAAACTCAATTTCTCCAATCACAACATACAAACAGTTTTACTTAATATAAATAATTTCAAAAGTTTCTTTATCTATCAATATTAATCTATCATCACTTCCAATTCTATTAGAGAAACGTCATTGAGATAGAAGGTTTCATAAAAAATATCGAAAAAAAAAACAAAATGTTTTCATTTCTATTTTAATAATAATCTGTGACAGCCTTGATTTTACATGAACTCGTCGTGGCTCTTAAAGAAAACAGATACTATTATGTATAAGTTATATGACCTAACTTTTTATAACAATGAAATCCAACTCGGTTTTAGAAAATACAACGCACTTAGAAGTTTTTTTACGCATCAAAGCAAAGAAATATAATAATAATAGTTTCTTTATTTATCCTTTAACATAACATAAAGTAATAAATCTAGTCATATACAGAATTTTATTATGTGAAAAACTGGTGTCTGTAGTACTAAGTTTATGTTAAGTATTAAGTAACTTTTTAAATAAAAAGTGTATTTCTGGTCCGGAGGGGTGTGCTCTGACCCTGATCGTTATACGAACATACATATTTACGACCTCTGTGGACGAGTGCATACACACCGGATTTCATGGTGTCGCCAGCTCTGAGGTTCCGGGTTCGATTTCCGGTTGCGTCTATGAAAAAAAAAAACGCTTTTTCTACATTTCTCGGGTCTGGGTGTTTGTGGTACCGTCGCTGTTACTGATTCCATAATACAAATGCTAAAGCTACAACTACAACTTTTTCAGAGCAATGTATGTAGTGGTGTTCTTAAATATGTATGTATTTGACGTTGTCCGAAAATGTCTTCGGTGAAAGGTTCGGTTCGGTGAAAAGTTAATTGTCTGGAGCTCATTTCTGGTCTATAAATGACACATCGAAACCCCGATAGTTGATAGTGACCTACCTTATTTTTGAACCTCTTAGATGGGAGAATGAATCGTGTATGCCTTCTAATAGTTGTTGAAATTTAATTATTATACTACATCAAAAAGAACAGTAAGAAAAAAACATAAGTACAGTAAGAAAATTAGAATTAATGTGGGTAGTATAAAATTAAATGACTAGGCAACCAGCAACGGTAACTATACAGAATGAATAAATAATATAAGTTATTATTTTTTATTATTATTTATAATTTACTATGCAATATCGTGCACGTTTGTGCTTTTATTTTAAAAAATCAAATTTTTTCACAATTATTCTTGTACTTATTAAGTTTATTATTAATACTTAGATGATAATTAGCTAGTACAGTTATTTTTCTATGTTAACTAGACGTATGTTCTATGTTATCAAAACATTAAATATGAATTGATCAAGAAATTAGACCGGGGAGTACAAAAAGTAAACATAAGAAAGATGAGTCTGCGTAGCTTGGTAACAGTAACAATAATTGGTAACATTAATGTAGGTACATTTTGTAATAAATTTTATAGTAATTATTTTATAACAGCTCAAAAACTTAACTGCTAAGTTGGTAAATACGAGACATGATCAATTTAGTTTGTTTACGCAATTGTTTATATCAAACTTTATATATTTACTCACCGATTAATTAATTTTCAATTAGTTTCTCGTGCGTAGAGTCTTAAACGGAACTAAAATACTACCACAAAAGGTTACTTCGCACGAACACAATGCGACTATTACTTTTCACACAATTCAACGGAACAGAACTCTTTCTTATAACCAAACACAAACGTCACCGTCATAAATCGCTCTAATATTTTTGTGATCACGGTTTACAGTGACGTTAAACTTTCACAAGTTATGTAAAAGTTTTCTATGAAAGTCGCGGAGGTCAAGAATCGAATCATTATCCTGTGATAAACACGTGAGCGTGGAATGCGCCGTTCGCCGGCACTCGACTCAAACACAAACCAGTCAGTCGACGTGCACTGAACACTGTCAAAACGAGCCAGCTGGTTCGGCATCTCTGCCACTCTAGCGGGCAAACTCACAACTAACTTCAATCCTTACGCAAAGTGATATAACTTTGTATTGGTACAGAAACACAACTCCGTAGGCTAATTTGATAATTCGTATATTTGATGTGTTTACTGTATCAAGACAGATTATTTATTATAAATTATTATATAACCATCTGAAAGTTATTGAACAAAATTGAAGTCACGATAGTCGATTGTTTAGGTAATCGGAATTCTAGTCAAGAGACCCGAGTTCATATATACGAAATTACGTAAATACAATATAAAGACGTTGACAGGCTTACGACCTGTTACGAAGACCCAAAAAATTAATTCGGTGAAAGGCGGAATGAAAGGTTTTAATTGTGGACTTCTGTCTACCCCAATATAGGGATTAACGTGAAAATTTAATTAACAAATTTTTTACAATAGCTTCACTCATGGCATCACTAAAACATCTTTAAATAACATAACAACAGCACTGTAGTGATTTTTTCGAATAAGTTGTTCTGAAAGTTAAAAAAATTAGGAAAGTATAGTATATTTCATTCATATAGATATATTTTAGCTTGCTTTTAAATTGTGATTTGACGCACATTAGAAAATCTTAGCGGTTTATAAAGCGATATTGCAAAAATGTAAGTTATATCCTTTTTGTGGTGCGCTGTAGAGCGAATCGCGTCATGGCGGCGCGTCGGCGCTGCCTGAGGAGGGAGGATATTGACTTGCGGCGCCGTCATTGCGCATGTACTGCCATGTGTTTCTTCTGTTATTTAAAATATTAATACGACTTAAGAAATATATCGCAAATTTACTTTTTATTATCCATAACATTGTTTTAAAATTAGAACTCAGTGTTTTTAAAGTTTTACCATATTTACTCCACCAATAATTACAGATTAAGTGAACGCGGTCGCCGCAGTCGACCCGAACGGCCTTGACCTGAGGAAAAATTAGCCTGTTGTTCACGCTTTAATAGTAACTTAGCGGATTTAGTAATGGATTCTAAAAATATCCGTCGCAAAGTTATTTCGCTGTTCAAGCATTTTAAGCTGCTGCATAATCTTTGCCGTTCTGTATTAAATCATCTGATTAAGATTCGACTAAGATACTTATTTTTCCTACCTTACTACCTTAATAAGAACACCCTGTTTCATATTTATGGTTCAGCAGTGGTGTATACAGTATGTATTAATGTGTTAATACCTAAATTAAGTCACGATAGCTGAGTGGTTGGGTGGTCGGCTTATATCGTTGGCTTGGACATAAAGACGGCCAAGGGCTCATGGCCTGTCACGTTGTTCCGAAAATGTCTTCGGAAGAAGGTGGGTCAAAGGACATAATTGTCTAGACTAGACCTCTGCCTACCTCTGTATTGGGAATTGCCTAAAGACATTTTTCATAATTTATTTATTATTCATAAACCTGCATAACGCAGTAGTCTATGAGTATATCACAATCTTGTAACTTAAACCGCTATAGACTGAGGGCTGAAAATTGGAAGCCATACTACCTTTATTCTGATTAAAAATGAAAAGTTAACTATTACAAAAATATCTAAATTGTTTATCTATACGCCGACGACCCGATTGCCTAGTAGTGACTCTGCCTTCAAACCTAAAGGGTGCAGGTTTTGAATCTCGGTAGAGAGAAATATTTTTCTAATGAACATTAATGTTTATACTCGAGCCATGATGGTTGTATGTATTTGAATATGTAAGTATGTCTTTATATATATTTATGTTAGCATATTTATTTATTTATTTAAGCTTCAATGCACAGTGTAGTACATATGGCGGACTTAATGCCAAGTGGCATTCTCTACCAGTCAACCATCAGGCTAAACAGAAATAAAATGTATTAGCAGTGCAGTTAAATAAAGGGAGAGAGATCTTATATAGTGTGGCAAATACAAAAATATTACATAAACATACGTACGATACATTATATACATAAATATACATACAATACATAAATTAATACTTATACGATACATATATATATAAATACGTACATATTGCATATTGTACCGTTGGCTTGAACACTAAGATTAATTATTAATGTATATAAAATGTTCTTCGATATTAGTCAGTCTTTTCACATAAATTCTTTCATGCCGAATTTGTATCACTTCCTCTTAATAGGATAGGAGAAAGTGGCTGAGGTGAAATTATATTGTCGGTTCAGTTTCCATGATAATGCTGCTTTTCGTGTAAATATTGACCTTTCCACTAAGAAGTGGCTTAAAACGGAGAGAGAGCCTTTTTAATAAAGCCTCAACAGCCTAATGATTTAGGATGCGGACTGCGAAACGTAACGTTGCCGGTTCAAGCCCGCCTTTCGATTATTTTCGTAATCCACTCGAAACACAAGCATCGCAGCTTAGTTGAAGTTGTTACCAGAGATACTAGAAGTTTGCGTTGCTAGTATTGTGTATAGAAACATATTTTAATAGAATAAATTTATGTCTAATATTTATTCTAAATAGAGCAAACATCGTAATGCATTTACTTTGCTAAATTCATGGATTCGTACAATGTAATTATTTTAACATGATATTTGATGCTTTAAAAAAGTGAACTAAAATATATGTAAATTTATTTGAAGTAGGCTTTATATTAATTTACTTTTTACTGTGTGGTTCCGGTCTAGTGGGAAAAAGTGGTATCATTTTTACGATTTTTAAAAAATCATTTGTGTGAAACTGAAACCAACTGTATGAGGCATAATTTATGTATTTCAAATTAAATTACAGCTTTCGATATATCTATTATATCCCACCACCTTCAAGCGAAGATATTTTCGGGGCAAAGTGACAGGTGGTGAGCCCGTTGCCATCATTATGTTCAAGCTAACGATATAATTCATACATAAATTTTTGAAAAACCCATTGTTACGAGCCTGCCATCTGTGGATCGAACTCGGTTCTCTTGACTCGAAATTCCAACCCACTCGGCTATTGTGACTTTTTTATCCCTGTATTGGGAATAGCGTGAAGATGATATGTCTGCAAATAATTTGTACGAAAAGTTTCTTACATATTCCTTAGTACACAAAGTTTTTATTCAAATTGTCTCCTTAGACAGAGCTTTGAGTTTCAGATATTGCGCCTCTTGGCTTGTAGCCAGTCTTTACGACATTTCCTTTGGAATAACACTTTTTGTGAGATTTCTCCTTTGTCACTTGGAAAAGAAAAGGAGAGGAAACCATTACTAAGATCTATAGTATCAAAGAAAGAATGCTTCGATCTTGAATTCCATTAAAGTAAAATAATTGCCCCATTCATTTTATATACTTGAATGATAGAATTTTATATGTGTGAATTAATTTGAAATTACATTTCATTCTTCTTCATTGATTTTCTAGGCTTATGAAATCTTTCTAGAAATTCTAACATAAATTTTAAAAATTTATCTATAAATTCTGACGAAATATAACACAGAACGTATTTGTATAGACTTAGCTATATACTGTTGTAACTGGCCAGTATGACTTAGAGAATAATATTATCTTTATCTGTATATAAGATTTTTCGGGATGCATATGTAATTTCACGATAGCCGAGTGGTTGGGTGGTCGGAATACGAGTAGAGACCCAAGTTCGTTCCCCAGATGGCAGACTCGTATCAATGGGGTTTTTATAAAACGAATATTATGCACTAATTACATCGTTGGCTTGGACACTAAGACGGCGACGGGCTCAACGTTGTCACGTTGTCCGGAAAATATCTTCGGTGGAAGGCGGGTCAGAGGGACTTAATTGTCTAGACTAGACCTCTGTCTACTCCTGTGTTGGGAATTGCATGAAGATATTTATTTATTTATTTTATCAAAAGAGAAACAGTTCTGAGATTCCGGTGAAAGCGAATGGCCTACTAGAGCAGCGAACGTTATTTGGAGATATGAACATAGTTGGTGTTTATATCTAGAGAAAAAATTATGCAAATATAGCAAATATATGGTAAGAAAATACGTTTGAGTATAACTTTAGAGGGAGTGCTTTACTTTAACTTACAGTAAAGGAATTTCCAATGCTGGATGACAAATCTGCGTCATTTTACGAAAGCCTGAAAAATATTACTGTATATTTTGATCGAGAATTGTTTGTCGTGCGATATTGCACGGCACTGTAGGGTAAAATTTTACACATTTTATAATTAAAAAAGAAAAAACTTTAGTAACAAACTCTAATTTTATTAACAAAAAGAAAAAAATTTCGCGCCATTCCCAATTCATGGGCAAACAGAGGTCTAGACAATTAAGTCTTTACTTTCCACCGAAGACATTTTTTGGGACAATGTCCCTGTCTTTATGTCTATGCCAACGATATAAATACTCGGCTATCGTGACTTCACATCAACAAACACAATGTACATCAGCAAACAAAACCATATAAAACAAAAATAAAAAAGTCCTTTATTGAAAAAAGAAAATACTAAGTAAATATGAATATTAAAGATGGTGAGTGCGACGATCAAAATTTATAAAGCTCAGTATATTAATGTAATATCAATTATTGCTACAGCAACTAATGCTATATAGTTGATTTTCAGATGACTTTTGTGAACGAATTTGTAGTATTTAAACAACAACACAAGGGTACAGGAAAACCTTCATACTTCTTCTACAAGAAAACTGTCATACTCAACGTTTACCGAAAGATGGCTCTGTTCATTATGTTTAGAAATTATGGAAAGATGCGGTAGAAAGCAAGTACTAGAGATTTTTAGTAATATCCACAGATGGCGCGCACTTTTAAATAACATTCCCTTTTAAAGAGTTTAAAGTACATAAAACATTTCATAGAGGGCAGTGTACCTAATGAGTATTGTATTAAGTTTTTTTTAATGAACCGAAAAGGTAATAAGCAACTTAACACTGTGTACTTAAATATTTATTTCATAATGGTTATAATAATTTAGTGACATGTTTTTTAGGGTTGAAATATACTTTATATTTATCTCCACGCCATTCCCAATACTGGAGAAGACAGAGGTTTAGACAATTATTTTTTTTATAGAAAAGGGAGGCAAACGAGCAAGTAGCTCACGTGATGGTAAGTAATTACCGTCGCCAATAAACACCCGTAATACCAGAGGCATAGCAGCTGTGTTGCCGGCCTTTGAGAAAGGTATAGGCTCTTGAAGGTCCCTAAGTCGTATCGGTCCGGAAAAACCGCTGACGGTAGCACATTCCATAAAGTGCAAGTGCGTGGCAGAAAAGTCCACGAAAATATGATGATGCAATTTTTGACTATGCCGTAAGGTAAGATGGTGAAATTCAGCGGCTGGGATTAATCCAAACAATTCCTTCCAACATGGAGCACTCTCCGTAGTAGATCTTGTAAAAAATGCAAGACGATGCAACATTTCTTCGCAAAGCCAGGGGATCTAGCCGATCAGATAGAACATGGTCATCGACGATTCGAACCGCTCTCCGTTGGATACGGTCAAATGGAAGGAGCTGACGTCACGGGGGTGCCCCCGCCCAGAGATGCGAACGGTGTTCCATGTGCGGCCGAACCTGCGCCTTATAAAGCTACAAGCGGTGGGTCGGCATGAAGTACTGTCGTGCTCTACTGAGCACGCCATGCTTTTTAGAGGCCAATTTGGCGTTCTCTTCCAAATGACCGCGAAACTGGACGTTTCTCGATATGTCGATGCCAAGGATTCCGATGCTGGCTGAGGCAACTAGTGCTCTCAAAAAGAGGTGATACGACGAAGGGATTCTTTTTAGCAGTAGACGCACAAACTTGTGTCTATTTAGGGTTGAACTGAACTAAATTTAGTTAGCCCCAGTTCGAGATTTTGTTAGACAAAAGTTTGTTGTGTTTTTGTTAGACATCTGACACAAGTTTGTTCCGGTACTCGTCGACGTGTTCCTGAGAAATATTGGCACGTCCGGTGTATAGGGCGTCGCCAGTGCTGTCGTCTGCATAGCAATTGGTGTTACTAATTTGTAACAAATCATTGATATGCAGAAGAAACAGGGTTGGCCATAGTACATAGCCTTGTGGGACACCAGCGTTAACAGACTTAGAGTCCGAGCATGCATCGTCAACTACTACCTTGATGCTCCGATCTGTGAGAAAACTAGTGACCCAATTGCAAAATTTCTCGGGAAGCCCATATGATGGAAAAAGACCCAAAGGTACAAGCCTATCAACAAAGGCTGGACTTGGGTTCGGACTCGTGATTCGAATTGCGATTTTTCTCACTAATCATGTTGTATTTGTATATGCGAATTCGGTTGAACACCGCGGCACCCACTTTTGCCAGAATATCCAGGTTGATGGAAGCAGAGCCAGAGTTGCCATCTGTCAGGATCGTATGACTCGTACGTTACGATCCCTGTAGCCTGCAATGTCTCTGCAACACAGATTTTCGTTCTATATCTTTAGGTACATAGCCAATCTACAAAGAAGCATCAATTCCTTTCTTTTTGAAAGAAAAAGAATATAAGGAAAATGAAAGGGAAATGGAAAGGCCTTTTTAAACGCTGGTATTCTGCAAGGCCTCGATCCTGGCCAGATCGATTCATTTAACAGTGTGAAATGTGACACGCGAGACGTGATCTTTTACGGCGAGCCAAATAAGGAAGCTCAAAGTTGCTCATCGTGTTAAGGAAAGGGTTATGCTCCGTGTTTTTCTGCGTAATAGAAGTGAATGACATCCGCTACAGAAATAAGGTATTCGACATCAAACCGTGAAGATCAGCACGCTGAAATGGTAATGGGTCGGATACATATCTCGGCGAACTAATCGTTGGGGAAAAATGGTTCGAGTGGCAATTTCGTTTAAGCCAACGCAATGTTGAACAAAACAATAAGTAGTCACAATAGCCGAGTGGTTGGGCGGTCGGAATTTCGAGTTAATAGACCCGAGTTCGATCCCCAGTTCGCAGGCTCGTGCCAATGGGTTTTTCAAAAACTTATATATGAATTATATCGTTGGCTTGGACATAAAGATAGCGACGGGCTCACCGCCAGTCATGTCCCGAAAATATCTTAGGTGAAGGGTGGGTCGAAGGGACTTAATTGTCTAGACTAGACCTCTTACTAGGGAATTACGTATTTATTTTTTATATATTTATTTATCTTCACGCACAATCCCTGACGGGGTAGCCAGAGAGAACAGATCGCCAAGTGTCACGATCCCTACATACTTCTTTCGCTTCTTTCAGATTCATCATCTTCTTCGTACAAGCACGTCTAGGTATCCGAGTACTCTTGACCCTCCCCTCTTCGAGCAATTTGCTCACATGGTCTTCGAAAGTTAGTCTCGGTCTACCTCGACACCTTTTAATATTAACTTTCGCGCTATATATTTTCTTCACCATTCGGTCTTCACTCATTCGCTCAACGTGCCCAAACCATCGAAGCACGCCCTTGTTCATTTTAGTGATAAGGTCATCTTTTAAACCTGCCATATTGCGAATCTCTTCGTTTCGCTTTTGGTCGGCCATGGTAAGGCCGCACATTTTACGAAGAGATCGCATTTCCACTGCACTCAACCTGCTTTTATGCTTCTTCTGGCATACCCAGGTTTCGCTGCCATATAACAAAGTCGGTACCAACACTGCGTTGTGTATTGCAAGGCGTCCACTTTTCACAACGCCTTGCCTTTTGATTAACGCAGTCAGGGCACCATTGACTTTGTTCCCGGCGACACGCCTGTTCACATCTAAATCACATCTTCCATCCAGGCTAAACGCACTCCCCAAGTATACAATTTCATTCATCTGTTCTAGACATTCCTGATTTACCCAAATTTCGCACTTCGTTCTTTCTTCGTCCCTTTCAAATACTAGAACCTTAGTTTTATTAGCATTCAAACGGAGACCATTAATTTCACATTCTTCTTTCATGCACGTGACTAATACCTACAGTTCTGCCTCTAGTGGTGCAATAAGCACTGCATCATCAGCATACAGCAGAAAATTTACTTTTATGTCACCCAATTTCACACCCAAACAGCTATCTTTCAGCTTCTGTAAACAGCTTTCGAGATACAGTATGAACAGCCAGGAAGACATGCCACAACCCTGTTTTACGCCCGTTTGGACGCTAAACATGGGTGACAGGTCATGCCCAACCCGCACACACGCTTTACAGTCACAGTAAAGTGACTACACAGGCCTTAGCAATCGACCATCCACACCATACCTCGGCAACAGTTCCCACATTTTCTTCCTTACAACCTTATCAAATGCTTTCTCAAGATCCAAAAAAGCACAGAAAATCTTCTGGTTAGCAGCCAGAAGCTTCTCCGTGATCATGCGGAGAGAAAACATTTGATCCGTGCATCCTCTTCCAGGTCTAAATCCGCATTGTGCCTCCCATAGAAATCTTTCCGATTTCTCTGGCATCCTACGTGTCAAAACTTGCGAGTAAACTTTTCTTGCTAAACTGGTCAAGCTGATCGCCCGATAGCACCCGCAGTCATAATGTGAACTTTTACCTTTAAATAAAGGCACAATGACCGCGGATCGCCAATCATCCGTTCGCCAGCACAAATTGCACAGCAGATGAAAGCTGTCCAGACGCGTGGCCCACCATACTTGACCATTTCAGCAGTAACTCTGTCTAGTCCCGCAGCCTTACCACATTTCAAACTTCTAATCGCACTTTCAATCTCTTTCATACTGATGACCTCAGTGTCATCGAGGTCCGAGTCTGGCGTACCAGTCACGGCGTCACCCCCGGATCCCCCACTAAGATCATCACACGCATACATCTCTCTATAAAATTCACTCCATCGCTGCATGACGTCCGATTTTTCTGAGAGGACGTCATTGGTTCCCGAAAGCACTTTATTCATTCTTAAGGCTGTCGCACCACTCCGGGTCCTTCCAAACTCTTTCCAGAAGAGTTTGGAGTTTTCCTTGAAGTTGTGCGACACCCTTTCGTCCGCTTCCATTCTACTCCTTTCACGCACTTCCTCAATCAATGCTTTCGTGTTAACTTTCTGGAGCTTATATCTTTTTTTCATCTTCTCTCTCATATCCTTATCATTACTAGAGGCCAAGTAGTCTAATCATCATTTTTACTTTTTCATGCATCACCATTTTTACTACTACCTCTGTTCACTTTTCCACACACGTCTTCCGCTGCACTAACCATTCCATCTCTAAGGCTCTGCCATATTTCTTCCACATATTCTTCCCTGACATCGATGCTGTCCAGCTTTTCGACTACCCTTGCTTGATATTTTTCCCTAGTGTCCGCTTCCTGAAGATTCCAGCTTCGGATGCAACCGACCGACTGTGGTTCTGGTATCGTCGTTCGGTGGCGCCAACCCGCGAACAGACCCCTAAATCTAGTAATCACTTGATAGTGATCCGTTCCCAGGTCAGCACCCCGGAACACTCGCGTATCCATCACCTGTTTTCGCAGTCGGTCATCCACCAGGAATAAATCGATCATACTTCTCTCATTCTCTCTTGTTCTAGTATACATATGGATTTTCTTCTGACTAAACATAATGTTTGTCACAAGAAGACCATTTTTCTTGCATACAGCCAGTATAAGCTTGCCAGCATCGTTAACCCTTATCACCAAACATTCCAAGTACCGACTCGTACCCTGGCCGAGCGGTACCAAATCACCACATACAACAAACTATCCATTCAAATCACCACATACAACAATTCTTTCATTTCCTCTAACCAGGTCTAGAACTTCTCTTACATTCTCCCAAAACTCCTCCAGCTCAGCTCTGGACGACGAAGCTACCGGCGCATAAACAGCCAAAAGGAATTACTTCGTCAGTCCCAATTTAAAGCGTACCCAGAGAAGTCTCGAGTTCACAACCTTATATTCATAGTCCTTATTTTTATAGTCATAACATCGACCAACTAAGACGACAACAGCACCCCTACTCCCTGGCAGGCGCTCTCGCTCTCAGGGACTCCGGACCATAGAGCTAACGTCTCGCCAGGGAGCTCTTCAGTACCGCTGCCCTTCAGCTTGGTCTCTGACAAACACACGACATCTAATTCTCTTTCTTTCATTATTTCAATCAACTCATTCGTCTTATCTCTCATGCCTCCTCTTACATTCCACGTGCCAACTCTGCACTCCGTCCTCCCCCTTCCGCCGTGTCGGGCTGTGCGTGACGGGTGGCGGTCCCCATCGCCGCTTTGCTCGCTGCATTCCACACCAACGGGGATGAACTGGTGTGCGTCGCCTTGGGGGGACGCCCTAACCCTCGTTGGCATGGGTGCGGAGCTGTGTAGAATTGCAGCTCTGAAAAGGGCTGGCAGGGGTCGCGACGAGCACGCTTCTACAATGACCCGCTTCTACAATGACCGTGAAGATATTTATTTATTTTAATGTTGAACAATACCCTATAAGATGGAGTGATAACTTGCAAAATATTGCGGGGAGTCGAGGATAGCTGAGGATCGTTCTTTATGTCAAATTTTAAGGGAAGCCTATGTTCAGCAGTTTGCTCTTGATAGGCTGTAAAGAAGTATAAAAGTCGTTGAGAATTTCTTAAATGGTCCGTTTAATGTGATCCAGCTTCAACAGTAAAATAAATATTACTTGTAAAAACCTTCGATGTAGTTCGCTAAAACTAGCCAAATGCTTGGGTGATCTGATAGACGCTCAAATTCGATCTCAAAATAGTTAGAAAACTTGGTTTTTATTTCTTACGTCCTTTTTCAATATGGGAAGTGGTCGGAAGTTTAGAAAATCAAGCTCGTTTAGCGCACATCTCGGCAGAGCTTATTTGGGACAATGAGACAGGTGGTAAGTCTGCTGCCGTATATTAAAAAAAGAATTTTGATGTACGGTTAAAATAGAAAAAACTTTTAAACGTTTCAGAACTTATTCAAATTTAAGAAGAACCCCGTGAATACCAATCGTGTAGATAATATACCGTGACCCTTTTCCACTAGGACAATATTGGTTTTAGTTGTCCTATTACAATAGAAAAACGCAATGAAAGTAGTAAAAAAAACGACAAGACAAGAAAATTTAAGGCCGTTGCTTTAATCTAATAATGATAATATTGTAAATCTTTTACAAAATTATAGATATATATCCTTACATACTAACTTAACGACCTGTAAAAGTATACTGCAGAACATAGACAATGCCACCATGGGATAAAAATGTCACCACAGTCAGCGAGCGATAAATTTACTGCAGTGCAAGTTTTACATCAGTATTGCATCCTGTCAGCACGAACCTGACTGAAGTAACGTTAATTTCGGTCAGATTTGGCAATAACTGTACTGCCTGTTTGACCAACCCAAATAATTGGGTATTTTACGCTGGACAAAATACCATTTTCTTTAATTATTCGCGTAAACCTTGTCGTACTCGTGAGTATTGATTTATAACCCTGCTTATTTAATTGTAAAAAAGTGTTGTGATTACGGAAAACCAGATTGTGATGTTAGCTTCAGATTTTATAAGCAGCAGCTATTTGTATACACATGTATTTAATTATAGGTAATAATATCATACTTACTTAAATCATATCTTGGTCCCAATGTTCTACGCTTCTCTCTAGATTTATTTTTAAATATTCTTCGTTTTAACCGATTGAGTACTATATCTGCTTCGTCCACACTCTCCGACGAAGAAGATAGAGTTAGATGGATTGCACCGCTTACAGAATTTCGTCTATTTTTCATCGGATTACTTAATTTTCTTTCTCGGTGCTCGATTTCTGATAATCCACGTCTATATAATTTAATCCGTCTCTTCATCTCACAGTTTGCAGCAATATCCGTTGAAATATTTATAAAATCAATCTCTGACATATTATTATCAGTGTTATTTTTATTTTCAGACTCCTTCACATTTTTATTATTGGAACAGTATTTATAATTTTTTGAATTTGATAAACATTTTGAAGTTTCTGATAAAGTAAATGAATCGGTTTTTATGCCTCGACGTATAGCTATACTTCTTAAATATGTGTCAAGAAAGGATATTTTATTTTGAGGAAAATTATAAATACCAACACCAGAATTTGACCGTATCACCGATTCATTCGAATGACATTTCAAACGGTTACTTAAAGCTGTATCGTTAAACGATTGTGACGTCCGCGGACTACATTTTGATCTATTTTCTTCATTATACAATGATGTATTGTTGCCTATGCTGGAAACATTACTTTCAGGTACAATAGTATCTACAAGACTGCCAACGTTTTCTTCATAAAGAAAAATCTGACTTGCTATATCTTCACATGTATCATTATCTGAACTTTTATAGCTACTTCTTTCACTCAGTCCTTCTGAATGAAATGGAGTAGTATCTATACTGCTTGGTTGCAAGCTATGTAAGTTATTATTTATCGTCAGTTTACTTGGAATGTTACAAGCACTATTACTATTTTTTAAAATATATCTAGTATTCTTGTTTTTGTCCACTTCTGTGGTACTATAAACTTTTGTGTACACTTTGTCACCGGAGATTGTGTTATGTTTTCGAATAAAATTTTTATCTAGGACATGTTTGTAATTTTTTTCTCTCAAGGATTGACTTATTTGTAAATGTGGCTCTTCGTAATCAGAACTTTTAATAGATATATTTTCATCATTTGTTTCCACTAAAAGGTTTCCATCGGAGTCGAAAAGTTGTACTGTCGGAAATCTGATGCTCGGAGAAAGATTTTGAGTTCGAAGTTCCCATTTTTTGTGTGAAGATTTTCTAAGTTGGATACGAATTACATTATCATCTATTATTGGGTCACTACTATCACTTGAGCCATCTTCCGTCGCCATTTTTCGGTCCTTTTCCACTTTTTCGTCGAAAACATTTGTTTTGAAAACCGATTACTTATTAAATCGATTACTTTATAAAAATTAATTCATAATTTTTAAGCTAATTTGTTTGTTTACGATCAGCTGTTCTCTATAAATACTGGCATACAGCCAAACGTCACAATTCCTTTGGTATTCGGTCTAAAATAGCTCCAATGTCAATTTTGTTTTTCAACACACATTTAATGGCACGTGATCATGTCTGGTTTCACAATTAGAATTTAATATTAAAGCACTACTTGGTGGCGATCAGAAATGCATAAGTATTGTAATTTTATTGCACCAAGATTAGACTTTGACAATGCTTGCATCAATCCCAAGTATTCTGCGCTGTTCCACCGTCTCATGGCGTTGTAAAGTAAACGCTAATTTACGCTATCAAAAATATCACCAAACTAATATTTTAAATTTAATAACTATTAAAATGAAATAGGTTTCAAATCAATCGCGTCGATATAGATTTCTGTCGCGAGGGCCTGCGCGCGAATTTTGGTCGCTCGCGACTCCGTTCATATCTGTACTGAAAGCTACCAGCTAAACAAACCCGAGACACTATTAATAGTGAACGAACGCGTCCAATATCTGGCCGGCTCCCCTTGAACCTAGTAGTACTCGCGTTAGTAACATATAGCAAAAAGCATTAACTGTGACGTATACGCAACAACTGTTCTCTCTGACACAGTTTTACATTTGACCACTATGCATGACCATATTATGCACTTGTGACTAATAGCTAATAGACTTACCAGCTGTTTATAATAACGTAACTTTTTCGTTTCTATGTAGGTCATTTTAAAGACAATCTACTAAGAAATTGCTTAGAAATATTTGCGAAATTGTGTATATAATTTATGTTTTAGAAACACATTCAGCTTTAAACCA
Organism: Sericinus montela; assembly: GCA_029286605.1. Taxonomy (NCBI): domain Eukaryota; kingdom Metazoa; phylum Arthropoda; class Insecta; order Lepidoptera; family Papilionidae; genus Sericinus; species Sericinus montela. Next base: position 1,475,548 of record JAGSMR010000011.1, read on the forward strand.
ATCTTCAATTTTTTATGTCTTTTACCATACTACCATCATGTATGTAAAAAATCTGCCACTTCAGCGTTCCCTTGGATTTCGTAACAGGGTATTAAAGGAACAGCCTTGGAAGTCTTGCATATAGAAAAATACTAGGCTTAAATAAACAGACCGTTCACAAACGGCAGCTCACTGTGTCAATTACGGCAAATGTTCCTTATAGGATAGGCCTTTGTTATATATTGACCTATACTCATATGTAAAGGTATGAGTAAGTTGGGAGGACCGTAGCTACTATGTAGGGTATTGGTAAGGATTCGATCTAATTCCTTGCTGCCTGCGTTAAACGCTACAGTGACGATCGTTATATATTTAAGCGGAATTCACGAACACAGAAAACAGTCGAACCTTTCTCCACAAAAACGTAAACGTCGTATCTCCAAATCCTTTACTTTTGGCAATGAGGAAAAAACGAATGGATGAAAAAGCTTTCTCAGGTAACTTTTTGTTTTTGAACTTATAAAATCGAGCCTTTGCCTTATTTCAATTCAATTATGTACGGGAATAATTGAAGAAGTTAGCATGGAGTTACAACCGCTAACAACTTAAAAAAAATACATTTACAACCTAAAATTAAAGAGTCTGGTCGAAAACCGTCTGTGGTAAATGCCGGTTAAATTACAAAAAAGAGAAGATATTTAGCTGTAAAGATTTTTTTTTGAAAATTGTGTAATTACACTGTCTTAAAACGAATACGAATGACGACCTCACCGGTTTTCAAGGTGTCGCCATCTCCGCCACTTTTTCTACATTTTCTCGCGTCTGGGTGTTCGTGGTGCCTTCGTTATTTTCGAATACCATACCTCAAGTGCTTTAGCATCTTACATTGGGATCGGAGTAATTTATGCCATGTCGTCACTATCTATATTTGACCGACATTTATATCGCTGTGAGAGCAATGAATTTAAAATATTTAATATAGTCAATAAAGGAGTAGTTAAGGAATGTTTAATCTTATAAGTTGAATAATAACAAATTATAAGTTGAATAATAATAAAATAAACAATTTTTATAATCAAAACTTATTTATTATTAAATCGTATTTGCATTTATGTTGCAAAGTTGCAACGTTTTCTTTAGTAAAGTTTCGTTAGTAAGTTCAAAAATTAGAGACTGCGATACTCGTTTTATCCCGTGTAGTCACAAATATATTTTTAAATAAATTGTAAATAAATAAATAAATATCTTCACGCAATTTCCAATACAGGGGTAGACAGAGGTCAAGTCTAGACAATTAAGTCCCTTTAACCCACCTTCCACCGAAGATATTTTTGGGAAAACGTGACAGGTGGTGAATAAATTGACATTATAAATCGATAAATTTTAAAGTAATGTATTACATAAGAATCGCTTATATTAAATGGAATAAGTTACCCACCTGAAGTTAAGAGCACGACAAAAATAAAAGTAATCAAGTAAATCCTGTTATAAACATTATGCATATTTTTTAATTCATAAACATTTACCACACATTAAAAATAATATTCAAAGGACACTAATCTCTCATCACCCATACTTTGATCTTGTGTTAATGCCGCAACGAACTTTCTTTGGCTCCAAGCAAAATTATGCCGTCAATATTATGAACTGCCGTGTAATAGCTAGGATTGACCTAAGCTTATTGATCGAATTAGCGATATAACATAAATGTTGGCTCATTTTCAAAACAACGCCATTATAAAATTTTAGATTTTTTATTGGGAACTGCGTGAAGATATTTATATTTATAATTAACCATGATTATTTCAACAAAGATATAAGGCTTGGTTAATTATGATGAAATGTAACTTACATTTGGAAATTACAGGAAACTGTGAAAATAATGATTATAAATATTTTGAAGAAAAAAGGATGAAAGGGGTGCTGCATGTACATTTAAATTATGTACATTTGAAAGTTTCTCACGATTTACTGTGAAAAATATGAGCTCAAAGGCCCATAGAATCTCTATCACCGTACACTCATTGCTCAATTTGGGTACACTTGTACACTAACTTGAGCCCTTAAGATAAAATACTAAGTACGAATACTAGATTAGCTCTAGTAGTAAGATGCAATAAGCATTACAGCCTTTATTGCGGCCCTATTCAATTAATTTCTTAATATACAACTTTGGTGAGTTCATGTGAGTGCACCATCTAAGGTATTTGTACGAAGTTGCTTATACCAAATTTCAATTATGTCTCTTATATATATTTCAACTAATGTACCGTCAAATAAAAGCATTCAAAATTATGCAATTAAGTTTAGTTTCAATGCAAATTCGATGCCCGTAAAAGCGTTTCACTAGATCGATGGAAGTAAAGTATCATTTAGAATTCGAAATTAGAAGTAGGCGTGGATATAGGGCCTCTTTGTCAACGCTGAGTTTCGTTTTTTACGAGCTTAAAGCCTCTATTATGTGTATCGTCTATGGCTTAAAGCAAATAACTGTTATGGACCTGAAACATGCGTATGCGCATTCGTAAAAGGTAAATTAGGAAAAACCGCTGCAACATGCTAGCTCACAGGTTTACACGATGAATTAGGGCAGAAAAATTAACAACATTTTCGTAACAATAATAAAACAGATTCAAAGCATACAGTACTTCTACACATGCAGTCTGTAGGTCAGCTATGCCCAGTAGGCATTCAGTAATTTACATGTGAAATACAACAATGCATTCAGAGTGCTGCTGGGGTGGTCGTGGCTTTGATTTACTTCTGGTATGCTCGCGAAAGCGCACGTCATCCTAGTGACTAACATGAGAAAGTGTTCCACCTCTGTGATCCAGTCTCCAAAAGCATCTTTAATATGTATGCTGATCATAGAGAAACGACTTAAATGTGCATAAAGGTACAAAGTCACATTACTAATAAAACAAGTAATACTATAATACTAATAAAGCAAAGTCACGATAACCGAGTGTTTGGGTGGTCGGAATTTCGAGTCGAGAGACCCGAGTTCGATCTCCAGGTGGCAGGCTCGTACCAATGAGTTTTTCAAAAACTTATGTATGAATTATATCGTAGGCTTGGACATGAAGACGGCGACGGGCTCACCACCTGTCACGTTGTCCCGAAAAAATATCTTCGGTGGAAGGTTGGTCGAAGGGACTTAATTGTCTAGACTAGACTTCTGTCTACCCCTGTATTGGGAATTAAAACAGAAGGGTTTAAGTTTGTAATATAATAAAGAATAAAGTATATAGATAGCAAAGAATTATTATTATAATACTAACCATACTGAAAAATACCAGACCTAAAAGAAACATTCCTAAAGGGCAGTAGCGTTTGAGGAAGCTTCATATTCTTTTTTAATTGCTCGTTGAAAGTAGTGGACCTAGTTTGTATTCAATGAAAAATAAATGATTATAAAAATTTAATTAGTTTGTTCCTTTTTTGTGTTCACCTTTTGTAAAAGTAAATAATTGTTGCTATGTAGTTACTAGTAAACTAATTATGAAATCAAAAAATTCGGATATAAATAAATAAATAACACATATATAGGTAGGGACAATGTCACATATATTGCTCCGATCCCAATGTAAGATACTAAAGCACTTGAGGTGTGGTAACCGTAACAACGAAGGCACTACAAACACCCAGACCCGAGAAAATGTAGAAAAAGTGGTTTTTCTACATTGACCCGAACCGGGATCGAACCCGGGACCTCGACAACTTGAAAACCGGTGTTTACGCCACTCATACACGGAGGTCGTCGGACATATCTGGAGAGAGTCAACGGATTGCACTGAAGAGACTGAATGTTAACCTGAGTTGTACATTATATATTTTTCTTAAACATCATTTTAATTAGATTTGCTGTTACAAAGCTAAAAAAGAGGATACCCACGGAGTTTCTTTCGCCGTTTCTCCTCCGTCAGAGGAAACTCAATACGAAACGGTGGTAGTTTAAAAAATTACGATCGATGGATGTGATGTATGTTACTTATATCGATAAATAAATGATTTGATTTAAATACATGTATAGATTTAATACGAAAAAATCGTGACTATTCTAGTATTCCGAGCATTGTTCCGCTAACCGCATTGAATTGATTGCTTCATGTGCAGAATCTCTCTGAATGCGGATGAATGAATCCTGCTGCAATAACTGTTGCCAGCCGCCACAGATGGCTTTGCACCAGCCGGCTCGATATTAGTAAAATACCGCGGAATTTGATTTCATGAAATCGTTTAAATTAGTTTACGTGTTCATTTATAACAAGGTAAATTCATGAGCGCCAAATGCTTATATTCATGTAATTTTTTAACTAATTGATGAACGACCTGATAGCCTAGCTGGTAGTGACTGTACTTTCGAAGATAAGGGTTGCGGGTTCCAATCCCGCTGATCAAACATTTGGGTGATGAATATAATTTGTATTTGAGTCATGGATGTTTATATGTATATATAAATTTTTATTATATATGTAAGTATATTGTATGGTTAGATTGGACACTATTACGTGGATCGAAGGGACTTCATTATCTCTGTAGAAGAAGAAAATTGTGTGGAGATATAAAAAGGTAACCAGATACATGTTTATCAAGCCACATTATTCCGTCGTGAGGCTATGCCGTAAGAATATACCATCCTATTTCTACCCATGGCTGTCACAAGGGCGGCTTAAGGAAAAGCCGTGAAAATGATAATGGCTCCTGACAGTTTGCCGGATAACCATCTCGAAAAATACCAGATCAAAATCATCTGGTACTGTAACCTGTTTGGTATCTGGTACTGTTGTTGCCAATCCACTTGTCAAGCGTAGCGTTTATCCCAAATCATGATTATGGGAAAGGCCTATATCCTGCTGAGAAAACAAACCGTTATGACAGAAATTACGATAAAATTATATAAAAAAAATATAACAAACTACAAAAAATGTTATAAATTTCTCTAAGCAGCGTTTAAATTTAATACCATTTAATAGTATTGCGATTTAAAACGCCTTAGTAAATATTAGTCGCAATAAATAAGTTAATTTCGAGGCAATGCTTGCTCTACCATTTCTTTAGGCGCATTTCATTCGCATCAGGCACAGCTGACACCATAACAAACAGTAGTTAGTAATGGTATTAATTTAATATAAAATGGAATTGTATAATTATGTGAATTAATTACAATTTATTTTAAAGGAATTAGTTACAATTAGAATCAAAGAATCAATTATTTTGGCAATGAAATCGTTTTTATTATTCGTCGTTGGTATACCAAGAGAAAATCTTGGCTTGTTTATTGTGACACTATAAAATATAGTTTCCTGAAACTATTGTTGGGATTTTCATTTACCTTTTTTTAAAGCTCCAAATTCAAAGCAAATAAGTGGCGATACCAATACACCGCATGCTAAGACTTTGGTGTTACTAAGACGTCCTAATACCACCTTGGACGCTACAGTTCAATACTGGTCTGCCTTTTGGTCTGATAATTCTCGAGATATTTTGGCCGTGTGGTTACGGCGTAAGAACATCCCTTTTTTTCTTCCTGCTTTCTTCCTGTATGTGTCATTAGAGGCGACTAAGGGAAAAGAGCCTTGAAAATCCAATTGACTACTGACAAGTACAAGGTGTCTGGTTATTTGGTCAACAACTCGCTTGCGAAGCGTGGTGATTATGCCAAACCTGTTCGAGAAGGCCTTTATAATAATTACAGGAACCTCATTACGAAACAGTGGTAGATTTAAATAGTGATATTTAAAAAAAGTTATACTTCTATGCCGACAAGTAAAGATTTCGATTAGATTAGATAATTTTGATTGGACTTTACTCAACCTTATATCTAATACAGTCAATTATATCATAGAAACAGTAAAAGTAAATAATTCCTCTTTGTTAGATTTATAGCCCCTCACCCATCTCAACCGTATCACTGTCACTGTCACTATCATACATAATATCACACGGCAATCTTGGCTGACTGTCGAGAACCAAAAACTGTCATTATTACTATAGAATGAGACATATAAGTTTGTTAAAAACTATATAGGTACACACGATAGGATTGTAATTATACATCTTTAGCATAACAAAACAATAATAAGTTTAAACGTTTTAATTCCGCGTCGATTTCCGATAATATAAGGCAGTCGAAAATGATATAAAATGTTCGAAGACCGATTAAATTACATAAAATAATTTGTCGATTAATATTTGATAATTATTTTAATAAGTGCTTAAATAGAAATTGCGTAATTTACAGTTAATAACTACTATTGAACGCATCAAACGTACCATTATGATTATCTGTTGTGTTTATCCCATTTATTGACATTTTGTACAATTTTATTCACATAAATAATATAAAATTTTGATTAGTTTTGATTTTGCCTTTTATTTTTGTTCTATTTAATGAAAGTTGAAGGTAACGAGCATATTAAATAAATTATAACTCTACTTATTATCTGGCATCACCTTCCTAACTCACATGATGTGGGTATAATTCTGTTAAGTGAGGCCATATAAAAGGAAGAAGAAGAAGAATACCTTTCTACGTTAGTATAATTTCCGGATCGTATAAAAATATAAAGCGTATTTATAATTCAAAGTTGTGTTTTCCATTTTCCTCAACTTTGATTTGTCGATTTGATTTTATTATGGTTTTCAAATAATGAAATAATTTTCCGTAGGAGAAAAGTTTCAAAGTTATTTGATGTTTACAAAGAAAATGTTGCTTAAGAAACCGGGAAAAACTATTAAAGTTTTCTAACGTCTCAGTTGATATCAATCAAATAAACGCAAAACATTTTATTGCAGTTCTTTTACTCTTTACCCATTAAACCGGGTCGGTGCACGCGATCAAATGATAATATTGTTACTGCAACTGGCGTATCTTTTAACTGTTGGTTTTATTAATCGTATTTGAAGCGATTTCACGTTAATGGAGTTGCCTAGACAGGCATTGTCATAATGTAAATAAATAATATAATAGGCTAATATTTTATTTTTAGCCTTTTTGCCTTTAAGAACGCTAATCTGCTTGCGAACCTTGGTGTCCAGCCCAATCCACTATGATTAGTTAGAAAGTATTCGAAAGGTCGCAACTTGTTATAAAAAGATATAGTGTTGCTACCGACGCTTAATCGAATGTGCAGTGCAGCAGATAGGAATAAATCTAATAGAGATTAAACTTAAATAAATTATAAATCTAATAGAAATAACAGAAATTAACGTGTAATGGTATTTCAAATAATCTAAATAATGAATATATTTAAATAAATAACTTTAGAATTTCTTTATTTATAAAAGAAGTCTCATCTTGTTTCTTTTTCACCATTAAACGCTAGCTTTGCACGCTAATCAAACACAAATAACGCCTGGAAATATTACTGACACTATGTAAATATTTTTTTTGTATTTATTTATGAATTTAGTTTGACGACCTCAGTGGACGACTGGAGTACACACTGGTTTTCATGATGTAACCAGCTCTAAGGTCCCGGGTTCGATTTCCGAAGTATAAAACATTTGTTCTATATTTTTGCGATCGGGTCATTTGTGGTACCTTCGTTGTTGCAGATACCATAATACGAGTGCTTAAGCTACTTACATTGGGATCAGAGCAATGTATGTGATGTTTTTTGTATTTAGGTATGAATTTATTTATAAAAATATTGTAATATATATTTAAATGTAAATTTATATATTTTTAATGATGTATATTTAAATATGTGTATAATAAAATAAATGTATATTTAAATGTAAATATTGTATATATATTAAAAGATTATTATATTATATTCCTTTAAAATATTTCCGATCTTTTAAAGCGTATGGGTAAGGATCGTGTAATAGTTAATATTTAATAATATTAATATATTATGCACCATTACCACCTTTTCCCTTAAAAAATTACGATTTAAACGAATTACGAATTATTTCGATCTGTATCGTTGATACAAAAAATAAAAAAAAAATATCTTCACGCAATTCCCAATACAGGGGTAGACAGAGGTCAAGTCTAGACAATTAAATCCCTTTGACCCACCTTCCACCGAAGATATTTTCGGGACAACGTGACAGGTGGTGAGCCCGTCGCCGCCTTTATGTCCAAGCCAACGATGAAATTCGTACATAAGTTTTTGAAAAACTCATTGGTACTGCCACCTGGGGATCGAACTCGGGTCTCTCGACTCGAAATTCCGACCACCCAACAACTCGGCTATCGTGACTTTGATTTGATACATCGTTGATACAAACATTAATAAATTGACTGGCCATGCATCTCTACGGAGATATCATATTACAACAACACGTAATAAACTCTTTGGTTTGCGAAGGAGAGCAACGACAAAGTTTTTGTATACTTGTAGATGCTAACAGGTAGTGAGATAAAACACTCTATGTATATTGGGCAAACCGATGTCTCACAACTGTTTAAGATGTGCCCATTTGTAACTGTACGGATTCTAACTAAGCTAATTCGTTTGCCAAACATTTTGGCCTTCAGTGGACTGTTTAATGGTTGTATTAAGGTTGACGATAAGTTTTTTAATTTATTGAAAAGTATTGTGAGGAATCATCATTTGTATTATATTATTTAGTATTTAAATGTTTAAGATGAAATTTTCTGTCTCTCTCTTTGCTTTATCAAGGCTCAACCGCTTAATAGGTAATGTACTCCGAAAAGCATTAAGGAGAAGCCTTCTCATCAGATTTATGATTGATTAAACGAAGTACATCATTTTTACGAACCTTGCTTCTTCAATAAATATTTAATAGAAATCTATGTAATTAAAATTACTTAAGAAATCTATTATGAGTTCGTATGGCAATTTTATTCAAATTATTTGGTTACACATATCAAAGAACCTGATAGCAAATGTAATATTATATTTATGATAATTACCACTATCCACTGGTGGCGAGCTTAGTGTTAGCTGTCATGTTCTCAGATTGTTTATTATTATTATTTATGTAGCGTCAATACGTGCAACTTTATGACATGTATTATAACCTAAGTGTAACATTAATTTCATTCATTATAAAATATTAAGGATAGGTATACTATAAAAAGCTATTTCTATAAAATTATTAAAAGTATTTCTATAAAAGGCTCGGAATGCTCGTTACCTCAACTTTAAAAGCAATTTAACCTGATGAATTAAAGCCGTTAAAGAGTATTTAACGCTTAAGATTTTGACTGATGCTTATGGGAATATTTTCTTATTTTCACAAAACTCAAATAAAATTCTTTTATTTATTAGCCAAGATAAAAGCCATTGTAAAGAAGCGGCCAAAAGGTGCAAAGAATGGTTTTTTCCGATTCTTTAAACCTTTTGGTCTAGACAAATCGGTCGGTTTGTCCCACCTTTTACCGAAGCCTGTTTTGACGTAAGCAATTCCAATTCTGAGGTAAGCAGAAGTGTAAACAATAGAATCCTTCCGCCCCATTTTTCACCGAAGCGAATGATCGGTTGGTGATTACGGTAAATCCTCCTCCCGTGGAAGGTGGGTCGAAGAGTCTTAATGGTCTAGACTAGAGCTCTGTCTACCCCTGTATTGGGAATTGCGTGAAGATATTTATTTATTTATATAAAATAATTACTAAACGAATTGTCATACTGTTTTCACTTATAGAAGAAGTGAGACATGTGAAAGGTTGAGGTATATAATTCATTACGGAATTCATAGATACATATTGCGTAAGGACAACATCAAATACATTGTTCTGATTCCAAAGTAAGCAGCTTCAGCACTTGTATTATGCAATCAGTAATAACGAAGGAACCACAAACATCCAGACACGAGAAAACGTAGAAAGTATTTTCTATTTTGTTCGATTCCCGACCGGGAATCGAACCCGGTACCTGAGCTGGCGACATCATGAAAACCGGTGCGTACGCCACTCGTCCACGGAGGTCGTCGTTGAATATGACAATCATATTAATCGTTTTTGATTTTATCAAGGCCGTCTGTTCAAAGCAACAGGCTAATACGACCTAGAGACTGATAAAAAATATAAGTGGGTATGCTCTTCTATCCACAAAAAGCTGGGGCGGGTCGCTAATTACCAATAAACATGGTGATATAAAATTTATTCAACTGTAATGTTTCTTTGTGCCTTTCGAATTTATTTTTTCTACAGAAAGTATTGGGTCTTTCACTGGCTTCTATGATACTTATCCAGAGCGTAAATTAAAAAAAAATACATAACAGCGAGTTTAGATTATCTCAATATGTAAATCGTATGTTTCTGTTCTTTTATAGAAAAGGGAGGCAAACGAGCAAGTGGCACACGTGATGGCAAGTGATTACCGTCGCCCATGAACATCTGCAATACCGGAGGAATAGCAGATGCGTTGTCGGCCTTTGAAAAAATGATGACCTGATAGCACTGTTGGTAGGTTTGGCAGTAATTGCTTCGAAGTAATGGGTAGCGGGTTCGAATTTCGCTAGGACCACACATATGTGGAAAAAATATGTTAGTGTCATAGATGTTTAAGTAAATATTTATCTACGGTAAATATGTAAGTATAGTGACAGGCTTACCATTTGTCAAGCTTCTGTGAAACAGGTGGTCGAAACGACTTAATTGCCTTGACCTTTGTCAACCACAGTATTGGCATAGATTAATGCGAGAAGTAAAAAATAATAAAAAATAAAAAAAAATATCTTCACGCAATTCCCAATACATGGGTAGACAGAGGTCGAGTCTAGACAATTAAGTCCCTTCGACCCACCTTCCACCGAAGATATTTTCGGGACAACGTGACAGGTGGTGAGCCCGTCGCCGTCTTTATGTCCAAGCCAACGATATTCGTACATAAGTTTTTGAAAAACCAATTGGTACGAGCCTACCAACTGGGGATCGAACTCGGGTCTATAGACACGAAATTCCGACCACCCAAAAAATAATGATTATTAAAATGGATACAAATTGATACAAATAGTTACATAGCTGTGGAATGTAATAGTGATGAATCCCATATGCCTGGATCGTTTTGTATGAAATTAACACAGCAAGGGCCGAAAGGTTTTATTTGGGATGGCAGGTGGCGACAAGTAATAAGGCGTTGTGCGTCAGTTGCCGAAACTGGCGTGACCGGTGTCTGCAATTGGGGAGTTTATCCAAATGGAGTGTATTGGGAAGAATGCTATTGCTCGGCCGATGAGTGCAATGGCACTACAAATATAAAAATGTCCATCACAGCAGTATTAAGTATGATAGCTGCTTTATTTCATTTGAATAGAGTCGTATTTTGATTGATATAAAACTTAATCTTAAAAAGTGCCTTAGTAACTTAACCAACAACAAACAATCATAAAATACCTACTGTAAATTAATTTAAAAAAAATGCTGTTTTTTTATAATGTTATCAACAAATTTCTATTGTTTCTACACATGTCAAAGTTTAAAACAATAAAAAATGTTTATAGTTATGTCAGGACTATTGTAGTATATCAGGTGGCTCTAGAATGTTCAACCATTTCTATTTATGCCATAGAGATTGAACATTGTATATTACACTTAACAGTTACTAACATAAATTAATATCTTTATAGCATTCCCTTTAATTTACAATCCAAACTTTTTTCAAACAATGGAACATTATTGTGATTAAAGACAGCATTCTACTAAAGATCATCTTGTATTTGGATTAATTTACTAGTTTCATTTAATTCAAAATTATTTATAAGTTATGTCATCTTAGATTTAAGCCATGGTAGCATATTTATGGCATGATATTTGTGTAATTTTTTGTGTGCCTGATATAAAATTATTGAGGCAATTAAATTAAAGAGTAAATGTCATCTTAGATTTAAGCCATGGTAGCCTTATGGCAAGATATTTGTGTAATTTTTTGTTTGCCTGATATAACATTTTTGAGGCAAGTTCAAAATGTGAAACGGGTTGCAGGCATCTAAATGAAGACAACTATGTATTCTTTGTATGTTAGTTACGTCTGTAATTTTTTTTTATTCTCACTAAAGAAATGAGTCCTGCATAACGATGTAAATTTATTCACAGATTTTGCTGAAACTTTTTAAATATACATATATTATGACTGATATAATTATGATTAGGTATTCAATGACAATGATACATTGGTGCCTTATTCTCATAATTTCACATACCGTCCAATCTATAGTTTAAGTTAAATATATAAACCATTCCGTCCAAGCATATTCTTAACTTATTTTATAAGTTTTGTCATTTGTCTACGAAAAGATCAAAATTACTAATTATATTTAAATGTTTATTTGTAAGGGAAATGTTATATATGTCTTATATTAAAGTATGGTCTTGTTTTGAATTAATTGATATTAATTGGGGTACATGTTTCAATATCACTGTTAGTTTTATAAAATTATTCTGGTTGTAAAATGTCATTATGGTAGCTTTATTCATTTTAATTTTGATGTAGAAAAGACAAATTAAACTTTACAGTATAAAACAAATGAAGTGTATAACATTGTCAATTTTAATACTTTTCTAAAAAGTCTTAAAAGTCAGGGATACTCATCCTAACTTACCTGTCCGGTAGTTGTGGTATGGTATACGGGTATGCGACCCCGGCTTCCCTAGCTATTACTGTCCTATCCCTTGCCTTCCTGGGCAGTAATATCCTACCTTTCCTAATTCCCACCCTAACTTACCAATCTTCCTTTTCTCACAACCTATACTTCCCTTTCCTTACTCCTATTCTCTCCGCCAATCCAACGTCTGCCGCGCGGATGGATGCATGGCTAGGGGCAAGCCTAGTCGTTAGCGTGCCACACTGCCCTGGGACCGGGCGACCCAGAATTAGGCTAGCCTTACCCTGGCATGCGGGGCTCTGCTGGGGTGGACAAACCTTTCCCTTGCTACTCGTGGGAACGCAATGGTGAATTTTACTTACCAAAATAGCGGCGATGTGGTTTGCCACCCATCACATCTCGTTTCTCGCGGGGGCGAAAAGCGGCCCATGGAGAGCCGCTTCGCTACGTTGAATGTAAGAGGAGGAATAGATGGTAAGGTAGATGAATTATGTCAGATGATGGACGAACGATGTATAGATATCCTGTGCGTGAACGAAACCAAGAGGAAAGGATGTGACACCACGGTTCATGGTCCCTACACGGCATACTGGTCGGGAGTCCCCAAACCAGCCGAGGCTGTCAGGGAGTTGGTGTGATTCTTTCCTCTCGAATAGTTGAATGTGATAGAGCATGAATGTGTAAGCCCAAGACTCCTCTGGGTTAGGTTAAAGTTGGATTCACCCGCTTGTTTATCCTTGGGGTCTATGCACCGACGGATCTGCGAGGGGTGGGTCATTAAAAGCCCAAAAGAGAGAGAGGAATTTTGGGATAGCATGAGAGAGGTCTTGAATAAATGCGGAGAAAATGAACGGATCGTGATATTAGGGGACTTTAATGGGTGGGTTGGAGTAAAGCGTGATGGGTATGAAGGAGTACTGGGTACATTTGGGGACGAGAGAGTGAACGAAAATGGGAGAAGCCTACTTGAAGTATGCTTGGAATGGAATCTGTGCGTGGCCAATACAATGTTTGATCACAAAAAGATCCATTTGTACAAAAGAATTGAGGGTGAGTCTAGAAGTATAATTGATTTTGTTATTGTGGATCAAAGATTGAGGAAGAACCTGCTAGACACTCGAACATACCGCGGTGTAGGCCTTGACACAGACCACTTCCTGGTCATAGCCCGAATACATGGCATCTTTAAACGATGGCGACACCGAGGAGCTGAGCCTACGAGTGTTTTGGACAGAATAAAAGTGGAAAATCTCCAAGAAAAAGATAAGAAAGACGAGTATGTAGAGAAACTGATAGAAAGTTTTAAAGGCATAGAAGAGATATGTGTGATTGAAGATTTGTGGGAGACATTTAAGAAAGGAGTCGTGAATATTGCTGTTGAGGTATGCGGAGTAGCTAAACGAAGGAAAGGAAGAAAGAAGTATAATGTGTGGATGGATAAAGATGTACAAAAGGCTGTGCAAGAAAAGAAGAAAGCGTGGTTGGATTGGTTAGCAACAAAAGCTAACCAAAACTTCAAAAGGCGACGAATGACGAAATAAAGGAAGCGAGAAAGAAGTATAAAAGATTCAAATCAGCTGCGAAAGATGTTGTGACTAGAAAGAAAGAAGAACAAAAGGATGATTTTGATAGGAGGCTCACTGAAGATTTCCAGTCAAACATCAAGTTTTTCTGGAAATCCGTCGATACAGCCAGAGGAAAAACCTCTACCTCGGAGCTGAATACAATCAGGAGTCAAGAGGGGAGCATTATAAATGGAGAAGAATATGTGTTAAAGAGATGGAAAGAGTATTTTGAATGTTTATTTGAAAGAGAGGAAGTGCAGGTACAACACCCGGCACCTTCCATGGTTAATATAAATGTTGATGATAGTGAGATAAGCGTAGATGAAATAGTAAAAGCGTTGAAAAGTATGAGATTTGGTAAGGCTGCCGGATATGATAGGATTACCGTCGAGATGCTGAGGACTGGACAGGGCTTAGTGGCTAGTCAGCTGTACCGCCTTTTCAATTTGTGCTGGCAAAATGGGCAAGTACCGGGAGAATGGTGCAAAGCCGTAATCGTGCCATTATATAAGGGAAAAGGGTCACGGCAAGACTGCGTAAATTACCGCGGTATAAGCCTTCTCAGCGTCGTCGGTAAATTGTATGCAAAAGTGTTGATTGAAAGGGTTGTGAATAAAACGGACGAAAAAGTATGGGATGCATAAGCGGGATTTAGAAAGGGGAATGGGGTGTACGGATCAGGTCTTTTCCTTGCGGTGCATAGCCGAAAAGTGTCTGGCTAAAAACCAGAAGGTCTATTGCACGTTCGTGGTAAATCCACGATCAATCGTGAATCCACGATCAATCGTGGAAAAGGCCTATGATAGAGTGGTGAGGAATGAATTGTGGTCAGCATTGTCCGTGAAAAGTGTCAGCATACGAGCATTGCAATCTCTTTATAGGGATTCCTGTGCTTGTGTAAGGATAAACGGGGCATACACTGAATGGTTTAATATCGAAAAAGGTGTTAGACAGGGATGTGTAGCGTCAACGTGGCTGTTTAATCTGTTTATGGACAATTGCTTGACAGATTTAAAAGAGAATGAAAGTGGGTTGAGAATGAATGAGTTACTCGTCAAATGTTTTCTCTATGCTGATGATCAAGTATTACTTGCGTCTTCAGCCGAGGAGTTGCAGGAGATGGTAACTGCTATGAGTGAAGCTTTTGTTAGAAAGGGGATGAAGATGAATGTAAAGAAGACGAAAGTAATGGTGTTTGAAAGAGATGAGGTCATGACAGACTGCAATATAGTGATTGGAGATGAACAAATTGAACAGGTGAATGAGTTTGTGTATCTGGGTTCAAAGTTCACAAGAGATGGAAAGTGTGAGAGAGATATTGAAAGAAGAGTGAATGCAGGAAACATGGTGAATGGAGCTTTGCACTCCTTTATGAGCAGTCGGATGGTGTCTAACAAGGCTCGTTTGGCTGTGCATAGGGGAGTTTTGGTTCCGACACTCATGTACGGAAGTGAAAGTTGGGTATAGCAGAAGAAACATGAAAGCAGAGTAAATGCAGTTGAGATGAGAGCATTAAGAATTATGTTAGAGTTAAACTGAGCGACAGGATAAGGAATGGTGAAATAAGGAAACGTTGTGGTCTGAAAGAAGATGTAGTGACTAAAATTGAGAAAGGTATGCAGAGATGGTTTGGCCATGTCGAGAGAATGAATGAAGAACGATTGACGAAAAAAGCATATAAGGCGAGTGTGAATGGAAGTGTAGGAAGGGGAAGACCTAGGCGGACGTTTCAAGACCAAATCAGGGACGTCCTGAAAAAAGGCCAGGTCAAGAGTACCCTGAATCGAAGAGAATGTATGAAGGGAATAATGAAAGTGGACGAAGCGAAACAAGTATGTAAGGATCGTAGCAAGTGGAAAGAAGTGGTCTCTGCCTACCTCTACGGGAAAGAGGCGTGATTATATGTATATATGTATGTAATTTCAAGAGTGATTAGCAGCTAGTAGGGCACTTATCTCACAATCTAATACTAATTTCAGTTTAGTGGAATAAATAAACATCCTAAATTTTTGGGAAAACTTTAACTTTGCATTTGTTTAATTTGCTGGGTTATTTATTCACTTTATAATTTGATATAAAATGCGTTCATAAATTAATTATTAATATTAATCTACATTTTCTTTATGATCCAATTGTATGAATTCATGAATGTAATGGATTATTTCAATAAAATTTTCTCCCATTTTTAGATGATTTCTTTTCCAATATATCGTGACGTTTACACATATATCCCTGTATTAGAGGCCAAGTCAGTCGATTCTTTTTAGTAAATGTAAATCTTTCAGGGAAGACTTTACATAACGTAGCAAATGAAAAATAAAAACAGATGAATCATGGAGTCCTCATGCATAGTGCATCGTCATTTATTTTTCATGCACTCTTGTTTCCAAAGTTATCCATGACTAATTTTAGTGTACCAAAAAGATAAATCTAACGTGTCAGCACGACTAGTTTCTTCACGCTTCACTCTCTTCTCTCGCTCTTACGTTAAGTTTATCATTTATAAAAGAAAATCACCAGAGGTCTTGATACGAGGATGGATAAGAATTAGAATTATTTATTTCCAAAAATATGGTGGTTACAATCTTGTCTATTATACAATAATAATGTTACACATTTTGTTATTAATGGCCAAGAAATTTATTTTTAATGTAATGAAAAGTATGATTTAAAATTAAGCAATGTCAAATTTATAAAATTTAAACATTTCTCTAACAACTATAACTTCGAACAAATCGCATTTCTATGAAAATGAAATCATTCAAGCTAATATTTATACTTTAGAATAATATTTCATATTTACTTATCTATACGACGAGTATAATAAAACCGTAAATAAATACATATGTACAAAGATTAGGACAACATCGTATATATTGGTCTGATCCCAAAGTAAGTAGCTTCAGCACTTGTGTTATGGAATCAGAAATAACAACGGCTCCATAAACACCTAGATCTTGACTTAGAAAGAGTGTTATTGACATTGACTCTTGAGGTAGTGATGTCATGAAAAACGGTGTGTTATCGATTGTAATCGATTATCGTCGTAATTTGTGGTAATAGAATAGAATAGGTTACGTATTAGAATAGAATAGGTTACTGGGATCTATTTTTTTTGGAGTAGGGTGAAAAACTAGTTAACAGTCATCTGATGTAAAAATAATATAAAATGAAATTATCTTCACGCAATTCCCAATACAGAGTAGACAGATGTCTAAATTAGACAGTTAAGTCCCTTACACCCACCTTCTACCGAAGATATTTCCGGGATAACGTGACATGTGATCAGCCCGTCGCCGTCTTTATGTCCAAGCCAACGATATAATTCGTGCATAAGTTTTTGAAAACCCCATTGGTACGTGCCTGCCACCTGGGGATCGAACTCAGGTCTCTTGACTCAAAATGCTGACCACCCAACCACTGGGCTATCATGACTTTTTTTGTGTGGTATGATGATATCGTTGTCGTTGTCATTTATTCTACGTTGAAAGGTGAATTAAATGACCGGAACTCAAAAAATTTGAAAACTACTATACGGCAGCATAAATCTGTAGGAATGTGTTACTGACCCTCGGCAGAAAAAGAGTCCACCACATTTAAAAGATAATTTGAAACAAAATAACAATTTTTAAAGTTATTTTCAATTTCTCTACGTGTTCGAGGTTCACGCTAAAACCACCGATTGATGACAGATTTTTGTTTGACTTTCACAGACCATAACAGAGATAATGCAGTTAAATTATGTTCGTGATGCTCTTGTTGTCCCAAAATATTCACGCTCGTATCAGTACGGTATTGTTATCATGGACCAGGTAAAGTAATTAATTGTTTCAAGTAATGAAATGTTTTTGTCTAATTGCCTTTTATTGTCTTGTAATTTTTATTTTCGCTCCACAGATATATTTATTATTGTGGTATTTTTATTTTATATCCTGTGTTTTTGTCATAGATATGTAGAATAGAATAGAAATTATTTAAATGCTTTATAAAGCCATGTCTCTAAATAATAATTTTTTACTACTCGTAATTTAATAATTCATAGATTATTTCTAATGAACAAGTTTTGATTGTTTTATTAGTATGAAAATAGCTTTATAAACTTACTAATAAGGCTTTGTCCGCGCATAATAACAAATTTTCCGCGCTATAAAAAGTAGGTTATGTATTGTTACGGATTATAAATTATATGCATGACAAATTTTAATTATATTAAATCTTAATTCAAACACCCAAACATGCATACTTTCACATTCATTATATTAAAGTTAGGATAATAATATATGTTTGTAGATAATTAAATATCTTCACGCAATTCCCAATACTGGGGTAGACAGAGGTCTAGTCTAGACAATTAAGTCCCTTTGATGATGATTACAGTGTAGGATTAAAATTATACAACTTTTTTATAATTTTATACAGTGTTGAAATGCATTTTAATTATTTCCTATTAAAACATCACACAGCTGATGAAGAGAAGAGATGGAGAGAAAAATCAACGACAGGACTTTGTCGAGTGCAAAGCCAATATGAGACGAGTGTTTACAGTTTTTCAAGTGAACATTGAATGCTAGCATGAAATTGCACTCCCTTTTGATTAATCGTCAATTTCAGAATTTGAAAACTTATAGTGTTGAAATAAGTGAATTACTGCACAAATATGAGCTTTTATCTAAACGGTATGGAATGCATGAAGATTTGTATGATTTTATATGCAAATGTTGGTAATTTCACGCCATATCCTGGCTGAATTGGGTAAATTATTAAATTTGTATGAATGTACTGAAATTCTTACAGCGAACAAATATTTACCCATAGCCGGATAAGAACCCATGATTCTTAGCTTCAAAGGCTTGCGCTATCGGGGTCTTCTCACAAAATAACAATGATATGGTTAATACTCGGTCTCGAGATCTCGAAATTTTGAAAAAGAATTCCAAAAAAGTCGAACATTTACAAAGAATGTTTATTTTAACGTATCTGCTATAAAATGTTCAAAACCGAATGAAATGAATTAGTCGAGGTTTTTTCTTTGTTAGCACTTATAGGAAAATTTTTATTATTATTATTATTTATTTATCTTCATGCACAGTCCCTGACGGGGTAGCCAGAGAGAACAGATCGCAAGTGTAACGATCCCTACATACTTCTTTCGCTTCTTTCAGATTCATCATCTTCTTCATAGGATAGGAAAATTTTAATTTTTAAATTACTGGATGAAGAAAAAAAAAGTTTTGAAGTTGTCGAAAGTGCTTTGACTAATAGTTGAAAACACTGTAAAGGCTCCCGACCTTTGACTGGCAGTTCTTTGACTGACTTGTAAGTTCATTTTGATGAAAGAAAACCTTTATTGAGAATTTAAACGAAAACTTGAAATTAGAAGTAAGTTCTTATAGTCACGATAGGCGAGTGGTCGGGTGATCGGAATTCGAGTCAAGGTACTCGAGTTGTATCCTCAAGGCTCGTACTAACGGGTTTTTTAAAAACTTATGTACGATTTAAATCGTTGGCTTCGACATAGAGACGGCGACGGGTTCACCTCCTATCATATTTTCCCAAAAAATGTGTTCGGTCGAAAGGACTTAATTCTTTCGACCTCTATCTATCCATGTATTAGGAATAGCGTGAAGATATTTATTTACTATTTATTTAATTCCTTATTATTTCTGAAACATGGGCTTTTAGGCCGCAAACACAAAGACACCGGATGCGAAGGGTGCGAAGGCTGGATCGTCTGGGTGGCGGAAAGGATACATATACATTCTTAATAAACTGTTCACGACGACTTCGGGAGCAACGTGAAATTTTAAGTGTAATAAGAACGGAAGGTGACAGTCGAGCTGACAGATGAAACGTCGATTTAGGCCGATATTTTCGACGGCAGTAGTAGGCATTTGTGGCTACTTCCGTCCTCGCTCGGTGCGCTTTTTTTATTCCCTGTATCGGCGTTCTTTGATACTTGGGCTGAAATATTATAATATAACTTAAAATAATATTTATTGTTTCAATACTACTAAAATAAAAAAATATTTATTTATTAATTGTGTATGCTTGATTCAAAAGTAAGTCGATTTTATACCTGAACCTGCCGAAAAAGAAATAGTTACAGTTGCTTTTTCTTTGGATGGTTTAAATTTTTATTATTTTTAGGGTACCAAACTTCAAAGTATTGCTATAATTTTCAAAAAAACTATGTATTTTTTCGGATTCTTATCCCGCCATTAATATTTTTAAGGTGTTTCTCTTAGTTGCCTTTTACGATAACAACGGTATCGCCATGGCAACAAAACTTAAATGAAATATTGTATACTTTAAATTTTAAAATTTACACAGATACACATACAAACGTACATAAGTCAACCAATTAAGTATTCAAAAGTAACTACATTTCCTTTTACATGTTTGATGAAATTATTGTATAAATAAATATTATATATATTAATACAATATTAGGGAGATGGAGTCTTTGATGGTATCAGTTAATAGAAGTGTAACAAACTTCTGCCTTTCGTCTGGTGAGTGCAGGTAACCGGTGGCCCACATACCCCCCTCCCCCATTTCTGGGGGGGGTGGGCACTCTTAGGGAGGCAACACATCTGCTATGCCTCTGGTATTGCGGGTGTTCATGGGCGGCGGTAATCACTTACCATCACGTGAGCCACCTGCTCGTTTGCCTCCCTTTTCTATAAAAAAAAATATCTTCTTATCACCAACAGTTTCTGTTTCATCATCATAATAATTAGTAACTAAGATATAATAATTTTTGTATGATTATTAAAACAGCCTTAGTTTATTTAAATTTAAAGTGACGATAGCCGAGTGATTGGGTGGTCGGAATTTCGAGTCAAGAGACCCGAGTTCGATCCTCAAGTGGCCGTACCAATGGGTTTTTCTAAAAACTTATGTACGAATTATATCGTTGGCTTGGACATAAAAAGTCGGCGACAGGCTCACCACCTGTCACGTTTTCCCGAAAATATCTTCGGTGGAAGATGGGTCGAAGGGACTTAAATGTCTAGACTAGACCTCTGTCTGCCCCTGTAATGGGAAATGCGTAAATATATTTATTTATATATTTATTTTATTTTAGTTTATTTAAAGAAATAATAAGTAAGTTACATAATATTAATTTTGTGTGATTATAAAGACCCCCTTTTTAATTTCTTTAAATATATGTAAGCAAATATATTGTTGACCACCTCATAGCCTAGTAGGCAGTAAAATTAAAAGTGGGAAGATACAAAAAAAGAAACCGAAGTAATTTTGATTACTCGAATACTCCTATCTATTGCCAAACGGCCATCCTGTTGTATTTTTGTGCGGTAGCATTTGTCATGAATACATTAATTTCCATCATCTTAACTTCTTTCGCAAAACATAACTGCAAATATCTTATTTAACATTTATTTTTAATACAGTAAAGGATACAAAAAACATCAATTCACATCCATTATGAGAGCTTGACGCGTTTTATATCAACGAAGTCATACACTCGGTCGTTACTCCACTTTATGTTAACATTGAGTGCTATTTCATTATTACAGACAACCCTTGTGTTCAGTTGTAAAAAATATTTTACCAGACGCACGAGTATAACATAACAGTTTAATAGCAACGAAACAAAGCGCGTTTAAGAAAAAGTTTCAGATGACTGATTCTAAATAAGAGTTTTTTAAACGAAAATGACAGGCAATGGAAGAAGGGGCTCACCTAATGCTACATGATTACTGATCTCTATGAACGTACCGTACGTACCTACGTACGTACCGCCGCCCATGAACACCGAAATAAGGCAGTTAAAGGCCAGCAACGCATCTGCTAATCCTTGCTGATGCGTTGCCGGCCTTTGAGAAAGGTATAGACTCTTTTCTCAAAATAAGTGAACTATATTTTTAACATAAGTGTTTCCATGATTTTTCAAATTGTAAATACGCTAAAACAGTGGGTTGCTAGGCAACAGTAATTATTGATTGTATGATGAAAAAATTGTTTCAAAACCGAATTATAACTTTTATTTACATGAGTACGATACAAATGTAGCAAGATTGAAAATCAAAATATGTTTCTCGTACTCTAATTCGGATGAACATTAAACAAATTATATTTTAATATAATCTATATGCTCAACACAACGAGTTGATTCGAAAATATGATATCGAAAAATGTAGGCGTGTATGTTTTCCTCCGTACGGTAATATAGAAAGACGAATATTTTTATTTTTTATACAGTCACGGATACACCATTCATCATCGTCAGAATGGGATGAATAACCGATTGAATTGAAACTTTGTAGTTTATACTTTGAAACGTAACGGCGATAAGCTGGAGAGCCTTTCGATGTCGTAGTGACCATACATATGATACAATTTGTTCATAAGTTTCGAAATAACTTATTTTTGCGTGTCAATATCCTCCTCCTTTTGTGGATCGAGTTCGATTTTCCTTCAATAAAATGATATAAACGAATTTAAAAAAAGCAAAAACTAAACCTATCTTTAAACGTTTACTCTGGGAATATTACTTAACGAAGCAGGAGTAATTTCTGATAATAATCAAAAAATTAAAAAAAAAACTTCAGAAATTGTTATATTCTCAAGTATTTATAATATAAAAATATCATATTTATTTACTATGTATGTATTTATTGTGGGTATTTGTGTATATGTATAAAATACTATTGTATGCATGTAAGTAGTAATGTAAATGTATATGTATGTGTATTGTATTTATTATCATAATATTTTAATTTTGATTTTTTTTCTTTAAACCTTTAATTTTTCAATTATTAGTGCTGCACCCATCACTAGATTCTCTGCACAAACCAAAGGTAGACTGGTAGAGAATGCCTTTAGACACTGCCTTTACATAAATAAATATATAGAATACAATATACCAATATTCCCTTATTTACCTGAGGAGCACTGAATCACCTTTTCAATATTAGCGTCTTAAAAACGAGGTTGTACTTATTACCCCATAGTAACTGTATGTTTAATTGTTATTCGTACTTAACGAACTAAATTAAGCTAACTAGTTAAAAAATTTACAATTTTCATGAGGCTGTGTAGTAATTTTAAAGTATGGCAAGGATGTATGCCCGAATATATTGGATATAAAGATAGCTGTTATTAAATATACACAATTGATATTATTTCGATACACCAAAAAAAAAACATCTTTCATAGGTTGAGGTTTTAAACTAGTTTTGAACTAGATTATAGGTATATGGCATCTCAAAAAATATCAGACTCGAGAAAATAAAGCAGTTTATGTATGCTGAGTTTGACAACTCTCCTAATACAAAATTCTCTTAATTGGAAAGGTCTGTCGAGGTAAAATTAGTTTAACACAAGCTTAAGGCCTAGTGAATTATTCAAACTTTCCTGAGATATTATTAACGAAATAACTAAAAATGGGTCTAAACTCACTTTCAATCGTCGTAGGTACCGACTGGTTTCACACACTCTGACGAGGGACCTCCGGCAGGTCTGAAACTAGTCGGTAACTACACCGACGTGAGTTTAATCGTTTTTAATTATTTAGCGACGTGATTTTATTCCGCAACCGTGTCAACGCTTTATATCGAAATTGCCGCAGGATCGTTTAATTCTATGCAGATAAAATTTTGGCCCCCTCTTCTATATCACTATCGGATTTCCAAAATTGCTATGTACAATACTATGAGCAAAATCCGTGTCCTAGAGAAGAGTTTGTTTATTAAATTTTATGAAAATCAGTTCAACTGCTTTTTCGACAGTTACATTACGATACATTTATTGAATACCAAACATTGAATCCTCCAAATATACGCCATTCTCAATTCCCATTTCCAAGCCAGCGATATAAATAGTACATAAGTTTTTGAAAAAACCCATTGGTACGAGTCTTGTGGATCGAATTCGGTTCATCCTACCACTCGGCTATCGTGACAAACTTTCATAAGTTTAATATATAGCACAATTCAATGTATTCTATGTTGAACGATTATTGCCTATTATATAATTCAAATAAAGCTAAAACATACCATACCCTTAGATCTTACATTTTTGATAAAGTTCTGTTGAAACTATGACACGATAGAGTGCAAGTATACTTATAGGCAGAGTAGAAGCTAAACAATTTGAACGTCGTTGTTAAATGTCGATAAGGGCAGTTTACTCCTACTCTCGGGCTAAGTAATGTAATCAAAGCTCTACAAAGTTTGTGAAGAGGAAGCAATATCGATTCAATATCAGCTATAATTAGAATAATATTACCACATATTCTGTTAATGAATTGTGTACTAAATGGTTTATATTAAACAAAGACAGACAGATAGACAGAGGTCTAGTCTAAACAATTAAGTCCCTTCGACCCACTATCAACCGAATATATTTTGGGACAACGTCATTATGACCAAGTCAACGACAATCGTACAGAAGTTCTTGAAAAACTCATGGACACCAGGGAACCAGAGGCTCTCGACTCGAATTCTGATCACCCAGCCGCTTGGCTATCGCGAATGTATCGCTGATTCTAGTACGCGGTGAAACATTAACCTTTCTCGAAATCTGCTTAGCAGCTTGGAGCTTCTTACGATACATTATGTGTGTTTACGCCGTAAGAATGTACCTTTTTTTCCTTGGTTTCCGTAAGAGCGACAGAGAGAAAAACCTCTAAATGTCATTAGCTATGTATTGATGGTGGAATAACCATTTCCAAAAAATTCAGCAGTTTCGTGACGGGCAACAGCATCTATGGTGCATGGTGTTCGATACTGCGATCGCCAATCTGTTTACATAGCATGGTGATTAGGGCAAACCCTACTTAACGGGATATGTCTACGTTTTGCAGTGGAATTTTACAGGCTTTTTTTGTTATAATGTGATATTTTACCGCATTAGGAAAAACATACTGATAGTAAATGTTGGTTTTAAGTAGAGTAAAATACTTTGTACTCGCCAAACCTAACTTCAATTCATTAATATTAGCTATGTCATCTGAATAATTTTCTGTAGGAAAAAAATCTCAGCAAAACGCTATCCTAGACTAGATTTTAAGACATAAATGCTATTCTCTGGAAAAGGCAGAAATGTATATGTTTTGTTAATAAATAACACCAATTATCTATTTATATAAATTAATGAATAGACAATAAATACATTTTAAAAAAGTGTTTAAAATTTTCAATATAATACAGCAACTTCGTAATTTAACCCGTCTAACGTTCTGTATTATTTAAGATGGCTTTTTTGACAAACAGTGTAATATATTGGGAAATGAAAATATTTAAATTGCCTCTGACCTTTTCATAGTACCTGGCGGTAGCGAGGTAAATAAAATAAAATAAACAGAGATAAGATTATAAAAATAAAAATTAATTTGTTATTCTTTTAACATCAATAAAATAAACATCACTATTTTGCTTTTATCCGTATCTGTGGATTTAGATTCTGGTATTTCGGATTATTTGAATTTCGGAATGTTTTAAAAATAAAAAATTAAGACATTGAGATATAGCCGACTACATGATTTTAAAATTATTTTAACTTATGAAAAAATGTAAAATAAATAATGTTTATAATAATTCAAATTGTTATAGTAACCTTTTCTA
Source organism: Sericinus montela (assembly GCA_029286605.1). NCBI lineage: Eukaryota > Metazoa > Arthropoda > Insecta > Lepidoptera > Papilionidae > Sericinus > Sericinus montela. The sequence continues at coordinate 1,501,205 of JAGSMR010000011.1, forward strand.
TTTCTTTACTTGAAAAACCATCTCCTCATTATATAGTTTCCCATTATACTTATAAAATATTATTTATTTACATAAAAATCCACTATCACGGTATTTGTACGTGATGAATTTCGAAACTGTTGAACTAATTTGAATTAATTTTCTCAAATAAAAGGAACTTTACACATGTGATTGTTTTAGATTTAATAGATGGCACATATTACCGAAATTCTTTTATCTATATTATCTATATTACCGAATTATTAAATATTATCTATCACGCATTTCCCAATACAGGGGTAGCCAGAGGTCCATCAGAGCTTATTTAGGGTTCATGTGACACATACATCGGAATCTAAATTATTTTAATTAATTATGATAATTAGTTGTTTACTTTTTGTGAGTATTGTTATATATCGGGTCATTTTTGTGCGTATGTGTAAAGAAGCAATAAATGAAGAATTCATATCTTTCTATTGTGTCCTAGCAATGGAACAGATAATTTTCACGCTTTTGTATTATTAATGAAAAATTTATTTATTTCTAATGTAGAATCGAAATTTATCCAGTTTTAGATTATTCAAACAATCGTTATGAGTAATCATTAAATGTCAACTACTTAATTTTTAACGTCTAGTCTCAATAGTTTTCACAGACTTTTAACTTCTTATTGTATGAAAACGGAAAGTTCTGGAACTTTCTTTTCGGTAATAAAAACTACCAGGTTCAACGACTCGTTATTCCAGATCTAGCGCTCTCTAGAACTTTCGATATAAAAAAGAATCGAGATTTAAGGTAGAAAGAACAAAAAAGTAAGGAAAGGTAATATGTTTATATCCTGCTAACTTTATTCCATTTTTTCGCAGTTATTAATTGATTACAAATATAAACTGTTATTTTCTTTATAAAAAAAGCAAAAAGAGGATACCTACGGTGTTTATTTTGCCGTTTGTTATCCCTTCGAGGAACCTCATTACGAAACAGTGATAGTTTACAAAATGATGATCGATGGATATAATGCATGTTACCTTATATCGAAAAATACATTATTTGATATGTCCTGTTATAAAAAAAATATCTTCACGCAATTCCCAATACAGGGGTAGATAGAGGTCAAGTCTAGACAATTAAGTCCCTTTGACCCACCTTCCACCGAAGATATTTTCGGGACAACGTGACAGGTCGTGAGCCCGTCGCCGTCTTTATGTCCAAGCCATCGATGAAATTCGTACATAAGTTTTTGAAAAACTCATTGGTACTGCCACCTGGGGATCGAACTCGGGTCTCTCGACTCGAAATTCCGACCACCCAACAACTCGCCTATCGTGACTTTTGTCACGATGTCCTGTTATAAGCAATGTTAAATGTGATATCGGTTAACATACATGCATGTAAATGTTATCACTGTTAAAATAAGTTTTTGCAGTCTTTTGCTACTAAAGACAGCTTACTCTGAGTATACAGAGGAAAGATTTCCAACCCAGCTGTTACACAAGAGCAAGCGGTAACAAAGTACACACATTAGTGGATTTACTGCAGGTCTCCTACGAGTACAATTGAAGCATATTTATTTAATAGCAAGAGCGAACAGGAAATTAAAAGTGTTTGATATTCATTACTTATAGATGTTATTAAAGTCTTATCAAGTAACAAGCTAAGCGAATTTTATAAGTATAACTCAATTTCATATAAACGATTTTATAATACAATACTGACTGGCGATCGGGTTGGAAATGGCATTTTTTTTTATATATTAGGCCGGATACTGTTGCCCATCCTCCACCTCCATTGATTTTTACGATAACCGCCGCTTCCATAAGACAAGAAGTGCAGACTTCTCTATGATAATTAGTCAATATTTCTATGGCAGTTGCCAAAATGTAGACACTTAATGTAATTTTTATCGAAATATTAATGGTCTTGAAACAACCAGCCGCGAACAAAATTGGCGATTAACAAACGGAGTAGGGCCAAGCGGCGCTGCGAAAACTGCCTTGCACGAAATCGGCGTGAAGTAGATGCATCTTGTGCTTTGAGACGCATTTTGTGTTCTACGATGAGTGAAGTAACCAGAGATTCAAATTCCTATTCCCCCATAAAAAAACAAAAATCAATCAATCGAATTGTGACATAAAAATAATTTCGTTTCTTAGTATTTTACTAAAAGTTAAAAGTATTCAAGTAAACAATACCAAGAATATGATAACAGTATTTACAGGTCTTTACAATCAAAGTGAATGATATTATTTCTACTGAATGCTGCGTGACAGTGATAAATTAGATCGATTCGTCGGTTAACACCGAGCTTCTGATTCCGCGAGATTGCAGAGTGCTATTTTATTAAAAAAAAACTTGCATTCCGGTAACGTGAGACATTATTGTTACGTTGTTACGATATAATACCCGTCTTTAAGCCCCAAACGAAATAAACAAAATCAAAAGAAAGTAAACCTAGTTTGAGACTGACGGTGGTTTCTTGATGGAACTTCATTGTTAAATCAATTCAATGGATATTGAAAAACACATCCCTTACTCTTGTCAACTGCACTAAGTTTATAAGCACATACCTGCAGCAGAAATTTAGTGTTAATCAGTTAAATAATCACATAAATTATTGTGCAACAATAAACTTCTAATTAATAATATATGTACAAGTTCAGTGTACGAGTACATATGAATCGTTTAGTTTTCTTGTTTTATTGACACGAATTGAGCAATATAAGACTCAACATGAAACATCTTGTACCGTTGGACTATAAATGCTCACATAAACTTTTCGAAATGGAATACATTAATTTTTTATCATTTGCTCTTATCGTTTCTGTAACGATGAAATATATAACATTTTATGACACCATTACTGTAGATTGATGACCATAATAAGCTTTTATACGACGACAGCTTTATTACTGCTCCGACTCAAAAAGCTAAAGGTGGGTTATGATTTTAATTACGTATAAGCAGATCATTTTTATCTTTCCGTATAAAAAATTCTATAAAAATTTGGTAAAAGAAATGGTAGTTATGAACGACCATTTCTTTTGCCAAATAGTATACCAAATATTGTTTTGATTAGAAAAAGGGCTAGGTGGTTACGGGCGGTATGTCTATTAATATTATGTAAATCTAAGAATCATATAAAATTATAAAATCAAATCTTAGTGCTGATACTAAGATATGTTAGCTTCTCCTCTTGGATTTGAAACTTTGTTATCACCCTATGAATCTCTTAAAAATGTTTTATGCCCAGTCTTAAAAATATTCAAAATCTTTAATGACGAGATTGCTCTAACAACAAAAATAGACATGGATGCATTGATTTTGTCATGTATAATTGACCGTATAGTAATCTTCGTGTGCGTGACATATGAAGATCTACTTCTATATTTTACCTGAAATATTTATCGTATATCTTATATGGCATATAATATTACGTTTAAACGGCGAATACAGTTGGCTATATTCCAAAGGCTCGTAGGCTGTCAGGTGCTAATGATAGTTGGGTCAATTTATTCCAACATGTTTATATTTTAGTAATGTTTTGTAAATAGATCGAGGAGATGTCAAAGACGATTTGAGTATTTTTCACAACACTATTATTATGAAAACTAATCTAAAGTCACGATAGCCGAGTGGTTGGGTGATCGGAATTTCGAGTCAAGAGACCCGAGTTCGATCCTCAAGTGGCCGTACCAATGGGTTTTTCTAAAAACCTATGTACAAATTATATCGTTGGCTTGGAAATAAAGACGGCGACAGGCTCACCACCTGTCACGTTGTCCCAAAAATATCTTTGGTGGAAGGTGGGTCGAAGGGACTTAAATGTCTAGACTAGACCTCTGTCTACCCCTGTATTGGGAATTGCGTGAAGATATTTATGTTTATTTTTAATCTAAAGATATTCTGCAAACAAGTTGTTCTTTACGATTGTGTCACGTCAATGGTCAGATAATTTAATGGTTCTTCTCGTTTTTCTTTTCTGTGCAATTTGTTTTCTTTGCTACATTCTGTAATGGATTTTATGTAGGACTTTACTTCCATTACAGTATGTAATGGAAGTAATGTTTTGTATAAAAGTTGAGTAATTATTTTATTTTCACCTTCCACCGAAGATATTTTCGGGACAACGTGACAGGTGGCGAGCCCGTCTCTTTATGTCCAAGCCATCGATATAATTCGTACATAACTTTTTATGAAAAACCCATTGGTACGAGCCTGCCATTGGGGATCGAACTCGGGTCCCTTGACTCGAAATTCCTACCACCCAACCACTCGGCTACCGTGACTTTAGTAAAAAGAACATAAGCAAAGTTCAAAAATTTTAAAAAGAAAGCGACGTTAATGGCTTATGATATCTTTAAAACATTTTTACCAACCAGCATTGTAATCATGGTTTTCTGGCACAAGTTCAAATGGTAGGGAAATATTATTTTCGTTGAATCTGCTGCATTTTATGATTTATATCTTAAAATACATATCGGCCTATTAAAGCTTACTGCAACGACGTATGCTTCTCCCATAGGGAGGATTTGCCATAATCGCCACGCATACCAAGTGGATTGGCGATCGCAGTACCAGACCAATCGCGCCTCAGACGCTGCTGCCCATCTTCGGTCCGATTATTTTGGTCTGATATTTTTTAGAGATGATTATCCTGCCATCTATTGGTTACCATAAAGATATTCAAGACTTAGTCGCCTCTTACTACATCCTAGGGAAGGAAGGGAGTGGTAATATTCTTACGCCGGTACCACACGGAAAATCTTAGAATAAAAACTTAATATTTTACAGATGGACAATTTTTAAAGATGGAATTTTTAAAGATGGATTCATAGGTAATTTTCTTCTTAAGTATTAAAGAGTTTATAAAACTTCTCTTATAGAATACACCAAGTATGCATTTTCCAGATAATTGGAGGCATGTCTTTAAGTTTCTTAAACCTAATTGTAACTTAGACACTGGTCAGTAAAGTAGGTAGAGTTGAGTTGATAATGATAATTAGTCATTATAAGCGTAAACAACGATATCAATCTGTAAATAACAGCAATTATAAGCAATTATAATGCACCGCCGGCGCGACGCATTCGTGCTACGCGCGCGCTGCTAGTAGTAACCAATTATAGTTGTTTTTGGCAAGTATGACAGATAATGATTTCTTGTATTTACGCGAATGCTATACATTTTAAATAAAACGATTTACGAATTTTATTGCGTTTTTAATTAGTTTTATAAGTTAAAAAATAGTTTGTTAGAAACTAATTATAGACGCGATAAAACCCGAATATCGTTTTATTTAAAAAGAATGATAGATGTTTCAATTTATTAAGCTATAGGAAGCCCAGCCTATGGTATGCGGATACTGCATTCCATGGCCTTGCATGTTTCATTCTAAACAAAAAAAACTAAGTATTAAGTAATAAGTTTATGAAACTATTTAATAAAAATAAATATTTATCTTTAAAACTTATTTTAGAGAAATTTTCTCTTATTTTAGAAAAATGAAAACTGTAATTTCATAAATCAAATCCTAAGTATGTAGTTTGATTTCAATAAATAAAAGTTTCCTACATTCGCTTTAAATAGTGGGTAATATAATTGCAAATAAGGTTATTTAAAATTCTCTTTGAAAAGCAGCTGCAAGTGAAAATTGATTTAATTAATGGTGGCTTTCCCTTTTGTCTTATAATGTTCTTGTCTTTTAACAGAATTACGTTTTCAGATTCAAAATTTGTTACTTTCTTCATCAGCATCAATGTCATCCACAAACAATAATCACATATTTTATATTAAATTTTTATTTTATTGTAATTAATATGTGGAAACATTCCAATAAATGAAGTAATCGAATCGGATCGCTCCAATCATCCATCAAATATTATTTTTGTTATTGCCTTTTCAACCAGTCTTTTGCTCAACTATATTCGTAATATAGCTATATTCGTAACCAGAGGCAATTATTCCACAGATTGTACGGTTGAATATCGTGGCATATTTCTTGTAATATATAAAAGAGTCACGTTATGAGATGGACGTTCATAATTATCACGATTTATTTTTATGAAAAATATTAGATGGTTGGAAATATTTGATGGATGCATGGTAATATTTAGATGGTTGCACGCCAACCATGGATCTGTATTCGAATACCGGTCATTTATTTCAAAAAAGCAAAATAAATAAAGTAACTGCTTGCCTGTTGCTGAGTAAAGGCCTCTTCTCAAACAGATGAGATAAATTGAAGCAGAAAATCGTGTTCCAAACTGTTCCAATGATGGTGTAATTAAATTCCATCCTACAAATATAATATTTTTTAAATATTTCCAATTAGCATTCCGCAGGTTTCCATTTCCATTTACAGACTCCGTATTATTCAATACGAATTAAACTGCAATTTGTCGCAGTAAACTGGAACTATTTAGACATTATGTATCGCAGAAACTTTTAGTGCTGACAGTGCCGTTATTTGAAGTTGTGTCTCTTAGTTGTTTTTAATATTTTAATATTTTCCTCATTTCATTAAAAAAATTTTATACAAAAATTACACAATGAAAACAAACCTCCCAACTTTTGGACAAAGCCTTTCTCAGGCAGACCGAGTTTTAATCACGAATGGTATTTCTTATTGTGGCATATTTTTATGCAAAGCTTTTCAATAGACACTAGAAACCGTACATATTTGCAGTGTGAAACGTTGACGGTATGTATGCTGTATAAACGGTATTTAAGATGATATTAATTTATTATGTCGTAATATAGTGCCATAGTAATAAGTTCATATATCGAAATTTATAATATAATTAAATCGAGAGTATATAAAGTTCGCAGGCATTGGAAGCGTTGCGGGCTCTTTCCGGATTAATTCTATTTATAAAATTATGGCTTGCGTATGTTTATGGCTGCAATACTCTTATAGTAAATTCTAATAGTAAAGTTTTGAAATTTTTACACTTCTTTCTATTTTTATTGAACAGTGTTTCTGCATATTCCAAGCAGGGAACTTCAAATTCCAAGCAGGGAAGCTCGAAGGTATTGAATGACGTGATTTCTCGGTGCAGCAATGTTCACAAGAAATCTTTTATTTACTTTCGCAATAATTAATATCAGATACACCGTTAGCAAAGCGTGAGTGAATTACCTAGAAATATAAAATTAAAATTTTCTAACATTGCTCTAGTAACGTTTCTGTAGATTATATTATAATACTTTTCATGTGCAACAAAAATAGATGCGTTTACTGATAATTAATATTCACATATTATTTATTTCGTAAGCCGAATAATGAAACGTGTTTTAATTTTACGTAAAGATAAAACGCCCAGACTTATGTCGAAATGGTGTACTTTATTGTGCTCTGTTTGATCGACCATTAATCTGACGAGGAGGCTTCCCGCTGATGGTTTTCCGATTCTATTAACCGCGAAGCTGTTGCCGGTTGATTAAACGGAACGATGGAGGAAAACGAATCCTTAACTTCGAACAAATCGCATTTCTATGAAAATGAAATCGTTCAAGCTGAATGCGTTAGAATAATATTTCATATTTACTTATCTATACGTCGAGTATAATAAAACCGTAAATAAATACATACGTATACATATGTACATAGATTGGTATAATATCGTATGTTTTGGTCTGATCTCAAAGTAAGTAGCTTTAGTACTTGTGTTATGGAATCAGAAATAACGACGGTTCTATAAACACCTAGATCTAGCTTCGAAAAAGTGTTACTTACGTTGACTCAACCTGGAATAACCGACGATAATGGACGATAATCGATTGTAATCGATTATCGTCGTAATTTGTTCTATAATAATAATTTGTATAGGTAAAGAAGTAGAAAAAAATAAATAGAATAGGTTACTGGGATCTACCTTTTTTGTATGAGTGTGATGAAAAACTAGTTAACAGTTTTAGTAACTAGTTAACAGTCATCATATTATATGATGGCTTACATCAGATGATATAAGCTATATAATATTATGTAAAAAATATATAAAATGAAAATGTCTTCTCGCAGTTCCTAATACAGGGGTACACAGAGGTCTAATCTAGACAATTAAGTCCCTTAGACCCACCTTCCCCCGAAGATTTTCCGGGATAACGTGAGATGTGATGAACCCGTCGCCGTCTAAAAAGTAAAGTAAAGTCTAATAATAAACCTTTATTTTTCGACAAAACCTAAATTTTTGTTAAAAATCCCAATCAAATCATTTTTAAACCTACCACTGTTTTGAAATGGAGTTTCTCTGATTATCATAAAGGCCTGTAAAAGTCCACTGCAGGATATAGGTTTTTCTCTTACGGGTTGGCATAATCACCACGCTTGGCAAGCGAGTTGTTAACGAAAAAACAAGACACCTTGAAGACCTTGTTCTTTGTTTGTAATTGCTGTCAGTAGTCAATTTCAAGGCTGTTTCTTAGTCGCCTCAAACGACACCTACAGAAAGAAAGCTCTACCGCCCGTATGCTATAACGAACCTAAGGTTCGTTATTTTTGGCTCTATATCGACTAATGGGACTTTTACTTTATTATGACGTGTTATTAACACCAAAGTCAAGTAATATAATATAAAACAAGGAAGTGTATGGTGTATTGGTATTGCCAACTTTTTATGCTTCGCACCTTAAATGCTGCCTATTATGGCAAATTTCTACCATTTTTTATAGACACGCAATTCCAAATACGGGGGTAGACAGAGGTCTATCGTGACTTTTACCACATAGACTTGTCATTCGTACTTTACTACACTTTTTTTATTGTTTTAATTATATATTTTTTATTATGTTCATTTAACAATCCATTATTTAGATTTTTCATTACATTTCAATCTCTCAAAGAAGTATTGTAAGTATTGTGAACTAATTTCTTCTCGATATACGATGATTATGTGTCAAAAATAACATAATAAACAATAGAATATTTAAACTGAATGAACAAATCAATATCGCCGAAACAGTTTAAATAAAGTATTGTTTTAGGGATCCGTTAACGATAAACAGTTCTAGAACGAAAAATTTTGATAAACGTCAAAAAACAAAATCTTTTAGCGTAATTGATTTTTTTTCTACTTAAATTACCAACTACTGCTACGGGACAAGTTTTAAGAAATTAAGTTTAAATACAAAGTGATTGCGTAATTTTTTGATTAATGGACAGAGTATTATATTTAGTAATTCAATATTTAAATATATTGTCATGACGTTTTAAATCATTGACAAGTAGAAAATATAAATATAGTAGCCTTAGTGTTTTTTATTTAAACCGACCGACCCGACCCGAGTTCGACCCCCAAGGCTCGTATCAATGGGTTTTGTCATAAACTTACGTTCGATTTATGTCTTTAGCTTGGACATAAAGACGGAGATAGGCTCTCCGTCTCTCACATTGTCCTATAAAAAATATCTTCGATGGAAGACACTCCACCTACCTCGACCTCCTGTCTATATCTAGACAATTAAGTCCCTTCGAACCAATAGGAATTAATTGTTTTGACCACTGTCTACCCCTGTACCGGGAATGGCGTGATGATATCTATTTACTTTCCTTTTTATGAAATAATACACTATACAATAATCACGACTCTCAATATGCATAGTTTTCGCAAATGTATCCTTTAAGTTTATATATTAAGTCGTATCTGTGATGTTGGTAATAAATCTTCATTCATCTAGTAGGGTCTGACCCTAACAAAGTTACAACTCTCGAAATAGAAACTCGGATGTTAAAAGCGATTTCGTTGATTATTCTTATTTATTTCGTTAACATTTATTTAGAGTTAAAAAAATTTTGCACAAATTTTGCATGTTTATTATATGCGGCATTGTAAAATATACTATAAATTGACATATTTAAAACATAAGGTATTTCCGCAAAATAATTACGGTTTTACCTAGCTAATCTTGTGTGATATACACCTTTTATATAAAATCCCTACAGCCGAAAGGGGTTAAAAGGTCCCTATATATCTTTAAATAATGTTGGAAATATTATAATTTATTTTACATAATATATATAACATAAAAAAAAATTTAATAAAATAATTCTCTGTCAGAGATAAATAACAACAACCACAAAAGACTTGATCATTAAAAGTAATAATAAAAACACGTTACTTTTTAAACTTTTAGAATACGTAAATAAAGTTCTAATTTTCGAGTCTACTCTCGTTGAACTTAGAGAACTCAGGTTTGCACCGTCGTGCTGGATATATAACCTCGTTAGTCGTGTTGCATTTCGTTATATCGTAGGTCTGATTGTCACGAAAACGGACCATATTTGGGTAATCGGTGGTAAAGTATTTTTCCACATGTAAGACTTAAAAAAGAGTCTAGTGAAATGAGGTCAGGAGAAGAAGGTCTCGGCAGCAATCCTCTTCAGCTGATCAATCCTCCGTGGGAAGCCTACCTTAAGGTGTTGTCGCACTTTATGTGCAAAGTCCGACGTCGCTCTGACATGTGGGAACATCATACTGATTTACAAAAAACACCATCTGACAATAGGTCTGGACGATTAAGTCCTTTCAACCTTTCTTCGTCAGTCGAAGTTCTCAGTGAGTCTTCGTTCGACGTCACTACTTAAAGAGCCGAGATTACAAACCTTTTTTTAACATTTTAAAATATTAGAATATTTTATTAGAATATTTTTAATATTCTGCTGCATTGGTATTAGTTGGGCTATTTTTTTTGGTTTCAAAATTACATTGACAAAATTAGTTCATAAAAACTTTTTATTAAAATTTAATTTTAGCGCCGTCCATAGGCAGCAAGTAAATTTTTGTTTCAGGTACTATTTACTTCAATTTGTCTTTTTCATCAACTTCCTTTCATACGTTTTCTTAGAGTCACCCAGACCACCATTACTTTGAAGAGCTGTGATTTAGTGTGACATTCTCCTCATGTCTGCCGCTCATAATCATTACATTGCACTGATGTGAAGAATGAACAGAAGTCTGTAAGGCATTCCATTTTAGTTATTAGCTTTAGTTTTAAATAAGTCTTGAAGTATTGTAATATTTTATTTAATTTCATTTTTGTTTCTGTATTATTATTCTTATTATTTTACTTTCGCATATGGTTTCCACTCCCAACGGCAAAAATATTTTTAAAATTGTCAGTTATTCATAAACCTTTTTACATTTACAAAGAAAGGAATTTATCACTTAGCGCAAATGTAGCATACGCCTGTTATTGATATGTTCATATGATTTTTTGAGTTTTATATGTATTTTTAAGTGAAATGTTTTGTGAACATGTTTTTGGTGTACCAATAAACAATAAATAAATAAAAAGTATGGCAACGTAACTTTTATTGAAGTAAAAGTTAAAGTTGTTAGCTAATCATGTAAGCTACTGTATCCATTTACATATATATCTTCGGAGCAGACATAGTAAAAAAAATCGGTGGCCAATTAATTGAACTTCTCGTGGCAATATGAATGTTTTTTATAAGAACTCAAAATACAGCACCAAAATAAAATACTAAATAATAGTGTTGTGAGGTTGTTGTGGAGTATCATTGGTGATACTCCACAACAGCCTCATAACACTATTATTATATAAACTAATCTAAAGTCACGATAGCCGAGTGGTTGGGTGGTCGGAATTTCGAGTCAAGAGACCCGAGTTCGATTCTCAAGTGCCCATACCAATGGGTTTTTCTAAAAACCTATGTACAAATTATATCGTTGGCTCAGACATAAAGACGGCGACGGGCTCTTCACCTGTCACGTTGTCAGGAAAATATCTTCGGTGGAAGGTGGGTCGAAAGGATTTAAATGTCTAGACTAGACCTCTGTCTACCCCTGTATTGGGAATTGCGTGAAGATGTTTATATTTATTTGTCTTCTTAAGATATTCTGCAAACAAGTTGTTGTTTACGATTGTGTAACGTCAATGGTCAGATAATTTAATGGAATGGTAATTCGTTTTTCTTTTCTGAGCAATTCGTTTTCTTTGCTACATTCTGTAATGGATTTTATGTAGGACTTTACTTCCATTACAGTATGTAATGGATGTAATGTTTTGTATAAAAGTTGAGTAATTATTTTATTTATTTAATAATTATTATTGCTGTACAGAAAATATTAAAAGATTAATGAGGAGGAAGATCCTCTATAAATGTAAATTCCATATTTCAGTTAAAAGACTCTATCTCAGTCAATATTTTAAAAAATCGGCATAAGGTTTGCAGTTATGTCTTGGATCACCTCTGACCTAAATAAACGGAATGTTTAGTGGTTGTTGCCATGACAGTGATTTACTAGCTTAGCACTGAAGCTTTATTTCTATCGATTAGATCTTACTATTACGCCTGTATTATGTTAATAAATATTATGTGATAATTTATAACCGACTTCAAAAAGAAGGACTAGGACTCATAACACCGTCATATGTAAAACAAATCAAAAATCAAAATACCTATAGTTTAGTCAGTACATCGTATGAAGTGATCCCAAGTAAATAGTAGCAAAAGTAAAATGTGAAAAAAATTCCTCAAACTTTATGTGCACTGAAAATAAAAAGTATAGTAAAAGTATGTCACCTCTTTTACGATGTCTTAAGTTGTTCGTGACCATGAAGCACCATATAAGGATGCTGAACTAATGTTAGAAGCTACTGCGATTAACAATTTACAATTATCTATGGATAGTCTTTTCGTACTCCAGGTTGTTGGCCTAGATCCAGTGGATTTTTACAGACTGTTATGATGCTGAGGATATAAAGTAAAGTACTAAATTAATAATCTACGTCTCTATACACATACATGTAATTGAAGTGTCCGTTTCTAATTACAAATTAACAACTTTTCATTAAATGCATATAAAATATATAAAAAAATATATATTTTCAAATAAGGGTAAAACCGCAGAGCGAAGGTTTTAATGAAGCCTTATGAAAATCTGTTCGTATATAAACTGGTAAAAAGTTCCTGAGTTCGACGGCGTGATAGGAAAAAGAATACCTTAGTAACTCCACTTAGTCAAGTGTAATTAAAAGAAAAAAAATATCATCATGCAAGTCCCAATACAGGGATAGACAGAGGTCTAGTCTAGACAATTAAGTCTCTTCGACCCACCTTCCACTGAAGATATTTTCAAGACAACGTGACAGATGGTCCCGTCGCCGTCTTTACGTCCAAGCCATCGATATAATTCGTACATAACTTTTTATGAAAAACATTGGTGCGAGCCTGCCATTGGGGATCGAACTCGGGTCCCTTGGCTCGAAATTCCTATGACCCAACCACTCAGCTACCGTGACTTTAGTAAAAAGAACATAAGTATAGATCAAAAATTTTAAAAAGAAAGCGACGTTAATGGCTTATGATATCTTAAAAATATTTTCACCAACCAGCATTGTAATCATGTTTTTCTGGCACAAGTTCAAATGGTAGGGAAATATTATTTTCGTTCTACCTGCTGCATTTAATGGTTCATATCTTAGAATACATATCGGCCTATTAAAGTCTACTGCAACGACGTAGGCTACTCCCATAGGGAGGATTTGCCACTATCGCCACGCTTACCAAGTGGATTGGCGATCGCAGTACCAGACCAATCGCGCCTCAGACGCTGCTGCCCATCTTCGGTCTGATTATTTTGTTCTGAAATTTTTTAGAGATGATTATCCCGCCATCAACGGTACCATAACGGTTACCATAACGATATTCAAGTCTGTTTCCCTTAGTCGCCTCTTACGACATCCTGGGGAAGGAAGGGAGTGGTAATAATCTTAGCCGGTATCACACGGAAAATTAACACTTAGAATAAAAACTTAATATTTTACAGATGGACGATGTTCATTGGTAATTTTCTTCTTAAGTATTAAAGAGATTATAAAACTTCTCTTATAGAATACACCCAGTATGTATTTTCCAGGACATTGGTAGCATGTCTCTAAGTTTCTTAAACCTAATTGTAACTTAGACACTGGTCGGTAAAGTAGGTAGAGTTGAGTTAATATATAATGATAATTAGTCATTATAAGCGTATATATCAATATCAATCTATAAATAACAGCAATGATAAGAAGTAATAACATCAAGCTTAAATGAGGCGAATGCACCGCCGGCGCGCCGCAATCGAGCTGCTTGTAGTAACCAATTATAATTGTTTTTTGCCAAGTATAACAGATAATGATTTCTTGTATTTACGGGAATGCTCACTTTGCAAATGCAAATGTTCACTTTAAATTAAACGATTTTCGGATTTTATTGCGTTTTTAATTAGTTTTATACAAAAAAAAATAGTTTGTTAGAAACTAATTAAAGATGCGATAAAATCCGAATATCGTTTTATTTAAAAAGTATGATAGATGTTTTAATTTATTAAGTTATAGGAAGCCCAGCCTATGGTATGCGGATACTGCATTCCATGGCTTTGCATGTGTGAGTCTAAAGAAAAAAAAACACTAAATATTAAGTAATAAGTTTTTGAAACTATTCAATAAAAATAACTATTTATCTTTAAAACTTATTTGAAAGAAATTCACAGATGTTGAGATTTTCGAGTAAGATAAAGTAAAACTGTAATTTGATAAATCATATCCTAAGTATGTAGTTTGATTTCAATAAATAAAAGTTTCCTTCATTCGGCTTTAAATAGTGCAGCAAATAAGGTTATTTAAAATTCTCTTTGAAAAGCAGCTGCAAGTGAAAATAGATTTAATTAATGGTGGCTTTCCCTTTTGTCTTATAATATGTTCTTGTCTATATATAAATTAGATTTTCAGATTCAAAATTTGTTACTTTCTTCATCAGCATCATTGTCTTCCGCAAATAATAATCACATGTTTTATATTAAATTTTTATTTTCTTGTAATTAATATGTGGAAACATTCAAATAAATGAAGTAATCGAATCGGATCGCTCCAATTTTCTTACCAAATATTATTATTGTTATTGCCTTTTCTAACTAGTCTTTTGCTCAACTAGAGCTATATTCTTAGCTACATGCACTTTGTTAGATCGACAGATATTAGGGTAACCGATTATCATATTTTTTGTTAGATATTTTCTACGGCTAAAGACCGTGGGATATTTATTGTACATATAATACAAACAACACTCACGTTACGAGATGGGCTTCATAATTACCACGATACATTTTATTAAAAATATTTAGATGGTTACATGCCTACCATAGACTTGTATTCGAATACCGGCCATTCATTAAATAAATGAAAAATAAATAAAGTAGCTGCCTGCCTGTTGCTGGGTCTTCTCAAACTGATGAGATAAATTGAAGCAGAAAATCATGTGCCAAACTGTTCCAATGATGGTGTAATTGAATTTCATCCTACAAATATAATATTTTTTTTTATGTTTCTCAATCCGCAGGTTTCCATTTCCATTTACAGACTCCGTTTATTCAATGCGAACTAAACTGCAATTAGACGCAGTAAACTGGAACTATTTAGACATTATGTATCGCAGAAAATTTTAGTGCTGACAGTGCCGTTATTTGAAGTTGTGTCTCTTAGTTGTTTTAAATATTTTCCTCATTTTATTAAAACATTTTTATACAAAAATTACTCAATGAAAACAAACCTCTCAACTTTTGGACAAAACCTTCCACAGACAGACCGAGTTTTAATCACTAATGGTATTTCATTTTGAGGCATATTTTTATGCAAAGCTTATCAATAGACACTAAAAACCGTACATATTTGCAGTGTGAAACGTTGGCGGTATGTATAGACGGTTTTGAAGATATAAGATTAATTTATTTTGTCGTAATGAAGTGCCGTAGTAATAAGTTCATATCCGAAAATTTATAAAATAATTAATTCGAGTGTGTATAAAGTTCGCATGCATTGGAAGCATAGCGGGCTCTCTCTGGATTATCTATATTTATAAAATTATGCCAGCAAAATTCTTATGGTAAATTCATGTCTAATAGTAAAGTTTTGAAATTTTTACACTACTTTATATTTCTATTGAATAGTGTTTCTGCATTTATTTTCTCTTTGTAGCCTTCTCGGTGTGTGTGGACTTCTCAGTGTAGCGTTAGCAAAGCGTGACTGAATTAACTAGAAATATTAAATTAAAAGTTAATGAGGTTGGACATTGCTCTAGTAACGTAGATTATATTAAAATATTTTTCATGTGCAACAAAAATAGATGCGTTTACTGACCATTAATATTACACATATTACATGTTTCTTAAGCCGAATAATGAAAGGTGTTTTAATTTTACGTAAAGATAAAACGCCCACCCTTATGTCGAAATGTTCTACTTTATTGTGCCCTGTTTGATCGATCATTAATCTGACGAGGAGGCTTCCCGCTGATGGTTTTCCGATTCTATTAACCGCGAAGCTGTTGCCGGTTGATTAAACGGAACGATGGAGGAAAACGAATCCTTAACTTCGAACAAATCGCATTTCTATGAAAATGAAATCGTTCAAGCTGAATACGTTAGAATAATATTTCATATTTACTTATCTATACGACGAGTATAATAAAATTGTAAATAAATACATACGTATACATATGTACATAGATTGGGACAACATCGTATATATTGGTCTGATCGCAAAGTAAGTAGCTTCAGCACTTGTGTTATGGAATCAGATATAACGACGGTTCCATAAACAACTAGATCTTGACTTAGAAAAAGTGTTATTTACATTGACTCTTGAGCTAGTGATGTCATGAAAAACGGGGTGCTATCGATTGTAAGCGATTTTCGTCGTAAATTGTTGTCGTAAATAATTTGTATAGGTAAAGAAGTAGAAAAAACTAAATGGAATAGGTTACTGGGATCTATCTTTTTTATTGGAGTAGGGTGAAAAACTAGTTAACAGTCATCTGATGGTATAAGCTATACATAGGTAATATGTTGTAAAAAAAATATAAAATGAAAATGTCTTCCCGCAATTCCCAATACAGAGTAGACAGAGGTCTAATTTAGACAGTTAAGTCCCTTAGACCCGTCTTCCCTCCTAAGATATTTCTGGGATAACGTGAAATGTGGTGAGCCCGTCGCCATCGTTATGTCCAAGCCAACGATATAATTCCTTCATAAGTTTTTGAAAAACCCATTGGTACGAGCCTGCCACCTGGGGATCGAACTCGGGTCTCTTGATTCGAAATTCCGACCACCCAACCACTCAGCAATCGTGACTTTTTTTGTGTGATATGATATATCAGCTATTACAGTCAATGCGACGCGTTGTCAGTTATTTCACCTTGAAAGGTGAATTAAATGACAGAAACTCAATACATTTTTTGTCAAAAAACAATTAAACTACTATTCGGCAGCATAATTGTAAAGGAATGTGTTAATGACGCTCGGCAGAAAAAGTGTCTACCACATTTAAAAGATCATTTGAAATAAAACGACAATTTTTGAAATATTTTCAATTTCTACTTGTTCGAGCTTCACGCTAAAATCACCGATTGATGACAGATTTTTATTTGATTTTCTCAGAGCATAACAGAGACAATGCAGTTGAATTATGTTCGTGATACTGTTGTTGTCCCAAAATATTCACCCTCGTATCAGCACGGTATTGTTATCATGGACTAGGTAAAGTAATTAATTGTTTCGGATAATCAAATGTTTTTGTCTAATTGCGTTTTATTGTCTTCTAATGTTTATTTTTCGCAATACTGAAATATTTATTATTTTGGTATTTTTATTGCATTTCCTATGTTTAGACATTTCTGTTCTTTCAATGCTTCATAAAGCCATGTCTCTAAATAATAATTTTTTACTACTCGTAATTTAATAATTCATAGATTATTTCTAATGAACAAGTTTTGATTGTTTTATTAGTATGAAAAGAGCTTTATAAACTTACTAATTAGGTTTTGTCCGCGCATAATAACAAGAAGGTTATGTATTTATTATTGTTACAGATTATAAATTATATGCATGACAAATTTTATTTAAATTTTATTTATATTAAATATTAATTCAAACATCCAAAATATTTATAATTTTATACAGTGTTGAAATGCATTTGAATTATTTCCTATTAATACATCACAGATGATGAAGAGAAGAGATGGAGTGAATAATCAACGACAGGACTTTGTCGAGTGCAATGCCAATATGAGACGAGTGTTTACAGTTTTTCAAATGAACATTGAATGGTAGCATGGAATTGCACTCCTTTTTGATGAGCCGTCAATTTCAGTATTTGAAACCTTATAGTATTGAAATAAGTGAATCACTAGTGAATTATTGCACAAAGACGAGCTTTTATCAATACGGTATGGAATGCATGAAGTTATTATATGCAAATGGCGGCAATTTCACGCCATATCCGGGCTGAATTGAATAAACTTTAATATTCATCATACAAATATTTGCCCATAGCTGGATAAGAGCCCGTGATTTTTAGCTTCAAAGGCTTAGGCTATCGGGGTCTTCTCACAAAATAACAATGTTAATACTCGGTCACGAGATCTCGAAATTATGACTGCGTGCAAATATTTGTAAGTCGAACATTTACAATATTTATTTTAACGTATCTGCTATAAAATGTTCAAAGTCGAATGAAATTACTCGGGCCTTTTCTTTGTTAGCACTTACAGGAAATTTTTAATTATTAAAGAATTTTAAGGAATAAAAAAAATTGTTGTCGTCAAAAGTGCTTTGACTAATAGTTGAAAACACTGTAAAGGCCTTTCTCGACTAGCAGTTGTTTGACTAACTTGTAAATTCATATTGATGAAAGAAAACGATCTTTACTGAGAATTTAAACTATAAGTTAAAATTAGAAGTAAATTCTTATAACCACGATAGCCGAGTGGTCGGGTGATCGGAATTCGAGTCAAGATACTTACCATAAGAGTTGGATCTCCAAGGTTTTTTTAAGAACTTATTTAACTATTTATATCGTTGGCTTCGAAATAAAAACGGCGACGGGTTAACCACCTATCATATTGTCCCAAAAAATGCCTTCGGTCGAAAGGACTTAATCGTTTAGACCTCTGTCTATCCATGTATTAAGAATGGCGTGAAGCTATTTATTTATTATTTATTATTCATTCATTCTTATTATTTCTAAAACAGGGGCTTTTAGGCCGCTAACACGAAGACACATGATGCGAAGCGTAAGCAGGGCTGGATCGTCAGAGGGGCGGAAAGGATACATATACATTTTTAATAGAACTGTTCACGACGACTTCGGGAGCAACGTGAAATTTTAAGTGTAATAAGAGCGGAAGGTGACAGTCGAGCTGACAGGTATAACGTCTATTTAGGCCCATATATTCGAGGGCAGAGGGTGCTTTTATTCTTCCCTATGTCGGCGTTCTTTAATACTTGTGCTGAAACATTGTAATATAACTTAAAATAATATTTGTTGTTTAGTCAATACTACTAAAACAAAAATATTCATTTATTAATTGTTTATACTTGATTCAAAAGTAAGTCGATTTTAAAACTCAACCTGCCGAAAATTAGCTTGAAGATTTAAAAAAAGAATTCGAAGTCATTTCGATTACTCGAATGCTCCTATCTATTGCCAAGCGACGGTCCTGTTGTACTTTTTGTGCGGTAGCATTTGTCGTGAATACATTAATTTCCACCGTCCTAACTTCTTTCGCAAAACATTACTGCAAAAATCTTATTTAACATTTATTTTTATTACTGTAAAGGATACGAAACACATCAATTCACATCCGTTATGAGAGCTTGACGCGTTTTATGTCAACGGAGTCATACACCCGGTCGTTACTCCACTTTATGTTAACATTGAGTGCTATTTCCTTATTATAGACAACCCTTGTGTTCAGTTGTAAAAAATGTTTCACCAGACGCACGAGTATCACATAACAGTTTAATAGCAACGAAACAAAGCGCGTTTAAGAAAAGTTTCAAATGACTGAATTTAAATTAGAGTTTTTCAACGAAAATGACAGGCAATGGAAGAAGGTGCTCACCTAGTACTACATGATTACCGATCTCTATTAACGTACCGTACGTACCTACGTACGTACCGCCACCCATGAACACCGGAGTAAGGCAGTTAAAGGACAGCAACGCATCTGCTATTCCTTGCAGATGCGTTACCGGCCTTTGAGAAAGGTATAGGCTCTTTTCTCAAACGATACAAATGTAGCAAGATTGAAAATAAAATACGTTTCTCGTACTCTAACTCGGATGAACATTACGCTAATTACATTTTAATGTAATCTATATGCTCAACACAACAAGTTGATTCGATAATATGATATCGAAAAATTTACGTACGTATTTTCTTCTCCGTACGTTAATATAGAAAGACGAATGTTTTTATTTTTTATACAGTCACGGATACACCATTCATCATCATCAGAATCGGATGAATGACCGATTGAATTGAAACTTTGTACTTTATACTTTGAAACGTAACGGTGGTAAGCTGGAGAGCCTTTCGCTGTCTTAGTGACCATACATATGATACCATTTCGAAATAACTTATTGGTGCGAGTCAATATCCTCCTCCTCTCGTGGATTGAATTCGAGTTTCCTGATTTGAATTCCTATCATGCCCTCGAGACTTCAATAAAATGGTGTATACAAATATAAATAAATAAAATGTAATATACCCACATTCCCTTATTTACCTGAGGAGCACTGAATCACCTTTTCAATATTATCGTCCTAAAATCGTGGTTGTGTAGCCCATAGTTACTGTATGTTTAATTGTTACTTAAGCTAACTAGTCAAAAAATTCAGAATATTCGTGAGGCTGTGCAGTAATTGTTAAATATGGCATACATCCAGACCGATTATATCGGATATTAATATATTGGATGTAAAGATGCGGATTGTTATTAAATACTCGTATATACAACTGGTATTATTTCGATACACCAAAAAAGAAACATCTGTCGTAGGTTGAGGTTTTAAACTAGACTATAGTGACAGGGCATCTCAAAAAATATCAGACCAGACCAGAGATATAAAGCAGTTTGCTTGTGCTTAGTTTGATAAACTCTCCTAATGCAAAACTCTCCTAATTGGAAAGGTCTGTTGAGGTAAAACTAATTTTATACAAGCTTAAGGCCTAGTTAATTATTAAAACTTTCGTGAGATATTATTAACGAAATAATTAAATAAGGTAAATCAGGAATGTCTAGAACGGGTGAATGAAATTGTATACTTGGGGAGTGTGTTTAGCCGGGATGTAAGATGTGATTTAGATGTGGACAGGCGTGTCGCTGCCGGAAACAAAGTCAATGGTGCCCTGACTGCGTTAATCAAATGGCATGGCGTTGTGAAAAGTGCACGCCTTGCAATACATAACGCAGTGTTGGTACCGACTTTGTTATATGGCAGCGAAACCTGGGTATGCAAGAAGAAGCATAAAAGCAGGTTGAATGCAGTGGAGATGCGATCTCTTCGTAAAATGTGCGGCCTTATCATGGCCGACCGAAAGCGAAACGAAGAGATTCGCAATATGGCAGGTTTGAAAGATGACCTTGTCTCAAAATGGATAAGGGCGTGCTTGGATGGTTTGGGCACGTTGAGCGAATGAGTGAAGACCGAATGGTAAAGAAAATATATAGCGCGAAAGTTAACGTTTAAAGGTGTTGAGGTAGACCGAGACTAACTTTCGAAGACCATGTGAGCAAATTGCTCGAAGAAGGGAGGGTCAAGAGTACTCGGACACCTTGACGTGCATGTATGAAGAAGATGATGAATCTGAAAGAAGCGAAAGAAGTGTGTAGGGATCGTGACACTTGGCGATCTGTTCTCTCTGGCTACCCCGTCAGGGATTGTGCGTGAAAATAAATAATAATAATAATAATAAAAATTTTCCTATAAGTGCTAACAAAGAAAAACCTCGACTAATTAATTTCATTCGGTTTTGAACATTTTATAGCAGATACGTTAAAATAAACATTCTTTGTAAATGTTCGACTTTTTGGGATTCTTTTCAAAATTTCGAGATCTCGAGACCGAGTATTAACCATATCATTGTTATTTTGTGAGAAGACCCCGATAGCGCAAGCCTTTGAATAAATATACAAAATAAATAATTAAAAATGGGTCTCAATTTCAATCGGTGTAGGTACCGACTGGTTTCATACACCCGACGACGACGACGAGGGACCTCCGAAAGGTCCGAAACTAGTCGGTAACTACCGATTCGACGTGAGTTTAATCACTTTTAATTATTTAGTGACGTGACTGGATTCCGCAACCGGGTCCACGCTTTATATCGAAATTGCCGCAGGATCGTTTCATTCCATGCAGATAAAAGTCCCATGTTCTATATCACGTTCGGAATTCCGAAACTGCTACCTCTAAAAATTTAATGAAAATCGGTTCAACTGCTTTTTCGATAGTTACATTACGATAGTAAGTCACGATAGCCGAGTTGTTGGTTGGTCGGAATTTCGAGTCGAGAGACCCGAGTTCGATCCCCAGGTGGCAGTACCAATGGTTTTCAAAAAAAAAAAAAACTTATGTACGAATTACATCGTTGGCTTGGACATAAAGGCGGCGGGCTCACCACCTGTCACGACGTCCGAAAATATCTTCGGTGGGAGGTGGGTCGAAGGGACTTAATTGTCTAGACTAAGACCTCTGTCTACCCCTGTATTGGGAATTGCGTGAAGATATTTATATTTATTTATTTATTTACATTACGATAAATTAATTGAATATTAAACATTGCATCCTCCAAATATACAAACATTCATTCATATACCATTCATATATATAACACATATATACATATGTATCTTCTCGCCATTCCCAATTCGGGGGTAGACAGAGGTCTAGACAATTAGGTCCTTACGACTCATCTTCCACCGAAGAAATTTTAAGGATTACGTGACAGGTGGTGAGCCCGTCGTCATCTTTATGTCTAAGCCAACGACATAAATAGTTACAGTACATAAGTTTTAAAAAAAAACCCGTAGGTACGAGTCTTTGGGATCGAACTCGGTTCACTCGATTTCCGATCACCCAACCACTCGGCTTGGTGACAACCTTTCATAAGTTTAATATATAGCACTGTTCAATGTCTTCTATGTTAAACGATTATTGCCCGTAATATAATTCAAAAAGCTGAAAATATAAGGGTATGGCCCTTAGCAAGATTAATTAAAACATTTTCCATTACATTTTTGATAAAGTTCTTTTGAAACTATGACACGATAGTGTGATATTTATTGGCAGAGTAGAAGCTAAACTAATTTGAACGTAGTTGTTAAATGTCGATAAGGGCAGTTTACTCCGACTCTCAGGCTAAATAATGTAATCAAAGCTCTACAAAGTTTGTGATGAGGAAGCAATATCGATTCAATATTAGTTCTAAGTTAAAATAATATAACCACATATACTGTTAATGAATTGTGTACTAAATTGTTTATATTAAATAAAGACAGACAGATAGACAGAGGTCTAGTCTAGACAATTAAGTCCCTTTGACGCACCACCCACCAAAGATATTTTGGGAGAACGTGTCAGGTGGTGAGCTCGTCGCTGTCTTTATGTCCAAGCCAACGATATGAAACGTACGTAGGTTTTGAAAAAAAAAACCCTTTGTTACGAGCCTGCCACCTGGGGATCGAACTCGGGTCTCTCGACTCGAATTCCGATCACACAACCACTCGGCTATCGTGGCTTCAAATGTTTATATTAAATGGAATGATTATAGTTATTGGTAGTTACTACCTCGCGTGCCATGGGAGTTGTATACGGTCATTTATGCTGATTCTGTAAAAAATCTTACCACAATTCCCAATTTCGAAATCCTGACAACCCTTTGAATTTTTACGTGTCCTTTAAATTTTTTGGGACAACGTGATATGTGGTAAGTCGGTCACCGTCTTTACGTTCAAGCCAACGATAAATCGTATATAGGTTCTTGAAAAAAGTCATTGATACTAGCCTATCACCAGTGAACCAAAGTCTCTCCATTCGACTCTACACTCAACCGCTTGGCTATCGCGAATTGATCGCTGATTCTAACACGTGGTGAAATTTTAACCTTTCTCGGAATCTGCTTAATATCTTGGATCTTCTTAAGACACATGAAGTGTGTATACGCCGTAAGAATATACCATTTTTCCTTGGGTTCCGTAAGAGTGACAGAGAAAAACCTTTAAATGTCAGCTATGCATTGATAGTGGAATAACCATTTCCAAAAAAATTCAGCAGTTTCGTGACGGGCAACAGCATCTATGGTGCATGGTGTTCGATACTGCGATCGCCAATCCGTTTGCATAGCCTGGTGATTAGGGCAAACCCTAACTAACGGGAATTTTTGCAGTGGAATTTACAGATTTTTTGTTATTATGTTTTATTTTACAGCATTATAAAAGACATACTGATTGTAAATTTTGGTTTTAAGAATAGTTAAATACTTTGTACTCGCCAAACCTAACTTCAATTCATTAATATTAGCTCCGTTAACTGAATAATTTTCTGTAGGAAAAAATGTCAGCAAAACGCTATCCTAGGCTAGATTTTAAGACATAAGTGCTATTCTCTGGAACGGGCAGAAATGTATATGTTTTGTTAATAAATAACACCAATTATCTATTTATATAAATTAATGAATAGACAATAAATACATTTTAAAAAGTGTTTGAAATTTTCAATATAAAACAGCGATTTCATAATTTATCCCGTCTAACGTTCTGTATTATTTAATATGGCTTTTTGTCAAACAGTGTAATATATTGGGAAATGAAAATATTTAAATTGCCTTTGACCTTTTCATAGTCCTTGGCGGTAGCGAGGCAAATAAAATAAAATGAACAGAGATAAACTTATTAAAATAAAAGTTAGTTTGTTATTCTTTTAACATCAATAATATAAACATCACTGTTTTGCTTTAATCCGTATCTGTGGATTAAGATACTGGTATTTCGGATTATTTGAAATTCGGAATGTTTTAAAAATAAATAATTAGATTTGGAGATATAGACTATATGCTATATGATTTTAAAATCATTTTGAATTATGAATAAATGTAAAATAAATAATGTTTATAATAATTCAAATTGTCATTGTAAACTTTTCTAGTTCTTTACTTAAAAAAGCATCTCCTCCTTATTTTGTTTCCCATTATACTTATAAAATATTATTTATTTACATAAAAATCCACTATCACGGTATTTGTACGTGATGAATTTCGAAATTGTTGAACTAATTTCCTCATATAAAATTTTACACTTGTGATTGTTTTAGATTTGATAAATGGCACTATTACCCAAATTCTCTTATAATTATCTATATTACCGAATTATTGAATATTATCTATCACGCATTTCCCAATACAGGGGTAGCCAGAGGTTCATCAGAGCTTATTTAGGGTTCATGTGATACATACATCGGAATCCAAATTATTTTAATTAATTATGATAATTAGTTGTTTACTTTTTGTGATTATTGTTATGTATCGGGACATTTTTGTGCGTTTATGTAATGAAGCAATAAATGAAGAATTCATTTCTTTCAATTGCGTCCTAACTATGGAACAGATAATTTTCGTGCGTTTGTATTATTAATGAAAAATTCTTTTATTTCTAATGTAGTATGATTTATCTAGTTTTAGATTGTTCAAACAATCGTTATGATTACTTGTCTTTATTGTTAACGTCTAGCTTCAATAGTTTTCACAGACTTTTGACTTCTTATTTTATGAAAAGGAAAAGTTCTGGAACTTTCCTTTTCCATAAAATTTCTTTCTTTCCAATAATAAAAACTACCAGGTTCTACGACTCTCTAGCTATTTCTAGCTCTAGCTCTCTCTGGAACTCTCGATATAAAAAAGGAACGAGATTAGAGGTATGAGGTAATATTTTTATCCTGTTACCTTAATTAAATTTTTTCGCAATTATCAATCGATCACGAATATAAACTGATATTTCCTTTATTAAAAAAGTGAAAAAAGAGGATACCTACGGCGTTTCTTTTACCGTTTCTTATCCCTTCGAGGAACCTCATATAATGCATGTTACTTATATCGATAAATAAATTATTTGATTTGTTCTGTTATAAACAATAAAGTGTGATATCTGTTAACATACATGCATGCAAATGTTATCACTATTAAAATAAGTTTTAGCAGTCTTGTGCTACTAAAGACAGCTTACTCTAAGTATACAGAGGAAAGATTTCCAACCCACCAGTTACCCAAGAGAGAGCGGTAACAAAGTACACACATTAGTGGATTTACTGCAGGTCTCCTACGAGTACAATTGAAGCAAGTTTATTTAATAGCAAGAGCGAACAGGAAATTAAAAGTGTTTGATATTCAATACTTATAGATGTTATTCAAATCTTATCAAGTATCTAGCTAGGCGAATTTTATAAGTATACTTAAATTTCATATAAAAGATTTTATTCTATAATACCGACTGACGATCGGGTTGGAAACGGCAATTTTTTTTTATTATATTAGGTAGGATACTGCTGCCCATCCTCCTCCTCCATTGATTTTTACGATAACCGCCGCTTCCATAAGACAAGAAGTGCTGACTTCTCTATGATAATTCGTCAATATGTCTATGACAGTTGGCAAAATATAGAAACTTAATGTAATTTTTATCGAGTAGAACTAAGCGGCGCTGCGAAAACTGCCTTGCACGAAATCAGCGTGAAGTAGATGCATCTTGCGCTTTGAGACGCATTTTGTTTTCTACGATGAGTGAAAAAACAAATATCAATCAATCAAATTGTGACACTAAAATAATTTCATTTCTTCGTATTTTACTAAAAGTTAAAAGTAATCAAGTAAACAATACCAAGAATATGATAATAGTATTTACAGGTCTTTACAATCAAAGTAAATGATATTATTTCTTCTGAAAGCTGCGTGAAAGTGATAAATTAGATCGATTGGTCGCTTAACACCGAGCTTCTGATTCCAGGAGCTTCTGATTGCAGAGTGCTATTTTATTAAAAAAAAAAAAACTTTGATCCCGGTAACGTGAAACATTATTGTTACGTCGTTACGATATAATATCCGTCTTCCACTTACCTAGCTTTAAGCCCCAAACGAAATAAACAAAATCAAAAGAAAGTAAGCCTAGTTTAAGACTGACGGTGGTTTCTTGATGGAACTTCATTGTTAAATCAATTCAAAGGAGATTGTAAAACACATCCCTTACTGTTGTCAACTGCAATGAGTTTATAAACACATACCTGCAGCAGAAATTTAGTGTTAATCAGTTAAATAATCACATAAATTATTGTGCAACAATACACTTCTTATTAATAATATATGTACAAGTTCAGTGTACAAGTACATATAAATCGTTTAGTTTTCTTGTTTTATTGACTCGAATTCATCAATATAAGACACTACGTGAAACATCTTGTACCGTTGAACTATAAATAATTACATAAACTTTTCGAAATGGAATACATTAATTTACTATCATTTGCTCTTATCGTTTCTGTAATGATGAAATATATAACTTTTTATGACACCACTACTGTAGATTGATGACCATAATAAGCTTTTATACGACGACAGCTTTATTACTGCTCCGACTCAAAAAGCTAAATGTGGGTTATGATTTTAATTACGTATAAGCAGATCATTTTTACTTTCCGTATAAAAAAATTCGTAAAATTTAAAAGGTGTATAGAGAAATATTCCCTGAGGCTTCGTCTGGGTCACAACTACCATTTGTTTTGCCAAATAGTATACCAAATATTGTTTTGATTAGAAAAAGGGCTAGGTGGTTACGGGCAGTGATGTATGTCTATTAATATGATGTAAATCTAAGAATCATATAAAATTATAAAATCAAATCTTATTATCAGCATATGTTAGCTTCTCCTCTTGGATTTGAAACTTTGTTATCACCCTATGAATCTCTTAAAAATGTTTTATGCCTGTCTTTAAAATATTACGTTTAAACGGCGAATACAGTTGGCTATATTCCAAAGGCTCGTAGGCTGTCAGGTGCTAATGATAGTTGGGACAATTTATTAAAACTTGTTTATTTTTTAGTAATGTTTGGTAAATAGATCGAGGTGATGTTAAAGACGATTTGAGTATTTTTCGTGCCCTTTGTATAAAGAAAATTAATTATACATTTGACATGAGATGTATAAAGAATTCGAATTTGTGAATCCGAATATTATAATACAAATAGGACTTCAAACTTGTTCAGACTTCAAACAAATAGGACTTCAACCTTCTAGAGATGTTTTCATGCTTATATCTTAATATATCTTGTTAAATAAGTAAATTGGTACGCGAGCTATAGATGTTTATATAGATATTTACCTATATCTATATACCTGTATGTAAATATATTGTACCGTTGGCTTGGACATTAGGACGGCGATAGGCTTACCACCTGAAATATTGTCCCAAATAGGCTTTGATGAAGTGTGGGTCGAAAGGACTTCATTGTCTAGATCTCTGTCATCATATTCATATAATATGAAATTGTGACATTGCGTCAAATGTAAGAATGCAAGCATGCTTATAGCAAATTAAAATTCAGAGATGTATTAATAACATCCAAACGGGTAATAATAGCACAAATAACAACGGCACGACTGCTTTATCAACAACTCTTGTTTTAGATATGTTTCAGTAACAAACTTAATATGAATCTTTGTCATTCTAAAATAAAACTTAATAAATTTATTAAGTTCTTTATCTAAAATAGAATCTTTTAAATAAGAAATTCTTTCATTAAAGTACTAACTGTTAACTATTTATTTAAAAATCAAATCATTTAAATTAACCAGAATGCACCAGTAAAATCAAAGTGGTTAAAATTTGTAGGAAGGTTTTCTATTTGGAACTCCGTTGTGTATGACATGCGGTTTTTGCGGTGTACCTCATTCCGACTTGAATCCAACAAGGATTTTTCAACCTTAATGATAGCAACCTTTTTAGTGATTGTGAAAATCAGATACAATAGAGGATAAAATTATTAATATTACCCAATTATAAATATTGCTCAAGCCTCGATCACCACAGGCCGAAATGGAACCCCTTCGGGTATCCGTGTGGGTATAGTGGTGACTTAAGTCTATAAGTTGTAATTTATTTCATTTGGAGTGGAATGAAAAACGATCTGACAGCTGACATAGTTGTGACTATTGCAGCTTATGGATATCTGCGACCAACTTCAAGCAACGGAGGCGTCATCATGATCAGACCTACGGACTGAGATTGTAAACCTCATGACTCCGTATACCTCACAAATCAGACCGCAATAGTTGTCACATCGCTCCTGCGCCAATTGGTACGCAATGGGTACGGAAATACCGACCTAGACATGTCTTAGACAGAGAAGAAGCCTATCACATATAAAAGACTTATTCAACGTAAAAATGCGACACTTTTCTCTCAATTACAAACTGTTACTTCCAAAATTGCAACAGGCACTGCGCTTGAGAAATTTTTCTCGGCATACATAAATATATATTACACACACTTAAATTTTTCTTTGGACTTGGGATCTCTAGAAATATAAAGAAGTTTAAAGCTATTCTAATAGCTTATAGGACATACTTTAATTTACTTTTATCGGTTGTCTAGAAGACAATGTTGTCAGTAATAAGACTGCCCATTCCTCACTACAGTAACATGTCTGTTTTGTTGTTAATGTTTTCTTTCTTTTGGCGTGCAATAAAGAATATACAAATAAACAAAAATGAATTTCATAAGAGACACAATCCGATGGAAAAGATATTGTATCTTTACTACTTTACGTATCTATACTATCTGATAGTTAACTAATATAATCAACTTTACTAGAGTCACGATAGCCGAGTTGTTGGGTGGTCGGAATTTCGAGTCGAGATACCCGAGTTCGATCCCCAGGTGGCAGTACCAATGAGTTTTTCAAAAACTTATGTACGAATTTCATCGTTGGCTTGGACATAAAGGCGGCGACGGGCTCACCACCTGTCACGTTGTCCCGAAAATATCTTCGGTGGAAGGTGGGTCAAAGGGACTTAATTGTCTAGACTTGACCTCTGTCTACCCCTGTATTGGGAATTGCGAAGATATTTTATTTTTTTTACTAATGTTTGACGTGGTGTTTAAGAAATATTAATATTAACTAAGAAAATTAAATGACTTTAATATTTCTTTAAATTTCTCTAATATTAATGTTAATATCTTTACGCCATTCCCAACACAGGTAGACAGAGGTCTAGTCTAGACAATTAAGTAGAAGTCACTTCGACCCACCTTCCACCGAAGATATTTTTGGGACAATGTGACAGGTGGTGACCCCGTCGCCGCCTTTATTTCAAAGCCAACGGTATGAATCGTACATAGGTTTTGAAAAAACCCGTTGGTATCTGCCTGCCACCGGAGCATCGAACTTGTGTCACTCGACTTAAATTCCGATCACCCAACCACTAGGCTATCGTGACTTCTGTTATGATGAATATTAATGTTGTTTACATTAAACAGTAAGACTAAAGTAAACAACCAAATTATTACGTAATATTTTTTATGTTAGCGTAAACATTTTGGGGACTTTCAATATTTAAATTATAAATTATATTAAGTCAATGATCTCGTATATTGATTATACTTCAAAGACAAGAACATTTTTTTTCCTGTTCCCGTCGGAAATTTATGTTCATTATATGATATTGTGACAAATCTGAGGACAAATTCGTTGAAGCTTAATTAGTCCCCTGCAAGACATAAACTTCTCTTCAAGACAATCGTGTTATAATCCCCTTGTTATAATCTCACTATAAGCGGAGGTTTATGGTTTGGAAATTAACAGAAACTTCGCACCATATTATTGGTCTGATTGCTATCATTTTTTAAAGAATTTTTAGTAATTTACAACACTTACTTTGTAAGAAATAAGACGTGAAGATATTTATAATAAATACGACAGCACAGACATTTTGAAACCAATATTCATAAAGCGTTTTGCAATCGGCGATCTATATGGCTGAAATGCCTAACGACCGAAATATTAATGGATTTTATTGGCTTCATCTGCCCAAATGCGGCTTGGTCTGTAGTTTATGGTGAATTATAACACAATAAATTACTAAATACTAAAATTAATAAATGTCTTCATTTAATTAGTATAATGGATTAATTTAATTATTTCATTCCAAATTTAGAATTTGAGGCTCTCTTGACATGATAAGTTTTATTGTATTTCTGTTACTTGACTTTTTATTAATTGATAGAGTATTATAATAATTTAATGTTAAAATCGTTCGTCGTAGTTTTAAATCATTGACAAGTAGAAAATATAGCCTTAGTGTTTTTTAACTGAACCGACCGACCCGACCCGAGTTCGATCCCCAAGGCTCGTATCGGCGTTTGTCATAAACTTATATTTGATTTATGTCTTTAGCTTGGCCATAAAGAAGGAGACAGGCTCTCCATCTCTCACGTTGTCCTACAAAAAATATCTTCGATGGAAGACATTCCACCTATCTCGACCTCCTGTCTATATCTAGACAATTAAGTCCTTTCGACCCAAAAGGAATTAATTGTTTAGACCTCTGTCTACCCCTGTACCGGGAATGGCGTGATGATATCTATTTCCTTTTAATTTTATGAGATAATACACTATACAATAAACACGACTCTCAATATGCATAGTTTTCGCAAATGAATCCTTTAAGTATATATATTATGTCAGACCCTAACAAATTTACAACTCTTGAAATAGAAACTCGGATGTTAAATGCGATTTCGTTGATTATTCTTATTTATTTCGTTAACATTTATTTAGTGTTAAGAAAATTTTGCAAAAATTTTGCATGTTTATTATATGAGGCACTGTAAAAGATACTATAAATTTACATATTTAAAACATAAGTTATTTCCGCAAAATAAATGCGGATTTTACGTATCTAGTCTTGTATCATATACACCTATTATTTAAAACCCTTAAAGCCGAAAGGGGTAAAGGGTCCTTACCTTTAAAGGTTTTAAAGATTTTTGGCAACCGCTTAAACTAACAAAAAGAATTTAGACAAAAAAAATCTTTGAAACGAAATTAATTAAAATAAATAAAAATTAAATAATTTCAACAAAAGACTTCATTATTAAAAGTCGTAATAAAAACGCTTATCGTTTTAAACTTTTAGAATACGTAAATAAAGTTCTAATTTTCGAGTCTACTCTCGTCAAACTAAGATGAGCGACTCAAGTTTGCACCGTCTTGCTGGATAAATAACCTCGTTCGTCGAGTTGCATTTCCTTCAATCGTACATGTGATTGTCACGAAAACGGACCTCACACGTTGCTCCACTTGGACCATAGTTGGGGAATCGGTGGTAAAGTATTTATCCACATGCATGCCTCACAAAAGAGCGAAATGAGGTCTGGACAAAGAGCAGGCCTCGGGTGCGATCTTCCACACCCTTCCATCCTCCGTGGGAAGACTACCTTAAGGTGTTGTCGCACTCTATGAACAAAGTCTGACGTCGCTCTGTCGTGTGGGAACATCATACTGATTTACAATAAACACCATCTTCACGCTTTTCCCAATATTGGGTTAGACAGAGGTCTGGACGATGAAGTCCTTCCAACCTTTCTTCGTCAGTCGGAGTTCTGAGTCGGTCGTCGTTCGACGTCGCTACTTAAATGTGGTGCGATTGCAAACCTTTTTTAAATATTTTAAGATAATCTATCAATATTCTGCTTATGTTATTAGGTTGGCTATTATTTTTTTGGTTTTATAATTACACTGACACAATTTTTTTATAAAAACTATTTATTAAAATTTCTTAAATTTTTATTAAAGTCACGATAGCCGAGTGGTTGGGTAATCGGAATTTCGAGTCGAGAGACCCGAGTTCGATCCCCAGATTGCAGGCTCGTACCAATGGGTTTTCATAAAAATTATGTACGAATTATATCGTTGGCTTGGGCATAAAGACGGCGACAGGCTCACCACCTGTCACGTTGTCCCGAAAATATTTTCGGTGGAAAGTGGGTTGAAGGGACTTAAGTGTCTAGACTAGACCCGTGTCTACCCCTGTATTGAGAATTGCTTGAAGATACTTTTTTTTATTAAAATTTAATTTTAGCGCGGTCCATAGGCGGCAAGTAAGTTTGGTTTCAGGAACTATTTACTTCAATTTGTCTTTTTCGCCGCAACTTCTTTTCATACGTTTTTTTAAAGTCACCCAGACCACCATTACTTTGAAGTGCGGTGATTTAGTGTGACATTCTCCTCATTTCTGCCGCTCGTAATCATTATTGTGCGCCGATGTGAAGAATAAACAGAAGTCTGTGAGGCCATTCCATTTTAGTATTCCATTTTAGTTATTAGCTTTAGTTTTTAAATAAATCTTGAATTTAGTAATATTTTTTTATTTTATATCTTTCTATATTATTATTGTTATTTTACTTTCGCATATGGTTCCAACACCTAACGGATTTTTTTAAATTGTCAGTTATTCATAAATCTTTATACATTTACGGAATTTATCACCTAGTGCAAATGTTGTGTACGCCTGTTATTTGTTATGTTCATATGATCTTTAGAATTTTATATGTATTTTTTAAATGAGATGTTTTGTGAACACGTTTTTGGTGTACCAATAAATAAATAAATAAAAATTATGACAACGTAACTTTTATTGATTAAAGTTGTTAGCTAAGACTGTAAGCTACTGTATCCATTTGCATATATTTCTCCGGAGCAGATATAGTAAAAACAATCGAGAGCCAATTAATTGAGCTTCTCGTAAGTGGCAATATGAATGTATTTTATAAGGACTCAAAATACAGTACCAAAATAATACCAACACCAATGATACTCCACAACAGCCTCACAACACTATTATTCTGAAAACTAATCTAAAGATATTCTGCAAATAAGTTGGTCTTTAAGGTTGTGGCACGTCAATGGTTAGATAATTTAATGGTCCTATTAGTTTTTCTTTTCTGAGCAATTAGTTTTCTTTGCTACATTCTGTAATAGAAGTAATGTTTCGTACAAAAGTTGAGTAATTATTTTATTTCTTTAATAATTATTATTGCTGTACAAAACATATTAAAAGATTAATGAAGAGGGAGATCATCTATAAATGTAAGTTTCATATTTAAGTTAAAAGGCAATATTTTAAGAGAGAGAGTCAAACAGAGTTACTTTCATATTTAAAATATTCATTAAAATGGAAGTGTAAAATTACTTGTTATTGCTTGTAGTGTCGCCCGTGTGAAATAAATTTATCACGCAAAATGTTTGTTTTTCCGAAAGAAAATGGATAATGTCGCTCCTCTGGTTACAGGGTTACCTCTGTAACAAAATTCGATTAAAATTGATTTAACTATATAGCCGTAAATGCTGTTGCACACATCATTATGGATGAACAAACATAAATAAATATCCTTACGCAGAGTAAGTGGTAGCCAGAGAGAGCAGATCGCGAAGTATCACAATGCTCCCATACTTTGCATTATTTTACATAATGTTTAATATATATTAAATGGAGAAAAGTTGTTAATATTAAGTTGTGGTTTGCATTGTAAAATGAAAGGACGCTACGAGTATTTTTATAAACAACAATAACATTTCTAGTTCCTTTTGTATTTCTGCGATGATTTGTCTCTGTCGCAATGACAAAGAAATATTGTTGTATTTGCCCGTATTTGGCCTTTTCAATGTCATTCAGATTAAAATAAATGATCCTTTAAATAGGTTCTTTTTACTTTTTCATCCTATGTAATTTTCCTAACTTTTAGTCAATGTTTGCAATTTAAGTATATGGTTATATTGGTATTTTAATGTTATATCGATTATTTTTAAATCAATATAACCAAGTTAACCACCTTAAAATAAGTTACAATAAGAGCCCACAAAGGTTTATTTTTTATGTTTATCATTTATCAAATTAAAAGCACACTTTTTTCAACTTTAACTACGAACAGTAATGTATTGTTTTCTGATGGTACGTTTTTAATGGCGAAAGGTGGCAAACGACCTTCAATAGCGAGCATTCATAATCAATTTTCAAGTAACTCATATCTGCAATATCAAAACAGTTACAGGTACGCTATCGATCTCTAAAATAGAAACTAGGAAAGATGAAAAACGCGATGATGCCTTACTCATAGGACTAAAAGCGAAAGACCAAGGATTGAAGTAATGGCTTTCTACAATTAAAGCTGGTACTCGGGTCTACCTTAAAACTTGTTTTACACCTTCTTCTTCTTTATAGTTTATGAAGAGTCTACTGAATATAGGCCTCCTCAAAAACACCTCACAAAGAACGTTCTTCCGCAAGCTGCATCTATAAACTCCCGGCAACATTTTGCGGGTCGTCACTCCATCTTACAGAAAGACGTCATACACTGTTTGCCTAAAAAAGATCGAAAATTCCTTAAATTTTAATCCACGGGTATGAGATGAAAAAAAATTACTGATAATGATGTGATCTGATATGATATCAAATAAAAATGAGGCAGTAAAAAAGATAATGTTTTGAAATTTAAACAATGATGAATGATAAGATTGAATCCTAATTCGTTAAATGCTCCAGTACAAATCTGTTGACGCCTATTTTTTTAAATGTAGTTTGTATTCTAAAGGCTGAAATAATAGGCGTTCGAGATTTCAGAAAATGATTTAATATTTTAATTACGCAACACGGAGGGATCCGCGCTTCAGGAATTTCATTTCGTGAACCATGTACGTTTTAATGAATCACTGTTTGAACTATAATACAATAGTGGACGCATGTTAGAAATTATAACAAGATACTAACATGAATAAATACTACAATTTCCTAACTCCTACAAATATGATTTATGAAAAAAATATTCAATCTCAGACAACTTTATATTTATAACACTTGTATTCTCATTAAAAACATAACATGCTGCTGTAACTCTTCACGGTATATGTAACCATAAGTTTAACTGTATAGATCTCGTAAATGAAATAAAATTAAGGGTACCTAGGTCGCTTCAACGCGAAGTGCGCCTACACCGTTTGTTTCATACAAGAAATTGCCACACACAAGCTGGTGTGCGAGCGCCTTTAAGGCGCCTATCTGAATTGTATAACAATGAACTTAGCAACATAGATATATTTTTAACCCGTCCTAAAGAATACAAAAAACTACCGGTTACTAACTGATCGGTTAAGAAGTAAGACTTAAATACAATGGTAATAATAGAGAGCTTTATAACATTTATAACACTTAATAAAAATACTTATAAAACTAATACTTTTTTCAGTTTCTGTTTAAATAACATAATTTGTGGAAAACGGTATAGATTGTACATATACTATAATTGTGTAGATAAAATTTAGTATGTAATTGATATTCATGTATAATTGTTTCTTTTTCTTAATAAATGAAAAAAAAGCTACTTACTCCATTCAAACTAAAACGCAGCTACATAAAAAAAAACAATGACATATAATTTAAGAAATACAAATAAACTAGAATTGATAAACGTACGAATAAATTATGGTAAGAAAACGATATTGTTTGAGGGAGTACAGCTGTATAATATATTGCCAGATGATATAAAAGAATGCCAAAGCATGCTAAAAAAGAAATTAAAAAAATATATATTATACTGTAATAATTAATAATATTTAGGATACCTTTCGTTAGTTGAATAAAGTGTTGATATAGGCTTGATAGGTGTAAATAAACATATGTAGTATGTAAGCTCAGTTATGTGAGGTTTATCAAATTATATATAAAATAAAATAATTATACAAATCAGTGTAATATATATGGGTATGTATTGGTGTATATAAAATAATTAAGATAGCAAACTTATAACGCTCTAGAGGTTTATATTTAGTTAATGTAAAATAATTGTATCTCATTATAAGTGAAGTGCATCTTCTTATGAGAAAAATAAATTCTTTAAACCTAATAAAAGCTCAAATCAAACATATTTTGTTTAGGCCGAATGATTTTATTTAGATGCATTTGTAAACTATTGCAAACGCCATTCGATTGGTAAACGAAATGGCGATCACAGTATCAGACACCTCGCGCCTCAAATGCTATTTCTATCACCGATATCCTTAATTTTTTTTCAAGTTTGTTTACTGTCATTTAACACCGCAATCATCCAGTAAGATCCTAGGACAAAATATTTTTTAAGACCGGCATAATAAGTACTTTTAGCCTGGTTGAATTAAGGAACTTCTAGTATGGTCATGAAAACCTAGTTATGTCGTATAATTCTTGAAAATTTATTGTGTTACTCCCAGGTAGATAGTCACGATAACCGAGTCATCCGATGATCGAAATCCGAGTCATGAGACTCGAGTTTGATCACCAAGGCCCCCATTACCAAGGGGTTTTTTTAAAACTTATGTACGATTTATATCGTTGGCTTGGACAAAAAGATGGCGACGGGCTCACCACCTCGGGATAATGTGACACATTGTCCCAAAACTTGTCTTCGGTAGAAGTAAGTCTAAAGGACTAAATTATCGAGACAGCAGACTCGACAATTTAGTCTTTTCGACTTCCGTATCAGGAAATTTTTTTCTTATTAGGAAATTTTTTTGATACTCCCAGGTCGGTAAGAAAAAATTTCGAATAACATTATCATCATGACCGCTGGTGTATGTCACACACAATAGATAAATTAATATGTTGATGCCGATTATTCTGGTAATCATAGACAAAAGGTGCTAGCGAATGTCTACTTGACATGTTGTGGACGTATGCAAATGAAGAAGAGATATGCAAATGAACAGCCGTAGCTCGAGCATAAAGGGGGTCAACTATTTTGCAAGCTTGTCACTTGGGATACCAGAATCGTGTTATCTGTTTTATACTGTTTTGAAATAAATAATCCGTTTTTTATTTTATGTAGAGTTAGTACTATATTAGCTCAGTGATGAGCATGTACAAATGTTATGATAGATACGAACTGAGCGGAACTTTTCGTTGCTTAACCTTCACCACATGTCAACAGGGCCCATGACGATTCT
Source organism: Sericinus montela (assembly GCA_029286605.1). NCBI lineage: Eukaryota > Metazoa > Arthropoda > Insecta > Lepidoptera > Papilionidae > Sericinus > Sericinus montela. Next base: position 1,539,040 of record JAGSMR010000011.1, read on the forward strand.
TGATAAGAAAAAAAAATTGTACTTCTACCACCTATTCTTCAGTTATGATAATTTAGGTTTATGTCGACACTAGACAGAGCTGCGGACTGCGGGACAAGACAAAGTTACTGCTGAAATGGTCAAGTATGGTGGGCCACGCATCTGGGACAGTTTTCATCTGCTGTGCAATTTGTGCTGGTGGACGGGGGCTGTCCTGGATGATTTGCGATCCGCAGTCATTGTGCCTTTATATAAAGGTAAAGGTTCACATTATGACTGCGGATGCTATCGGGCGATCAGCTTGACCAGTTTAGCAAGTAAAGTTTACTCGAAGGTTTTGACACGTAGGATGCAAGAGAAATGGAAAAGATTTCTATTGGAGGCACAATGCGGATTTAGACGTGGAAGAGGATGCACGGATCAAAGGTTTTCTCTCCGCATGATCACGGAGAAGCTTCTGGCTGCTAACCAGAAGATTTTCTGTGCTTTTATGGATCTTGAGAAAGCATTTGTTAGGGTTGTAAGGAAGAAAATGTGGGAACTGTTGCCGGGGTATGATGTGGATGGTCGATTGCCAAGGACTGTGCAGTCACTTTACTGTGATTGTAAAGCCTGTGTGCGGGTAAGGTATGACCTGTCACCCATGTTTAGCGTCCAAACGGGCGAAAAACAGGGTTGTGTCATGTCTTGCTGGCTGTTCATACTTTATTTCGACAGCTGTTTATAGAAGCTGAATGATAGCTGTTTAGGTGTGAAATTGGGTGACATTAAAGTATGATGATGTAGTGCTTATTGCACCATCAGAGGCAGAACTGCAGGCATTAGTCACGTGTATAAAAGAAGAATGTGAAATTAAACGTCTCCGTTTGAATGCTAATCAAACTAAGGTTCTGGTATTTGAAAGGGACGAAGAAAGAACGAAGTGCGATATTTGGGTAAATCAGGAATGTCTAGAACAGGTGAATGAAATTGTATACTTGGGGAGTGTGTTTAGCCGGGATGGAAGATGTGATTTAGATGTGGACAGATGTGTCGCTGCCGGGAACAAAGTCAATGGTTCCCTGACTGCGTTAGTCAAAAGGCGAGGCGTAGTGAAAAATGCACGCATTGCAATACATAACGCAGTGTTGGTACCGACTTTGTTAAATGGCAGCGAAACCTGGGTATGCCAGAAGAAGCATTGCAATACATAATGCAGGTTGAATGCAGTGGAGATGCGATCTCTCATCTCCCCTGCATTCAACTCTCTTTCAGTGAAAATGTGCGGCCTTACCATGGCCGACCGGAAGCGAAACAAAGAGGTTAGCAATGTGGCAGGTTTGAAAGATGATCTTGTCTTCGATGGTTTGGGCACATTGAGCGAATGAGTGACGACCGAAAGGTGAAGAAAATATATAACGCGAAACTTTTTTTTTTTTTTATATAGGGAAGGAAGGCAAACGAGCAGGTGGCTCATGTGATGGTAAGTGATTACCGCCGACCATGAACATTCGCAATACCAGAGGCATAGCAGATGCGTTGCCGGCCTTTAAGAAAAGTATAGGCTCTTTTCTTGAAGGTCTCTAAGTCGTATCGGTCCGGAAAAACCGCTGACGGCAGCACATTCCATAAAGTGCAAGTGCGTGGCAGAAAATTCCGCGAAAAACGCACTATGGCGGAATGCCAAGCATTAAGATGGTGTTGATGGAATTTTTGACTATGCCGTAAGGTTCAATGGTGAAATTCAGCGGCAGGGATTGATCCGAACAATTACAATCTTGTAAAAATGCAAAGAGATGCAACATCTCTTCGTAATGCCAGGGGATCTAGCCTATCAGATAGAACATGGTCGTCGACGATTCAAGCCGCTCTTCGTTGGATACGGTCAAATGGAAGGAGCTGACACTGGGGTGCCCCCGCCCAGAGATGCAAACAGTACTCCATGTGCGGCCGAATCTGCGCCTTATAAAGTTTGCAGGCGGTGGGCCGGCATGAAGTGCTGTCGTGCTCTACTGAGCACGCCAAGCTTCTTAGAGGCAAATTTGGCCTTCCTCTCCAATGATACAATAAAATTAACATTAAAAGGTGTCGAGGTAGACCGAGACTAACTTTCGAAGACCATGTGAGTAAATTGCTCAAAGAGGGGATGGTTATGAGTAGTTGGATACCTAAATGTGCATGTATAAAGAAAATGATGAATTTGAAAGAAGCGAAAGAGGTATGTATGGATCGTGATACTTGGCGATCTGTTCTCTCTGGCTCCCCGACAGGGATTGTGCGTGAAGAAAAGTAAGTAAGTAAGTAAGTATGTCGACACCAATATTTTCACCGAACAGTCATAGTACAAAACTTCTAGTACAATTGTTAATCTAGTAAAATAGTTAGTAAGTCTTTAAAAAATGTGTGCCAATTTAACAGCGCTTTCCTGTAGATGTTTATGTGTACAGAGTACCGGCCTGTAGTCGATTATTTCCAGAAAGCTACTGATAGGCGAACGGTGATGACCCCGCCTTCTAAGCTATGGGTTGTGGGTTCGACCCACCTTCCACCGAAGTAAAAGGTAGGACGGTAGGATTTAAGATTTAGACCTCTTCCTATCCCATTATTGAGAATATGTAGCAAGATATGTTTTTATCATAATTTTTAATATAGAACTTACTAAAGGATTTCTTCTAATGTAGTTACGTACAATGTTAAATTTACATATATACAAGTATTACGTGAATTTATCTCCGCCTGTCTATCTGCCTCTTACACTTCCACATCCATTTACGAAACTGATTTTAATCAAATTTAGTACATAGAGGTAACTTGAAATCTTATGAAACTAATTTTTATACCGGAGAAAAAAATAGGTTAGAATAAATATTTTAATGAAAGTCACGATAGCCGAGTTGTTGGGTGGTCGGAGTCGAGAGACCCGAGTTCGATCCCCAGGTGGCAGTACCAATGAGTTTTTCAAAAACTTATGTACGAATTTCGTCGTTGGCTTGGACATAAAGGCGGCGACGGGCTCACCACCTGTCACGTTATCCCGAAAATATCTTCGGTGGAAGGTGGGTCAAAGGGACTTAATTGTCTAGACTTGACCTCTGTCTACCCCTGTATTGGGAATTGCGTGAAGATATTTATTTATTTATTTATTTAAATATTTTAATAACAAAATATTATCACAAAATTCATAAAACAAGGTGTTTGTTCGTTAACAAATAATCGGCAAACAAAATTTATATCATGCATGGCAGAGAGTGCCCTAAATATCATTGGAATGTAAATAAATTACATTCACGCCAGCGCCACCTGCAGTTAATAGGTGAGCCGTGGCCAGAAATGTGAATACTCGAATAGATTTAGAGAGAATTTTTATTAATTTTTGGTTAAATATTTTTAGGGATTAATTTTGCTCGGAAATATAGTACAATTAAATTTTTGGTTAACGTTTAAAATTAACTTTTTAAGACTACTCGATAGCCGAGTTGGTAGTGACGCTCAAGCTAAGGATTCGAATCACGTTAGAAGCAAAAATTAGTGTGATGAACATGAATAATCACGATAGCTAAGTGGTATATAATAATCACGATAGCCAACGATATTCGTACATAACTTTTTGAAAAACCCATTGGTACGAACCTACCAACTGGGGATCGAACTCGGGTCTATTGACTCGAAATTCCGACCACCCAACCACTCGGCTATCGTGACTTTTTTTTTAGCTAAGTGGTAGGGTGGTCGGAATTTCGAGTCGAGAGACCTGAGATCTATTCCCTTGCTCCAGCTTGCTCCAGTTTGGACATAAAGACGGCGACAGACTAACCACCTGTGACGTTGTCCCGAAAACTATACTATATACTATAGGCCCGGAAGGTGGGTCGAAACGACTTTATTTTTGACCTCTGTTGACCTCTGTTTTGCGAATGGTGAGAAGATACTTTTTTTAATATAAATGATGGAGTCATAGATATTTTTATGCTAACTTACTGTACGTACTTATGTTCACGCACAGTCCCTAACGGGTTAGCCACAGAGAACAGACCGCCAATTGTCACGATCCTTACATACCTTCATTTTTTTCATACATGCACGTCTAGGTATCCAAGAACTCATAACCTTCCCCTTTTCGGGGAATTTACCCACGTGGTCTTCGTAAGATAGTCTCGGCCTACCTCGAAACCTTTTAATGATAGCTTTTATTATTATTAATTATTTCCCTCATTTAAAAGTTTTGGTAATGGATTGCTTTTCCTAATAATACTAAGTGTCTGTAATAGTATTTGTTGGTCTCAGCTTCAAAGTTGTAAATAAATTAAGATGGAGGAACATTATTAGTGTTACTTTGTTTCAACTACTTTGTTTCTACTAACTTGAGATATTTTTTTCTAGTTGACTATTAGAAAAAAATATCTCAAGTTAAAAAACTTTAGCGCCTAGTTACTTGCTTATGATTGTACGTTATAATATCATTTTCGACCTCCGTGTACGTGTGGTGTAAACAGTGGTTTTCGTTGTGTCGCCAGCTCAGAGGTCCTCGATTCGATCCCCGGTCCCCGATGTAGAAAACACCTATAATACACTTTCTCGGGTATTTGTGTTTCCTAGTTTCGGAATCCGTAACACAATGTATCTGATGTCGTCCCTATCTATTTATGTATTAATAAATTGTAATACAAGTATTGAATATGTATTGAATATGAATCTGTTATTAAAATTTGTTTATTTGTTTCATTGCAATCAATTCCTTTTACGCAATGTCTAATACTCATGCATTTTTACATATTGCATTGGTTTGCCTGTAAGTTTCCATAGCTGGCATCTATTACAGGTAACAGTCATGGCAATCCTAAGAACTAATAAAATAGTGTTAGATTATAGTGGCATAGCCACGCATCAGCTTTTGTTGATACATGAATGGGCCGGCTCGACCGGGGAAGTACCACGACCTCACAGAATACCGGCGTGAAGTAGAAGTCTAACAAACTTCTGCGTTTCGTCTGGCGAGTGCAGGTAACCGGTGGCCCACACACCCCCTTCCCCCAATTCTGGGGGAGGGGGGCACTCTTAGGGAGGCAGCGCATCTGCTAAGCCTCTGGTATTGCGGGTGTTCATAGGCGGTCGTAATCACTTACCATCACGTGAGCCACCTGCTCGTTTGCCTCCCTTTTCTATATAAAAAAAACTTTAACCAGACAAATATTACTTATGTATGAAACATACTATTTACTAATTTTAATGTATAAGTGCTAATTAAGTAACTAATTAAATAAGTACTTATTAAACAGTTCCTATTTTCACTCATTAAACATTATTTTCAACAAGTAGTTTGGATCAAAATAAAAAAAGGAAAGTACGTACAATGATAATTCAGCTTTTTCATTACATGTTTGACAAAATCAGGCTTAATTCCCTCAAGTGTACATATCTAGGGAATTGAGCCCCATAGACTTGTACAATAAAATGCCTATTTATCAATTCACATCTTCCTCTGTTAAGTAGAGGATACTTTCTCCAGCAGAAGAGTCATAAAAGCCTTCGTTCTCTAAGGATTAGTCATCCTAAATTCTACACGCAATATACGAGCGAATTACCCAATGACTGTGACTGACGGACAGTGGAATTGGTCCTATTCGCCTATGCAACTGCTCTTTATACATTTAACTTAAATGTATATAGGATATTCATTTTTAGCCGGGCCGCGACCACCGCATTATGCAATAGAGAATAGATGTAAACCCTGAAATAAGCAAAGCAATCTTTCTCAAAAAGAAACAATTTTCAAACCTTTCAAATATCTTTAAAAATATTGTGCTCTTCGAAAAATCCGTTCCGTGGGTATCAGAAGTTAAATATATTTGACTTACCGTAGAACGCAAATTGGACTTTAGGAATTGGACGACAGCCATCACAATAATAGAGCGGCAATCATATTCGGCCGCCTATTTAACCTAATTTTTAGTCACAACAAAATGCGCCTTTAGCAACCCTGCCTTGCCTATTACATCGTACGGTAACACTATATTCGCGCTCTTTCCAAAGCTCGAATGAGCTTAAAGTAATTCAAAATCGCTTCATGTGTCGGGATGTAATGCGGAAGTTATAAACTCTGCGATATCCAAATATCTTTGGCAGCGCTGTTTTTAAAAAAAAAACGCACTATTTCGAGAGAATTAAAACTTATGCTAATCTGTTAATCGCGCGCATATGTACAATTACTTATGCCGAGTAATTCTACATATGCGCGCGAAACTGAGCCGCGCGAGGCGCCTCAAAAACGTAATCATAGTCGGTGATGACGCAAACGTCCATGGTAATAACGCGTATAAAGACAACCTTCTACTTACACTAGGTACAGACAAAAGTCGTATCCTGCGACTTATACAGATAAATCGACTTTGATACCGGTATTTCGATGGTCGCACGAGATTTTGTCGTTTCAAGGATAGATACTGATTAATTAACTCTTAAGGAGTTGTTCCTTCTCCAAGACGTCTTTCGTTTATAGGGAATGTAGCACTTCATAACTATTTTACTCGAAAAAAATTTTTTGTGATCATCTGCTTGTCAGTTGATCAGTCCTCCTCCTCCTCCGGCCTTTTCAGACCTCTTATGACACCCATGGGAAAAGAAGAACTTAGACCGATACTTTACGGTAAAGCTCAGTTTCATCATCATCATAACAACCTAGAACGGTCCTGTGCCATCTGCATCTATCGATTCCCCGCAACCTTGTGCAGGTCGTCGCTCCATCTTGAGAGGGATCGTCACTGCGTTATAAAATCTGTAACGAAGCACACACATCTACAGCAGAACCAGGGTAACCAACAAAGGTGTAAGGCAATGGGTTGTTCACATAGCTCGTATAACTGATAAGCGTTGGGAAGAAACGTTCTCAAGAGGCAACCTCGTACTTTAAAGCACACTATACCAATAACAAATTTTCCTCAAAAGTCAATAGTTAAGCCGATATCATGTCACATGTCACCATTATCCTCCATACTCACTATCTCATTAACTTGTATCGTAAAGTATTATTATTTATACAACCTTTGAACTTCAAATTTCTAACTTAAAATTTTCTTGGTTATGATGAATATGATAACTATGATGAATAAGGAACCAATACGGTTTCCCTTTTCCCTTTAAGATTCTTTCAAATAAATCATTCTACGTTTATTTCTCCTAGCAGGAAATCAAGTCATGATATTTCATCTTTTGTGATAAATTTATGTAAATAAATCATCGTAAATTACAATGAATTCGTCCATCAACATAGATTAGTTATTTAAGGAAACATTTTAATGGACCTATTAAATGGTACTGTCATAAGCTTATGTACCTTCACGCTATTCCTTATACTGAGGTAGACAGAGATCTCTAGAACTCGGGTCTCTTTACTTGAATTATGATTACCCATTCGCTGAAAAGCTATGAAAAATAAAATAAAAAATATTTAATATTTATCATATTTACGGGTATTAGTCAACGATGCCATCATTACGTAAAGAAACATTCCAGATAATAAAAAAAAGGTAATATGTACTCTATAATATCTTCACGCATAGTACTTGACGGGCTAGCAAGAGGAGATAGATCGGCAAGTGTCACGATCGTTAATTTTCTTCCGATTTTTTTTAAATTCATCATTTCCTTCATACATAGCACGTCTAGGTATCCGAGTACTCTTGACCCATTACTTTTCGATCAATATGCACCATGACCAAGACTATGTATTGTGTCTTAGAAATTTAGTCTCGTCCTACCTCGACACTTTTTAATGTTCATTATCGCGCTATATATTGTTCCCAATCAGTTTTCGCTCATTCGCTCAACGTGCCCAAACCACCGAAGCAGGCTTTTATCAATTTTAGTGATATCTTTTAAACCTGCCGTACAATAAATATTTTTGTTTCGTTTTCGGTTCTTTTTTGTAACACATTTTTTTACAGTGGTTGAGCCACGCATCAGCTTTTGTTGTTGCATGCATGGGCCTGCTCGACCGGGAAAGTACCACGACCTCACAGAATACCGGCGTGAAGTAGAACTTTAACAAACTTCTGAGTTTCGTCTGGTGAGTGCAGGTAACCGGTGGCCCACACCTTTTTTAAAGGCTGGCAACGCATCTGCTATTTCTCCGGTATTGCAGATGTTCCTGGGCGGTGGTAATCACTTACCATCACGTGTGCCACCTGCTCGTTTGCCTTCCTCTTCTATCAAAAAAAACGTTTGTGGCAAGAATATTGCGACCAATTTTTTGTCAAACCTGGAGGAGGAAGGGTATCACTATACACTGTATTATGATAAATTAAAAGCGATTAATATGATAAATTAAAATGTACACTATATTATGTTAGATTGAAAGTAAATTTTTGGTTGAGTAATTAAATATTATAAAAAATCAAATTTACCAAAAATCTGTCTGTTTGTTGCAGCTAAAATAAATACATAAAAATATTCACGCAATTTCCAATACAAGGGTACAGAGGTCTAGTTTAGGCAATTAAGTCCCTTCGACCCACCTTCCTCCGAAGATATTTTCGGCACATCGTGATAGGTGATGAGCCCGTCGTCGTCTTTATGTCTTCTAATTAATTGTCTAAACTAGACCTTTGTCTACTCCTGTATTGGAAATGGCGTGAAGATATTAATATTAATATTAGAGTAAAAAGTAACTTAATTTTCTTAGTTAATTAATATTTCCTAAACATTACGTCAAACATTAGTAAAAAATAAATAAATATAAATATCTTAAATATACTCGTAAATATAGGTAGACAGAGGTCTAGTCTAGACAATTAAGTCCCTTAGACCCACCTTCAACGACAACGTGACAGGTGGTGAGCCCATCGCCGTCTTTATGTCCAAGCCAACGATATAATTCGTACATAAGTTTTTGATAAAAACCCATTGGTACGAGCCTGCCACCTGGGGATCGAACTCGGGTCTCTTGACTCGAAATTCCGAACAGCCAACTATTCAGCTATTATTTGTCGAGACTTACAAGACTTACTTGTCGCAGCTGATTTATTAAATATGTTTTTAAAACATTTATAATACCCAATAAATATAAAATAAAAATAAATAAATGCATATAAAGATAGAGACAACATCACATATATTGCTCCGATCTCAATACAAGATGCCAAAGATCTTGAGGTATGGGAATCGGAAACAACGAAGGCACCACAATCATCAAACTCCGAGAAAATGTAGAAAAAAGTGTTTTTTTACACTGACCCGACCGGGAATCAAACCCGTAACCTCGTGATAGTGAGACCTTGAAAACCGATGCCCCACGGAGGTTGTCCTAAATAACTATTTCTATAAATAGAATAAAATTACAATGTACCTCATAATTTATAGTTTATCATGTATATTACATTTAATACTGAGTGTTATTTGGATTAAAGCCAAGTTGTAGGCAAGCTGTGGTCATAAATTAAACATAGTTTAACTTACATGAATACATAAGATATTAATGCAAGTAAAGAAATCCTTAACAAACACAACTGTGCTATTAAATATCAATTAGCAAAAAATTTATTTGTATCTGACGGCTTTTATTTTACATTGAAGCAGTTTAATGTTGTTGAACAATATGTTCAAAGGATGTGATCCATATGAGCTATGATCAAAGTAGAAGAAACGCGACATAAAATAAAAATGATCGAAAAATCGAAAAATCGAAAAACAACCAATGTGGTTGAGGATTCAAATTAGGGCCAAAGACTATGTAGTTGTTTAAACTATAATATGCTAAGAACTTAAGCCATTTAATACTTTATTTTCATTAAGCTGTACATTCATATCGTAAAGATTACTTGTTCTTTGGTTGTTGCTAAAAACAGACCCCATCGAAGAATAAATGAACTGGTTCGCAATCAGAATTTGAAACAAGAAAGCTGCCGTTCTTTTGTTATGCTCAGAATTTTTTTCTCAGGCTTTTGTTTACCGAAAGCAGCCAGTAAATCACTATGCCAAGCATGAGATTTTTTTGTTATTTGAAGAAAATGTACGAGGAAAAAAAAGATTATCAAGTAGCCTTGCATGCTCGGATGGATGATCGGAATTCGAGTCAAAAAACCCGAGTTCAATCCCTTGGTAGCAAGCTCGTACCAATGTAGTTTTTTAAACTTAATTAATGTTAAAAAAAGTCTTCAGCGCATCAAATAATCACGATAGCAGAGTGGTTGGGTGTTGGGAATAAGAGATAAGAAGCCCGAGTTAGATCCCCAGGTGGCAGGCTAGGGGTTTTTTTCAAAAATTATGTGCGATTTATATCGTTGACTTTGGAAATAAAGATGGCTTCGGACTCACCACCTGTCAAATCGTCCCAAAAAAAGTCGGTGGTAAGTGGGTTAAAAGGACTTAACTTTCTAGGTCTCTGTCTGCCACAGTATTGGCGTGAAGATATTTTTTAATAGTGATATTTTTTATAATTTATTTATTAAATTTATAATTTATTATATTACATAATTAAATGTCTTTATATATAACACATAACTAAGTAATAGTTTTGGGATTTTATGTATTGCCTAATATATTAAATGATTAAAACTTTGTAGAAACATTACTTAAATAATTAAAAGAGGCTAAACTTATGTCCAAACGTAGCTCTCGTTTCTACCTAGTTTCGGACCTTTCGGAGGTCCTCCACCAGGGTGAGTGGGATGAGTTCGTGTTCGCGTCCCGTCACGCACTGTGCGGTTTTTTTAATTTGTTTAAAGGCACCAAGCGTGGTGAATACATAATGAATGGGTTCCTCTGAAATGAAGGCACAAATGCCAGAAAAATGTTGTACTTTCCGATATATCGTAGAATTAATGTCTGTGTTATACTTGTACTGAATTATTCAGACGTATATTTAAATATTCTTCAAGCGGTTCGGAAGAAAGGCAAATTTAACTTTGTACTCGTACATAGGTTTACATCCGTAGGGATTATTTGCACAAGTCTCGAAATACTGGCAACAGCAGGCGAAAGACTTGTAAGTCACATCTACACCTCACTTTCGGATTGTACACTTTTCCGTGGGCAAGCCACGGGCTTCAACAAGGCGGGGAAAAGGTGAAAGGTACGAGAAATTTAAAAACTTTTTCTAATAAACATCACTATCATCTATATACGATGACGCATCTTTTTTCTTTAGTAAAATAAAGTTTAGTGTACGTTCAAACTTAAAACTTTCGCAAAATTTGAGGAAACATTGAAGAAAAATTTTCAAATCTTTTGGCTGATTTTAAAAATATTTCCGTCTTCTATTACTTCTGCACTATACCTTATATTGCATATAACTAATACCAAAGAGCACTGCAATTTCTTTTGTGTTGCTGTCTTACAGGTATAAAGAACCGGTACAATAGAGCTGCATTCAATTTAAGGCTTCAAAGGTTACAAAGCAAACGTAAACTTTTTCGATCGAATAGGTATTATTCATGGGTTCTAATAAGAAATATTATGAGATTTAAACAAATATTTGTCTCGCAGATAACCACTTGGCTACCACGACTAATAAAGACATACATTTTCAATCTCTGGGAAAAATCAAAACAATTTTATTAATAACGACAAATTTAGTAAAAAACAAATACTAATAGACAAATAAATATTAATAAAAACAATTTTGTTTTTTTTTATTCTTTCGAAGACTATGTGAGAAAATTGCTCGAAGAGGGGAGGGTCAAGAGCACTCCGAAACGTAGACGTGCATGTATGAAGAAGATGATAATTCTGATAGAAGCGAAAGAGGTATATAAGGATCATGACTCTTGGCGATCTGTTCTCTCTGGCTACCCCGGCAGAGATTGTCCGTGAAGGTAAGTAAGTAAGTAAGTTATTTTATTTAACTATCTCTCTATAAGGGTAAGTTAAACATTAAAATAATTTTTAAAGAGTTGACGCCTAATAACTAACACGGTATTTACATTTTTGTGGTCGGTGATCGTTTGACCCTTACGGTACGCGATATGAATTGACGAATAACGTGTAAAATTCGACATATTATATACGCAAGTAAACATATTAAGATATCTTATAATTGATTTTATGCATGCATAGAGACGGCGACGGGCTCACCACCTGTCACGTTGTCATAAAATATCTTCGATGGAAGGTGGGTCAAAAGGGACTTAATTGTCTACCGCTTTATAGGGAATTGCGAGAAGATATTTTTTTGGATTTTATGCATATCATAGATAGATCTAAACACGATGAGTGATAACGTGAAAGTACGGATTTTCTTAAAACTGTAAAATAATAGAAATTTGTTTTTCCACACCTATTTCTCATACTACTACTGTGTGTCGTGATTATCTGTGAAAGCGAACTTTTTAGATCTGGCTGACCTGAACACACATAATACATATATGTACACAGCATAACGCGTTTGTAGCACTGCATTTTGTAAACAGTTTAAATGGAGGTGTCTTATATTGAAAAAAGAAATATCTTCACGCAATTCCCAATACAGGGGTAGACAGAGGTCAAGTCTAGACAATTAAGTCCCTTTGACCCACTTTCCACCGAAGATATTTTCGGGACAACGTGAAAGGTGGTGAGCCCGTCGCCGTCTTTATGTCCAAGCCAACGATGAAATTCGTAAATAAGTTTTTGAAAAACTCATTGGTACTGCCTGGGGATCGAGCTCGGGTCTCTCGACTCGAAATTCCGACCACCCAACAACTCGGCTATCGTGACTTATATTGAACCTAATAAATATATTATGTAAACATAATCAATGCGAGTCATAAAGAACGGCTTAAGTATTCATCCGCAAATATTTGTGATAATCTCACGACAAATCTTTCTCAGCCAGGGCATTTAAAAATGGGCTTCTTAAGTGCTTCTTTGTGAATAATAATCTAACAATCCTTAAAAGATCGAATTATCAACGCATGAAAGTACTTATAAGTCTTTGATTTTTAACCGATTTCAAGAGAGGACCGAGAGGGTTCCATGTTTGCTATGTATATCTGTATATGTTCCATGTATGCATGTATGTTAATTTCTATATAAGTTAACCGAAAACTCCGTTAATTGTGAACTGATATGGGAAATTCTCCCTTGGTAGTCCCATAGACTTGAGTAAAGTCAGGCTAAAGGAATTCCAAGGAAAGCAAGGAAATTCCTCAAACATTACAGGCGTTCAGACGCCGTCATCTTTTTATGTCTCAAGCTATCATACGGTAAAGTTATCAATATAGTTAGACAATAATACTGCCAACAAAAATGGGGACAAAAAGAAGATACCTACAGACTTTCTTTCGCCTATTACTTCTCCGTCAGAGGAATATTTTTATGCAATGTCGGAATGTCGATGTTACTTATATCGATATTAAAATTATTAGAATTAATTAGAACGAATTTATGATTCCCACCAATAATCACTCAATGTCGGCATAGACCAGACCAACGATTTTATATAAAAATAAAAATAGAAATTTTAATGAAAGTTAAACATGAAAAAATCAAACCGGTTTCGAAAATAACAAAATAGTAAGTGAAATGGATAGAGATCGAAGATTTTCGAACATTTTAAATATTACAATATGACACATTTTACTTTTTTGGATTCTTTAATTTAATTAAGTCGGGTTTTTTTAACATAATAATATTTCTCAAACACGAATTAAATATTACTTTAGTACTCTCATTATCGTCGTCGTAGCTCATATTCGTTTTCAATAATTATACAATATTAATGTGCTGAGTTTTTAAATACGCAATATTTTATTTATTTTTAAAGCATATGAGTTATGCTGAACTTTATGTTATTAAATTAAAGAGAAAAATTGCTGAATTTTTCTTTAAAACACTTTGCTATAGCAGCCATATTACGTCTTACTTGTGGGAAAGAGATAGTCCCATTTGCTTATATAATTTTGCTTGTATATGTTTTTTTGTCCTGCACATAAATAGATAATTTGCAACTCCAGCTCAAATAAAAGCTACTATTTTAATGCTTGTGCCAGGATTAAAACTTTCAAAAATAGTACACAAGCATAAACCGCAAGTATAAACCCTAAATTTGTAAAAAAAATATTTCATATGCTTTTCACTTGATTCAGTTTTAATGCAGCGGAAAGCGTTGGCGTTGCCTCGTAATTACACAAAGTTCTTAGCACACCGCAATATCGTAAAATTAAAAAATTCCGAGTCCATTAATGAAAAAGACTTTTTCGTATTTAATAAAATGTGTGCGTTACATTTATGACGTTTCTGCCACCGTGTTCCTCTGAAAGGTTTTGTACGTTGCCTTACTAAGCTTATAATATTTGATGCGTTTTTGTTTTTCTATGTAGTAGTAGAAAGCAAATTTCTTTTACCAAGTTGACGATTTACATCATTCCCAATACAGGGGTAGACAGAGGTCCAGACAATTAAGTCCTTTAGATCCTCCGTCCACCGAAGACATATTTTGAGACAACAGGACAGGTAGTGAGCCGCCGTCTTTATGTCCAAACCAACGATATAAATCGTACATAAGTTTATAAAAAATCCATCAGCCACCATCAGCGCTAATGAGGAGTCACGGGGTCTCCGTTCGGAATGCAACGCGGTCCTAGGCTACAAAAGCCTCGATTCGAAAGCATATGTATCAGAAGGGCGTTTCTGATATTAGACCAGAGCAAGCCACCGTCTATCTTAGTAGTCGTTGATATCAAGTGTTGTCCTCTCTGTTACCCACGAACCTAAAGACTTCGTTTACTGTATTACTATCAATAGGAGGACATCACTGACGATAGCAGGGCCGTGTCGTGGTGAATGTAGGCCGACACAATGTAGCAGAGGCTTAGTCATAACACAATTAGACAACTAACAAAATGTATTAAGTTCGATCACATTTTACCGGGTTTTATTTGGGACAATGTTACATTTCGTAAGACTGTTCTTATCTTAGAGCCTAAACCAACGACGCAAATCGTACATACATCTAGAAACAGCTGCTCGGCACGAGTCTTTCTTTGAAATTTGTATTGTCAAAATTTGTCAGTCCAAAAATAAAAAAAAGTTACAAATCTGTAGTGAGGACCAAGATAGAATGACTCAAAAACTTTTGATTACTACACTAGTTCTTTATACACTTCAAGCCGGAACACGACAGTTACACTACTATTTGGCAGTAGAAATAATTAAGAATGTGGCACGGACTCAGTGGACTCCTAGAAGAAGGAACTCCATTTCCGTCTTCTAGGAGTTCTCTGAGTCCGTCCGTCCGTAAAGAAGGTGACCTTCTTTAAAAATTTTAAGAATCAGGAGAAATAATTACAATTTGAAATACCAAATATTCATTTTTGTAATGAAATGGGAGCAAAGAGTAAGTAATTAAAAATAATCATGCTATTTGTCGGAACTAAGGGCAACATTAACAAAAACGATATTTTTACTACATTGAAATATTCTCTTGCGACGTTAATAAAGTTAATCTTGATAGCAAATTCCCAAGTAACATCCTCCACTCTGAATCGTAATAAAATAAAAGTCCTTGTAAATGTATTGCGAGGAAGCGAAATGTATTGGTTCTAGATATTAAATAAAGATGAAGCGTTGTTAAGTATGTAGTAGGCTATTTTATAGAAGAATATCTATCTTCTAAAAAAAATATGTTCACGCAATTCCCAATACAGGGGTACACAGAGGTCTAGTCTAGACAATTAAGTCCCTTCGACCCATCTTCCACCGAAGATATTTTCGGGACAACGTGACAAGTGGTGAGCCCGTCGTCGTCTTTACCTCCAAGTCGACTATATAATCGACTATATAATTCGTACATGAGTTTTTAAAACCCTTAGTACGAGCCTGTCACCTGGGGATCGAATTCGGGCCTCTTGACTCGAAATTTCGACTAAGTAACCTCTCGGCTATCGTGACTTTTTGATCCATCTTCTAAAATATATATTTTTATTGAGACGCAATTGCATCCGACATATCATAGAAGCTGCATTGTTGATTATTAATATAGGACAGTAATTGGGAAAAGAGAAAGAGGAGGCGTAGGGGAAGTGAATTGGAAACTACTTTGAACACGTCAAATACAGAACGAAACTCTTTTACAATATTCGTACAGATGCTTCAAGTATTCTCGCACCACCATCTGCAAATGTACCTATACAATATATACATTTACAGTATATATATATATATGTATATATATATATATATATATATATATATATGTACTTATGTGTGAATGTATACATATATACCTAGTCAGGTCATAAATTCTGTCACATGTTTAACCTAAAATAATTAAAACAAGTTTATTCATTATGTAACTATTTATATACCAAAATGAACTTAACAAGACATAGATTCTTATGACACTAAAGTTTATTCAAAATGACCTCCGTGATTTTGAAAACAGCCTTCAATCTGTGCGGCCAGTCGTTTATCGCAGCACGAACGAGGTCCATGTCAATATCGGCGGCTGCCTTAATCAAGGATGTCGTGAGTGACTCCAAATTGTGATGAGGCTTAGAGCACGCCTATTCCTCCAAGTGTTGCCATATCTTGTAATCTAACGGATTCAAATCTGGACTGGAGGAGGGCCAGTCTTCGTGCCCGATGAAGTCGATTTCACTGCCGCCAGCCAGTCTTGTGTGCTCTTCGCTCTATGAGCTGGCGCCGAATTTTGTTGGAATACCCAGTGCCTGTTATTGAACATGGTATGAGAAACAGGTTCCACAAGGTTCGTCAGGACTGTATTTTGATACACAACTGCATTCGTTTTTACACCTTTCTCGCAAAAATGTACCTTTTTTAAGCCCCAAAAGAAGCCCAACCATACCATGAGCGAGGATGGAAAATGACCTCGTTGGACACGCGGAATACGGTTGCTCGCTTCCTTACTACTGTGTGCGTACACCTTATCATTTTGTTTGTTGTAGCTCTCTTCTACGGTAAAAAATTTTTCATCCGGAAAAAGAATTTCCCGATATTTTTTCCCGCGTACCGCTTAAACAAAGCGCGGCATCTCTTCAGTCTCAGGTGCATTAGACGAGCATTCTAACAATGTCCTGTTTTTCTTCGATATGCCCAAAGCCCTAAGTCTTCATTTAACACCCTTTTCACCGTGGTTCTGCTTAACCCCATCTGAAGGGCCAACAGTTTCTGCTTACGTTTGGAATTTCTTTGAATTCGAGCCTTCACAGCTTATATCACTGCTGGAGTCCTAACAGACCGAGGGCGACCACTTCTTGACCTGTCAACTACACTAGAGTCTTCATTGTATCGTTTGATGGTACGATAAACGAATCTTTTGGTTATATTCAAATTTTTCGGTATGTCAAAAACATTACTCCATAGAGTAAGTAACTCATTCATAGGGCGGTGTATACGCTTTCAGAACAAAAACCCGGTAAATGTGTAAAGCCTGTCTATTAACAGATTTAAGATATTTATTAATAAGTCACGATAGCCGAGTGGAAGGGTCGGAATTTCGAATCGAGAGACCCGAGTTCGATCCCCAGGTGGCAGGCTCGTACCAATGGGTTTTTTCAAAATCTATGTACGATTCATATCGTTCGCTTGGACATTAAGACGGCGACGGGCTCACCACCTGTCACGTTGTCCTGAAATATTTTCGGAGGAAGGTGGTTCGAAGGGACTTAATTGTCTAGACTAGACCTCTGTCTACCACTGTATTGGGAATAGCGTGAAGATTTATTTATTTATTTATTAAAGAAAAACTTTATAAGAAGGGTATTAACCATTCTTATAAAGTTTATTAATTATTATTAATTATAAAGTTTATTATTTATTAAAGTTTATAAAGTTTATTAAGTTCATTAATATATTAATATTAATGACAGTGACCCCTAGGAATGAGGTAATCGCTCCCAAGCTATATGTAGAAAACATCACATCACATTTGTATAACATTATATTGTAAAAAAAAATATTGGATAATTAATGGACCAAAAAATTGGATACCTACGGAGTTTCTTACGCCTGTTTGTTATCCGTTAGAGGACCCTCATTTCGAAACTGTGGCAGATTAAAAATGACTACCCATAAACGAATGTACACTCTTATGTCGATAAATAAATTATATATGTCGGCGTAGGGTAGGCCACATGACGCAACTCGTTGTTAAATCCGTCTTGAACCATATCAGAAAACTGATCTAAATGGGTGGAAACGCAGTAAATCCGATACATGAAGATGACCGTTCACACTGCCGTCCGTTTCGTAACTGAAACCCCGAGAATATTCTGAAGACACTTTATATCAGAAGTCAAATGACATTTACAACACATAGTAGTCAAATCCGCTCTGTCACTTCCTGTATCGACCCTACTCAAGCGCACCACTTGAAGTTTCCGAAGACTTTTAATAGATGGCATTGTAACCAAAATTGTTGTCTTATCTTGATTCTGCGACATATAAATTATTTTAAAGACTCTTAGACTCTTAGGCGAATTAAATTAGCTAAACTGCACTGGAACACACTTTTCGTGGAGCAGAGCTTTGTGGACGCCAAGTGTTACGGGTTACAAGGGTTATATAAGGGTACGATAGTGTTGCTATAAACTCAGGGTAATAAGGTAGTAAGTAAGAGCCTTATAATTCATATGGTCTACTTTAATAACACCAATATAGGAGTTATCAGCGAATTTTGTTTGCGAAGAGAATTTTGTTTTATCTTAGTAAACAAAATATGTGAAGATAACTAATCTTAGTATTACTCACCCACACTAGCAAGTGTGACATTATTTGTGTTATTTAAAAAAATACATGTAACTATATTGCATTTTTATTATTCCGCAAGATAAAGGTACTGGCATCGCTTTTCTGACAGTGTTTTTATCTTCTATGAATCTTAGTTACAGAACTTGGACTTCATATAACAGTTGAAATGAAAATAGGTAAATATTTGTTATACTTTTACATTGTTTCTACAACATTGTTGAAAAGCATATAATTCAACATACTCAGAAATATAGCGAACTGTCAAAAACATAAGATCCGTATCGCTCAAACCAATTGTGGGGTTGAATAATCGACGTACATGTTATTCACGAGAAAGTTGTACTTAGATTTTTACCGTTGTTGTAAAGTATTATCATCACTCTTAAGAAATAATAAGTAGGCATAAGAAATAATAATAACAGTAATAAATGCATAAATAGATAGGGACAACATCAAAGGGACAAAATTGCTCCGATCCCAATGTAAGATGCAAAAGCACTTGTGACATGGGAATCGGAAACAACGTAGGCACTACAAAAAGATAACATTATCACACTGAATCCACACAGAATATCAGAAAAAGAAGATGTCTTTCTAAATGACTTTGGCCTTGAAAACATTGAAAACATTAGGGTCACTTTATTTATAAATTTAAAAACAAGTTATACCAAGAAAATAAAAAAAAATATTTTGGCATTCTCTGTCAATCAACACGAGCGTGTCGAAATGTCTGTTTACTAACGTCCTGCTTACTTACTGCTACTTACGCGCTGAAAGCCCATTGACCAAACAAATTAAATTGAGGAGATAAACTTCATAGTCGATATTATCTTCATGCCATTTCCTATTACATGGTCTAGACAATTAATTCGTTTCGACCCAAGATATTTTTGAGCCAACGGCGACGTGCTGAGCGCGTGGCCGTCTTGAATGTCCAAGCCAACAATATAATTCGTACATAAGTTTTTGAAAAAAAAAAAACTCATTGGTACGACCCTGCCACCTGGGGATCGAACCCGAGTCTCTTGACTAGAATTTTGACCACCCAACCACTCGTCTATCGTGACTTTTAGTAGGTAGGTAGTCAATACTGAAGATTAAAATGTGTATTTGTCAATGAGCCGGATTTATACCGGTTCATAATACTTTTTAAAAAGAAAACACAGCACGTTGTGGTACTGGTGTTTTGTGACAGCTGTAGGAAAGCGAGTAGAGATTAAACAGACACGATATATGGAAAGGAGGAGGTTAAGGAGTATATCTGATGCCCAATTTGTAATCGCCTATCTACATAATCCATGTCCAGTACATTATCTTTAAAACCTTGATTCAGAACCGTTCATTTTTTATGGGAATGCAACCAGCAAAATTAAATAATAATAAATATATAACAAATATCTTCACGCAATTCCCAATACAGGGGTAGACAGAGGTCAAGTCTAGACAATTAAGTCCTTTTGACCCACCTTCCACCGAAGATATTTTCGGGACAACGTGACAGGTGGTGAGCCCGTCGCCGTCTTTATGTCCAAGCCAACGATGAAATTCGTTAAAATGTGCAAAATTAAAATGAGGCTTATCAAATCCATATACCATAAACTTTCATAATGAACAAAAAGGTAAAGGGAAATGAATGTTCGCCTTCAATGATGATTTATTATGTCTGATGAGACATAACGCAGAATTATAAGACATCTATACTATCGGTATATAGCAAAGCTATGTGATTTAAATGGAAAAATCTGCATAAATTCGTTCGCCGTTCAGGTGACAAGAACATACATGCATGCACATACGCTTGATTCTACCACGTAAATCGAAGTATGTTTTTGCGAATATAAATAAAATTAAAAAAAAAATTGCTACTTCTTTCTCTTTTGTATTGAACTTATAAGCTATGTAAACGTAAAATGAAGTCTTCAATATGAATAATGTACAAAACTGTATTTTATTTTACTGAAAGTTTAAGGAAAGCAAATAAACTTTTTGAAAGTGTTACATTTTGTGGCGAATTCAAAGTGAAACTTCAAGCTCAGATCTGAATATAACATTTATGGGCAACGTTTCGAACTGGTATTTCATGTAATAATATAAATGATAAATAAATAAATGACGAATTTGTATTGACTAATAAAAGGGAGTAAAATTTTTATATAAATCGAGACAATGAATTAAATAAACACAGTGTAAGAAATTTTACGTCAGTCACCTATTTTAAGCTACGTATTTAGTGGTTTTTATAATTCATCTCACGTTTTGCCTGCATAGCACAGGTGGCACAAGAATACGCGCAAAAACCTGAAACAGATTTTAATTCGAGAAACCTCATTCGCATGATAATACCATACCGTCAAGTTTTTAGTCAGTTAATGAAACTGTTGTTATAATCCTTTTAATAATAAATTTGAAATGTTTGTTGTTGTTATTGTATTTTAGTTTTATATTTATGGGATAACGATTTAAAGTTAGATTTTATAATTCAGATTATAAAAGTCACGATAGCCGAGTTGTTGGGTGGTCGGAATTTCGAGACGAGTGACCCGAGTTCGATCCCTAGGTGGCAGTACCAATGAGTTTTTCAAAAACTTATGTACGAAATTCATCGTTGGCTTGGACATAAAGGCGGCGACGGGCTCACCACCTGTCACGTTTTCCCGAAAATATCTTCGGTGGAAGGTGGGTCAAAGGGACTATTATCTAGACTTGACCTCTGTCTACCCCTGTATTGGGAATTGCGTGAAGATATTTTTTTATTTTTAAGATTATATAAATAAACACATACAATCATTTAATGGTATTTGGATAGGTGATATGTTTTCAATATCTTTATACTGATATTTTGTAGTACATGACATTATTGTTCGTTTATATATTCATAATTGTCATTTATCATTAATCATGTCGCATTATCGTTATAGTTTACCACAATTTGCATAAGCACAGTGGCATAAATTTCTTTAATATTTGATATTATTTTATTTCTATACCATTAGTTGCACTTCTGTTACACTATCTGTTTTGTTAAATGCGCTTTGGAAACATTTCAAATGCAATCCTTTGTCCATAGTAGTCGTCAGTAGCATTTAGAAATAAAAAAATGCCGACTTCTGTGGACGAGTGGCGTACACACAGGTTTTCATGGTATTGTCAGGTATGTGGTCCCGGGTTCTATTCCCGGACGGGACAGTGTAGTTAAACGCTTTTTCTACATTTTCCCAGGTCTGGGTGTTTGTGGTATTTTTTTATTTCTCATTCCGTAAGACAAGTTCTAGTGCTATAGCTACGTACTTAGGTATTAGAGCAATATAGGTGTTGTTGTTCCTGTCAATGTATTAATTTATTATTATTATTATGGGTACATATTCTATGACATGGAAGACAAAAGCTAGCCTTACATTATTATTTTGAGTTCCAATTACTTCAATGCAGTAAGTAATAGTAAGTTAATAATCATTAATCATGTTGTTATTATAAGTCAACAATAAAAGGTTATTTATTCGAACCGAAACACATAAATAATTCTTTGAAGCTTAGACAAACAAACATTATTATATTTATAATAATCATGGCACCGGTGGTTGGGTGACTGGAATTCCAGTCAAGTGACCCCAGTTCGATAAATAGGTGGCAGGCTGATATTGACAAATGGATTTTTAAAATCATCGTAGGCTTGGACATAAGCACCGCGACGGGCACCACCATTCACGTTGTTCCAAAAATATCTTCGGTGGTAGGTGGGTCGAAACGACTTAATTGTCTAGACCTCTGTCTATCCCTGTATTGGAAATGGCATAAAGATATTTATTTATTTACTCTAGGTAAAAGTGTATAAAAAGAAGTATCCAGACACTTAATTTGCTTCAGCTGACCTCGTTAGCGACGTACGAAGAATATCCGAATGGTATAACTGGTAGAAATGAAAGAGTATGTAACGTAGTTGACACCTGCCGATCTATTTACTCTGGCTAATCCGTCATGAAATACGCGATAGTTATCAGGAAGGGCTTAAACAGATGTAAGTTGCATTAATTATTTTGTTTATTAATTGGGATTCTCATTGTACACAATGATATAAAAGATCTTTATAAACGAGTCATCTGCAGAAAGGCTTCTGCTACAGATAAAGTCAGCCGAGCGCACCCAAACGAGCAACTAAGAACTGCCAGTTCTTGAATTTATGCTTAGCTGGCACGTGACCAACCGCAAAGTTTTGCGACCCATTGTGTAAATAGGACGCTCAAAGCAATCCTCCGCATTATTTTCCTCTTGATTGTTTGTTAAAAAGGTGGGAAGCCTTTTATAAAATCTAGTGTTTAATAAATGTGTTTTTTTAAGTTCAGTCAAGAATTCGATGATATAATAGTAGCTCATTTTCTGTCATAATATATCTAAATTACTAATCAATTGCTTTCAATGCTGTCATTAAGATCATTGAAATGAATGATCACTGAAATGTAATTAATTAAGTAGGCAAATCATTATAGTAGAAAAATATAAAGGTTCATAAAAAAATCTTCAAGTAGTATTGGGAACTGGGGTGGACAGACATTTTGGCCCACCTTTCACCGAAGCCTGCACTGTCATGTTTTTTATTCTTGTTTTTTTAACAACCTATTAGCTTAAATTATTTTAAGAATACATTAAGTCCACCAGGACTGCTTTTATGGACGTAAGGCGTAGTATTAATAAGTGAAATTTTTATGGTATTTGATTGAATTGCACACCTATTGATTTTATGAACAATTTCGTAAAATTCTTAAAAGGATTTAACTTAAATTTTTACTAAACTCCGAAAATATTTCTTAAGCTTTATAAATATAAAATTAAATAAAATTAGTAATCTAAAAAGTAAAATAAAATATAAAATAAAATAAATAAAATTAGTAAAATAAAATAAAATGGTAAAATGTAATTTCATGCGCGGTCATGACACCTGCGTCTAGCTGGAATAACATGCTACACAATAAATAAAAGTTAACTGAAAGTTTTAACATTGTGTAACATTTATGTTTAATATCGCAATAGGTAAACAGATAAGAAAGTGATTTTTTGCTTTTTCGTTACGAAAACCTGTAAACTGTAAATAATATTACAAAGGGGTACGAAAATATCTCGCTGGAATTGAATAAGTACATAGATAGGGACAAAATCACATACATTTCTCTGATCCCAAAGTATGTAGTTTACGCACTTGTTTTATGGAATCAGAAATAACGAAGCTACCATAAACACCCTAACCCGAGAAAGAAGGGTTAGTAAGAAAATGTAGAAAAGATAGAAAAAGAGTCTACATTGACGCAATCGGAATTGAACCCAGTACTTCAGAGTTGGCGACACCTTGAAAACTGGTAATGTATATTTAAAACTACTATCTCATTTATTTGAAACATATTTTTGAAAAATCACACAGTTTACTCCATTTCCATTCTTGAAGTAGACAGAGGTCTAGACAATTAAGTCCACCGAAGTCATTTTCCGACCCACCTTCCACCGAAGACATTTTTGGACAACGTCACAGGTGGTGAGCCTGTCGTCGTCTTTATGTCCACACCAATATATCTCGCTATATTATATCGCACATAAGTGCGATTTATATCGTTGGTTTTTTTTTTAAACTTATGTTTTTAAAAAAAACCATTCCCCCTTCTTGGAACTCGGCTACCGTGACTTTTTAGGATATAAAATCAAATTCCAAATAGTAAATCTGTAAGTTTTTATTATAAAATATGGGAAGCTTATTGACCAATTATCTAAGACACAATATTGTTTTGGAGCGTATTTTATTTTTATATAGTCTAAAATTCTTAGATAGCACAATATTTCTTAATTACAGTTTTGGAACTTTGTCTTTGTGAAGTGTTCGTTAATTGGCTTAAAACACCCTTAAGAAAGAACAAAATTAGATTTGTTTTAAAGCATATTATTTCACTCATGATTTTATTTTACGTTTTAATTCCATTTTATTACCAAACAAAATAATTGTCGGGCTATCTCACACTCTTCTGCTGGTGTTTACTGGACTCGTTGGTAATCGGTAACGCGAACAATTTTAAATAAAACATTCGAAATTCTTGCGTATGATTTAGTGTAACTCAAAATTTTTACAAAAGAAATTTCTAATACATTAACATATAAAATAAGAAGTTGATACAAGCAACGAAATAGGAATTTAGTTCGCGTCTTGTTTGTATATCGTGAAGATATTAAATAATATGTACTCTAAATGACCCATCGCTCAAGCTGATGGATGAGGTCGAACATCGTATATACATTATTGCGAAATAGTTGGACGCTAGCTGCTCCATTAAGGAAATTTGATAATTTTAACGAAAATATCTTCAAGAAGATTTTCATACTAGTAAAAGAACAAAGGTAAATTATTCACATAAGTAGCTACTTTTACGTCATTAGCATGTGTATATAGGACTTTCGTTTATTATATAATGTTTTAATAAGTAAATATTTCATTTTTTTAACTTATCTACAGTAAAGAAAAATAGGAGAAATTTTTTCTATATTATAATATAAATATTTGTAGTAAATATTTGAAAATGCCATAACGGCGAAACCGGTCAGGTGTTTAAAGAAAAATAAATGAAATGCGCTGAAAGCGATAAAGTGTCTTAAAGAGATAAAAATCGTGAATAGAAACTTATTGATTGAGGATCTACATTAAAAGCCACTTTGTCCCTAATAATCTAGCGCAAAACTAAAGAACTAAATTATTGAGAGATCTGACCGTACCCGTACTGGGTCAGGACACTTTATTTTACTAAATTCTGAAATAGAAAATAACTTTATTATTACTTTATATGGAACACAAAATTTGATCCTCGAGAAAGAGTAACCATTGTATCAGATTAGAATCTTTGGTGAGTATTTTCGGAAAAAAATCTTCACGATATTCCCAATACAGGGCTAGACAGAAGTCTTTCGACCCACCTTCCTCCGAAGACATTTTTATGACAGGTAGTGAGCCCGTGGCCGCCTATATGTCCAAACCAACGAAATTATTAGTACTTAAGTTTTTGATAAAACCCGTTAGCATGAGTCTGCCATCTGAGGATCAAACTCGGGTTTCTTAACTGTAATCCCAATTACCACACCCCCGGCCGTCGTAATATATTTGTCTAAATGCTATAGAAGTTACTGCTATAGAGGTGATTTATCTAAACGTAATTACAACCGTAAGCTGACAACTTATTTTGTATTTATTTTATAGCCAAGTTGTATTTTTATCTTATTTTTAATTTTTCGAATAATATCACTTTGTTATACGACCGTTTACCTTTTCTATCTTGGCCTTGAGTGCATAAATAGGTCAAGCCACTTCTGCACACAACACAATTGAAAAGGTCGTTGAATTTTTAACTATGTTATAGAAAGTTCTATGTAAATATGAGACAAGAGTATCTTCAGTCTTATTAATATGACAGTGTCATTCTTTTCTAATTTTAACGAATAAAATAGAAATAACTGAGCGATGTGCTCAGTTATTTCTATTTTATTCTATTTAATTCGTCGATATGTTAATTTAAGGCTCAATGCTGTCACGTTGTTCCGAAAAATATCTTGGGTGGAAGGTGGGTCAAAGGGACTTAATTGTCTAGAACTCTATCTATCATTGTATTGGGAATTGTGTGATGATATTTATTTATTTAACTTTTATAGTGTTTTAAAAAGATATAAAAAACCTTTAATAAGAGTTCTCCCTTTTCTTTACTATCCACCACTTTCCTATTCTCCCTATGCTTTATGTAGAAAGTTTCACATATTATTTTTTTTTGTGCCAAAAGGCAGAAAATATTATACGATAAAGAAAAATAAGATCCAATTTCCAGTATTATTTCCCAACGTAAATCAATGTCATATGCACACAATATAAATATTTGAGTTGGCAACTTCTTAACAGAATATTAAGCTACGTCTGTGTCAAAGTAACAACTTTTGCTTTGACTCTGTTCACAATAGTGTGGAAGTTTGTTCAGGCACAACATCTAAACGAAACTTAACTCTGTCTTAATAGTTTCGATGATCTTTACGTTATTATTGTAAAAATTATTTTCTTTTTACGACGAATGTCTTTTCTTTTTAGCACGAATCGAAAATTGTCGTGTAAACATAGAAATAATTTGAACCACAGCGAAAGTAACTATTTTAATTACTTTCGCTGTGGTTCAAACACAACATTCGTTCACCACAGCGAAAGTAACTATTTTAATATCCGCCTCCAAATTCGCTATAGTTCAACATATGCAAATTAACAAAACGTAACAAAATTTAGCATACATTGAATTTTAATTCAACTTTAATATATTTTTAAACAGAATTGATATTTGTTGTTGAGAAAACGTTTTCTTTTGTTAAAACGATTACCGTACATGATTTAAAAGCGGACAGGCTTGTCTCGGTTTTTAAGGAACTGACGCTAAAAGCTATAATTAAAATTCCTCATCTATCCCCTAGTTTCAAAAGTCTTTGCTGTTTGTTCGTTCTTCACATTTTTAGCAGAAAATATAGTTTAAGATTATTCGGAGATGCACCAACATATACAATAAGTGAATTAAATAAATATCTTCACGCAATTCCCAGTACAAGGGTAGACGGAGGTCTAGCTAGACAATGAAGTCCCTTTGACCCACGTTCCACCGAAGATATTTTCGGGACAACGTGACTGGTGACATCAACATTGAAGTTGACAACATTCGGCCATGAGATCCAGTAGCCACTTGTATAAGAACAAAGTGAGATAAAAAAATATATACACACATTGCTACAGAAAAGCAAGGTGGTTAACGATGCCTTTTAAATCCAGTATTTGCAACATAGTCGTACATAGTCAACTAGTCAATAATATGCAGAAAATCTTTGCAAGCGTATGAAGAGAGTAAGAATGTGTAAATGGCACTGCTTGAGCTTTTATAGTAATACTTTTTAATTATAAATAATGTCTCCTGAAAATTGTAGACTGCATTAAAAACTTTTTTCTGGTATACAAACTGATGACTCCAAGCAATAATTAAATTTTTCTTTTTCTTTTCACAAGCCTTTGTTCTTAGCGGGTGCTTTTTCATTATTTAGCAACATACGTAGAATACGATCATACAAAGGTGCTTAAAACAAAAGAGTGCCTTCCATAAAAATACATGGTTTTCGTAGTTTTGAATATTAAATAAATAGTTATTATTTACAATACATCAATTGTTTTTATTAAAACATTGTGCTTTTTCCTTTCGATTTTTAATGTCATGTGTGGAGGCTTTAATATGCAATTAATTAAAACATATATTTTACTTCAATTATGGAAATATTTTTGAAACATTAAACGGACTTTATGACATTGTAGTGTTTATTTCCGGAAAGGGAAAATTATTTTTAATAAAAAATTGTACTACAATATGTTTCATGAAAATTTCTTTGATGAACTTCTTACAAATTATCTACGTATAAGTAGTAACATACAAACGTACATTATGTTTGTGTGTAAGTAGATAATTATTGATACTTAGAAAATAATCTCACGCGTGACATTGGAACGGAGTTCACACATTCAATACATACCTAATGTAGGTGTATTTAGTAACAAATTGCAACAATAAACTAAAGTAATTTGATTAATAATTTTCGAGTATAAAAAGTTCTGTTTTTCGAGTATATTCGTGGTATGATAATTTTTCAAAAATTATAAAAAATAAAGTAACTGCATTTACACAGGATGTGTTCATTTATCAGGTAGTGACGTAAACTGTTCCGGTATTAGCGTGACTGTGTGCGCCACTAAAAGGTTTAGACTCAACTTTGTTATTTCCGTGGCCTACTTTCTTTTAAATAAAATAGAACTAGTTACTTTTAATTTACTTCTCAAGATCCGATGTTATGGTAATTTTGTTACATATGAAACACTATTCCATTTTCCTCTGTTATTTTATTTTGTTTTATTTATTATTCTATGGAAAACTAACAAGAGTACATGTTACAATTTCACAGGATATGAATAAATAAGGATGCTTAAATCTAACAAGCACGCCAATTACAGATGAATACATTCTTTACCGAAATAACAACAAATTTGCAATTGATTTTATATAAGAAAAAAAACGAAATAATAATGAAACTGAAAATTAAAATTTATTTAAAGTAATGAAAACCACTTCCATTAATATACTAGTGTACGATAAACAGCTGCAGTAGTATTAAATGTGTCGCAGCTTTTAACGCCCACCTCCAAACATTTAAAAGTACTAATACTTTAATATTAGTACTTTTAAATAGAATAAGGAGTACTACAGGTTTTAAGTTCTTCCTAACTATTGCTTACGTTATAAATAAAAAAAAATTTCTTCACGCCATTCCCAATACAGGGGTAGACAGGTGTCTAGTCTAGATAATTAAATCCCTTCGACCCACCCTCCGCTGCAGATATTTTAGGACAACGTGACAGGTGGTCTTCTTATGTCCGTCTTTTATGTCCACGCTAACGATATGAATCGTACATTGGTTTTGAAAACACCCATTGGTACGAGCCTGCCACCTGGGGTCGAACTCGGGTCTCTCGACTCGAATCACCCAACCGAGCTTACGTTATAATTTTGATAATACCGGTGCGATATAACAGAAATTTCGTGAGAAATACAATTTTATCTTTTACTTCAATATGTTATCTATCTATGTTTTAATAGTTTGATACATACATACAAACATATAATCACGCCTCTTTCCCGTAGGGGTAGGCAGAGACCACTTCTTTCCACTTGCTACGATCCTTACATACTTGTTTCGCTTCGTCCACTTTCATTATTCCCTTCATACATTCTCTTCGATTCAGGGTACTCTTGACCTGGCCCTTTTTTCAGGACGTCCCTGATTTGATCTCGAAACGTCCGCCTAGGTCTTCCCCTTCCTACACTTCCAGTCACACTCGCCTTATATGCTTTTTTCGTCGATCGTTCTTCATTCATTCTCTCGACATGGCCAAACCATCTCAGCATACCTTTCTCAATTTTAGTCACTTCATCTTCTTTCTGACCACAACGTTTCCTTATTTCACTATTCCTTATCCTGTCGCTCAGTTTAACTCCTAACATACTTCTTAATGCTCTCATCTCAACTGCATTTACTCTGCTTTCATGTATCTTCTACCATACCCAACATTCACTTCCGTATATGAGTGTCGGAACCAAAACTTCCCTATGCACAGCCAAACGAGCCTTGTTAGACAACATCCGACTGCTCATAAAGGAGTGCAAACCTCCATTTACCATGTTTCCTGCATTCACTCTTCTTTCAATATCACTCTCACACTTTCCATCTCTTGTGAACTTTGAACCCAGATACACAAACTCATTCACCTGTTCAATTTGTTCATCTCCAATGATTATATTGCAGTATGTCAATAGTTTGATGTTAAACATTAATGTTTCCCATTGGTCGGATTTTCCTATAGTGATTGTTTTTTTTTTTTCAATATTGCTGCTATTGAAATGGAGCCTTAATTACTCAGAGAAATAAATAAATATCTTCACGCAATTCCCAATACAGGGTAGACAGTGGTCTTGTCTAGACAATTAACTCCCTCTACCCATCTTCCACCGAAGATATTTTTCGGACAACGTGACAGGTGGTGAGCCCGTCGCCGTCTTTATGTCTAAGCCAACGATATAATTCGTACATAAGTTTTTTTGTTGAAAAATCCATTGGTCGGGTCTCTCGACTCGAAATTCCGACCTCCCAACCACTGGGCTATCGTGACTATAAATAGAAATAACACAAATATGCTTCCTTGAATCCTTTCGCTTAAAAATCAGTTCATACGCAAAGAATAGAGTTGTCCCCATTGAGTTACGGGATGGTGCATGTAAAAGTTCTCTGATTACACTTGAACGAGCCCATAATATTTTTTAATTATTTAACTTAATACTAAATAACACTTTTTTTAAAAGTTTTTTATTGTTACGCATTTAAATGTTTAGTTGAGCATTTAGTTATTTTTAATTGTTAGCATAAGTGTGGGAGAGGGCACTGATTCGTGAGATGCAGGTACCTTCCAGTTCAGGAGTCAGAGACTTCACGTGTTAATTGTAATAATTTGTTAGTCAATAAATATCTATTTATTATTTATTTAATTCCTATCTATAAGGATACGTGTAGATAGTTGAAACATCTGTGCATAAACTGTGCATAAAGCATGATCTAGTAACTAATACTTCGGAGAAAACGTCCACAAGAAATTACTAAATCTCATGATTGCACTCTTGTACTTTAATAATGTTAATGAATAAAATTTATGTATTTTTTTTTACATTTTGAGAGTATGATACTATGCAAGATAAATTTTATTGAATTTAACCTTGACGCAACAAATAGGTCAAGTCATTGTTAAAAAACCTTACTCGAGCAAGATTAAAGAATGTAACATTTATGATCTCTTTATATTTCGACTCATTTTCTTCATTCTTCTGTGATTCAGTAGGTATCATACTATTGCTGTCGTCCAATAGCTGTAATAACAACTTATTAGATGGCTTTTAAAAAATAGTTGTTATTATTATTTGATGGGTTTAAAGGGTAAATAGAGCCAGTATAATCCCGGGCTATGCGGCAGTGTAAATTAGTCGGCTGTCGGCTAGTCGGTGACAGCGCATCTGGAACCTTGTTTTTTAATAGTGGTTTGGAAGTCCTCTGTAAGGTTAAAACTAGGGAATAGCTGTGAGTATTTAAGAAATAAATTAAGCTACATAAAACTGATGCTTTCTTGTTTCTATTTAATATAAGTTCTTTTTGAATTCAGGTATATTTTACCTGCCTTATCTACAAAGTTTTGTCTCAGCTGTTGAAGAGAGCATCTGAAATTAACTCGACGTTTTAATGGCGGCTCGATCAATTGTGTGAATTAAAATGTCTCGCATAATTTCCAACCAGCTCGACTTCTATTGTAATTTGTTATTGAGATTATGTAAAAGTCACGAAAGCCGAGTTGTTGGGTGGTCGGAATTTCGAGTCGAGAGACTCGAGTTCGATCCCCAGGTGGCAGTACCAATGAGTTTTTCAAAAACTTATGTACGAATTTCATCGTTGGCTTGGACATAAAGGCGGCGACGGGCTCACCACCTGTCACGTTGTCCCGAAAATATCTTCGGTGGAAGGTGGGTCAAAGGGACTTAATTGTCTAGACTTGACCTCTGTCTACCCCTGTATTGGGAATTGCGTGAAGATATTTATTATTTATTTAGAGATTATGTAGCAGACCCTTGAATTGATGAAAAGTGGTATATAACCAATAACAAAATGAATAATTATCTGTGTATTGTTCAATGAACTTTATTTGTGTTTCATTGAAATTCAACTTTTGGTTGTTGTTCAGTGGGCTGTGGAAATGGCAATAAGCGTTTTTTCTCCGAGTTAAAGAATCTGTAATGAGAATATCTATAGCAGAACAAGATTAATCGATAAGGAAGAATTGGCAAACTTTGCTATGCATGTATGTATATATGTGCCTTGCGATGACGACGTTCGAATTTTCCATTTTATTACATGAGTGTCTTAAGAGGTGACTACGCAAAGGAAAATCCTTGAAAATGTTAATGACTACCTACAGATACCGAGCTAACTTATGAATAATCCGAGATTATATAGATTATATAAAGAATTATATAGACAGATTCATTAAGACTCACGAAAGCTGAGTGGTTGGGTGAACGGAATTTCGAGTAGAGAGACCCGAGTTCGATCTCCAGGTGGCCGGCTCGTACCAATGGGTTTTTCAAAAACTTATGTACGAACTATATCGTTGGCTTGGACATTAAGACGGCGACGGGCTCACCACCTGTCACATTGTCCCGAAAATATCTTTGGTTGAAGGTGGGTTGAAGGGACTTAAATGTCTGGACTAGACCCCTGTCTACCCCTGTATTGAGAATTGCGTGAAGAAATTTGTTAATTATATATTATTTATATGTGTAGTTATTACTTTACTTACATGGACAGTTTATGGGAAACAAACTGCGCCTAAGGTATAAAGTGTCTGATACTGAGTTCGTCAATCCGCTTGGCAAGCGTGGGTACTAATGTGAATCCTTCTTGCGAATTTAGATCTGATATTTTTTTCAAGATGTTTCGTCCCAACATCTGTCGGTAGCTAATAGCATTGTAGAGGCTTTGTCCTGAGTCGCCTTTTTCGACGAGAACGAGGAAGAAAGGATGTATACAAAATAGCCAGCCGGATGTAATTGTTCTTACTTAGTTACTAACTTCCATAGCCACTTCTGTAAAGAGGCGATCACAGTACTAGACACTACACTCTTTGGACATAGCTGGAGTCACCGGTCCGATTTATTTTGGTCTGCTTTTTTCGAGATGATTTTTTTGTCATTTGTCGACTGTCGTTAACCATTGCTTTTTCCAAGGCTTCTCCCTTAAAGGCCTTTTGTACTTCATGGAAAGAAAGGGCTTGTAAATTCTGACGCGTATACCACACGGCCCATGTAATTCTCATATGTTTTCTCGTCTCTTATCGTACCTCTAATAGAATTTCTAATAGTATTTAAAGATAGAAAAAAAGAAATGCACTGGAAAATCGCGATCCAGTACAACTTGAGAGGGATGAAAGTTTGGTAAAAAAATCCGCTACTTTTTCACGCTATTCCCAATACTAGGGTACACAGAGGTCTAGACAATTAAGTCCTTTTGTCCAATATTCCACCGAAGACATTTTTTGGGGCATTGTAGCGGGTGGTGAGTCTGTCGCCGTGTTTATATCGAAGCCATCGATATAAATCGTACTATATATCGTAATATAAATCGTACGTATAATATAAGTACTAATAAAAATAATAAAACAACGTACCAAGCGATTTTCTTTGTTTATGGCACCACTTGACAAAATTCTGCCAGTGTTAAATCAGCATATTTCTCGTACTCACTTGTTATTATTAAACGGCTATCATATTTTTCTGTAAAGCCATTACGTTGCTACTAATAAATGAAACAACAAATTTGATATGATAACACTGTATTTAGTGCATTTTATTAATTATGATAAAATTAAGTTAACCTCCTAATACCGATTTGAAGTAAAAACCTACTTAGAAAAAAATTTTTAAGTTATTATTTGTCTGTCAAAGTT
Source organism: Sericinus montela (assembly GCA_029286605.1). NCBI lineage: Eukaryota > Metazoa > Arthropoda > Insecta > Lepidoptera > Papilionidae > Sericinus > Sericinus montela. Next base: position 1,572,800 of record JAGSMR010000011.1, read on the forward strand.
TACAATTATTTGAAATATTGATTTTTTTAGCTATATAAATACACTTTTTACTTATATTTTAATCGGTATTAAGAAGAACACTTTATTTTATTAATGTTAACACCTGTATAACAATTTATTTAAGTCGAAGAATTATTTAAACGTCTATTACTACATTTATAAATTGTGTATATATCACATGTGAATTTATTTCTGATCTCCAATTTTCTCAATGTTCATGATGTTTGAATGCTAAAAGATAAGTAAAGGGAGTATACATAGTAAACTGAAGCTTTTGCTTGAAATTACGCAAATAATAAAAAAAGCCTACATGCAACTTTTGTAAATCACATACCTTGCTCTGATCCCAAGTAAGTAGTTAAAGCAGTTGTCTTTTGGAATCAGAAACAAAGAAAGTACCAAAAACACCTGAGAAAGTATAGAAAAAGTGGTTTTACACTTGGCCGAGAACCGTCCGGGAATCGAACCACGGGCCTCAAAGCTGCCGATACCTTGCAAACTGGTGAGTACGCTACTCAACCATGAAGGTCGTATTAATTTGTAATGATTGCAAAATATTACTAACATAATAAAAGCCTCTCTTGAATAACTCAAACTATTTGTTGAAAGCAGTTTTTCTATACTTAAATCCAAATCATATCATGTCAAGTCCATAAAACATTTACAAAATTATGTCAATAATTACAAGGTATTCAAACTTCTCAGAATATTTTCTCCTTTTCTTAAATTTATCAAAATTAAAATAGACAACAATAAAGAAGAAGTTCATAATACATGTATTGTCCTTTTTTATTAAGAATTCTTATCACTAACGTTCAATCTAATTCTAACTACCATTATTCATATTATTAAATTTGTATTAGATATTATAAACAAAACAAACAAAGGTAAAATCAGTACAAAACGGCTAAAAGAACTATTATATATCGATTTATATACTGCCTAAAAGTACCTATTAAATAGAAAATAAACTATATAATTGATGAAACAGCACAATAATACGTCAATACGAAATACAATATAATTAAACAAACATAGATGATATTCTTATTTAAATAATCAATACTCTCAAGGAACCTAAATTAGGCACGAAATAGTAAGCAATACATATATGATTAACTATTTCCTATTTATTAGTCGCTTAAGCTTCCTATAATTCAGTCACATCAAATCTTAAATAAGCATTTATGCAATTAAGTAATACGAATATGTATATTTCGTAAGTTATTGCTATAAAAATTAAAACACTGCAACAGAAAACTACCTTCTTTTTTTTGTCAAACATTTTTGAGTTTTAGACGCATGTATATGATATCAAAATACATGATGAATTTAATACAGAAATAGCCGTTGTATCAAGTATTTATCTACGTTAACTGCGTCAACAAATAAGAGGTATCACTTTTAATTGATAATTTTACTCATACGGCTATGTTTTTTAATTAATCGTTATTTTTAACGTAAAAAGTTTTCTATAAATATAAATAATACCTGACTTGATAGATTTTCAAGATTTCTATATTTCTCTAAAATCGATCTATGTTTATCCTAAAATCACTGACAATTAACCAAATTTAAGTTGCGTCCCAATACCTATTACTCTGTTGCAATGAGAATTTAAAACTTGACTAATTTGTATAAAATAACTACAATTCTTTTTCGACACCTACAATTTTATAAGGCTTCTTTTCAATAAACTCCTACGTTGATCTGAAAAGAAAAAATCAAAAATATATTTTATTTATTAAAATTCGAATCAAGACACCCGAGTTCGATCCCCAGGTGGCAGGCTCGTACCAATGGGTTTTTCAAAAAATTATGTTCGAATTACATCGTTGGCTTGGACATAAAGACGGCGACGGGCTCACCACCTGTTACGTTGTCCCGAAAATATCTTTGGTGGAAGGTGGGTCGAAGGGACTTTATTGTCTAGGCTAGACCTCTGTCTACCCCTGTATAGGGAATTGCGTTAAGATATTTATTTATTTTATTTATTAAAAAAAACAATATGTATATGGTTGCCACGACATCGGTATTGTTAGATATGTTTTCTTCATCTTTCGGTGCTCAAACTCGGAAATCAAAACACGCCCCATCCCTTTGTGTGAATAAGATCATCTTTAAAATCTGCCATATTGCAAATTTCTTCGTTTCGTTTTGTCGCTCATTTTTCGAAGAGACACACATTTCCAGTGTATTCAACTTGCTTTTATGCTTTTTCTGGCAGACTTATGGTAAAAATATACTACCTCCTTTCCCTTCGTCTCCCCTTGAAAATATCATTGACTACCGGTCAAATGAAGATCCACCTCGAAAAATACCAGACCAAAATTCAGCCAACGGAACAAGATACCTAATTCTGTTAACGCCAATCCGCTTGTAAAGCGTGGCGATTACGGCACATCTCCTTCAGGGTAGAGGCTTATGTTATGCTGTGGACTTTACTAGACGTTTTTATGTACACTTATGTGATCACCAGCAAGTACTGATGAGATAGATAATCAGGTACACAGTACTTGTGGTCAAAAAGATGAACTGTCTCCCAGTTAGGGACAAAATTTATGTTTTTGAACACTTATCACTGGAGCTAATTTGGAACAACGTGATAGGTGGTTAGCTCATCGCCATATTTATGTCTTATCCAAAGGCATAATATACTTAGATAAACATTTACATCATTGACTCCAGTACACCATTCATATTAATCACATAAATGTTGGCCCCTAGCCGGATTAGAAACCGCAACCCTTAGCTTCGAAAGTACGATTACTATCAAATGGCTATGGGGCCTTTACGTAAATAATTGTTATAAATACATCACGTAAATCTTAAAAAGTTTAGAATAAATTATTATTATGGACACAAAAGGCTTTCTAAAGACTCTAAAGTCTGAAAGTTAGGGCGGCCATTCAAAATATTTAAGGAGGAAGGAGGATTACTTTTATTGGAGTTGATTTGCATTTTTGTAGAATTTAATAGTTTATTTAAATTTCTCAATAATAAGGTAAGGTTTTATTCCTAAGCTAAGTGTCAAATTTATTACTTACTTATAAGTCCTTCCACTAAACCACGTGAATGGGACAGCCATCTTTAGTTTTGTAATTATCTATTGGTGGTGATATAACGACGTATGTGTCTCTACTGGCGTTCGCTTGCATTTCAATATCATCTCCAGCGAACAACGGAGGCGGTGGTATGACGTCGTCCTCAACTTCGTCTTCAATGACTTCCTGCTTCTTACTTCGCCCCGGCATATAGTTCATGACGCAAGTTACCGCGATTAAGAACAGAAAGAATATGAACACCACGTCGAACATTATGAGGAAGTTCAGCATTACCAGTTGCATCACGTCGAATCTAATTCTGGTCACATTCTGTGCCTTTTTTTACAAGAACAATCTTGCATAAAGGCACGTGTATGCCTCTGAACACCTTACTTCATTGTATTTGTGTAATATTGCATAGTGCAGCGACGCTTTGCTAAAATCTGAAACAAGAAGATGTTTTAAGAATGTTCTTAATCATAGTTTTTGATTACATTTTCACGTGTATGGGATTTAGTTTGTTTGTCAATATCCTTTTTTTATATTTATCTATCCGGTTAGCACTTAATTTTATGTACTATCAATATTGACACATATTCGCAATATTGGGGTAGATAGAGACCAAAGAGATTTTTTGGGATAACTCGACCGGTGGTGAGCCTGTCGCCGTCTTTATGTCTACATGTTGGACATAAAGTTTCTTTGGTGGAAGATGGGTCGAAAGGACTTAACTGGCTAGACCTCTGTCTACCCCAGTATTGCGAATATGTGTAAATATTGATAGTAAATAAAATTGAGTGCTAACCGAATAGATAAAATATAAAAAGCAATTAGTGCGATACTTGAATTACGTTCACCAAACCACTCGGCTATCATGACTATTATATCTAGATATAATTAATAACATTTATCGTTACCTCGTAAAAACTAATACAGAGCGGCCAGTGATATTTTACTGGGGCTATAATCACTGTGTTTGACAACCAGATTGACGACAACAGTACCAAACAAATCTTACTTTAGACGCTCTTTTATTTTTATATGACATTTTTAGGACAAGGCTTTCATTAGGTACCTTTTACGCAACTTGCGGGAATAAAGGTTGGTATATGGTGATTCTCTCCTAAAAAAAAAATATCTATTTTTATTCTCTCCCTCGCTTTTTCTTTCTCGATTTGTTTCTCACAAAGAAGTCTCTAACCGTAAATATTTATTATATTCACTGTCCTTAGAAGTATGCATTTGCTTTTATTTTAATGTATCTTTCATTTCTATTATACTAATCTTATGAGTGAAATAAGCACATGGGAAAACAGTCTGTAAAAATAAAATGAGACAACAAATATAAACGACAAATAAATTTGCTTGACGTTGCGGCATATTCTTTAATCCCTTATAAAAAGATTTAGATATCTTCTCTTTGCTTCGTTAGCGAAAATAAACCTACGTAGTATCAATTGCGAGTCTCATAAATAGAAGTACATTGTATTTTTCTGCTGAAATAACTTTTTTGTAACAGGTCAGAACGCATAAACCGATTATAATGAAACTTTATGAAGAGAAGAGAAATCTTTGTAATCTATTAATATCGAACAGAGTCTATTACAGTACAGAGATGAAATTGCGTAAAGTAGAAATCGTCGGTTGTTGACGGACCGCCGGATAGGTTCGAAACTGGTAACAGAGTTTCTTCCTTAAAAAGTCAGAGCTTTAACAAACAGTAATAACATATTTCGGTTTTCAGTAAAAATACTCACTTTAGACCTTCGTTTTCAAGGGTGATCACTCTTTCGCAACCTTATTGCTTTGAAGTTGGTTTCATTATTAACTTGAACATATTTCTGTGTTCAGTAAAAATACTCACTCATTGACTATTAGGCATTCCATCTTAGTCCTCAAGGGTGACAACTCATTTGCAACTTTGGCTAATTTTGTTAATTGGCTTACAGTAATTACGTACTATCTGGTGTGCTATTACCTCATTTTCTACAACCTACTCCAATGAAAAGAATAAGCTAAAGTTAAATTGAATAAAGCTTCCAGAGGACAGTATTCAAGAGATGCCTCTTAATTTAGTAGTTCGGATACAAGCCTCGGGCCCCAGCAAATGAGCCTTCTAAATTACTCCGATGCGAATAAACAAAAAGTCATTAGCTGTCACAAATAAGCTTAAGTTAGAAGTATGATGAAATGCGAAAATGTTAAGATATGTCACTACCCCAGTACGGGTGTAAGGGTTCAAGAGCTTGGTAGTATAGGATTTAATCGTAACTATTTGATTTATGTAGGTCTAATATCTCATTAAATATTACCACAAATATTAAATCTGTTGCAAAACAAATTAAATGTGAGTATATTAGAATCATATTTTAATTAAATTTTGCCCGAAAAGTTTCTATAACACAGAGAGATTTCCACTAAACTTTATTATTTTGAAGTTGTAAAATTTCTTAGAAACCAAGGAAATATATTAATTTAAGTATCTATGGAAACTTTTTAGATAAATCGACTCCGTAAACTAAAGCATCTCGTTATTTTTAAGCTCCGTGTAAACGTCATCTTGTGAATTTATCGTTAGAAATAATTCGAGCGAAACTCGGCGTTGAAAATCGCCCAGCTAATATCCGTCGTACTCTCGTTTCACTGGAATAGTAGACTTTAAACTAGAACGACTTTCGTCCGCTTTATCAAGTTCTTCAATGGCGATTTACGAATAACATCCAGATTTTGAGGCTAAGAAAAAGTTTTCATTCATTCGAAAAGAAATTCATAGCAATGTTGAAATTTGAATAATCATAAATACCAACATTTATGATTACATAATTATAAATATAATATTGCAATTATCATAACAACCGTGTGGTAATAGTGTAAGACTATTGCCACTCCCTTTATTGATAAAAATGTCGAGACCAAATTGAATCTGCGGTGTGAGTGGTCTAGTACTGCGATCACCAATCCGCCTGCCAAGCGAGATTATGGCAAATCGTCCCCATGGGAGAGGCCTATGTCCTATAGTGTTCTTTAACAGGTCATTATGTATGTATGAATGTGGTTATCATAAATATTTGAAATAAAGCTGGACGTCCAAAGGTCCTGCTATATATCTATTACTGCAGGGTACTGCATAGATCTCTCATTCCATTAAAATTAATTTTAAAAAATAAAAGGTTATGATGCAAATTCAATTCTTCATTTTATAGGCAGCGATGGACACATTTTAATCCACTAGGATTACTAACATAATAAATAAATAAATATCTTCTAAATAATATAATAAAAAAAAATATCGTCTCGCATTTACCCAATACGACCTTTCACCGAAGCTTATATGAGACAACGTGACTGATAGCACATCTTGATATAGATAAATAGTCATAAACACATGTCCATGCCTCGAGGGCAAAAATTAATGTTTATCACTCAAATATTTACCTCTAGTGGGATTTGAACCCGAAATCAGGACATCAACCAGGCTATCATGTAATATATGTAATAAAAAAATGAAGTCCTGATTTTACTACGAATTATGGTACTACTTCAGGTATGGCATCTCCAAGATATAATGATAAAAATAGTTAATCGAATCAGCTTTCAGTTTTGGTAAGTCCATTATTTCACAAGTTTTATTGCAAAAAAATCTACTAATACTTACTAATAAACTTTCATTGATTTTCATTGTTGATAAATTTATTTAAATACAAAATTCTGACATATTGGTGTAATCCTGTTTGTGCTTTATTCTAACCTAATAAATAAACAAGTTACCAAGTGTGTGAAAAAGTAAAGTCAAATCAAATCAAATCATTTATTAACCGATTTAAGAAAATGTGACAAATGTGATGAGATATTTTCTAAAAATAGCTTGGGAGCGATCACCTCATTACTAGGGGCTACTGTCTTTAATATATTCATCTATATTATATTTTTATAACCCTTCTAATAAAGTTTTTTTTATAAATTTCTTATACCTGTTAATAGGCAGGTTTTGAAGAGTAAAACTGTCGAAAATAAACCAAATAATTTATTAATGTCTAATAAATCTTTACCTGTTTATTACATACATAACATACATTTATATTACAACAACATAACATTGATGTATAAATTGTATTGTATTGATGTATACATTGATATATCGGGTTGTTATCAGTTACTAAGATAAAGCTTTTGTATAAGAGCTATTGAGGTAGGATAGTTGGTAATTGAATTTAAACCCAACGCCATCTTTGCATCTACGAGGACAGTATTAACCGTCAATTATCTCTAGCCCTTTTGATCATAGTCTGTTTTCAATAAGTATTTCAATAGAATTAATGACCGACTATTGCTTTCAAACATGTTAATAATATATTAAATAAATATTAAACCATTTCATTGGAATTTATTTAAATGAATTTTCTTTTCTGCTTTTATTTACTTGTTTCAAGTACTTACTACTCAGTATAAAATAAATAATATTATTATATTAAAATGCCAGGATACTGGGGTAGACATGTCTAGTCAATTAAGTCCTTTCGACCCATCTTCCACCAAAGACAATTTTGGGACAACGTGACTGGCAGGTGGTGAGCCCGTCTCCGTCTTAATGTCCAAGCCAACGATATAATTCGTACTTAACTTTATGAAGTAACCTATTGGAACGCTTCCTTTCGAATTCCGATCTCCCTGCCACTCGGCTATCGTGACTTTTAGTTTATAACTAGTCTATTCATAAATATTGTTATAGTCATAAAACTTTTCTTGTTTTTCAACTTTTTAATTATTTTGAATTTGGAACACGTATATTATTTTAAAACTTTGCTATTAGAACTACAAAGGCTGTTAATGCTGTTAAAGCCAGAATACGTCGAAACCCCATTATCTTGTAATCTTATCGCGAGAAATGTAGACTCCCGCTATGACTCTGACGCGTACAACACAAGTTACAAAACAAGATCTGAAGACGATAAGCACTGAATGCGTATCGTCGATATACAGAACATGCTCTAAATCAATAATTACAATTGCAGAGAGTGGATCGATCAAAACGCTTTCTGTTGCGAAACGTAGGGGAAAGGCACAGAAATATCCTCTTTCAAAAAATTTTCACGACTGAAGAACACTACAATAAGCAAAATGATAAAGTGTATTCTCATAGTTCTAAAGAAGCTGCAAGTGGTCGGAAAGGTACAACGTGGTCTTATTAAGGAGTCACAAGACTACATTTTTGTGAAAAAGGAGCGAAAACTTCAGCCAAAGTGTATTAAGATACAGTCTTGTTTACATTCTTATCATCTTATTTACATTATGTTGTGAAACGCCTCAGCAATACACTTTTTAAAACTATACTGTGGACTTTCCAGCAAGACGGGCTTGAAACCAAAGATCCGGACTTAAGATACTATAATACTGATTGAAGATATAAGAGACTATACTATACTTTTATGACCTGAAGATCGGCCTCATCTAGTCTAGACCTCAATACTTTAGACTTCAAATTATGGTCAGTTTAAGAGGAAATGGCCTGCTCTAAACGACACGGCGACATTGAGTCTCTTTAAAATCGGTTTAAATCTTTAAAATTGGTTCAAGCAGAGGCAAAATTTCCCTTAAAAACAGTGCGTAAATATAGATTCGTGGCCAAACAGATTAAAGGCCTGTATAAAAGGCAAAGGTGGCCATTTCGCTTTGAATACTTTTTAATTTTTTGCGGAGGATAACAAATATTTTTGAATATTTTGAAATATAATTTTGAATACCGGCGTGAAGTAGAAGTTTAACAAACTTCTGCGTTTCGTCTGGTGAGTGCAGGTAACCGGAGCCCCACATACCGCCCTCCCCCAATTAGGGGGGGGGGGGCACTCTAAGGCCGGCAACGTGTCTACTAAGTCTCTGGTATTGCGGGTCTTCATGGGCGGCGGTAATCACTTACCATCACGTGAGCCACCTCCTCGTTTGCCTCCCTTTTCTATAAAAACAAAATGTAGGTATACATTTTATTACATTACTTCATATATTATTACATTACTTTACTTATATTATCTATAATATTACATTACTTCATAAAAAAAAGTCACGATAGCCGAGTGGTCGGTTGGTCGGAGAGCTGGAGGCGGTGATGTAATATATCTCCGCGGAAATATATCACATTACATTTACATATTCCGCGTATTTAACGAAGTAACAAAATACACGGAAAAAAACGACGGCGACAGGCTCAACGCGTGGTCTCAAATAAGCTTCAAGTGAAAAGTGGGTCGTAAATACTTAATTGTCTGAGTCCGCCCCAGAATTGTACAATGTTTGAAGATATATTTATATAACGAAAATACAGCAGAACTTATTATCATCGAAGTTACTCTTTCTCACTTCAAACTTCTCTGAGGCGTCTTTTATAGTCCCTCAGTTTCCGTTAATTAATTTTCTGCCTTTGAGAAAACTTTGGATGAATTGTTACTGTCGTAAAAATAAATTATCACTTTAAGTGACTTTGATACCTGTTTTCTTAATACCACTAACATTAAAGTTCGGATAAAAAAGTATCGGAAAATTGTTAATACCACCATAATTTACAATATAAATGCTATTGAATTTATTTGTCACAATATTCAAGCTTGAAATAAGACGTTTAGAATCACAATTCCAACAATTCCTCAAAATTTATATAAGGTGTAGCTAGTGACCCATTACCCCAGAGACATGTCAGTAATCATAGCTTTCACGTTACATATGAGTAGACGGAATCAAGATGAGCTACATTTTTCATGCTCTTTTGTTTTTGTTGGAGCTGAACATTTATGTTTATTTTATATAAAAAAGTAGGTAACTACATCAATAACATTCGTTTAAATAGTTTAAGTTATTTAACATTAAAATTTGTACAGGTTTTAGAGAAATTCGAAGAATTGTTTTTCCTTTTTTAAATCTTATCGGAAGTCTATCAGGAGCGTTAGGCCTCTCCCAAAAATTTCCACAATGAACGGTCTTCAGCCCCCTGCATCTATAGAACTTCCGCAACATTTTGCAAAGCGTCACTCGATGGCAATTAATATATTGTTACTAATTTTTGTAATTACGTATTACTTTTTACTAAATAATGTAAAAATGAAAACTGGGATAAAAATAATTCTAAAGATAAGATCGGCTAGCTAATCCATATTGGCATAGCACGATAAGAAGAAAAATATTTAACATGACTACAAAATGAATATAAATAAATAAAAATAAATATAAAATAAATAATAAATATCTTCACGCAATTCCCAATACAGGGGTACACAGAGGTCTAGTCTAGACAATTAAATCCCTTCGACCCACCTTCTACCGAAGATATTTATTAGGACAACGTGACAGGTGGTGAGCCCGTCGCCGTCTTTATGTCTAAGCCAACGATGAAATTCGTACATAAGATTTTTGAAAAACTCATTGGTACTGCCACCTGGGGATCGAACTCGGGTCTCTCGACTCGAAATTCCGACCACCCAACAACTCGGCTATCGTAACTTAATCTACATAAAATTTTATTATTCATATATAAAGTGTTTAATTAATAGCAATAAATCAGCTAAAGTACTAAGACGTAGTAGGATGTTTGTCGAAAGCACTTCTGAAGAAACTCAAATTTAATGAAACCAGCTGTAAGGAACTGTTACGGATTTATAAATGGACTACGCAGTAATTTAAAGGTAGTATTAAGAAACAATTTTACTGTGAAAGTACATTAAAAAAAGAGTTATATGCTTTAGACAAATTGATACCTTCGAGTAATAGATTGAAATCCCTCAAACAAATTCAATCTATTATGAAACTAAGTAATAAATATCAAAATCCATTTCCTACCGGTGCGAATGTCCATAACAATTTCGCCACGTCACTGCTGGTTCCTATATCGTGATAAATTGCCCGTCAACTAAATAGTGATAGGTTCGTCCATTAAATAGAGTTTGTATGAACTTACCACTAGACAGGGGTAAACACGGCTGCACAAAGCCGGCTTTAATTCAATAAAACTTTGAGGTAGAGCCTTAGATGTGTATTAAATAACAATTCTGAAACTAATCTCACTCCACACATGGTTTGTACGTAGTTAGTTTTGCTCACTACGTGTCTAATTTGTCTTAAATATAAATGAATTAACGTGACTAAAAAGTGTGCTAATAATAGGTATAAAATAAAATGGTAAATATTAATAATAATATAATTGGTAGTGTACCCGTCTTTGATACTAAGGGTTGTGGATTCCAATCCCTATAAGAGCCAACATTTGTGCATTGTCTATATTCATTATATATACGTCCTTTCGAACAACCTTTCACCGAAGATATTTTTTGGGACAACACGACAACGATAAACCAAGCCAACGGTACTAATAATACATATGTTTTGAAAAAAACTCATTGGCACGAACCTACCACCTGGGCATAGAATTTAGGGATAAATTGCCAAGGCAACCTTTGTTACATTTCACATGGCATTCTAATTGTAAGTGTAAGTGTTCCGTAAAAAGGACAAAAGAACTTCACTGTCTGTTAGGACCACTGTCTACTACAGTATGAGAATTGCGTGTAAGTAAAAAAATGGTAAAATCTTCGCTTAGACTACCAATAAACTCACTCACCGGACAAAAGCAAGAGTACAAGTACAAATAGCTCCGTCTTCGCTAAAGCTGGCGCAAAAGTTTGGACCTTTTTAACGCCGCATCTGCTATATCTCTGGTATTGCAGGTGTTCATGGGCGGCGGTAATCACTTACCATTACGTGAGCTAACTGCACGTTTGCTTCCCTATTCTATATAAAAACCTACTACGGCAATATTTTACCAATAAGTACATTTTTTACCTTTTTAACATAGCGCTTGACTACTCTGAAAGAGATTCCGTAAAATTTATAAGTAAATTTATTATCGAACCGAACCTTAATGCCCTAGGTACTCTACATCTGGGCTACCTACAGTCAAAAAGCTGTAACCTTAATGGCACTACCCTAAATATTATAAAAAGATATTGGCACTATACAATAAATTCTTGGGATCGAACATCGTCCTTAGTTTATAAATGGCCCATAAAACGCTTCATGAAAGTGTAGCACTCATACTTACAAAAGAATATTTATGTGAAAATATTTCGTAATGCTATCAGCATCAGCTATTCGGCTTTCAGAGAATGCGGCTCGTGCTAGCTAGAGACGTCTCTTCAATTGCCCCGTAGCCCTTCCCCATCACGTTCCAATATTAGGACTACTATCCGGAAAAGTTTACCGAATACTTTAGCAACTACAAAGAGAGAAATCAATATTCGATCTATCGTTCTTGATAAACTTCGTCAATACAGAATGAATTAGTTTCTGTAACAACCCGGTTGTAATTAATTATATACTCCAAAAGTTTTGCGCATAAATAATTAGTGGTTAAATTTAAACCTATTTTCTAGTTTACTCTTGGCTTGGCTTGGTTATTCGCCATAATATGGCATATTATTACACTAAATAAATTACGACGAATAATGAATTACGATGGAAAAAACACTTTTATGATAAAATTCTTCTGCTATATCGAGCAATTTTTAATACAGTAAAATATATTCAAATTATGTCTGAAAAAAAAAATATCTTTACGAGAGTTTAAACCAAATGATATCAATATTCATTTAAACATTTTGAAGGAGCTATGCCTAGACACTTAGGTATTATAACTTAAGTTCATTGCATAAAATATTTTGAAGTAAAATGATGTAACATTATCTCCAATAAATTTGTAATATGTTATAAAAGATGCTGGTAATTTTAAATAAAATAAATTGAAAAGGATATTAAAATACGAGTGCTACAAAATATGGTAAAAATCAAGTTTTTCAACATATTATTTAAAATGGTTGTGTATTATTTGATTATCATTGGAATATTATTTTAATTATACAATTTAAATAAAACCATTTTTGTTACTAAGTTGATATTGTAGCTAGAGAATACGGTCATTAATTATTTTTGTGGGACAATAGCGAAAAATTGAGGACTGTATTAATTTGCGGACCTTTTTCTTTCGTAGAAAATAGCTTACATTCATATAATTAGAACAAAGGTGTTAAATTAATCTCTGATGGTTTTCTAATTATTAGGGGCGCATTCTATGGTGCCCGCCTATATTGGAAAATATTCTTTTATCACTTATTTTAGAAACTGATTTTGATTTTATTATCTTTTAATATTTAATAAAAATTAAATTATTATTATTTAATAAAATTTATATAATTATAAGGAAATAATTCATTGATAGACATTTTTTAAAATATATTTAAAAATTACAAAAACCTACTTTTAGGATAGTACTGTGTCTGGTATCTAAACCATTGTAGCCAAATTCTGTTTATTTTTTAATTTTTGCAAAATTTTAATTAAATTTTAGTATTTACTTTGAAATTTCTATCAACAAAGATTTTTTTATATCTTCACGCTATTTCACCATTACCTCACAGGGGTGGGCAGCGGTCTAGACAATGTATATAAATTGTAATAATGAAGAATAATCCTTTCGACCCACTTTACCCGAAGCATTTTTTGGACAACGTGATAAGCGGTGAGTCTATAGCCGTCTTAATATCAAAGCAAATGATACAATCTATTTATGCAATCATACTTATACTTAGATAAATATTTAAAAATTTAGACTTGATAACAAACACAAATGTTTGCAGCTTCGAAGGCAGGATCACTACGAACTCGGCTCACTACTACTCATATTTGTTAAATATCCTCATTTTTGCTTTACTGATTTATAATTAAGTAAATACATAATCATCATTGAAAGATAAAAATGAGATATATTGCAAGTAGGTAGTTCCATCAATAACATACACTTGAGCTTTTATTATTTCATATTGTTGCATCTAGTTATAAAAATATCATTGGGAGGAACAGGTTATCGATTGGCAACCACGTTTTGGCAAACGCAGTGTAAGATAATCCTTTACAAGAGAAGACCAGCCGCAATATTTTGCGGTAAGTCGATGGACGCAGATGGCTGAGGACCGTTCTTTGTGGAAAATTTTAGGGGAGGGCTATTTTCAGCAGTGGACTTTTGATAGGCTGTAAAGAAGAATAAATTAAAGAAAACTTTTGTAACATAAGTATAATTTGGAACTAAATTATACACTCAAAAGTTAGAAAATTAATTAAACCGCAATCAGAATAAGCGACTTTTGAAAAGAAACATCGACGAGAGATTGTATCGCTACCACTATCTTCTCTTTTAAGGTTTCCCTTCTTTCTAATCTAATTACTATTGTCGAATATATCGTTAAACGCAACAAAAAGTTTTTGTGTTATTACACTTCCGGTTTGAGTTTTATCCGTACGATAATGTTTATATATAGAAATGTATAAAAATAATATAATCGTTCTAATGTAGAGTGAAAATACAAATAAGAAACATACGAGTATAAATTGTCAAGAGTCAATATAAAATTTTATTTTATAACTTTTTCTGTAATAAAATGATAAATATAAAAATTTATATAATATTTTCAGTTATTTAAATTACAAATCATAAATGTGAAAAGATTAATTCACAACCTACTAAATATAAAGCGTAAAATTTTTAAGACAGAGCAACACATTTATTTATTTAATAAATTAATTCAATAAATAAAAATTACAAAGCCCATAAAATATAAACTTAAAAATAAAAGATGAACATTTAAAAATTCAAAATAGTACCTCAATTAAATTGGTCCGGCTAAAAACTAAAGTTTGTAAATATTCACAATTTCGTGGTGTTTCCGAATTAACGTGCACTGTCGCGAACTTTGCCCTCACTAGGCTATACAGGTAGAGTTGAAACGGCTAGCGCGCCGGCCGGCGTCGGGCGGCAGACTGGCACGGCAGCCCCGCGCCCCAGAAACCGCCCTAGCTATTTTCATTTACAAACACCGATGTTACCGTGTCAGTGTTCGGAACGAATGTCATTTTTACGAGTAAAAAGCTTGTAAATGTCGTGTTTGATGGGTAACATTCCTGAATTTGACGATTTGATCGAATATATATATCGTTACATATTTTTATTTATTTTGCTATGTTGTATCGACGTAAACACCGCCTACATCTTTCATTAGTGTCATGTAAAAGTCACGATAGCCAAGTGGTCGGAATTTCGAGTCAACCCGACCCGAGTTCGATCCCTATGTGACAGGCTCGTACCAATGCGTTTTTAAAAAAAATTATGTACGAATTATATCGTTTGCTTGGACATAAAGATAGCGATGGGCTCACCGCCTGTCACTTTGTCTCGAAAATATCGTCGGTGGAAGGTGGGGCAAAGGGACTTCATTGTCTAGACTAGACCTCTGTCTACCCTGTATTGGGAATTGCGTGAAGATATTTATTTATTTATTATTATTATTATTTTATGTGCTTATTGTTAAGGGAAAACGGAAGAAAATTTAGTTATATGGATGCTTTACAAAATGATACGGTGCGACTAAAATACCTGATGAAATTACCAGGACTAAAATACCAGGTAAAGGGCAGCAGAGTCTCAGGGGTGAAGTGTCCGATACTACTATCGTTATTTGCTTGCCAAGTAGTTGTGACAAATTCTCTTAACAGGAAAGTTCTATTTTCGCAATGGACGAAATTTACGTTTTAGTTGAAATAATAATGCGTACGTATGTTGTAAACAGTTCTAGCAAAAAAGTTAGTTTCCTGCTATCGAAATTTACGGTTGTGGTTGGGTTCGAATTCCGCTAGGAGCAAACATTTGTGTTTCACGAATATGATGAATGTTGTATTCACATTCATGAAACACAAGTAATGAGTGCGACAGGCTGTCACATGATAACCTGTCACGTTGTACCAAATAAGCTTCGACGAGAAGTGGGTCGCAAAGACTTAATAGTCTAGACCTTTGTCTAACCCAGTATGGAAAATAGCGTGAAGGTAGAAAAAATAATCTTCTAAAAAAGAAATCTTAGGCAATAACTGTAAGATGTCGCTGCCCCAACCAGAACCACTGGATAGGAATAGTCACTGAACACAAATCATTTATAATGAAACTAACAATACTTACAGTTAGTAAACTTCTTACCATCTCCGTAACTTACTTGTGTTTCTAAATATAAAATCAGAAAAAAACGTGAGATAAGTGCGATTTAAAATAGTGGAGAAAAATTGCAGTACGGGATAACTAATTTACCTTTTTAAGAGTATTTATTTTATATATATATATATATATATATATATATATATATATATATATATATATATATATATATATATGTATATATATATATATATATATGTATATATATATATATATATATATATATATATATATATATATATATATAGTAAGATTACTTCTGGATACTATATATTACTATGTATGTAGAATAAGTCATTAACGTTACAACTTGGACAAAATAGAAATTTAAATTAGTATTTTAGGAAAGAGGTTTTGCCCCGAAAGAATCGTCAGATTAATTCAACTTCAATAATACGATGAATATTAAATGGAATTTCTGGCGCTTTCACAAACGTTTACAGACGAAAACAATATCCGCTACGTTTGCTCTTACTAGGCCAATTACTTATTGTCTTTCAAGCTCGCACGTCAATCTTCTTTTATTTACAGCATTGAAGCCTGCTCTAACAAAATTCCACAATACACGCTTGCTTAAACCTATTTAATTACTGCTTTAAATGCTCTTATACGCTGTTACTGTGGATTGAAGATATACATATAGTATATATCCTAGATTAATCCATTACCGGAGCTTATACAGAATATACGTATTAGAGGAACAAGAGAGTCACGAAATATATTTATCTAAATGTCAAATTTCTTCTTTATTAAAACTAAATAAAACCTTTTGAAAAAGTCGTTGACAAATTCCGAATTAAAAATTACATCTTCACGATGTCTATTTCTCATACTTTCAAAATCATATAAAAGTTACAACGAATGCGGCAAAAATTCTGTAAAAGTCGGCTAATGAGTCTGGCACTTGTTGCTTTATCTTTTCATCTTTATTCTTGCCTTCTTTTTTATGATCCATTTAGAGTTAGTAGAGTATCGTCACATTGATTTGTTAACTTGAGATTAAGTTTTATCATTATGAAAAATAACTATATAGAATACATCAATAATTTGAGTGCCTTTATACATAATACATAAACACTACTTACATGTTTCCATAAATAATAAAAAGAAATTAAATAGGCATGTTTATTACACTGTCGGTAAAAAGCCGTAACATTGTGAAGACATGAACATCGATAAAAAAGTAACAATATAAACAATATATATAAAAAGTAACTATAAAAATAAAGTAGCAGGATAAAAAAAATTGCGAGGTACGTGGTGGTTATTGCAAAACATCTCTAGGGATCCAAATAGCCGATTGGTTAGAGTAGAATAGAAAAGAATCCCAAATATGTCGTCGGTGGAAGGAGGGTCGAAAGGATACAATTGTCTAGAACTCGGTCTACCCCTGTACAGGGAAAGACGTGAAGATATTTTTTGTTCGCAAGGATGACAACATCGTCATGTATTGGACTGTAAATGGTGTGATTGTTTTAATTTCTTCGTCAAAATTGTAGGTAACCGCCACTCTATTAATGAAATTGGCACGATTTATGAATTTGGTTCACAATTTTGGTGAACATTTTTGTTTGAAATACATATATATATGTACATACATATACTTGATTAATGCGTTATCTTGCGGTAATTCATTATTATAATGATGTTATACAATTATTTTGCACCATTCCGCAAGTAAAAATGGCATATTTTACCTGTGGGAGAGAGTGGTAACATATGCTATTTATTATTTTTATTTTATTTTATTTGGCTTAACAAACAGATGTATAACAGTTAATTACATTTCATATTATCAGTATGCAACCAACACTTTTAACTACAAATTACTGACAATATATTATTTTGTTTGGTTGTAATTTTGTAATATTTAGACATTTTAATATTTAGACATTTTAGTAAGTACAAACAATTTGAAGTTTATAATTTTGACTTTTATAGTGTTGATTTACACTATTAGAGCGCACATGGTTTTGCATGCAGTTGGTGCAATATAATTTAATAGTAACATCTTTACATACATTTTAGAAATTAATGTATTTTTGACATATGTTTTGACGACGATAGCCGATAGCCGAGTGGTTGGGTGGTCGGAATTTCGAGTCAAGAGACCAGAGTGGGATCGACCCCAGGCGGGTTTTTTCAAAAAACTTATGTACGAATTATAGCGTTGGCATGGGCCACTGGCTCACCACCTGTTACGTTGTCCCGAAAATATCTTCGGTGGACTGTGGCAACACGGGACTTAATTGTCTAGACTACAATTCTCTCTACCTCTGTATTGGGAATTGCGTGAAGATATGTAGTTTAATTTAATTTTAATTTATACATATGTTTTGAGTTAATTTCTGTTTTAACTTTTTGTGATTACCAAAACACATTATCCAAGCGTTTCGCGTATAACGTGTCAACTGCTACTGTTTGAAATTTAATTAAACGTTCACAGTGACACCCTCAACCTTTTCAACATTTATATTCGCTGTGTATCCATTAAATTAAATAACATGTTAACGTAGATTTCCGTTTCTATTCAGACAGAGCGAGTCATCATGTGGGTTGATGTGAAAATAAATGTATCTAGGATTTCTATCATCGCGAGAACATAAATTAAACAAGAAGTAGATTAAAGTTTAGTTTTATTATAATTTATATAAAAAATTCTTATTGTTCCTCCTATTTTATTTCATACTAATAAACTATCACTTTTCTAGTCAAAAATTAATAATTTTAAACATAAATGCGACTCCCAAAGGACGTGCCGACAGCGGGATTGAAAAATTGGGTCAACCTTTGTCACCTTTTTACAGATTTTAGGTATCATTAAAAGTTATTTCGTGAAGAACCATGAATAATATCGATTTTATCAATTTTACTATGTTCATATTTAAACATTAATATATTATATTTTGAGAAACCAAAACAATGTGCGTTAAGTAGGTGATTTTTAAAAAGCAATATTTAAACAAATAGTGCACCTTTTCAGCTTCTTTATACGTCTATTTTTACATTTATAATATGCAACTACTTTATACTTTTAGGTATAATGCCTCTAGTGATAAGAAAAAACGAATAGCTGAAATCGATTCTTACGACTAGTCGAGACTTTATATTTGTATGTATGATTCTTCTACTGTTTTATCCATATTTTTGAAATACTTTCACAGCTTAACCACTAAACTGATTTTGATGAAATATTCTATGAAGACAGCTTAAAACCTGAGGAAAAGTACAATCACTTTTATCCCGGAAAAATAATTTACGCTATAAGGTGTTTCTAACTATAGGTTATGATAG
Organism: Sericinus montela; assembly: GCA_029286605.1. Taxonomy (NCBI): domain Eukaryota; kingdom Metazoa; phylum Arthropoda; class Insecta; order Lepidoptera; family Papilionidae; genus Sericinus; species Sericinus montela. The sequence continues at coordinate 1,592,210 of JAGSMR010000011.1, forward strand.
GGATTTGTTGTTATAAATGGAGCCAAATTTATAGTTAACTTCCGCAATATATTTTTTCACCATTCAGTCTTCACTCATTCTTTCATCGTGACCAAATCCCGAATCTCTTCGTATCCTTTTGGTCGGCCAAAGTAACGTCTCATATTTTACGAAGAGAGCCCATCTTCAGTCCATTCAACTTTCTTTTATGCTTGTTATGGCAGAATCAGTTTTCGCTACGATTTAACTAAGTCGGTACCAGCGGTGCGTACGGAAGGCGTGCTCTTTTCACTTACTCTGTCAGGGCATCGTTGATTTTGTTCCTGGCAGAATTACGCATGTCCACATCTTAATGACATCTTTCATTCCGGCTAAAGGACTCTTATTATATATTGTTTTTGTTATAAATAAGTCGCATCAAAAGTAGCAGTGAATAAATTTAGGTACGGTAAAAGCAACCAATTTAACTACATAACGAGTGAAAATAAGGCACAGGTGTTTTAAAAGCTAGGCATAAATTTTCTAAAGTGTATTTTGCTCAACTTAATTAACGAAATGTTATTACTAATAGCTTAAACTAAACCTTTTAAAGCTATAGATAATATTTAATTTAATGTAATGTTTGGAACAGTCACTTAAGTTTGTATATTTCATGACGTAAAATATTCAAAATAAAAACAACTAACAATACTTCCTTTAAGTAAAGCCTGTTTTTATTCTAATTTTGCAAAGTAAATTAAAGTGGCCTTTAAACATGATGTGTCGATATTTAATTATTATATTAGAAATATTTAACATAAACCAATATTGAACATTGCTCCAATGCAGGTTTGCGGACGTCACGTGTATTCCAAATATTTCTTTTTTTACCATTTCATCCACAGCAAGTTTGCCCTTAACTTTTTGCAATTTTGACTCTAAGTACCATGTTAGTTTAGTATTTAAAATTTTACATAGCTATAATCGATACATAGCAATCGTTAGTAGTGCCGGTATCGTATATAGAACCCAAGTCACATAAAACCATGGAGGCAGTCTCATCGATCGGGGGTTGTTGGTGAATGTCGGAAAACAAACGGGCGACGTTCAAGGCAGTCAACGGATCAACCAAGAAATTGCCACCAAAGCTTGCAAAACAACCAGGAAAACGAGTAGGCGAGTGCAGTCAAATACATTTGTATATTGTAGTATAATATGTGGGATGCTAGAGGACGCCTGTGGCGCAAAAAAATTACGGAAAGATTATAATTGTCTTTGATGCATTTTCCATGGTGACAATCGATTTATGGCGTTTTTGCACGTTGCAATATTTAAAGGAATAATAACAGTGACTGGTTGTAGTAGCTGTTGATAACACTGGTGAAAAAAGAGAAAAAATTCAATAAGAAAACTAGCGATATAAAAACGCTGATAGTGGAAATTCAGACTCATTCATGCCCGGAGGAATAGGGCTTTATGATAAGTTTTTAAGGAATTCTAAGTGATCGGAATTCGAGACTAGAGTTTTCGATCGCCAGGAGAAAGGCTTGGACTAATGAGGTTTTTTAAAAACTTATCAACGATTTCGACAACGACTCACCACTTGCCACGTTGTCCTCAAGTAAACTGCGGTGAAACTTACGTCAAAAGGATTAAATTCTTTAGACCTCTGAGTACCGGGGGTACCGGAAAATGGATGAAAATAGGCATTAAATAAATAAGTAACACATCTTTTCACAATTTGATTTTAGAATTTGATTTCACAATTCGATTTTAGAGATAAAAAACAAACAGTATAGAGACAAAGAAACACATATTTCTAAATTGACAAAAAATATTTTTCAGGGTGGTTGACTATAAACATGCGTGAAAAAAATCATTGTTACACGTTACGAGTTAACGTCAGAAAGTCAGAAACCATATGGTGGCTACGATGCATTCAAATATGTTGTATAAAAATGCTTTCACGCTTTTAAAGTTTGCGTTTAGATTTTTTTTTCAATGCGTTCGCATGAAACGTGGGCGTACTTAATGAACGCTCACATAAATTCTCACAAATATTTTCATTTTAAACTTTCTGAGCTTCATATTACCTGGAGGTAACCGTTGAAAGTATGCGATGTTAATGAAAGGAATTCCTATGAATCACGTGGACTATGTTAGGCCCGATTTACTCTCGAATTGTACTGTCTCGCTCTGTTTACACGTTTTTCATTATAGCTTTTAATGTACAAGTATTGATTCCAGCGATTCACTATTGTTACTATGTAGATCTACAAAAGCAGAACTATGAACGAGAATACATTGTGTTTTTCTATGGTGGTGCCGTTCTTACAGCAATTAAAGCAGAAGCTTTATAATATTCAATAGTTACGGATGAATCATCCATTCCATCTCTATCATCTCGAAAAATACTAGACCAAAAATGAGTAGATCATCAGAGCAGTGCAGTCAAGATAGCTAAGTGTACGGGTGACCCAGATTCAAATCAAAAGATTTGAGTTCGATCCCTTATATCAATAACCGTACAAATAACTTTTTCGTCACTTACGAGTATGTAAGATATTTATCGTTGGTGTGTATAACAAAAAATATCAGGCTCACGGCCTAACATGTTGTCCCATATATGCTCATGTCAAATGTGGTGTGAAGGTATTAACTTAGACCTTTGATCACTCGAGTAATGGGTAGTCGCAGGAGATGTTTACATAAAAATCACCTGTGCGTGTATATAAATGTGTGTGCGTAATGTATAAATGGATTCATTGTTGGTTTAAATTCACATTCGGTAGGTGGCGCTAGATAACCTCTGCAAGTCTGTCAAGTTTTTTATACATTTTATGGCTCACCTTTTAAGATACAACCAATTTATCATAACTATTGCAATCTATCGTGCAACACTTGTTAACTTGAACTAACACTTGTGAGTTCAAGTTAACAAGTTATTTATTTACCTATAATTAATCGTGATTCACCGTGACAGAAACTGGCCGCAGAATTATTCTTCGACGTAACATTCGGTGAATGACATGGAATGCTTTTAGCGTGATTATGTCATTGAAACTGCTGAAAATTTCTGCTCTGCGAGAGCGTTATTAAAAGTCATTCTGTATTGAGCATGAGCGAGGGAGAAATTGCGGTGTAATGAATGCACAACCATTACGTGTATGTGTCCTATACATACATACATAGATAGAGACAACACCACATGGATTGCTCTAATGCCAAAAGCAAGTAGCTAAAGTACTTTGTTTTATAAATAAATAAAGAAATACATAAATCTTCACGCAATTCCCAATACAGAGTATACAGAAGCAGACAGAGGTCTAGTCTAGACAATGAAGTCCCTTTGTCCCACCTTCTACCGAAGATATTTTCGGGACAACGAGACAGGTGGTGAGCTCGTCGCCGTTTTTATGTTTATGCCAACGATATAATTATACATAAGTTATTTTTTGAAAAACCCACTGGTACGAGCGTGACACCTGGGGATCGAACTCGGGTCTCTTGACTCGAAATTCCGACCACCCGACCACTATATATCTGAGCTATCGTGACTTTATTCATGTGATGGGAAACAACGAAGCTAGGTTCCACAAATACCTAGTTTTGAGACAGTGTAGAAAAAAGTGGTTTCCTATATTGACCCATCCGCTAATCGAACTTATGATCTGACAGCTGGCGATACCGTGAAAACCGGTGTCGTCTACATAACCTTTAAGATTAATAGTCACGAGAGCAGACTGGTTGAGTGATCGGAATTCGGGTCGGGAGACTCGAGTTCGATAGCTCGGTAAGGGTACCAATGGGTTTTTTTTCAAAAACTTATGCACGATTTATATAGTTGGCTGATATAAAGTTGGCGATAGGCTGACTACCTGTCACATTCGTTCAAAAATGTCTCCGTTGGAAATAGAGACGAAAGGATCAATTATCTAGACCTCTGTCTAACCCAGTGTTGGGATTAGCGTGAAGATATCTAATATATAAATTTAAAAATCAGTACTATTATTAAAAAAGGAATTAATGAAATAGTTTTTACTTAATATCTTTTGTGTAAAATTCATTAATTAATTGGTACAAGTCCTAGTTTGTTTTATTTCTTTGTTTCTTAGATGTTTAAATATAGCGGTTTTGCCTTAACGACGGTAAGCTAAACGTGCTCGGGTACATTTGCTTTAATATTAAAGTAGGCGCTGTCAATTGTTTTAATAAAATTATTTACAAAACGCCTTTGATAAAGTGTTAATAAAGTTTATGTCATATACCTTGTCTATACTTCGACAAATTACCTTTATAAATTAATGAATTAAATTAAAATATACGTATCTTTTGAACGGAAGCACAGAAGACATTTAAAAGTTTGAACAAATCGGAAGAGACTGATTTGACATTCAGAATTCTAAAAAAAGGGACTATAAAATTAAGAATGAAGAAGAAGAAATTGGAAGATATATTGCGGCTAGGTTGTTTAGTCGCAATTTCGAATCTCATCAACGTCGCTTTGTTTGTTATGTATTTATTACATGTATACATATGATTACATGTATACGTAAAACTTTTAATGAGCAATACGTTTCGTAGTGCAGTTGTCAGATTTATCTAAAATATATTAATAAGTCACGATAGCCGAGTGGTTGGGTGGTCGGGATTTTGAGTCGAGAGACCCGAGTTCGATCCCCAGGTGGCAGACTCGTACCTATGGGTTTTCAAAACTTATGTACGAATTACATCGTTGGCTTGGACATAAAGACGGCGACGGGCTCACCACCTGTCACGTTGTCCCGAAAATATATTCGATGGAAGGTGGGTCGAAGGGACTTAATTGTCAAGACTAGATCTCTGTCTACCCCTGTATTGGGAAGAATTATTTTATTTAATATTATTATGTCCCGAAAGTATCTTCAGTGGAAGTGGGATATTTTCGGGACGTGACAGGTAGTGATTTTCCGATCCTTCGTTGTTTCCGATTCCCACACCTCAAGTGCTTTAGTATCTTAGATTGGGATCGGAGCAATTTATGTGATATTGTCCTTATCTATATATGTATGTGAGGTAAAAAGTAAAAGTCAAAAGGAGTCTTAATAGTATTTTATTTAATAAATAAAAATCTACCTCCGTTTCGTAATGAGGTTACTCTTACATTTCATAGTATTGTAACTTACTTTATTTATTGTATATTCTTTGTATTATTTTATTTTGTCCTAATCTCACACAGTCATCAACATAGAGCGTTAAGTTGATTAGGAGTCGTGCAATACCAAGAAAATAAACAGCCATATGAAAACATAATTTTCATAAATTTTTACTTATCTCTAATTAAAAAGAAGACATTTAGATATTAGCATCTTGAAAGTAATAGAGTAATGAAAAGACAAACAAAGCAATGAAATGCCTGGAAGTTTTCTTCATACGCACTAATTAGGACGTAAGGCGCTAAAATTTATTAGCGAAATAGCGAGAGCTATACAAATTATGCAAAATCTTTACAAATCGGCGCATGGCGCGGAGTTATGGCGCCAAAGATACCGATCTAACATGGCGAGCAGGTCGAGGAACCGCCGACCGCTAGCGACCTCAGCCATGATTATGCAGCGAATTCATGAACGTTTCATACAATTTTAAAACGATATCGACAAAAATGTAACAATAATTTTTCGCTTTAATTGTATGCTATCCTTTTAAATAAAACGATTGTTTATAATTTTATGACATTAAGTTTTCCGACAATTCAAGAGCTTTACAGCATCTGTGGCCAAGGGGGACTGTGCGTTTTATATTCTAAACGGCGGGAAGTTTAAGAAATAAAGTAAAATCTCTAAGTAATCGTTTTATTTAAGCATTCGCCTAAATGCAAGAAATTGTATGTACTCTATTCTTTGTTAAAATCTATGTAGTCTATTTTTCGACGAGAACTCGTCTAGATTGGCACCATGCTCTTACATATTCGCAGCACCCAATTCGCAGCGTAACAACTATTTATTTCGGTTTGAAGAATTTACAGAGCCAGTGCGCATGTAATTACGCAATGCATTTGTGACCCTCTTTTGTAATGGTTTGCAGGTGTGAGCTACAGTAACCACTTACCACTCCAGAAGTCTCCTGGACAGTGAGGAAGTTTACCACCTCTAAATATATATAATACGTAGAAATGGATATCCTTAAAATCTCTTTGCCTTGCAGGGGCTATTGCCTTGATATCTATCTGGGCTAATAATTACTACAAACTTATAGATACTAACAGAACTACATGCGAATTCGATGATGAGTAATGATTTAATGACGATAATTATCATTACGTACCGCAATTCCCGCATTTAGTGTGTAATGATAATGATTCTAACGTCCATATTTGATAATAACCATGAAAAGGGATATTTGCGGTCCATGAAGTCCATTATTACAGAGAGATACCGTAGGCAGAAGTTTGTTTATTGTAATAATTTTTTATCATGATTCTTTTAATTCGTAAATGCAGTTTGATTATATCAAGGTATCTCACCAAACATTTCACATTATACTCTTCAAACTTTTCCATTTCTAGTTTGTATAACGAGAAAAAGTCCATAGAATAGTAACAAACTAGAAACATGGCTTATGAAACTCCATATACGTTAATTAAAAAGCTTAATGTAGAAAATTCTTAATCCCACGATTCCTCGAATGCTAACATAAAACGCTAACCCGGGGTCACTTCGAGCCGTTGCCGATGCGCGGTCTGTGTTCAGCAACCAAAAACATTCCTATACCCTGTCCGAGCAATAAACCTCCATAATTACAAAATAGCTGCGAACCTGTACTAGAAGCGGGACTGTTTATTTAATCACTTTGACGGGGAAATAATGGAGGGGCTTGGTCCGGGTTACGCTCCCATCAAAATTATTTAAGGCCAATCTATATTGGCTGTAATACCATCGTTGTAGTGCCCTGATTAAATAATATTAGTGCGTCTGTAGCGATAGTTACGTTTAACTTAATATACAGTTAGGTATGACCTAAATACTTTTATCAGGAAAGAAATAAACATTTAAAATATCTAACGCTGTTATCTATTATAGAGAAGGTTAATTTATTTTCTGAGAATTTATGCTCTGTTAAAGTTTGAGCTCGAGGCCCGTAAATCAATTTGCGGGTTTCACTTCCCTTCCTATTAACCTAAATAAAAATTTATTTATTTAAAGAGGTTTAGCGAGTGCGATCCTTTTTTAAGTACACGAACATGAGGTTTAAAATAAATAAAATTAAAATAAATAGAAACATAGATAAGGACAAAATCACATACATTGCTCTGATGCCAAAGTATGTCCTAAATTTCCTCTCTCTATATATATTTCCTATAAGAAACCCTCCACATAATTGGCCAGTTTTCGTTACAAAAACTTCACGCCTTCAAAGTTTTAAGCGGTTTTTGCCGTTTCTTTTCCTTTGTCGTGATCCGAACAGTATTACTGAATACTCAAGTTTTCTGGTTTTACTTTACTTGGAAGTAGATTCAAGTTAATCAATAAAAAGTTTTATCCCTGGGTTTGTATTTGGTGGCCTTTAAAAGCTTTAAACATTCTTCGCTTAAAAAGACTCTAACGCTACAAAATTATGCTTACTACCTTAAGTTATTATTAACATTGGGTAGTTGTTATTTACGGCTATTTAGTTAATAATACGCTTTGTTATAACCATCATAGTCGATTGGTTAGTTGATGAAATCGTGTCGGGAGAGGTGTGTTCGATTCCCAAAAGTTAAGCTATGTACGTTAAGTTAAGTTTATTTATGTACGTTTAGCTGCCCCCCGCGGATTTGCCCGCAGTTCAACGTTTAACGCGGAACTCTAAATATGTTTATAAAATAAAAGTAGCCTATGTTACTCCTTATAACATTAGCTATCTGTTAGTGAAACCTGTTAAAGTCGTTTCAGAGATTAGCCGGAACAAACAGACAGACAGGCAGAAATTGTTAAAGAATGTTATTTTGGTGGCTGTACCGTAAATATTCATATACATGTAGTAAACAACGGTTATTTCAGTATTGAAAACAGACACTTAAAATTTTTATATGTATAGATTTATATTGTTGGCTTGAACACCAACATCGACTGATTCACTACCTTACACGTTCTCCCTTATGTGCTTCGGTGAAATGGGGTTGATAGGATTAAATACTTTAGATCTCTGACTACTCCAATTTTGGGAAATGCGTAAGATAAAAACTACGAAGCGATAGAATATCGTATCAACAATACTTACGATTTCTATTTATACTCGTATACGTTCTTAAAATAAAAAAAGCACTTGCTGATAATAATGTAAAAAAGGTTATTTTTTCGACTAAAGAGAAGAGGTTTGAAAACCTATAAGTATTTTACCTTTGTAAATATCTGTTTTTATTTGTAATTTTAGATGTTATTTGAATTTATTTAAATATTGTCACACCATTCCCTATAAAAGGCTAGACAGAGGTCTAGACAATTAAGTCGTTTCGACCCACCTTTCACTGAAGATATTTTGGGACAACGTGACAGGTGGTGAGCCGTCACCGTCTCAATGTCAAGGCCAACGATACAATTCGTACATAAGTTTTTGAAAAAACCCATTGGTACGATCCTGCCACCTGGGGATCGAACTCGGGTCTCTCGACTGGACATTCCGACCACCCTACCACGCGGCTCTCGTGACCCTCAGACCAACATAAACAGACCGAAGATGGGCAGCAGCGTCTGAGGTACAAGTGGTTTGCTACAGCGATCGCCAATCTGCTTGCCAAGCGTGGAAATTTTGGGAAATCTATTGGAGAGGCCTGTGTCTTGCAGTGGACTTTAATAGGCCGTTATGTATGTGTGTAAGTATTTAAGATGTTATATTTACGTCAGATTTAAGTACGGTTCTAAGTATGATACTATTAGTATCAAAAACTTTTGTACGAAATTTATAAAATTAACTAACACGTGCGGGATTTGAACCCGCGCCCTCTGTCTTACCGCGCAACGTAGGTACTTACCTCCGATCCACTGTATCTAATCTGCATTCCTCTAAATTGCTATCGTAATTTTTAACCCTTATCTTTAATTTAATAACAAAAAGCTCAGCGTAAATTATAAGCTTTAAAATATCCATCAAAATTGCAAAGAAGTTTAAAAATTTAATTTTTTGCATGTTCTCCTAATTCAAAATTAATTTATTTATGATTAAGGATAAAGTTTTAAATTAGTAATAAAATTTTGGTATTGAAAAGAGCTCGTTTTGGGAGATTATACGTGGGATTTCTCCATAGTATCTATAATAGACCAATATGAATAGTTATAACGGACTTTTTAAACCTAGTTCCTTCTCTTACAGTATTGACGAGTTGAAATGTGGTGATCGTCTATTATGCAGTCTTGATTGACTTACTTACTTATCCTTTAATATAGAAGTATTCTATCTTACCGCCTTAAAATATCTTTTTTAAGTAAAACTTTTGTTTTGGTTTCACGGAAACTATACGATTAGATTTTTATTTGGATAGCGTTTTATATTATACTTAGTATATATTTACGACGTTAGAATATACCACCCCCTTTCTTCTCTCTAGTGGGTACCTTAATAGGCGACTAAGGGTAGAGGCCTTGGTGATGTCGTAAGCTACCGACAAATAGCGGGAATACTAACTCAAAAATACCAGACCGATATTCAGCAGACCTAGTACTAGTGCTGCGATCGATAATCTGCTTACCAAGCTTGGTGATTATAGCAAATCTTCCCTTCGGTCACGTCACGACGAGTGGGTGGTTGGAATTTCGAATCAAGTGACCCGAGTTCGATCCCCAGGTGGCAGGCTCGTACCAATGGGTTTTTCAGAAACTTATGTACGAATTGTATCGTTCGCTTGGACATAAAGACGGCGACGGGCTCACTACCTATCACGTTATCCCGACAATATCTTCGGTGGAACTTGGGCCGAAGGGACTTAATTGTCTAGACTAGACCTCTGTCTACCCCTGTATTGGGAATTGCGTGAAAATATATATTTATATATATATTTATTCTCTTCGGTGAGAGGCTTGGTCCTTTATTAATTTTAACAGGCCTATATATAACTTTATGTATATAACTTTATGTATATAACTTTATGTTATATATGTATATCCAGTTACTTGAAAATACTAAAGTTTAACTTTCTCATCTACACTATCTTCACGCACAGTCCCTGACGGTGTATTTAGAGAGAACAGAATTATAATTGACATAAATCACTTCTACACTAATTAGATAAATAAAACTGATAACGAACTGTTAGTAATTCATGTCAAGAGTCCATTTATCTCCTTAATTCATTTGACTTCGAGTTAATACTCTTAACAGATCACTGGCGCTTGACCTAACGTGACGAAGATATTGCATTAACATACCCTAGGTACGAATGCAATTACGTAAGTAGATAATACTATCAGATAATACCAGTACAAATATTCTTACAAATTCTGTATTATCTACTACCTGGTGGGTAGTAGCTTGACGACAATAAATGCATGCTACTTAGTAAAAAGATTACTTCAATAAATATATATTTTTTTGCATTTATACAATTTTATATTTATATATAGACATACTAGGAACGTAAAACACAAAATACTTCTCAAGTAGTAAGAGTTTCTGAGACATCAATATGTAAAAGTTGTGGGTATAGATATCACCATAGGTCAACTAGTTAAGAGTAATAAGACAAACAATGTTTTTGAAAATTAGTAGAAGAATTCCACCGGACTACGATAAACATCCGAAAATGAGTATTATTTAAAAATTATTCGACTACAGTTGCAAAAAAATTGCAGACTGAGCAGCAGTTTAACGATAAGCGACTTAGTAACTCCATCCATTCAACATTCCATCTCTACGCAGACAACCTGCAGCTGTATCGGATTCCTATAACTTATTCTGATACAGTCAAAAATTTGGGCGTTACTATTGACAACCATTTATCCTGGACTGCGTATGACGCCGATGTTCGCCGAAAAGTCCACTTCACCTTGCATTTCCACCTTGCAGTGCCTCCAAAATGTCTTGCCCTTTAAAACTAAAATTTCGTTTGCAAAATCTATCAAACCGTTTTATCTTTGTTTTTAAAAAGTATGATATTTTATATTATATTTATATATATGACCGAATCTCTCAATTTCGCAAGGATCTCAAGTGGCTCCCAATTCGTTTTCGAAGAAACATTCGATTATTATGTCTCCTATATAAAATCCTAAACAACCCCTCCTCTCCATCATGCCTAAGGGACCTTTTTCCTTCGTTCATTCTTCAGATTCTCCATGCAGATCCCATATTAGAACTCCCCTTTACTATTCTATTCATAACTCTAATTTTTATACATATTCCTTTGCTGTCCACGCAGTCAGATTATGGAATTCACTGCCACCTAACATAAGAGATTCTGGAACTCTTCTGACCTTCAAGAAACGCGTCAAGGAGTACTATTTGGCATTATGTTATATCATGAATTAGTTATGTATCCATATATATGCTTTATATTATTTATATTATATATGTATATGTGAATATATGTATTTTTATGTGTGTGTATGTAAATGTATACGTGTATTAGGGTGATCCAAAAAAATTTTTTTTTTGTTCGGAAATAGCCGGACCGAGATGGCCGCTCAAAGTGGGCTTGATCAGCCCAGTTCGGATCCGCTTTGGTGGACTGTGGAGATAGTGTTCGTTGTTGATTTTGCCCTCCACAGCCAAGGTGGAGTTGCCTCTCCTTATCCTCCGTGACTATGGCGGGAGCCCCGGGTGGAGAGGAGTGTCGGTATTGCGAGGCGCCGCCCTCCCTCTCCTCCGCAGCCAAATTGTGAACGATAGCGTATTTTTAAAGAGAGTAGAGTGAAAAATGAGATAACACAACCTGTTATAAGTCTACTGCAGTCCATAACATTTGCAAACCATATTAAAATACACATATTATATGCGGATGCTTTTGTAACCTGATTACTAAGATGGTATATAATATGATGGTAATAAGTCACGATAGCCGAGTTGTTTGGTGGTCGGAATTTCGAGTCGAGAAACCCGAGTTTGATCCCCAGGTGGCAGTACCAATGAGTTTTTCAAAAACTTATGTACGAATTTCATCGTTGGCTTAGACATAAAGACGGCGACAGGCTCACCACCTGTCACGTTGTCCCGAAAATATCTTCGGTGGAAGGTGGGTCAAAGGGACTTAATTGTCTAGACTTGACCTCTGTCTACCCCTGTATTGGGAATTGCGTGAAGATATTTATTTATTACTAAGATGGAATGCCTCATAATACAGCGTGATTATACTTGCGTGTATCTCTATACCATTGGAAATGATATGCTATGATAAACTATGAGATAACTGGTAAACAGCAGTTGATCATAGACTGGTACCTGAAATCGGTAAGACTGTGGTTGGAGAAGGCGTTATCGTTGCCTAGGAGTCGTCTGAGTCAGTAACCCTGCCTACCACCTATTAGAACATTATAGTAGTAACCATTTATTGCAAGTCTTAAACAACTCTCATAACCTTTGGTGCTTATAAAACTAACGGCAACATTGTAATGTGTAAATGTTATACAGGAAACAATAAAGTGTTCCTTTAAAAGTTACTAAATATATCTAAAGAGTTAGGAAGTTGTGCTGTTCGTTACATATTATTAATAATCTATATATAATTGCACGAAGTTATTTACATTTTAATAACTTTCTCAATTGACGCGCTGATAACCATAAAGGTTAGGTAGCAAACTGACTTATAATATGTTATTATACCAGGCATTAAATAAATTGCCAATTGATGTGAGCCACGACATTGGCGTAAGAATTAATCAGCCCTATTCCCGTGGGTATACTAAAAGACTTTTAATAAAGAAAACAGTCAATATTTGGTTGACCTGTGACAGGCGTCAGCGCCTAAGGTGCGAAGAGCGATCACCAGTTCACATGTCAATCATGGCGATTTTATGGCAAGTCCTTACAGGAGTAGGCAAGTCCTTGCAAAAGACTTCTACAGCCTTTCAGTTGTAGTAGCATATTAATAAAACCAGAATAAAGTACACCAAAATCTCTTAGAGTAATTTTCAAAGTAATGTTCATACAAAGCGAGTAATTTAGCCGCGTTATGAACGTAAATAACATAAAAAGTTATAATTACGCGGTACTGTGGGCAATTTAATTTAAGATAACGTCAGTTAACAAACTGTTTAATGCGTTTGACCCGTACTTTGACACTTATCTTACCATCCCGTAACGAGAAACGTTTTGTTAATCTGAAGTAACATTATACTTCTTAATTAAATGAGAATGTTTTTGAGACTTCTTGCCGAAACTTGTTAATAGAGACTTTGACTTTAATTGCATTAGTTTAACATGTTTTATTATGCCTTAATTCTATAATAAAAATCGCTCTTTATACATAATAATTACACGAATTAAAAATACAATTTTAAATAAAATAATCTAGGGCAACATAGTAAACAAACATTTCATCGTTGTTTTTTTTTTAAATCACTTTATTGCTGTGCCAGAGCCCAAAGTTGCAGTTGACAGTGCAGTTGTGTACGTTACTTTTGTGGTATTATACTTGATTCTGTTTGAACTTATAGATCCATATATACATACAAACATATATATTTTTATGTATATAACGGCCTACTTAAGTCCACAACAAGACAGGCCTCACACATAGGGAGGGTTTGCCATAATCACTACGCTTGGCAAGGGCATTGGCGACCGCAGTACCAGACCCCTAGCACCTCAGACAATGCTGCCTATCATCGGTTTGATTATTTTGGCCTGATATTTTTAGAGATAGTTATCCCGTCATCTATCGGTTGCCATAACAATGTTCAAGGGTGTCACCTCTTACGACACCTACGGAAGAAAGGGAGTGGCAATATTCTTATACCGATACCACACGGTAAAATCCGTATATAATATAACTAAATTAAAAATCACATTACAATTTACATATTTTTTTTTTATTACAACTTATTCCATTACAAATTATGAGTTTTACTAATTAAAGGTTCTTACGTGCTTTGTTATCTTGATCGTAATGTGCTTATGACATCATACATAGCTGCTTGTAACATTATTTTTTTAATCATTTTTATGTGATATTTGTCGGGCTGTACGTTGGTCTGCCATCTGTTGGCAGGCAGTGCCATTTTCAAAGCATATCCATTCGTTACTTACAACATCAATAGAACGTAGGTGCTATATTCTTTAGTGTAATCATACGGGAGAAAAGATTTTGACATAATTACTGCTTAGTTGTATTTTTAAGAAAAATGTACTACCAGGCCTCAGGCCAATATATAGTCTTGCGGAGCAAACAATTCCATTGAACTGCAGTGAAGGTGTGATACATGGTTTTATGAATTGAGATCGTCATTGTCAATCGGAAGAGTGACGTAAACACCAGTTCTCAAGGTGTCGCCATCTCGAAGTCCCGGGTTCGATTCCCGGATGGGTCAAGGTAGAAAAACTGCCTTTTCTACATTTCCTCGGGTCTGGATGTTTGTGATGCCTTCGTTGTTTCCGATTCCCATACCTCAAGTGCTTTAGCTTCTTACATTGGGATCGAAGCAATGTATTAGATGTTGTTCCTACATGTTTTGTTAATGTACATTAATAAAACTATTGCCTCTAGGATATTTGACGACTTCCATGAACGAGTGGCTCTCTCTCAAGCCCTGTGGTCCCGAGTTGTATTACCGGTCGGGTCTATATAGATAAACGCTTTTTCTACATTTTCTTGGGTCTGAGTGTTTGTTGTTCTACCGTTGTTTCTGATTCTGTAAAATATGTACTCTCAATTACTTTGCGATCAAGGCAATACATATGTTATCCTATGTATTTATTTATATGTGTATATATTTATTAAAAAATGCTACTAACATTTCACTTTCTTTCGTAATTGTTCTTTGATTTGAATATACAATATGATATAACGATTACTAGGTTAATGTACTGTCCAATATTTTTATCAATGTCCCACATCCAATCTCGAAACGGAATCAATGCAACTTCATTTAAATAGTAATGCGCTTGCCTAGCTGATTGCTGCAACATGGGGGCCTGCGGCGAAAGTGACCCTATAAGGATAACGATGCTCAATTCTGAATAGGATGAAACGATTTTCCGTCACTTCTCATAGACACCGACGGTGTAGATTTAATGATTTATGCAAATTTACTAGTCATTCTCATTTTATTATAAGATATATGAATATTTTATTACTATGTACATATTAGTCACGATAGACGAGTGGTTGGGTGATCGGAATTCGAGTCAAAAGAGAATTGGACCCCTGGTGATAGGCTCGTACTAATGTTTTTTTTTTTTCAAAAAATTATGCACGATTCCTATCGTTGGCTTGGAAACGTTGTCCCAAGGAAGGTGGGTCGAAAGTACTGAACTGTCTAGACCAGAGGTCATCCATTGGGAATGGTGTGAAGATTTTTTTTTGTTAACTAATTCCAATTATTTTTACATATATGACAGTTTTTTTGTAATTAACAGCCCGGGTTAACTCGCAACAAGGTGATACTGTGTGTGTGGTGAGATACGAAGGGCATTATTCATTATGAGCTCTTAACATCAGGCAGGACCATCGATTCTGAACTCTACTGTGAACAACTGATGAGATTAAAGTAAGAAGTTGAGAGAAAGTATAAAAATTAATGAAAACCCCAACAGAAGGTCATTTTTAGCCGCTCAGCAAAAATTAAGAGTTTGTCTGGGAGGTGTTAATGCATCCACCGTATAGTCCTGACCTTGTACCTTTAGATTTCCACCTGTTTCGGTCTCTTCAGAATTCTTTAGGCAGTATCAGGTTACATTACGAGAAGACTGCCAAAACCAATAGTCGCGGTATTTTGATCGGAAGCCCTAAAATTTCTATACCAATGGGATCATGTCCCTACCTACAAGATGGCAAAAAATTATCGAACAAAATGATACCTAAATACTTTAGGTCAATGCAAATAAACTATGTTAAAAAATGTTGTGAATTTTCTTAAAAAATGCAAAAAACTTTTACCACAAACTATTATAATAAATGCGTTTTCTTTGTTTTTTTTGGACATTTTAATATGACGTGCATTTTTAATTTATAGTTAATAAGATATTATGGTAGCAGGTACATAGTATTTTTTAACTTCGTTCTGTTTAGAAAATGTGATATATTTCTAAACATGCATAGATCAAGCGCATATTATTAACGATAAGTTATGAGAGCCGTCAAAACTACATTATCGGAACGAGGACTCTGATAAACACACCTCCCTCTGTCCCCCTAAGAAGGCTCTATTCGTGCCATACGAACCACTCAACCTGTGAAGGATGGATTGCGTTATAAGCGTGCGCAAAATTATATTATCGAATCCGTATTCTATTCCTAAAATGAAAGCATTATGTGTATTTTTGTCAACGGCACACTAACTGAAAATTGGAATAGCTACCGCTAGATGGTGATAATTATCTCGAAGAATACATGCCTAAAATCTATGTCTTAAAGTCGGCTTTCAAAGTAAGTAATGTTAAATAATATAACAATATTTTGAACATAATATTGTTAGTTAACGAGATTTATAATGAACTCATGAAAAATTTAATTTGATCAATTTTGTATATTTTATATATTATGTATATTTTTTATTTTTATATGTATATTTTTTTTAAAAAACACTATCGTCGCTAAGGCACCGATATCCATACAAACCCTGCAACAATTTGTAGTTCGTTACTCCACCTTGTGTGTGATGGTCTTACATTGACTTTGCCTGCACGAGGGTGCCTGAGGTTGGCTGTGAGCTATGTGGCCGTATCAATACTACTTCAGGGCGCTGATCTTTCCTTTACAACTTTTAAATATAGCCAATTAGACCCGGCTTACAATATTTATATTTTACTATTCTATATTGCAATTTGCATACATAATAATTTACATATAAACTGAATTTCATATTCATTTACGAATTAAATAGAAAAATTACAAAACATTCAGTCCGAATGACATAGGCCACTCCCGTATATTAAGATTTGTCATAATTACTTTGCTTGGCAAGCGGATTGGCGATCACAGTACCAGACACCTCGCACCCTTGTACCAGCGGTTTTTCGGGACGGATACGACTTAGGGACCTTCAAGAAAAGATCCTATACCTTTCTCAAAGAGCGGCAACGCACGGTAACTGCTATTCCTCCTAAAGAAAATATTTTATTTGTTACCACAATACACAATTGAAAAAAATATAAAAAATAATAAATACAAAGACTTTTGCATTGCGGCCACAAAAAGGTGGCCAGCTCAGCATGTTGCTACAGCCAAAAAGTCGCAGCGCTGATATTCTGCCGGCACCATTGACAGAAAGTCCTACGGGCAGCGGTCGAGCAGTAATATTTTTAGTAAAAAAAAAGTGTAGCATTAAAATATTAACTAAGATATACAACAATAATTTAAATTAAAAAAATACTGTCTAAACTAAACCCGTGTTAAATGCAGTTAAAAGAATAAAAAAATTGATCGTAAAATTGGGTTCACTTACCCTAGTAACATAACAATGAAAAACAATAAAAAGTAAATTTTAATTCTTATAATGTAAACATCGTATTTATGTAGTATTTACTGCTTACACAACTCTGTACATTACCCTCGCCATATCAAAGTAATGTTTGATAATTTACGCTACGCACACAGAACACACACACTGTCAAAGTTGCATCTCAGCAAAGCATAAAATGCAGCCATGTGTCGTTAAGGTTTTATATCCAAAAGATATGACTTGTAACGTATTTTAAAATAGGTCTTGGATTGAATTTGACGTAGGGGTGGCGGTAAATTATTCCAGCATTTAGTTGCCTACCTAAACTACCGCGAAATGCAGTTGTGACATGTTTTGGAACAGTTAGAAGAAAATGTGAACCACGTGTATAATGTGTGTTATGCTCATTAGACCATGTGAGTTTTCAGTATAGATACTCTGGAATATAATTTGGAGTCGTTAAGAACTTTTGTTCTTGAACTTCAAATAGTAAGGTGGCAAATTGTAGCTTCAACCTTAAAGAAACATTGAGCAATAGAATAAAGAAACATTGAGCAATTAAGAAATATTGCAGATGTTATGTGCGGCTGTAATCACTTACCATCACGTGAGCCACCTGCTTGTTTCCCTCCCTACTCTATAAAAAAACCTGAGACGCTGCTGCCCATCGCTGGTATGCGGAGTTTTGGTCTGGTATATTTCTAGGTGGTTACCTCACCATCAGTCGGAAGCCAAATCCACTTTTCACTATCTAACGACACCCATGGGAAGAAAGGGGTGGTATATTTATTGGCGTAAACAAACTTATTAGTTGTTTACGTATGATTTGGTTCAGAGGAATTTGTGGAATTCGTGGTGGTCCCATGGAGTACTGCCGACTGAGTATTTATTTTGATATATCGGATTTTATAATGGGAGAAGATGGCAAATCCGTTCATCTTATGATAAGATATTATCAACGCCTACGTACATTCATAACACCAGAGGGTATGTATGCGTGTGCGTTGTCTAACTTCAAGAAAATAAATATATTATTACCTTAGTAGTCATATCGATGACTAATAAGGTAATAAAATAATATGATAATAATTGTGCCTTCAAGAATTGCTAGCGGGCATAGACATACAATAAACAGAAAAAAAAACAATAAACCGAAATAACAATTTTTTGGGTTAAAAGTAACCAGTGATTAACCAGCACGCAAGCTATATCATTCCAAAAATTTTTGCAGTGGTAGAGCCACGCATCAGCTTTTGTTGTTGCATGAATGGGCCGGCTCGACCGGGGAAGTACCACGACCTCACAGAATACCGGCGTGGAGTAGAAGTCTAACAAACTTCTGCGTTTCGTCTGGTGAGTACAGGTAACCGGTGGCCCACACACCCCCGTCCCCCAATTCTGGGGGGAGGGGGAGACACTCTAAGGGAGGCAACGCATCTGCTATGCCTCTGGTATTGCGGGTGTTCATGGGCGGCGGTAATCACTTACCACCACATGAGCCACCTGCTCGTTTGCCTCCCTTTTCTATAAAAAAAAAAAAGTAACCAGCGACCAGCTTTAAAAACAACAGCTTTTCATACATATACATTTTCGACTTTGGTTTATGCAAGTCAACTTCTTGGTGACTCTGTTTTATTTTGAGCAACTAATAAATAAATATGTAAATAAATATCTTCACGCAATTCCCAATACTGGGGTAGACAGAGGTCTAATCTAGACAGTTAAGTTCCTTCGACCGACCTTCCATCGAAGATATTTTCGGGACAACGTGACAGGTGGTGAGCTCGTCGCCGTCTCTATGTCCGTCTCTATGTAAGTTTTTGAAAAACCTCACGAGCCTGCCACCTGGAGATCGAACTGGGGACTCTTGACTTGAAATTCCGACCACCCAACCACTCGGCTTTCGTGGCTTTTCAACTTATACCTATCTTTTTAAAATTAAATGAAATTAAAACGCGACAGTTAAATGCTAATTAAAGTTTCATTAATGCATGTGCGCATTGTATTTAGAAACGTACTCGTATGTAATGAATATTTCGTGGCAGGCACCGTTGGGCAATCGGCTTTTTTTCTTTAATGTAACGATAAGCATGATTAATTCAAGAGTCATTGTTCTGTCGCGCGTTCCATTTAGCAGCAGTCTTCTCTTTTGACAGTGTCTTACAAAACGATAAAAACAAAAATTAAAACTCATCCCTCTTCTTAGAACTAATTTAAAATTTATATGAAATTCCTATTATATTAACTGTAAAGACTTCTGTCACGGTTCGGCAGAGGTCGCAGGTTCGAATCCCGCCCGTGTCACTTGATATTTCAAAAACTTTTTTTTCCTCTTTAATTTTATACCAGTAATAAGTTTAATAATTTTACTGTAGGTTATAAATAACTATAGCTGATAAGTACGTACCTAACATAAATTTTTAAGACAGTTGATTACTGAAGTTGGCATTAAAGATTAAATAAATTGTACAGTAGTCGTTTATAGAATAGGGGGCAAACAAGCTAGTGTTTCAAGTGATGGTAAGTGATCACCGCTGCCTATGAACATCTACAATACCAGAGACATAGCGGATGCGTTGCCGGCCTTTAAGAAAGGAATAGGCTATTTTCTTGAAGGCCCTTAAGTCATTTCGGTCCGGAAAAACCGCTGACAGCAGAAAATTTCATAAAGTGCAAGTGTATGGCAGAAAATCAAGGTGGCGACGATGAAATTTGAGGCCGCAACTTGAAATTCAGCGGCTGGAATTTTTGCTTTTGACCTTAAAATTATAAATATCTTCACGCAATTATATTTACGCACACCCAATACAGGGGTAGACCTCTGTCTAGTCTAGACAATTAAGTCCCTTCGACCCACCTTCCACCGAAGTTATTTTCAGGATAACGTGATAGGTGGTGAGTCCGTCGCCGTCTTTATATCCAAGCCTACGATATAATTCGTACATACGTTTTTGAAAAACCCATTAGTACGAGCCTGCCTCCTGGGGATCAAACTCGGGTCTCATGACTCGATATTCCGACCACTCGGCTATCGTGACCTAAACCTTTTTACCTTTTGAAACAAAGATTTGTCAAAATTGCCACTCTAAGGTAGGTAGCCGTTGCCATTTTCAAGGCACGAGTATCATTTGCCATCAGCGGTTTGCATGTTTGCCTGGCATTTTATTAAAAAATATAAATTACTATACATATTACACACGTATATACTGTAAAGAATATTTTGCCACGTAGCATTGACGTAAGAAGAACTCCCTTTCTTCCAGTGGCTATCCTACGAGGCAACTCAAAGATAATCCTTGAAAATGCAATTGGCTAACGATAGATGGCGGGATAAGATAACACTCTACGTATATCGTACATATTTAATAACCAATAACTTAAATGGCCCAAGTTATCGAGTATAATACATACATAAAAACCTCCTTATTTAAAGTCGATTAGGAAAATAACAAATATTTGTAATAAAAGACGTGAAAAAAATCAAAGATTAATAAAAAACTTTAAATAACATTGCTGTGTTTTCATTAGTTTAATGATGCTCCATCAATTTTAATGATGATTCTCAGACGATAAAACCTTAAACCCTATGTAATCTGACAGATGTCTAGACATTTTATAATTGGACAAGGAATGGCAATTATTGACTAATAGAGCAAGAGAGTAATAGCAAAGTATTTTAACGGTTAAATAAAAACATGACATAGATTTTTATGAATTATTAAACTTTGAAGTTACACAATATTGTTGTGTTCCCAGGATTTGTAAACGCTTATGTCTGAACGAATTAACATTGTGACAACTGACTGCACTTCGGCAAATTAAAGGTCATTTAAGGCACATTTATACTAGCTGAGTAAGTATCCTTTTTGATCGTAGTCTTTGTCTCTTGTGCCCGCTCTATTGATTGAGGTTAAACGCTAAAATAATGAAACTAAAATGAACTTCGACTAAAACCAATAGGATAGTAGAAGTAGAAAATTGCATCAGATGGAACAGAATAAATATATTTTTTTTTTATAATTCTTAAACAGAACTCTTGTACTATAATGTTGACTATGGAAAAAAGCTGCATAGAAACAACGAAAAAAAAGATCAAACATCAAACAATTAATAGATTGACGAAAACAGTTCACAGTTGAATAGTGTTCATTTAAAGCTACAAGGACTAGAAAAAGTGAATAGACGCAATCAGAGAAAACGTTACTAACGTCCTGGGCCTATGTCAGGTTAACATTGCGATGAACGCTACGAAAACAGTATATTTTTTTAAGTAATCAGCACATTTTATAAAATTATGTAAAATATATACCATAAAATTATACCACCTCCTTTCTATGCATCAGCTTCATAAGAGAAAAGTCTTGAGAACGGGATTTTTTAATAAATAAATACATATATAGATAGGGACAACATCACATACATAGTTCCAAAGTAAGAACCTAAAACAATTGGGGTATGGGAATCGGAAATAAAGAAGGCACCACAAACTACCAGACCAGATAAAATGTGGAAAAAAAATATATTTCTACATTGACCCGTCCGTATTGGTAATCGAACCAGGGACCTCGAGATGGCGATACCTTAAAAACCGGTGTTTACGCCACTCGTTCACGGAGGTCGTCAAGTGATTGAATCCAGGAGATTGGAGACAGACAAGTAAAGTGGTAACCGTTTTGAAAAATATGGGACCAAAATTGTGCAAAAGCTGACAGGCAGCAGTTTTAGGTGCCAGGTTTCTGGTCCCGCGATCGCCAATGCACTTATAGCATGGCGATTATAGTATATCCTCCTTCCTTCTTTTGGGACCTTTTGTACAGAGGACTTTAACAGACTGTTATATATGTATTCGGGAATGCTTGTGCTCTTTAAGAAAGGTTAATATGGGTGTCGTATTTTACAAGAATTTAGGATCTGCAAATTACGTCTGCGAATTAACAAAGGAAAAGGAAATTATGTTGACTTCTTAGGAACAAAGGATGTACTACTAACCTAAGTTGTTATAAAGACGTTTAGTACAATACCTTTGTATTTACATTTTAACAAAAACTGTTTTCTTAATTCAAACAAACGCTTTTATAAATATAAGGGCTGTTTTAGCGTACACTTAATGATACAAAGGTGTTTGGCAGGTTTACAATTATTTGAGTTTCTCGTTAGCCGGTTGAGTAAACAGTCTGAATAGAATAGAATTGTTTGGAATTGAACTAAGACGATTCAACAACCGAATCAGTTTTAATTAAATCAACGTTCTATTCTTAATCGTACAAAAAGATATAATGACCTTTTGCCATAAAATACTTTCTCATAGGCAAAAAAAACACAATATAAAACAAGAGATTGAACACTACTAAACCGATATCGAAATAGGGGGGTGATAATTTTGGTATACCAAATTTCGCCAATTATGAAGAAATTTCCATAAATATTTTTAGTGAAATAACTCACTATTCTAAGAAATATTTGAGTATGCAACTACAAGGGTATTAAAAGACATGTCGCTCGCTACTGGATTTGATTTGAGTTCACAAAAAAAAAAAAATCTTCACGCAATTCCCAATACAGGGGTAGACAGAGGTCAAGTCTAGACAATTAAGTCCCTTTGACCCACCTTCCACCGAATATATTTTCGGGACAACGTGACAGGTGGTGAGCCCGTCGCCGCCTTTATGTCCAAGCCAACGATGAAATTCGTACATAAGTTTTTTGAAAAACTCATTGGTACTGCCACCTGGGGATCGAACTCGGGTCTCTCGACTCGAAATTCCGACCACCCAACAACTCGGCTATCGAGTTCACAAACTTGTACTATGTGATGTCTATATAAAAGGAAGCGTAGCAATTAAATCTATCTAACCTACTAAATATATTACGTTCTTAAATGTTTGATAGAGAATTTTCATGGATACAAATTACGGAGACATTAATAACAAGCGAATGTTTGGCGCTTCAATATTATTAAGGAATGAATGAATAAAAATTATTTGTTGTACACCACAAACAAAAAATAGAAATAAAAAGAATACAAGAAACGTAGGTAGACTAAAAAGGACCATTTTTGCTTTTAAGATCCTTTCTTTTGTTTAAGTTTTTATAATCATTAATTAGGTATAAAGTTCTCTTTAATATGAATGAATAAACCAAAACGAGACGAAGCTTCGGTAAACCGCAAAGTAAAGCCTAAACGCCTTGACTGAAGTATATATGTGTGCCAAGTTTCAATAGAATCGATCACAGATATTCAGTGGATATACAAACAATCACTCCCTACGTTGCAACAAACTTACAGAGTGAATTTTGTAATTTATAGAATAGAAAATTTCAGAGTATAGAATACTGTAAGAAGTTGACTGGAAGAGAATGCCTATGGGCATTAAGTCCACCTTTTGTGACCTAAACGGAATCGCAATAAAGATTAAATAAATGTAAAAAATAAAAATAAAAAATGCTTTGTCACATATGCAATATGAAATAGTTATTGAAACCGGATTACTTTGCAAATTGTTATGCGCGGACATACATAGGTACATCTTATAAGTCATTTTTCCTCCTTGTCTGTGGTAATATGGCCGATGTAAATATGCCAGAACCTTCGGCTCCAAATTCCCAGGAGGGGAACTATCTAATGCGACTGTATCGAGTAGTCGGTGATATACGCAACCACTTTGCAACTTACAGCAAATATAGAATATTTGGCATAAAAATTACATGGATGCATAGGTGTTAGTTATTAGAGTGAGAGACCCCATGATCGAGATCGAGACCTCATGGTTTGTTTCAGTTTATTTTTTTTTTATATCTTCGCGCATTTCCGTTACTGGGATAGTCAAAGGACTAGAAACTTCTTTGAAGTGAACAATAAGGGGATCTTATCTTATTTATAAATACTCAATGTTTAAACGGCTCTTTGCTTCGAAATTAAAGTCACTTCCGCCTAGGCTATGGGATCGTCATCTTATTTTTTAAAAATAAATAAATATCTTCACGCAATTCCCAATACAGGGGTAGATAGAGGATTAGTCTAGACAATTAAGTCCCATTGAATCACCTTCTAACGAAGACATTTTCGTGACAACGTGATAGGTGGTGAGACCGTCGCCGTCTTTATGTCCAAGCCAACGATATAATTCATACATAACCTTTTTGAAAAACCCACGAGCCTGTCACCTGGAGATCGAAATCGGGTCTCTTGACACGAAATTCCGACCATTCAACCACTCGGCTATAGTGAATATTTATCTTATTTTCTTTTTTTATTATTTAGGGGAGAAAAAAAGTGGAGAAAAATGTCGTCTATTCCTTTTCTGCTTATTCTCTCACGTCTCAGGAACTTTTACAGGTCCTATTGACAGGAACAGATGAACCAAGTCGGAACTAGTTTGTATGATAGGTGACTTAATCACCACTGTCTCTTCTCTTGTGAATTAAGTGGAATGTACAACTAGATCTAATCGATTTTAAATTGTTTTAAATATTTATTTACGTTACTTTTTGTAGTATAAGTTTCTTTCTTAACGATCTGTAAGAAATCATTACAGGAGGACATTGGTTTCCCTAATAAAGAAGATCTAATATAATCGTCACATTTAGCAATAGGATTGGCAATCGCAATGCCAAAGACGCTGATTTCTAGCACCGTGTTTATTTCGCCATTTTTCAGTAGCTACTGAACGTATTAGATAATTTTACTTGAAAATTATCTCTATCTTTATAAAGGTTTTATTTCGTATTTCAGTTACAAAAGCAAACTTGCGACATTGTTATGGCATAGAATGTTTCGACGTCAGCAAATAACCACGGTATTCAGAATTCGAGGGAAACAAAGAAACGTAAAGCTGAAATAAAGTCACGTCTCCGTATCGAGAGTAATAACACGTTGTTGATACGATAATGCACCGATTTGTTCCACTCCATTTTGTTAGGTTGGGTAATTTGTTTTTAACCGTTCTTTAGCAAACAACGGAGCAATTCGATTCACGAAAAAATGATAAGTAGATATGAAAATATTTTTTTATAAAAATTATAAATAACTAATATATGTTCTTAGTTCTTTACTTAGACGATTACGTCATTATAATAAATTCATCACTTGACAAGTCACGGTTGTTTCTTTTAATGTTTCACCATCATTATTAGATTTACTTCTCAATAGATATCAAACATTAGATCGCAAATGCAAATTTTTATTAAATAATTGTATGACTACTTCCTTAAAGACATGTAAAGGTTTACAGTAGGAGATAGGCCTTTGCATTATAGAAGACATGCCTTAATAGCTGCTCTTGAGAAAAAGGATTCTTCTATAGTCCTCTATCTCTTAAGATCCTATTTAGGTTTGGTCGAGTATTTTTCGAGGTTATTATTCGGTTATCTGTTGGAAAATATTCCTATTTTAAAAGCTTTTCAATAAATCACCTTATACTTCGTAGTAGTGGTATATTTTACACTGAAACTTTAAGGTTAATTAATTAATTGTAACTTTCGTTTAAGTATTACAGTTTGAACGGACGTCCGGCTACCATTATTTCTTTTTATTTTTTTATTGAAAAGGGAGGCAAACGAGCAGGTGGCTCACGTGATGTTAAGTGATTAGCAGTAGCAGATGCGTTGCCGGCCTTAGAGTGCCCCCCCCCCCCCAGAATTCGGGTGTGGGCCTCCGGTTACCTGCACTCACCAGACGAAACGCAGAAGTTTGTTGTTAGACTTCTACTTCACGCCGGTATTCTGTGAGGTCGTGGTACTTCCCCGGTCGAGCCGGCCCATTCATGCAGCAACAAAAGGTGAAGCGTGGCTCTACCACTGTTAAATGGTATTTTTTCTAGGGCTAAGCTTCGTTTTAGTATTTCGTATATTGTTCGCATAAAGTAATTGCGTTTATTGATATACACTCTACAAAGATATTAAAGGTTAAAATTCTATTAAAAATTGCTCATATTTCTAAAGTTGTTGTTAAAACCACTTTAATAATAGATTAATTAATATTATTTTTAATTGTAGTTTGTAGTGGTTTTTACATTGTAGTGGTGACTACATTCAAGCGGCAATTTCATACGTTAAAACTTACACGATCGGCACATCGACTATAAATGGCGTTATAATAATACCTTTAATAAATAATATTTATTTGTATGTATATAAAATTTCTTATGATTATTTTAGATAAACATGTTAACATTATGATAATGCCAAAAAACCTGTAAATCTAATAATTTATATTCATATGTACATACGAGTATATACAAGTAGCTCCTTTGATTTGGCTTTGGAGCTAGGCTTAAGTATCATAAAAGCATTCGCGTGTTTGCACTTATGGCTAGTACAAACAGACAAATAAGTAGTTTTTAAATGGTACTTATATTATGTTTTCTTAGAACGTTTCTCAAGAAAGAACGCTATTTCTAAAATAATCTCATATAGAGATCACAAGCCGACATACGGTTATAAATGTCAAGTTGTTGCTTGATTAACAGGCTTGTTTGTAATTTAACGATGGCTTCATTTTAACCACGGCGTTAAAAATGTTTTTAGCTATTTACATTAAAAACATCATGTCTTCTTGTGTTACATTGATTTGGATGTCCAATTTATTTTTCACTGAGAGTTATTCTCTGAGAGTTCAGTCTCTTAACGAAAACTACATGATTATGAAATTTATCTCACAAGAACTTTTGGTTTTAATCACCAATAATCTTATCTTCTTGTAATCTTTTGTCGATTAACTTTTAAAATATGTCTCTATTGTATGTCGTCTTATCTATTCAGTTGCTGTATATTTAACATACAAGCATGGCGGCCTGTTTTAGTCCACTGCTGGACTTACGCCTCTCCCGTGGGAAGGTTTGCCGATTACCGAACTAGTGGATAGGCGATTCCAGTTCCTCTCGCACTTTAGACGCCGCTTATCACCACCGGTTTTCTTACTTTGATCTGGTATTTATACGAGATGGTTTTCGCGCTATGTGTCGGTAACCGTTGATATTGTCAGGTATTTTTCATTGTCGATTCATGCCCACCACCCACAAGAGGAATGGGGTTTGCATATTCTTAAGCCGATATCATCACAGTTGTTGACGGATTCTGTTTATTTCGTACATTTAAAATTAAAAGAGAAATCTTTCGTTTGTTTTGCCTACAAAATATATATTGAAAGAATTTTGTTGACTTGGTGGTACATCACAATAAAAACAGACCCAGGCCTTCGCCTCATATTTCAAAACATTTGACTATATCTTTTTTCTTTGTTACCTTCTCACATGGCTCAAATTAGGTAGATATCAATTTTTTTTTCTTTAATTTATATTTTCTATTTAATTTAATCGCATAAAAGATATCAATAATTTAGTTTAGATATTCACACGCAAATCTACAATGTGAGATATGGGTCATAAACAAAAACAGTAAAACATGTGTTCCACCGTAATTTGATATTGACGAAATAAATATTCATACATGTTTTTATTGGTGGCAGGCACGTTCCAATGAGTTTTTCAAAAACTTATATACGAATTCCTTGACTTGACCTCTGTCTACCCCTGTATTGGGAATTGCGTGAAGATACAAAAAATACATTTTGTACACCGTAAAACAAAAAAAATATTTAAAATATTAAGTAAGATTCGGTTTTCATTTAATATAAGAAATATTAATTGTATTCAATGTTATGTATTTGTTTTCAAAAATCAATTAGTGAAATGTCTTTTCCTAAAGACGGTTCAGGTAATGGATATTTACTTTAAGCAATCATTAAATATATATTATATTGATACCTACGTAATGCAAAGCGGAATTATAATGTTTTATTGTACTTACAGTATAATAAGTACATCGTTTTACTGTTTAAAAAAATATAAATACATTTTTGTGATAATATTATCATATTAAACATGTTGTTATTTACAAAAGATCGCCGATTCTTTCCTATAACAATCACACAGAGGTATGAATGTATTCTGTAATTTAAAAATCAATATGCTGCGCTAAAATAAGAGAAGCTTTAATGAAATATCGTTTTGTATGATATCTTACCTCGAAAAAGTTTCTGTTAAATCAAATTTATGTATTTTATATCTTTTCTGTAGACATCTTTTTTGTAGACGTGACTACAGATGCTATACTGACTACAGAAGAGATTTTTTTAGTGATTAACTAGTTACTTTCACTAGGTTTTCAATTTAAATAGTGCTTTGTTTATAAATGTAAACTAAATATCAAAATAATTTGTGTTTAATGTTATATTTATGAACTTGAATTAAAAAAAAATATATTTATGTTTTAAAAAGTTGTGTTTTATGTCCGGCTTTTTGTTCCGGCTTCTTGTCCATGGCATATTGACTAAAGTCAAGAAGAACAAAATCACAAGATAGTGATGGAGAAGAAAAGAAACGGCGTCGGGAAGAAAAAAGCTAAGCATACGTCGTGCACTATTAATGACCCCAGAGCTACTCAAGAAAGAAGAAAAAAAATAATCTTCACGCAATTCCCAATACAGGGATAGACAGAGGTCTTGTCTAGACAATTAAGTCCCTTCGACCCTCCTTCCACCGAAGATATTTTCGGGACAACGGGACGGGTGGTGAGTCCGTCGCCATCTTTATGTCCAAGCCAACGATATAATTCATACATAAGTTTTTGGGGATCGAACTCGGGTCCCTAGACTCGAAATTCCTACCAGCCACCCAATCACTCGGCAATCGTGACTTAAATATTTACTTTAAGACTACGATAAACATTTGTTGATTATTTTCTATTAATTAATATTAGATTACAGGAAGAAATATTGGTCACTTAGTTTTGATTTTAATAGTGCCGCTAGTTTTTTAACCTATAATGTTTTTTTATCTCGTTTGTAGGCATTCGATATCTTCTGTAAGCCCATATGTATTTAGAAAATAACCTTTATTGTAGAAAAATTATAGTAATAATTTACATGAAAGTAAGATAGCATTTGTTTACGATTTTTGAATTGTAACAGATAGAATTTTAGATAATAAATGATGATTGATAGTAGTAATCAACTTTTAATGATCTAGAAATGTCAAAAATCTTAATAGTTCAACTATGGCTTTCGAATTCGTTTGTCAATTGTTATGTAAGTGAGCATAGATCCGCAACGAGGGCGTGACGAATGCGTGCGCGCAGTGTTAGTGAAAGCTTTCAGTGATCACGATCGTTCAATATTTAATCCATAATCAATATGCTTAATCATGTTTTTCGAGCTTATGTCTAAACAAAAAGCTGTTTATCTTTTAAAACAGCGATTATGTTATTTATTTATATTAAAAAGCTATAGTGTTAACAAGATAATTACATTTTAAATATTAAAGCTTTTTTTGGGAAGATTTTTGATAGGTGACTCATTCTGATGATGTGATAAACATCACATCATCAGAATCTTAAATAAGAGATACTTTTCTTTTCAATGGAGTCCAAGTAATTGTAATGTTTCATTGAATTTAATAATATTTTTTTAATAAATCTCAACGCTCTTCACAAATTTGTAAAATAATATTGATAAATAGATTACAATTATTTAACAATTAAGTTTTATTACTATTTAAGAAAATAACTTAAGTCACGATAGCCGAGTGCGTTGTGTGATCGAAATTCAGACAAGATACCTTAGTTCGATACCCAGGCGGCACGCTTGTACGAATGTTTTTTTTTTTCAGAAATTTATGTACGATTTATATCGACATATACACGACGATACTCTCATCACCTGTCACGTTATCCCAAAAAAATTATTCAGTGGAAGGTAGGACGAATGGGCTTCATTGTCTAGACCACTGTCTACCCCAGTACTGGAACCGGCATGAAGATTTTTTTAACAAAAAAACTTCTTCGACGATCTGGTTGTCAAATCCTCCCAAGTAGTATCTTTGAGTATATATTGAGTGCCTATATGTTACAATAGACTAGTTACAAGGTAAAGTAAGTTTTGTAGTTTTTATAGCGGACTATCTTTAAACAGATAAAATTACTATTGCTTTTACTTTTTTAAGATTTATAACTTATTTTATTAGATGTATCAAAAAATATTGTAAGTAAATCCCGTAAATATGGTGAGATCGCCGAATCAAAAATTTTATAAGTAACAGCGTCTAAGATGGACAGGATATTTGATACTAAATCAACCTACATGCGAAACCTGGCGATTGACCTATCCGGGAATAGAACTGGGACCTCGACGAATTATAATGTATAGTCCGCTTGTGTTTAACACTTTTGTAAAATATTAAGTGATTTCATCCACATGAATAATATTAGGTTTTACTCTGTGTATTAGAATCCTTTTTACTCTTTTTTTTAAAATGCTTTACTTACAGAACCAAAGTAATGTTAATATTTAAAATACTTATTAACTAAAAAAATTGTAAAATTTTTGATAT
Source organism: Sericinus montela (assembly GCA_029286605.1). NCBI lineage: Eukaryota > Metazoa > Arthropoda > Insecta > Lepidoptera > Papilionidae > Sericinus > Sericinus montela. The sequence goes on from JAGSMR010000011.1 coordinate 1,623,102, forward strand.
TGCTAAGCCATAAATAAGGGGTATATAATAGGAATTCATAAGTTGTCATTCATTTATACGCAAATTTTCCATTATTTCTTATCAACCTTCTCTCAGGTTTTGTTGCAAAATAGTCACACTGCATTCTCAAAGAGTTTTTTTTTATCATTGAAGTAATCATTTAAAAAAAATTAAGTTATTGCGCACTTCAATGTAATAATGGCCCAGACTGTGAAGCATGAGCGCCTCGGATGTTTTTGTAAGTATTTTTTTGACATTAGCGCTCGATTTATTCCGTATCGAGTTGCATTCAAATTAAAATCGATTGTGGTCATGGCCGTCCGACTTGAGCGGTGTGGACAATACGACAGTGTCGTTGCAGGATGCCCTCCCATGTAAATTACTTTTCCTTCCTGTAACGAAACCTCGTCGCTTGTTCTCAGCAAGTCTGTGTCGTGTTATGTACTCTTGAATTATACCAGGTCCAAAGTTGTAAGTAACATCTCCATTAGGACTACGAGAATGTTGTTATTCTAATATCTTTGGAGACAATGTAGAATATTAGTCAGTGTCGGTAATTAATCTATCAGATCGATTTTTATTACATATTATTATTACGAATCTTATTTATAATACCCGTAGCCTTGTATTACATGCCTACAAAAGCTGACTTCTTCTACTAAATTTCAAGTGAAAGTGAAACATTACACTTAACTCCCGTATCTGATTTTGTACAAAATCAGGAATTTCAGATGCAATATCAGATACACGAGATGTAACACCGTGCAAACAGGTCCGATAAATAATTTTTATTTTCATCGCTTAAAAATGAATTCTTCCCAAGTTACAATAAAGTTACGTTTAGTTTCTTGCTAACATGTTTTCAAAATCCTTAAATGGATTAAATGTATGTAGGGTAACTAAGAGCATATTGAACCTCAGTAGACCAAAACGTCGCTGCTTAAACTTTCACACATGTACATGTCTTGATCTACTTCAGCTCTGTTAACTTTGTGAAACTTTGCAGTGCCGGCAAATGTTTTATTAGGCGCGCTCTACTAATCTGTTGCCCCAGCAAGAGCGACATGTCGTTATTGATCAACGTCGACACAGTCCCTTTACAAAACACTCGTGCAGTCCGGCTGATAAACTGTTTAAATAGCTGCAAAGTTTGTTTTTTAGTTTTTTATATATAATAATTTCCTTCACCGCGAATAAATATTTCAATAAGATAATAATTTCTTTATTTATATTAAATAATAAACAGATAAATACATAGATATAGTAACATAACATATGGTATTCTAATCCCAAAATAAACAGCTAGAGAACTTGTGTAATGGAGTCAGAATGAATAAAACAACGATCAAAAATATCCAGGCTCAAGACAATATAGGAAAGATTAATCTGAGAATCGAACCAAAAACTCAGAGTTGGCAACACCAGGAAAACTGATATGAATACAACTAGTCCACGGAGATCGTCAAATAATATAATCACATCATATACCGATCACATCACAGAATACCGGCTCAAAGTAGAAGTCTAACAAACTTCTGCGTTTCGTCTGGTGAGTGCAGGTAACCGGTGGCCCACACACCCCCCTCCTCCATTTCTGGGAGAGGGGGGCACTCTAAGGGTGGCTACGCATCTGCTTTGCCTCTGGTATTGCAGGTGTTCATGGGCGGCGGTGATCACTTACCATCACGTGTGCCACCAGCTCGTTTGCCTCCCTTTTTTTATAAAAAAAAACATCATTATCGCCTACAAAATTCTCCACCAAACCTTATTCCGTCTTGATTCTGGGTGATTTTTTTACGATATCATTGTTTTGTTATATGTGTTCCCAGCAACTTTGCAGGAGACAGATCGTTAAAATTGTGCCATAATAAAAGCTTTTGAACATAAAACGACTAAAAATATTGTGAGAGAGCGTGGCACGTGAGTACATTCAACACTTCCATGTTTACATTACAATGTAAAAAAATCTGTTAAAACTAATTAACCATCTTTATACACACATTAGGAAATTGATTACTATACCGTTAATATATACGATAATACCTATTATTTATATAATAGAATTATGTGTTAATAGCGTTACATCAATTACACTTCATGCAGATGTTGGTGCAGTTCCACTGTACATGGGCTATTCGATACCGACACAATTATTTTTATGGCGGAATACAGTTAATTTGAACTAAGTTCTAACCATAATATACATAAGCGTAACTTGAATGTATTGGTACATTCATCATTATCAGTTTGGTTATACAACTTGGTAACTCTGCAACCTTTGTAAATATCAGTTTTAGATATTAATTGACTTTATTTAAGATATTATATTTATTTACAAATAATGGGTACAATATTACGTTGAAAAAGACTACGCACACAATTCCCCATTCCAGAGGTAGACAGAGGTTAGTCTAGACAATTGAGTCCCTTCGACCCACCTTCCATCAAAGATGTTTTCGAGATAACGTGACAGGAAGTGAGCTCGTCGCCGTAAAAGAATGTTCACTCTCGTAATTTTATAATTTAAATAATTTTTTCAATAATGATCGAGGCAACGTACATAAGATTGTTTTCGTCTTCGTATCCTTCTGAAATACTGTTTTTACCAAGCGCTAGAAATCGTCAATTATTTATATTTATGTATATTATAACCAAATCCATGTTGTATGTGCTTTGCAGCTAAAGCCGCATTTATACATATTACATTTAAACGCCTTTTTAAATAATATATCTACTTTTGATTTCATCGGAAACCCCTTGATTCTGTTGACACTAATTTGCCGTAGCAACGTTGACGCGTCGCAAGAGCGAGAGTGCAACCGACCTTCGTCCAGTATGCAATTAAATCGGTAATTAATTAAGACGTTGCCAATCAACAAAAATATCTAATGCCGATTGGCGTCGTGTACGCCAATCGGCATTTGATATTCTATGTAACAATGAAATATTTCAAGTCTTATTCAAATTCCTAACATTTGACGGTGTGTCAAATAAATTTTTATACATATCTATGTAAAGAAATATTGCAACCTGCTTTAATCATACATATTGAATATCTGATTCACGACGTTATGGTACGGAATCTTGTACGGGCATATTTGATTGCATACAAAAATAAAGCAATGTAATTGATGTTGTCACTACCTAAGTACGTAACATAGATAGTGACAACATCACTTACATTGCTCTGATCCCAAAATAAGTAGTTTAAGCACATGTACAATGGAATTAGAAACAACGATCCCTTCATTAATGTAAAATAAGTGTTTTCTACATTGACACCGGCCCGAAAACCGAACCCGGAACCTCGGAGCTGGCGTCACCAAAACCGTAAACCAAAACTGTACGCCACTCGTGCATCATTTCTTCATTATTATTTATTTTTATTATTATTTCGATTTATCAAGTAAGCATAATTAAAATTGTTTGATGTTTATTTAACAGCTCTGTCCAGACACTAATTATAGTGTCAGCAACTATTCTATTTTTATCACAAACAGCGGTTAGCTTAGCTTGCGAGATTGCGTGAACAACAAAGATGGTTTCTGCACTTAAAACGACCTCTGGGAACACAGTCCAGTGCAATAAGGAAATCGTTTCGGGCCAATCCCGGGGCGCACGAGGAGTCCGCGTGAGCTGCTTTTACCTCGACACTCGTCCGCTTTAATGATCCCACGCCGCTATTATTAAGCAATTGGCAACACGTCTTCACTGTGTGGACATTTTTTGACTTCCTCTTAAGTTCGTTAGTATTGTTTTAACACAATAACAATGACTTACGTTAGTAACTTTCTACTACAATACTTACTGTGTTTATACTTCGTTTTAGAAGTCAGTAAAATATTTTTATTCATTTTAAATGGACGATAATCAACTATTGTATTTGAACTTAAAAGAAATATCAAGAACTAGAACTCAATTACTGCAATTACGACCTGAATGTTTTAAATTTCATAGAATTACTCGATTTCTAATTCTACGTATATTGTGATTTTTCGGTTTTTGCATACAATTAACAAAAGAAAAACCAATGTGATCAATACCTGAGTGTAATGATTTCTTTTATTTACGCGAATACTACACATTTAAAATAAAACGATTTTCGGATTTTATCGCGTTTTTTAATTAGTTTATTTTTTAATTCGTTTTATTTTAAATACCTGAGTAGTGGAGTGATCGGAATTTTGAGTCATGAGACCCGAGTTCGATTTCCAGGTGGCAGGCTCGTACCAATGGGTTCAAAAACTTGTGTATGAATTACATCGTCAGCCGAGTCACGATAGCCGAGTGGATGGGTGGTCGGAATTTTCAGTCGAGAGACCCGAGTTCGATCCCCAAGTGGCAGGCTCGTACCAATGGGTTTCTTTCAAAACCTATGTACGATTCATATCGTTGGCTTGGACATAAAGACGGCGAAGGGCTCACCACCTGTCACGTTGTCCCGAAAATATCTTCGGCGGAAGGTGGGTCAAAGGGACTTAATTGTCTAGGCTAGACCTCTGTCTACCCCTATATTGGGAATGGCGTGAAGATAATTTTTTTATTATATCGTTGGCTTAGACACGACGGGCTCACTACCTTTCACGTTGTTCTTCGGTGAAGGTGGATCGAAACGACTTAATTGTCTAGACTTCTGTTTACTCCTGTATTGGGAATGGCGTGAAGATTTATAATGTGATCAAACTGCGTTCTACCTATCTATAATGCATACTTCTTCGTCGTGGATGACTCAGAAGAACAATAAAAAAAGACAATCTTTAAAAAAATAAGATAAGAACTCAATGTTGTAGAGCCAAGCAACGGCCTGCTGATGTAAAGATAGGCTGACTCCACCAAAAAATAAGATCAATGCAGTTACCAAATACATGGGCGTTGATGGTCACTTACCATCGGGTAAAGGTCTTGCTCGTTTGTCACCACATTCTATAAAATTAAGTTAGAAACAAAAATTAAAAGCGTGTAAGGTATCTTGAAATGTCTGAATCTTACTTTTAATAAAAAAAATAATGATATAATCGACTGTTATCGAATGAAATGAAATAACATATAAACCCAATATTTTGATCCACTGTGTAATTATTTAAAGGTCTCATTAGGGTGATAGTTGGAGGTATTTGCGATAAGAGAGAGACTTTAAGACAACCTGAAATTCATCTAATTTTGATGAAACATTACAAATAGAGGACAGCTTCTCTGGCACAAACGAATGATTACTGCAACCAGCAAAACATTTTCTTAATTTTTTAGCACTATAACCCTAAGAACAACATACAAGCCTCGCCTTTAAATATACTACACTCTTTACCTTTTCTCTCTGGATCTTGCAAATCGGAATGCGACAGAAATGCTACCTCAAAGCAAAGACCTATATAATCTACGTAATAAAGTACATGCGAGCTTTTTTCATTCTGCGAATAATTCCATTCACTGAACAAAATATAAAAAAGTAAGGATTGTAATAGATGTAAGCATTGAATAGATTTTGTTGCGAATAATGCAAAATATTCATATGCTATGGATATTTGTACTGACTGATCGATTTTCTCATTGATTACCATACGAATTGATTATGCCAATGTATTTAGCATACTTGAACTTAATTAATTCATGTGCTTATTATTCAATAAAAAGTACAAGTGCTCCTGTAATAATACATTTGCGTGGTAATAATATTCAAAGATTTTCCCTTGCATGTGTAATGAAGTATACAAGATTGAAATACCCCTTTGCTATGCATAAACCTTTGTTTGCCATGTCTTTTATTGTACAGTAAATTTATTTGTGTGAGCAATATAGACGAATATTTTGCATTTTAATTTTCTTCTGTTGTTCAGAATGAAACTGAAGTGTTGAATAGCAAGGTACAAGGATGATGAGATTTTGATCTGATCTATTCGTTAGCGATGACTTTGTCTTGAATCTCGATATCTTAAGCGTGTGCCGCGATATACTAGGCTTTGGTCTATGTCTATATATTCACAGTATCTCAAGTTGATCGTATCACCGTAACATTTTTGATGCTTCTTTCTTAAAGAATCCTTTGTTTTTATTTCAAACCTTGCAAGAGTGCGATCAACTGGGTTGATGTTGTTTTGCGCAAATTAAGTGTTTCAAGTCTAGCGTATTGCTAGGCTAAGAGGCTTTTTTAAACATTGCTTTCTTTAAAATTTTCACTATAGGTATTCGGAATTGAAGTCAAGAGACCCGAATTCGATCCCTCGGTAGATCGATTCCTCGGTATTGATCCAAAAAATGTCAAAGGGTCCCGTCATGTCGTTGCAGTGGAGCTTAGTAACAACGGCTTTGACACCCATGGTGAACCAAAACAGGACCTACATGGCTGGCATAACTTTAACGGTCTGAAGCTGCCGCTCCAAGTGGGCTGGGTCAGCCCACTTAGGATCCAAGTTGGTGGGCTATGGAGGGCATGTTTGCGTCGTTGCACCGCTTTCCGTGCCCTCCACAGCTGAGGTTGAATAGTGGAAGAAGTGTAGAATGGTGATGGGTATTTATTGGATGTTACCTGTCTTCCCCGACTCTGGCGGGGGTCGCACCGCTAATGCGGCGAGGGGCCCTGCCCTCCCAAATTCTTATGTCTAGATCCGCGGGGTGATGGGTGGGCTGGTGGTAGGACAAGTTCTCGCTTTTCTGAGCCCCATGACCTATAGGGGGTGGACTTGGAGGGGTTCGTTGCCCATATGGGTTTGGACACCAAGGAGATAGAACATCCGTGTTCAAGTGCGTCTAGCTCGGAGGGGGAGGGAGAAGATGAATACGGAAGAGATTCCGAGGAAGAGCTTCTTGGGTGGTTAGCGGGGTAGCGGATGTATGCGAAAGCGTTCCCGTAGCCCGGCCAACCGGTAGCAATGATGGAACATCTTTTAGTCGGTGCTAGCCTGAAATCACCCGGCGTTGCCCGTGCCTTGGGGGCGCAAATACAACGATACACAAAAAAGGTTACGTCTGGTTACACTGACTAAAGTCCACGGTATGCCACATATTGGCAAGACCACGGGAATACTATGCCGACTGCAGCCGTAGACCCGTGCTAGCCGCAATAGATAACCTCTTGATCATGTCACAGGAGAGACCTACATGAACATATCAACCTCCTCGCTTTCTAATGTAACATATCACAATACCAGAAATCTTCTAACGACGTCCCTCCACTTCGGTCGAGGGGGTCATAAACAGTCCAGCACGTGCATATGAAGTAGACTAACAAAGCCCATTAACAGCGGTCGTCGCGAACTGCCCATTCTCTGCAAAGGCCAGCCATGGCCGTCTTTGTTCACCATGGACGGTGAACAATGACTGAGCCCCAACGTCACACCACGCGGGAAGCCTTTCGGGGGGTTGTTGCAGGGACGGACACAAATATACGGATTTAAAATCTGGAATCTGAGAAGCCTCTGTGTATTTTTTATAGAAAAGGGAGGCAAACGAGGAGGCGGCTTACGTGACGGTAAGTGATTAGCGCCGCCCATGAACATCAGCAATACCAGAGGCATAGCAGATGCATTGCCGGCCTTAGAGTGCCCCCCTATTGGGGGAGGGGGTGTGTTGGCCTCCGGTTACCTGCACTCACCAGACGAAACGCAGAAGTTTGTTAGACTTCTACTTCACGCCGGTATTCTGTGAGGTCGTGGTACTTCGACTACTTCTGATGCGTGGCTCTACCACTGTTAAAATTTATATCGATACATAATCTTCCCTTGGATGTCGTATGAGGAAACTTAGGGAAAGCTTTCATATGGGAGAGGTCTGTCCTGCAGTGTACTTTTACTGTCTTAATGTATGTATTAGATGTTGGTCTTTATTTATATACATATATGTATATAAATAAAGACCAGTTTAGTTTTAATGTAAGATTGAATTAACATAATTCAGCTGTTTGATTTCTCCTTTAAGTCTTTATTTAACTAGAATTCCCAGTGTTTGGTCCCTACAGTATTCGAAGTTTCAATGTCCAGATTAGTGTTGGGCGCTGTCGTCTCAATGCCATTAGTTTATCTACACGGACAGCGGCGCCTAGAGAAATACACGAGTAGTAGATGGAACGTCAGACTTCATTTATTATCAGTTCGAACAAAATAACAGATGTTGCCAGGTTTTGCAAATATATGGAAATTTATTAACCTAAAGCAAATGCAAAATGTGCACTTAAGCTTTCAGACGTTTTGATATAGCGTGTAGACAGATTTCCAGAAAGTTATACTATTCAGAAAGTTATATATCACGAGACTATTTGGAAAAAGTCACGATAGCCGAGTGGTTGGGCGGCCGGAATTTCGAGTCGAGAGACCCGAGTTCGATCCCCAGGTGGCAGACTCGTAACAATGGGTTTTTCAAAAATCTATGTACGAATTATATCATTGGCTTGGACATAAAAACGGCGACGGGTTCACCACCTGTCACGTTGTCCCAAAAATATTTTTAAGGTGGAAGGTGGGTCGAAGGGACTTAATTGTCCAGACTAGACCTCTGTCTACCCCTGTTTTGGGAATTGCGTGAAGATATTTATTTCATTTTATTTTATTTTACTATTTGAAACAACGTGATAGATAGAAATCGTGACGCCGTCTCATTGACCCAGCCCACAATATATATGTCGTACATAAATTCCGTATGTTCGTACGAGCCTTCCTCCAAGGTCTTATTTGAATTCAGATCCGATTTAAAAAGAAAGGTTGGGTAGGCTAACATGCTTTAAGACGACTCTTAATTAGAAATTTTAAGCCTGCTAATGTTGCTGAAAGAAGAATGATTAATCTCTGGATGATGCTTTTAAGGAAAAATTGGTAGTCAATAGAGGATTTTATTAGGATTCTCCAGAGTCTCTTATGTATAATATCATATAGCTCTACCACCACCACCACCGACAACTCGTTGCGTTGTCGCTGGTGGTATATGCTCCCTGCTTTTGAGTGTAGTGATGGTCCTTTAATTTTTTGCATGCGGAACAGTGCAATGTAATTGAAACCAAAAACACCAGAAAAAATTTATGAAAAAAAATTTTTATCAATATAGTCCCTATAACTTGAAGGTGTTTGATCAAATACGAAGCTTTTGCTTGAGTTTGTTCCTCAAATGAGAGGCTCGTACTAATAAGTTTTTGAAACTAAGCGGTTTGTATTGATGGCTTATACATAAACTCTTAAAGCGAGTCTCCAAAAATTTTTAACAAAATTCCAAACATTTCTAGGGCACGTTTCAAAATAAAATACAGGTCATTTCTTTTAGATAAAAATTAAAGTAAATAATTTGAGTCAGAATAGTTACCAAGTTTAAATAAATCGTCACTGAAAATATATTAATAGTAATGAAATTTATTAATATTTACGAAGCATTTACTGGCTAAAGTAGCAGTTATAAGTGTTTAATCGTAATCGTATTTTCATCTATTAGTTTTAGTCATATAACAATTTAAAATATGATAAAGTCGGGCGACTTTTCGCGAATTCATTAATTAATTTATTTGTTTATTTACTGTTCATTAATTTATTTATTTTTATACATATAGCTCCGACAGAATACCAGCGTTGTAGTTGTGACAGCATGACTACAACATTGTCCTGAATCGGAGGCCGTTTTTTTGCTGCAGCCCAATAATTAATTTTGAAAATTATAGTTGTCTTTTTTCTGTGTTTAGTTTTAATATTTTATGTCATAATTTACTTCTGGTTGCAGCGATAAATAAACTTCTTTCTTCTTCTTTCAAAAATATTCTTTAAAAGTAAAATATATATTTGTTACTTTGGTGGTATGGATATTCTCCTGACGAAGTTTAATAAATATATTTAAAATGTTATTAAGGAATATATTCCTGAGTGCTATAGGGTCTAATATGTATAATTTTAATGTAAAATTGTTATATGTTAACAAACTTCTCAACAAAATACGAAGTAACTGTTATTAATTACGTTACTGTTTTCCTGTACAAACAGCCTAAGCCACGAAATATTAGATTAGTCAATTGCAAGCTCTTGCATTAAATCCAGCTATTGACACCTACGCTATTAACTAAGCCATTGTCTATTCGACGTTTAAAACTGTGATAGTATTATTTAGACACGGACTATTACAAATATCAATTCGCTATTCACATTAAAGTGTCGACGTGTCTTACCGGCACAGCAACATACCAACCCCTCTCTTCTTGTGAACGACGTCAAAGACAACTAAGAAAAAGCCCTGGAAGAACTTAATGGCTACCAATATATAGCGCAATAATCATCTCGAAACATTATACTGAAACTGAACAAAACTTTAGACAGCAGAGTGCGAGGTGTTTGGAATCTTAATATAGGTAAGATTGCCAATCTGGTTGCCGATCGTGTCTATCATGGCAAATTCTCCTTATCGGACAGGACTAGTAATTATAGTATGTTAACTGCTAATTATAAAGATGATAAACAAACGATGATTTAATAATAAAAAATGGGGGTCATTGTAGAAGCGTGCTCGTCGCGACCCCTGCCAGCCCTTTTCAGGGCTGCAATTCTACACAGCTGCGCACCCATGCCAACGAGGGTTAGGGCGTCCCTCCAAGGCGACGCACACCAGTTTGTCCCCGTTGGTGTGGAATGCAGCGCGCAAAGCGGCGATGGGGACCGCCACCCGTCACGCACAGCCCGACACGGCGGAAGGTGGAGGACGGAGTGCAGAGTTGGCACGTGGAATGTTAGAGGAGGCATGAGAGATAAGACGAATGAGTTGATTGAAATAATGAAAGAAAGAGAATTAGATGTCGTGTGTTTGTCGGAGACCAAGCGGAAGGGCAGTGGTACTGAAGAGCTCCCTGGCGGGGCGTTAGCTCTATGGTCCGGAGTCCCGGAGAGCGAGAGCGCCTGCCAGGGAGTGGGGGTGCTGCTGTCGTCTCGGTTGGTCGATGTTATGACTGAATATAAGGTTGTGAACTCGAGACTTCTCTGGGTTCGCTTTAAATTGGGACTGACGAAGTTATTCCTTTTGGCTGTTTATGCGCCGGTGGCTTCGTCGTCCAGAGCTGAGCTGGAGGAGTTTTGGGAGAATGTAAGAGAAGTTCTAGACTTGGTTAGAGGAAACGAAAGAATTGTTGTATGTGGTGATTTGAATGGATGGGTTGGTACCGCTCGGCCAGGGTACGAGTCGGTGCTTGGAATGTTTGGCGATAAAGGGTTAACGATGCTGGCAAGCTTATACTGGCTGTATGCAAGGAAAAGGGTCTTCTTGTGACAAACACTATGTTTAGTCACAAGAAAATCCATATGTATACTAGAACAAGAGAGAATGAGAGAAGTATGATCGATTTATTCCTGGTGGATGACCGACTGCGAAAACAGGTGATGGATACGCGGGTGTTCCGAGGTGCTGACCTGGGAACGGATCACTACCTAGTGATTACTAGATTTAGGGGTCTGTTCGCGGGTTGGTGCCACCGGACGGCGATACCAGAACCACAGTCGGTCGGTAGCATCCGAAGCTGGAAGCTTCAGGAAGCGGACACTAGGAATAAATATCAAGCAAGGGTAGCCGAAAAGCTGGACAGCATTGGTGTTAGGAAAGAATGTGTGGAAGAAATATGGCAGAGCCTTAGAGATGGAATGGTTAGTGCAGCGGAAGACGTGTGTGGAACTGTGAAAAGAGGTAGTAGTAAAAAGGGTGATGCATGGTGGAATGACGAAGTGAAAGAAGCTGTAAATAAGAAGAAGAAAGCATGGTTAGACTACTTGGCCTCTAGTAATGATAAGGATATGAGAGAGAAGAGGAAAGAAAGATATAAGCTCCAGAAAGTTCACACGAAAGCATTGATTGAGGAAGTGCGTGAAAGGAGTAGAATGGAAAAAAAAGTGCTTTCGGGAACCAATGACGTCCTCTCAGAAAAATCGGACGTCATGCAGCGATGGAGCGAATTTTATAGAGATGTATGCGTGTGATGATCTTAGTGAGGGATCCGGGGGTGACGCCGTGACTGGTACGCCAGACTCGGACCTCGATGACACTGAGGTCATCAGTCTGAAAGAGATTGAATGTGCGATTAGAAGTTTGAAATGTGGTAAGGCTGCGGGACTAGACAGAGTTACTGCTGAAATGGTCAAGTATGGTGGGCCACGCGTCTGGGACAGCTTTCATCTGCTGTGCAATTTGTGCTGGCGAACGAGAGCTGTTCCGGATGATTGGCGATCCGCGGTCATTGTGCCTTCATATAAAGGTAAAGGTTCACATTATGACTGCGGGTGCTATCGGGCGATCAGCTTGACCAGTTTAGCAAGTAAAGTTTACTCGAAGGTTTTGACACGTAGGATGCAAGATAAATTGGAAAGATTTCTATGGGAGGCACAATGCGGATTTAGACCTGGAAAAGGATGCACGGATCAAATGTTTTCTCTCCGCATGATCACGGAGAAGCTTCTGGGTGCTAACCAGAAGATTTTCTGTGCTTTTGTTGATCTTGAGAAAGCATTTGATAAGGTTGTAAGGAAAAAAATGTGGGAACTGTTGCCGGGGTATGGTGTGGATGGTCGATTGCTAAGGGCTGTGCAGTCACTTTACTGTGACTGTAAAGCCTGTGTGCGGGTAGGGCATGACCTGTCACCCATGTTTAGCGTCCAAACGGGCGTAAAACAGGGTTGTGTCATGTCTTCCTGGCTATTCATACTGTATCTCGACAGCTGTTTACAGAAGCTGAAAGATAGCTGTTTGGGTGTGAAATTGGGTGACATAAAAGTAAATTGTCTGCTTTATGCTGATGATGCAGTGCTTATAGCACCATCAGAGGCAGAACTGCAGGCATTAGTCACGTGTATGAAAGAAGAATGTGAAATTAATGGTCTCCGTTTGAATGCTAATAAAACTAAGGTTCTGGTATTTGAAAGGGACGAAGAAAGAACGAAGTGCGAAATTTTGGTAAATCAGGAATGTCTAGAACAGGTGAATGAAATTGTATACTTGGGGAGTGCGTTTAGCCGGGATGGAAGATGTGATTTAGATGTGGACAGGCGTGTCGCTGCCGGGAACAAAGTCAATGGTGCCCTGACTGCGTTAATCAAAAGGCAAGGCGTTGTGAAAAGTGCACGCCTTGCAATACATAACGCAGTGTTGGTACCGTCTTTGTTATATGGCAGCGAAACCTGGGTATGCCAGAAGAAGCATAAAAGCAGGTTGAATGCAGTGGAGATGCGATCTCTTCGTAAAATGTGCGGCCTTACCATGGCCGACCGAAAGCGAAACGAAGAGATTCGCAATATGGCAGGTTTGAAAGATGACCTTGTCTCAAAATGGATAAGGGCGTGCTTCGATGGTTTGGGCACGTTGAGCGAATGAGTGAAGACCGAATGGTGAAGAAAATATATAGCGCGAAAGTTAATATTAAAAGGTGTCGAGGTAGACCGAGATTAACTTTCGAAGACCATGTGAGCAAATTGCTCGAAGAGAGGAGGGTCAAGAGTACTCGGATACCTAGACGTGCATGTATGAAGAAGATGATGAATCTGAAAGAAGCGAAAGAAGTATGTAGGGATCGTGACACTTGGCGATCTGTTCTCTCTGGCTACCCCGTCAGGGATTGTGCGTGAAGATAAATAAATAAATAAAAATATATGATTTAATAATAAAAAGGCTTGTTGTCATAATGTAAAGCTGGACAAAAAAAGTAATATAGTGAGTCTGTTTTTATCATTTGATGACACAAATCAAACAAATATTTTGACTCGCAATTTTTATTGCTTTTAAAGCATATAAGTTACGCTGAACTCTATTGTTAAATAAAAGAGAAAAAAATTGCGTAATGAATTAGTTGGCGTTATCTTATCAATAATTCCTGACTGAAAGGTCTTGTATATTAAGCTGTCGTTTGCAAAAGTGACAGTTGATGCGCCGATGTCTAAAACAGGCATAAATAAAAGAAAAAATTGCGTAATGAATTAGTTGGCGTTATCTTATCAATAATTCCTGACTGAAAGGTCTTGTATATTAAGCTGTCGTTTGCAAAAGTGACAGTTGATGGCGCCGATGTCTAAAACAGGCATAAATAAAGAAAGAGAATAGAGATTTAAAATTTTAATTAATGCGTATTGCTCAAAGATAAGAGCGTTGCCACGGCTCAGCAAAGGTCGCTGGTTCGAATTCCGCCCGTGTCAGTTGGAATTTTAAAAAAAGCATTTTTCTCTTTATTTTAATAACAAAATATTTTCATAAATTAATTAGTAAGCGCCATTCGCGTTCTCTGTATAGGGGATTGAACTTCAGTCTTCTGACTTTGAGAGTCGTAATTATACGGGGAGTCAGATAATAAAAATTTTACTTTACCTATGATTTTAAGCCGTTAACAAATGTTACATTGTCGGAACGTGTGTTCACAACTAAATAACATGGCTCTATACCATCTATTAACAGAGGTATAAAGCGAATAAAAGCGTTAATCATTCCCACATTTAAAAAATTTCCCTCATTTCAGATACAAAAATCTTTACAATGTGTTTTGTATTACATAACGTATACTAGGTTGTATTGCAATATCCAGTAAAAGTCATAACATCAATATCCTAAAAATGTCATTGAGAATATATTCATGACGGTAATAACGTATCTGCTGTATTAATATTTTTTGTAACAAAATGTGTTTACATCGTGTTTTTATAGAAATATCTCAGAATATAGAATTAGTTTTCTGAGATACATATATAGATATTTACAACTTAACATACTTTGCTCTAATCCCTAAGTAAGGAGCTAAAGCACTTGTGTTATAGAATTAGATATAACGAAAGTACCACAAACTACCAGACGCGAGAAAATAAATAAAAAAAAATATTTCTATAAAGAAACGACCGGGAATCGAACCCGGGACCTCTGAGCTAGCGCCTATAGTGTATACGCCACTCGTCCATACTCCCGAGAAGCGTTGGTTGTACGTGGGAGAATTGCTAATTAAAGGACAAACTAAAAGGAAATTAACCTAAAAAATTTAAAGTCATGTTATTGTGTAAATTTGTTAAATAGTTTAAAAAATAATGAGAATGTAGTAATTTTATGAGCTACGTCCTGTTTCCCTTAGAGATTAGCTGCCTATAGATGATAAGAGACGCCATTTTTAATGTTTCCATCCTAAAAGCTTAACCATGTTCTCGTTTCTTAGAGTCCCTTTTAAAAATTATTATTAGGCAAAAGAAAGGCGTAGGCGGCATTTTAATCTCAACTGATTTTTTGTTCGACGCCGTTTTCTCTTATTGAATTATTTTATCGTGTACCAGCTAATGGATAAGTAATAGTTATAGATTATAATTGTATGAGGACTATTTGTCGAAACCTCCAGCGTTATCTTAATATCCATGGGAATTAAAAAAACATAAACAATTACATACAGTATTCAGTAAACATATTTTCATAATCCATAATAACAATCGTGATTAAACAAACATTACGTCCCATTGTCTTAATACTGAGAGGTCGGACTCTGGCTGTTAAGCAGAGTCAGGGTCCATCTGCTATGATACTTATGCAATTGTTTAATATTTTTCTGTCATGATGCGAAGACTGTAAATCGCAAGTACAACGAAATATGAGACCATATAGAGTAATCAATAATTTATTTTATTAAAATATGATTAAGAATCAAAATAAAAAACGAGTGCTTATGAATATAAGTCGTTTTGTCTGAAACTTAAGAGTATTTGAACCATCGCAGAGCACACTCGCCGTGGGCGGTGGTGTACTGGACAAGCAATATGAATTGTACTTACGTTAGTGTTGCTCCCACTTCGAGTGGCATTGTCGATGTAAATAGCTGAATCTTCTGCCGGATACTAAACGCACACTTTATCATGTTTAATGTATTGTGGGATTGTAACGAATATAGCTTTCTCATTTATAATTATATAATTTTAAATCCAAAAATTTGTCTGCATTCACGTCGTGACGCGGAAAATTAATTTTATTGAAATCTTCTTTGTTATTGATCATTGATTATTATAATCACAACACTATAGTTAGTAGTCGAGAGTGTATTCAAATTGGAACGTTAATGGTTTTCTCTCGACACTGGCGCCAAACTCCGTTTGTAATATTTATTGGCCAGAGTGATTGTTTGAAGTGTACTAGATATGCTCAAGGACTTAACATTTAACTCAACTACGACTAAATGTACCTACTCTCTAATATAGCTTATATAATAATAAATCTTGTACATAAACAAGAATCAAAATGAAAACTTAACCAAGAATAATATCGTTTTAGTAAAAAAAATATCTTCACGCAGTTTCCAATTGGTAGCCAGAGATCCACATTCCACCGGAGCGTATTATGAGACAACGTTTAAGGTGATGAGTTCGTCACCATATTTATACAATCCCGAGGAAGGAAGGAAGTCCGAGGATATGTAGAAATCGTACATAAGTTATGAAAAAACCTATTGGTACCTAATTTCATGGTGGTCGAACATTGGTGGCTTGATTTCAGGGGGTCGAACTCTGGTCTCTTTAATCCAATTATACCAATTGGATAAGTTTATAAATTAGTACAGTTTATAGATAGTAAATTGTAATATTTAGTTAATATGAAATTTATTCGTATTCGTTATCGTTCTGCAGTCTACCCTTTTAAGGATTGTGCCTAAAAATATCGGATAGATTGTACATAAAAATATCCAATGTAAAATTTTGAATTTACACCCGTATATATTTTATGTTTAACATGTATTGTACAAAATATTAGAATATTCCAGATAGGTATTTGTGTTTGAAATATTATAATGTAGTACGGACAGTGCCCTGAAGGTACAGCTGTGAATTATTAATGTCTGAGCTGTGTCCGGTATCCGAGCCGCGTACATACACCCGTCTATGTTGCGTGACTCTTCAAATTTTCTAAACTTAACCACTGCCGACTATCCTCCCTGAGATAAGACAAACAAGCGACCGAAGTTGCAGTGCATTCGTTTTGCTTAATTAAAACACTGTATACTAGGTCCGTTTAGATTAAATTAGTCGCGCAAATAACGCAAATAAGTCAAACGGTCACGATTCATAGAAATACTCGTAGACAAATAAGCAATCGATGTTGAATGCGATTAGTGTCTATCAGGTTTCTTAGAAACGCGATGTTAGTGATTTGATAACAGATGTTAACCAAATTTACACAGCTCAAATATATTTTTGTTAGATATAAATATATTTTAGAATAGTACATACATTTTTATGTCTGTCCTTTTCGTCCCTGGTCAGAACCCAGGTCGAACGTGGTTTTGGCGATACTAATAACTTTTTATGTTTAGTCGTACAACTCTGTACACATACAAATGACGTAAAAGTGACTTAAAATTATCAATAAAGCGCAAAGTAAATGCACTGAGTAAGATAATGCTTATTTGTGCATAATATAATTGAAAGCAGACGAGATTAATTCTAATATTATTTACGAAGCTTTATTAATTTCGATTACATTTTTATTATTGTATAAATAATAATAAAAATAAATAATAATAAAAAAAAAGACAAAAGCAGAGACAAAATATTTAACTAACCTATCTTTTATTTGGGAATGGGTTACCTTCTTTTTTATTTGTTTTTATTTAGTAATTATTGACGAGCTTGTGTATTATCACGAATACCTATATCCAGTTTACTGTTAAGCCACTGATAAAACAACAATATAAAAAATCAAACCTCTACTCTAATTTAATGACTCTATATTGATATTTTCCCTAACTCTATATTGAGGTTAAATTGGACCAGCCAAAAAAGTTTAAATATAAATTTCATAAGTTTATAATAGTATAAAAAAGTACGGTAAATGTTTAGTCATCAAGTGAGTATAAATGTGTCTATGCAACAACCACAAAATAAAGGTAGCTATAGCTGTAACCGGTTAGCCTCAACCTTAAACGACATAATCGTAACTATATTTCGTACAAGACGTTCGATAGAACCGAGTTTACAAATTCAAGTACCATTGAATATGGATTTGAAAAAAAAGGAAGACCCATTACAAGGCACCATACACACCAATTCTTGTAGTAATGACATTGTAATGTTGCCCATAAATTTAGAGGCTCCGTAATATACACCACTATAAATATTAACTTAAAGTGGTGATTTACTCAAGTAGACTCGTACAGTTACAAAAAAAAGACGTCGGTAATGGACTGTTTCTCACTAAACTGCTCTAAAGTGGTCTCTAGTAACGTAATATAAAAGTTAAGCTTCACTTAAGTTTTGTTTTTATTTAGTTTTGAAGAAATGAAGATGAGGTGTCTCGGACTTGATATTAATATTTGCGAGCAGTTCAACAAAAAGTTCAGCATAACTTATAAAATCAGTTTAATTATATGTATAACATATAAAAATACTAATTATGATTTTTTAGCCAAGTTAAATTTCAGTAAAAGTTTCCCATAAAGTTAAAAATAAAGTGTTAAGAGCTATTCACAATCATTGCCCAATAAAACTAATAAATACCATCACGCAATTACCAATACCGGGGTAGACTGAGGTCTAGTCTAGATAATTAAGTCTCTTTGACCCACCTTCCACTGAAGATAATTTCGGGACAGCGTGACAAGTGGTGAGCCTGTCGTCGTCTTTATACCGAGCCGGCGATATAATTCGTACATAAATTAAAAAAAAAACCCACTGGTACGAGCCTGCGACCTGGGGATCGAACTCGGGTTATTTGACTCAAAATTTCAACCACTCAACCACTCGGCTATCGTGACTCTTAATAACCTTAAAACTAATAAGTGAAAAAAACCTGATGTTTGCTGTGGTGTATCTAACTTTAAGTCATAAAGTTTTAAAAACCATATAATCTGAATTAACTTGTAATAATATAACAAACCTTATTTATAACATTTACATAAGTAAATATGTATATGTATTAAACGAATTTAATCTATTTCGAGTCTGCCCGGCCGTTTTATTTAATTGACTTGCTTATTTTTAAGTAATAATAATAATATGTTTAACAATCACACACGTACAGTCCCACACTAATTCTAGTTTCTTGCAAATTAAATTGTGATAAGATAAATAAACATATAACGTATCTATATGAATAGATATATACCTTTAAATGCCTTTAAATATCCTTGGCTCGAGAAGACACATTCACGTTCGTCACGAAAATGTTTGCCCCTAGCGTAGATGTGATCGCGTAACCCTTATCTTCCTATCGATTATCCTACCTCCTATCCTTCCTATCCGTTTTATCCTACCTCCGGTGCCAGCTGAGGCCTGCAGTTTGTTGTCATACGGTGTAAAAACTTGCTTGAATCAGATATTTTATTTATGCGTTTTCCCACTTTAATTCGTTATATTGTGGTAATAGTACAAAATTAAAAGAAAAACATGAAGGATTAAATATTTATCACTCTCACATTATAAGAATCATTTCATGTCATGTAATCTCTTCATTCTAAAGTCATGTAATATCTTTCAAATGCCTCCAATTCACATAAATTTGCCTTTTTTAAATAACGGCAAGAGTAGAATACTAAAAGGAGAGGAAGAAAAAATGGTCTTGCCCAAATAATCTGTTTATAACGTGTTTGCAGATAAACAATGGAGTGCATTTTTGCTTTAATATTTGATCACGAGCATTAATGTTAAGAAAAGAAACGGAGTAGCAAAAAATGTTTGGGGTGAAGTAACATTCCAAAAGCGTATCGTTTGACGGTATCTTAATGGATTCTACAATTCTTAAGGCATCAAAAAAGTTAGAAAAAGAAGCGCGATGAACAGACAGCGACTTAAGCATTTAACCTACCTCAAAATTTTATTCTGTTTTTTTTTTTTTGGTTACGACCGCGATGTTTAGTGGTTAGTGGTATGGTGTAATTTACTGGTCTTGGATTCGAATTGTATTGTACAGCCAAAGAAATGTTAAAGCAACAAATAAGCAGTTTTGCATTAGTTATGCCATTGGTATTGTTATTGGATATGGATGAAAACAGAGTTTGTATTGCACCTAATGGTAATTTCATTAGCTGATGTAGACTGTGAAAATCTGCATAGAATTGTAGTTCTTGTAGAATTGTAGTTCTTCAAACAAGTTAATAGTTGTATTAAGTTAAAGGACATGATATCTAAAAGTTCGTAATTGCATTGGTTTTTCACGACTCAAGAGTGTACCTATTGGTATAAACTCTCTGTCATCCTCTTATAATAAATCTCCTGGGGACCGAACTCTGGTCTGTTGAACCCAATTCGAAGACCTGACACGACAACTGGGCTACCGTGACTTTCAATTTTATTTAATAAATTTAATTTCATTTATAATATTTTGATATTTAATTTTTATTTTAATATCCATAATTTTTATTTTTTTAAATTCCACTAGTGCAACGCAATCCAAAAGTGCAAGTTTAAAAACAAATCCGATGCATAGCTAATTTCAAACTTCACTCTGGCAAAAGTTGAAAATAACGAAATTCATCTCGCGTTTTAATGATCAGACAGGGCGATAGTTCCAAAAATTTCACAATAAATGTTTACAGTGCAATAAAAGTGTATGCGTTATTTGATTCGTAATCTGTTTTAACTTGTGATATAAACAGGAACTAAACTTGATCTTTAATAGGTTTGTGTGAGTCGTTTATTTTGCTTGATCGCAGTTTGATCTTAAATGTCCAAATAAAATTACTAAATGGAATTTATGAAATATAAATGTATTAATAAACGTGATTAGTTTATAAGTTAACCAATTATTTAACAGGTATAATTACATAAACAATATGCAGATAATGTTTATCTTTTATGGTTACACAAACTTTAAATTTTAAATACTAGTAATCATTAAAAACATATATTTTCTCTATTTCTTTCTTTCTTCTTCTTCATTTCACGCACAATTTCTCACAGGGTAATCAAAAAGAACAGATGTTACGATTGTTACATACCTCAACAGATGTTACGATTGTTACATACCCGAACATGTGTCACGATTGTTACATACCTCTTTCTTCCTTCTCTATTTCAAAACGCTAATAAGAGAAAAGCTATTACATTGCAAACTGTTATCGTGGTGGTGGTGGTATCTGAATTCTTCAGTAAATAAAAAAAGGTAAATGTTGTACAGTTAGTAAAATTAGTAAGTTTTACATTTAGTTTTTCGTTTACATTATGTTAACTAGTTCCTATAATTATTTAAAATGGCCGTAGTCTTTGAAACATTTTCCCTTCCTTTCATACACAAGGATAAGCCTAATGCAATCTGATGATCGTAATGTGCGAACAAAGTCGCGCTAGCCATCGCTGATCTATGCAACTCGATAAGGACTTTGAAAGCTTTGCATCTATCACTGTTAATAGGCGATGTAACAAAACATTGTTACTCTCGAGCAGGATTAATCCCATAGCCCTGGCTATCCATGTTCG
Organism: Sericinus montela; assembly: GCA_029286605.1. Taxonomy (NCBI): domain Eukaryota; kingdom Metazoa; phylum Arthropoda; class Insecta; order Lepidoptera; family Papilionidae; genus Sericinus; species Sericinus montela. The sequence continues at coordinate 1,644,452 of JAGSMR010000011.1, forward strand.
CACAACTCGAGCTTCAGTTATACAAACTGGTTTGAACAAACAATTGAATGCGATATACGATCCGTGGTATTTGCTCGGCGCCAATTTAACTTATGTTACGAATAATGCGTTATCATAAAAAAGGATAAAACATTTGTAAAATTTTAGGTGTCTTAATTTAACATAACGTTGTACGTATGTTAGTCGATTATGTAATATTCATAATAGTCATGATGGAAGTTTTATATCTTCACGCTATTCCCAATACACGGGTAAATTGTAGGTTTCTACAATTGAGTCTTTTCGACCCACATTCGACCGAATATATTTTCGGGAGAACGTGGAAGGTAGCGAGCCCGTCGCCGTCTCTATGCCCAAGCCATCGACATTAATCGTACATAGATTTTTTGAAAAGCCTATTGGTATGAGCCTGTCACCTGTGGATCGTCTCTTGACTCGAAATTTCGACCACACAACCACTCGGCTACCGTGACTCTTTTTTTAGTACATAATATTTGAAGAAAGGTTTTCAAAAGCCCTTTAATAATCCACTGCTAGACATAGACCTATTTCATGGGAGATTTTGCCATAGTCTGCATGCAAGCAGATTGCCGATTACAGTTCCAAACACCTTTTCGCAACTTAGACAGTAAACTCTTTTTGACGTACTTTTCATAAACAAGGCTGGAAAATTGTAATACCTACCCACAGAATTAAGCAAATTTAAGACTTAATTAATTTAAATATATATAACATACTATAATTTAATAGCAAATTTTGCTTCAACTCTTAAGCGTCTAAGTTTCGATAGGATACTCCAATTGTCAAGAAATTCAAACATCGGTTATTCTAGATAAGTTTAAAAATAATAAATCATAACTCCTACTGAAAAATAAAACGCTTGAATTATTTTGTCAGTTTCCATAAAAACGTGTTTAAATTTATAATATAATATAAATTATGTTAAGCCTTAACGAACCTTTCAATCAAATTTCTGAAACACTTTACATCTTTGAAGTTTTTTTTGGGCGTACACTTAAAATTAAGAATTCCAGCGGGCCTAATGTATTATAGAAAAGAAATTATATTAAGAAATAAGTTAACAACTATGGTTTAAATTATAGGCGACAGTGGTTTAAAATATATTACAGTAACGTGTACATGTGTACTTATAAACGACATGAGACGTAAACTTTTAGGGTGTTTTAGTTAAAAAATATTAAATATAAATATTTCGGGACAACGTGACAGGTAGTGAGTCCGTCACCGTCTTTCTCGAAAATATCTTCGGTAGAAAGTGGGTCAAAGGGGTCTGTATAGGGGATTGCGTGAAGATATTTCTAGTATTTATTTATTAAATATAAATATAGAAAAAACATTACTTGCTGTATAGTTAAGAATATACAACGTCCTTTCTTCCTATGGGTGAAGGAAGTATGGTGGTTCGAAAAATGCCCGTGTCAGTTGATTTTCAAATTATTCTTTTATTTAATACGATAATCCCTTTGACTTTATCAAAGAGAACAGTAACAGAGAGTGAAGTATACATGTACCTATTCTTTATGTTTATCTCTGCTTAGCCTTATGGTTGTATGGTTGGAAATAGCTTCAAGCATTAAGTCTACCATATGAACAGTTTGAACAGGAAAGAATAAAAATTTATAAAATTTTTGTTATTTATTAATAATGCAATTAAATTGAAGTAATTTTCAGTTTTCAATGGCAGAACCAAGGTAAGATTTGTATAAATTTTAATTCTTATAGTAAATTTAATCATGTAATATTTGTATGTTTATTTATGGAAAAGCAGAAGAAGAAGTCTCCCAATACTGGCTAATTATTGTATGATTAAGATAAACAAATAAAGACATTTTCTTTTTTTTTTGAACCCGCTTACTAAATTATTTTAAAATTGTATTAGGAGGCGTTTACTTATTACACAATATTATTATATAATAAAAATACTATATTAATGACAGAGTATGTTAAAAAATGGAAAAAGACATTTTTATTATAAAGACAATATAAAGTCAATAATATTGTGGTATCTTTCAATTTTTATTTAAATTTACAAAAAGAAAATGATTACTATCTTCTGCTTATGAAAAAATGCTGCTAGTAGATTGATTAGGTCGCCTGACCTCTATTACTAACACCAATTCTTTTTATAAAAAAAATATTGGCGTCCAGCGTCTCGTCTCCAACTATTCACACCTAAGAATTCAATTAATCTCAGCGTGCACCCGCTTCACTGCCTTGAAGTTCGTGACTGGTAATTACTTTTTATAACAAAAAGAACACAAATCCCTTTCACGTCCGATGCTCGTTTACAAAGAAAATAGACTAAAAGTAAAAAATCCTGGTAACAATAGGCAAAGAGATGTGATTTGTTACAGCTGGAACATGAAATGGATACATGATAAGTATACAATAATTGTTCTTATTCTGGTACTCGTAATTTAAACTTTTCTCCATTTCAAATCTCATCATAGGGAAAAAGCAAAATAATCAAATATAAGGGAACCAAAAGAAATGATTACAGAATGGCATAAAAGGCAAACATGATTTACGTATTCCATTCGTCTTTTCAAAATGACGCATACAGCAACGAATAGCCCACAGATATTTCAATATTCCTTCCATAAAAGAATGCCATTTATTCAAGAACAGTATTTGCCGTCTTCCCTTCATATTCTGCGGGCGTAATAAAGGCTCGCGGGATCAAGAAATGACCTGTGCGAAAGCGGCGTGCCGAGAACAAAAACATGGAGAAAAAAAATGCGCCCACGAGCACGCAAATGTAATCGAAATAACGTAACTCTGGCCTGGCAAGGTCCCGGAGAATGAGATGCGACAATTTGATTAGCCATCGTCGGACGAGGAGCAACGCAGTCTCCAGTCACGGCGGACCCTTTTGATATTTACTACACAAAAAATGCACCACTAACAAGAAATAGTAAAAACACCAGCAGGTACAAAACTTATGCATTATTCACCGAGCGCATTTCTTAACATGGAATGTAATGATTGCAAAAAAAGTACTTTGGTTTTTTTTATAAGATGAATATCAGGTCTAATCGAATGTTTTCGATAACGTATTGCTTAGTTCCCAATGAAAATAAAGCACATAAATCAATATGAATCTTAGCTTTATTACAGACGCTAAGAACAAAATAATAACCGATAAGTTTTCTTCGTTTTAACATTTAGATTTAATTGGACGGCAGTGATTTGTGGGCTAGTGTTTAAGGCAAGCCATTTGTTTTCTTGATTATGATTTAGGGTTTTCCAAAGTGGAAGACCCTTTTATTGTTCTTTTGCGTTCTATTAAAGTTGAGGGGTGGAAATATAAGTCACGCGTATAAACCGAAATGCAGCAAACTAAAATGGTAGCTTATAAAGAAGTACATAGAAGTCAATGGCTACCACGCGTGCAGCTTGAGTAAAACACGCGATAAAGATTTTACGCTGAGTAATTTAAAACTTATGTAAACACGTAGCGGAATATGTTTTCCTCTTGTCAAAGTTAAAATTGAATCTCGGTTTTCCGTCCAAACTTTAAATACTTATATAAATTTTAACTTGAATGGATGAAAGATTCTTCATACACTAATAAATTCAATTATTCTCAACTTTTAAGGTTCGCATAGTCTGGTCATGAAAAGTAGCCTGCCAAGTCTTACGATAAAACGGGCAATAAGAAACGATAGGGCACCTATAAGTTTTCATGCGTGTACATGTACCTTGTCGGACTTGTATAGGTTAAAGTCGGCTAGGTGGGTCTACGGATTGGCGTCCGGCGGGCGGGTCCGTAAGTCGGTAGCCACGACAGGCCGACCGAGGTTTGCTAGTACGGCACGGGCGCACTAACGCGGCGGACGCCTGCCGCTTATCAACCTTCCCACTTGTGTCATAAGCTGCGTGCAAAACATAAACAATACAAAACTTTGGACTCGTTTGTTCGGACAGTGAGAAACGTTTCAATTGTGTGTACCGAGGTTGTCAGTTCGCTAGGGGTGCGCGGGGGTTGTTTTGGCGGGAGTCTGGCTGGAGCTTAAAGTGCACAGGCGCGAACGTGCCTCATTTTACATAATAACTGATACTACATCGAGCTTTCGTAATCGTTGCGTGATAACAGTGAGTAGTTTGATATGCTTACAATTGACTTTGCGGTCTAATTATGTATGTATCAACACCTAGAAGGTATTGTGATTAAATTATAATAAGCGATTTTATAAAAAAAAAAAAACTCTTTTGTTTTTGTTCTTACAGTTTGTACTTACATATAGCTTTTATTATATTATAATTAAACAATTGTTGCAAAGTTTTTGGATATTTTAAACTTTTTAAGCTTTTGACTACAAAAACAATTACTTAAGGTACCCGATTCTAGTGACAATTATATTATTAATATATACTACACAGTATATTTTGAGTGTCATCTACTGTGGTTAAATAATGTTCCGGGAGGCACAAATAGCAGTTTGTTTTTCTCATGTAGATTTAAATAAACAATAATATTTATTAAGTTTCATACCTTAGGTAAGTTTCAACATATTTTGGGAAATAATGGGGGCGTTCAGCACTTTCACGACTCAAATTACACACATAATTCTGAGTAATTTGAGTCATGACTTTTGAAGACAATAAGAGCTTTGACTACAAGTCATATTGGAAAATCTATTCTATTCGAAGACTGAGGTAGAATAGCTATTTCGTAAAATACCAAGACGAAATTTAGCAGTGCAATCTAGCTATCTAGCAGCGTCTGCAACGTGCTTGGTACTGTACTGTAATCGTCAATCAGCTTTCCTCTTACTAGGTATATAGCAAATTCCATTTTTATAAGATGTAAAAAATTTATCTACGCTTTGGCATTACAGAAGAAACAATCTTAAGCATTTTCTTGAGGAATCTTCTCAAATTTCTGAACATATCGTTACAATGAACATAACCTTGTTAAATGCCGCTGGACCCGGTTCTCGGTAATAGCACTCCGTGGTGCGAATACTAACATCACGAAGGCAATTCTTTTATCGTTATGGGTTCGCAATGATGTCACGTACGAGCAACAAATGTCAGTGTATGTGGGGCTGCTTGGGAGATGGTGGTGGACACCGGTGTAATCTTAACGACATATCTCTGTTCACATATCACCACAATGGCTTTTGGTCTCGTTAGACGCTGTTGCGACGATATAGCAGATTTATCGTAACTTGTAACACAGGTATCAAATAACAAATTACATCAACATGTATCAAATTCATATCACTTATTAAACTTTATAAATAAATTCTAATTTCAAATTTACAGTTATACGGTGCTTGAAGTTAAATCTTTTAATTAATAATTTGATTATTATAATGTTATAACATTAAAAGAAACCTTAGTCTACGTCTCCGTGCTTGTTTTGAAGATATTTCTTGATACTGGAATTTGTTAAGGATGTCTTCTGTGTTAAGAGAAAACGTCTTCATAAAGAAAACAGATAATACAGCCCTATAAGCGTTTAATCTTACTTAAAACGCTCTAATGACGCTAATCATATCTCGAAAGTGTTTATGTCGGCGTTCCTTATCTTTTTTTCTTTAGCCTGAGATATACTTTTTAAGAAAAATTTATGAGAATCAAATGATACAAAACTAAGTGGGATAAGATTAGCTTAATTATTTGAAAAATCTATGGTAGGAAACATAGATTAGGAAATAATCTTTATATAGTGGAATTTATTAAATACGGATAAATCATAACAGTACATCACATATGGTCAAAGTGATCTGAAATCAGATTGAATCCAGGACGCGTTTGATCTCATATAAAAATTCCGTACCGTTCCTTCATCTGGAAGGTTTTTTTAACTTATGTACAATTATAAGATTTATGAAATTGGCTAGTAGGCATTCGTTTTACATTGTCAGTGCTTACGTGCTTAGTGAAATTAAACTAAACCTCTACACATGCTTTTTTATAGATTTTAAAAAGCAAGTAAACCTCGCTGGATTTTTTGTTATCAATTTATTGAGAAATTAAAAAAATGGATACAAGTGGGATTCAAAGCCGCGACTTCTGCAGTACCGTGCCGATTGGCACAAACAAACGATAACTCTACAGATATGGTTTACATCATATGCTGTAAGATAAGTAAGTTATTTCTATAGCATAATGTCCATTTTTATAATGGCTATTAAAAATGTAAATTCTTAAGCGTTAATTCGTAAGCATAAAATTTAAAGAAATTAATATTATATCCTTCGCCTATCAATATGTATATATCAAATGTAATATATCAACATATTAATATTAATAAAACATTTAACTTGTGTGCAAATTGATCGAAGAGGAGGGTTAAGAGTACTCGAATATCTAGACGTGCATGTATAAAGAAAATGATGAAGCTGAAAATAGCGAGAGGTTTGTTAGGATTTGGCGGTCTGTTCCCTCTGGCTACCCCGCAGGCACTCTGCGTGATAATAAATAAATAATAATAATATAACGTACGTAATTTTAATACCGGGAACAGATTCTTGCTTGTATTTACCAGTTATTAGACACTATATATACTAGATACTAATTATATTCGATATTGTGTTTCCTTTGTTAACAAAAATATTAAGGCGAGAGCAGTTAAGAAGCTTCTTTGTCTGTTTCTTCGTTAGAGTATTTAGTATAACTTGAAATATATAGTTATGTTAATAAAACTAGCAAGATCCACGGAAATTATTAGACAGAAGATACTATTAAAATATTTTTCAAGTCGACCTTACGACGCGCTTATAAACATACTCGTATTGCACTTTTGTTATAGGCATTGTTTAATTTATAAAAATGCTTAATTTTGTTAACGCTTACTTTAATTAACATCATTCGAGATTCTTGTGTAACCGCCAAACTGAAAAAATTTGATATCATGAATTAACTACCCGTGAGTATATATAGTACATATAAGTAGTATGTCCCTTTACTTGAAAACCTTAATGTCTATGTGATTCTTACTGATAGTTTGCTACGAAATGTAATCATTTAATCTTAACTATGTTATCTTAATAATACAAAAGTAAAATTATAGTAACATATTTTATTATGTAATATGTCAAACATATTACATAAATTCACTTTGGCTGTTACTAATGTTTCCGAATAAACTTGCGTTGAAATCTTTTCCACGGCCACATGTTGCGCGTACGCAGTTATTATATACCATAATCAGTCATCAATATATCAAGAAGAAATAAATAGATGAAAAAAACTTAACATTGCTGAACTTACACCTTTATTATTGTACTGGAAAATAACGTAACAATTAATTTTATTACAAAAATTACGCTGAAGTCCCGAAAAATGTATTCGGTGAAAGGTGGGTCGGAAGACTTAATTGTCTAGACTAAACCTCTGTCTCTCTCTCTGTCTGTATTGGGATATTTAATTTAGATTAGGCGTGAAGGTATTTATATTACTTTATTACGCTGAAGTTTTGATTTAATTATTGACTAATCTTATCCAATACCAATAAGGCAATTACTACGCATATTTTTGTATTACTTATAAATTACTACGCAATGTCACCCAACCAGGTTTCATTAAGAAAGCATATGGCAACGCTTTTTACATAGCTTATATCACTTATTTGCGGCATCCGTGACTTAAAGTAATAAAAAATATCGGCTTTGGTCTAAGCGCAGACGCCCTGGTTTTGGAGATTATCGCGGCTATAACAACGGCTGAAGTAGTAGCCCACTAATTGTATCGCCGGTGCTTAAATCTAGGTCGAAAGAATGTGTGCTACATTACTCGTGAACCATTATTTGACGGAAAATCGTTAGCGGTGACTCATTAAACGAATTAAATGTTGACCGATGTTTGCTAGATATTTTATAATACATATTTAAAGTATACAAACTTTGCAAATAAATACCACCATGCCGTTTACCAAACCTACATAATAAGGAGCTTAACGTTTGTTGGTTTTGTAAAAAAGGACAATGTTTACATGCGTACGAAGTCGCAGGAAAAAGGTAGTCATTTAAAAAAATGATACATACAGAAGACTAGCTAAGAAGTTAATATTTTTATTTTCGTATCAATTTGTTTTGACAACCTTGTTTGACACAGTTCCTTTAGAAATTTATACGCTTTCATAAATAAATAAGAGGTTCAAGTTTGGTATAAAATATAAACTATTGTACATTTTTATATACAAAAAATATTTTAAACTTGTTATTAAAGTTATGTGTAGTATTTTAATGTGTTAACCATGAATTATATTTAAGATCATATCACAAGAAAAAGTTTTGTATTTATCCCTCAATACCAACCAGAACTCTGTGAATTCCAAAAACAAATATCTATGTTTGTCCATCTCATGAAAGAGCTAATAGGCGCGTGGGAAGCGCATCGACCCCAGAAACAAATTTGGAAGAATGTTGTAGAGCAACAGTAGTTTACCGAACACATACTTAAAGATTATTTTCGCTATTTATCTTTAATAAATGTCAAGTTTGTAAATAACTTTAAATTCCGAGTTACAATTTTTTTTAAATCTGTTACATTTATGTATCTAAACAACTACTATTGACTAACTACTGTAATACTTGACAGAAAAAATGTAATTTTTATAGCTAAGGAGAAGAGATTAAAAAAATTAAATTTTTTAAACAGTTCGTTTGCTTCTATTAAATAAGTGAATTTAAAAAATAACAGACCGGGTCAACACAGAGCGGGATTTGACCTGCGACCCCTGGTGTATAGTACCGTACCGTTTTCCTCCGTAAAAAGTGGCCCACCAGGACTTACATGCTTTAAAATTTCTTTTGCTTCTATCAGTTTCATTATTTTTATTTATCTTCACGCACAATCCCTGACGGGGTAGCCAGAGAGAACAGATCGCCAAGTGTCACGATCCCTACATACTTCTTTCGCTTCTTTCAGATTCATCATCTTCTTCATACATGCACGTCTAGGTATCCGAGTACTCTTGACCCTCACCTCTTCCAGCAATTTGCTCACATGGTCTTCGAAAGTTAGTCTCGGTCTACCTCGACACCTTTTAATATTAACTTTCGCGCTATATATTTTCTTCACGGTCTTCACTCATTCGCTCAACGTGCCCAAACCATCGAAGCACGCCCTTATCCATTTTTTAGACAAGGTCATCTCTCAAACCTGCCATATTGCGAATCTCTTCGTTTCGCTTTCGGTCGGCCATGGTAAGGCCGCACATTTTACGAAGAGATTGCATCTCCACTGCATTCAACCTGCTTTTATGCTTCTTCTGGCATACCCAGGTTTCGCTGCCATATAACAAAGTCAGTACCAACACTGCGTTATGTATTGCAAGGCGTGCACTTTTCACAACGCCTTGCCTTTTGATTAACGCAGTCAGGGCACCATTGACTTTGTTCCCGGCAGCGACACGCCTGTCCACATCTAAATCACATCTTCCATCCCGGCTAATTTCATTCACCTGTTCTAGACATTCCTGATTTCATTATTTTTCTAGTATATAAGTCGGGGTGTACGACAATTCCCCTTCTTCGAGTAATAGTCTTCAAAGGTGAGCGTGCCTTATCATACAAATACAGAAATATTAAAATAGAGACACATTTGTTTTCTTTTTAAAGTTATGTCACCCATATCCTAGATTAATTAATATGACCAACCAGTCATCAAATTATTTAACATGTAATCGATTACTCTGAATATTAAAACTTGGAATGATTTGTGACATCGGTAATAAATGAAAGACTGCGAACTCACACAGAACCGGTTATAATATGCTCTTAATATATTAAATAGTCCATTAGCTTTGTACAAAATGATTTGGTTATATATCAAAGAATTCTACCGTTTTTGAAAATTCCTCTGTTGTAATATGTCACAATGAAGTAATGTTGATTTATTGAATTCAAACACTCTTTAAAACTCGATCATGTTCTTATTTCACTATCTCATATAAATATTTTTATACTCCTGATTACTGTTGTTAAAGGATTGGAAGTGCCTTTAACTTTTTTTGCCTTTAAGTTTTTGATATCGAGAAAAATTTTGGTTTTATTATATATTACTGGATTAAAATAGCATTTTTCCCACACTCATATACCGCTTTAATTTCCATATTAGATGTCTATGTGATCGTAATTCTATAATGATAAAAGTAATTATTATACAAATATTTATTGTACTATGTTCCTTGTTTAATAGTCTGTTCAATGTCAACAGTATGATCAATTTATTGTTTACCAGATTCAGACACTCATGGAAATAAAGGGGTGCCTCATCACCTGATGTTTTTATATTTCATATGCATGGGATATAATGCAAACGTTTAACCCTTTTGAGATCTAAACCAACATAGACTATTTTAACAACCAGACTATTTAATTGAAGTAACATAATCCATTAAATTCACTCACTATTATGTACACATTTTTTTATAAATGCCTTATATATTTTAGCGCACAACACGTGTAGTAACTGTAAAGTTTATTATTACTCAGCAGACATGAATACAAACATGGAAAAATGCGTGCATATCCACAATCTACGTAGGCACTGAGGCATACCTTGCCATATGACGCAAAATGTAATGTAAGTGGGTGTAAAGAAACTGAGATAGAGAAATTAGATCTACGTAATACATATAAAATATATTTTACATTTGAGTTTGTTACAAATCCGCCTAGTTCCGTTCTGTGTTCAGTTTCCGTTTCCCGTCATGAGTACACGAAAAATTTATTCTATTATATCATACGCATAGTCATGGACGGGGTGGGCAGAGATAACAGATCTCTATGCGTCATTGATCCGTGCAAACCTCCTTCACTTCTTTCAAATTAATCATTTTTTCATACACACCTAGACACATATAGGTAGGTTAAGGTATATATAGTTATCCGGGTACTCTCGGGTACTATTTGCTCACTTGGTATTCGTAAGGTATCTTTGGTCTATCTCTACACCTTTTACAGTTAATTTTATTGTATTACTTCAAAATTATGTAAATGTGTTTGTTGACTACTCTTCAAGAAATTTGTAGTTCGAAGATCCCGGCAAATCTTTTAATTCTAATTAGTTCCTCTGGGACGATTTTCTTTTCTCATATGAAACGTACGTAAATTAACATGTAATTTTTTACTTTGTTAATTTAAGCAAATTAACACATTATACACGATTAGTATGAAAAATTTGGCCTCAAGTATATGCAAATTTAATTACTTCGTTTATTGCAGGAATGCAGGTGCCAAAAATAACGATTTTTTTTACTTCCACACTGGTATAATGTCAATGACCGCTACTCGGTCGAAATGTAAAGACGCAATGTCAATGTTGGCACTGAAAGTAAAATGTGACTCTAATTTTAAACGAATTGATTGGATTGGATTCGCCCTTGAGCAATGAAATTCCGAACAATAACGGGTTACGTTACAAATAACATAATTTTTAATTATACAACAAATGTCAATAGGTATTTTATTGAATTTTTTTCAATTTGAACAGTTACTTAATATAACGTTTCTTTTTCTCATCTTTATATTTTACACACATATGCTGAATTGTCAAATCTACTACTGACACATGGGCCTCTCCCATAGGAGGCTTTGTTTCGGCAAGCGAGTTAGTGATCAGTACTAAATACGTTAGGTCTGCTATCTATCGTCCTCATTACGATATTCAAAGCTTTTTCCTTAGTCGCCTTTTGCAACACCCACGAGAGGAAAGTGACTGGCATATTATTAAGCCATATGTCATAATTTTTTACGTAGTGTTGAAGAAAAAAAAGTTGGTTAATAAATAGCTAAAATAGCTAAAATAATTCGAAATTTGAGTAACATTAAATTCTTTAAAGTATGGTTTCGGTGTAAGGAAATCTGTCTCAGTGATATGTGATAAATGTCTAAGAGATAAGGTATAAAATTTCTCGTTGAGAGAGAGACAGAGAGAGAGAGAGAGAGAGAGATCTTTGCTGAAACAATACACATCACATACAATTCAATATAAAAGAAACAAAGAATAAGCAAACAATGCAATTACTAATAGGTATGTATCATGTCAGCGAAAAGGTTAAGGTTCAGAGTAAAGCCGCAGAAAACAAAGAGATTGTTCTTTCATTACAAAAATATCACACATCAATACACTTATTTCCGAAAATCAATAGCTCTATTTGTAGCATTAAAGAAAAGGAGAGTAAAGAGTTTTGTTAAAACATATACAAAGGTATTCGAAGCAATAGTTCTCATGTCTTATGAAATTAATCACCTGTTGATTACGACAAAGTTCGTCTTGATTTAGTGGAGCGTGCATAAAATCGACGCTTCGCAGTGTAACAGTTTCAATTTGGAGTCTTATTACTCGTCGCCGGCGATAACATCGAAATGATTTCGTAACCTTCGCCCGGCAGGTGAGTGGTCCGTAACACGCGACGCAAACTCAGGCCCTGCGTCACGACCTAACCTTATCACGAGTTGATAGACATTCTTCCTGTTCCACAAGAGCTTTCTTAACCCGTAACATTTCTCAAGTGGCCGCTATTTTAGCTCTGTTATGTAACGGTTGCCATTTTTTTATGATCTATGCCATGACACCAGTTTTATAGGTAATTTCTAATACCTATTCATGACTTGTGGATAACGGCTTTTGTAAATCGTCTAAACTGAACACCCAATGGCCTAGTTGATGGTGACACCTTCAAAAGAGTTGAGGGTTTGAATCCTGAAAGGTGCAGAAATGGAAGTTTATATGTTTATATAAATAGTTATCTATCTAAGTGTATGCATCTTTTTATATAGTTTGTAGGTAAGTATATTGTTAAAATTTTACGGTGTATCAAATAAGCTTCGGAGAACAGAGAGTTCCTTAATAGTCTAGATTACTGACAACCCTATTATTACCGAATACATGAAAAAAACAAAATATCTTGATATTTAACTTGAAATTTTGGAAATTTGGCGAAAAGTATACACTAAGGCAGGCTTTTTAGAGATTTCAGCCTCAATGGGGTAAACTTAAGGATGAACACAACAAATCTTATTAGAGTGAATCAGTATTACGGTAACTGATCTTTTTCCCGATCTGTTTAATATTAAACGAATTAACTTATTTTAAGAACTTAAACATTAAATAATCAACACAAGGTTTTATGATTGACTGACATTTGCGTGTGAGTAAAGCCTTTGCATAGCATAATTGTATAGCTGAAGACATAAAATGATCATCTAATTAGGAGCATGCTATTTTAATCTATTAATAATGTCTAACAAAACACGCTTCATGAAGACCCATGCGAACTTTAAAAATGTGAATAGTTTCAAAGTTACTGGTTTCTGATACATCGTGGGACATTTTATGAGCTTATAATTGCCACGATAGCCGAGTGGTTGTGTGATCGGAATTCATGAAACCCGAGTTCGATCCCCAAGGCTCGCAAAGGTACGGTACCGATGTTTTTTTTTAAATGTACATATTAAAAAAAACATCGGTGTGAAACAGATTTACATCGCTGGCTGGGTCATAATGACAGCGACGGGCTCTCCAATTGCCACTTGGTCCCAAAAAATGTCTTTAGTCGAAGCTGGGACAAAAGGACTTATGTGACCTTTGTCTACCCCTGTATTGGGAACGGTGTGAAGATATTTGTTAATTTTAAGTGTACTGTTACTGCTATAGTAAATTCGAGACCGAAAAGTCACCTTGATGCAGGTTTTTCACTTATTTTTCAGATTCAAATGGAGTTAGATTCGTTTAGTCACAGTTATTCGTTATTTTTAATATTTGTTATGTGACTTTCGCTTCTTAAGACGCTTTAAAGTTTAAATAACGTAATTGAGAAAAATAATAAATTACAACAATTCCTATCTTCCATAGCAAATTGTCAACAAGAACTTTGTTACAAGCAGATTTAAAGTATTAATAATTTTTCCGAGGCATTCCGATCATTGCTGTATTGATGTCATTCCGGCCAAATAGTTCAAACGCGGCGCCGGCGCTGCAATTAAGTACATTTCCGTATTGATTGCGTTTAATTTATTAACAGAATCTACGCGATAGCCCTCGATGCTTAGTTCAATTAGCTGCAGTCAGTGTGTTGAGATCTGACGGTTGGAGACACCGACAATTTATTTATTGACAGGGCGCAGCTCATACATGTCTACTGTAAACGACACACGTACTTGGATAACTCATTCAGATGACCGTAAAAGGATAACTAGAAATATTGCCGGTGCTATCGTAACAACCCGGTAAATGCGGACACATCAGACGTTCGACGGTAAAAAATGAAATTTAATATACATTTTTCAATTTATCATTGAAGCTAAAAAACACTGGTGCCATAATATTTATTAAAAAGCTACTGCTCTGTAACTTAATGTAACTTAAGCTAACCATTTACAGTGCGAGCAGACAATTGAATGTTTAATTTTTTTAAACGAGTTGATCTTGTGATGAGAAACTACTCAAAAAAATTGGACAGTATATAGTATTGTGATGAGTGATTTTTAGTTTTCTATATGTTTAATGAATAATTCGATTCCAATGCCAGTTTGAATAAATTCTACTAAATACATACTTTCAAAATGATATGCTGAACATCATCTTCACGCCCTTCCCAATAAAGGGTTAGACAAAGGTATTGACAATTAAGCAGTTTCGATCATTGGGACAACGTGACAGGTGGTGAGCCCCTCGCCGTCTTAATGTCCAAGCCAACGATATAATCCGTACATTAGTTTTTGAAAACACCCATTGGTACCCGCCTGCCACCAGGGGCCTGCCAGGGGATCGAACTTGGGTTTCTTGACTCTAATTCCGACAGCCAAACCACTATCGTAACTTTACATTATCGCTTTAATTGTGTTATGAATATGGTATGAATTCCGTTGGTTACGGAATAAGTATTATAGTGGTTAGTAGTAAGAGGCGACTTCTAAACATTGCTTGAAGCCATCGGCATTCAACAGACCCATAACGCACTGAAGCGGCTAAGATGTAAGGTCTGGTCCTGTGATCACTGATTTGTCTATCAAGTGTGCCGATTAGAGCAAATTATCCTAACAGGAGAGATCTGTACAGCAAAAGAATATTTACAGGCCGTATAATGTGTTGTGCCATACATTCACATGAATGCAAATGGACTATTTATTTCTTTTTTTTTTATTTCCGCCCGTTGATGGATTTTTGTTACTCAAAATGCAATTAGGTGATTTATTTTGCTAGAATTTTTATATACTTGTTGCTGTTTTACTCTCAAGCAACCAGTATCATAATTTAGCCACAGACACATGAAATCTATGCGACATCCAAACACAGATTAGATAACACGTGTATTTGTGAACTAACAGCTAGAAACACGGAGACCAACTACGAAATTCAAATATATTTAAAGTTCAGAGCGCTCACGATCTAAATCTGATCTTGGTAACAAAATGAGAATAAAATGAAGGTCCAACAACGGTCCAGTTACATTTGTATGTGCGAATATAATTTCTAAGTAATGGTATACTTATATGGCTTATACTTATACTGGCTCTTACCCAATTAAATATGGCTGTCGACATTACATTTCCTATTAAGATTCTTCAGTACAATATCATTAAAAATTATAATTGAATAGTAATCGTAATTTAAAGTAATACAATACTTGCGACCTTTGCCGTACCGTGGCATAGGCAAAGGTCGCGGGTTCGAATCCTTCCCGTGTCAATTGAATTTTAAACATTTTTTCATTTTAATTTAATAACAAAAAGTTAAGCATAACTTATATGCTTTAAATTCAATAATAAAATGCATAGTAATTTAGTTGGCGTTATCTTATTAATATTTCCTGGCTGAAAAGTCATGAATATTAAGCAGTAATTTGCAAAAATAACAGTAGATAGCACAGATGTCAAAAACAGGCATAAATAAAGAAATATATTTAAAATTTCAACTGTGAGCATATTAATTGTACTTAATCGTAATTCTGGATCAGCTTAGAAAGAAAGCTTCTTGGTGTACTGAAAAGATACTTATTGGATAGACACCAGTGAGCGAAAACTGAGTGTATGAATAAATAAATAAATATCTTCACGCAATTCCCAATACAGGAGTAGACAGAGGTCTAGTCTAGACAATTAAGTCCCTTCGAGCCACATTCCCCCGAAGATATTTTATATACAGGTGGTGAGCCCGTCGCCTTTATGTCCAAGCCAACGATGTAATTCGTACATAAGTTTTTGAAAAACCCATTGGTACGAGCCTGCCACCTGGGGTTCGAACTCGGGTCTCTTGACTCGAAATTCCGACCTCCCAACCACTTGGCTATATATATATATATATATATATATATATATATATATATATATATATATATATATATATATATATATATATATATATATATATATATATATATATATATATATATATATATATATATATATATATATACTTACTTATTATACTAGGCCTTTACCCAGCAGTGAATATCATAGCCTGCTACTTCTCAATTTTACTTACAGATACATGCAAAATTTAGAGACATATAGCAATATAACTGTAACGTAGTCTGTAGTCGTGACTTGCTTTCGCATTTATAGCAAACTATACTTAATAGGGTATATTCTAAGTAATATGTCACAGGAGTACAGGATCAGATAGGATATTGCGATGGCAATAACGGTCAGCGTCGAGACAAGCGATTTATCGCATAGAAGAGATAATAATTGTTTTCTCGATATCGTCCGAAGTTGATCGTGGGCGCTAAGAGTGGAGAGTTTGTTCCCCTCATTTAAACATAGTATTAAATGTGTTAACAGACATATTATTTGAAACTATATGCTACATGACAAACTTAGGATACATTTTTTTTTACAAAATATACAAATTTCGATGAATTTATTAGCAAGTAACATCCCTTTCTTTCCGTGGGTGTGGTAAGGGGCGACTAAGGGAAACAGCCTTAAATATGGTTATACCAATATATGGCTGGATAACCATCTCCTAAATATGTCAGATCAAAATAACCAGAGAGGTGCAAGAAGTCTGCGATCCCCAATCCGCTTGGCAAGAGTGGCAAGCGGATTGGGGAATTTAGGGCAAATCCTCCCTATGAGAGAGGACTATGCCCAGCAGTAGACTTTAACAGGCCGTTATGTATGTATAAAGTAAGTAAGAAAACCTACAATTAACTTCGAACGAAGAAGATTACACATGTAATGGATAAAAGAACGCAATAACTTCAGGACAGTGAAGCATTGTACGAATATTAAAATATATTTCAAATTTTATCAGAATGCAAAGTTCCTTTAATTCTTTGCATTTTTATTGTAATGGTATTTTAGAAAAAAATCTTCACGCCTTTCCCAATACATGGATAGACAATTAAGTTCTTGTGATTCACCTTTTACGGAAGAATATTTTTGGGACGTCATTACGGGTTCGTCATTGACGATATCTGCCCTATTTTATTTATACTTAGATAGTTGCTAAGTTAAGGAAGCTAAATGTGTTTTGAACAGAATTATTCCTCGTAATTTATATAACTACCAGAGGAAGACGACAAATGAAATAATTTATTAGAAGTCCTTAACTTAAAAATCGAAAAGATCAATAAGAAGCGATTATATTAAACATTTAAAAATCAAGTCTTAATAGTTTTCTATTGCCGTAAATTAATTATGTATTAGGACCACAATTCACTCGGTCGTGTGTGGTCCTTTGTTGCCATGGGAACGCAGCTATCGTATTCCGTAGACGGATAGCCTTAACTGATGGACGAGGCTAATTGTTGTGCCCGGGGTAAGCCAGTAACGGTATTATTTTAAATGTCACTTCAGCTTCGTTAGTCTTAAAAATGTTTTAAATAATTTAATTACGAAATTATAAGTTTATTTATAAATATTTCTATGTATTAAGGTTAATATATATTTCATTAAAAAACGTATATGACACGGCCAAAATTCTAGTGTAAGTCTGCTAGCGGTAGAAAGTAATATTATAATTTGAGATTATATCCTAGGATATGACCTAGGTCAATGGTAAAACATAGTTCAATGTTAAATGAAACAATGTTTAGAACAAAAAAATAATTTGTAAAAGTTCCTATCATTTCAGTTTATACCTGGTAACTACGCTGAAATAGATTTGAACAGAATATCGATTGATATTATGTACACGAGTACCCATGATGGTCACTTATGAACATTGATCTTAGAGATAAAAACTACACAAACCCAGTCACATTTTTTTAATAATTTTGAGCGTAGAGACTCCCTCTTTTTTCTACATCCTTTTCTTACCATAGATAAACATCACCAGTTCAAGGCAGAACCTTGTTCATTAGTTAATAAAGCGAGTGATTGATAGCAAATAATCATTAAAATATAAGTCTATTACACCCTATATTCAAAGACGAGTACAATTATATAAACATTACAACTCATTGGAACAGGTAGCAATAAACCTTGGTCATGTACTCATTATGTGTATAAAATAGGCAAGTTAAATTTGTATAAATGTGCGTGTATCTAGTAAATTACAATAAAACCACAGGACTTAGCTTGTGTATAAGCGTCGTACTGGGAGACTTCTTTAAAATACTTTCATTAGGTTTTAAGCCTAACCCAAATTTGTCACGTAAATCTAAAAGCTGTTACGTATAAATTAGAACTTATTTTAATACATTAGAAAATTTTAAATTTTAATATAACAGTACTATAACCAAGTTTCCGTCTGCCTCTATACTCGTGTTAAGTTTAATAGTAGGCAATTTATGTTGTTATAACACGGACTAAATTAGTCCTTAGTCCTATAAACTATGCAATATTCATTTAATTATAGCTTTCAATTTACATTCGTATCCACTAAAAGATAATTAAATGTATTCTCTTGCCTATGTAGACATCTAGATTATTCATTTGTATTATACAATTTTGCTTTTACGGTTAATTTGCAATTTAATGATGGAGTTAAAAACCGTTTTTTTTAGAATGTTCAGATACATACGATATAGTAACACGAATCACGCGACAAATGTTGAAGCACTAAAAGCAAATTAGGATTTATATACACCTAAAGTTTTCGTAACGTTAACGTTTCTGGGTCAAGTAATTAGAAGGAGGGTTTGTATTCACGCAAAATAGCCTTCAAGTTAAAAAATATATCGGTCATATCGTGTATCCGTTACTTGATTTATATAAAAATATAGACGACAGTTAAAGTAACTTTACGTTTGTAGTAATGAACTAAATGGTATTGTTTTATTATTTACTATTCAACGTAAGGGTTAAAATTATTTTAATTACCTAAATTGTAATAAATACGCTATAATAGTCGCAGATTTAGAAAATTAAAGTATTTAAAGTCACAATAGGTAAGTGGTTGTGTGATCGAAATTCAAATCAAGAAACAAATTAGGAAAATTTGAAAACATATTTTACAAACTTACTAAGAGTTCACTAGAATTTAAAAATCTAAAAAAAATATAAGTTCGACTTATCATTTATATAGAATTATTTAATTTTTATCATAAGTGTGCACTAATAATGACATAATAATATATTGTTAGTGAAATAAGTTAAAAATATTCAATTACAATGCGACATGTGGCGACAACCACGCACGGTTTCATTGTTCGCCAACGTTGACTTTCAATATTTGTTATTTCAGATTCTATAACACAAATGCTATAAATACTTACTTTAAGATTACACCAATGTCGACCAGTGTGTGATAGTGCCTTAAACGTTGTATTTATTATTCTATATTAGTAAGAGTAACGGTAGACGAGTGGTTGGGTGACCGAAATTCGAGTCAAGAGAACCGGGTTCGATCCCCAGGTGGCAGGCTCGTACAAATTGTTTTTTTTTTCAAAATCTTATGAACGATGTTTGTCATTGGCTTGAACATAAAGACTCACCACCTGTCACGTTGTCCCAAAAATATCTCCGGTGAAAGGTGGGTCAAAAGGACTTAATCGTCTAGATGTCTGTCTACCTCTATATTGGGATTGGTGTGAAGATATTAATTTATTTATTTTTATATCAGTAAGCTACATGAAAATCAAGGTCATAAGAATGATATAACGCGATTAAAATATGGCGCCAGATCGATTGACTAAAGCTATTTAAATATCAAGCGCTCGCTATTTAAATGACCAACACCGCCATAACAGTGTATTTTATTAGTAGTCATGAATACTAGTTTTTATTTGACAGGAACCGATAACTTTTTGATTCGATTTCGATAATCGAATACGTTCGTTCGGAATCTAGACATCTTATTAGTATTAATTTGTCAATAAAATTCGAATGTAATTAGCGGTTACGTAAATTTATACTATCAAAGAAATGTGCATCAAATTATAGGATAAATTATTTTTTTTTATTTCATACCCCAAAAATAAAGTCCTATTTTTGAAATATTATTAAAAATTTTTCTTTTAATAGTTGCAAAATATTTCAAGTTGTTACGACATATCTCGTCTTAAAAAAATCAAAAGTTTTTTTCATTATTTAAAAAAAAAAGTTACGCTTCAAAGTTATATGTCATAAAATCAGGAAACATATCTCATCTTAGTAAGTAGAGAAAATATTAAAATTCCAAATTCTAAATGTACTTAAAATTTTATTGAAGTAGTAGTCTACATATTGTACGTTTACAGAATTTAATATTGTTTCCTTGGCCTTTATAAAATAGCGTGGAATTTCGAAACGAATTTCGCTGACATAGGTTCTCGACATCTCGACCGCCTTTTAAATTTTACCTGCCAACAACGTCAGACATAAAGACGTTTATTTTTACTTCTATAGTTAATTTGAAATCCAATTTTGGTCTGGCAGCAGACGGTTGAAGTCTTTTCTTTACGACTAAAATAGTGTCTGTGCCGGGACTTAGAATATTGGGATCGAATTCATAACCTTTCTGAGAAGTATAATAAAAATAAAAATTGTATTACTAAGCGAAACTTTTTATTGTATATCCGCTTACAACAAATATTTTAAAGTGACAGAATGTTACTTACATGTTCTAAATCTAATTTCATTTATTTATAACAATAAATGTCTTTACGACGTTGTTAATACTGGGGTAGACAGAGGTAAGTCAACATGTAACTTATATTGCGTAGAAGACAAAAGTAGTAGTGAAACAAATAGCTGATTATTATATTATTATTGTAAAAACAGTCACTGTGTTAGAATAAGAAGTTTAAATTTATCAATTCAATTTAAAAAGGAAACGGGCTTTACCGTTTAAACATCATTTTAACTGTCACCATGACTTCCCCATTGCGCTTGCAATTACTATTAGCATTGATAGAGAGCACAAGTAATTGGTTTATTTATATGGTCTCATAACTGTTTTGTAGTAAACGTACGAGTACTACAATTTATATCGCAGACAGGACAATCAACTATCATTTATAAACTTTCGTTATCTGAATTGAAATAGTGTTAAATACTTCTTTATGAATATGTATAACACATATTTCTCATATTTAATATTAATAAATAAAAAAAATATATCTTGACGCAATTCCCAATACAGGGGTAGACAGAGGTCAAGTCTAGACAATTACCCTTTGACCCACCTTCCACCGAATATATTTTCGGGACAACGTGACAGGTGGTGAGCCCATCGCCGTCTTTATGTCCAAGCCAACGATGAAATTCGTACATAAGTTTTTGAAAAACTCATTGGTACTGCCACCTGGGGATCGAACTCGGGTCTCGACTCGAAATTCCGACCACCCAACAACTCGGCTATCGTGACTTTAATAAATAAAATAAAAAAATATTTAATATTACATACATTAATATAATTTTTTTAATATTCTCATACTTTGATAGGTAAAGGAATAGACAATGACGTCTTTCCAACCGACTTTTCACCGAAGCTTAATTGGGACATAATATCCAATTTAAGCTTTGATGGTGAGCATATCAAGTTACTTATAAAATACATTAATTCATAAACATTCGCTAATTATAATGTAAAATTAATTTGATAATTTATATAATTATTTTACCTGACAGATATATACAACCGAAAAAAAAATCTACGTCGTAATATTATACGTACTACGTATAATAATAACTACTATTATACGTACTACGTATAATACTACGTATAATATTGATTTTTAATACAAAGTTAAAGAAGAATGGAGGAAATAAAATTATATAAATAGTTTGAGAACAGTAGAACAAATTAATTAATTAATTTAAACTTCATTGTATCACCTTAAAAATAAGGATAACAAAGGGTGAACTTAATGCCTTATCGGCATTCTCTACCAGTCGACTCGAGGCGTTGGGAAAAAAAATGTTTTAGGTGCTTAACTTAGTATTTAGAAATTTATATTTATTTTAATTATATTATGAATACTACATACGTACAACATATACATATACATACGTATATATGTATATGTTGTATGTAAAAATTCCATATATGAAAAGAAATAACTTCTCGCGTTGTTAACAAAACACTATCCTTTTTATTCTCTTAATTAACTTACGATATCTGAAGTGGAAGCATAGTACGAGTGGCTTTTAATCTCCATAGCCTCGCCAGTAATTTGCATAGCTTAACAATTACTCGGTACATTCTTTCTCGGATTTCCAGTATCTTGATTATACAGTAACTGGTAGTGAACGCCCGCTATATATCCTCCGATGCACTGAACACAAAACAGATTCCTCTCGAGTTTGCGAATTCAGTATAATGTGTATGTAACGTGTTCGTTAGCAAATTCAAATTGGGCGTTCTATTTCAAACAATTTGGTATTCAAGATATAAAGTTGAATACTAAGTTGTAAGTCACATACGTAACAAAGCAGAAATAAACTTTGTATTATAAATTACTTCGTAAAGTTATAACGTCAAAGAATATGTACGCAGCAAGTATATTGTACAGTGAGCTCTAATTAAATTGATGTTTGTTAATTTCGATCGTATTCCGTGCGTTCATCCGATTGTGCTCAAACTAATTTATGGCAATGCTTATGTTTAATTTGTGACTTGTCTAATTTAAAACTAAATATAAAGAATCGAATTAAAGATAACTAATTAAATCATTGTAAAATAAATAGGGTTTAAAATAAAAAAGTCCTAAATGTTTTAATCAATTATAATAATATATAAAATAAAAACAGAAATACATACATAGATAGGGACAACATCACATACATAGCTCTAATCCCAAAGTAATTAGCACACACAATACAAGACAATGTAGAAAAAGTGATTTTCTACATTGAACCGCCGGGATCGCACCGGGGGACCTCAGAGCTGGGGACACCATGAAAACCGGCGTATGCGCCGCGGAGGTCGCCTCAATTATAACCTATATAAATGTGTTAAAAATGAAATGAAAATACATAAAGAATTCATCTTTAAATATGACATTTAATTTTAATATTTAGTATTCGCGTAAATACAAGAAATCATTATATTACAAAATGATTTGTAAATCATACTAAATTTGAAGATTTAGTTTAGTTAATTTTACACCATAATCTAATGAAACATCTCCATTTTGTCTTATGCACTTACAATTCTATACTACAAAGTTCGTTAAGCTCTTCTGATACTTCTCACCGTACTATTAGATAATAAGCGATTTCTAGTTACTACAACATGTAAGAAATGAAAAATTTACAAAAGTGAAAAAAATGTGAACAGTATGAAAGATTCCATCTGCTGCTATTACAACATATGATTCCTCTAGTAGCGTTATGTCATCTTTATTTATTTGTTTTTAGATGATCAGTGGTTCGCACGAGATTGGCTGGTTATATTAATGATGAAATTAATTGTTTTATATGTAGAATTAAAAATAAAGCAACACAAACGTATAGCCACAAAGCAACAAAGGTTTCTTCAATAAGAGAGGGTTTGCCATAATTGCAACACAATCTTAATATTCGACAACTTTCGTGGACGAGTGGTTTAAAGACATATTTTATAAATATTTAGGAATATTAAGAGAAATAATAAGTAAATACATACATATATATATATATATATATATATATATATGTATATATATATATATATATATATATATATATATATATATATATATATATATATATATATATATATATATATAATATAATATAAATAAATAAATATCTTCACGCAATTCCCAATACAGGGGTAGACAGAGGTCAAGTCTAGACAATTAAGTCCCTTTGACCCACCTTCCACCGAAGATATTTTCGGGACAACGTGACAGGTGGTGAGCCCGTCACCGCCTTTATGTCCAAACCAACGATGAAATTCGTACATAAGTTTTTGAAAAACTCATTGGTACTGCCACCTGGGGATCGAACTCGGGTCTCTCGACTCGAAATTCCGACCATCCATCAATTCGGCTATCGTGACTTTATATATATATATATATATATATATATATATATATATATATATATATATATATATATATATATATATATATATATATATATATATATATATATATATATATATAGAGAGAGAGAGAGAGAGAGAGAAATATACGTTAATGAATCCATACCATAAATTTACAAAAACATAAGTGTACAGCTTCCGCTTTTTATCTCATTTAGCCATTCACTTGTCAATAAAATAAATAGGTAAGTACCATAACTTTCAGTTAGTTATGAAACCTATCATACCACAAGACTTTTATTAGCCGTTGGGTCTCATAAAATCCATTGACCACCGGCCGCGCTCGTCTCACGTTTTTATGAGGTGATACCTCATGAGATCTATACGACATCAAATTTTTTGCACATTGCTATGATTGGCATGAAATCTCGATAACGTTTAATATTACCACAGTTTAAAGTTATTTTTGAAAAATAACACAATTCAACAATATATAATTTTCAAATGTAGGCTAAAACGGCGATCAAACGTGACTGAGTTGTAAGTCAGGTATACTATAAATGCATTTTATTTTTTTTTAATTGTTAGGTAAGGAAATATCGAATTATTGTTTAGGAGATATTATAACCTTCGTTCGCACTGTTAGGAGAATTATAAAAATAAACAAGGAGCTGATGATAACTGATAATTTTTTGAACCCATAAAAAGGTAAAACCAAAATTTGTATGTGTTTACATGTTTATTCCGTGGTGATGTTAATATATTTTACGCTTTGACTACTTTAAGCTTGATGTCATATTTTTATAGAGACTTTACAAAATAAAAATCTCTTTACTTTACATTAGAGACATTTATATTTTTTTACAATTTAGACATTTATATATTTTCATCATTTGACCGTAAATTTAATTTATCTTTAATCGAAACTCTAGCAATAATCATCTAGTCTAGTGATGTTTAAAAAATATCATCCTAATAATCCTATTCTCATAACTACATATAATAGAATAATACAACCCGAAGGTTTTATATCGTTGACTATATATAAAGTCGGCGACAAGCTCACCACCTGTCACGTTGTCCCAAAATATCATAAAAGAAAAAACTACTAGTCTTACTAACTGACAATTTATACAGTACTGTAATTAACGATCATGTGAATCAAAGCCAGAAAGCAAAAGTAGGCTTGAATGTTAACATTATCGTAACCGCTGGGCTATTTAGTCGTCATGGGTAAATTAATTTTAAATAGTTGTATCATTCTTAATTCATCTGTGTAATGAAACACGCACGAACAAACAAGAAATCAGTAAGTTTTGACAATATGACCGCAAACATTTTTATAGCGTGTCAAATTATGATAGCCGTGAAACGAAACCGGTGGGAATAAAACCCGGGTCTATGTTAGCCGGAATTAATGTCTATTATAATTTATTTTTAATACTCTTCTGATAGAACTCATATTTCTTTATTGAGCTTCGCAACAAAATATACTCACGATGAAGGAACATAAATAGTACAGTATTGAATTAAATAAAGTACCCTGTATCGTTTGCTTTATTACAACATTCCTGTTAAAATCATCGAAGCTGTGTAAGAATGACCGTGTATATTACTTTGGTATGCATATATCGTGGGTGGGAGAGGTATATTTTGTGTAGGTATAACAAAGCTGGAGTAATATAAAGCTAGATTTATTACATTCTCAGGTAATATAATAAGCTGAGCCAATACGTGACCGCCGCTCACGCCTACACTCATATCAATATTCACAGAGCTAAATTATTTACGAAGAATAACAGTGAAATGGTAGCAATTTTCATGTGTACACTACCGGGGTCACATCAGAGCAATATGGGCTAAAGGTCGCCTGGGAAAGGTTATTTCCCGTTGGCCGCCGGGGCGCTTTCTATAATGCTGATTGGAAACTAGTTCAACACACTAATACACATTGAGAATGTCAATCTACTTTTACAGAAATCAGTTTTTTTGTCCGTTACGAGTTAAATTAAAATCTGACTTATTTCTTATTTTAAATAAAGTTAACAATAGAGTTACCAGACTGTGAAATTGTTATTTTAAAAGATTTTTCCGTGTTTGGTTATAAAATAATTTCTTTAACTCGTGTTACTTTTCTCCAAATTTGTAATGACATGTTCGTAATAAGAAAATCATCGATTTCCTTTGAACCGAAACCAAGCTATTTAAAACGGTATCTAATTTCAATGGGTAATTTTCGAAGTTACCGTTGGGCTTGTAAGTAATAAGGCACAATTCCCGGAAGTTGCAGATTTCAATGTACCGAGGGATGTAAGAGAAAAATTGATCGCCAGGCACTGGAGACGGTGGGAACGCTGAGATCGCAATTTAGCGGCACTTATTACTTGGACACTGTTATTGTCGATGAGAAAAGTCGAAGTATCGCCCGTACACACATTTCATAAGCGGATTAGCGACTTTAAAGGATTGAACTCTGACGATAGCCGGTATTGCATTGAATGCCATAAACGGTTCACTTTTTGTTACAATGTGCATTGATTTTCATGTAAGAACACTTTCTACTGTTCTGAGGTGTATTATCAGTATGTACAGTGTGATATTTGTTATGTCACCTTTTGGAAAATCCTCAATTTTTTTTAAGGTAATTGAAATGATTCAGTTCTTTCTGTAATAATTTCTGTACTTGGGGTTTTAAACGTCTTTGTTTTGTTTTGTAATGAAAATTTAATGAATTAACATTTAAATAATATTTTAATGGAGGTAAGAAGTTATTTTTATTCTAACAATTAATTTATTTGAAATTTTACAGGTAATTCATTTTTAAGATATAATATTTTAATTTTAAACAGTTTTTTTTAAAGGAAGAGTCTAACTGAGATATTTTATTAACTGTGGGATCGTAATTTGCGGCTCAATTTTCGACTCTCTTCAATCCCTTTTCAATCCCTTTTCTTTGATATTGGCTATTGCCCATTATTAAAACCTTAAGCAGTGTCCGTTTTTTTTTCCAAATTATTTATGTGAACTATAACATATATTATACACTATTATGAGATATCTAGACGCAGAAAGTAAAAAAAATATTTTATAAAGCCTTTTAGAAAAAACGAATATACATTTTAAATCATCATTTTTATTAAATTTCCATTTGCCTTGGTGATATCAGCCCAAGAATACGCCAAACATTTTCTTTGAGAAGGTATCGTAATAGGTTAATAGAAGTGTACGAGGCTTTGACAATGGTAAGGGCTACTGACGCTGGCGGGATAGATTAGATTAGACGGGCTGATTTCCGCAACTCCACGTCCGAGCGCGTATTTTGCGTATGGGCAGGATTATCTAAGCTTACTCGAGCCAACCCAACTCTTCAAGGAATCCCTGCAGCCCCTTGAAGTTATCGGTAACCCCGGGGAGAGATTTCGGTGCACCGAGATGATTGGCCCTGTATTCCGCGACCGTTGTCCACACCAGTAAGACGTGTGCCGCCGTTTCCTCGGCCTCCATGCACGCTCAACACCTAAATTAAACAGATGTTTGTTAAATAGACCATGACCAGTTAAGACTGACTGAGAGCAGCGTGCCTTTGCATGCACTACTTTTACCAATTATTTAGTCAATGAGGTCAGTAAAAAACTAAATCACACTCACACTACACACGAAACAAACATAAATTACAATTACCAAAAGTCAGAACCAATAAATATGGCTTAAAAACTATACAGTTTGAAGGAGCACTACTGTATAACAGCCTCCCAAATGAAATACTTCATGAAAAATCCTTTTTGATTTTTAAGGCTAAGCTTAGAAAGCACTGTCAAAATTTGTAATACATATTAACATTAAGTTTTGCATTGTATAGAGTCACCACATACAGTACGCATAATTACATACTATATCAATATTTAAGTTTTCCTATAGAAGTTAACAATGTTCTTAATAGGAAATAAATTCTCTCTCTAAACCTAATGAGGTCAGTATAGACCATTTAAGAAATGTTTCTTAGTTTTTGTTAATGCTTTTGTTTTTAATCAAAATCAAAGTTTCATAAAGTGTATATAGAAGAATAATAAATAAATGAATATCAGGTTTGTCCCTACAATTTTTTTTCCTTCTACATCATACATACACAAGTTAGGTGACGATGAAGCTTAAGAGAACAGATAGCCAAGTCTGATGATACTTATATAGTGTTTTGCTTCTTTCTACATAAGTTATTTAATTTGTTACTCTTCCGTGAACAACTCCTTTGAAACTTCAACATATTTAAAAAAAATAATAAAAGTCTTATCATTAAAGTAATCAACGAACAAACGAAAGTTGGGAATCCCGCCCACGAATACTGATTCGTATTGTAAAATCCGTTCCTAAGATTGTGTGACGCACTCGCTGTACCGGCTTATTGGCACGGAAAGCGGCTTACCTTCATTGCCTACCGGTACCTTCCATTTCCAAACGCTTTGAATACAAACCTATTCTTCTGGTGTATACAATGTTGCAACAGGAAGAAAGTAAATTTATAAATTTATTCCAACTCTTCATATCTCAAGTGATTATACATAAAGAAAGAAAGTGTAATAATTAATGTAAGTATACACCAGGATCACGGCGTTTATTTACAGTCGGTCAAAGGAATGTTTTTTTATTGATTTTTAAAATAATACAAGATATGCTTATTTTGAAACAGTGGTAGATTAAAAAAAAACCATATATTTTCGAATGTTTTTCTGTTATTTCGATGAATAAATAATTTATTTAATTTGGAAACGAAAACTTATATAAAATGTTTGAATGCAAGTATTTTTGATTGCACTTAGCCGCCAAGAAGTAAAAATTAAACTGAAAAATTTCAGCAGCGCTAGTATCAGTAATCATCAATATTAATCACTAATAATTTTTATCACATAATTCCGGGCACTATCTAAACTATAACGGCGGTAACTCCTTTCACATCCTTCTTAAGTTTTCATTAAATATAAGTAAAAAAAAACATCATATGTAATAACAACACTATAAACCGTAACTATCTTTCGATATTTTTTAAATTATTTCATACCTAATTAACAAAGCGAACTGCAATTAATGCACGAAACATGTTGTAATCTACATTTTAAACTTAAGTTCATGCACATCGAATTATAGTAAAGTGTAAATAAAAAGACAACAATGTTAATAACAGCGCAAACCACACCGATAATTGTTGTGAGTAAAATCCAACCACAGGTATAAGTTGCGAACAAAAGCATATCTTTAATGTCTAACTTTTTTGTCCAGCCCGTAGACACCATCAAGGACTGGCGTATTCGAGTTCATTGAATGAGATTGCAATTTTAATAACTCGCGTCTTTAGTTTCATAGGTACATATATAAATACTTCTGAAATCGTAAAGCGAGATTGTTCGATGAGACACTACGTCGTCTCACTTCGTTTTATTCGATCGCTTTATTATTATTCTAGATTTTATTTCATTCTTAAAATACTGCCAGTCATTAATACAGTTCAATAAAGTATACAATACATAACACAAATCACATTTACTTTTGAATGCACGCCCTTATTTATGTATATATAAATATTCGGCATGCGTATTTTTGTGGCCAAGAATTTCGTTTATGGATTGACTTGAAATTCTGACAGATCATTGCATTTTTACACAAGTGTTGGTAAATACTTTGTTACCCCGAAGGCCATTCAACGCAGGCCTTGTATCCAACGGCATGGGAAACATTTGCTTATTTTGTTTTATAGATTTCTATTAAAAATAATAAGTCACGATAGCCGAGTTGTTGGGTGGTCGGAATTTCGAGGCGAGAGTCCCGAGTTCGATCCCCAGGTGGCAGTACCAATGAGTTTTTCAAAAAAAAACTTATGTACCTATTTCATCGTTGGCTTGGACATAAAGGCGGCGACGGGCTCACCACCTGTCACGTTGTCCCGAAAATATCTTCGGTGGAAGGTGGGTCAAAGGGACTTAATTGTCTAGACTTGACCTCTGTCTACCTCTGTATTGGGAATTGCGTGAAGATATTTATTTATTTATTATTATTAAAAATAATTTTGTACCTGGAATAAAGTGTACGTATATGATATAATAATATATTGTTTTATATAATTTTCTTCATGGCAGCGTAAATTTATATCCACTTTCTATCTTCCAAACAAAAGTAATCAAAAGTAATCAATTTATATTCGTAACTTCTGCATTGAGTTTTAATTACTAAGTTAATTTAGTAAATATAAATAAATATAATATGGGTGGTGAGCCCGTCGCCGCCTTTATGTCCAAGCCAACGATGAAATTCGTACATAAGTTTTTGAAAAAACTCATTGGTACTGCCACCTGGGGATCGAACTCGGGTCTCTCGACTCGAAATTCCGACCACCCAACAACTCGGCTATCGTGACTTAATTTAGTAAATATAAATATTAAATTCTATGTAGTACCTTTCGTGCTGCGTTTTATGACTATTTAAGATATGGTAACATCAAAGTAATATAATAAAATTCATCCACTTCAGTGGATTACTTCTATCTCTAATGCTTTTGAAACTGTCTATTATGTTAGAACGGTTTTTCTAGTTATGCTGAATAATTCATTACTACTGATTTAATAATGTTGAGAGTATGTAATTAAAATAGTGATTTACGATTACTTCCTGTAGTTATTAAATTATTATCTTACACTCATTAAATTTATTTGTAATATTTGGTCGTAGCTATATTGGTATATATTGTTTACACTTTTGATGCACGTGAACAGCGAATTCAACTTTAAATTAATATATAATAAGTCCTTTTTTAATTTGTATTTGTAATTATACTATTAAACTAGATTAATTTATATCATTTCCGTTT
Organism: Sericinus montela; assembly: GCA_029286605.1. Taxonomy (NCBI): domain Eukaryota; kingdom Metazoa; phylum Arthropoda; class Insecta; order Lepidoptera; family Papilionidae; genus Sericinus; species Sericinus montela. The sequence continues at coordinate 1,675,629 of JAGSMR010000011.1, forward strand.
CTAAACTTATTATCAGTGATTTAGTTATGATAATCAGTTACTCCTTGTACTTGATTTAGACCTCCGTAACATGAAATATGTTTCGAAAGTGATTTTCATATCTTCATGGTAGCAACTACAAAAACTGGTTGGCCGTTGCGAAACCGTTAGCACGTAAATTTGCTACTGGACGGCAACAATTGCGCTATTGTTACTAATAGAACTACTCAGGCATTAGTGTTAGATTTCAAGAAGAAAGGTGCGGTCGTAATATCCAAGCAGTTACAATGATAATAACTCGCCTCTTATTCCGACCACTATAAATTAGAGTCGGTTTAATTTGAATTTAGAATATTGCGTACCTATTATACGAAACGATAGTAACGTTATTATACGTACGGTTAACAGATAAAAATTAATACAATATCGGCATTTTTATAAACATAAACTAAAACACATACACATGTAGTTACAGAATTGCAACTCTACAGATTATAGTTGCATGAAACGTGGAAAAAATATCCGTCACGTTTTGAAAAAAAAATCATGTGTTTCAGTAAAGGCATTTTATAGCGTATTCTTATTTAGGAATGATACTTAGTAAGAAAAGGAAGAGCGTTTTCATTATTAGGTAAAGTTTCACTAGTTCTAGTTTGTTTTTCTTATCTTAACATTTTTACAATAGTCTAAACGAATATAACTTTATCTACTCATTGCTCTAGAGGTATGACACGTCGTACTACTACATCTTTAGATTAATTAGTTGATTAACCATTCAACGTGGAAATGCGGCGAGCGTTCTTGGTGCCATAAGGAGAAGGGCTGTACAATAATTGTACTTCTTAGTTAATAATTTTGTAGTAATTGTGCCCATAAGTAAAGTATTGAATAACAAATTAAAGGATATTGTAAAAAAATAAAAATATCTTCACGCTATTCCCAATATAGGGGTAGACTGAGGTCTAGAAATATAAGTCTTTTCAACCCACAATAATATCTAATATTCTTATAGATATTAAAGGAGATAAATATCCTTATTGTGTTTTCCAGATTAAAATAGGAAGTTTCTGTCAAAACTCTTACAGGATTCACAGGATTTCTTTTCTTAATAAAAGTATATTTTTAAATTAAAAAAAAAAACTTATGTACGAATTTAATCGTTGGCTTGGACATAAAGGCGGCGACCGGCTCACCACCTGTCACGTAGTCCCGAAAAAATCTTCGGTGGAAGGTGGGTCGAAGGGACTTAATTATCTAGACTAGACCTCTGTCTACCCCTGTTGGGAATTGCGTGTAGATATTTATAGACACTTATAGATTTATTTGTTTAATTTCTAGTACACTAATGACTAAACTAAATAGTAGATACTCAAGCAAAGTCCCTATTCTTCAAGACGAATTTTATGCTACAAAGCGATTTAACGAGAAATGCAACGCTTGCGTTGGTCACATAGAAAAGATAGTTAACCATTTTTCGGTACGCTGGTATCCTCTTTAATTGTTTAGTTCTATATAGTATATGAAGTTGAAGGGTACGAATTTGTTCGTACCCTTCAACTTCATATACTATATAGTGTTGACAATCGCAACCTACACAAATATTAATATAACTTCTCTGCCAACATTGACACACCTTTTCATAATCTAAGCGTATCCAAAGTAAAAAGAAACGGAGTAATCTCGGTCACGTTTCGCCAAGTAACTATTTAGTTGAAACAGCGAGATAAGAACTCTTTGTTCAAGTACTAGCATACCGTTATATTTGATGGTTGAAATGTTTGCTCTGATCTATACATTTTAAACGAACGCCGTGCACGTTTTAAAAAAAATTGTTCTGTGTAATATCACATATTTCGACCTCTGTAATATTCCAGAATAACAATACCAAATATTAAAAAAAAGCAATATTGTATTTGATGGACTAATTGTTTGTGTGCTGTCGAATTTTCTATAAAGTTTTAAAAAGAGAATCTTTAAAATCATTTATACATTACATTACAAAATAGTTTTCATTGAGTTTTTTTGCGTACTGTAATCCAACGGAATATTTGAACTAAAAATTTATTCGCACTATTACAATTGTATCTTTTTTTTTTATTAACACCTGTTTTTTTTAACTATTTTTTTTTATAAAATTTCACCCTTTACGTCATTGATTACGTAAGGGTATTCAGTTTACACGAATAGAGATTATATTAGCCGTATGTAATAGGACATTCAAATACGGGTCGATAGCCATAGACTATAAATGCAAACATGCTACTACGGCGCTGTGGTGAGGGCTATTGTCAGCGAATCAATTAACTTGACAGCATCGCGCTATTGAATGGCGTTAGAGAATTACATAATAAATTGAACTACTCTCGTGTGTAGGTATGTCTGCGAACTAAAATTAGAAACAGGTTTTAGTCAGATATAAAATACCACGTCCTACGTCATTATCTACACATAATTTCCCAAACTGGGGTAGACAAAGGTTTCACATACTGGGAAAGGGACCACTTTTCAACTAAGCTTATTTGGGACCTATCGCAAGTCTTAGTGTTCAAGCTAACGGTAGAATATATGTACATACACATATATTTACATAAAGATAAATATTCATATATACATATAAACATTCGTGATTCGAGTACAAACATTCAAATGCATCACACAACTGTTTGCTCCAAGCGGAATGCGAACCCGCAACCCTTAGTTTCGAAGGCAACTCTGCTAACAGGTCGTCGATTCATATTAAACGTTAAAAAAACTTGAAATACGATGAAAAAAAAAACAATTCTGTGATTCAGTGGAGTAGTGTCTAGGCCAGAACAAAGCAGGTTTAATAACTTATTATCCATGTAGATGCGTTTCGCATCTACTTTTCGTTTGTATAAAACTACTTATTGGCCTGGGAAAATCCTTAGCAGGATATAGTCTTCTCACGTAAGAAACTACACTTCACACATTCTAACCTACCTGTTTGTTGACTGGGTGTATTTCATGACATACTAAACAAAACCATCAAAAGAAAAATACCAAACCAAATTCAGTACATCTGGTACTGGTACTTATTGTAGTTTAGAATTTTCCTTTTTTTTTAATTGTTTATTGGTTTAACCGTCATCTGTCGGTAGCCGTTGCAATTTTCAAGATTTTTATTTATTTCTCATTTAGGCGCCAATTTTAAATTAGTACAAAATAAATACAGTAAGGGCAAAAGATTGTAATCATTAATCTGTGTATCTCGAATGCTTGTTGTGAATAACTTATTTTGTGGTATCTAAGTGAAGTTCTCGCATATCTAATGCGGGCGTTGGCGGTATCTATGGGCACCCCAAGCCGGCACGTGCCCTGCCTCTTGCTTACTTTAACACTCACAATCGCGCAGAACAAGCAAAACCTTAACATTCTCTTGCTCAATAAAGGGCGTTGTTGTTGCGAGGCGCGCCTGGAATTTAACATGAAAAATGTTTAAAGATGTAATCTAAGCTATTACCAGGAACAACAACGAGTACTTGTGATAATTTAATTTAGTAGTTTTTTATTTAGATTTTTGTTACGGACAGAAAATTCGACCTATAATACATTTTCATTCATGTAATAAGCTGCAGAAAATTATAAGATATTATTTTTTGATTTGCTTTTAAAAGTATAGATATTATAACTTAAATTATGCAATACAACATCAAAGTAAATTAAAAATAATAGAAATAGTCCTCATGCATTTCATTCATAATTATACTTCTTGTATTTATTTAGATTTGCTAAACAAAATGAACATAATTATATATTTTGTATGACTGCATGTGTGTGTGTTTACGTTTTCACACAACCAAATTGAAGTGAAATATGAAACCAAAATTACATTAAAGGTTATAATAATCTGCAATATATACCGATTACTGTAATTTTGAGTCATAGCGTGACGTAAAATCAGAAAGCTTTGCATATTACCGGCGGTGTGCTCTCGCCAGATTATCTAGGCATCTAGGCGCGAAGACAATAGGCAGCGCATGCGTAATGCGTTATCATAGATCTAGCTCTTACGACACTCTGCTCCCCTAATGAGTAGCGTTCCAATTCTACTGCTTCACTAATTGAAGACGGACTAACTAGGAAGCATAGGTGAAATTTAAATTAGTTGAGACGACTTCAAGGGAATTATTTAATTATTCATTGCTACTAACTAGACTTAGCAGTTGTTTTGCAACGCTTTCATTGCACAAAAACTTCACTTTCACTTCACTTAACAAATGTTACACTTTTGGTGGAATAAGTGTTTGGAGCTGGGAAGAGTGTCATAAACAGAATGAAAGCAATAAGTATTTTATATATTTCTATTTACATTATGTACATTACCTAATGTAATTAATATAAATACGTAACTAAATGGAAAGCCACTGACCTCCAAGACACGGGTAGTCCTAGTTTGGGGGTCACGAATAAAGCATACATTATTAAAAGTGATTTAAGTAAATAAAGAATTTTTGATTATTTCTATATAATTATTAATATAATATTATATAATAATTTAAGTAGTATAATAGTAAATAACCCTTTGGTACATATTAAATAAAGAAAAAGAATTTCAACGTCGGTTATAAATGGCTGGCGCGTCAATAAATTTTTAAAATGTTTTTTTAGAGACTCACTTATTTTTTGAGTTTAAACATACAGTTTTCAACAAAAATTTGGTACTCAGAACACTATCTTAATATTTAATAGTGACAAATATATTAGAGTTGTTTCCAAGATAGCAATGGACGTTATAAATACAAATATTTACAAAATTTTATTTAAAGCAATTTAAACGTCATATTCAATTTTTTCAAACAGTAAAATTATTCTAAATGATTAACAAAATCTGTTACATAAAAATGTCTTGCATTTACGCGAACACTACACATCTAAAATATAACGATTTTCATATTTTATCGCGTATATTATTTAGTTGTTTTACACATACTATTTTTACTATCCGACGTTTCGTTGTTTATAATCAAGTAAATAATACTCCCAATAAAATCCGAAAATCGTTTTATTTTAAGTACACTTTGAATTTTCATTGGCTAAATACTTATATTATTAATTACAAATATTAATTTTGTATTACAGGTAACTACACCAATTGAACAACGTAGTAAGCAGTGATTTTCAAAGGATGAGGAATAAGCATCGCGATTGGGGAAAGATTTTTAATCCAGACAAACTGCAATCAACAGGTAAGTCTGATTTTTGGAAACTATTTGTTAAATTTTTATCACATTTAAAATATATTTTTCGATGTAATTATATGAAAATATGTGCTTATTAACCCACAGCATAACGGCCTAAAAAGACTACTAGAAAACATGTGCTTTCCCCATAAGGATTTGCTACAATCGCCACGCTTGGCAAACGGCTTGCCTATCATAGAATATGTGATACTGCCTCGCCGTAGTAGTCACGATAGCCGAGAATCGGGACAAAAGACCCGAGTTCGTTCCCCAGGTGGCAGGCTCGTTATCAAAAACATTGGTTGAGCACCTATTTTTTTTTAACTTAAATACGCCTTACATCGTTGCCTTGGACATTAAGACGGCGACGGGCTCACCACCTGTCTCGTTGTCCCATAAAATGTCTTCGGTGGGAGGTGGGTCGAAAGGACTTAATTGTCTAAATCCCTGTGCCCCTCACCGGTGTATACATACATAATTATGGGTATCAATTTAACGACCTGTCGAAATTTCATGTCAATACTTACCGTGATTCGCGGCCACATCAAGTGGATGAAGTATATAAATTACTAGCTATTGGTACTGCTAAAAACCAACGAAGAAGTTGTAACTAACAAAATCTACCCAAACAGTTCATGGAAAATTTTCAAGTAATTTTATTCCTGTTCACATATTTAAGCGTACACTACTATTTGATGAACGTAGTTGCAAGCTTACACCGGTTACCATTCTATTTTAATTAATTCTAGTGAAACACAATTGTTAATACTGATATTTTCATCATAAATTAATTAGCAATAACCACATTGTTCAATTAATGTTAATTTTTGTAACAAAATAATATCGTATTCATTATACGATAGTCTGAATTTTTATTTTACGGAATACCAGCAGATATTTTGAATAAAAATACAATGTCGGCTTGGCAAAATTTTAACAATGGAAGCTATTTATTTGACATCACAATAAATAAAAAAAAATGTAAAAAACCTTTATAAATGTCGCCGAAAGGCTTGTATAAATATCATCTTACTGTTAGTGAAAATTACTACTGTACTACTTCCCAAACAAGGACCACAAATTTTTTTCTCCTCACACCGTTTATTACTACTGAAAATGAATTTTTATTATTATTGATGAAGACGTTTGGTATCGTCTAATGGGTCGTAAATACCAAACTTGCTCGACGTTCCAAAAGTGATTAGTATTCAACATCAAAAGAAGTTTGTCACTTCTCACCGGACGGCTCTTAAGAAGGCACTTCACTTCGGCGATCAAACAGCCCGACCCTAACCGGGCCTATCTCGCTCGATCGAGCTTTGTAAGTTGTCCTTATACGCAGCAGATTATGATTTACACACTTTTTCAACATCTACATATTAAATTAAATTAAAGTTATTTAAATAAAATTTAATTAGAGCAATGGACATAATTGAACGCAATATATTTATACGTTATAAGAGATAATTGTTATACTGTTTTACTTTATTTCAGGAGGAAGTAATAATTCTTTTACAGTCATATATCACATACAGAGTTTTATTAAAATTTCATTTAAAATGTGTTTGCCCAAAAGTACAAAAAGGCGGACTTAATATACTTAAATATTCACTCCCAGTCTACCACTAGGTCAAACAATACAAAAACTTTGTACATATGTAGTTAAAATATATGCATGTAATGTATACTACATAAAAATAATATTGCGAGAAGTATAAGTGAAATTAAAAATTCTTAAAATTAAATCACATTCCCACATCAAGTACAGCGGTCTATCTTTCTTAACATTTCTTGAGTTTCCACTCGATTCACAAGGTTATTGTTCGTTTATACTGAGACCATATCGTGCCTTTGCTAAGGGAACAGTGTGAAGGTTAATGTGAAATGTTATACATCGAGAATCTTTAATTAAATTAAACTAAGATCGTGTTAATTACAGAAACAAACCTAGCAAATAATTAATTTTAACAATTCCTTGTTTACAGCGTTTGTTAATATCAGTATCTTAAGTAAGTACGTTTGAAACTTGATTATTTTCTACTATTTTGAATCTAAAGTTTTGAAGTAATTTACGTGCATCTTTATATGTTTTAAAAGTCCTCTGCAGTTCTATAGATTTAAAATAGGCATTTGTCATGATCTCTACGCTTGACAAGCGGATTGCCAAGCGCAATATCAGACAAATCGCACGTTAGACACCTATTACCGGCAATCGTTATCTAATGAGTTAACATAATAAAAATTTTCCAATTAATATGAAATTGTTTGACAAATGAATAATGAATCTTTAAAATTTAAGTCAGTTAAATACCCCATTAATCATTGTAACAGATACAAACGCATTAATAATTTACAAAAGCACACCGCCTTTGATATATATTCTCTTGGTAACAATGATTCAGACAGCGCCTAAGTAACGCAACACGTTCCCGAGGAGCGTTTGCACATTTTCATATCCCACCCACAACAATTTGTGCATAATTTCACGATTCGAATGTGCATTGGCACCTTTGCGAAACACATACAAACTAGTTAGGTGATAAATAAACGACAAATTACACCGTTAACACTAAATGTTCTGTACACGACCGCGGATATTTTACTTACGTACTTAGGCTACGTTAAGTGTCTATCATAACAAATATGAATCCTTTGCATCGGACAAGGTTAATAGTCCCTGTAGCATTTTGAGCGCATATTATAGGATGTATGCTAAATGTATCTGAGATTTAACAAACAATTGAAATTCCTCTATTTTAATAATAATATTAAAACAAGACAAGAAATTTAAGAGTCACGATAGTCGAGAAGTTGGGTGATCGGGATTTGAGTCGAGAGACCCGAGTTCGATCCCCAAGATAGGCTTGGGTTTTTCAAAATAAATTTATATCGATTTATATTGTTGTTTTGGACAAAAAGAAGGCGACATGTTCACCCACTCACACCTGTCACGTAGTCTCCAGAAATGTCATCGATGCAAGGTCGGACAAAACTTATAAATTTTTTTTTTTAGTTTTAATCTCCATCGTCAGTCAATCATCATATCAATTCCGTGATAATTGGCAATTATTTTTATTTAATTTTTGTCAAATATTCATAATCTTGCTTGTTTTAGCTTCTCTAAAATTGCAAACTATCACCACAATTTGTATTTCAATATATACCAATATTTTAATACAAATTAAACATATAATAAAAATAATATATAAAAAAAATATCTTCACGCAATTCCCAATACAGGGGTAGACAGAGGTCAAGTCTAGACAATTAAGTCCCTTTGACCCACCTTCCACCAAAGATATTTTCGGGACAACGTGACAGGTGGTGAGCCCGACGCCGCCTTTATGTCCAAGCCAACGATGAAATTCGTACATAAGTTTTTTTTTTTTGAAAAACTCATTGGTACTGCCACCTAGGGATCGAACTCGGGTCTCTCGACACGAAATTCCGACAACCCAGCAACTCGGCTATCGTGACTTCAAATTAAACATATTGACTCAAAAAAAAGTTTGAAAATTAGTACTTTACTCTTCCTAATCAAATTAATTGAACTGTGTTTATGCACGCATGTGCTTTCGCTTTATAGTCGCTAGTAAATTTATCCAGGCAAGAGTTTATGCGTAGTCTAAAACTTATGCGCTATTAGGTGTTATTAACTTCAACGTTCATTATGACATTGTTACATTGTTTTAAAGCATTTTATTTGAAAATAAGTTTTATTTGAGGGCCAATTATTCTCATAAATATACGTTTATTACTTTCTTATGTTTTTATTTCCTTTATTGCTTTCCTTCGAAAATCTCTTCAGCTGTTATTAAAATATATATTTCGCTAGGTATTTGCAGATTATTGAGCGTAATAATTTCATCTGGACTTCTTTGAAGATAACCTAAAATTTACAAGAAATGCTCATTAAAATCTTTTTAAATAATTAAACCGAATTTATCACCTCTTTTTTAAGAAGAAAGTAAGGAGAGAGGACTAAATGGCAGATGGTATTGATCGTGGCAGAATAACCATCTAGTAACTTACACTCAAATGCAACGGCCTGTATCGGTCCTCTTTTGAATATAGGTATCTCCAATAAGGAAGGTTTTGCCTAATCGCCATGCGCGGCAAGCGAATTGGCGATCGCAGTATCAGAAAACTTGCACCTTAGGCGCTGCTGCCCTCCACCGGTCTGCTTACTTTGGTCTGAAACTCTGGTCTCGAAACTTAACGCACTAAAATTAATCAGACCAGTGAGGAGCAACAAAGAACTGAGATGTCTGGTGTAGTAAAGGTGCGCTTTTCAAACGTAGCGATAATGGTAAATCCTTATAATGAGAGAGGCTTATGTCCGGCTTTAGTAAGTAAAACGTCTAAAGAGAACATAAGTGCTTAATATGAATATTTTTATGTGTTTAAACAACAAAAGAATATTTCTAATTACTTCTGTTGACTATTTTTCTGCGTGATAGAACTAGGGTAATCGAAATAGATGTAAGGAACAGCACGCTGGAATGTCAATGGGCCCGCCTTATAGCTCTTAGAACTGGCAACTATTGGGGAAGAAAGGCTCGTGAGTGGCAGCCTCGTTTCGGTAACCGCAACACATTGCGGTGAGTCCATGAATGCAGACGGCTATAGACCGCTTTTTTGTGGCAATCTTTAGGGGAGGCCTATGTTCAGCAGTGGACTTTTGATAGGCTGTAATGAAAGAAAGAATAAATTCTAATTTAAATCGAATAGTTTTTAATTTGCGACTTACACAAAACATATAAAACGTTTTAAGTATAATAAAATAAAATAAATATCTTCACGCAATTCCCAATACAGGGGTAGACAGAGGTCTTGTCTAGATAAGTCCCTTCAACCCACCTTCCACCGAAGATGTTTTCGGGACACTCTGACAGGTGGTGAGCCCGTCCCCGTCTTTATGTCCAAGCCAACGATATAATTCGTACATAAGTTCTTGAAAAACTCATTGGTATGAGCTTGCCACCTGGGGATCGAATTCGGGTCTCTTGACTCGAAATTCCAACTAACCAGCCACTCAGCTGACTTTTAATTAACTAGTTTAATCTCTAAGCTCTAAATTCTGTAGTATTTCTTCGAAGTATAGATGCCATAATTAAACTAGACGACTTTACTCTCACAAAATGTCGTTTGTTTTAAGGCTTTTATGAATTTCAATGAAATGTGTACCATTTCGTTGTGCAAAACAGCTTTAAGAGTACGCCGTTTGCGTTAATTTCGCGACTGCTTTATTTATCGCGTAGAATCATTGCCGTTGGAGAAAATTAGATTCTCATTCTCTAAAACATCTGTAATTAAATTTTCAACAGCTTACGAACAATTGCTTAATGATCTTATTAACCAAATTGACAAATTTACGCTTTTGCCGCAAGTAATTTATGAACAATTGGCTCAATCAGTAACTGAGTTTTAAAATATAATATAGTTAATAAATATTTCACGTTTAATTTTAGAGCTAAAACTTTCTATAATCAAAGCTTGATTAAGCGTTATTGATGATATTTTTAGTTTGCTAAATAATTTTTTCTTAATGCGCGTAAACTGATTAAAATTATATAAGCGAAGATCAAACAAGAAACAAAAACGTACAATAGGCGGCATTATCACTAATGAGACATTATTTAGAAGAAGAAACATATTATTTTTGTTATTTGCAACATTAAAAATTATAATAACAGTACAATACTATATTATAGGAATAAATAACATATTATATTATTACATAAACGGGACTATCATGAATATGGATATTATATTTTTGTATATTTTTTATTTCTTAGAAGAACGTGTAAATATTACAGGCCATGTGGGTATACGAAAGTATGTTATGCATTTTTATATAGAAAACTCTTAAATGTCGAGTTAAAACGTTGAATAAAGGAATTTCAAGTATTAAAAGAACAGGCCCCAGAATGTCATCCTCACAGCGGCATCAATTCACCGCTATTATGAACGCTGATAATCGTTTACATCCTTCCCGAGCGTTTTAGGCCCGTTTAAGTACATTTTTATGCTTTTTAAGAACCACTTAAATATTTTTAGACAAAGGAAATAAAAGTTGACTCTCAAATGCCTTTATACTAAGGTTATAAAGGAATATTATGATTAAGTATATAAATCTATTTTTATCGAATACAGATTTTTGATGTACATATATGTATTTTAACAAAATATAGTTTTCACAGTTGATTAAATGCAAATGAACATCAGAAACATACATTCGGTAAGTTGTAGTAAGTAAGTCGCGATAGCCGAGTGGTTGGGTGGTCAGAATTTCGAGTCTAGAGACTCGAGTTCGATCCCCAGGTGGCAGGCTCGTACCTATGGGTTTTTCAAAAACTTATGTACGAATTATATCGTTGGCTTGGACATAAAGACGGCGACGGGCTCACCACCCGTCACGTTGTCCCGAAAATATCTTTGGTGGAAGGTGGGTCGAAGGGTTACTTTTCTAGACTAGACCTCTGTCTACCTCTGTATTGGGAATTGCGTGAAGGTATTTATTTATTTATAAGTGTTGTTCATTTTTAATTTAGTATCATAACTTAAATTATTATAATATATTTAAATATATTTATTATATTTAACTGCAATGATTGTAAAGTTGTTATTTTTTATATTTTCACGCAGAATTGGGTTTCTATGGGTGAGATTTCTAAACAATTTAGTTCCTTCGACAAACTTTTTATCGGAGCTTATTTGGGTATCGGTACATATTCGTTCTCCAATTCATTAACGTAATCCCTTCTTCGTTCATGTCGGTATTCTCATAAACAGATTGTTGCATTCCAATTTTTTCCTAATTAGTCAACTTGACTACTTTGTTACATATATATATATATATATATATATATATATATATATATATATATATATATATATATATATATATATATATATATATATATATATATATATATATATATATATATATATATATATATATATATATATATATATATATATATATATATATATATATATATATATATATATATATATATATATATATCAGCACCGATTTAAACACCAAGGCCAGATTAATGTCTGATCTGGATTGAGTATGTGGCATAATTTGATAATAAGGAAAGATTATGTATTTGTGGCATTTGCCGTGAGATGGATTGCTCCATGGAAACTTACTTAATGCATTTCTTAAAGGAATTATATACTCGCTAGTCATAGCCGCCGGTGACAAGAGCTGGTTCCTTTCTCGTTCAACGGTTTAGTTTAATCATTCAGCGTAGAAATGCAAATGCGTAGCGTTTAAGACTTATACAAAGTAGTACAAAGTATAGAACTTAGAATAATTATCATTTAATTTATTTTTCTACAGATTTTAGTTATTTTACGTATTGTAATTTGTTCAAATACATTATCCATACTTGTAAATACAAAACTAAATATACTCGGAAAAACACAAATAAAGCAAAATGATGCAATATGATATTTCGACAACACAACTTAAAGAACATCTTTCGTCACTTCCGCTATTGCAATCAAAAACGTTTCCTTTCCGTTTAAATATATTTAATTTACTAGACGTACGATTTTTGATTGTTTATTTCAGCTACATCCTTAGGAAGAGATTGTAATGAATTCGAAGAAAAGAGAAACCTTTGTAATTATGAAGGCAAATGTTGAGACCTACCAGTAAAGAAATCCAATATGAGTTCAAGGAATTTGTTTAACGTAATCACATTACAGGATCTTCAAGAAATATCTAAGGCGAACAATAATTTTAATAACAAAATGTAAAAAAGTTTTACATGCTTTAAAATTCAATAAAATCTGCGCATAATATCTAATATCTAAATAATCTATTACTGGCCGAGACTGCGTTTCATTTTTGACGTCTCCTGAAGCAGAGTTGTTTGTTGAACTATGTTTAAACTACGCCTATTTTCAAATCCATTATGTCGGCCTAAATAAATTCTTTGACATTTTTTTATCATGCTGCACCCCAAGCAGGATTAAACTTTTTTAATAATTAATAATTGTTTTTAGATATGCAATAATTAATAATTGTTTTTAGATTGCTATTGCAAATAAATATCACATGTAGTAAACCCATCACATAAAGTACAGTAAAGAAATTTCACGTCAAAGAAAGCATCAAATTATTATAACGGTATATGCCATTCGCAAATACGAAGTACTAAGATATCAGAAATGGACATAGACATAATGTTTACGAAGAAGTAATAACTGTCAAGTGCATCATTGTTTATTATGCAAGCGGTAATATTTCAAACTGAAGTTTGCAGATCAGATGTAATATTAATAACAAAAGATTTAATATGAAAGACGGTTAGACATTTAATCGTCTATGTGTAAATACACGGGTTATCATCGCTTAAATTGCTCTGATCTCATAAATATCTAAAGTATTCCAGTAATTCAGTATTCCATAGCCACAAGTGATGTTATAGAATCGTGTGGTACGGAATCGTAAACAACAAACATTCAGAAAAAGAGGCCAATATAGAAAATGTTGCTCCGTCCCCAGAACCTCAGAGTTGGCGACACCATGAAAACCGGTGTGTACGCCACTCGTTCACGGTGGTTGTAAAAATAATCAGTAACTTAATTTATTGTTAATAGAATGCACTACATTTCCCTTACTGCGTTTTAACATAAGAATTACACGAGAATGTATTTGCGTCGTGGGTCGGAGCGGGGAAGAGATTCAATGAAATGGCTTACCTGCTATATACCATTACTAATAAATAATAATAGGGGCAACTCACGATTTATTATCGTCATTCTGGATTGAAGTACAAGTGTAACCTTGCAAACGGGCGGCACGATAAACATTTGGTTCGGTGGATCGCTCACGATTAGGATAGATGTGTTTGCTGAGCATGTACGTTACATGATATTAATGGCTGCTTTTGACTGTTAATAATAGAATAATAATTCGACGAACCAATACCCTAGATGTTATTGACCCAACTTACAAAACCTAAGGCTTGCGGGTTCGAATACCACTTGAGGCAAATTTTTGTGTTATCAATATGAATTTTTGTACTCGAGGATGTTTATGTGAATAAATGAATATTCATCTATGTAGTATTTCGACTTTATCATCATCTAGTTGCCAAGAGCCATGGACTCTTCATCTGTTTCGATTATAAAGTCATGAAATAATACCCTCCAATTTTTTAAATATTGATTTTCTTGTACTTTTTATTCTTATTTTTCATTTTATTTTTATTCGTATTAATTTATTTTATTCAATAAATAAATAAAAATCGAAGATCGAACTCTGGTCTCTCGACTCGTAATTCCAACCACCCAACCACCCATTATTTTATTAAATGTTATTTTATTCACCTATACTGTAATTTGTAACTATAATCTGATAAGCCGGAATTGTAATTTTATAAATAATGTTATTATTATTACAATGTGCATTGTTTGAGTAAAGCATTGAATAAAAAATCCTTAAAACTTATTTAAGTAATCACAAGCCTGTATAGTATTACATATTGGACAGTATTCGAAATCTTTACTTAAGAAATTATCGATAGCAGCATATCTTGGAAGGTTCTAGAAATTTAACTTACCTATTTTAATCTTTTGCAAACATTTATTCGAATTATATTTATATTGTAATCAATATAAATAATTGAAAAAAAAATTAAAGATAAATCTCGCAGGTGTACAGTAAACGGTAAAGCAATTCAAATAATCTATTAACACTTCAATATATAAATTCAACATCAACACAATGATTGAAAAGATTTTTATGTTGCGCCACACGGCTGACAGTAAGAAAACATGTATTGTGCAATGTGTCAGTAGCCATACTATCAACAAATCAAAAAGCAATTACGTAACCTATACTTTAAACTACCTTCAGCATTGTCCAACCGGTCCAGCCTTACAAAGCGCCAAACTAACATAACATTTTCAAACTGAGAGAAAACACAATATCATATAAGGTATTTTGATTGACGATGGGAAATAACATAAGTTATGATTTATAAAAGTATCCCACACAGTCCACAACGAGTGTATTTAAATTGTATATAAGTCAGAATAAAGGTTTTATATAATGTTTAAAAAACATATAATAAATAATATTTAATACTCAATGTTATTCTCCAATCTAAATAGTCTTTCGTAAAATTTATTTCCCCAATAACTAATATACTAATATAAATTACAATAATATAGTAGGCAACGATGTCAGTTATAAAATTTCACAAGTTATTTTCAGGTTCCTGTGGAGAAGGTATTATTTATTATTCAACTAAGTAGCTGCCTGTGCGGTTGAATATCAGTTGGTCAGTAAATGTATTTGCAAAATAATAGTACGAATAATGAGTGTTTCTTGAGTCAACAATAGATTATGGAATTATATAAGATTAGAGATCGAGAACAATTGGATTGTAGCTTGGGAAGCAATCGCTGCAGACTCGCAATCATTGGTTATCAAATGTAGTCGGATCAAAACAATCATTTAGCAAGTTAGTTCCAATTGAAACAATTACTAGTTTAGTATTATTAGAAATCGCTGAATATAAATATTTTGTTTAACATAATGAATGTGACCTTTAAAAATATAAGTTGAATTTTTGTTCCATTATATTCTTTTTTAATAATTAAATATCTCTTTACAATAATTGATTATTATTAAAATAAAAATGTATATGTTATTGTAAATTTATTTAAATACATAAATATTTTTGTATGAGGATAAATGTGAAATGTAAAGAATACCGTAGAGTTATATTAACATTTCATTATAAATTAATATTTTACATAAATAGCTTCAAGATCATTGTTTTGTAATGACCTTAAAAAACAAAAAGTTTATTAACTGTTCACTTAAAATACCTATTAAATGAATTAAAACACGAACATTACGAATAAATTGAAGATAATTGAAACAATTATTGGCAGGTTGTAAAATTGTCCATGTATAATTAATTTTAGTATAATTTAATGTTGTGCTATTAATTTCACTTCATCTTATTTCTTAATGACGTCAATTAGAGAGCGACTCCGTTAACCAAGAGGTAACAAGAACAAATAGTTAATAAATAAATAAATAAATACATTTACTCGTAAATAGCATAAATAGCATACAGAAAAATATCGGCGTCAAGCTAGCGTTTCATTGTAAAATTTAGATTTGCCCAAATTAAAAGATAAAGTTTTAACTAATGTAAATATTTATTGGTATACCATACTTGATATAGTAACAAACATTTACTTGAATTGCAATTTTGTCTTTGTCGACACCTTGTTAGATTTTCACAACAATACAAAAAAATTAAAACAATCCGCTTACTTACGGTTTTAGATTTTGACCATGTACCTGTATTTGTCCTTACAAGAACAAGAATCTTTATTGCTACGTTAAGTATTAACAGAATATCAATATTTTCAAATTCACGCTTTACAAACAATACGCTATTATCCACTGCGTTTCATATAACTTAGAGCCGCGTTTGCAAATTTAACTTGCATAAGTAAACCTAATCGGTATGCATTGGACGCATTGAATTCTCGTAACAAGCGACCCCTTCGAGCAAACGTGAAGTTATGTTCGAAATTCGAACATAAATCTGTTATAAAATTTCAACGTATAGTTTTATTACAAAGATAAATTTAAAAGTTTGCAGTTACATACGCTGCTAACTGTCATTGTTTATATTGGGCTAAGATAAAAACCCAGCTATCTAACTGAGGTAAGTGGCTGCTGCAATTCCATAACACCTACAAATCATTCCAAAAAGAAGGTTACAAATCCCAGGACGAACCAAAATGGAATGTCCTCATAGCCCGTAATTGCTGATTCTCTATGCTCTTCAAACTGAAAGAGAATAGATGTTACCCAGTTATTTGGTAGAAATGAATATGGTTGAATAAGGGTGGTATTGACCCATATGACTCTACGAGGAGAACGAGCCTCCCCTTAGAGTCATATTGGTTTATCTTTAATATTACCTTTAAGTAGTAATTTTAAACGATTCCCGATAGCCGAGTGGTTGGGAGGTCGGAATTTCGAGTCACGACACCCGAGTTAGATCCCCAGGTGGCAGGCTCGTACCAATGGGTTTTTCAAAAACGTGTGTACGAATTATATCGTTGGCTTGGAGATAAAGCGACGGCAACGGACTCCTGACCAAAGCACAAATCACGTTGTCCCGAAAATATATTCGGTGGACGGTCTAAGGGATTTAATTGTCTAGACTAGACATCTGTCAACCCTGGGTATTCTGTGAAGATATTGATATTTTTGTTTTTCGTAATTTTTAGTTGTTTGTTTATAGTCATCAAACTTTATTTTCTGTATACTAGGGTCAGAGAGATCATGCAGGTCATTATAAATAATATGCATCTTATATATATAATAAAAAATATATTCTTTGGAAGGTGGGTCAAAACGACTTAATTGTCTAAACCTAAGTCTACTCCTGTATTTGGAATGGCGCGAAGTTATTTTTTTTTTCAGGTAACACGATTCAAATAAATATATAAACGCATATAAATTGCAGTAACAAATGAAACTCCAACATTAAATTAAATGATTTAATTATTAACAAGGGTATATACAAGAAGCAATTAAAGCGGGTGTTCTATTATCTTTAACGCGCGTGAAGGAGGTAACCACATCAAAACATAACCCGTAATTAACACGAACAAATACCACATACATACTTAACATCTAAATACACATATTACTCCGTAGACACAATTTAGAACGACTACTTTAGAACGATAAAGCAATTATATCATAACAGAAAGATATCTTTAATTCCTTTAATTTTAAATTATTATATATCTACAAATTTGTTCAAATTTTTTTGCGAAATTTATATCAAATCTTTATTTAAATTACAAATTACGTGTAATTATATTTTACATACCATACATACATTCCGTTATATACCGGCTATACTGCTATACGGCATTTAGTTTTGAGAATTTTACATACACAGAGGACTTTGATGCAGACTTTGATCTACCACCTGATTATGTCCATAAACATATGAAATTATTTCAACTCGTGAAATAATTTCATTGAATTGTATCCGCAACTGGTCGTAGCCGCTGGTGACAAGAGGGCTGGTTCTTTTCTCGCTCAACGGTTAAGTCTAGCCATTCAAGGTGGAAATGCAGCCAGCGTTCTTGGCACCATGCCACGATGCTCTACGATTATAATAGTTTTTAGTTAATAAGTATTGTAAATATTAACATGATCGTATTTCTGTAAATAAAGAATTGTAAAACTCGTGAATCAATTTCTTCTATGCCTGTTTTAGTCTTGATATGCACTGTACCACGTCCAGGAGCATTGGTAATATGCTGAAAACTAAAACGTAACTCATGCAGCAGAATATTTTAAATTCTGGTTTGTTGATATAACACGCGAGCCGTAACGAGTCAATGGTAATGTTTCTCACGCGATCGCGCTAGTAAGTCATATATGACACTCCCGGTAGTGAGAATAAATCTAGATATATTCTATATAATGATGTAAGATTTCTTAGGTAACAACGTAAATTTATAAGTTATAGTAAACTTATCAATTCATAATATTTGACGACCTCTGTAGACAATTCCAACTTGCGTACACACCGGTTTTCATGATACCACCAGCTCTGATGTACTGGGTTTGATTACAGGTCGGGTCTCTGGAGAAAACACTTATTAAATAATTATTAACAATTTTAAAGGCTTCGGCCCGGTGAATAAATCTGGTTTACTCGCGCTCTTTCACAATCGCTGTGACCACTGGGCGACCATTATGGCAGCAAAGTAGATACGATATTGTCTAGTTAATGTTTCAATCATAGCCGAATACGATTTAATTGATATTTTCACATCTGCTCGTCTGCTCTCAATAGTTCGTACACATTTGTTATTCAGTCCACGCTGCTAACAATGCGCGGGCGCAGCGATAACATTTCGATATACCGCACTCAGCTTCGTCAACTACACTCGTCGAATGCTAACTCTACTAATACTCCTTTGGAGGTACCGCATATTTTCCCAAACAAGATGAATACATTACACACACAAGTCGCTCTTACACGATATTCGGCAACCTTATTTAAAGTTCACTTATCAATTTCCAACAAATCTATGGTCACGACCACACGTGTATAAGATTTCGATCTAAGTGAATACGTTACAGTAATCAGAAACAAATTTATGCAATTTTAGTATTTTGTGGCAGTGAATAAGTATTATTTTTGCGTACACCGAAATATTATAGGCAATTTTCTACCAATTGCATTATCGCAATCTAAAGCCATATAAATCAATTTTACTAAATGCTTAATTTATTGCTAATTAAAACAAATTGTATCGTAAGCTTGATCTAGGATTTAATACCTATTACATATATGCATGTTGTCCGATACGGGGATAAATTTGAAACAAAATGACTATCGTCATATAAGCCAATAGAACAGTTTTAATCCCGAAGGTATACTCATATCAGTTAAAGTTATTATTGAAAAACTTACTTCGCAACATTCCGCATGCAAATATAAAAGGTATATGTTACATGGTCCGAAGAGAAGACGAGCACCACCCTCCCTCCCACAGATGCGTGCACTAATTCCTCTGTACAGTGGAAGTACAGTTTTACAGTGGAATTAGTGCACCCATCTGTGGGAGGGAGGGTGGTGCTCTTCTTCTCTTCGGACCAGGTAACATATACCTTTTTATATTTGCAAGCGAAATGTTGCGAAGTAACTTTTTCAATAACAACTTTACAATGAATTTCCGCAAAGTAACGCCTGAGTCAATTAACTATCATATCAGTTATTTGAAGCACTATATATTTATTCGTTTATGATTATATAACCCATGTTATATTCTTTTTCTGCTCTATGTATAAAAGCAAAATATCACTAAATAGCTAATTAACGTAAGAAGATGCAAATAGAGGTACAAAGTTGCAAAAATTCACGATGGCCGATTAGTTGGATGATCGAAATTCGAGTCAAGACATCCCCTGTCTAGTCAATTAAGTCTCTTGGACCTACCTTCCACCGAAGATATTTTCGGGACAACGTGACACGTGGTGAGCCCGTCGCCGTCTTTATGTCCAAGCCAACGATATAATTCATACATAAGTCTTTGAAAACCCCATTGGTACGAGCCTGCCTCCTGCGGATCGAACTCGGGTCTCTTGACTCGAAATTCCGACCACCCAACCACTCGGCTATCGTGACTTATAACTCATCGTGACTTATTGCTAATACCAATGGTTTATTTTAAACTTATGTACGATTTATATTGTTTGGATATAAAGATATTGATGTTTATGTACATGTATGTTTATTTACATGTATGTTTATGGACAAGTTCAACTACTCACAACTGTCACGTTGTCTCAAAAAATGTCTTCGGTGGAAGGTGGGTCTGAAGGACTTAATTGTTTAGACCTCTGTCAATCCTTGTATGATTACAAACGCCATTTGTCTTAAAATAATTTACAATATCCCACATATCCGGAAAAAACTAACCACCCAAAATAGTGAAGTCTACGTGGGTGAAGCCGCGGATAGGCTAGTGTTGAAACAGAAGTTCTTTTGTTTCTTAGTAATTTATGAAAAAACTGGTTCTGGCATAATTTTTGGATCTACATATGTACGTGCAAATAATAAAAATATTATATTATGATTTAATGCCTACGCTTTATGCCCTTTTTCATCACAAGTCCAAATGTCACTGCATGATTTCTAACTCGTAACTAGAACAGAGGCCTGAATACAAATGACAACATGTTTTAAATGTTCCATATTAGATATTATGACCAAAGAAACGAGAAAGAGTTTTTATTACATTGTGTCAAGTATAATATTACTCTTTTTGTAGATTAAGATCAATGGGTTTAAATAATAATAATAATATTTCTTTATTAGTGCAACTAGGTCCACTTGTTAGTATACAAAATAAATTAGGTATAATATTATGATATAGTAGTATGATAATAAAAGATTTTATATCTTATTTTATATAGCTAATATATAAGTGTAGTTGCAGCACAAAACATTGCAACTAACAATTTTATTGATGCCGACCCGAGAATCGAACCGCAGTCACTTACGAACAAAAGCAAAAACCTTAACTACATTAATACTACAGTCTGAAAAACAGGATAAAAACAGGATTTACGCCATTAAGTAACCGGTAACAAAAAAGGCCTCTGTCTCATTACACGAACAACAAGGGCCAAGAGAAATTCCGTACTAAGTTCGTAATTTGTACTCGTCTCATTAGCTACTGACCCCGTTAAATATTTCTCAAGATTCTCGCGTAACAAAGCGGTAGACCATACCCGAGACCCGTCCATACGTTAAACATCCAAAAACCAATATACCATTATTAATTGATGTGAAGTTCGAACCTCGAACGTTGCAACAATGTTGCGTAACTCCGTACTTCAAAAGAGAGAACAATGGTGTAGTAGACGGTAAAGTCCGGATTATTTTCTGACGTAAATCGGTCAAATCGAGACATGAATGCCTTGTTAGAGCATTAAGTCAAAATAAGGTATGTCCCGGAATACAAAAGAAAAGCGATCATATTTATAAATATAATTAAACAACCTTTTTATTTAATGTTTCTTGTGGCCTGATTTCTTGGGATTTCCAATATTTACGACACTTGAGTAGTCTCTGAATTCGAATCCTCAAGGCACAAGTTCGATCTTCATAGAAAATAACGGTACGAGGCTTCTTCAGAACTTATGTACAATGTTGTATTTGTTTTGTATCATTGACTTCGACATAAAATCTACAACGGGCTCATCGCCTACTCTAGATATAATTGGGAAGAGCTAAAATAAATTCTCCGCATAAAAGAAGACTTTGTCCCATAGTAAACTACCAACAGAGTTGTTTGGTATGATGGTGCTGTACAAGGATAACGAAAAAATAAGAGGCGCCTATTGTAAACGAGGCCATTTACTTCATCTTGGTTTTTAATGCGATATCAATGCGGTACATTGATTTTGGCTAAAAATATACGTAACGTATATTCGGCAATTTAACAGATTTAATATAGTTAATATTTAGGCTTCTTAGCAACCACTTGATCCTCAACCGCAATACCAACCGACTATGGGGGCACGTAACATAAGTAAGTAATAATACATAAAAAAAACATAAAGAAGAGTAATGCGTTTATTATAATTGTATAAAAAATAGAACACTTTTTATTCATAAATTCTATTTTTAAGTTCGTTTTATTTCTAAATACACATTTTTCAATACAATACATTGAAATCTTTATTTATTACATATACACATTATATATAATCTGTAATATTTTCAAATTATAAACTGAATATACAACTGATTATAAGAATTTTATGAAAATATAAAGGGCAAAGGCATGTATTTAAGTTTCTATTATGTTTACTTTAAATCAAAATTTAACCCTGTTTATATAGGTCATATTATTTAAGAAGCAGCTTCATGACATAATACCGTTAATGTAAAGTCGCAATTCAAAATTATTATTATCGAAATAAACAGAGTTTGAATAAACCACAAAAGCGCGGGTTCGAAATAGAGATTGTTAAACCATTTCACTGTAACGTCTTACCATTCTCAATCCATATACTAATAGCATTAGAACGGATCCGGCCACAAAAGGTTTCACCTTCAAAGCAGTTAAACGAATTCTACTTAGCTTAATAGATACTTAAAAAAGAAAAGTGTTTGGTAGTCGTTAATTTGTTATAGCAGGAAGTTATATGGATGCTTATTTCTTAGAAAATCTTATATCCACGAAAAAAAATTAAAAGAGTAAATTATTCGATCAAACTTCTTTACAACTACAGTAAATATAAACATATACAAACAAAAATATATAAACATATAGTTTTGAACAGTGTAGCTAAATGCTTAAGGGTGTTTTCTATGGAGACTCGAAGTCGATCCCTTCGCTGCCTATTGACCATCTTGAAAATAAAATAGATAATTGATCATATTAAACTTGTTTTAATACAAAACGAAGAATCTGGTCTTCTCATGACAAGTTATATACGGACGTCTTGGTTTATTCCTGATTCGCCTTGCAGCAGCACGACGGACATTTTTCAGTTTCAATTTCATACAAAATTGTTTTTGAGCTTAAACCACATTCTATAGTCACTTTACTTTTGAAATAGTTTTGTCATGATTAAAGAGACCGAAAGATTTTAATAATAATTCTACGTTGAAAGTTGGAAACATTCTTTGCAGTTAGTTCTCTTTGTTTGCTCTTCAAAAATCGGATTAACAGCTTTCTATTTTCTCCTATTTCACTACCTAAGCTTTATCTGGTTCATTTTAAATGAGAAACTTAAAAATTACATAAATGCTTTACCGTTAACATTGAACAACAGTTACATTGAATTCAAATGGAATATAATTATGTTTAAATGTTCATATATGGAAACGCAGTTACTTTTATTTTTCAGTTAATTAATAGTAAGTTAAAGGTACGCTATATTATTTCTAAATAAAATGAAATAAATAAAAATTCATTTTACAATTTTTTATATTAACTTCAGAAAATAAGAAGAGAAGAGATCCCTCTTTTACTCACAGTAAATCTGTTTAAAACACTGTAAAACACTGTAAGAACTTAAACATTTCAGCACGCAGCTACATAAGCTCAAGTCGTTGCTATTAGGGTTGCCAACCATAATTTATAACAAAATATTTTATAAACATACTCGTACTTTTGTTTAAAGATAAAGTATACGAAACTACTTTGTTTCGAATATTTACGGTGATGCGCAAAACAAAACTCTCTCTTGCGTAATTTTTAACGAATAATCAATTTTATTGCTTTGAAAATGAACGTAAATTTATAAATATTCCTTTGCACATAACTGATTTTTTCATATTCAAGGGATTTAATACGTTACTTTTTTTTTGTATGAAAAAAAGTTAGTAACTCTGTTACCATGGACAGTGTAGTTGACCATGTGAAAACGAGAGAGAAATAGAGACAGATTTGTAGAATATAATAGCGAGCAGATAGTAACCGTGGCATCCGTCGGCTAAGCTGATTTACTGGGGTCCAACAAAGATCCCTCCACTCACAATAAAAGATATCTGTGTGCGCAGGATTAAAATAATTCAGACTTCAACTGCAAACGTGCAGTCTGTGAGGGCACTGGTGATTAAATATAATCCGCTTGAGATTTATAAGTGTTTATTTCTGGCAGAGCTTTAGTGTTGCAGTTCTACTGATACATTGTGCACAAACTGTACAAAACAGACAGTATGTTGGCTAGCCTAAAGCGTTTTGTTATATATCTGAATAAGGCTTTTGAAATGTTTAATACAATCGTTACCATTAAGTAAACCAGTGGTCCGATTTTGGTATAGCATTCGGTAAATTTATTTACCATTTGTGCTGCGTTATTTATTTAAGACAACTAACTTTTAGAAATAGCAAATAGAAAAGTGCAAGGTTTTTAAAAAATTCTCTTCTCTTTTTCATACAAAATATCAATCAGTTGTTTAAATGATGTCTGCGCAATAACTTGACAACATGCCGTTGACATGGTTGTATTGGCTGCTTCTGCAAGCACAACGCGATAGTTACTTGCTGTTTGCGAGTCTCAAGCAGCAACGTATAGATTGCAGCAATAGACGACGTTGATGTGTTTCAAATAGTGTTGTACCCAATAACCAAACTACCTACGTTTCACCTATAAAACTCAATGGAGACAAATTCAAGCACCTTGGACACTTGGTAACTTAGTAAGGGCATTGTCAGACACATAGCTCCCAGTTTCGACTTGTGTACGGAAGCTGTGAAGGTAAAGTTGTTTAAAGCCTATATATTCCATGTATACTGCCTGTGATTCTCTGTACCCAAAAGGGCTAACAATAAGATGCGAATACAATACAATAATGGGATTCGCGAGCTGCTGTGGAAGTCACGATTTTGCAGTGCTTTGGCTACGTTATGGCAAGGGCTGATTGTCTAGATGCCATACCAATAGCATGACTATTTTCTTAGCCAGGGTACGTGAGTGCAGCAACAGCATACTAAGCATGACCACACTGAAAATTGATGGTCCTCTGATGGAGAAATTCATACAGAGTACTAAGTCCTTATGGGTGTTTAATAACCATAATAGCTATAAAGTTTTGTTGATAAAACAAATAAATTTATTATTAAATTTACAATGAAACAAATAAAAATACTCATTTTGATAACATGGTAATATGATAAGCTGAAATAATTTTTATTCATTATTCTCTAACATTTTGGGTAAAACGGAAATTTTAAACCTAGGTGTAAAATTAGGAAGATGTTTCCTAGCATATATTTACTTCCCAGGACCGGCTAGGAAGAATCAAACGAAACACATTTTTTTCTTTTCGGTTATGACTTGAGGAAATCTTTATTTAGGAATATCAGTAATGTTACAACAACTGATATTATTCTATAAAAAACTTAATTTTCTCATTCTCAAGTTATATAATGCACGTAACACAAAACATATATCAGTCAAATGATTTGTCGTTACAAAGAATTAGAACTTGCAACTGTTGTTCTGTTATAAATCATAGGCACAGTTGTGCGGTGAGACATGCGACAGATTACGAAACGACAAGTTTGCCAAAGCTTATAACAAGGCTACACACTGAATGGCAGACCCTAATTAACTGTCAGGTTATTCGATATAATAAAACATTTGGCCAAACTCAACTTATAAATATACGTATATAGGGACAACATCATATACATTGCTGTGTGCCAAGGTAAATAGCATAAGAAATTATGCTATAGAAACGGAAAGAACGAAGGTACCACAAACACTCGGACCCGAGTAAATGTAGAAAAAGTCGTTTTGTACATTGACCCTTGTACATTGGTCAACTACCAGGGAATCGAACACTCAGAGCTCACCCATGGCTCAAATTACGAAAACCGGTGTGAACGCCACTTGTCAACGGAGGTTGTCTTATAAACATAACGATTTAAGAAGTCAATAAAATTTTTTAACTTACATTGATTTATAAAATAAATAAATTAATATTTTCACGCAATTCCCAATACAGGGGTAGACAGTGGTCTAGATGATTAAGTCGTTTCGACCCACATTTCACCGAAAACGTTTTTGGGGACAATGTGATAGGTGATGAGCCTGTCGCCGTCTTTACGTCCAAGTCAACGATATAATTCTTTCATAAGTTTTTGAAAAACCCATTGGTACAAGCCTGCCATAAAGGGATCAAACTCGGGACTCTTGACTCGAAATTCTGCCCACCTAACCACTCGGCTATCGTGAATATTTATTATTTTTTACGATCGTGCTATAAACTTTTACGGAGAGAACGAAGGTAGGTTTTAAAGCAAAAACGCCACCACAATACATGATTAATTTAGCCTTATAGAGTTTACTTGACTCATAGTAATATTAATTTTTTTTTTTTAACATTATAAGCTAGCGTTTAACTACAATCCCACCTGATGGTAAGTGGCGATGTAGTTTTTGTTGGTAGGCACACTAGCTTAGAAAGAGCCTATTCACTCTTCTCTTGAAGACACCCACATTGTAATCGGACGGAAAGACTGATGCAGGCAAATTATTCCAGTCCTTTGCTGTACGCATTATGAACGACGAAGCAAAACGCTTCGTCCGAATGCAGGGTATATCGACAACAAAAGGATGGAGACCCGACGTGCGTCTTGTTGTCCGATGATGGAAAGGGAAGGGGAATTAACTCATGTAATTCCTTCGCACACTCTCCAAAATGTAACCTGTAGAACACCGAGAGACTGGCCACGCGACGTCTGTGTTCGAGACTGGACAAATTGGTAGTAACCAAGTCAGGATCACCGATTAGCCGCTTGGCCCGTCTCTCCACAGAATCCAAGGCTGCCAGTTGATATTTAGGAGCTCCAGCCCATATGTGGCAGCAGTACTCTACAGCCGACCGGACCTGAGCTTTATATAGGGTCAGAAGCTGTCCCGGAGTAAAGTAACGCCGTACTTTTGCAAGAACTCCCAATCTCCTTGCAGCGGCTTTAGCCTTAGACTCAATGAACCGCCCAAAGTTAAGCTTTGACGTGATTTCGACTCCTAGTAACTGGAGACGGTCGGTGTATTCCAGAGATACATTCTGAAATTTAGGAGCCAAGGTGAACTGGCTCCTTTTGGAGAACAGACACGCTTGCGTTTTGGTGGCATTGAATCTCACAAGATTGGTATTGCCCCAGTTGGAAACTGCCTGTAATGTAAGATTCATACGCTCTACCATGGCCTCCCGAGCAGACTGTATTTGATCCTGTCTGGACTGAACACGCGCCAGATATCTCTCCACAACTGTGCTGTCATCTGCATACCCAAAGAGACCGGGCTCGAGCAGGTCGTTTATGTGCAGCAGAAAGAGAGTTGCGGACAGAACAGACCCTTGAGGAACTCCGGCATTAATCGCCATAGCCTCCGATGAGCAGCCGTCAATAACGACTCGCAAAGACCGTTCCCGCAAAAGTCTTCTATCCAGGCTATCAGTCCAGGGATATACCATATAAAGGAAGCTTATTGATAAGGCTAGCATGCCAGACCCTGTCAAAAGCATTCGAGACATCGAGCGAAACCGCGAGTGCTTCACCACTATTCTCGAGGGCCTCACCCCAC
The DNA here is from genome assembly GCA_029286605.1 of Sericinus montela. Taxonomy (NCBI): domain Eukaryota; kingdom Metazoa; phylum Arthropoda; class Insecta; order Lepidoptera; family Papilionidae; genus Sericinus; species Sericinus montela. Next base: position 1,703,460 of record JAGSMR010000011.1, read on the forward strand.
AGATGTGTGACATACACTAGAAGGTCCCCAGTCGACCGATTTCGGCGAAACCCGTACTGTCGATCGTTAAGGAGATCGTTATGTTCTAGGTATGCCAAGAGGTGCGAGTTCAATATACGCTCCATAATCTTACAGAGTATGGAGGTAATTGAAATAGGTCGATAATTGACTGGGTCAACACGGCTACCTTTTTTGGGCACGGGCTGCACGTTAGCAAGCTTCCAGGATTTGGGAACTATTCCAGTCTTCAAGGAGAGGCGATACAAGCGTGTCAGAACAGGAGACAACTCGGGTGCACAGGTCTTATGCACTATGGCTGGAATACCATCAGGTCCACTGGCTTTGTTCACGTCCAGATGTCGCAACGTTTTGAGAACCTCTTTGTTAGTGATGTGGACCTCTGACATTGAAGTACCACAGGGAGGTAGGGAAGTTGGAACTGCGTTGCTTGTGTCCAGACGCGAGTTGCTGGCAAAGAGATTCGCGAACAGTTCAGCCTTCTCTTTGCCGCATGAGCCAATGTCCCGTCGGGCTTAACCAGCGGAGGCAGTGAAGGTTTACAAAAGCTCGCCTCGACCGCCCTGGCAAGAGACCAAAAGCTCTACTGCCAGATGGTTGAGCAGAGAGCTTCGTGCCAATATGCCTAATGCGGTCGAAACGAGCCTTCCGCAACACCTTTTGTAAGTCTTGGCGGCTTGATTAAAGGCTCTCTTCTTGGATCTGACATCCGGAGTTTTACGGTTTCGAGCGTCAACCCATGAGAGGTACGCCAAATGTTTAAGGTTTTCGGCTTGGGAACATTTGGCGCTGAACCATGGGCGAGCTTTGCCACCAACGGGTACATCCGCAAAAGGAATAAAATATTCCATAGCTAAACATACCACGTCAGTTATAGCAACCGCGCATCTCGATGGATCTCCGGAAGAGAAGCAGACCTGCCGCCAAGGATAAGATGCAAAGAAGTGTCGCATCTCATCCCAATCTGCTGACTTGTATCGCCACACTCGCCTAGTACCATGTGGGTCGAGGTCTGTTGGTATGTAAGACGATACAGATTTCACCAGACAGTGATCAGAGGTTCCTAGTGGAGAAGCCACCTCTACTTCATATCTGTCAGGATCAGTGGTCAGCAGGAGGTCTAGACAATTGGCTGTATGACCTTCAACGTCTGGCACCCTAGTAGCTTGCTTTACCATCTGGGAGAGGTTTAGCGATAAGGCGAAATTCCTCATTTCCCTCCCAGCATGGTCAGTCTTCTGGTATGGGAACAGCCAATCCTGGTGAGAGGCATTAAAGTCTCCCAGAAAGACTAATTGTGCGGAGGGGTACCGATGCTGGGCCAAATCAGCGGCCTCACTTAGATATTCGAATAACCGAGTTGTCTCCTGGTCACCGCTGTGCGAACGGTAAACACATGCATAAACGATCTTATCGTCACCTGTGTCCACCAACACCCAAATGGTTGAAAAAGTGGGGTCTTCAAGGTGACGGAGACGCTGGCAGCAGATGTCATTGTTGACGTACACACAGACTCCGGCCCGAAGGTGAAAGTTGTGCTCCAGCGAGAACCCTGGGTAGTCAAGGTACGCCACATCTAACGGACATCAATTTGCGTCTCCGTCAGAAAAAGTAGGTGCGGCTTCTCAGTCTCAAGATGGTGATGGACTGCGTTGAGATTTGAGTGCAATCCTCGGATGTTAGAGAGGTGCACTTTCAAGGAGAGGACGTGCAACCGCTGTTTAACCTTACTTTTCTTTTGGTACTTTTCATAAATGATAAGGAGTGAAAAGGGAAGGAAGATGGCAGTTGAACGAGGCGTTGCTTTGATGACCCAACGACACGAAAAAATTTGTGTGCCTGTGGGAGCTTGATTTGGAGACTGCGGGGACGCCCGAACCCCCCCAGAGATCGCCATCGGGTCCTCTCACCCGGTCGCTAACCGGCACGATGGAGCCACCCTGGGATTTTTCGCTAGTTGGCGGGGCAGCCTTTCATGATTAGCTAGTTCACTAATTGGGCCCCCTACTACCTGCGGTCGGCCAGCGGAGCACCGTGCTTCGGATCCCGCTACCCTCCACAATCAAGCACCCGACACAGCAAAAGTTGACGTGTCGTACCCGGTTCACATATGCAACGCAACTGTTCAGACCCAACTTCCATAAGGCTTCACCAAGCATCTTGCCGGAACACGTCCGAAGTCACTTGGCGGCAAGGCTTTGCTTAGGTGGGTGGTAACTTAAAGCCTGCGACCGAAGCCTACCACCGGAAAGGGGCGCTGCTCGTTTAGCACTACCCAGGGGATACGTGTGAGAGTCAAGATTCAAGTATTTCTCACGGACGCGAGCAACATCATCCCCCGAAATATTTTAATTAATAGTATATATTCACGCATAGTTCCTGATGAGGTACCAGACAGACAAGATGTCCATGTGTCACGATCTTTGCATATTTCTTTCGCTTGTTTCAAATCCATCCTTTTCTTCATACACGCACGTCTAGGTATTCGAGTACTCTTGGTCCTTTAAATAATAATAAAATAATGTACACATAGATAGGGACAATATCTGATCCCAAAGTAAGCAGCTTAAGCACTTGTATTATGAAATCAGAAACAACGAAGGCACCACTAACACCCAGACCCGAGAATATACAGGAAAAGTGTTTTTTACAGTGACTCGACCAGGTTAACTATCTAATACTATAATACAAGTGCTTAATCACAAACACCGAACGCAGGCCTGTGAAAATATAGAAATGGTTATTAAATTAAACATAAATTGAAAAAATCAACAGTCATAGTTAAGATTTCAACCCGCGACCGCTACCGTACCGTGACAACGCTCTTACCTTCGAGCGACCGTGTTCTACACGCATAATTTGAAATTTTAATTCGTTTTATGGCATTGGCGATCTCTACCGGCAAGATATTCCAACTTCCAGTTCAATGTGTTTTCTCGAATGTTAGCAACACACTTGTAGCGCTTTTGATATTGCGGATATAGGCACAAATAAAAAGAAACCCAAAATAAAATGCTGCTGACATAAAAGAAAAGGAACGTTACGGAAAACAAGCGATCTGAAAATCATTAATCTCGTCACTCGAACGCATGACCCATAGCTAGCTTCCAGCTAGCTACGTTAACAATTACGCAATCGTCGTGAATACGACGCTCTACACTTACACAACAGAATCAGCATTAGCTTTAATTTCAGATTGTTATACAGATTCTGTTTCAAAGTATCCGTAGATAATGAACCGACGGGCTTATCGCGGTGATGTTTCGCAGACATAACGATCGGATCGCGTTCGCACGCATATTACCGCGCCGGGCTCGCCGTGCCCGTGGGCTATCCAGCGACCTAACAGTACAACGGCCCGTGATTAGACAGAGCACGATAGCGCCCATTGTCAGTACACGATCACCTCTTGTACGTCTTGAAATTGCGGAAATGTACGCTGTGAGCTCGCTCGCTAGAAAGACGTTTCAATCGCAGTCAACTGCCAAACTTACAATGTAAACTAGCTTAGTAAGCAGATCTTGTTCTGATCCTTTTAGTAGATAAATACATAGATATATACATACACAGGAACCACATCAAATACATTGCACTGATTCTAAAGTAAGCAGCTTAGGCACTTGTACAATGGAATCAAAAACAACGATAGTACCACAAACACTCGAGAAAATGTACAGTAAGTGTAAGTGTTTTTCTTGACTGGAAATTGAAGCCGGGCCGGGCCCTCAGCTGCCGACACCATTAAACCGGTGTGTACGCCACGTACATTTCATATATAACAACGTGTAAAAATTACCTGGGCTTCACCTAAGAGAGGGTTTGCCATAATCGCCATGCTTGGCATGCGGATTGGCTGTCGCAAAACCAGACGCTTGAACCGCAGGTCTTAGACGCTGTCGCTCTTTATCATCAAACAACCACAAAAATAATTGTTAATTATGCATTTAAAGTTATAGATTAGTTTATTTTGTGTTTAACACTAATTTTATAGATAATTACCGAATATTTTGACGGACATTTTTCCGAAAGACCAAAAATAGATTTGAATAATAAATTAATTCATATAATTGTACTTATTTTTTACCGTAATTTATGTGCGGGATAGCTAAGGGATGAGAGGCTGAGAAAACAGCCTTAACAATCTACATCGAGCTTCAAACTCCTGAATAATCTTATGAAAACAGCATATTTGAGCATAGTGTCAAATACATTTACAAGCTGTTAGAACATCTCGCCCATATTTTAGAGTAGGCTTTTGTGTAGTGAATTTATTACGAATTTATGAATTGGAAAAAGTTTGGAAAAAAGCATTGGCATAGTTTTTTCTAATATGAGCGGCTATAAAAACTAAGTTTATAATTTATCACTTGACTCATATGAATAGAGGTGATTTAATCAACAGACCTGCTGCTCTGTAGAGAAATATAATTACCATTAACCATTAAAATGGATTATATTAAGTTTCCAAAATATAAACTATAAGATTACAACTGCTCGAGCGATCGATTTTATTGTAAATTGTCGATGCTCATAGCGCTTCGAAAATAATGGGCTATAGTCATAAAACCGTAACTCCGAGACATTAGTAAGCGTCGAAGTGTCCTTCTTTACGAGTTGCCTAATGAGAACCGCCATCGAATAACTGGTGCGTGACTAACAGGTGTCCCATCTTACATTTCTAGAATTACTCAGGTAATAAAATATGAGTTGTAAAGAGTCAAAGTAATTACGTTTCACGAGCGTCGCGGCTATCATACTAATTTATTACCGTTTTTATTTAAGTCACGGTGTTGTTGTTATTAATGTGAAATACAGATATTTTAAATAAAATTAAATAAATAAATATCTTCACTCAATTAAGGGGTACCAGCCAATAAAGGGGTAGACAGAGGTTTAGTTTAGACATTTAAGTCCCTACGACCCACCTTCCACCGAAGATATTTTCTTGACAATGTGACAGGTGGTGAGCCCGTCGCCGTTGTTATATCCAAGCCAACGATATAATTCGTACATAAGTTTTTGAACAACCCATTGGTACGAGCCTGACATCTAGGGATCGAACTCGGGTCTCATGACTCGAAATTCCGACCACCCAACCACTCAGCTATCGTGACTCAAATAAGCTATAGTGAAAAGTCGGTCGAAAGGACTGTAAAACTATCTAGACTTCCGACCATCCTTATATTAAAGAATACGACGGTGACCTTGGTTTTAAAGGCAAAATTATTAAAGAATACCTTAATGTTATTATTAAAAAAAGTTCGCCGCATATTACGAATGACGCTATACTCATTTGTTTCTTAAATTTCCTGCCACTGTCCATCTAAGCTCTGATGAATAGTGGGTTGAAATGAATTCCACCTTCTTCTACCCCAGTATAACGTCAAGATAATAAAACATTAACTATTTAAGTAATTTATCGAATACTATTAACTTTAACATAAACATTTGTTAAAGTAGCACTTAATTGAAAAAAAATCTTTCTCCACACCAAATGGATTTTTTTTCAAACCACAACTATCAAAAACATTTTATACTCGAACGCAATCAACAACAACTCCCACACCTTACAGAACAATCAATCTTCTCTTCTCTGAAAGCAGTCTCAATCAAAACAAAATACGTAGAAGTAGAGACCGGATAAAGGGCCCTATAAATCATAAAATCAAGCGTCTATTCATAGCGGTTTATTTGGACGAACTAAAAAATTGACCCTTCCCTTCTTCGACCATTGTTAGGAGCATTCGGTCGGACTAAGGGTGCATCTCCAATTTGTCCTGTATTGGATTAATCAACGCTCCGGTGTTATTTATGGCCTCATTAAAATTTCGATAATCACACCATTTTTTCTACAGCTACAGTCATTGTACTCATTTATTTTTTATTCCGATAGCATGAGGAATACAAGTCCAATCATTCGATAGATATTTTTATTATAAGAATTACAATAGAAAATAATATATACAATAGATTACATTATACACACTATATACATAAATAGATATAGAAACAACATATGTTTTAAAAAATACGAGGTTTTAAAGTGGTAATAAAAATGTCGGAATTGACTTTATCTTCGAAATAACATACAAAGTCACCCCCTTACCAATTTATGCTGCCAAATAGCAATGAACAACTGTAAGGTTCTGGTTTTAAAAAAAATGAGAGAGATACGTTTACGGTCATTAAGGTGCCGTCTTAGTCCTGAGAGTCTCTCCCTAATGTCAACGTATCAGTAACCTTGCTTGCCATACTTCGTGACTATGCCAAAACACTCCCTTACGGGAGAGGCCTACGCCCTACAGTGGACTACTACCTACTTTTCCAGGCTCGTTATCAAAGTTATGAGTTCAGAGTAAATTTCAATGTGAAAAATTTTATGAATGAACCAATAAATTTTGCTTCCGCGTTTTTAAGGACCTTGTACTCGATTGACCTTTGCTCTAACATGACGAACTGGCGCCGTCTAATCTAACTCAATTTTGTTTTTGTTCTTACAGGTAACATAATGACTTGTTGTAATTGGCTCGATACTCTGCATGTATAATTTGTATTCTGAATTGAATAAGTCATTTACTTTCATGAATATGGAAATATGTTGAGTTACATAGCCATAATCTTACCTACCTAATATCTCTTTGGACTTCACGCTTTTCCCAGAACTAGGTTTGTCAGAGGTCTAAACTATTTAGTCCTTTGATCCGCATTTTACGAAAGCTTATTTGTGAAAATGGAACAAGTGCTGATCCTGTCTTCATCGTAGTGTTCATGCTTTTAAGCTTAAATACAATATACTTACATAGAAATATATTTTATAAACATGTCGCATCATCAGATCTCATTGAGAAATAATTAAACTAACTTAATTTCTGTCTGAGATTATAAATTGAAAACTAATGTCTTTTTGATATTCTTAAATATATATCGTACAGTAATTCAATTCATAAAATAATACTGATCACTTTTATAGCTTGTCTGTTAAATGATATGACACTATTAATCCAAATTAATATTAGTGATTTTCGTGATTTAGAATATATTATTTTTGAAACTAAGAACAGTTACTTCGTAAACACTAAAAAACCTCACTTAGCTTTAAATTATCAGTTCTAATTGTAAAAGGTTTAAGTGTAAGTAGGTATTTTATTTTAAAAGTAAATTTTGATTATTTAAATACTTAGTACCAAAAGGTCAAAACGTGAGGTCGCCACAGTACATCATTCCGCAGAAGGCTTCAGTTGTCCGTTAGTCTCAGTACTCCATATCGAGTAACAGGTAAGATTGGTTTATGTTGATTCGATACTATTCACTTGGAAATTGGCGTTCAGATTTATCAAGTTCAGCTCTTTAGGTTCCTTACTCGAACGTGTTACGAATGATCTATCCATCTGTTTGTTTCTAATATTGAATTTATTCTCATGAATTATTAAAGTGATATGAACTTTCTGTGTAAGAATTGTGATTTATATAAATATGATGTTTGAACACACGTTTCATGATTTATAGCCACTTCTCATTTGTTGTTTTGATATATGTCACTGCTCACTACCCAGTATTGTTACTACCTAGTAGTGTTTATATAAACAGTTGATACAGAAGGTATTTATACGTGACTCATTCGATAAATAAGTTCATATATACTTACATTCGACTACCTATAAAACTACACTACAAGTCGTAGACCTCTCCTATGTTTTATCCCGGAGTATTCGCCGTAATGGCCTTGCATCACAAGCGGATTGGCGATCGTATTACCAGACACCTCGCGCCTTAGACGCTACTGTCCGGCACCGGTTTGCTTTATATGGATGTGGTAATTTTCGAAGTGGTTACTATAACCATGTATTGGTAGCCATAACGTTATTAAAGACATAACTTTCCACTTACGAAACGCATGGGAAGAAAGAGACTGATTTGAAGCAAATTAATGAATATATTATTATTTATAATGAGAAATGCAATTCAATGATTTGCGCACAGTATTTCTACATCAGTAAGTAAGAAAGAGACGTCACTATACAAACGTCAAGTATTTAAATTTTCTGAATTTTTTACATCAAGCGGTTTGATGTAGATCTGTTGAAATGTCTAAATAATTCAGCTTAGGTCTGAAATTTGGTCTTAGGCCCCATTTCAGTCATGTCTTATCTTTGTAACTCTTAATTATTTCTATTGCAAAACAGTAGTTCTGGTATGAAATGTATGGAAAAACAGTACAATTTCATGTCTGTGAGACATTCCATTTGCAGTCCTTAATTTTGACAATGCATCTGTAAAACTCGTTTGCAGTCATTTTCATCGGATTAACTTCCTTTATGACTAATATTACGTAAGAGTATACTATAATATATATAGTGATATCGTTACCAACTTCATTACTCTGAACTGTTAAAATTGGCCTTCTCTAAGTAAGTTCTATTTTATTTATTATAATGAGTGCTTGCCTACAACCTGCCACTGGTCTGGGTATTAACTAAAGTTACTCGTGGTTTCATCTATTTGAAGCCGCGATATTTCAGCGTATTTCAGTGTATTTCAGCCGAATTTAAATACTCGTATTATGTAGGAACCGGTAAAAGCTACATTATAGTTATACACTATAGTTATAAACATAAAACTGAAACTGATAGGTAGACGAACTCGAAGGAAAGGGATAAATTCAAATCATGCCGCATCAAATGTCCGCTTCTAAACCGCAACTAAAAATACTCAATGCCGTGAGAATAACAATGAAACGCTTACATGCAATATTCCACGTAACGACATATCCGTCGGGGAAATGATATTTGCGCTGCATGCAAGCCGAAGCAAAATCCCGACCCTGACCCGAGGACAATGACCCTGCGCGTGACACTTCGATTCTCTATCGATCACGACTGGAAATATCTCTATCGAATCGATATTTTACGAGAGATTTTTCTTGTCCTTATCAGATCTATCGTGGAACCACGAATCAACATTACAAGAACGGACCACTTGCCGAAACTAATATAATTACAATAACATTAACAGTTACCTTTTTGTATTGTTACATTATGTACCGTTACCATCTCGTTTAACAGGTGGTCATTGTAATCAAGTAACAATCAGATATCTGAAACGATAAAAAAATGCTTGTATTCAGTACAAAATTGGTGTGTAGCAACGCATAATCTTCACATATTTATCTCAAGATATTATTTCTTACCACGAGCATAATCTAGGTTATAACAAAAAGCTCTGTTATAAAAACAGGAATAACGATATTATTTGGATACGTCATTCAAATGGGTACTAATTTAATACAGGTAAAAGATTACATAATACGAAAAATTAAAAAATACAATGACACAACGTTATTCGAAAGTTAAAATATTTAAATTCCGTAATAAGACTACGTTCAAGGATTAATAGAGCAGTAGCAAATTATTAGCAAGCTAAAAAAGGGATGGACAAGAATTTAATGTGTGATTCAGTGACGAAATCGAGGTAATCTGATTCGTATTACACTGACAACTTAAGAGTAACAAAAACATTCTAGTTCACAGAATATTAATATTAATTTGAATATTAAATATTAACATTCTAATACATTTCCTAATATTTAGAGCTTTATTATTTAGATATTTACGCTTGATTTCTATTAAAATGTGTGAAATTCCCGCAGCATGCTTTGATTTATTGGATCAAAAACAGCCTATATATTTCTCCAAGCGTACAATACTACAAATCTAATTGCGTTACACAGTTATGCTTCAGATCTCTCATACTGGAATATATCCGTTTTACGTACATAAATACAGACTTACATATTTATAATATTCGCAGGACGGAACATTGTTTTTGATTGCATATTCTTGAATAAACATACAGGAAATTTTGCGCGTCACTATAGCTTTACCCATATACGTTAAACATTGATCAGGAGTACACGATACAAGAACACGGACAAGTCGAGCCGTACAAGGAATGAATAGATCAGCCTGTCTACTGGTAGGCTATGAATACGGTCGAAAGCTTGTTATACTGATGTTATATCGGCACTCTTTACAAACATAAAAATGTACACATCGTATTATTTTATATCGTGACGACATTGACGATTTTAACATTTTATTTTATCTCCTAACGAAAATTGTGTACGCTACCTGTACAAATTTTTAATATGTGAGAAAATACCGAAATAGACAAAGATAATTTATGTCCGGCTTTGTTTTGTAATGTTTTAATTATTCGTCATGTTGAATCACGGGAATGCGACATCAATTCACCAATCTTCTCTAACTCGACCGCCATAGGCAGTCCGTTCTTGAGAAAAAACATATTTTTCCTTGTACCTCATGGTGTACTTTTACCTGCCTAAGCTACTGGGTTAACCTATTCGATCTGCAATACCATATAACTTTAAATGTAGTAAATTAACATGGTACATACTGATATTGGAATAGATGTTTCGGTATTCGTTCACCACGGCTTATAACATCAGTTATTTTTATACCCTCGGCCCGGTTTTTAGGTTACCTTGCAAGTACTGCCGACCGCAGACGTTAATAAAAAATCGAAGGTCGATTTGAAAGAAGCCAGTAAAACTACCGCATCATAACATGTTGGGCCATAGCAAACAATGCATTCCATGACAACGACCATCCAAATAGTGGGAAACTGTATATTCATCTACAACAAGTTCCGCCCACACAATCTGCCTATTTCAACACACAAGAAGCTATAAATTTTAATTTAAAAACTTATCATGTAACAACATATATAGAGAGCCAAGTTTTAATGAACCATATGTATAGATTTGTCGGACTAATAAATTATTATAATGACTGGGGAATCTCGTGCAGTTGTAACTACTTAGTTTTATATTCATGCAATTACGAATAGATACTCCTATATACAAATGTCATTCAACTCAAACCTTTCGCAAGCGTATCACAAATTGGATCTCAATAACATCTGTTTTTTGTATGTCAATAAAACTAGTTCATTGAAAACTAGATACCACTTACTTATAATACGTCAAGTAGATTCCTGGCAGGTTTTAAACATCAGCTTACTAAGGTTTTTTTTCGAAAAGCCATTAGAGAAGTTAGTCAAGACAAAAGGATAAAATTGGTGAAGGCAATATGAAGTTGTTTGTTTTGATATAATATTCAAGATATTTTTTTAGAAAACAATTCATTTACAGAGTGTAGCTAATACAATCATTTACCTTTCATAAATTTTGTAATCGTTACTGTAAACATCAAATTATAGATGATTATTGTACCTAATATGATAAATTTGTATTATAAATATGATTAATATTCATTAATATACATTAATAAGACAAGAATATTTAATGTTTTGATATCTTATTTATATTTGAATGAGTCATATAAAGATTTACATAACCTTATAAAAAACACAACCACACATATTAAGAGTGATTATGTGTTTTACAAGAATAAAGTATATTCACGGACAAATTAAACACAGCTGAAGTGTTTAGAAGCTTGAAGCTTATCACCACTCTAAAGAGAATGGTAACCTAATGCCAGACGAGTGCGTTTGGTAACAACGCCCCGAGGGAATGGCAGTGACCGGTCGGGTCTCTTCTAAATCGTTGATTGTACCTTATGATGACAAGCTTAGGTTGCAGCAAATAACTATTTATTGCCATAAGACCGACATGTTCCGCGCAGTCCAGTGAAAACATTTTAGGACGTTCATCATTATTAGTGCTAGTGTTTACAACATAACTTCTGCTTTGATTTATGTTAGAACTCCATGTAATATTTAATAGATATATAGGAATGAGACTCTAATTTGTATAACTGTTTGCTCCATTTACGAAGACCTCCGTGGACGAGTGGCGTAAAAACCGGTTTTCAAGGTGTCGCCATCTCAAGGTCGCGGGTTCGATTCCCGGTCAATGTAGGAAAACTACTTGTTCTGCATTTTCTCGGGTCTCCATGTTTGTGGTGCCTTCGTTGTTTCCCATTCCCATAACGCAAGTATTTTAGCACCTTACATTGGGATTGGAGCAATGAATATGAGGTGCCTATCTATATATGTATTAATAGGAAGCACTTTTTCCATAGCTTTAAAGTAAAAAAGTGGGTTCATAGCAAAATAAGTAAAAATTGAACTTAATAGCTAAATAAGTAAAAGATATTTTCTTATCTTAAAAAGGTGTCTTTAAAATGTTAAGATAGCACGGATAACCTGAAGTAACAATAACCTACCGCAAACAAGATTGTTTGGATATTCGACACGATTATTAGAGGGGCATAGGTGAAAGATACTTATCGATAACCAGCACCGTCTCAAAGTAGTGATTAAAATAACGAATGGCGCTATTATTATAGCCCTGCTATCATCGTTGGGAATACCAACCATGATGGCAGTAAACTTTTATAGGTTCATTTTTGACGTAGCTATAAACTTACATAACTTATATAACCTTTTGATACAAAGTAACAATTTTTATATATGTTAAAAAAAATAAAATAAAACATCTTCACGCCATTCAAAATACAGGGGTAGACAGAGGTCTCGACAATTTAGTCTTTTCGACCCACCTTCCACGAATATATTTTTGGGACAACGTAACAGATGGCAAGCTTGTCGCCGTCTTAACGGCCAAACCAACGAAATGAATCGTACATAGATTTTTGAAAAAACCTTTTTGGTACGAGCCTGCCATCTGGGGATCGAACTCGGATCTCTCGACTCGAATTCCGATCATCCAACCATTCGGCTATCGTGCCTTTTTTAACCTATACTGTCCCACAGCTGGGCAAAGGTCTCCCCCATATGTATTCCTTTTTTAGTAAAAAAAATCACGATAGCGTAGTGGTGGGGTGATCAGAATTTCGGGTCAACAGATCCGCGTTCGATCCCCATGGCTCGTACCAATGGCTTTTTTCAAAAAACTTATGTACTATTTATATCGTTGGACAATTGCACATAGACACGACGAAGGACTCACCACCTGCCACGAAGTCCCAAAAATGTCTTCGATGGAAATTGGATCGAAATGACTTAATTGTCTAGACCTCATTCTACCCCTGTATTGGGAATGGGAAAATACTATATTTTCACTCAAAGTACATCAAATAGACCAGATAGAGTCAACGCGACGATTTCTTCGGGCTATGAGGACTGGGTTAATATAATAGCCTAGCATAATACAGACTCGGGGAAGGATTATACTGACAGGATATTTCATAATTTTATGAAACTTTGACCTTTGCTTGAAGTTTGAATATTACGTCCGTGATTGCGAATTTCATTTTCGAGTAATGGAGTAATTCCAGCATTTTAATATATTAATTGATATTGCTAACTAAATTTAAATAATAACTTTAACACTTGCAATTGTAAGTATTATATGAAATGAAGTAATATTGTTAAAACTTCTTCTTCTTCCTTATTTAAATAGTAAGTTTTCGTTGCCGAGTGGTTGGGTGGTCGGAATTTCAAGTCGACAAACTCGATATCGATCCCCAGGCGGCAGGCTCGCCAATGGGTTTTTCAAAACAACTTATGTACGAATTATATCGTTGGTTTGGACATAAAGACGGCGACGGGCTCACCACCTATCACGTAGTCCCGAAAATATCTTCGGTGGATGGTAGGTCGAAGGGACTTAATTGTCTAGACTAGACCTTTGTCTACCCCTGTATTGAGAATTGAGTGAAGTTTTTTTTTTTTATTTTGTTTAAATATATCAAGTTTAGTTAGTCAGTTTAGCTGACGTGTTCATAATCAATCTCGCATCAGAATTTGTCGTCACAGGTCGAGTAGTTTTAGTTTTAGTTTAATCAGAGAGTGACATTTTGCTCTTTATAACACTAGTGTACTACCATAAATTTATTTTTGAGAGGATTTGAGTAAATTACGTTCTTACTGAGCATGTACATTGCGAAATGTGTAACTATACTAAATTTCAAGTCAATCGGATGAACAGTTATATATATACTACTGTCGCACTGAAAGGTTTTAGAACGGGCCAGTTAAGAACATTGCAATTTTCGGTTATAGAACTCTTTGGTGTCGCAAATGTTTTAAATAAATAAATAAAAATAAATGTTTGTGTGAGCAATTAAAACATTAAACAATAAAATATTCGCAACTTTCAAAATTGATAATTTTTTAGTGTCTAAACTTTAGTACACAATAGTAACATATATCTATAATATAAGTATAGGTATATATGAGAACTGCCACAAGTGGCCGATTGTAATATTACCAAAATTAATTTCCATAAACGAATTTAATTATATCTTATTAAAAGCACGAAACGTATCTATCGCTTTGTGTGTGACTTGCGTGTAGTTTCTGGTCTACCTCTGTTGAGAAACTACGTTCAAACGGGAACATTCCTTCTGAGGCTTAATAATATACATGAGTCCGCTGTAACGATCTGTACCACCCGCCCTCATTAAATATCATTCTAGAATATTTTTGAACACCACAAAGGGTCTATTTCAGAAATGTTAATAAAACATGTCAGATAAAGCATAGCTATTCTTACTTTAACTGCAAATAAATGTGTGTATTCGATATTATTTGTTTCATATTACGATGTATGAACTACAAAATAGGGATATCAAAATCAAATCAAAGAGAGTTACGAGATTTTATCTAAAGTTATTTTGTCCGAAACTTGGAAGTTATATCTTCTATCAGAAAAATACATAACAAGGAATATAGGCCAACATTTTAAATAATAAGATATATAAAATTAATAGTAAAAACATGTAGTATGGATAAAACTATATTATGAACACATAACGCGTTGCATGAGTTATTGGAAAAGTTATTTAATTATTGATTGAAATAAACTAATATTAGCATACGTAAAAATTAAGAAAAGGACAGGTTTACTAGAACTTAAAGTGGTACCTATATCCACAAACGAATTAAACGGAGAAAATAACATTTGCCGATCACGCGTGGTAGAAGTGAAAGAAATCAAGCCATCGACTTTAGTATTTCATATATTCTTTCGCAAGTAGCCGTACCTTCGGTACCTTTTCTCAAAGATTCAGCTTTTTTTAGTTTTGCGAGTGTACGTGGGAGTCGGCCAATCAATTGATCTGGAAGTACCGACGGCCCTTTTGTCATCCTGTTCAAAAAAAATGTGGGAATATAATTTCAAAATAAGCAATCGTAGCAACATTTTAATATGTTAATGTAATAAAGAATTAAAATTATTGTACATTAATTTTTTCTTATTTAATTAATTAAAAAGTTTACAGGTATGCTTTTTCTTCCCTTTCCAATAATGAAATAACTTAATAAAGAAGTGGCCCGGAAGTTATCACATAGCGCTGTTTTATTCAGATTAAAATGCATTAATATAATTTTGAATTAATTATAAACGAGTTCAAGAGCAGAAATGTTTTCATATTTTAATTGAAGGCACGTAGAGGCGTCCGTATTGGAATGTTTTATAGGATTCAATTTTTATTTAGATCTATTATAAGACGAATATATCATTTTAGTAGAATGCAACATGCTCACCTGATATCGTCCTAAATCAGTTTCTGGAAGATGTAAGTCTAACAGCTTGTGTGATAAATCTTATATTTAGCTGTGGTTTTCGCATTATTTTGCTCCTCAAAGTAATTGTCGACGAAGTTGGCCACCTATGTATATATTATGACATGTGATAATCAGTGATGGAAAAGTGTTCGTTAATATTTGCAGCGATTACTTGAACAAAAGGTTCCGTAGTTAAAGCTTTTATTCGTCGAACGGGTAGTATTAAACAAAAAATGCAAAATTTTTAACTATAGACGAAAGGACCCCCGTGACCACGGATGCTGTAAAGCATCCGAAACGTCGGTAAATAAAAATTAAGAAACGCGATAAAATCCGAAAACCGTTTTATTCAAAATGTAAAGACGAAAACCTACTCACGATGCATATTGCTAAATATAACAACACAATAAAGATATGTGTATGTTACATATGTACGTATATAAATGTATGTGATACAGAAACCAATAAGAAAGCATACGTGGAATATTTAACTCTGATTGAAATATCAGAACTCATCAATCTTAAAACATTGACACATTTAGCTTTTTGCATCGTATACGTGACCAAATGCCTCTGACGATAGCAGTTCAACGGGCGTCCCTTAAATGTATTGAACTATTCAGACTCTTTCTTAAAGTTTTTATAATTTTGTAATGATCAATTTAAAAATAAACCCAAGCGTCGTTGCAATAAGGCCAAAAATAATTTACGTCATCGATAAATACGTGCCAATTAAATATTCCAGTGAGTGTATAAAACATCTTGTTAACGTTCGTTAATTGAACGCATCAAAGATGTATTGTGAACAGCAGTGCTACTCCGGTACATCACTGAGATTTGGATTGTAATCTTCTATCGATTTATGTCACAGTGCGTTCGTACATTGTTTATTTTTATTTCAAGCCAATTAAAGTGGTTGTTACATTTCAATTTTAACTTAAACGTTTTTGTTTTAAGGTCTAAAATAAACCAAATTGTTTCAAAACAGTAGACTGACACCATAAATTGATCCGATTCGAAACTATAAATTTTGAATTCCAAGTCTCCAATTACTGTTTTATAAATAAAACTGATAGTTTAAATAACTCCACATAATACACATTCTTATGTCAAAACCCTAGCGGGTTAAGTGTATTTTTTCTCGTCAAATATTATAAAGAACAATGTGTAACAAATATTCTTGTAAATGTTGCGACATGAACTATTGTGAATTTGATTATTAAATAGATAAACCAAAACGTAAACAGTGAAACAGACAGTCTCATTGTTCCTATGCCTCGAACAAAGAACACAAAGCGGTGAGTGGGCAGTATGCAGCAAAAAAGTTTACATTATGTAATGAGTGAGATGGTTTGACGTGTTGATTAAGCAATACAAAGTAAACCGGTTTATAGAGACCTCCGCCAAGCCTTACAAATGTAAACAAATACCTTCACATCGTAGCTCACAGCTGGTCTGCCAAGTATTCAGGTCGACCAGTGGACAAATATGGATTTTACATTAAGGAGAAATTATTTCACCAGTATGTTGTCGATGTACATAGGTAATATTACATCATTTTCAGTTACTAGTAATTTACTGTTAATTGAGACACTAGTTTTCAACCTTATTAAGGATGGAAAGTATATTAAAATCTAATGTATATGCTAGCTCCGTTCTTTACGGCAATCCTTGGATAATGCGTATGTTTAGAGGTGTAATTTGATAGACTATAAAGACAAAGGTAGATATTTCTAGTTATTTTTACGATTGATATTTTCTATTGTCACGAAATTCCTGTTCTGAATTTTCCTGGTGAGTTATGAAAATAGAGTATAATGGGAGTTTAGGTTTTATTAGTGCCGACAGTTATCGTCTCTATCTGCCTATAAAACTCTTTGTTAAACATAGACGCATTTATAGACAGATTTATTCGTGACCGACACTAGAACATTAGACTGTAGGTATTTTTGGCAATCTTAAAAACATTATCGCACTCTGCAGGACCCAATTTCTTTCTATATTAAATGTAACCATTCTTCCTCTACCATATGTAAACAAAGAAACTAGTACGAAAACGTGACTTGAGAAAGCATATAAATTTAAGTCTCGCTAAGTTAAAAATTTATTCTTATACATAATAACAACCCGTTGCCGCTCTCGCAATAAAGTTAACGTACTAGATCGTATAGATAATTCGAAACTCGTGACAAATTCTCATGTGGAATGTAATGAAATCGATTAAAGACCGTTCCAAATCCAATTCGTTAGCGTAGCGTAATAACTTTGTTCCGTTTGTACTACAATAACTTGTTTTGATCTGATAGTTTTAACACATGATCAATTACTATTTCGATGTAGTTCAGCGTGTTGTTATATAATTGTTTCACAGACAACCCGATAAAAGACAGGATCAGTAAAATCTTAACTGTCTGATTTCGTGTCAGCATAAAAGTTTTATGTGAAATTATCCTAATACGTCCACACATAAAACTCACAGGACAAGACGAGGCAATAAAAACAGAAAATTGTGTTCACTTGAGGTTTAAGTTAATGGAATTCGAAATAGAGTGCGTGTTATGCGAATACCTGAGCAGGATACAAGCGCTTAAAATTTTATACGTAACAACTCTTGCTAATATGTAATTATAGAAAGTTTAGAAATAGATACAAGGGTGACAGAATACTTATAGTTTGATTTAATAATATTTTTATTAATTAATGTTTGTCGTATGTAAATTGAATTTTCTTTAAAAAATGGAACCCCTATCTGTATAAATTTAAGAAGCATGTCAGAGTAGTTTCCAAGATACCAAAATTTATAAAAATCAACTATAAAAAAGTTATATATTTCAAAGAATAATTGTTTTAGAATAAGAAGATACCTATAGATTTAAAACCGCCTTAAAAATATACTTATATTTATTTATAATTTTATTTGACTTTAAGCTACGATGATCTGAATTAAATCAGGAAATCATGAGGACAATTTCCAGGTTAAAAGTCCGTGCCAAAGTGTTATTTGGAACTATAAAGTTTCGAAAGAAAACGTCGCTGGCTAGCATACTGAGATTGCGATAAGCTCACCACCAACTTTCATGTCGACCTAAATAAGATCTAATGTAAAAATTTGGTTATAAGAAGAAAAAAAATTTGATTCAAACAAAAACTAAAACTAAAATCTACAATCAAAAACAGGCATCCTAATAATTATAATATAGTAAAAATAAATCAAATAAATTGAAATTAACATTTAGTATTAAAATACATTTATTTTAAAATTACTAATACGATAGAACAAGTCTTTTGCACTTTAATATCAAATTCCATAAGTATTTAGATACATTTAAAAATGCAAATATAGAAATCGTAAAGCATACCAATAAGTAAAGTATAATAGCCACTATAACAGCTTTTTGGCAATTCAGATCTGCAATTACAGCCAATGTAAGCTTTGGAGGAGATATTAAATGATTAATAGGTATTTCGAAGCTTTACGATGGATCAATTGAGTTTAAAATACGGATAGATTCCAGAATTACCTATTTCAAGATTCTAGATTATAGTTTTTCTTCTTTTAAATTTTAAATGTTTTATTATAACTTTTTTTAATCGCTGCTAATGTAATAGTTGCCAATTTGGGAAACGCATTAAAAATATATTTTTTTTTAATTTGCAAATTCCATTTATTTTCGTCGGTCGTCGGGCGAGGCCGCTTGGGGACAGCTGATACTAAACATAAATTTATAAAATAATAATAATAAAATCACTTTGATAAAAAACGCAGAGAAGTCAATATCTATTTAAATTTAATTATATCTTACACATCGTTTAATCTTATCGTAACAGCATATCGACAACACTACCACTGATTGAAAAGAAACAGTATTTTATTTGATACGACTCTAAAGTTGGCGTAAGAATATCTGGCATATATTTCATTTGAGGCCATACAATAAAAAAAAGATGTATTTATTTCTTTTTTTTATTGCATTAAATCTTATGGACACCGCCAGAAGCAAAACCAGCAAGGAGCTCAAGGATTACCAATCTTGTGAATTTCCTAACTTCTAGTGACTTGAATATTTTGTTAAGGAAATGTGTTTGGCTTAGAAGTGAAAAAAATATGGCGAAGACGATTTCGATTCGTTTAACCGAACGTAACGCCCGTGGCTAAAATTGTAAAGGTGATAAATGTATATCCATGAGAACAGTGAACCGTAAGTAGTGAGTACGTTAACATACCATGTAGGATTCGAGCGAACAGCGGGAGATACGCGGCAAAAATGGCATGCGCACGATGCCAATCTAGCTGACCCCGGGATAATAAAGCGTCGCTCCCTTTTGGTCACGGCACCGCATTACCATAACACTAAGTGTGTGAGGAGCGGACATAAACGGCCGGCATCGATGATAGCCATTCACCTCTTGCTTATTATAAATTCTAATAGACGATCTCATATTAACATCGTAGGTTTACCCGCCGGCCGATCGATTTTAAGGTAATTCGTGCACTTGGCTTGGTCAATTCAAAGATATAGATTTATAGAAGAATAATAGTATTAAAATACGGTTATTTGTGATGTGTGTCATATTTGATCCGTGTCATTTTATAATTAAGAAATCCTTTTAAGTATTTAAAAAAATATGAGACTGCCCTAGATTTTTTATCAGTTTTTATCATAACAAAGGCCCATAAAAGGAAAGAAAAAAAAGGATCTTATAATGAGTGCAGTAAGATGTAAAATGTATCCTTCGCCTAATTTCTTTGATGCACTATTAATACTACTACTACTGGAACAGGGAAAGTTGGCCGCGCTGCTCATTTGTGGGTTAAAATTTTTCATTATTTTCATTCTTATTTCTCAGTCATGTATGGCTCTCAATGATGTTAACTGTTACGCCTAGCCAAGTGGTAAATTTAGCACTATTCACTAATTGCTTTAATGATTTTGGGTGACCACTAAACATCAATTTTCAGTGGTCATTTATATAAAATTCTAAAATTATAAACGGGAAATATGATTCAAACAGAAAACTATAATGGCATCACTACTGTTACTGGATTTATGAGTTCATAAATTATTACCAAGGTGGATTTGAATGTTAGAATAATCAAGTTCATTCGAAGTAAAACATTTGTAAATATCCTAAGGTATATCAACTTCTGGAGCACACATTGCATCTGACAAAAAATCTCATTAAAGGTTATGAAAATTAAATTATTAAAAAAATATAATCTATAAACATACTACCTATTACCTTATCTATCATTATTATGTGTAAGTAACGTAAATAATAACATTACAGTGATAAGAGATCACTTGCTGGAATATTCTTATTTTATGAAATAGAAAAGTAGTTACGTTGTTAATTTAATAAGCCTATTTATAAATCCCACTCTGTACACCTTTCTTAGAATGTAAAACCTTTCACTCTAATTCTCTCTATGATAATAATATCTCAAAAGTCGAGGAAATAGACGACTATTCGAATGTAATTACAACAAATTATTATTGCCGTTCGGGTGTACGTTGTTAATAAAGATAATTAGGTAGATAAGGCGAAGTTAAATAGAGTAACAGTAACGGTTAATCAGATTGATCTAAGTGTAAGAACTTGCAAGGTTTATTAACACGGTCTACATCGTGACCCTTATACGGAACGGTCGTAGTACAATAAATCTGTACAAAAACGTAATTTTATAGCGGGAATCACGCGAACTGACCCCTTTGACCCTTTTTCTTACCATAGTAAAATACATAAACTTACTTTATGAAAGTAGTAATTAGAAGTGCTATATTCTTTACTCAAACCTAGTAAAACAATAATTATGTAAGCTAACAGTTTTCTAAAAAAAAAAAAAAAAAAAAATATCTTAACGCAATTCCCAATACAGGGGTAGACAGAGGTCAAGTCTAGACAATTAAGTCCCTTTGACCCACCTTCCACCGAAGATATTTAACGTGACAGGTGGTGAGCCCGTCGCCGCCTTTATGTCCAAGCCAACGATGAAACTCGTACATAAGTTTTTGAAAAACTCATTGGTACTGCCACCTGGGGATCGAACTCGGGTCTCTCGACTCGAAATTCCGACCACCCAACAACTCGGCTATCGTGACTTAACTGTTTTCTTCTTTTGTAAATAGATGAAAAAAGAAGAAGACGCCTCTATCTCCTCTGCTGTGCGTTACGACATTATATTCAACGTATCCGATTTTATCGTATTAAAAGGTTTAAAATATATAGTCACGGTAGCCGAGTGGTTGGGTGATCGAAATTCGAGTCAAGAGACCCGAGTTCGATCCCTGGTGGTTGGCTCGTACCAATGGGTTTATTTTCAAAAATTATGTACTATTTATATCGTTGATTTGGACATAAAGACGGCGACGGGCTCACCACCTGTCACGTTGTATCGAAAATACCTTTGGTGGAAGGGGAGTCGAAGAGACTTAATTGTCTAGACAAGACCTCTGTCTACCCCTGTATTGGGAATTGCGTGAAAATATTTATTTATTTTATTTTTATTTTAGTAAAACAATGATTATGTTTGTTAACTGTTTTCTTCTTTTGAAATTTTTGAGATGAAAAGAGAAGAAGACGCCTCTATGTCTCCTCTACTGTACGTTACGAATTTTATTCAACGTATTCGATTATATCATATTAAGTTAGTTTATCATATTAAAAACTTAAAATATTAATTGATTTCTTCGTCATTCATTAATGAAAGTCACGATAGCCGAGTTGTTGGGTGGTCGGAATTCGAGTCGAGAGACCCGAGTTCGATCCCCAGGTGGCAGTACCAATGAGTTTTTCAAAAAACTTATGTACGAATTTCATCGTTGGCTTGGACATAAAAGGCGGCGACGGGCTCACCACCTGTCACGTTGTCCCGAAAATATCTTCGGTGGAAGGTGGGTCAAAGGGACTTAAATGTCTAGACTTGACCTCTGTCTACCCCTGTATTGGGAATTGCGTGAAGATATTTATTTTATTATTTATAATTGTCATTCATTAATTCCTTTTCACTATATTAGGAACCATTTCTGAACTTTGTATTTCTAATACAATAATAGTTACATATAAAATACTTTTAAAAATTATTTGCTCTAAATACCACGTCTAGGTGTTGTCGATATCTTGCTACAAACAAAGTTCGCTGTAGACACGCAATAAGATTTACTGTACAGAGGGTTCCACGTTTTACAAATATTTCACCTTGGCTCGCGACGCCAGGCGGAAACTCATGGCCGTTGTGACTCTTCGAGTGCCTATAATAAATCAGACCCTCAACCCGTTCCTCAGTCTATATTCGTCATCCATTCTCGCATAAACTCAAGATATACAAGTGACAGACAATAAATGATCAGATACTGACTCTGATTAATTGGTTGTGAAAGGTGTAGGATGTACCATAACACAATTTACAGTTTTAAAGATATTAAATTTATATTTTATCAAATATTCATCTAAATAAAAGAAAAATACCAACAACATCGCTCTTTTAATATTGCTTCATATTACTTGCTGACACAAATCTATGAAAAACACTTTTAAAATAATCATTATTAGAAACAGTAATGAATTTAAATTACTTTAAGTTTCATAACCCGGTCGGAAAGTTTTAATAAAAGAAGGCCCTCGATACAAAAACCATTATATCAACCTTTCCTACCATATCACCAAAAACCATATAGTGCTACAAAAATTTAAATACTATTAAAAATATGGTTTGAATTAACTATATTATTTTTATTAATACTATATTAATATGTACACAAGAGAAACTCTTGATTTAAAATTAATTAAATCCTGTAATAACTTAATTTGAAAATAGTCCCATGTTCATGTACTAGGGAACTTGTTCAATGCAGGCATTACTTACTCAACTGCAACTGATAAGACACAGCGAAGTAAGTAGATTTATGCGTAAAGATCAAAGATAAGTCAAAAATTCTACTGCCTTAATGGTCTTTGCCGCACTGCAAAATTAGAATATACTAACTTTAAGCTTAGTCTATTAAAGAATTTCTTTATCTATTTTTAGTACCTAAAATTTAGACATTCCAAAATCTTCATACAAGTTAAAATTAAAGAAACTTAATTATAAGGTTACAGTAGTACGGTTAGAAACGAGCTTACTTTCCACCTGGCGGTACACAATCTCATGTATAGTGAACGCCTTCAAGTAACTTCAAATATAGAAAGTTCTATATGCCTTGTCACCCCTGACAAATAGGATGGAATGTCTCATTGCCCATAATAACACTGGCGTATTTAGTTGCTGAACTACGCTGACTCAGTAGACTTCTAAGTAGAGAAGGAGTCACCCACTTTTGCAATTTGTAGAAATAATCCGAAATTTCTTATGACATTTAACTCATCATTAGGATTAATTCAAAACCACTAACAAGGAGAATAATATTCATACTTTTAAAAATGGATAAGTATGTTGATAAATGGATAGCTGCACTGCTGTTTGGCGAACTTTCTAGACCTTTCTAGATCTATAGTAACTACAGAACTGCGAAATAAGTAAGAGCTATTCGTAGTTAGGTCCATAGATAGAAATCCAGTAGTATCACATAAAATAAAAAAGATCCTCTTTTTATATTTAAGTACAGGAAGATATTAATAAAGAATACCCACACAATGCTTCATAACAAAGTAGAGCATCATGACCACATGGCCGTAAGTTTACCAAAGATAACCCAAGAAACCGGTATACCGGCACAAAATTGAAATTTTAAACGAGTTATTACCTGCAAAGTTATAAAGAGGCAATACTTCCTGCTCTGAACACAGAAGCGGTATGATTTCATAACACAATTTTCCCTTTCATAACTCGAGTTAGGTATTCTGTGGTAGCCTGTGCAATACAAACAATTTTAAATTGAATATGGCGGCTCTTTAACGCTAGCGGGTGAAGCAAAGTTTTGATTTAAATATGAAATTATTGAACTAAGATCTAATAAAAAAGGTCAAGATTCTTTGTTGCTGTAAAAATGAGCTTTAAATATGATTGTTGTTAATTTATCCTACTTGTGAATAGATGTCAAAGAATTTGTCAATGTCGATGAGGAAAAGTTGATGGTCATACTCCGTTCAAGTAAGAATCTGCTCAACTCTATAATCTGAAAAACTATTTAAGTTGATAAGTGAAAACTTATTTTTAAAAATGAACCTTTTAAATGCGGTGAACATTTAAAAGGCAGCTTAACAAACAGGTTAAAAAAGGGACAAATTATATTTATAACTAATGCAGTAGCGTTGAGGACTGTCAACGTTATCCGGTTTAAAATATTAATAATGCCAGGTCTCTCTAAAAAACTAAACCGTAAAGTAATTTCAGTAAAGTAATTCCAATAAGGACCCTATAGCCGCGTAGGCAGTGAAGCCCTGCCTTCGAAGTCAAGTGTTACGGTTCGGATACGGCTGGGTTCAAACATTGGATAAGTATGATGAAAATGAATGTTTGCATTCGAGTCATGAACGTTTGTATGCATTTATAAATGTTTATCTATGTAAATATATACAGCTTTGTATAAATATATTGTACCTTTTGTTTGGACCTTATGACGGCGATGGGCTTACCACTTGTTACATTATCCTAAATATGCTTCAGTGAAAAGTGGGTCGAAAGGAACGCCTACACCTCTGCCTACCCTATCATGGGAAATTGCGTGAAAATAACAAAATAGACAAAAGTAAAAAAGTAAAGTAACCACCTTATTTAAATGTACTCATATTAATTAAACACTTCATATATTCTTTAATCTTCGAACTTGGATTTCATATGTATGAAAACTGGATAGTGGGATCAGTAACTAGAATGTTAAGGACGATGAATCTATCAAGTAGCATAATCTTTTATCTTTTTTATTTGTATATGAATCATAATTTTTGTTATTGTTATATGTCTATGCATAATCCCTGATGGGGTAGCCCGAAAACATTTCCAAGTGTTAAGATCCTTACATACCTCTTTCGCTTCTTTAAATTCGTCATTTTCTACATACATACACGTCTTTGTATTCGAGTACTCTTAAGCTTTCCTCTTCGAGCAATTTGCTTACATGATCTTCGAAAGTTAGTCTCGGCCTTTCTTGTTAACTTTTATTGTGTAGTCTTTCTTCGCAATTCAGTCTACATTCAAATGTTCAACGTAGACGCCCTTAGCCATTTAAATGATAAGATCATTTTTCAAACCGACTATATTGCGAATCTCTTCGCCATCATCTATATTTCTTACAGCGAGATTCGAACACATGACCCTCAGCTTTGAAGGAAGCCTACGAGTTAACTATCGGGCTCCCCATACATGATAAAATGCTAAAAGCTTTATGTCAATTGGAGTATGCGTATGCTTTCGTATTACTAATACGTCATATTTTTTATTTCAATTATTAATAATCTAGCGACGCTGGCCTATTGATTGACCTTAGTCATTAGCACTATGAAAGGTTGTTTCAACAAAATGTCTTTGTTTTAAATAATTATATACCGATGGTTTATTTATGAAATTATTTTCTTCTTTATCAGGATGACGGTCAAATTGGCGCTGGTGCAGCTACTGGTGTTCTGCGCATGGCCAGCATGCGGCGAGCCGGTATTCGACCCGAGCACCCTGATGCGACTGGTGTTGGTCCCAGCCGATGCGGCCGTTGGCTCCGTCATCTACCGCGTCCGCGCCTCTGACCCCGACTTCGATTATCCATTGCACTTTGAACTTATAGGTATTATTATTATTTATTTCAAATCAGTTTATAAAATAAAATTAAAACTAAAAATGTAAAATTTTCTTTGGTAAAATATTTTTAGACAAGCATTTTACATCTTCACATATATGCACTGAACATAAAAATTATTACATATTTCTTTTTATTAAATGTTATAAATCTGCATATTATGGCTTACTTAACGGCGTGATAAAGTCGGCTGCTAGATATAGGTTTCTCACATAAGGAGGATTAACCAAAATCATTACGCTTTGCAAGCTGATTTGCGATCACTGTAGCAGACACCTTAGAGACCGCTGCCCATCACTGGACTACTTAATTTTGGTCTGGTTATTAAATTAATTACATATTTCTAAAATCAATAGACACGGGCGGGGCTTTTCAATTTCTCATTAATTTAATAACAAAAGTCCTGTCCAACATGAATAACATGCTTTAAAATGTATAAAACAAGTGTACATTATATTTGACCTGGTAGTTTTCAAAGCGATTATCCCTCCATCTGAAGATAGACCTTGCAATTAACAAAACAATTTTTATGATATCTCCTCAATGCCCACAGGAAGAAAGGAGGTGGTAAATTTAACAAAAAATAGAAATCAAACATTATTTGAACTTTTTGCTATTACAAACTATTTATTGATTGTAATTTTTTTATCAACAGGTCAAATGGGTCGTCTCGATGTAGGCATAGAAACGTTGCCTTGCACCCGATACAATTCCGTGTGTCAAGCAAACGTGATCCTTCTCCGGAGGCTCGAGCCGGGTCGTTATGTGGATTTTAGATTATCTGTTCGCAACACCAGGGGGCGCAGTTCTCGTATTTCGTGTTCAATCACAGGAACTAATGCCACTACTCCTAGAGACACCATTTTTCCTCATCAACCTGGCATTATTTTGGTGCCTGAGGTAAGCGAAAGCGTCTGTTAGATTTACTTTGCGTGTCTAATAAACGTCTTTATTATTTTTATTACTATTAACTGCAAAATAATTGAAGCATTTGTACAATTAATATAATTGAAATTTTATACAAATTTTTACGAGAGCTACCACACCAATCTTTAAATAGCCCAAAGTAATTTGGAACATGTTTAAAAACTACGAAGGCGTTATAGATGTGAATATGCCTCATGTCAAGACACAGGGAAGACCAGTTTTGGACTGGACTATTTTATGATTAATAATTACATTTAACATTTTAAAATTTCACCTAATAGGATGACCAAGTACACGAAATATGATAAAGCGTGAGTATTCAAATCACAAAATATGCTTACAGGATGCTAAACGTGGGACGGACCTCGAAATTGTTATAGCAAGAAAGAATCCATTGTCGCCGAAGCCTTTAGAACTGGAGCTTTGGGTATGATGTATTATTCATTCGAATTTTAAACGAAGGATGCGATAGCGGTAGATGATTAGAGCCATTTAATGATGCTGCCGGGTTTACCGGTCTCGTGTTCGACACGCATTTCGCTGTAACCGCATAATGAAGTTTCGCCTGCGCGCTAATAGGGCCCATTTTCACCATGATATCATGTTGACGTGCCTCTCCGCCTCCCATGAAATTAAATTTATAATTTCATGTTTTTGAAGCACTTAAGTGAGGATATTACTGACTAAATTCGTTACAAGCAATTATGAAGTTGACACAACCAGAAAATCGTGATGTGTTTTAAATTTAATTTCATTGCAAATTTAAGTTTGCGATCAAGGTGATTTAATATATATTTGTATACAATACATTTATGACCCATAAAATATCATTTCAAAATATAACATAGAAATATGACTCGATCTAATAAACTTTAATGTATTTTTTAAATAAATGACAAATTTAAATGATCAAGTGACACTGGCGGGTTTCGATCCGGGGAACCCCCTTTTCTTTCATGGCAATTTCAAATTTATTTAATAATAAAAAGCTCAGTATAGCTAACATGTTTACAAAAGCTCAGTAAAGCTAACATTTTTTAAATGGGTATTTCTCCTCCGTTTGAATGCAGTTTCAATACATAAAGTAATCTTTGACAAACAGCCAATCTACCACCAAATTTCTATAATTGTCGATCTGAAGTCTTTTTAACAAAGCAAGCGACAACTTTACGTTATTCATCAACATTGAATATATGTACACATTTATTCAAGCATTAGGGCCAGCTTTCGAAATGAAGGATTGTAGAAGGATTCGAACATTTGTTTAATGAATATGATAAAAGTTTAATGAATAAATGATGTAAACACTAAAATGGCAATAGGCTCTCCATTTCTCATGTTGTCTCAAATAAGCTTAGAAATAAATAAGTCCAAAGGATTTAATTGCGTAGACCTCTGACTACTCAAGTATAGAAAATTGCATCATCATCAAAAGTACTGTTTTTAATAAGGAAATTAAAATTTATTCCGTATGGTAGATGACGATTTTCCAGTGGTTGGATGATAGGAATTAGAATGAGAAGACCCGAGTTTGATCCCAGGAGAAAAGCTCGTTAAGAAACTATTAAGTTATTTCTTTTTATAAATTTTTTTTCAAAATAAGTAAAATTTAAAAGAACAAAAATGGTGTAGGTAATTCCAGATTCTGCTCGTATTTTGTATTAAATTGATACCTGCTCGTTAAGCGTCGGAATATCTATTAATCCTTTAAATAACTCCTCCAAAGCTTTAACATGGCTGTCATAAAAAAAAACGTATAATAAACCAAAATTTAATTGAAATTGGCCTGATATTGACCAACGATTGTCAAAAATGATATAAAAATCTTGAAAATGTTTTTATTACAATAAAATTTATTGAAAAATAAAAAAAAGTAATTTAGAGCTTATAATGATTTCTTGTACTACTCATTATTGAATAATACGATTTTCGATTTTTACGTGTTTTTAATTAGTTTTTACAAACTATTTTTATTTCCCGACGTTTCGGATGCTTTACAGCATCGGGAACATTCGAGACGTCGGGAAATAAAAAAAGGTTTGTAAAAACTAATTAAAAACGCGATGAAATCCCTAAATCATTTGTTTTATTTTTATTAATAAAATTACTGTTAGCGTTTCTCGAGGAATTTTTGAAAGGCTAACAGTGTGTTGGGTTGGGTGTAGGGTACGTAACAGGTTTGTGGCTCCCGATGACATTACACAATTACTGAGCATTAAGAATACTTGAGGCGTGTTAAATTTCTCGCAGTGCGTGAAGAACAACTTGGCACACGTAAATTGAGAACATAGTATAAGACCGTGTAACATATAAGATGTATTTATATCACAATTCTGAGAAACCTTTATAAATAAATATAATTTAATTAGCTTCTACGATCGTATATACTATGTTATTATTATATTAGGGTGAAACTGACAGGTGGTAAGCTAGTCATTGTCTTAGATAATACTCATGTATGACTCTGGTACGAGCCTTTCTCATTGCGATAACGCACTGATCATCTGGATTTGGATCAAATTCAGTAAATATTACCACATAGCTTATGCCTGTTGTGTTCGTGTGGTCATTGTAAACAGATTTCACAGGAATACTAAACAGAACTGCTTAATTAAATTAAATTGCATTTTTTTGACGACCACAGTGGACGAGTGATTCACATATCGGTTTTCAAGGTGAGAGATCCCGGATTCGACTCCCGGACGGGAAAAACGTGTTTCCTGGGTAGAAAACCACTTATTCTTGTCTCGGGTTTGGGTGTGTGTGACACCTTCGTTGTTTTTGATTACATAACGCAAGTGCTTTAGCTACTTTGAGATCAGAACAATTTACGTGATGTTGCCCTTATCAGTGTATGTATATATATATATTTCTGTACAGGGTTCGCCTCTCTTTGCCATTCGACAGCGACGAGTATCAACAGAAAATACAGAAGGAACGATTTTCCTAGTCGGCCCACTGGATTTCGAAGCGCAGTCCATGTACCACTTAACACTATTAGCAGTCGTGAGTAGAACAATTAATTCAATTAGCACGACCTCCTTGCATATTTCAAAACGAATACAGTCAGCCGTAAAGCTCTGTTCAGACGCTTGTTATTCATTGCCTTTCTTGAAATAACAGCTGAGCAAAGGCTGGACCTATACAAAGGGTATTCGCGCGTTATTATTTACAATGCTATTATCCTAAGTTGACCGGCGTGATAATAATGCGGAGCGGCAATTATACGAACCTGGTGTTTATTAATTGTTTAAAGTTACACATTTATTGTTAGTGCTTATAAATATAATACTGGCTTAATGATTTCTTGTATTTACGCGAATACTACACATTTAAAATAAAACGATTTTCGGATTTTATCATGTTTTTAATTAGTTTTTACAAACTATTTAGTTTCCCCACGTTTCGGATGCTTAAAGCAACCGTGGTCACGGAGGGACAAAACTAGACTCAGTCCCCCCGTGATCAAGGCAAAAAAATAGTTTGTAAAAACTAATTAAAAACGCGATAAAATCCGAAAATCATTTTATTTTAAATATATACTGGCTGTCAATTTATGCAGTGATGACACACATTTCATTTTCCTTGTTAGAAACTGATAATTACTACTTATTGATTAATTGTTGTCTGTAATATTGAAGAATTGTTTGCACGTATATCAGGAATTTTTAATTCCATTTTTTAAATCCATAGAATATTTTATTCCATTAATTTTTTTTCCATTTACCGTAAACATTTAATTTAAACAATTCCAGGATCCATACGCAGAACTAGGCAAAGACACGAGGAATATAGCTGGTTTGGAAGTGGTGGTAGTAGTTCAAGACGTGCAAGACATGCCCCCTGTGTTTACGTCAGCGCCGCCCATAACGCATTTACCCAAACAAGTTGTACCTGGTGACATGATCGTGAAGGTGCGAGCTGAGGATGGAGACAAGGGTGCACCAAGACAGATCAGATATGGTCTCGTCTCCGAAGGGAATCCGTTCACCCCCTTCTTCAATATCAATGAAACTACAGGTATATTTATTTATTCGTTTAGTATATTAGTTATTCGTGTAGTTATAATAAATAAATATCTTCACGCACTTCCCAATACAGGGGTAGACATAGGTCTAGTCTAGACTTTGAAGTCACTTCGAACCACCTTCCACCGATGACATTTTGGGACAACGTGACAGGTGTGAGCCTTTACTATAAGTAGTATTTATGTACAAACCAACGATATGAATGCCACCTTGGGATCAAACTCGGGTCTCTCGACTCGAATTCCGATCACCCAACCATTTGGCTATCAACATCACATACATTGCTCCGACCCCAATGTAAGATGCTAACGCACTTGTGGTATAAGAATCGGAAAAATGAAGGCACCACAAACACCCAGACCCGAGAAAATGTAAAAAAAATGGTTTTTCTACATAGACCCAATCGGGAATCGAACCCGGGACCTCGAGATGGCGACCCCTTGAAAACCGGTATTAATGCCAATCGTCCACGGAGGCCGTCTATCATGTATTATGGACATTTATTTAAAAAATATTGAAATGTATGGTATCATAAAACAGTAACTTACCTCTCAGAAATATAACTCAGCTTTCACAAACTAAAACTAAGAACAATTAAAACTTATTCCGATTGTATTAGACATATTAGATGTTGAATTCAAAATTTAGCACATTAATCAACAGTATTCACAGAGACGTAAACTTATAATTGCAGAACTGAACTTTACGTTTAGAACTTAACCGTCCGAATTATATTTTGATCGAGACCGTATTGGCAATTTGGGCTAGCTTCGAAAAAATGACTCATGAGTCTTATTACTTTTATATTATTAAAATAAATTTAATTTTTGATTTTATTAAAATAAAAAAAAGTAATATGACAACTATAACCGTGCCGACGATGTTACAACAAGCCACTGTTTCACACTTATCAGTTGAAATTTATAATTTCTTAATATATACATTTGTGATTTTTTTATTATATAAAAGAGAGATATAATTTTTAGGACGTGTAAAATCCGTCAAACCGCAATGAAGGATCATAGCGAAAACTCCTTGTTATATTTAAAGGATTCTTTTTTTCTTTCGTTCTTCTTTTACCTTATTACGTTATATTATGTAAACCGATTTTGAATTATTTGTTTTAATTGGCATACTTCCAACTAGGATTCATTGCCACTTAATGATTTAATCGCAAAAATAATGAAAATTACTCAAATCATCAGATCACATGTTTTACATACATATATAAAGGCCTGTAATAGTCCTCTGCTGGACATAGGCCTCTCCCGAGGGAGGGTTTGCTTGAAAAGCGGATTGACGTATCGTAGCATTAGACAACACGCACCTTGACGCTATTGTCCATCACCGGTCTGCTTTTTTGCCAAAAAAAAATAGCATTGTCATAAATTGTAATAGCGATGGCGTTTTTTTCGTATTTATATGAACTTCCCAAATAGACTCCGATGAAATGTGAATCGAAAGGTCTGAGTTACCTAGACCTCTGGCTACTGGTGGGAAAATGCGTGGAGATAAAAAAAAATAACTTTCTTAGATACGCTTGAAATTTAAAACACTATTTAAACACTAAATATTTCAAAACTAATATACGACATATATCTTACACTGAGGCTTGTATTCGATTAAAAGTATAAGTAATGAGATGGCGTGAAGATATTTTCATTTTTTTTTCAAATTTACCTCATTTAATATAACAAATAAATAAATAAATATCTTCACGCAATTCCCAATACAGGGGTAGACAGAGGTCTAATCTAGACATTTAATTCCCTTCGACCTCCCTTCCACCGAAGATATTTTCGGGACAACGTGACAGGTGGTGAGCCCGTCGCCGTCTTTATGTCCTAGCTAACGATGTAATTGGTACCTAAGTTTTTGAAAAACCCATTGGTACGGCCACTTCGGGATCGAACTCGAGTCTCTTGACTCGAAATTCCAACCACCCAACCACTCGGCTATCGTGACTTATTAATATAACAAGATAACTAATATTGTTTCGGTATTTTTTAATTTATTTTGGTTTGGATAAAACTTTGATACGACCTAACAATGAAACCCTTCGTTTCGTGTTTAATTTTATTTCATTCTGAAACAATTCGTTATCGTGAAATGAGTTTTTCAAGTTCTTATTTTAAAAGTGCCGCAACAAAAATAGAAGTTTGATTTCTTTTTAACGTTTAGTTCACGCGACTGAAATAAATTACTTACAGAGGTTTTAATAAACTCGCAAGTAATTAAACATTAACGAGAAGCTAACCGTCCCTCCGTCGGTCTTGTCAGCGAGAACGAATGAGCCTTTCACTATTAATCTTGAAAAGAGCACCACTTTTGTATGCTAATTACAGTCACATTTTTCCAGCCGTCACCCACACGGAATAATGAGGCTATATAATGTTATACCGTCTATTTTTAGACACACGGTGCTACCATAGCATTAAGATAGAAAAGTTTCAGATAATATGAGATTATTTCTAAATGATTACAATACGCGTGTATGAGGTTTATTTAAAATTTTGCATACATTGACTATATAGTGTTTTTTTATAAAGAAACATACTATATCTGTTTAAAATATATTGAAAATTACTTCTAAACGAAACGCTGTTTAATATATCCAAATAAAAAATCACGATATTTTGGTTGTGAGAAATTGTACAGGGAAAAGAGTAGGAAAACATTTAAAATAATGTAGATTTTGCGCATGTTTCATGAAATAGCAGCGCAATGATACTATATGTGTACATACAAGTAAATTCAGACATAGTTTCAAAAACTTTTTGGATGCCTAGCGAATACTCGCCCTCGCGGGGCAAGTACTTTTTATGTCAAACGAGTAGCGGCTACAGCCCCACGGTGTTTCTACATCACAGCAAATACTTGTAACTCAACTTAAATGAGACAATCAAGTACCACATTTATGTATCTTCACGCAATTCCCAATACAGGGGTAGACAGAGCTCAAGTCTAGACAATTAAGTCCCTTTGACCCACCTTCCACCGAAGATATTTTCGGGACAACGTGACAGGTGGTGAGCCCGTCGCCGCCTTTAGACACACCACATTTATGCAAATAAAATTTTATGCATATATTCGTTCATTCACTTTTTGTTTATTTCTGCGTCGTAAAAAAAATGGACAAGAAATGTCTATTATCATTCTTTATAAGAAGGTTTTTTGCTGACTTTCGGTTACACCTTGTCAGGCCATTTTTATCTTTTTATATTTATTTACGTGACGAAGATTGACATCCAGCTCCATGTATTTCGCGCTTCAAAACAGTGAACACAATAAATTCTAAATGTAACCATACAATATCACTTAACGTAACACTTATTTTTTGTTTCCAAATTACATTTTTTCTTTGGATTTTATTAAATAATAACCAAAATAGGGAATAGTTAAAAATTCCATCAGCACCACCTTGATGCTTGGCATTCCACCACAGTGCGTTTTTCGCGGAATTTTCTGCCACTACTTACGGAATTTCCTGCCATCTGCGGTTTTTCCGGCCCGATACGACTTTGGTACCTTCAAGAAAAGCCTATACCTTTCTCCTTGGCCGGCAGCGCATCCGCTATTCCTCTGGTATTGTAGGTGTTTATGGGCGGCGGTAATCACTTACCATCACGTGAGCCACCTGCTCGTTTGCCTTCCTATTCTATAAAAACAATAGAATGCTAGAACCATTCGTTTTCATAACTATACTAATAACCTATACGATTTCATATAACAATCGATAAATAAATATTCAGGCCTTTTTTTTTAAAAAAAAAGTCATGTTGATCGGAGTCATGGGTGATCAGGATTCGAGTGAAGGGACTCGAGCTCGATCGCTAGGTGGTAGGCTCGTACCATTGAGTTTTTTCAAAAAATTATGTCCTATTTAGATCATTTGCTTGGACATAAAGTTGGCGACAGGCTCACCACCTGTCGCTTTGTCGCAAAAAAACGTCTTCAGTGAAAGATGAATCGAAAGGTCTTAATTGTCTGGACCTCTGTCTTCCGTAACATTGGGGATAGCGTGAGGATAAGCTTCCGGCCAAGTCGAGTGATCGTGAACTGGGAGGAAAATTTCACCGTCCATATGCAATCGGGAACTCTAACATAATGTTTTAAGTCAAAAAAAATTACTTAACTGAAACTGTTTACTGAATTGTCCGCCAATATCGAGCCTCTTTCCTGGAGGCACATAGATGTCGCCACATATTATTTATAGTACAAACAATTCGTTTTCCTTTTCTATATCTTCACACATTTACCCAATACTGGGTTTCACAGAGATCTAGACAATTAAGCCTTTTAGACGTCTTCTCCGAACCCTGTTTGGGATAACGTGACAGGTTGTAAGCCTATCGCCACATTAGTGTCCTGGTAACGGTACAATATACTTAGATATGTACATGTTAAGATACAAAAATTTTCATGTTTACATTTAAGCATCCATGATTCGTCTACAAACTTTTTTATTCATCAATCAAAGTTGTTTGCTACTAGCCGGACTTGAACCCTGAGCTTAAGTACTACTAGGTACTAAAGTCATGGATTACTACATATACATACGTAGGAGCACTCGAAAAAAGTTCTCGTTCTAAAGCATTCAAGTATAAATATAAACTAGAAATACATAAATATTAAATATTATTATCATTGTTGTTTTCCAGGAGAAGTAACACTTGAGCGTCCAGTTGAGGAAATTGCAGCGATATCGCATGCTGGTACACCGATATTGCTCACCGTTGTTGCGGAAGAGGTTCGTCTGTCTCGTGAGGAACCAGAGGCCATGTCATCTACTGTACAGCTTGCCTTTATCCTTCCTGAACGTGATAACTCGCCACCATACTTTGAGAATCAATTGTAAGTATATAAAAAATCACGTATCTTGTCGTTTGATAGGCTGTAAAACATTTAAAGGAATAGGTACATGTGTTCGAATAGATACAACTCGCAACTATAATCCCTAAGGAAGAGGTGTATGAGTATATGTCAATTTAGTTAATACTAACTGTGCCACACGGTCCACACGTCGTTCTAAATTAAAAGAAATCTAAATAAATTATGCCATATTGGAAGAATATGGAACGAAAACATTTTTGCTGCATTTTCTCGAGTCCGGGTGTTTGTAGTACCTTTGTTTTTTCTGATTCCATAACACAAGTGCTTAAGCTACTTAGGGATGAGGGCAATACATATTCATGTATGTATTTATTTATTTTTGTTTTGTATAATTGTTTATAATTATTTTATAATTTCAGTTATGTGACTTACTTGGATGAGAATGCACCTCAAGGTACGGCTCTAACATTTAACGATCCATATAGCCCCCAAGTTAATGATAATGACGCGGGGAAGAATGGCGTATTCTCGTTGTCACTGGTGGGCAATAATGGAACATTCGAGATTGCACCCTCTGTTGCTGAAAGACATGCCCAATTCATCATTAAAGTACGTGATAACACTATGTTAGATTTTGAAGCGCGCAAATCTGTGATTTTTCAGGTGAGAATTCTTAAATTTTTATTGTAAAGTAGCTTATCCAGCGAACCTCGAACCCAAAGAATAAATAGATGTTATTGTAATGAATAAATATTAAATTCATGTATTCTCGTTTTTTATTGTCTTATAAATGTTTTCATAATTATTTACCTATTCGCGATTTCGAGACAAATCCAAATAAAATCGACGATCATAAAATTCAGTTCATGGTTTCTTAAGTTACAAATGATTGAACAAACCCGGCCTTGTTAGACATATATTCAATCGTAATTCATTTTCTTTCATTACATAGGCCTTGCATACCGGTATGGATATTAAAGATTAGCATTATTTAAATTATATTTGTTAATTAAACGTAAAAATATTATTTTTACGTTTTATGTTTTGCAAGCAATTATAGTTAAATACTATCAAATGAACACATTTTAAATTAAAAAGATACAAACATCTTTATACGAATATTAAAAATTAATAAATACTTTAAATATAAGTCATATATTTTAATTAATAATATATGAAAATAGTAATTATATGTATAACATGCATTTACAGATTGTCGCCCAAGAACTTGGTCCAGCTACAAACTTATCGGCAACTGCAAATGTCACAGTATATCTTAATGATGTAAATGATAATCCTCCTGTCTTTTTGGCACTCTCGTACGATGTGGACCTTCCGGAGAATGTCACAGCGGGTACTAGAGTCACACAAGTAGCTGCAGATGATGTTGACACTGGACAATATGGAAAAATACAATTTACTGCCATATTAGGTTATTTAAATACATCATTACATTTAGATCCTATCTCAGGATTGATAATTGTAGCCACAGATAACCATGGTTTCGACCGTGAGACAATGCCAGACTTGCATTTTTTAGTAGAGGCTAGAGATAATGACGGAGTAGGTTTAAGAGTGACAGTGCCATTAATTATTAAGTTATTAGATGTAAATGATAACCCACCAGAATTCGAGAGGTCTTTGTATGAGTTTGTATTATCACCTAGTTTAAATAATTTTACGTCAGCTGCGTTTGTTAAGGCAATAGATAAGGACGCTGAACCACCAAATAATGTTGTCAGATATGAAATAACTAATGGCAACAGCGACGGAAAATTTTCTGTTAATGAAGAAACAGGTGAATTATATCTGCTAGAAACATTAAAAAGAACTAAGAAACAAAATGTTGAAAGGCAAAAACGGAAAGTCGGTGATGAAGAAGAAAGTGAAGTATTCATACTTACAATAAGAGCATATGACCTTGGTGTTCCAAGATTGTTCTCTTCAACTGTAGTAAAAGTATACCCACCAGAGAGCAAAACACGCACAATGTCGTTCATTGTACCAGGGGCTAATCCAGATAGAAAAAGGCTAGAAGATATACTTAGCACTTTATCAGGTGGAAAGGTGAACATAGTTGAAATTAAACCTTATAAGGGGAACGACAATAGTGCAACAGATTTGAATGCGCAACCATCTAGTCAACAAAAGTACGCGTCATTTTAATTTCGTCTTTATTAATTCCATTTATATTTAGTTATCTAAGGTCAAATAAATTATATGTATTCTTTTGTAGAAGCGAAGTCATAGCGATTGTCCGAATGTCAGAAAATAAGGCTATAAATGTAGCAAAACTTCAGGAGCAACTAGCAAAAAATATGACTATCTACAACGCCGGATACGAACCTAATTATACAACATCTACTTCAGACAATGATGCGGTAAGATTTTTTTAATCATATTTTAAAATGGTACTAAGATTTCACTTGGAAAATAAAGTAATAATAATAATAATAAATAAATATCTTCACGCAATTCCCAATACAGGGGTAGACAGAGGTCTAGTCTAGACAATTAAGTCCCTTTGACCCACCTTCCACCGAAGATATTTTCGGGACAACGTGACAGGTGGTGAGCCCGTCGCCGTCTTTATGTCCAATCCAACGATGTAATTCGTACATAAGTTTTTGAAAATATTATTTTTCAATCAAAATACAGATTTATATCATGGATTTGGAAGTAAAGACGCCAACAGGCTCATCTGCGGCGTTGTTCTATATTATTAATTTTAGTAGTACCAAGCGAAAAACCTATACATCTGATATGAGCCGGCTTGACCGGGGTTTGTTTGACTGGGCCTTGATTAACCTATTGACTAGCTGGGCTACCGGCCGGCTTTACCGGTCAGTATTTGTGTAACTGGCAAGAAACAGTGGCATCTTGTGCTTTTACTTTTCGCCCGGTAAGACAGGCGATTTTCCGTCCCTTTCCGAATTGCCTTTTTAAAGACGTTGTGTCCCGCTATCGGTTTGTTTTTCCAAATGCTCTGATGGTAAGTGATGCTCATTAAGTATCACTTACTATCAAGTAAACTGATTAGTCGTTTACCGACTTCGACCATAAAAAAGGGCTACGGTGGAATGTGGATTGAACTTAACTGTTAAGACCTTAGTATAGAAAAAAAATGGAGGGGCTTAGTAAAGAGTATGAGATATAGATTTTGTACTCAGTATTTTTATATGTTCCAATAAAAATAAATAAAAAAAATCGTCAATTCAATATAAATATTTTTTTCATTCATTACATTTCTTTGTTATTGCAGGGTCTTTACAAGGCAGAAAGTCGCTTATTATTCTGGCTCCTGATACTTTTAGCAATATTAATAGCATTAGTGTTGCTTTTACTGATATGCTGCTGCATATGTGAAGGATGCCCATTATATATGCCTCCCAGGTAAAAAAGTACTTATTTTTATAATATTAATACTGGTTTTAATAATGTTTCCGTATTTACTTACATATATCAATTAGTAATGCAAAAGTAACAGTGTTAATTGTACGCACTTTAAAAGCTAACAGAGATATACAATTATTCATTATTGCATGAATTTATTTTGACCTATACAACATACATTTTAGGAAATTATTTAATTTGATGAAGTTGTATAAATTTCAGAAGATTACTGCACAATTGTTTTAATTTGCATGAAAAACTAACGGCACGAAAGTTTTAATCATCATATAAAGTGCACACATGTTAGGTAATGAACTAAAAATCATAACGAAGCCTCTAGGTACATAGATATCCATTAATAAATTCTAGGAAAAGAGTGATACGTGTCAACTCCACAGAGGACGACGTGCATTTAGTGGTTCGCGACAAAGGACTTGCGAAGGAAAACAAGTCGACGCAAAATATAGAAAATAAGTCAGTACAGGCGACAGACTGGAGGAGAAGGGAAGCATGGAGTGCTGAACAAGCAGATTTGAGGACAAAACCGACTCAATGGAAATTTAATAAGAGAAATTACCGTTCAAAAGAAATATCTAAACCGGCATCAACTCCTGGCGGTATAAGGCACGAGTTCGTACAAACTGCAGAAGATAATGATTATAAATACGATGATACCAGACAATCCTTTCGGACGAGGTAATATTCATATAATTCACTCTTAGTAAATACGTATTTAGATTGGGACAACATTAAATACATTGCTCTGATCCCAAAATAAGTAGCTAAAGCACTTGTGTTAGCTGGTAAGTAGCTAAAGGTACCAAAAAGACCCATACCCAAGATAATGTAGAGAAGGTGATTTTCTACATTGAACCATAGGACTCGGGACCTCAGAGCTGACGAATTTTTAATAATTGAAAACGTTGGCCGATAATCGAGATCGTTGTAAAGTACTATAAGAGAGCTTGTCTCTTAAAAATACAAGAAGATGTATAATTAGTAGGAAATGGAAAGATAACAACTTTCTTTCGTTGTTCTTATTCGATCAAGAGGATTTACAAAATTCTGAGTTGGGGAAAAAAGTGTCTAAAACCCCGCATATCAACGGCGTAAGAACCATTTTTTTCCCGTGAGTGTTGTACTAACTGTTACTAATTTACTAACTGTAATTTATTAACTTAGATGTTTTCGATATGTCGTACATGAAACCATTGGCAAACCAGTCACTCAAATCAAATCTTTTCTAACACAAAATTATTTAATACACAAAATTATTAATAACGCAAAATCTACAAAAATAAACATTACGAAAATTTTTTAAGACTAGAACTACAAAATTTTAGACTAAGGTTATAAAACTGCACTTGCGAAATAATAATTTTTCCAAATTTAATGTAAAAAATATTAAATATATGTATTATACCAGATTTAATGATGATAATGATTGTTTCCAGGGATGGTCCAAATATTATTTATACAAAAGAAATGCAGTTACAGCAAACATTTGCCAATAAACATAAGGAATATATTGATGATTTAGAAAACGGCTATGATAGAATTGCAACGCTTCATCACAATCGAAAGGAAAATGATAATGATTCAATACGTAGACACGAAATAGATCGCGGTTCTGACGTCGGTGTTTTTCTTAAATCTGAGGGCGATAAAAATATAAGTGAGAGGATCGAAAACAAAACAAACTTTGACAAAAATCACGCTCCATCTTCCCAGGGCAGAGATCAATACTTTATTAAAGAAGGAAATACTGAAATTTTAAGGCTTGTTACACGTGGAAAATCAGAAGAAGAACGCTATGTTAACCTGCCTGCACAAAGGCCGGCCACTTTAATTCCAAAAGCACAGTATGTTGTGATGGATAATGGGAAAGAACTTTTAATGGAAAGATTTATTAGAGAACAAGGTGAAGAAGCTAAACAAATGAGAGAAAGTATGAACAAAATTGTGACTGACTTAGATAACTACTCGAATGACAGAAAACCGGAATTCCAAAATGAACGAAATCCAACTAACAACTACATTAATTTACATCCTGATGTACCCGGTACTGTACCATTGAAAACAGATTACTTACAGTCAGCTTTATTGGAAATGCAAAATAAATCTTCCGTCCATCAAGAATTATTGGAATCGTCTCTAAGAAAACAAAACGAACTATTACATCAGATACTCATAGAGCGAGAACGACTTTTACAAAATCAAGAAACAGCTTCTCAAGTTGAAAATAAATTAGAGACACAAAGTTTACCTGGACATTCAGTAATTGCGACTCAGACTGAATGTCATATTGGAACTCAAACAGAACCTCAACTACTAACACCTATAAGAAGAAAAGCTCGGAGCGACAACGACTCATATAGTGAAGACGAATCTCAAACATTTATCGAAGATGAAAAAAGGCAAGTGATGTGGTTGAAAAGAAAGAAACCGAAAAAGAAAATTAAATACAAGGATCCAAGACGAAGTATTCGTGTTTACGAAATAAAAAGGAAAATTAAAACGCCAATTATTGAAGAGAGTGAAGTATCGCCGTCAATAGAAAGTGAAAAACATTTAAAAATTAGTAAAATTAATGAAAGAGAAGAGTATATTAAAAAATATGGTGATAAAACTAAGAGCACAATCACGACATCTAAGAATGAAACAATTTGCTCCACGAAGGTCAAACAAACAGACAGCGATAAAAAATCAAAAATAACAAAAGACATATTAATGGAAATTTCAGATTCTTTAGATGAAAAAAATTATTCTGATCAACACGAGCATAAACATAAAACTCAACTTCAATCGTTAAATTCTTCAGAACTTAAGGTGAATCAATCTCATGCTTTTGATTATGAAAATAGTCAGGGTACCCAAAGTCAGAAAAGTTTTGCGATTAAAGGTAATGGGGATTCAATATTATCTGGTCAAGGATCCTCCACAGAAGCAGAATACCCCTCAAACCTTAATTTAAATAAATCTAATGAGAAAAAAAATGAACACACAAAAGCTTCACAAAAAAGTTTACCAAGGTACATGCAATGGTACGGAAAAAAGACAAGTGCGAAATCACAAGTAACTGAAAAAAATATTCCTGAAAAACCTAAAAGACTAACAAAAACGAAACAGGATGATGAAAAAAATACCGATAAAGAAAAATCAAGTCGCTATGGAAAAATATCTGCCAAAGCTAATCAAAGTGATGGTTTAGAAGTTAAAAAAAACTTCAAGGGAAAAGAAAATGACTTCATACATCCACGGCTACTAAAAGAAGAAAAAGTTACTCCTGTACCGGAAGGGCCTCTTCCTGATGTTCATCCTTTACTGCAACATTCAGAACATAGGTATGAACATCAGTATGAAAATCAAAACCCGCTTTGTTACATTCAACCGACCCACATTCCAAAATACTTAGGAGGCCAAACAAACCTTCCTGTCTTACCTAATAGGCCGTCACTTGAACAACAACCTATATATGTAAATCAGGACGATATCAAAAGCAATGAAACAAATCAAGAAATATCAGAAAGTGCACTGTTGCATAGCATATCTATATCGACTAAACACCAAAGTGACACGAAAACAGTTCCCGAGGTCCATGTTTCCAAAATAAACATAGGAGGAGATGATAGATCTGTTTCGAATCAAAGAAATATTTCTACAAAAATGGATGATGATGATTCAGGTATTGCTATGAATACCTTAATTCAACAAACAGGGAACATGAAAAGGTTGCCAATAACCGAAAAAAAGAGTGTGTTTACTATAGCCTATGATGAAGTGCAGACTAAACAATTGCGGCCAGATAGTAGTTCGACATCATATTAATACAGAATCAAAATTTATTTAGTTGAGTGCCTTAAATTATTTCATTAAGTGCCTTGTATTAAGATACCAAAAGAATAAGTTTGTACTACTTACTTACATATCTATAATTCATTCAAACCTACTTATAAAAATAAATTTAACTTATGTATTTGTAAATAAGATAAGGTTACATAAGATATAATTTTAAAGATCAACTGCCTTCGTTTCTAGACTGGTATTATAATTAGTTTTGGAAAGTGTAGATAAGCCTGTTGTTTATTTAAATTGATTGTCATGTTATTGTTGTAAATATAAATTATAACTCCATAAAAATATGAAATGTACTCTTTTAGTACCCAAGTCTATATTTGTTATAAAATATAAAGTTATATCATACCCATTATTTATGTGTTTCATTTTTATATAGGAATTTGCATGATGCTTTTCCTTTATTTCTTTTTATTTTCAAGCATTAACCATCCAACCAACCGGGGTAGTCAAGTCAAAAGTCTAGTTATAGTTAATTCAGTCCCTACGACACAAATTCGCCGAAGTATATTTTTGACCTAACAGGTAGAGAGCTTGTCGCCGTCTTAGTTTACAAGCTAAAGATACAAATAGTTCATTAAGATAATAAATATATATCTTCACTATTGGAACTTAATTATCTAGACCTCTATCTACCCCTGTATTAGGAATGGCCTGAAGATATTTATTTATTTATTGAGGAATTTATATTTTCCTATTATGAACTGTAGCGTCTAGGATTGTGAAGAAGTGTCGAGGTACTGAATTATTATCCACTTGGCGAGTGTGGCGGTTACGGAAACTCCTATGGCAGAGAGGCCTTCATGAATTATAAATTATTTACGGGCTTCGAAATAATTGCCTTTAAATAATTTAACCCTCATTAAGGAAAGCGCAAGTTCTTCTGCACACATTATTGTGATTGTGCGATAAACTTACTTATCTTCACGCACAATCCCTAGCTGGGTAGTCAGAGACAACAAATCGCCACATATCATGATCCTTATTGGCGATCCTTAAATCCGATGGAATCCTTGTCACTTTCACTTTTTCCATGTTCATAACTTTTATTCTTACACACAAGTTCAAGGTATTCGAGTACTCTTGACCCTCCTCTCTTCGAGCATTTTGCTCACATGGTCTTCGTAAGTCAGTCTCGGCATACCTGCAAAATATATAGCACAAAAGTTAAGTATAAAAGGCATTTACCTACTACCACCCTACCACCTTAGACCTTTTAATGGTAACGTGCGTTTCCTGTTTTTCACCATTCGGTCTTCACTCATTCCCTCAACGTGCCCAAACCATCGAAGCATGCCCTTATCAATTTTAG
This sequence comes from Sericinus montela, assembly GCA_029286605.1. NCBI lineage: Eukaryota > Metazoa > Arthropoda > Insecta > Lepidoptera > Papilionidae > Sericinus > Sericinus montela. Next base: position 1,748,069 of record JAGSMR010000011.1, read on the forward strand.
TGATAAGAGATCAACTTAACGGCTATTATTTACGAATAGTAGAAATTAACGAATACTAGCTTCGTTTTCGCTCAGCCATGGTAACACAAACATGATAATCAATTTATAAACAGACTGACATTTTCTGAATACTTTCTAATCTGAATCTAGTGAAATTAATGTGATGAACAAACTAAATTTAACAACTAACAAATTTTTTCATACCATTGCCAACATCGGACATTCCTATTGTCTAATAGGACAACAGAAAGAAATAAGAGTCAAAGTACACAATTGCAAGAAGGTAATACTTCTACTAAACACTAGATGTCTCTGAAATGCAAATATAAACTTATGGCAGTAAAGAGAAAATAATTTATACTTTTCATGAAAGATGGAGCTAATTGTAAAATATAAACACAGTAGTAAAGTTTTATTATAACAGATGGCGATAATAGCATTTATAAAATATTTGTAAGTACGTGATTATAGTATTATCAACTTAGCGTTTTATGTTTTATTAAACTGTAAATATTAAACATGGAGACAGAGACAATTTGAATTATCAATGGTCGTGTGAATGTGACAATGAGGAAAAAAGCATAAAAAGTATGAAAAAAAGTTCAAGCATATAATGAATTTTAGTAAATTATTAAATTAATTAGCAACTAAACCGAAAACTTCGCTAAGAACTAAAGTTGTCAATAAGTCGTATAAAATAATGCAGGCAATACCAGTTTGAATATTGTTTCATCGCAAGCATCCACTCAATCATTCGCATGAGTTGCTTCATTCAGCTCATTTGCACAGATAACTGGCGCGGAAAATTATTTCTTTTCATTTTCCCATTTTTCACGTCTTACTTAAAGTTTTACCCAATGACTGGGGAGTTTACAGTGCGTGCGTACAATGCTGTTTGTTTTGTTCCTTATTATTAACAGAAACGAAAAGCCAATAACCTTAACAAAAACCGATAAGGTTCTATTATAAATTAATGTATACAAATATACGCACTGTATAAATCATATCTTTGATAGTTTAATTTTTATTAAATTATATTATGCAAATGATCAATGACTTGACTTTGACGCTTGTAAACTAAAGAATAACTTTAAAAACATTTTACTCAATGATAAAAACATCGAGTACAAAATGTTCAAACAATCAGTTACAGTGCGTTCATTCAAAAAATTGTAGTTTTTGTTACAATGGAAAGTTGTTTTAAATAATAACAATGAAATAAGTTATAAGTAAGTTGTACCAGGGCGACAGAAGGAGACATGAGGTATGGAAATTACGTCTCCCCGCGGCAACTTGCTTTCACAGTCCACTGGGTTGATCATAATAAAAACCCGCGCCGTCGCCTCTGTGCCGAAGTTTGACCATAAATTCGGTGGCCACGCTACGTAGTAATCGTCTGCCGCTCGCCGCCAGCTAAATTCCACTCTTCCCACCCCAGAACTGCTTTTAATATAATAATAAATATCACCAAGATACACTACTTTTTTGCGAAGTTCTTTTTTTGTTTCCCCCGAGGGTGAGGCGCGACCATTAAAAAGGTTAGGGCGGGCATTGTTTTATGCGATTTTAAGTACACAAATGCTCTAATGGCCTTTGTATCGTGATGCCAATTTATAGGAAATAGATCATTCATACCTTTTTATTATTTTCATGTTTTTTTTTTTTGACGATCCGGTAACCTTGTTGATAGTGATCACGTAGCCTTGGAAGCTGCGGGTTGCGGGTTGGATTCTTGCTGTTTGTATACGAGTCATGGATATATATATATATATATATATATATATATATATATATATATATATATATATATATATATATATATATATATATATATATATATATATATATATATATATATATATATATATATATATATATATATATATATATATATATATATATATATATATATATATATATATATATATATATATATATATATATATATATTTTCTTGAATTCTGTGTGTGACGTTTTAAAAAGATATCGACGTGCAAATAATTAAATTAAATTGGAATTCCAAATGTATGCGTGAAATACTATTAACCTTCCTAGTACTTCGCATAACTTTTGATAAAGTGTTACATCACATAGAGTAAGTAGCAGTTGAATAAATGTCACGTTTCATTCATTCTTGCATTTTGCATTATAATCATAATAACATATTTTTAAATAGTTACACATTTAAATGCAGTAAGTATTTACAGTGTACTTAATGTTAAGTCAAGAGAACCGAGTGGTTGGGTGGTCGTAATTTCGAGTCAAGAGACACGAGTTCGATCCCCACGTAGCAGGCTCGTTTTTCAAAAACTTACGATTATATCGTTGGCTTGGTCATAAAGACGGCGACGGGCTCACCACCTGTCACGTTGTCCCGAAAATATCTTCGGAGGAAGGTGGGTCGAAGGGACTTAATTGTCTAGACTAGACCTCTGTCTACCCCTGTATTGGGAATTGCGTGAAGATATTTATTATTTATTATTTATTTATATATATATATATATATATGTATATATATATATATATATATATATATATATACATATATATATATATATATATATATATATATATATATATATATATATATATATATATATATATATGTATATATATATATATATATATATATATATATATATATATATATATATATATATATATATATATATATATATATATATATATATATATATATACATATATATATATATATATATATATACATATATATATATATATATATATATATATATATTAAATTGGAATTCCAAATGTATGCGTGAAATACTATTAACCTTCCTAGTACTTCGCATAACTTTTGATAAAGTGTTACATCACATAGAGTAAGTAGCAGTTGAATAAATGTCACGTTTCATTCATTCTTGCATTTTGCATTATAATCATAATAACATATTTTTAAATAGTTACACATTTAAATGCAGTAAGTATTTACAGTGTACTTAATGTTAAGTCAAGATAACCGAGTGGTTGGGTGGTCGTAATTTCGAGTCAAGAGACACGAGTTCGATCCCCACGTAGCAGGCTCGTTTTTCAAAAACTTACGATTATATCGTTGGCTTGGTCATAAAGACGGCGACGGGCTCACCACCTGTCACGTTGTCCCGAAAATATCTTCGGAGGAAGGTGGGTCGAAGGGACTTAATTGTCTAAACTAGACCTCTGTCTACCCTGTATTGGGAATTGCGTGAAGATATTTATTATTTATTATTTATATTTTATTTATTATTTATTTATAAAAAGCGATATTGTGCTGTTCTCCAGACTATATCTAAAACTAAAGAAATTTCAATTATAATTCGTTCATTATGTTACTAAGCTGAATCTATACTATGTACGAGTCCAAGGCGACTTTTATTCAATGGGATTAAGTAGAATGAACAAGTGGTGCCTGATACCTCTCATTATGCTGAGAGCAGCTCAGAGCGAAGGGGTTAACTTTGAAGTATCATTCCCATTTATTAATGGTCAAGTTGGACCCGCCACAGTTCGCCCCAAATTGAAACTGATTGCTTTAACTGAATTATTAAATTGATGTCATTTGTTCTAGAATATTCAACTTTTGGCAATCGTTGTAGCTTCTTATAAGGTTTAACTTGTAATAAAATCTCTTTGGCTGTACTATTCGTATTTGGCTGATTTTGAGATATCATTAAAAGTTTAAATTTTATATATATATATATATATATATATATATATATATATATATATATATATATATGTATATATATATATATATGTATATATATATATATGTATATATATATATGTATATATATATATATATATATATATGTATATATATATATGTATATATATATATGTATATATATATATGTATATATATATATATATATATATGTATATATATATATGTATATATATATATATATATATATATATATATATATATGTATATATATATATATATATGTATATATATATATATGTATATATATATATATGTATATATATATATATGTATATATATATATGTATATATATATATGTATATATATATATGTATATATATATATGTATATATATATATGTATATATATATATATGTATATATATATATATATATGTATATATATATATATATGTATATATATATATGTATATATATATATATGTATATATATATATATGTATATATATATATATGTATATATATATATGTATATATATATATATATGTATATATATATATATGTATATATATATATGTATATATATATATATATATGTATATATATATATATATGTATATATATATATATATGTATATATATATATATATATGTATATATATATATATGTATATATATATATATATATATGTATATATATATATATGTATATATATATATGTATATATATATATGTATATATATATATGTATATATATATATATGTATATATATATATATGTATATATATATATGTATATATATATATGTATATATATATATGTATATATATATATATATGTATATATATATATGTATATATATATATATATGTATATATATATATATGTATTTTGGCAATCGTTGTAGCTTCTTATAAGGTTTAACTTGTAATAAAATCTCTTTGGCTGTACTATTCGTATCTGGCTGATTTTGAGATATCATTAAAAGTTTAAATTTTAAAAAGATAATTCCAAATTAAAATTAGAAAAATGTGTGATTTTTATTTATTTTTTGTACTGTCAATATGAGTGCATCTAATTAAGAAGTTCGATACATTTTAAAATTTTCTTAAAAAACGTAAAACTGCAACGCAAGACGCAGAAACATTTGCAATTTTTATCGACCTAGTGCAGTGTCTGTGAGGTAGCACAAATTTTGTTTAAGCGTTTTCAATTCGGAAATTTTGATGTCAAAGATGCGTCACTCTGATTACGGAGGTAATACTGATAAAATGGATGCAATTTTTGAAAAGTGGAGCAAGTTCGGCATATCAGTAGTTACGATGTAGCTGAAGAACTGGGAATTGACCACAAAACAGTTTGGCGCTGGGTAAAAGGGTACCTCACGAGCTCACTGAAAGAATCCTAATGAACCGTGTACTCATTTGTTATTCTTTATTGCGACGTAAAGAAACCGAACCATTTTGAAGAATCTGATAACTGGTGATGAAAAGTGGCGTACGTACGTCATGTATGACAGAACGGGCGAAAAGGTCGTGGTCAAAGGCCGGTCAGGCTTCACAGACTGTGGCGAAACCAGGTTAACTCGCAACAAGGTGATGCTATGTGGTGGTGCTGGCAGGGCATTATTCGCTATGAGCTGTTACCACCAGGCAAGACCACCGATTGTGAACTCTACTGTAAAAAAAAACTGATGAGATTAAAGCAAGAAGTTGAGAAAGCGGCCGGAATTAATTAACAGTAGGGGTGTGGTTTTCATCATGATAACGCTAGACCACACACATATTTAGACACTCAGCAAAAATTAAGAGAGGTTGGCTGGGAGGTGTTAATGCATCCGCCGTATAGTCCTGACCTTGTACCTATATATTTCCACCTGTTTCGGTCTCTACAGAATTCTTTAGGCAGTTTAACATCACGAGAGGACTGCAAAAACCATTTTCAAAGACATTGTCGCGGTATTTTGATCAGTAGCCTCAAAATTTCTATAGCAATGGGATCACGTTGCCACCTGCAGATGTAACTTATGTACGAATTATATCGTTGGCTTGGACATAAAGTCGGTGACTGACTCACCAGGTCAGACTAGACCTCTGTCTACCCTTGTTTTGGGATTTGCGTGAAGATATTTATTTATTTATTTATTTATTTATATATATATATGTATATATATATATATATATGTATATATATATATGTATATATATATATGTATATATATATATATATATATATGTATATATATATATGTATATATATATATATATGTATATATATATATGTATATATATATATATATGTATATATATATATGTATATATATATATATATGTATATATATATATATATGTATATATATATATATATATATATGTATATATATATATATATATATATATGTATATATATATATATATATATATGTATATATATATATATATGTATATATATATATATATGTATATATATATATATATATATGTATATATATATATGTATATATATATATGTATATATATATATATATATGTATATATATATATATATATATATATGTATATATATATATGTATATATATATATATGTATATATATATATATATATGTATATATATATATGTATATATATATATGTATATATATATATATGTATATATATATATGTATATATATATATGTATATATATATATATGTATATATATATATGTATATATATATATATGTATATATATATATGTATATATATATATGTATATATATATATATATATGTATATATATATATGTATATATATATATATATATGTATATATATATATATATGTATATATATATATATATGTATATATATATATATATATGTATATATATATATATATATATGTATATATATATATGTATATATATATATGTATATATATATATGTATATATATATATGTATATATATATATATATGTATATATATATATGTATATATATATATATATCTATATATAAAGTCACGATAGCCGAGTTGTTGGGTGGTCAGATTTCGAGTCAAGAGACACGAGTTCGATCCCCAGGTGGCAGTACCAATGAGTTTTTCAAAAACTTACGATTATATCGTTGGCTTGGTCATAAAGACGGCGACGGGCTCACCACCTGTCACGTTGTCCCGAAAATATCTTCGGAGGAAGGTGGGTCGAAGGGACTTAATTGTCTAGACTTGACCTCTGTCTACCCCTGTATTGGGAATTGCGTGAAGATATTTATTTATTTATTTATTTATTATTTATTTATATATATATATATATATATATATATATATATATATATATATATATATATATATATATATATATATATATATATATATATATATATATATATATATATATATATATATATATATATATATATATATATATATATATATATATATATATATATGTATATATATATATATATATATATATATATATATATATATATATATATATATATATATATATATATATATATATATATATATATATATATATATATATATATATATTAAATTGGAATTCCAAATGTATGCGTGAAATACTATTAACCTTCCTAGTACTTCCCATAACTTTTCATAAAGTGTTACATTACATAGAGTAAGTAGCAGTTGAATAAATGTCACGTTTCATTCATTCTTGCAATTTGCATTATAATCATAATAACATATTTTTAAATAGTTACACATTTAAATGCAGTAAGTATTTACAGTGTACTTAATGTTAAGTCAAGATAACCGAGTGGTTGGGTGGTCGTAATTTCGAGTCAAGAGACACGAGTTCGATCCCCACGTAGCAGGCTCGTTTTTCAAAAACTTACGATTATATCGTTGGCTTGGTCATAAAGACGGCGACGGGCTCACCACCTGTCACGTTGTCCCGAAAATATCTTCGGAGGAAGGTGGGTCGAAGGGACTTAATTGTCTAGACTAGACCTCTGTCTACCCCTGTATTGGGAATTGCGTGAAGATATTTATTTATTTATTATTTATATTTTATTTATTATTTATTTATAAAAAGCGATATTGTGCTGTTCTCCAGACTATATCTAAAACTAAAGAAATTTCAATTATAATTCGTTCATTATGTTACTAAGCTGAATCTATACTATGTACGAGTCCAAGGCGACTTTTATTCAATGGGATTACGTAGAATGAACAAGTGGTGCCTGATACCTCTCATTATGCTGAGAGCAGCTCAGAGCGAAGGGGTTAACTTTGAAGTATCATTGCCATTTATTAATGGTCAAGTTGGACCCCGCCACAGTTCGCCCCAAATTGAAACTGATTGCTTTAACTGAATTATTAAATTGATGTCATTTGTTCTAGAATATTCAACTTTTGGCAATCGTTGTAGCTTCTTATAAGGTTTAACTTGTAATTAAATCTCTTTGGCTGTACTATTCGTATCTGGCTGATTTTGAGATATCATTAAAAGTTTAAATTTTAAAAAAGATAATTCCAAATTAAAATTAGAAAAATGTGTGATTTTTATTTATTTTTTGTACTGTCAATATGAGTGCATCTAATTAAGAAGTTCGATACATTTTAAAATTTTCTTAAAAAAACGTAAAACTGCAACGCAAGACGCGAAACATTTGCAATTTTTATCGACCTAGTGCAGTGTCTGTGAGAGTATCACAAATTTTGTTTAAGCGTTTTCAATTCGGAAATTTTGATGTCAAAGATGCACGTCACTCTGATTACGGAGGTAATACTGATAAAATGGATGCAATTTTTGAAAAAGTGGAGCAAGTTCGGCATATCAGTAGTTACGATGTAGCTGAAGAACTGGGAATTGACCACAAAACAGTTTTGGCGCTGGGTAAAAAAGGGTACCTCACGAGCTCATTGAAAGAATCCTAATGAACCGTGTACTCATTTGTTATTCTTTATTGCGACGTAAAGAAACCGAACCATTTTTGAAGAATCTGATAACTGGTGATGAAAAGTGGCGTACGTACGTCATGTATGACAAGAACGGGCGAAAAAGGTCGTGGTCAAAGGCCGGTCAGGCTTCACAGACTGTGGCGAAACCCGGGTTAACTCGCAACAAGGTGATGCTATGTGGTGGTGCTGGCAGGGCATTATTCGCTATGAGCTGTTACCACCAGGCAAGACCACCGATTGTGAACTCTACTGTAAAAAAACTGATGAGATTAAAGCAAGAAGTTGAGAGAAAGCGGCCGGAATTAATTAACAGTAGGGGTGTGGTTTTTCATCATGATAACGCTAGACCACACACATATTTAGACACTCAGCAAGAATTAAGAGAGGTTGGCTGGGAGGTGTTAATGCATCCGCCGTATAGTCCTGAACTTGTACCTATATATTTCCACCTGTTTCGGTCTCTACAGAATTCTTTAGGCAGTTTAACATCACGAGAGGACTGCAAAAACCATTTTCAAAGACATTGTCGCGGTATTTTGATCAGTAGCCTCAAAATTTCTATAGCAATGGGATCACGTTGCCACCTGCAAGATGTAACTTATGTACGAATTATATCGTTGGCTTGGACATAAAGTCGGTGACTGACTCACCAGGTCCAGACTAGACCTCTGTCTACCCTTGTATTGGGATTTGCGTGAAGATATCTATTTTATTTATTTGATATTATATATAATGTAACATTATAGTTATTTGTCCGGTATGATAGGGACAAATACACCTTACATTTATTTACGTTTTGGTTAGTTTTCCTATTCGTCCCGGTTGCTTCTCATGATATACTGAAAATGATGATGAACATGAAATATAATTCTGCGATGACATTGGTTTCGTCCTTTCAAAGCAGAACACAGTTCCATCTGAACTTGCGGTGCACTTTGCTGGTACCCAAATTTAAAAATATATATCTTTATTGTTTACTTAAAATATATTTCTTTAAACTATATATAAAAAATATAATATATTTAAAGACGTTTAAAGACGTTTCGTAAAAGGTTGCCGGCAGATGGCGTTTTAATAATCACGAAAAATACCATGGCAAAATGAACAGACAGATATTAGGCATCAACTTCTAACATGCGAACTGTACGGGTGGAATATGACGGCAACGCCTACTGTTGACTTTTACTGACCTTACTAAAGTAAATAAAGAAAGATATCACCAGGTGGGTTTTATACGTAGTATTTCAAATAGAATGTGACTTAGTAACCTAACTTCATTCTTGCTTGTGCTATTTTTTCTCCTCTTTATTAACTAGTTCCCTAAGAGGTTCCGATTGACACACTAATAATTGCGGATACACTGCTTGATGACTTGAAATACACCAGAAGAAAGAAACGTACACTTGTACACATGTTTTTGATCTCCACATAATGAAAACAATATTTGTATATATATATTAAGTTTTATTTAAGTTTGTATTAGTATATTTATCTACATTTATTAAATAAATAACAGATAGAGGCCACAATTAAGTCTTTTCGACCCACCTCCCACCGAAGATATTTATTACTAAGCCAACGGTATAAATCGTACATAGGTTTTTGAATAAACCCATTGGTACGTGCCGGCCAGCTGGGGATCGAGGTCGAGTCTCTTGACTCGAATTCCGATCAACCAACCACTCGGCTATCGTGACGCGAATTTGTTAGGTTAATTACATTTAATCTTTATGCTTTACCTATTATATTTCTTAGGTTGGTTGGTTGACAGTTAAATTATGTTTTAGCATTAGATTAGCATTTTTGTTCTTATATATTTTATAAGGGTTCAATAAAGTTGTATAAATGAAAAAATTGTAACATCGGCAAGTAACTTAAAATTGCTAAAAAAACGCAATGTCTTATTCATTTTTAAATCAAGTCGGTATACTTTCAGGAACATTAATTACGACTTCCTTATTAATTTTTCCAACGTTTGAAAACTCTCAGAATTGACACTTATTGCGTTCGGTCGAATTTATCCCAGAAACCAATTAATCACGTCGCCTCTGTCCAATAAATCCCCTTACGGACTTTAATTATTTTCTTATGATTTTAATTTCTACTCCCCGCACAGCCCGACCCTCTTTCAGATCTTGGGTTTTCGAACAACTGTCACCACTCTGAATTTTTTCGACTTTAAGTTGGTGACTTTTATTAATAAAGCAGGAAGACAATTAATACTACTTAATTTTTGTTTAAGGATTTCAGAACGTAATTACAAGATATTTCGTTTAGTCTGTAATGAAAATAAAGGCGAAATACAGGTTAAGATTAAAATTTTAAAGTATTTAAATATTGATTATCGTTTATATCTAGGAAATGTAATACATATTATCAAAGTTTTTTTTAAATTACAAAATAAAATGGATTAAGTATGTATTGTTTTTTTTTGCATTATTGTTGTAATAATACATTTGCCGATCTGATGATGCGCAAGAATATGTATGTATCCGCAATAAGAATGCGCAAATTGTTGTTTCTAATTTATATGGGAGCATCTAGTATTACAATTTTTAGTATTACAATTTTTAATTACTGAACTGAACTCTAAGTGGAAAAACGTTAAGTACAAATATTTATTTTGAATTATTCCTTAAATGATTTTTTAAAAGTTTTAGTAAGCTCAAGTCAACTATTACATAGATGGAAAAAATTTTACAATTCATAAACGTCAGTAATCATCCAACGGACCGTTCTTTTGCAGAATCGTTCCCGAAAACCGCGCAATTAGAGCGCCATTTGTTCAAAACAATAGAGAGGTGTCCCCGTCCCTCCATTCTTTACGAAATTAGTGATGACTTCAATAAAAATAATTCTTGTCTTTTAGGCAAATTGCATCGCGAAGAGTCCAACGAAAGCCTTTAATTAAGGGTCGCCCTCCGCCACCCTGTAAACATCACTGCGGCCTTCGCTTTTTATTTTGTTAATTCTTGGAGCTCTTTCTTCGCCGCATAAGTTACTTCACCCCTTCCCCGTGATTCTTTACGCCTTTTTGTCACCGTTTGAATTCTTTTAAAAGGACCCTTTTCTTCGCATCTGCCACGCCCGTCAATATTAACTCCGCGAGACGAGTTAAACTTTTTAATATCCGTTAAATTTCGTTACGTTCTAAGTAATACCCTTTAGTAAACCTTTTGGGCGCAAATTATTGCAAATAAATTGCAAAATTAGGCTATGAGTACATTTAATTTGTTTATTTATCAAAAGTATACACTCACCTATCATCTTTAAAACGAGAAACAAATATTATGCGAACCACGGCGAAAAATATTTTATAAGGAATTAAATTATTCACAAGGGTAAGAAAAAAAATGCAAATGAGATCGAAATGTTTAAAAAAAGTTGTTTGAAAACACAAGCGATCTTGGTGAAGCCACAGTTGTCGGGACACGGAATTTTTAATCCATTTCCCTTAGTCGATTAATATTCAAGACTCGGCCGGTCTGGTTCATCTCCTTTTCCATTACGGCTTGGTCGCCATCTCCTTCATATCTTCGGCCTTATACTTCGCTTTGATTCCGAAACTAATTACCTTCCTTTTGTAGTTAATTACGTCTGTGAATTGGAAATCTTTTTAGCACCATAAAAATATAAGACGAACTTTGTAGTACATGAAATATAAGTTTATGGTAGATTTGACTCAATATTATTACAAATGTTCGGTGTTTCCAAGAGCGTTTGTATTTGCATTTTCTCGTATATCAACAGATTTACAGACCAGCAATTACACGAATTCAAACCTGTTTTGCATCCTCAGAGAGAGCAATATTGTCTTAATATATTCAATATCCGGCAAGATGATAATTTACCGACTCGGGTAGAATCCATTATGGGTATTTACTTGACCTACGCTTAGTGCTTACTAAGAAAACAGGGGGTGGCCGTCCGCCACTTGTGCTCCATGTGTTGAGAGACTCTCTGGTAGGGAGTGGTACTTGGAGATTACTCTTGAGATATATATTATGTACAGAATATACACAAATAGGTACTTACGATGTTATTAAATAAAACAGGAGCGAAATTTTATAGACAAATATTACTAATTTAAACGATGTAAGCTTGATATATTAACTAAATAATATAAATAAATATCTTCACGCAATTCCCAATACAGGGGTAGACAGAGGTCTAGTCTAGACAATTAAGTCTGTTCGACCCACCTTCCACCGTAGATATTTTCGGGACAACGTGACAAGTGGTGAGCCCGTCGCCGTCTTTATGTCCAAGCCAACGATATAATTTGTACACACGTTTTTGGAAAAACCCATTGGTACGATACTGCCACCTGGGGTACGAACTCGCGTTTCTTGACTCGAAATTCCGGCCGCCCAACCACTCGTCTATCGAGACTTTTTTTTTGATATATTGGTAGCCATTAAACTATTTCAATAATATTTTATGTCTACATAGTTAATTCTAAGTTCATTTAGGTTTGTACAATCATTGTTAACTAATTATTTACTAATAAAAAAAAACATCCATATTTATTTCAAAATATTTTTTTGTAATAAGCATTGGTTTTAGGCAAATAAGAAAGTCGAACGGATTAAATTGAACAGAGGTGTACTGTTATTCAAATTTTGTGTAAATTCGTGAAAATAAAAAAGAAATTTAAATAATATTAATAGGTCATCGATTGATATCAAGCGTAGTTTGTACATCCTGCTACAATTTTTTTTTAAATGGCGTCGAAAATGTAAAGGTAATAGTCACACTGTTTTTTTTTTCTAATTTATGTTTCGTCATATAACGCTTCTGCCATCGCTGCAAAGGAGCCAAGACTTCATAAGCATACGCAAACATTTCACCCGCTGCTGTCAATAACAGAACAAAAGAAGGTAGATAAACAATCAAAAGAAAAACAAAGGTGAATTGGAATAACCGCGACCCGAATTTGTTATTCAAATCACGCAAGTTGACTTGTATCTCTCTAGCGGAGAGATATACGCAAGTTATTAGAAAAAAAAATTTTTGTATTGTTTTTATGTTTAAGATACTAATCACACACAGGTTTTCAAATTGTCACCATCTCTGATGTCTCGGTTTCGGTTCCCAGACATATCAATATAGAAATCAACTTTTCTTATATTTTTCGGGTCTGTGTGTTTGTGGTATTTTTATTGTTTCCGATTTCATAACAGTGCTTCAACTGTTTGTTTGAAACCATAGCAATGTATGTGATGTTGTTCCTATCTCTGTATGTACCTATCTATGCATGTTTATATGCCTGGAAGTACGGTTATGTCGACGATGTTACTGTAATCATATAAAAACGGCTGAACGGATTTGTACAAAATTTGGCAATTAACAAATTTGGCAATTATAACCTAAATTAACACATATCTTATGTAATGATTTCTTGTATTTACACGAATACTACACATTTTAAATAAAACGATTTTAGGATTTTGTCGCGTTTTTAATTAGTTTTTACCAACTATTTTTATTTCCCGACGTTTCGCATGCTTTACAGCATCCGCGGTCAGACATAAAAACATGTCTTATGTGTTAATTTCTGTTCCAGAAAAATGCGAGAGATAAAAAAACAAGTTTCCTTAACAAATTTTGACGTTTTGTTTTAGGATTCTGGAGAAGGAGATAGGCTAGTATACTTCGCAAAATTAAACGATACCGGGAAATTTTCTACCTAATGAGCCACCGAAGTGTGGGCAGAAATTATATATAAATATCATCAGAATATCTGAAAATAAATAGATAAAAATCGTTTCATAAGCAGGACAAGATTATTGTGATATCGAATAGAATCTTAATAAATTAGAGGGAATCCTAGGAACCTTTCATAAACGAGTTGAGTAAAACTGTCAATCCCTCTACGGGCAACTATTTATGCGATGAATATGAATGTTTATACCTGAGTCATGGATGTTTATATTAAGCTTTTCATAAATGTAAGTATATTTTGTTTGCTCACTGTCATGACTGATTTGTCCAGACCTCTGATTATCCCAGTGCTAAGAAAAACCGTAAAGATATAAAAAATAACAAGATTACATTGAACACGGTTAAAGGAACGTATCTTCGAAAAAATATGTTTATGGTCTTACGAGGAATATGTCAAGAGGAAAATCCGGGATAATCTATAAATACAGCCCTCGACACTTTCGCCCGCGCGCCAAATTTAAAAGTGACAATATTCCTTATTGTATTCGCGATGTGAAAAATGTATGCACACCCTCGCCTATCGCAATATACGTCACCGTGGGGAGTTATTAAAATTATAAACAAATAAAATTATTCAGTACGCACCCTTACCTTTCCCTTATTCGTGTCCGGAATTCTACTTGTTTGATTCAAATCTCTTTTATTCCGAATACATTTAAGGCAACTTTTTTATTTCAAATATTGTTATCGTTTCTAATATTGCTGTTTCAATAATAAAGCTTCAAATCTTGAAATAAGTAATATTGGGTCTTGAACATGTAACAAAGTATGTTTCCTAAAGCAATTTGCCATTCAGACAATTTTTTTCAAGTTTAATAAATAATAGATAAACATTAGCATTTGCGTTGGCGATCCAACGCCACATACCCCAACTTTCTTTAAATAACATCATATTTACGGGCCTTTACATATGTGTAATCAAAATGTCTAAAGAAGAACACATATATATGTAATCGTGTCCTTAGAAATTAACATTTTTGTGTCTGCTCCGTCAAAGGTCCTCTAGTTTCTGCTCCAAACTTAGTATAATTGGTTTGTTTTATGTTAATGAATTGATCCTATCAAACACAAAATATACTCACCGATACTTACACTGGTCACTGATGCTACCTCAATAGTTATAAACCTAGATAAGGATAGAGAAAAAATCACGTGCATTGCTCCATGCCAAAGCAAGTACCACAAGGAACCACAAGCACCCAGACCAATGTAGAACCCGGGACCTCAGTGCTGGCGACACCATGAAAACTTGTGTGTATGTCACTCATTCACGGAGGTCGTCTCAGAAACAGTAATTATAATACATGTTAAAGATATTCTTTTTCTCATCATTTAGTCAACCTTTTGATATTTTAGTTATGCCCAGTTGGTATGAAGTAACTACTAGCGTTAAGAAAGTTTAGATAACTCAAAGAAAATGCAATTTCCTTTCCATCATATATCGACATTTTTTATAGAAACCCGGTTCGCTTTATTTTATATTAAGGCGATAAACATGTCGATTGCTAGAGTTACGCTTGGCCGCGCTCCCTTTCGTATATGCAAGTCATGAGAAAACGCTTATCACGAGGTTTAGATGGCTGAGAGATAGACGTGAGATGAATTATGGTGTAACATATTGCTGTGTGATCCTATAGCTGTAATATAGATTGGTTAGTATTTAAAATGCGTCATTTTTTTACGATTGTATTTACTAAATGTTTTTTTTTTTATTTCAGAATATTGTAATTTAAAATAAAATCACAAAAAAGTCACGATAGTCGAGTGGTTGGGTGGTCGGAATTTTGATTAAAGAAACCCGAGTTTGATCCCCAGGTGGCAGGCTCGTACTAATGGGTTATTCAAAAACTTATGTAAGAATATTTGGCTTGGACTTAAAGACGGCAACGGGCTCACCACCTGTCACGTTGTCCCGAGAATGTCTTCAGTGGAAGGTGGGTCAAAGGGACTTAATTTTCTAGCTAGACCTCTGTCTACCCCTGTATTGAAAGCTGCGTAAAGATATTTATTAATTTATTTATATAATAAAAATATAATATCTTCACGCAAATCCCAATACAGGGGTAGACAGAGGTCGAGTCTAGACAATTAAGTCCCTTCGACCCACCTTCCACCGAAGATATTTTCGAGACAACGTGACAGGTGGTGAGCCCGTCGCCGTCTTTATGTCCAAGTCAACGATATAATTCGTACATAAGTTTTTGAAAAACCCATTTGTACGAGCCTGCGCCACCTGGGGATCAAACTCGGGTCTCTTGACTCGAAATTCCGACCACCCAACCACTCGGCTATCGTGACTTAATATAACACGGTTATGGTGATTTTAAATTAGAAGTCAGTAGTATTAGTTTATAACTAATTTTAATCCTTTTACTGCACAATTTTAGTAGAGATTGTTTATTTATACACATACACAAATAATAGCGTATAGCAATTTTCCATAATTTCCACTTTTGGCTCACGCATCACTCTTAGCAGGCGAATTAGCCACTGCAGTACCAGAAACTACTTTCTTTAGGATCTGCTAGCCGTCACCGGTCTTTTAATAACATTGTATAAAGATATTAATATCAAGATGTAAAATAATAAAAAGTACTTGTTATGTTGTAATATGAATGTATAAAAACATCTTTATAATAATTAATTTCCACAAAGTAAGGCTGGCGTCTATTGATTATCTAACTAACCTGAAAACAAATTTTAATATAACCAATTTGGGCTCACAATTGAGCTTTTAAATAAAACAATCTGTTCATTTAGTATTTTCATTATTATCTAAGGAGCAACAAAATCTTTAGCACACTTTGATATCTCGTATTCTATAGCGTTGAGTACATTACTTCAACCCATCATAAATTATGCTTTGATTAACCACTCCGATCCCTAGGGATTTACCGGGTTTCCTGATCGCCAGTATCGTTCTACCGGACACTTCAACAAAGGCGTTAAAAATGAACGCCACGTCCAACCGTCGATATCGATGTACCACCCCACTGCACTTTGAAATAAGGAAGTGGCCTCGAGTATTATTTGCACATTTCAATATATTAATCTACTGTAGCTCGACGACGCTTATTTTTTGACATTTAAATATTGATTGATTAGTGTTGGGAAATATCGAAATAAAATACATTGTATAAAATTAATGAAATATATTTATTACATAAATAAAAGTTTTTGTTTAAAAATGAAGTCACTGTCAATCAAGGCACGATAGCGTAGTGGTTGGATGATCGGAATTCAAAATAAGAGATCCGAGTGGGATCCCCATGAGGAATTCTTTTTTTAATTCCTTAAAACATTATCTTTACAAACGAAACTATTAAATTGCTTAACGTTTATTGCTTTACGATTACTAGAACGTGGTTTTTAAACAAGAACTATTTTGCATACTTTATATACATACTTTCTACTTTATAAATATAACTTTTTTTTTCATCTTCACGCAAAGGTCTATACTGGGGCAGATAGAACAAAACTGTCCGGTTGATTTAGATTAAGCAAACAACTTGTTTACTCTCTTCTAGGCCTGGAAGTATATAGACATTAAGTTTTAATTTTTTAACCGGTTTGTGTAATTTGGATTTAAATTGAAAAGATTAAAAATAACTATGACATTTGATATTATTGGTGCCAGAAGGCAAGAAACTACACAGTTACACGATTAGTAAAGTAGCAAACGTTACTTGAAACAAATTAAATTACACGGCTGTTCGAAATACAGGTTTCCTTTCATAACTCGTACAGTAAAAGGTTTAACAACACTGTTATTAGCAATAACATAACAAGGAGCCTCTCGAAGGCACTTTCTTCAATAGCAGCGGCCCCATAAAGCCGCGTTGTACAAGCGATTGTGTGAACAAGCGGTCGCTTGGGACGCCGAAGTTTCAGAATTCCCCGTCGGCTTGTCGCGAGCAGAGTTTTACGGCCAAATTAATATGGCAAATTAATGCGTCCCGCAACCGTATAATTTTCACGTATACGGGGGTGTTTCTTGCGACATACCATATTGAAGGGGAAACAGTATTCGATGTGCGTGCGTTATGAAAGCTGATAGCGCAAGCAAAGCGGAGGCGTTGCTAAGATTTCATGCATAAAAAAATATCTTCGCGCCACTCAGTAATTAACTAATTCATTAACTCACGCAATTCAGGAGAAAACAGAGGTCTAGCTAATTGAATCCTTTCGACCTTCCACCGAAGACTTTTGGGACATCGTGATAGGATCGGCATCTGTCGCTGTCTTTATGTCCAAGCCACCGATATTAATCGTATAAGTTTTTGAAAATACCCATTGGTACAAGCCTGCCACCTGGGGATCGAACTTGGATCTCTTGACTCGAATTCCCATATCCAACAACTCGGCTATCGTGACTAAGAAGATAACATTATGTAGAATTACATGACGATCACAAGTACTGAAGTCATTTCAAGGTTAAGGAAGACTACTTACTACACAGAAAACGTGCTTAACTGCATACCACTAAAATCTT
Organism: Sericinus montela; assembly: GCA_029286605.1. Lineage (NCBI taxonomy): Eukaryota > Metazoa > Arthropoda > Insecta > Lepidoptera > Papilionidae > Sericinus > Sericinus montela. The sequence continues at coordinate 1,766,875 of JAGSMR010000011.1, forward strand.
ATCTGAAGGCACGGCGACACATTTGTATTAAATAGATATTTGCAATGTACCATAACAGTTTTAGAAACTAAGTTATTGCCATCTTTGAGGAATAAAATGAAACGCCTCAATGTTCGTAAATTTACTGACTCTGTACTTTTAATACCAGAAAATAGCAGTAATTATAAAACTTACGTTATGTAATACGTTATTTATATTTATATTACGTTATATAATACGCCTTACTTATGTACTTTTCGATACAAACGTTTGTTACAAGTTCACAGTCTCATATTTGTATAATATAAAACTAAAAAACATAAAACGCTTTCCGCTTTTAAACGAGCTTCAATAATGAGCACACAAAGGCCACAGGGATAAGGTTCGTATCATTTTTCCATATGGAAATGATGTAACGAACATAGCGCACAAGACAACTGTGATATGTTAATTAAAGGAAAACACACAGAGCGAGTTTGCTGTTTATTTTGCGTCCACGACGAAGCGTAGGAAACGGCATTTGTTTTTAATTTCCGTCACTAGCTTAGAGCAAGCATTAAAAGAATTGCCGACATTTAAAGACTGCGTTAATTTATTGTTTTGTTAACAAGTTCCTTACTAGTATAACAATTAGTTATAAAATATGTGTTTATCTATTAATTTTGATGAATTTTTAGCATGTAAGCCATGCTGAGCTTCTTTTCTCTTGATCGTAACGAGCGATGTCAGTTAAGGAGTTGGAGGATTTTTAAATTTCTCGTTTACTTGAAAGTTATATATATTTTCTTGACCAAATCTATAAACAAAACAAAGCGTTTAAAAAATTTAACTCAAAAATTAAATAATTAAGGCACGTTAATCAATGTTTTGTTGGGTGAGCTTTTATGCATTTGAAATTTAAAATATATATGTAGGCGGCATACTTTTATAATATTTTAATTAATAAATAGATATTATTTGTACACTAACCCGTCAAGAAAGATATGTCTAAATATTTACAAATGTAGGCACATCTATTGGTGAATCTTAATGAATTTCCTATAAGTAAATTTTGTATACCATTTTCATTATTCTTTTCAGTATGCCAAGCGCAATATGTCATAGCTGCACATAGTGTCAGCATAATCTAGAGAATCTAAAAAATATTCCACTTAAATCACATATTTTTTTTAATTTCTATTTTCAAATATTACATGTAAACATACATGTCCACAATAGTACAGGAGCTTAATTACAAAGTAACAGTAAGTGTCTGACGTTCTCTACAATTGTTCCAAGACTTTATCAAGTATCACGTGACTTTATGAGTGTGATTCGTCACGACAATTGAGCACGCGGGAGGGCCCATGTCTAATGAGTTCACTTCACGAAGTAAGCGAAACACTTCATGCAATAAAAAGGTAGCACTTTGAGAAATTCGTTTAATTTTCCACATACCTACACCGTTATTGCGCTGCAATGTTAATTTTATGGAGAGCTTAACAATAAATAACGAAACATATGAAATGAGCTTAACAAATAAATTAGGAAACATATGAAATGATAACTATTGTACAATTAACGTAAATAATATTTTAGAAATACTGGAAGTTGGTGTACAGATAATTAATTTCTCTACATCATTAAAGAAAATGTATTGACAGTAAGATCTTATTAAAGAAAGGTTCAATTGGAAAATTATTCAAAATTATATAATATTTAGGCGTCCCTATGTTCAACAGTGATTTTTTGATAAGTTTTGAAAAAGATGTGAACTGCACCGGTTATTACTATATGAATTCGAAATCATTTACAGTTTTTATTCCAGCTAACCATTTAAATCATCTTCTACATCTATTTTTATATCGTGACCTATTCCCAAGTCTGGAGTAGTTAGAGGTCTTGACAGTTTAGTCCTTTAAACTCACATATCACGGAATTATTTGGGACCACGTGACAGATGATTAGCCTGTCGTCATTTCAGTGTTCATGCCAAAATACAAATCGAGGGTGACAAAAGTAACTATGACAAAAACATATCTCTGAAGAGTATATCAATTAGTGTCAAAATATAACGGAATAAGCATGTTAAATTTTTCCAATTTTCCGACGTATCCGATTTATTTTCACAAAACATTAATGAAAACTTTATCCTGAAAATTCCATCGGAAGCATAAATTGATGTCATACGTACGAGTAAAAGAATCTCACTAATAAAAGCGAAATATTTGAAATATTTTTATCAAAATTGCAAACCCATATTAATAGTCGCTTATATATTTTGAATATAATGAATACAGACGTGCACAATATCGAGAGCAAACAATTAGAGGCAAGTTAGGGTGGATCGGGCCGCCGATTAAGTTATACACATGCGGGTTAAGGGTAACCTGACTCAGGAAGATTAAGATTCATCGAAAGGCCCTTACATGGAGGCAAACATTGTATTACGAACCGGTGTCTTGGCGATGTTTGCTAAAGGTATGCGGATGTTAATTTAGTATTCACCCCCTTGCGTGAATGTTGCCCAATATTAATATTTCTGCGAGCTCCTGCTTAGTAATGTACGGAAAAGATTTGCTGTGTCGGTGGTATAATTCGAATGAGGTTTTCTTAGTGTCGTGGTCTAATTTGCGGTTACAAACAAGGGGCGGCGCTGGTACGCAGTTAATGTCGCCGGAACGCCTTCGGGCTATCCAAAACGCTTGACCGACCGCTCGGGAATACTGCGCACTATTAAAGTGCTAAGAGGGGCATTATTTAACCCTCGTGGGTGCTGTCATCTGAGCAAATTAACGTCTTAATTGTTCGTATTGTTATTTTAACGAACTATAAATATTTATTATATATTATTTTTTATATTATATTAAGCTATAAAAAGTACCTGTCCTTTTGCGGTTCCTTTCCTTTCCTTGTAATCCCCTACCTTAGATGTCTCTAGCTAACCTTTACGACGACACATGTGCATATTTATATATTTTTATGATATTTTACCTTTGTTAATACTTTAATTTGGCAACATTCAATATTCAACAATCATTTTCGAAGTATATAGATGGTACGCCGAATGTTTTAGAGAAGAATGAATAATGTAAACGAACTAAAATTGAACAATAAAAGGTGTCGCTATAGAGCAATACTTACCTTTGAAGACTTTTGAGCTTGCTTGGAGCTCAAAAAAGAAAATCCAAAATATTCGGAAACCGAGAAGTGCGTGTTTATAGAAAGTCATAACGTAATTGAATTACTTATGTAAAGATCTTGACACTTGTCAATCTCTTTTCTACATCTATTATATATGGAATGACGCGTGACGGTATGTATGTATGTATCAATTATCAATATGCAGAAAATACTTTTTCATTAATCATTGCTTTCGAACCGATAGCCATAGTGTAAGTAGTGTAATTCATAGTGACCCTTCGAAGTTTGATGTATTCGATTCCCGCTAGGCATTAACATTTGGTCGATTAATTTAAATGTATATAATATATACGAGTTTTTATGTGAGTAAATATATATGTTTGTAAGTATATTACTAATATATGGCTTGGACACTAAGAGGGCGATAATTACGCCACCTGTCACGTTACCACAAATAAGCTTCGGTGAATCGTGGTTAATAGAACACAACTGTCCAGACTAGTTTCTACACCAGCAGGCGAAAATGCGTGAAGATAAAAAAGAATAAATCCGACAGGAAATTTACAATTTTAAATATTTCACATTCCTACGTACAGACTGACCACTGTGATAAGCAAGTTAATCCGGAAGATAAATAGAGGTTCTATGATCATTGTGCCGAATGTCCGATACGTAGGGGCAGTGACTGATGTGTTTCTTTTGTCTCGCTCGAATCGGACCCCATTCCAGACGAGACAATGTAAGAAAGAACTTTAGCGTGTCAGCAATCGACAGACAATAGGAATATTTGTATTATGGAGCTACGAAACGACAAAATTATCTTATTTAATTCACTACGGACAAATATCTTGACGACCTCGGTGGACGAGTGGCGTAAACACCGGCTTTCAAGGGGAAGGCCAGGAATCGAACCAGGGACCTCGCAATGGCGACACTATTGCGAGGTCCCAGGTTCGATTCCTGGTCGGGTCAATGTAGAAAATCCACTTTTTCTACATTTTCTCGGGTGTGGGAGTTCGTGGTGAATTCGTTGTTTCTGATTCCCATACCATAAGTGCTTACACTGGGATCGGAGCAATGTATGTGATGTTGTCCTTATCTATATATGTATTTATTTATTATTTCAAAATCTAGACTCAGATTTATTAAAAATATTATTAAATTTTATTATTATATTTTAATACAATTAATTTGGAATTGTTTTATAATTATGACCACAGATTTTAAGTACACATTTAGTATCGTGAATTACCAGTACAGTACGAGTTACTGTAACTAGTTCTTGCTTAAAAAGTTATTGTACTACGTTAGAGGTATTGTAATATGTAAAGATGTACCATATACTGTGTAAAAGGACCTTCCTTCCACAATATTTTGGTACCTTTAAAGCTATCAAAAACTTACTTAACATATTTTCACAACATTAAAATTAATTAGGATTTAAACGTCCACTGCAGGATATAAACATATCCCGTAGAAACCACGCTTTGGCAAGCTGATTGGCGATCACGTACCAGATACACGCAGCTTTGAATCTGCTGCCCGCCTCCGGTCTGCATCATTGTGATGTTTTACTTTTGAGACGGTTATCCCACATGGTTCGGTAAACGTTATGGTTTATTAGGTCATTCCCTTGGGGGGAAAGGAAAGGATAATTCTTACGCCATGACATGTGATGCCATACATGGGGCTATCAACATGACCAGAACTAAAATCGTATTATTACCACTATAACATATACGAGTATAATACGAGTCAAGAACCAACCGAGTTCGATCCCCAGGTGGCAGGCTCGTACCAATGAGTTTTTCAAAAACTTATGTACGAATTATATCGTTGGCATGGATATACAGACGGCGACGGACTCACCACTTGTCACGTTGTCCCGAAAATACCTTCGGTGGAAGCTGGGTCGAAGGGACTTAACTGTCTAGACTAGACCTCTGTCTATCCCTGTATTGGGAATTGCGTGAAGATATTTAGTACAATAACATTATTTATAATTAAATTTATAACGTCGAAGGCACCTTTTGTTAACAATTGGAATCCAGAATGTCCGGCACATTAACTTCAGGCCACAGTCGAAGGGAGGCGATTTGACAATCAGTGGGGGAGTTTATTTTGAATCAGTACAATTCTGTCTTAGATGTGCATTAAATTGTATACGTTGGTATACTTGAAACTTTAAAAAAACGAGATATGACATTATTATGTAGTCACCGTTTTGAGTAGTCATGGTCATGTAGATAAGACAAAATAAAAGGAAATCACAAGGTAAGACAAGTACAGTAAGCTAAGCGAAACTCAAAACCTCTAAAATATTTATAAAATATATATAAAGATATCTATAAAATATTTATTATATTACAGTATTTGTCGCGAAGTACAAGTACGAGAAGATTATGACTGATTAATAAAATACAAAAAAAAATAGCTCATAACGTTTACATAAACTTTTTTTCTTCATAAATAAAAATCGATAAATCGAACAAATCCGCTAAACAACCAAGTAACACTTAGTGATCCCCCGCTTTACTTTCGGCCAGTACATAGGCTTATCACCAAATCTACTGGGCAAACAACCGCCCGGGCTTGCTCAGATTTGCGAACAGCAGAACATCGGATAAATTGACCGGTAATAATAAAATGTAAGGGGTAAGAATGTAGATGGCTATTTAGATAATTGTTAGCTTCGTCCGCAGTAAGCAGTGTATTGGAAAAGTCGACGGATAGTTCGGTTTTATTGCAGCCGCCCGAGGTGGTCATTTATAGGAAAACTATCAACGGAGAGTAACGGTCACTCGGAATTTATGATGTCACATTACGTTTGTTTCCGTTTGTAAGCGGAAACTGATATCTTGAGGCAATCAATTTAACACTATGATCGTTTTATTGCTATGTTTCGTAATTATTTGTTGTGATAGAAATTTAACTTTATTTAAGTGTACTTAGTGTTTAATTACTTTAGACTTAGTAACATTTTCTTTTTTCTTTTTCTGTAATATGCTCTCTAGTTATACGTCTACATTGTTAACTGTAACGCTGCAGAGAAGATTTCACAATTTTTTTTAAATATTGGTTGAATTGAATTGAACTGTTACTTCTATTCCAAATAATAAGTTTTAGGTAACAAGAGAAAAAAAAGGTAAAAACAATAGAATCCAAATAAATTATCACAACACTTAAGATTGTTATTACGACATTTACTAAGTACAAATTTTTATTCAACACGATTTTCCACAGTCTTGGCATTTAACAAACAGTTTATAGTATATGTATATGTACCTTTTTAACCATTTTTCCCAAAAGCTACGAACAAACATACAAAGACAAAACTTAATACATAGTTCTATAAATTTTAATCGTTACACCACACATTTATAATGTAGAAAAACCCAATTATTAAACTTCAAATTAGTACTCAATATGAATAGTTACGTCAGCCGTGTGGTTGTGTGAACGGAATTCGGGTCAAAAGACTCAAGTTCGATCCCCGGGTTGGTTTTTTCAAAAATTATTAAAGATTTGTATTAAGCTATTGGGCTTGACGAAAAAATGGCGACAGGCTCACCACCCAAAAATTTGTGTCTTAAAAATAAGTCTTCTGTGCACGGTGGGTCGAAAGGACTTCATTGTCTAGACTTTTATCTACCCCAGTATTAGTAACGGAGTGAAGAAATTTTTTTAATTAGTAACTACTCAAAACAATTTTTAAAGGCAAATTAAGTAAACTCGTTTACCTTCCAACATTGATGTATGTCGTCTTTGTTCAATCGTTCATCTCATTCCGTAACCGTTCTTTAGGTGAGAAGTGAAATGGCACGATTTTTCCCATTCCGCGCTTTACACGCCAGCTGTTCGTTTGCCCGGGACCGAATATTTTATGCATCGCCGATCGCATTCTCGTAGTCCCAAATGCGAATTATACCGGTCAACTGACCACCCGCCGGAGGAGCAAACGCACCGTAATCAGATCAACAAACATTTCGTCCTTTGATATAGATAGATCATTGTTCACGCTTTTGGACGTTCGTTGTTTCTTATCAGGGTTTGTCTTTGGCGGGGAGCGGTTTGAATGATAATTATTTCATCCTTAAATTTACAAATTCATACTGTAACTATATAAATAATATATAATAAATATCTTCACGCAATTCCCAATACAGGGGTAGACAGAGGTCTAGTCTAGACATTTACGTCCCTTTGACCCACGTTCCACGGCAGATATTTCCGGGACAACGTGACAGGTGGTGAGCCCGTCGCCGTCTTTATGTCCAAGCCAACGATGTAATTCATATAGAAGTTTTTTGAAAACCCCATTGGTACAAGCCTGTCACCTGGGGATCAAACTCGGATCTCATGACTCGAAATTCCGACCACCTAAAAACTCAGCTATCGTGACGTCGTAACTAATTCTGACAATCGTAATCACAAAGTTTTATGAAAATATAAAGGTTTTAATTTAAGATCTTAAACTGACGAATTATTTAGAAAAAATGCTCTCCCTTATTTTAACGTACGATTTTGATATAACTACAGTATATTATGAACATGAATACTAAATTACAGCTCTGTACGGCAAAAAACCAAGAGCTAGAAAATAAAGATATACTAATTTTAGAAATAATTATCGAGCCATCATTTGGGAGCTATTATAAATGACTTCGTTTCTTTCCTTAGTTACTTTTAAAAGGGTTTACTATCATTATAGTTAATAAAACAAATATAAGTTTTTCCTATAAAACCCTTGCATGATTCTCTAAGATTACATATCTAATATATGTATTTACTAATGTATATTTTGATAAATTGAATACTGTACTAAAAGAAACATACATACAGTTTAAGACAACGAACATACAAGAAACATGGTCTTAAGACGTGACTGACAACTATAAACAGAGCAAGGGCTCAAGTTCGATGTTTAGCGGCACCTGCGCCGCCCATCGTCTCATAATATTCGGCTTAGCGCTGCCGGAGCATAGCCCCGTTTCACATGCATAAACGTTTTATATTAAACGTCTTGAACTTTGAACAAAAGGGATGTATACAGGATTTTGGGATCATATTAGAATGTATTAAACTCCAAATGTAAATAATTTTTAAAGTATTATTTTTTTATTTTCACAATTTATGAGGTAAGTATATAAATTAATATCATCACGCCTTTCCCAATACAGAGGTAGACAGAGGTCTAGACAATTAACTCCTTTCGATACACCTTCCACCAAAGATATCTTTGGGACAGCGGGACAGGTGGTGAGCCCGTTGCCGTCTTTATGTCCAAGCTAACGATATAATTCGTGCGTACGTTTTTGAAAAAATGAACTTAAGGAGGAATTCGGAGACGTGGTCATACTTTCCCAACCCAAATATAAAACTCATGCAATATACAAAGAAGAACTGAATTATTAAAGTCATATAACAACAGTTTATAAAAATACATTAAATTTTTAAGGTTCAATTATTTACTTAAGTACATAACGTATTGTAATCTTCAATTATTACAGCTAATGAATTACCTAAGAAAAATGCTTAGTGATACATAAACAATAATATTAAATTCGGCAAGTCCCGGGGTCCAACATGATGATGCATGGGGCCGTTGAAATAATATTATCGTTACCGAGTGCGTACTTATTCTCGAAGGAAAATCAACATAAAGTGAATAAAAGAAAATTATGAATCGCACGAAAATAAATTACCCCGTGTTGGCGGCAAAATAACATCACATTTGAATGCCTTTTATGCTTTATGGGCCCGTAACTATATGAAATAAGTCCCGGTGCTGTTTTATGGGACATGAGAGCACGTACGCTGTATAATTTTTGAAATGTTTTGTTTCGCTTACAAGATCTACTTATAAGGATTAACTGGGTTAATATTCAATTTGTATTCTCTTAATCTCCGGCGATATGTTAACCGAGAATCATCGTAGTTAGTTAATTATTAGAAAACCTTCTGTAGGCAAGAAAATCTTTTATATGTATTCTTAGAGATGATGAGGGAAGGACAACTTTAATACTAGCAATATTTACCTTAAGCGCTTACTGGCGTGATTAAAGCCCCCTTATAAAGAAGATAGTAACATATTCAAATGTGTTAAAATTGCGTTTTTTCCCAAACGGAATCAGAGACTTTTTTGTCTAGTTTCTGCAACTACTTGTACTGACCATTTAATAGAGACTATAATACAATTATATTAAAATAAATAACATAAACAGTTGCATGAATGTGAGGCGTTATAATCGAATGTTGCGTAAGTTTACTGATTGGAGCGCAGTGGTTGTGGTGAATTGTGCAGAAGCAACGCAATTAACATATGATATTTATTATTTTCAATTGCTGATTTTTAGAAGGTGATTGAATACTAACATCGCTATATATCTAGTAAAGCATATTCGCACAAGCGTCTAATAATTTAAAAGTTATGATAATCGATTGGTTGAGCGATCGGAATTAGAGTCAAGAGTCAAAAGACCCGAGTTCGATCCCCAGGAGGTACGCTCGTGACAATGAGTTTTTCAAAAGTTATGAACGATTTGTATCGATGGCTTGGACTTAAAGACAAGCTCCCCACCTCATTGTGCCAAAATAAGCTCCGATAAAATGTACGTTGAAGGGATTAAATTTAGTAAGTATTGGAAATTACGTGAATATTCTAGTAGACAGTTGACAGTTGTTAGTATCATTTGAAACTAGCTACCGCCTTAATTAGGTATATATGTTTGATAAAATAAATAAAAAATATCTTTACACATAGTCCCTAACGGAATTTATTTATTTATTTATGGAAAACCAACAGCTTATTTAATACATAATTTAACAAACAAAATAACAAGTTTTCACTAATAGCAACTAAATAAAAAACAATGATTCGTCATTATAAACACTAAAGCACACATCTAATAAGAAAATGAAAAACAGTAAAATTCATATATGTAAATGAATAAAAAGTTGCCATAGAGAACAGGCCGCCGAGAGACACGATCCTTGCATACCTCTTTCGCTACTTGTAAACCTTTTTCAACACACACGTTCTGTTTTCCGACTACTCGTGACACTCCAATGATATTTTTAATATTTATTATCGTTAATCACCATGCAATTCAATCAGTATAGACTGAGTAGACCTACCGCTGAAAGATGAAGAATAAATTTCCAATAATTACATTATCGAACGAACAAGCGCGGCATCTCGCCGACGAAATTTTCCTCGCGCACCTCGGAAGCCCATAATTCCTAATGACATGCAATAACCGTACCCCCAATTTTCGACATAAACCCGCCATAACAATATCGACATCAGCGAATTTTTCTCCTCGGTTTTTTTTTATTTGAGAATAAGTAACACTTTTCGGTGTAATCAAAATTTTGCGCGGGCCACCCCCTCGGGACGGTGAATGTTTATCGGCTACTCAATTTGATTTTTACCACCGCACTGATTTCACTCCTTCAGAGGAATGATAAACCGTACGTGGTGGAAAACGTTGTGATTTAGTATGGATATTCCGTTGATATTATTTTATTGTCATATAATAAACAGATGTACTAATGATTTAAAAAAAATAATGTATGTGTATTCTATATATAAATAATAACTTTCATTGTTTATCTACGCTACGTTCCTGATAAATGCGCGAGAAAAATTACAGATATTAAAATCTTTTTTTCATCCAGCCCATAAATGGTTTTTGCTTCACAATTCTTAATATAAAAAATTGCTGACATTTTACTTCATTATATGCTAATCTTCATTTATCTTTCCTCATAAAGTAAAGTCCACATTATAAAGCACTCAGAAAACGTGGTCCGTCAAAAGTATCAATGTTATCCGAAAAATTTGAAGCTCATCTCAATAATACCCTGCGTTCTATGTCCACTGAACCATCGACGTGGAATATTGTCAATTTAAATTCGGTCCATTCCAGTCCAGTCCGTCCAGTATCGGACGCTGTTTCAATCGCCATACACTTCTTACCCCCATAATCCGGTTATTGGAAAGGGGTGTATATTGAAATTTCTTTCTTTTATTTTTATTTTGCCTCATCATCTAAAATCAATAATATTTATAATAATCACACATACTCGTTATGTTATATCAAAACAAAATGTTAAGTTATATCAGATTACACCTGTGAAGAAATACTTTTACTTTTAGAAACACTAGTTTGTTCATACAATAATCACCAATAAAATTATGAAACCTAAAGTAAAGGTTTAAGATTTTTATTTAATAAATTACACAAATTTACTTAACATAATATATAAGATTATAGAGCACAATTATAACTATATCACAATATTACACTTCTGTGTTTTTTCAACAGTAAAACATAGGGGGGTAAAGTCGATTTAATGTTTTTAAATGTGCAATTTACTGTGTGACGACACAGATGCAGATTAACTTGGAACATAATCAATCAATTTTGTATTCTATCTGAATATCAAATTGATTGTTTACAGTTCTTTTCAAGTTAGTAGTGTATAAGTGTATGCATATAAATTAAAAATTATCACGTTAAAATTAATAAGATACATAAACGTTCACATGTCGTCACATTCTCATAATAAAATCAAAAACAAACTTTTATTTTTTAAATAAAACAATATTTTCAAACCCATTTCCATTACGAAACAATACTGAAAAACTTAAGAGCGCGTCACACTCTCTTACCCATAACGTATACGCAACGTAAGTGCACCTCCACACCGATAACAGTTTCGGCATCAGACTGCCGGTCACGTTCCTAAGCCCTCGCAGTTTATGACTAATGAGAGGCTCACATGCCCCGAACTGCTACACCTCATGAACGCCACGTTTTATATTCAAATCATACAGCTTCCTGGCCTTGATAAATGTTATTCTTAGCGCTCATTTACAGACGTCTTTTGATATGAAGAAAGGTGACATGTGTCGCATGTAGACTTAAAACGGAAATAATCTGTGAAGTAAGATTATGAAAATGATATTAAAAGGAAAAGTTGTTACATATTTACCTTCAAATATATATCAGTCACGATAGCCGAGTTGTTGGGTGGTCGGAATTTCGAGTCGAGAGACCCGAGTTCGATCCCCAGGTGGCAGTACCAATGAGTTTTTCAAAAACTTATGTACGAATTTCATCGTTGGCTTGGACATAAAGGCGGCGACGGGCTCACCACCTGTCACGTTGTCCCGAAAATATCTTCGGTGGAAGGTGGGTCAAAGGGACTTAATTGTCTAGACTTGACCTCTGTCCACCCCTGTATTGGGAATTGCGTGAAGATATTTATTTATTTATATTTTAAATATATATCAATTGCCGTCGGAAAATAGTAATCAAGGCGTTAGCTTAAACTTTAAGGTACACGGATATTAGATGTGTAGTAGTAGTAGTGTCGACACCATTTAAAATATATTAGCAATTTTAAAAATGTATTACGTGTAAAAAGAGGTTGTATGGATAAAGAACGACGTGTGTGTTCGTACTCATAAGTAATATGTAATAAGAAGTATCAGCACGCTGAAGTAATAATGGGTTGAGCACATTGATTGTAGAACTAACAACCGTTGCTGAAAGGTTCTCGAGTAGCTACCTCTAGCAGGCGAATGCAGCGCAAGACGGTCCCCCATAAGATAGAATAATGACCTGCACATTATTCCATGGAGTCGATGAACACAAGTGTCTCGGGACCGTTCTTTGAGGCAATCTTTGGAGGATACCTATATTTAGTAACAGCCCATTGATGTAAAGAAGAGGTGAAACAATATGTATTAAATACGCGACGACAAACTCCGACATGTATGTGATGTTGTCCCTACATATAAATGTATTTATTTATTTATGTGTACAAGTGTATTTAGCTACCGACGGATGGCTTTCCTTATTTTTCTTGATGGCGGGCATCAGCGTCAGAGATGCGTGATGTCTGTTACTGTGATCGCCGATCCGCTTGCCGAGCGTGAAGATTACAGCAAGCCCATCCTTAGTAGAGGGCCCTGTCCTGCATTGAACTACTACAGGCCGTTATGTGTGTATGTACGTAATAAATTATTGAAGGAAATTAAGAAACGTTTCGGTAATGTTGTACTTTAAGCAAATATTAACGGAGCTCTCATTTGTAAGACGTCTGAGCGTTCGCCTTAGACAAATTAATAACAAGATAAAGGAACTCGGTGGGTCTTAATTCATTAATTAACCTAATTGTATTTGCGGCGGCTTCCATTATTATTGTGTTTTTGTAATAACATAGAGTACTAAAGGCATTGTAACAGTACTAAAGTTTACTATTTTTATTAAGACTTTTGTAATACATGTATTTAGTCAAGTGGTTTGCTATATTTAATTTTTCGCATCAGATATCCAATTAATTCAACATGATAATTTTTATAAGTAAAACTCAAATTCAGTCAAAAACGAAATAAGTGACATTTTAACGTCTTTGTTGAATTTTAACCATTTATCTATTTTTTTTTTGTTTTGTTAAATCAATAGATGGTTTAAAACCTCGATGCCGCCGTAAGGCGAAATCGGTCTGTTAATTAATGAGTAATTTAATAAAGTGAATTATGTATAAGTGTTTAACAATGAATTTCAATGCAATGCAATTTCACCTTGTGACAACAATCGCAAGTACAAATTATACAAAAGATGGCTTTTGACAATATTTAATCAATTAATCTTATCATTTTAAGAATTTGGTAACCGCGCGCCATAGCCAAATGATCAAAATATACTTTTTCATCAGACCAAATTATATTTAACGTTAATATCTAATGCTTCATACTATTCTATATTTTTATAATATTTGTTACTATTATTATAATTTTTGTTTGGAGTAAATTTTTAAATGAACACGAAGTTTGTAGTTTAAAAAGTTCTGTTTCACTTTACTCTGTGCTGCTGAAAGTATGGGCTACACAGATTGTTTGCTTGCCGAAGAAAGGGGTGGATCGAAAAGTTTGGCGCAGAAAAATTTGGTAATTTAAAGAAAGAATAAGTACCGCTTCAACATCGCAACAAAGTTTTGAAAGATTTTTCACTTTCAACGTTAATTGCTAGTGAAAGTAAAATAAATCTCTGCTACTTTGCTTTGTTTAAGCCGGAGGTCGTAAGGTAATCAATTAATTAAATTATTTATTTAGTCTTAAATAACAAAGAAAAATCTTTAAGTAAATTAAACAATTTTAAGGTAATATAAACAAAAGATTTTTTGTATCTAATCTTAGCTTAGCCAATGATTAGCCAGTTAACAGTAAAAAGTTTTTTTTTTGTAAGTTTAAGAGTTTATTCAGATAATACTTCTGCGTAGATATACTTGGTGGTATAAAACAGTCTAAGTATTTTTTACTTTTGTATTTTTACTAGCCAAATCGTTTCAGTAGTTCCCAAGAGACTAATGAATAAAATTACAAAAATATACAAGATTCTTGTTTTAAAATAATGAGTGAACTATTCGAAGTAGTATTGACTAATCATAATAGTAGAATGGTTGGGTGATATGAATTGAAATCAGGAGACACGAGTTTGACCCCCATGAGTTGTCCCCATCCACCTAAAGTTAGCCAAAAACGTTTTTTTTTGTTCAAACCTATGTCCATCGCACAAACATACTTACGAATTCTTACAAAGTCCCAAATAAGTACTTGAGAAATTTGAATTGAAACTAACATCACCCCAGTTTTGGAAATTTGGTCGAGTGATTTTTTCTTTAATTTTACTAATAAATAAACAAAAACAAATAAATACCTTTACGCCGTTCCTAATAGTGGGTAAACCAGAGGTCTAGACAACATTTTTTTGGAACAACGTTACAGGTGGTGAGCCTGTCTCCGTTTTAATATCCAAGCTAACAAAACTTTAAAAAACCCATTAGTGCAAGCCTGCCTCCTGAGGGTTCGAATTCAGGTCTGTTATTTTTTTTTTAATGTTATAAGATAGCTACAAGTTAATAGTCACGATAGCCGAGTGGTTGGGTGGTCGGAATATCGAGTAGAGAGACCCGAGTTCGATCCCCAGTGCGAGTGCGAATTATATCGTTGGCTTCGACATATAGGCGGCGACGGGCTCACCACCTATCACGTTGTCCCGAAAATATCTTCGGTGGAAGGTGGGTCGAAGGGACTTAATTGTCTAGACTAGACCTCTGTCTACCCCTGTATTGGGAATTTCGTGAAGATATTTATATTTATTATTTATTATAGCTACAAGTTAAGTATTTCTCCGCTTTAAAGGTTATTACAGCTCATGGTGAACTGTATAATACTGGAAATATTCTGATAATTTACAGAAAGCCGTAATAACGCAGATGTAAACACAAAACGCAGTAATAATGATGTCAATAAATTTAATTGAGATGTTCTTTAAAATTTTGAACGGTTTTTTTTTTTCAAATTCAAAAGTATAAACATGCGCAACCCATCGAATTATGATTTATATAATATTGCTATAAGTAACTAAATAAAGTAGATACAAATTATTCCCACAGTTCCCCGTGTGGTGTTCCCCGTTTGCAGTCGTAACATTTTATCATAGGTGCAATGAATATCGGGCGATAGTAAAAAAGTTGGTATTGCTTGTCACTGTTATTTGCGAAGTTTTGGGTAATGTTTATTGTTTGTTTTTTACCGATATCATACTTTGTGTTATTTATGGGAAGGTTTTCGTGGAACGCCATTTTCTGATTGGAAATTTTTTATCGATAAAAAGTCTAATACCTTGCATTGGAGGTTAGCAGCTGCCAACTTCTGGTGAGTAATGTAATTTAAAAATCAAAAGTCTGTAGCAATAATCGGAGGACACCAGAGGAAGATAGCTCTATCGTCGTCTTTAACAGACACGTAAAAAGCGAGGTACAAGCTGAAAGCAGCGTGGGAATGCCGTGACATGATTCATTATGTAATGAGGTAGAAGGATTAACCATTCTTATCTTTTATATTTACGATTACTGCCTCTTAGTGGGGCTTGATGAGATCATTTTCACAATACATCCATATTTTTAAGCAATACACGCACTTTTATATTCCTGGATTATTTATTACTCAAATTTGCTACCTTGCAATATATCAAAATAATAGAAGCACTAAAACTTGTAACCAGTTTAGCAGTAGTGAAAAAAAATGTATTACTTTTACTTTATAAAATATTCACAATAAGAAGTGAAAAGGTCTTGCTAAAGAAAATATTTGCTAAGAGAGAGAACTGCAGGTAGTATATCCATACTCAGGCGAAACAGTAACAGTTGGAAAAGATCAACATGTTGGCAACACTTCACGGACACTCAATTTAAAAGTTTCTACGTCTTTGTTTTTCCCTGAGTAAACTTAATTAAATGCCCTTTGACTTTGTAGGACTCAATTTAAACGAAAGCTATTTTATTGCCGACAAAAGAAAAACATACACAATGATTTTATGTATCAGAAAAAAACATGTTTAAAATTCTTATCATTACTATCTGTTATATTTAACTTCTTAAATAAAGAAAACTAAAATGTTTACGACATTTCCAATAATGGTGTAGCCTCTGTCTGCAATTAAGTCTTTTGGACACACCTTCCACCGAAGATATTTTTTGGGACAACCTGACAAGTGTCTATCTCGATGTCTAAGCCCCCGATGTAAATTACGCTAAAATCTTAAAACCCCCATTAGCATAAGCCTGCCACCTGGGGATCGAACTCGGGTCTCTTGAACCGAATTCCGATCACCCAACCCTCGGTTATCGTGACTATTAACTTCTTAATTAAAAAATATATATATACTTTATATATATATAATAAAGATATTTTTGTTATGCTTTAAAAAGAGAGTTTATTCTGTATGTGTGTTATATAAAATACATTTTCTAATTGTAAACCGATTTAATAAATAATTTTTTGTTGTACCGTCTACGCATATGTTTCTTTTTTGTGTTTTTTGGTTATCATAGTTATAATTTAGTATATATCTTGAAATTTGAAAATGTAGTTTATTTCCGTATCCTTTATTCCCATTAATTATTATTTAAATTTATTTTTTATTATATCACTTAATAAATAATATAACTTAAATAACATTATGACGATTTTACATTAACAAGTTTACGTTCTCGTTTTAATCAACGTTGACAAGTAAAAGGCAATCAGAGACAAGTAGTGGGTATTCCAAAATTAGAATTGAATGTAAATGTGCGGGCTTTATCGGGGATTATAGTGTTCGTGTCTGCAAGTGGGAGATAGTTGCGGCCCAACGCTAGCCGTTGCTTGGTATTAATACATGTTTCTGACAACTAATTTAAGAAGACCCGCTCTGGCTGTTGAAACACGACTATAAAGCATAGAACAATGAAGAACGAAGTTGAATTGTGAGAGTTCAGCTGTAAATGGACGTTAGAAAGCCGCGAGGCACCCATACACCGCTGGCCGTTAACAAATTTTACTGCTGCCTAATCCGCCCTTTTCGCAACACACGGATACCCCAAACCCTTACATGTCTTGTTCCCGACTGCTACCAGTTATGAGGTTATTATCCTTTAATAAATCTAGGTTATGCCAGATTAAAACGCTTTTCGGATATAAAGTTCAATTAATTTTCAGATCCTTTTAAAATACTGTTTAAGGCTTTCATATACTTCTCAGTGATTTAGATGCTGCGGCTGCTGGAAACTTATTACAACTGCAACGGTGGTGAACAACAATTTTTTTTAATCATAAATTATGATAAATAAATTAACGTATTAATAACAATTTTACATTATCACAAATTAATAACAATTTTTTTTACTATTTAACAAAACATACCTTTATTAGGTATATATTAGGTAGTCGAGAGGTTGGCTGATTGGAATTCGAGTCAAGATACCCGAGTTCGATCCCCAAAGCTCGTACCAATGGGTTTTTTTAAACTTATGTACCATTTATATCGTTAGTTTGGACAAAAAGACGGCGACGGGCTCACCAACAGACACATTATCCTAAGAAATGTCTGCGATAGAAGGATTAAATTGGATTAAATTAGAAGGATTAAATCGAAAGGATTTAATTGTCTAGAGCTTTGTCTACCCCTGTATTGGAAATGGCGTGAAGATATTATTAAACATTTATTTGTACATATATTGTTTATATAGTTTATAAATAATATAAATAATAGGGACAACACCACATACATTGTTCCGATCCCAATGTAAGATGCTAAAGCACTTGAGGTGTGGTAATCAGAAACAACGAAGGCACCACAAATAACCAGACCCGAGAAAATGTAGAAAAAGTAATTTTTCTTCATTGACCCGACCTGGAATCGAACTCGGGACATCGAAATGGGAACATTTGACGCTTGAAAACCACTGTTTACGCCACTCGTCCATGGAGGTCGTCGAACTTATACTTTTATACTTTACACTTCTGTACTTTAAAAGACACTGGGTGATATGATCCCAACGAGCAGGTGGCTCACGTGATGGTAAGTGATTACTTATTACCCCCGAAATTGGGGGAGGGAGTGTGTGGGCCTCCGGTTACCTGCACTCTCCAGACGAAACGCAGAAGTTTGTTACACTTCTACTTCACGCCGGTATTCTGTGAGGTTGTGGTACTTCCCCGGTCGAGCCGGCCCATTCATGCAACAACAAAAGCTGTTGCGTGGATCTCCCACTGTACATCAAAAATGTTACGATATCCTATAGCTGATGATACGATTGAGGCCAGTAAGGCCAGTTACAACGGTTAAGTAAATGTTTAGATAAGTTCCATGCTTTCTAATGCACCTAAACAAAACAGCTGTACACCTAAACTTGGTGACATAACGGTATGACGAATTTACTATTAACATAACGACCTCCGTGGAGAATGCACCGGTTTTTTGGTGCTGCCAGCTCTGAGGTCCCAAGTTGGATTCCC
Organism: Sericinus montela; assembly: GCA_029286605.1. Classification (NCBI taxonomy): domain Eukaryota; kingdom Metazoa; phylum Arthropoda; class Insecta; order Lepidoptera; family Papilionidae; genus Sericinus; species Sericinus montela. The sequence continues at coordinate 1,785,833 of JAGSMR010000011.1, forward strand.
AGTGGGGCAATGCAGAAAACACTTTTTCTACATTTTCTCGGGTCTGTGTCTTTGTGGTACATTTTTTCTGGTTTCATACTACAAATGCTTAATCTGCTTCCTTGGGGATCAAACCAATATATGTGATATTGTCCCTATCTATGTTATCATTTATTTATAACATTATAAGGTAATAACAGTAATATTATAATCGAAATAGTTCAAAATATAATTAGCTTAACGTTCGCAATTAAATCACCTATTACGGATAACTACAAACTAACATTTGGGCGCCGTGAGTCAGCGATGCGGGATAGGCCTGTCAATCCGGCCAAACCGCGCATTACGCTAAATGGCTCGCGTAAAATGGAATCCGGGAAAGGGGAGGAAATAGTAACGTCTAAGGTATTCACACGCGAAAGGATATTCGGCTACTTATGGACAATAAAGCAACGTTACGAGACTGTCGGACCCGGGAAATGGGTCTTGTTAACAATTAAATTTATTGGGATTTTGTGTAACTACATATGGTTTTGAATAATACATTAAATAAATAAATAAATATCTTCACGCAATGCCCAATACAGGGGTAGACAGAGGTCTAGTCTAGACAATTAAGTCCCTTCGACCCAACTTCCATCGAAGATGTTTTCGGAACTACGTGACAGGTGGTAAACCCGTCGCCGTCTTTATGTCCAAGCCACCGATTTAATTCGTACATAAGTTTTTGAAAAACCCATTGGTACAAGCCTGCCACCTGGGGAAATTCCGACCACCCAACCACTAGGCTATCATGACTTCAATCGTGAATAATACATTAGATTTAATAATATTCATCCTCACGCCATTCTCAGTATTTCTTTGATAAAAAAAAAAATATAAAAAGGGGATACCTACGGAGTTTCTTTCACCGTTTCTTCTCCGTCAGTGGAACCTCAATACGAAACGGTGGTAGTTTCAAAAATTATCGATGTATGTAGAGTATGTTACTTCTATCGATAAATAAATGATTTGATTTCTCAATACAGGGGTAGAAAAATGTCTAGACAATTAAGTCTTTTCGACCCACCTTTCGAAGAATCGACCAAAGACATTTTTTGGGACAACGTGACAGGACAGGATCGCCACCGTCTTTATGTCTAAACCAACATTTTACTCGTAAATCGTACATAAGTTATTGAAAAAACCCATTGGCACGAGCCTGTCACCTAGGCATCGGTCTCTTTACTCAATTGCGATTACCCAACCACTCTGCTATGGTGACTCAAATTTCGTTTATAAACTTTATTTAGAACTTTAAATTAATTCAAAATATAAATTTGTTCTATACAAATTGTACGTACTATATTGCGGTTATAAACTTTATAAGTTATACTCTGAAACAATCTTAAAAATATACTCTTTATTGTTCTTGTAATGGTATTCAACTTTCATTACATAGAAAAAACAATGAGTTGGACCACTGAACGCATTCACGTGTTCAAACATGTTCAAAAAAATAATTTTCAAATGGTTGGAATATTTCTATTTACTAAATCGAATCGTGATAAATTAAAGCGAACAACGCAATGATTACTATTTATTACATTTTTGGCCATCATTGGTCATTGTATTAGTAATCGTTACAGACCATACATAAAGTCTTACACACCACAACTAAGATTTTTTTTAATTTTTTTGAAGAGGGCCTTACGAAGCCTTACGAAGCCTCTCGACTCGTCGTTGTCACCTGGAGCCGGCATCCCCCTGCTAAAATTGACCGAGCCTTCCTTCGGTCTACCGTGTTTAGTCAACTAACGGCTATTTACACATACACAGCTAATCTGGTTCTCGATACCTAAAAGACACAGAAAAACTAAACAATAAAACAAAACTAAATGTTGGTGGGAGTAATAAGAAAGGCAGTGATATCTTATTATAGTGATGTTCTTGACATTCTGTGACTACTTCCATAGACGACTGGCGTACACGCCAATTTTCAAGGTTTCGCCGGCTCTGAGGTCCCAGGTTTAAGTCCCGGTCGGGACCATCGAAAACAATTTTTCTACATTTTCTCGGGTCACGGTGTCTGTGATACCTTCATGGTTTCTGATTTCATAATACAAGTGCTTCAGCTGCGTACTTTGAGTTCAGAGTAATGTATGTGGTGTTAACCCTATCCATGTATGTATCTACCCGGACGAGAACTAGGCAGAAAAGAAAAGAGCCCTATCACATTATTTTTCTTTTTTACATCTTCACCTTATTCCCAATACAGGGGTAGACAGAGGTCTAGTCTAGACAATTAAGTCCCTTCGACCCACATTCCACCGAAGATATTTTCGGAACAACGTAACGGGTTAGCCCCTCGCCGTCTTTATGTCCAAGCCAACGATATAATTCGTACGAAAGTTTTGAAAAACCCATTGGTAAGAGCCTGCCACCTGGGGATTGAACTCGGGTCTCTTGACTCGAAATTCTGACCACCCAACCACTCGACACACAGTAAATATAATACGAGTTATATTTACTTTAAGTAGAAGTGTACATAAAGACAATAGAAAGGACAACCAATTTATCATTGGCTTAGTTAGTTATCATTGGTTTAGTTTAGTTTCATTTTCAATTTAGTCATTTTGAATGAAGAAATTCACATAAATCCTCAACGCGATTAAATTTATTCCTTTGTAGAATCGAGTTTACTGGAAATAGGTGCGTCTAGTAATATTATTCAAACGACAACGGCATTATCGCTATTTGACTCCACATTAAATCTTAGAAGCAGCCCATAAATAACGCAAACTTTTATCCCACTCGAAATAAGCACTCAAAAATGCAAAGAGCAGAACGGCATAGAGCACGTTCACTAAATTTATTTTGTTTCGCACAATTCAAATAACCATAACTCACTGAACAGCGGAACCGACCGCCTAAGCCTATCTAACGATATAATGAAACGCCATTAAGTTCGGAAGAAGTGAAGCTTAAGTTTAGAAATGCGTATTTACTTTCTTACCTTCAGAGATAAAGATGTTGCTTTTCAATTTATTGATCAGGGCAATGCTTTGATAAAAGCTAAAGTTTAATTTGCAAGAGGCTTCGAATACCTCCTACCTTACATTGTACTTGAGATTATACTTAAGAGAAGAAAAGTTACGATGGCCGATTTGTTGGGTGGTCGGAATTTCGAGTCAAGAGATCCGAGTTCGATCCCCAGTTGGCAGGCTCGTACCAATGGGTTTTTCAAAAACTTATGTACGAATAATATCGTTGACTTGGACCTAAAGACGGCGACGGGCAGGTGGTGACCTGTCACGTTGTCCCGAAAATATCTTCGGTAAAAGGTGGGTCAAACGGACTTAATTGTCTAGACTAGACTTCGGTCTACCCCTGTATTGGGAATTGCGTGAAGATATTTATTTATTATTTTATCTTTATTTATTAGAGATTCTCATTTTTAACTAATTTGCGATATTTCTAATAACATTGCTGCTTATATTACTTGATATTTCTTATAAAAGAAATAATGCTGTGTCATTCGGCCGAACAATTTAATTCTTCAGGTCTCAGGCTATCATTTAAAGGCGATCTGATCACTAGGGAGAAATAACCAACAAGAAAACATGCATATGTTTGTTATATACATTGTCATCTTCAAATTGTGAAAATACAAAAAATATACGTCTTGTGGTGTGGCTGTAAAGCAAACCAACTTCTCGGCATCCACCCATCCTATTTTTTGTTTAGATTAAAAAACCGCACTTGTACCACTTCCACTGTTCATCCACGTATGAGGGGTTCTATTTTGAGTTATCATCTTATCATCCAGCTGAACTCTTTTCTGTCGTAAAACAGCAATACAATTATTTTTTTGTCTTTTTAGAATAAAAAAACTATAGAGAACTGATATTATTAGCGGATGTCATACGTTTTACCTCATTCCTCAGAGGTGTCATCGAATCTGTAAGCTTTAAATTGATGTAAAAAGGAGATTCTCCCTAATTTAAAAGAAAATATACAATTTTTTATTAATGCTTATTGGCTTTGGTTTGCCATAGCCAATTACTTTTAAATGCTTTAGTTTTAAAAAATTTATCATCACAGTCAAATAAACAGAGGAAAAAAGAAATGAAGTAAACTTTCGTTATTAGATTTTTATTATTCCTTGCATATATGAATACTTTAAAAACTTGAACCTACAAAGTGAGCGTACTTTCACAAGTTTTACAAGTAACCACCAAAGCGTGAAATACCTGGAATTAAAAGTGCAGTTCGGAATCGAGCTCCGCCATCTTGGCCATGCCGTAATTAGGTTGTTTGCATTCAGCGAGCGACCGCCGTATGAATTTTACCTATTGTCTGACATTGGACCTTCGTAGCTATATCATTTTCTCGCACCTACTTACTGCTTCCCTTGCTAGGGTGGCTTCGAAATGAAAGGAGTGAAAAACGATAATGTATTATGTAATGTAAAAGGCAAAGTTTTTCCGACCTGCTTTTTAATTTCCGATGATGACGAATTGAAAACAATTTATGTAAATTATTTTGGTCTAGTGGTCAGGCCGCTGGCTCTAGATGTGTGTGACCCCCCGTCTGATTCTCAGGCTAAATTTTATTATGTAATATTTTTTATACAAATTTCTCAATACATCACAATAACCTCGGCACAGTTTTTAAAAAATTTTGTGGTCCAATTATTAAAAATAATTTGTACAGAATTTACCACAAGCATAACGGTGAAGAAAAACATCGTAAAACCTGCCCGTCTGAGAAATAATAATAAAAAATAATTTCCAGGATGTTTGAAGTCAACCAAAACGCACTGGAGCAGCGTGGTGGACTTTCTATTACTCTAATCTCTCTCAAATATTTAAAATACATTGACTATCAAATACTTTCTTACTTTGCAAGAGGTGAACAAAGGATTGACAGAGGAACAATCATTACAGAAAATGTTGAATAACACCTATGTACTGCTGCAGACTTAAAAGATTTTTATCTATCAAGTTTGGTTATTTATTATAACTATTTTATAATCATGTACATATTAGATAGATTGAAATCACAGGTCAGTGCCTTACACTTATATATTTTGAAACAACAACCCCAATACAGTAATGTAAATAATTTCCATTCTACTGTTAACTAGCTCGCAAGAACCCTTGTTTGTAGACGAGTCTACGTCCTTATTTGTTCTTATACAAACCCTCAACAGTTAAACAAATGCTCTCATCGAAAAATATTAATCTCGAGATGCCGCATAATAGATATTTATGCTCGGTTGGAAGCAATTTCTGTAAAGGCTTGCCAGGACTAAGCAAAGTGTCTATATTTCAAAATTTCATCGTTAACAAATTTAATCAAGTGATGCTGTTTACGATCCACACAATTATCCGCTTCGCTCATTATCTAATAAATTTATTAGACTTCAGAATATAACATAACGTCTAGACTACTTAACTGGACCATTAAACATTTAGCCTTACTATTTTTCATGAAGACAAGATTCGTGATTTTCGATAAATTTTATTAAAATATTATTCATGTACTTTTTAAACTTCACGTAATTTCCCATACGGAGGTAAGCAGTAGCCTGGACAATGAACTCTGTTCGAGTCAGTTTTCACCGAAGCTTACTCGGAAGTTTTGTGATTTAAGTACTTACTTTCGTAATTATTTATTAAGATCTCTTTTGTAGTAATTAGGGATATGCAAATAATAACTATGTATAAAACATAAAGTCATAATTTTCATAAGATCAATTGAATGAAGCTAACTCAATGAGAAAATATTTTAAAGTCGGTAAGCTTGGCAAGCAGATCAGAGATTATAGTACGAGCCTATCGTTGGACCTTAGTCTGACTTTGACAATTTTGCAAAACATTTCATTATTACAAAATAAATAATTTGATCGATGATAGAATGATGTGTACCATGGCGAGACAAAAAGGTAAAGATCCCTATGTTCTACAGTAGACTTTAATAAACCGGTAAATCAATGTTGACAAGAAAACTTCTATTTACATCCGAAAAAATAGAACATCATTAAGTCAAATCAAATCAAATCATTTATTCATCGACATAAGAACATACATTCGTTTATCGATAGTCATTTGACTGATAAATAACGAATCTTACAGAGGTTACATTTACATATCATAATGCTGGTAAGGTTATACGTAGAGCTTTATCGTAACAAAGTATGACATATAAAGACAGGCGACACAATATTATTATTTTAAAAACCCTAACCACATTACCTTGTATTGTCTATCCATTCTCGCATCGTCTAGACGCAAGCGAGCATGGATCTCTTCCGAACGGCAAACGTTCAACCGTCCGAATATTTGATTATGCAAAGGGAGAAAAGCAAACCATACTATCTTTGTTATTCGTATGTGATAGGATGCTAGTTTATATATTTATATATAGGTTTATAGATTTCATGAAAAGTAAAGATGACTAAGGGAAAAACCTTGAAAATAATAGTAGCCAGCGAAAATGGTGGTATAACCATATCGAAAAATACCAAATCTAAATTTAATAGACCGATGACGGTCAGAAGCGTCTCAGGTGCGGGATGCGCATGGCGTGCGATGTGGTAGAGTCGTCTTTTAGAAGCCTATGTAAAGTATTCTTCTATATATCTATATACTTCTTTAAACGGTGGTGGTCCACGACCTTTCACCATACCGGTGTGAAGTAGATGCATCTTGTGCTACTTGTGCCTTTCGTCATTTGAGTGACATAGACCGGAAGTCAACATCCCTTTCCCCATCCCTTTCCGCTTTTCTTTCCCTTTACCACAATTCGTTTTTAACAGAAGGTATCGAAACCACGGTTCCTCTAGTGTTAATAATACTTCATTTCAGTAGAACCAATAGCTAGTTTTCCATCTTCGTCTGTAAAAGCCTTTGAAAACATCAACGATATAAAATATGTCTGTATGAATACAATAAATAACTATGACTATATCACTAAGTTCATTCTAACAAAAGAATCTTACTAAAGAACCGACTAAAGAATGGTCTTTACTCTGTCTGACACATTTTTTTTGTTTCTTTATATGCGTAAGGCCTTATTCAACTACATATCGTCCCTAAAAATTAAGCCAAAGCTTCCAAAACAACGTCATATCAACAGTTATTTTTCAAGCAATTGCCCGTAACGAATTCCAGTAGCTAAAGAACGCTAATACGAATAAGACCGTAACGACGCAAATTAAAAATGGTGTGAAAAAGAAGCACTCAAAACAAGAGAGCGGACCGGGGACGGGTTATGACAAATATGTGAGCCGATGGCGTTAATGAAAAGGAACCTTTTTTTTAATAAGCGCAATACCATTTTCTGAAAGAAAAATTTACACGTAAATGTTCACACAGGGACATTGCTTAATATTAGAAAGCCTTTATAGTATAAAATATAATCGAGAATAATGGAAATAAAAGGAATTACAGAATGTAAAGATGTTACAAAACTGTATTTCACAAATGATAACTCGAATTTGAGCTGACACTTTACCGTGCGTTTGATAATAACTTCATCGAGAATTAGTATTACACTAAAGCACTGGATTCTAAAATATCTATATGTTTATTTTTCGTTTATGACTTTTGATATTGTTGAAAGAAAGAAAGAAAGAAAGAAACTTTATTCGTTGCTTTTTTTACCGGAACATAAACCAAAAACAAAAACAAGTTTACAAAGGCAAAAAAAAAAAAAAAAACAAAAGAGTGATTCAAAATAACAAATTCTAAATAATATTTTTTTAAATTACAATTAAAATTACAAAAGAAAAAACTTGCTGGTATTATATAAAAGCAACAAAAGGGTATGCGCTCAGTATAAGTTGCGGGAAGACGCAACACTGATTTTCAGCGCAGCCCATTTACAGTTTTGGGCTGGTAGTGCCCGAACAACAACATATAATTGTTTACTAAGTCATACAAGTAACCAAACAACACATGTAACAGAAAATACTACAAAACAGAATCACATAATATTATTAACAGTTTAAAGGAGGTTAGAAAGGTAAACTTACATACATATATACCATTATCAGTTAGTGAATTACCTTAGTAAAGTAAAATTGTGACTAAAAGTTACATATTTTTGACCTGCAATAGCATTTTTTTAGTTTAGAATTAAGTTCTACAAAAATAATAAATTACCCCTTTACAAAGATTTAAGAGAATAGTGTCAAGTTTATCGTACAAGACAAAGTAGTAGACTACAGCAGATTGATAACTGGAAGATTACTTTTCATTAATTTAATGGTAAACTAATAGTAAATATTAACTGTTTTTTGAATATTTAAAATCAATGACTTATACTTAACTCTAAAATAGTGTTTTGATGTCAAATTTCTTAAAGGAGGTGGCAAGTTATTCCAGCACTTTGTTGCGCTGTACTTAAAGCTACCCCGGAATGCAGCGGAACAGTGAATGGGAAACACTAATTTGTAGCCAGATGCTCTTGTAGAATATTGAACATTTTGTTCGCTCATCCAGTATAGCTTAGTATACAAATATGGAGGTCTTTTATCTTTAATAACACCAAATAATAACGTAGCAAAATGAAGTGACCTGCGATTGTCCATCTTGAGAACATTGGCATTATTTAAATAAGGAGTAACATGCGAGCGAGAAGGTATGTCGAAACAAAAGCGCGCGCAAGCATTCTGTACACGCTGTATTAAATTTTTTGTACGCAAAAGTAGACATGGGCCAAAAACTACATCTCCGTAATCTAGCTTCGATAACACTAATGAATCGCATAGCCTGATACGTAAGTTAGTATTAATAAAGTTCCTTATTCTATACAACTATATATTGTTGGATATATGATGTTGTTATAGATGTTGAAATAATTTAAATTCTATATCAAAGTTCTCCAACTTTACATCTACCTTAAATTTTTTAAAAAAAAGTTAATAAACAGCCGTGATATCTTCTTCTTCAGATTTCTTCGATAAATAGTTAAACCAAGAAGTTTTAATAAATAAATGGGAGCATGTTATTCTTTGGTATTAATAATATCTCTTGCTTTAAAATTATGTTACAATACAGGCAGAAAATCGCATATTTGGATAACTCGATTAGCATCGTTTGATAATAAGCGTCGAAAAGTTATCGTGCTGTTTGTAAATGTATTGCATTGGAGTTTAGCAGACAAATGGTTTAATTAACCTGATGGCGCGGTGACTGATCGCCTTGAATTCGCAAATTTCAACGCAATTAGGAACACTTGCAAATCTCATACCAATTAGGCAGCCACCCAAAATCGCGCCCCCGTAATTGTTTTTGAATGCGTAGTTTCGTTTCGGATGATTTACCTCGTATTTTGATTTTATGAAATTAAAGCGTTAAAATTTAGCCACATACATTACATGCAACGTATATTTAATGTATATTTCTTAAAAATATATTTAGATAAAGGGGAAGTCACGATAGCCGAGTTGTTGGGTGGTCGGAATTTCGAGTCGAGTGACCCGAGTTCGAACCCCAGGTGGCAGTACCAATGAGTTTTTCAAAAACTTATGTACGAATTTCATCGTTGGCTTGGACATAAAGGCGGCGACGGGCTCACCACCTGTCACGTTGTCCCGAAAATATCTTCGGTGGAAGGTGGGTCAAAGGGACTTAATTGTCTAGACTTGACCTCTGTCTACCCCTGTATTGGGAATTGCGTGAAGATATATTTATAGATAAAGGAACATCCACTTGGAGGAAGGCATTAACTTTTTTATTATTATTGTTATATTGACTTTGGTACAAGTTATGTCCAAGCCAACGATGAAATTCGTACATAAGTTTTTTGAAAAACTCATTGGTACTGCCACCTGGGGATCGAACTCGGGTCTTTCGACTCGAAATTCCGACCGTCCAACAACTATCGTGACTTTTAACGTTTTTACGTGAAATAAATAAATAAGTATATAGATATGGACAACGTCACATACATTGCTCCGATCCCAATGTAAGATGCTAAAGCACTTGAGGTATGGGAATCGAAAATAACAGTCTTCTACATTGAATCGACCGGGAATCGAACCCGGGACCTCGAGATGACGTCATCTTAAAAACGGGAATTTTTTGTTTATTAAATGAATTTTTTTTTATTAAACATTGTGTCTCAACTAATTGTTATTGTTTTATAGACCTATATATAACCAAAGGATTCGTTTATCGTACCATCAAACGATACAATGAAGACTCTAGTGTAGATGACAGGTCAAGAAGTGGTCGCCCTCGGTCTGTTAGGACTCCAGCAGTGATAAAAGCTGTAAAGGCTCGAATTCAAAGAAATCCCAAACGTAAGCAGAAACTGTTGGCCCTTCAGATGGGGTTAAGCAGAACCACGGTGAAGAGGGTGTTAAATGAAGAATTAGGGCTTCGGGCATATCGAAGAAAAACAGGACATGGTTTGAATGCTCGTCTGTGAATGCTTGTTGAATGCACCTGAGACTAAAGAGATACCGCGCTTTGTTTAAGCGGTACGCGGTAAAAAATATCGGAAAATTCTTTTTTCGGATGAAAATTTTTTTAACGTAGAATAGAGCTACAACAAACAAAATGATAAGGTGCACGCACACAGTAGTGAAGAAGCGCGCAACCGTATTCCACGTGTCCAACGAGGTCATTTTCCATCCTCGCTCATGTTATGGTTGGGAGTTTCTTATTGGGGCTTAACAGAGGTACATTTTTCGAGAAAGGTGTAAAAACGAATGCAGTTGTGTATCAAAATACAGTCCTGACGAACCTTGTGGAACCTTTTTCTCATACCATGTTTAATAACAGGCACTGGGTATTCCAAAAAGATTCGGCGCCAGCTCAAAGAGCGAAGAGCACACAAGACTGGCTGACGGCGCGTGAAATCAACTTCATCGGGCACGAAGACTGGCCCTCCGCCAGCCCAGATTTGATTCCGTAAGATTACAAGATATGGCAACACTTGGAGGAAAAGGCGTGCTCAAAGCCTCATCCCAATTTGGAGTCACTCCAGACATCCTTGATTAAGGCAGCCGCCGATATTGTCACGGACCTCGTTCGTGCTGCGATAGACGACTGGCCGCACAGATTGAAGGCCTGTATTCAAAATCACGGAGGTCATTTTGAATAAACTTTAGTGTCATAAGAATCTATGTTTTGTTAAGTTGATTTTGGTATATAAATAGTTACATAATGAATAAACTAGTTTTAATTATTTAGGTTAAACATATGACAGAATTTATGACCTGACTAGGTAAATAATAATAAAATACATACATACATACATACATTCATATCGGCCTGTTAAAGTTCAATACAGGACATAGGCTTATCCCATAGGGAGGATTTGCCATAATCGCCACGCTTGGCAAGCGATTGTCGATCGCAGTACCAGACTACTCGCACCTCAGACGTTGCTGCTAATCATCGGTCTGATAATTTTGGTCCGATCCGATATTTTAGAGATGGTTATCTTGCCATCTATCGGTTGTCATAACGATAATCAAGGCTGTTTCTCTTAGTCGCCTCTTACGACATCCACGGGATGAAAGGGAGTGGCAATATTCTAAAGCTGTTTCCACACTGAATTTTCTACACTAATATTACATACCAATTCCCTGACAGAATACAATATAATTTATAATGATAATGATAATAAATAAATAAATACAATAAAATACAAAAAACCAATGTCCCAATGCGCACGTTAGCTGCTTGAATGATATTTGGTTTGGGTTAAATATGAAATGTTTTATATTATGTATCGTAAGTTTTTGTTTTAGCAATTCTCAAATCAAATGATTTTGCGTACCTATATAAAACTAGGCGATTTTGCGTTCTTTGTACTGCCTCTGAGTTAATATATGTTGTATGAATTTATTGGCTGAATAAATTCTATTTTTAAGATACAAATTGTTCTTTCTTTGATGCAATTTATTAAGATTTTTTTATTTTGTTATCAGATGCAAAAAGTATTCTTTATCATAATTCTTGAGCTAAAAATGGTGTAACTAATTCGACTTTGTTTTATATTATAAAATTTATTTGAAATAATACAAATTAATTTAACAATTTTTCTAATAGTATTAATCAATTTTAAGTTATTATACTTAATACAGTATATATTATATTATAGTATTAATACTTAATACAGTTGAAGTTATCATCAGCATTTGAATACGCTCTCAGTTGGTAACAAGACAAAAGAAAACAATAGCAATTATTAGAAGATACAATTTTTGTACAATTAACAAAAGAAAAGGAATCGCCAGAGACGACATCGTTTGAATAATTTGCATTTCTGGGACAGACAAACGTCCGCACGTTAGCCTGAAGTCTGCAGCCTTGACAGCTAATTAGTGCTCTCATTGTTAAACGAATCTTTCCGCATTTTCAAGTAATCTATCTGTTTTCTTTCTTTGTACTCAAATCTAAAGCTTTAAGGTTCAGTTTCATTTAATAGAATACTCAAGATTCATTAATGCCTTTCTTAAATATTTCGAGTGGTGGAAAAATACAATAATCCAGTGTGAATGGCGGCCATTGTATTGGTTCGGTGTCCAGGAAGGATGTTTTGTCTGGGTGTTATTTTTATTGCTGAATTTGCGTTTTATGGGCTGTCACAGAGGGAGAGCTGAGGAGATGTGACAAATCTATACTCTTGTTGTGTCTGCTTTGTTTTACGATATAATCCTAATTTGTTTGAAGTAATAGAAGTAAATTACTAAGAATATAATTAAAATGTATTTTTATTTTACTCATGATAAAATAAAGTATGAAATAAAAATTATTTTTATTGTGCAAAAATAAGAATATGATATTGTAATAAACATACATTACATTTCTTCAATATGATATTTTCAGTTAGAAATTGCTTTCATTTATTTTAAAGAAAATCAACGAAATTACACATAAATTCAGGCTGATAAATGCAGGTCGAATGATTAAAACTTTTCCTAACCCAAGAATATTTTAATTAACTTTTTGTTTAATAATAGTATCACTATTAATTTGTTTCATATTTTTCTGATTTTACTATTCTATAAAGTTCAATGGAATTCCGCCGACTGGTGGTGAAAAAAAATTCTCAACTACACAATGAACTGTTTTTTTTGTTATTACAAATAAAAAAGATTTTATGACTGAAGTTTCTTTGCCGATTTACTTTATCAAATAATTTCGGGATCAGTTACACCCTCACTAATTATTTATGTTACTTTCCCCTGTCTTACTCTATGGTCAGTGTCCAGATGTAGGAGACTTTGAAATATGATGGATATTTATCAACTCCATGTACAAAATTTAAACATGTCAACCAGTTCTGATTTCGTTTTAACCAAAGTTGGTTGTCTATGTCTATGACGTTTTTGTCTTTTGTATATACAGGCTTAATACTTTTTATTACTCTTTTGAAACTGAAGCTTTACTGCACAGAAGATATGATATTTTTTATTTTGTTTTATGAATATCTATTACGCCCTACAGACTAATCTTGATGGATTTCAGTATATGTGATATGATAATTCTTGCAACAGTTTTCGAATTCGGATTTCTTTTATTTAAAATTGTTATTTGTTTTGCTATTATTGGTGATATGGGCATAATTATTTGCCTCCTACCTTTGATGCTAACAGAATGAAACCAATTGCAGATTTCTGAATCAATAGCATACACTAACATGAGTTTCAACTGCATATTTAAAACAATTGGGTAATTGAAATCAGCACTACACTGCCAACGATCACGGATTATTTATTGCAATACTCTTCTTACAAATATTAAAAAAAACAAGTACACACACACTTGAATAACTAAAATTCATTTCATTTTCACTTTCGATCACCGAGCGTGTCACTAGGAACGCAGAGACCGCAAGAGTCAATAAAACCGATTCCGCGGCGAGTGCAGAAACGAGGGTCGCCGCTGCGGTCGCGCCGCGGACGTGACGCAGCGCTTGACGACGGTCACTTTATTGCTGACCTCTGTCTGTCTCTACGCTCCTAATCACCGCTTCGAAACAGCACCGATTTCTTTTTTTTTTTTTGTTATTCGTATATAAAGCATTTCTCAATACTTAACGCATTTCTCAATACAGAGCGAGCAAGCGGTCTAGCCAATTTAAACCTAATGACCCAAATTTCATCGAAGCTTATTTTGGGACAACATGACAGATGTCCAGACTGTCGCCTACTTTATATCCAAAGCATCGACATAAATACTAAATATAGTTTTGAAAATCTCGATTAGTACGAGCCAGACGATCGAACTCGGGTCTCTTGACTCGAATTCCGATCATCGTACAAGACCGCGATAGTAGTCATTATCGTTTTCCTGTTATGGTTATATTATTAGGCTGTAGTAACATAAAACATAGTCATGACATCATATACATGACAAAGGTTTCATTGCGTTTATTCATGGTTTAAACATTCAAACATGACATAATAAATATGTCTTTGTTAAGCTCCTTTAATTAAGGTCGTATATGCACGGACCTCGCTCCATTAGACAAAAGACAAACAAAAGCTAGCAGTTATTATAATCTCTCATCAAATTTGCTTGACCCATGCCACAAGCGAGGGAAGCACCGAAAACTCTTCAATATATATAGCTCGAATACCCAAACTTTTATTTTCAATTTATACCACCAGGTACAAATCGATCACACCGCGGATTACGTATAACGATAAAATACTGTCTACCCCAGTATTGGTAAAATGCCTAAAAAAAACTGGAGATGACAATTAGGAGGTTTTTGTAATTAGTTATATTTAAGTTAATCACAAAAAACTTAGTGGCTTGAATAATTCTATGGATAAGTTCAAATACAATAATAACGCATAAATAAAGGGCACGTTTCCAGCATAATTTTTATTTTTGTAATTTTCACGAAAATAATTAAACTATATTCGCTTACTTACATATACACTCACTAAATAGTTATTTCATATTTAGATCTCTAATTTTGCCATTTGTCAGCATGTGAATTTGGTACAAATAAAACAAATTAAAAGTTAACAATTAAATTTTTATGTGTAATCTAAATTAACATTTAGAAGTTAAGGTAAAAGATAGGGTTAATTAGTAATAGCTTACTACCACTATATAGTACATAATCCCTACAATATATAACAGTATATTCTCGAGTTTTGGCTTTAAAACAAATCCTTATTCTAGAACACATATTATTGTAGTTCTTTTTATTTTCGCCCTAATACTTAATTTTGAATAATCTGTATAAAAAAGTAAGGCAATGAAAATTCGGCAGACTATCGAAAAATTAGGAGTGTTGGATGCGTTAGAGTTCAGTTCTGGGCATTGTTATGAAAAGACTAGGAAAAACATGAAGAAAAAAAAGATTATAATCAAAAAAATGACAAGAAACAGATAAAAAAATAAGCAAGAGATCGTTATACAGACCTTTACTCCACTCCCATAACTCGAAAATTTTTTTATTATTTTATATATATTATAAAGCTGAAAGAAGTATGTAAATGGAAATATTTTTTAACTACTCGCTTTTTATAACTACTCTACCAATATTATGAAAACAGTAAGAACATCTTTATAACTCTCTACGACCTATAATAACAAAACGTCTATACAATTTTATGTCCGTTCGGAGGCACATTATTGTCGTCGATAATTCGTCTGCTCACTCGCTCGCTATTTTCACCTCTGCGTCTGGATTATTGAATAATTGTGCAGAGACGAATATGTAGGGGAGTCTAAGCGCTTGGCCATTTAAACTTTTCTAACTACGGAGCACGGAATCTCGTTACCGACGGATTATTAAATATTGAAACAGAGTCCATCAGATAAAACCTGCTGCCTAGACAACGTATAAATCCCAACGAACATTAAAGAAGGAAAACAATCACTGTGTTTTAATGGGGATATTTTATTCAACTCTGTCGTTATGGCTACTTTTGTCGATCGGGGGCGCTCTAAAGATTTCTAATACAACGTTTGTTAATATTCATAAGCACGGACCGCCCATGTGTACGACAATGCAAGATGATCCAGATGTATACAGTTCGAATTGAAGGATTAGGAAGCGGAGTGGACAAAACACGATTGGATTTGCAATTGTACGGTTCCTTTTTTATTCACACGGTTTTTCAAGTTTACCAAAAATTTTCTTTCAAGATTGCATTTGCAGATGTATTAGAATCAAATATTCATGAACACGAATCATTACAAACATGATTTAGCCAGCAATTTTTAATTGTAATAAAAAATAAGTAGTAAATACAATGAAATATAGACATTCGTTGTAGCATATGAAAGTACTATTCCTTTCCTTGCCGTAAGTGTCGTAAGAGGCTACTAAGGTAAAAAGCCTAGATAATGGCGCTGAGTGCCGACAGATGATGGGTTAATCGTCTTGACAGTACCAGCTGGAAATTAAGCAAAACTTAGCGCCCAAGTAACGAGATATCTGATAGTAATTCAAGTAACAGGACTTATACAGGCCAACAAGATAAGTCAGATATTAAGCAACTAAATCTCAATGTACGGCACAATATGAGGAAATTTTGATAATTGTTAAATTTACGTGTTTATGGTATGTCCAAATATACTATATATATTTGGACATACCATAAACACGTAAATTGTAAGCTATATGTAATATCTATTTTTTGACATTTTCTCAAATCTATGAAAAGACTTAAATGGCGTATATTTTTTAAAAAGCTTTTACTAGTACGAAATTGAAAATTGTATTGATAAACTAAAAAGAAGTATCTCACAAAAACAATGTGGATATTTGGAAAAAAAAAAGTAAATCGTCACTAAGCTAAAATCGGTACGTTTATCAGCATTCCGACACCCGAGGGTGGTTAATTGTGAAAAGAAATCTTTGCTCTTTGTCAGCCGCGTGCCGAGAGGGGAAATATTGATTTCTTTTGTTTTATGCTGATTGAGACACCTTCGCGATCCGCGATCCCGTCGCCCCCACGTTGTGAACGCCTGAGAAAACACTTTATTCCGAAAGCGAATTGTAAAAAATCTGTGACGTAACGTATTAGCTGTGGAAGGTGCAATGGAATCCACTTTCTGCTAATATTTGATTACCATATACAATAAAAAAAATTAATATCTTCACACCATTTCCAATACAGGGGTAGACAGAGGTCTAGTCAATTAAGTCGTTTCGACCCACATTCCACTGAAGATATTTTTGTGACAACGTGACGGGTGGTGAGGTCATCGCCGTCTCAATGTCCAAGCCAACAATATAACTCATACATAAATTAAAAAAAAAGCTCTTGGTATGACTCTCCTAGCTTGGGGATCGAACTCGGGTCTCTCGACTCAAAATTCCGACCACCCTGCCACTCCGCTATCGTACTCTTCAAATAATATACCACATAAGAAATGGAACTGTTGATTTTCACCTATTAAAGTGACGATAACCAAGTGATTGGGTGATCGAAAATGAAAATGGGTCCTTTCAAAAACTTAAAAACGGATTATATCATTGTTTTGGACATGAGACGGCGACGAGTTCACTACCTGTCACGTTGTACCAAAAAATGTATTCGGTGGAAGGTTGGTCGATACGATTTTTTTGTCTAGACCTCTGTTTGCTTTTGTATTGGCAATGGCATGGAGATATATATATAGTACTTATTAGCTGTTTTGTCTTTGACGGTAATGAACCAATTGGTATAAAAATCAAAATGCACACAGAAAAAAATTCTTGTGTTTACAATCACACGCCTTTCATGATTACACTCTCTAATCATCAATCTTCCTCAACTATCTAATTTGTATCTTTCAAGGCACACTTTTCCTCACTCCAATAAGACAGATGTTAAAAATAAAAATAGACTTAATACTCATTGCAATAGGAACTACAACATTTCACCATATTTTTAAGAAGATTACGGTAAGCCAATCAACATTAGTCCCTTTAGCTATTACACGTAGGCTCATTTCTTTCTTGATTGACAAGAACTTAAGAAAAATTGGATTGCCACCTCGAGAGGCGATAGCATCGACGATTTTTTTACCACGTCTTTGCTAATGGGGGTCTGTTTTATCTCGAAACCTTAATGTTCTTATGCGGGCGACAATAATAGGATTTTGACACGTTAATGAAAAGTAGATTGCCGATATACTCCAGCAATAAGCTATTTTAAAAATGTCGATTTCGAAAATAGGTAATCTTTATATGAAATTTAAATGAAAACCAAAACTTTAACCAATATTAAATAACTTTTATTTTTTTTTTCAAATGATTAAGTTCTGAATCAGATATATAGGTTATTAGGTGTCGAATTATATGTCCTTATAAATAACTTAGAAATAAAAAACGCCCATTTTAGCCAAAGAGAGCCAAAGTTAAATATTTCTACATTATGATTTTTTGAATTATATATGAAATTAATAATTTGTCATTTATTAATATTTAACAAAAATCCACTCCGATGCAAACAGCTATTGATAATATTAACATAATTAGTTCAGTATATAACGCCTTTCCTAACCTCGTCGTACTGGTGCGTTAAAAATAACTGATTAGAAAAAAATTAAACTTTGTTCTTGTAAATTAATAAAAAAAATCTTTTTAAAATTTGATCAGTATTTTATAACATTTAAAACTGCTTCAGACGCTGTTTGCTTATTGGTGATCCCTGTTCTTTAAAGATTTAATCGCATGATAGTCGTTATGCGTTGACTAGTCCTCAATTATCGATCACGAATCAATTTTTCAATTTCATCTTGAGATGTCCTCTTTATACAAAGAGCCTCAAGGAGCACTTTGAAGACCGAGGGCCTGACGTCAGCGGCGACTTTAATTGCATAGCACTTCGTTAACGGCCGACTTGATGGCATTTTTAATGAACACCCGAATTAATGTAGTGGGTGAAATCGAAAATCGAAGTGTGGACACCCTCACAAGTGTTCACAATTCACGAAATGTTTGCTTAGGATTCGATTTCGATTACCTATTTGGCTCTTGTTTTAACGTGATAATGTCGAATAAAACAATCACAGGAACTATTAATCAAAGATGTTTAATTGATATTACTACATTGTTATCTCTCTTCTTATATCAACAAAATTTTAAATCTACAGGCCATATTCATGCACCAAAATTTCCTTAGAAAAGAATATAAAACATGTATTATTTTGATATTATTAAATTTTAGTAGTTTCATATTCCTTACACATGAAGATAAAATATCTTAATGACATTACCAATACTGGGGTGGACAGAGGTCTAGACAATTAGTCCTTTCGACCCACCTTCCACCGATATTTTTGAGATTTTTTTTGGCACATAGAAATATCTATAAAAATAATGTACGTATTCTTTTTTAAATGCACGCTTATATTTAGTTATACCGATCTTCAAGTCTAATAAACATTGAAAATGGACAAAAACTTTGAACCATTTGTTACCGCCGGCGTATCCTAAATAAATATGCTAAAATAAAAGACTTGTTTTAGACTTTTCAAAAAAAAAACGAAGCGCAATACTAAACAATCGAAGCAATCGAGATGAGGAGGGAAATAAAAATTCTTCGCCGTGAAGATTGACAGGTGCGTCTTAATAAGAATGGCGACAGCTGGTCTTTGAAGAAATGAGAAAAGGTAAATTGCGGACTTTATGAATTGTAAGCATTAACAGGAGTTATTACGCCTTATTTGATATTTGTTGTAAAAACTACAAGGCTCCAATGAATTGGAAGTTTTATTTGTTAACTAAATTTTTTAACTTAAATAATAAAAAATCTAACACGACGATTTATAAAATTGTTGATTAATAATTAAGAGATAATGATAAGAAGATTAAGATTAATAATGATTAAAATTTAGAGGAAATGCACACGACGTAGATTATCAGTGCTAAGTTTCATCAAAATAAAATAGTATGTATAAAAAGAGACATGTGTACTACTGTTATTTAAACGAAAGTAACTTGTGTGTATTTATCGTTAGTGCGGTAAAATGTGGAGATACCTATGTCATTATTATGCATGCACATTATGTTACTTTTTAAAAAATCTTTTTTTGACAATCAAATTTGTGTAATAAATTTCAAATTTGTTTACAATACAGGATACAGGTTGTATCTGAATCGAGCTAGGAAAGTTCTAAGTGTCCCTTCTATTTATTGATCTAAGATAATTTATTGTTACGATTTGGAAATAACAATACATAATATACGTAGATATTGTTTAATATAATAGCAGACACTGCAGAGATAAACTGAATACATTAATTTTAGTTAGAATAAAATAATTTTAATTTTCTAACTGTTAAATCTACACAGATAATTTCACGGTCCGACATAGACAATGGAAGGGATCCGGCCCCAGTCTATCCAGCGCCGCCACTTATTCCGCTGGCCTAAGCAAATTTTCGCCCGGCTCTGTTGGTTTTTCCCCGAATTCCTATTTCTTCACTTCTGATTATATTATTCCATACTTTGTATAAACAATAGCTTGCCAGCTGCCAAACCCTTTACACTATTTTCAGCCGAGTCAGCTCATTATTATGGAGTCGGATTCATTTACAAAATTTTTTTCTCATGGGTTGATCGAAAAAGAAGCGAGGTGATTCGTTACATACGTTCGGGTACATAGACAGTATTAGTGAAAATGGAATGGTGAAGAAAATATTTAGCGCGAAAGCGAAAAAAAATATGAGTTGAGAAGACCACCTGCGCAAGTTGCTCACATTAGGAAAGTCATAGAATACCACGACGTTCATGAATGAAGAGAATTATGAATCCAGTGAAAGCAGAAGGGGAATACATAAAACGTTATATATGGTAATATGTTGTGCCTAGTTACCCCGTTTGAGATGATATAGGAGGATAAATAAATAAGAAATGTTGAATCGTTGGTTTTTTAATTTTATTTTAAATTAAATCCTTTATATATATTTGCATGTAATTTATAAAATTTATTTTAAACAAAAAGTTAAGCAATCGGAAATATGTATATTAGATTTGGTTTTTAAAATATGTCTTTATAATAAAACAAATTTTACGTTTAATGGAATGAAACTATGAATAAGTGTACTCTGCATAATACAAGCGTTTTATAAACATTTTTCCTGAGGTCTAACCGCTGTAAAAGGTTTTTGTATACGTTGCTTTTTGGCTCCTTTTGGCAGCTAATCCAATATTGACCACCCCGGCAGGCTATTGACTTATGTTTGTGTTACTCATAATAATTCGCTGGGTGCCTTTTATTATTCAAAATATCAATTTGCTCGATTTGCTTTCTTTTGCTCCGTAGAAGCGCGGTATTAAATTTATTATGTTTACTCGAAGTTTTTAGTTGTATTTATTTAAGTTTCCTTTTAAGTTTATTAACCTCAAAATTTGTATCTACTTGGTAACGGTTAACTTGGCGAAAAAAATAGTGAAAATCGGCTATGTCGCCGAAGTCATACTTCAGATAGAAGAGGTAACGCGGCCGGTATAATTGTAGCCATGGTTTCAATGCGTTAATGATTTTTCCGATAGTATTTGTTTAAAAATATCCAGAAGCTGATTATAATCCGCTACTAACCAGATTTGTGCGACTAACGAGGCATGTTAGTCAATAATAAAAAAGTTGGAAGAAAATTCCAATTTTCTATAACTAAAAATTGTACAATAGTGCTGATACAGAAAAGCAATTTCTTAAAATAGACGCGGCTTTCACATAGATTTCAGAAACTTCTCTGATGTTTGTGAGGCGCAAACTAGTCTTGTCTCCTCCATATGACGACCTCTTTGGTCGAGTGGCGTATACACCAGTTCTCATGGTGTTACCAGCTTCGCAGTCGCGATCGATCCCAGTTGGGTTAATGTAGAAAACACTTTTTATATGTATGTTTATGTATGCTTACGTGCTTGTTTATGTTTATGTATGTGTATATTTAGTTATATATATATATATATATATATATATATATATATATATATATATATATATATATATATATATATATATATATATATATATATATATATATATATATATATATATATATATATATATATATATATACATACATATATATATATATATATATATATACATATATATATATATATATATATATATATATATATATATATATATATATATATATATATATATATATATATACATATATATATATATATATATATATATATATATATATATATATATATATATATATATATATATATATACATATATATATATATATATATATATATATATATATATATATATATATACATATATATATATATATATAGAACTGCCCTCTGCACATAAAGAATATATCATCACATCAAGAGTGCTACTGAAAATCAGGGTTGGGATGTTCTACATCTAATACATTCCAGAGTTCATTTTATGTCAAATGTATAATTTTAATTTCAACTCTTTTTATTTTGTCTACGTAAATACGTTTTTGCTTTGTGCTCACTTACATGTTCATATCATATCACATGTTATATATAAAATTGTGTTTAACTAACTTTTAAACTTGCATTGTTAACTTTTATTTTTATTATTTACTGGTTCTTTTTAGTATATTTTTGAAATAATTATTTCTAGATTTAAGTTTAATTTCTTACGCGACTACTTTTTTGCACGCCGTCATCACCTATAATATAGTATAGTAACATTTAATTTCAATGGTATTACATAACTGTAAAATGTCTTTTTTACGATTGTATAAGGGTTAACTATGTTGGTGATCTAATAAATAAATAAATAAATAAATAAATAAATAAATAAATAAATAAATAAATAAATAAATAAATAAATAAGAATAAATAAATAAATTCCAACATATCCTGAGTGGCTTTCCTTTTTGGAGCACAGCAGCATTGACGGATGGATTATCTGTGTAATACACCTTATGCATTACTTCTTATTTTGTAGTTCTTTATCATTATTTTTTTATTTTATTGATTGCTTGTTTGTTACTTGTTTTATTTTTTATTTAATTGTACCATACCTATAAACAAGGAGTGAATGACCTGTTTCATGATTTCTATGTATAATTTTTTTGTATTTTTTTTTGTTTTCTATATCTACTCAAATGTTAATGTGTTTTATGTAATCCGCTTGAGTGTGTTGCATGTGCCAAATAAAATACCTCTTTCTGTGTAATAACGTATTTTTTTCTGATTTCATAACACAAGTGCTTAAGCTACTTACTTTGAGATCGGAGTAATGTATTTAGTTTATTATTTATTAATTTCGTCGAAGTCAGGACTTTAACTGGGAATATTATTAAATTTGAAATCAAAAACGGTTACATTTTCATTAACTGCAACCCTAATGCAAAAATAACATACTCTTTTTCTAGAAAGGCAACATTTAACGCCGCGTAACAAAGAGATATCTAAATGTAAGATCTTTTGGTCAGTCGCGCAAAAATTATGTTTTGCGGACTCTGAAAGTTGTTGAAGCGAAAACAGGGAAGCTTCATTTAATTTAAATGTAATATATATATAAATTTTTAATTAAGTTGAGCATAAATTAGATATATACTTTTTTTATATTATGCATATACTTTATGTATGTATATATTACAGTACGAGTCTTAGTATGTATGTTCAATTTCATGACATCAAATCAAAGGAAAAAAAATACACCAAAGGTTTTAAGCCTCTCCAGTAAGGGAGGGTTAGCCACAACCATCATACTTGGCAATCGACTTGGCGATCGCAATACCAATCACACCTTAGCTGCTGACTGACACCAGTTTCTCGAATATGGTTTTTTATTTTTCAAGATGGTCATCCCGCCATCTGTATGTAGCCAATTGAACTTTACCTCAACTCGCTACTTATGAAATGCCAAGTTAAAAAGGAGATGCCATATTTTTTCGCCGTAGTCACTCAAAAAGATATATCTCACGCCAATCCCAATACTGGGGTAGACAGAGGTCTAGACAATTAAGTCCTTTCGA
The DNA here is from genome assembly GCA_029286605.1 of Sericinus montela. NCBI lineage: Eukaryota > Metazoa > Arthropoda > Insecta > Lepidoptera > Papilionidae > Sericinus > Sericinus montela. The sequence goes on from JAGSMR010000011.1 coordinate 1,809,712, forward strand.
CCCACCTTCCGTTGTCCCGAAAATGTCTTCGGTGGAAGATTTGTCAAAGGGACTTAATTGTCTAGACTAAACCTCTGTCTAACCCTGTATAGGGAATTTCGTGAAGATATTTAGTTTTTTATTATTTATTATTATTTATATGAAACAAATAGTGTTAAGTTAAGGCATCAAGTCATTAAGGTAGGTATTAATTCCGCCTATATGCATAGTTCGTTTATGTGTATATAGTGTTAATAAATAAGTAAATAAATAAATAAATAAATAGTGTAAATGACTAGAGTAAATGAAAATAAATAGTGTGAATGATAAAACATCATATTATTACTGCGTTAGAAAATAAATTTTTGCCATCTTCGATTTGAACTCATTTCTCTTTCTTTTTATTCCATGGAAATAATTTTTATTGTATTCTTTTATTTACTCCACAATTATTTTCACTAGTTTATGCTTCTTTCAGCAATAACACTATCAGTATACGATATAATATAATAAATTTAAATTTAAGTCATTTACAAAGATGACTTTTAAAAAATTTCGTTGACACCATTACGGTACTGAAACGTTCTAAAAGGCTTCGTTTTATTTCGCGTCAATTACTTCAAAGCGAAATGACTCCAATTTGAATATGTAATAGCGGCTTAGGATAACCGTTGCTGGCTTACACTAATAAAGGCTCTCCTATTTTAAAACGGGATTCGTCTCAAAAGAATCGAACAATCGTTCGATTCGGGGGTGGGATAATTTATTCGAGTGCAGACCGCCATTTTGCGGTGCTCTCCGCTATCGCCGGAAGACGCTTCAAGACATTGATGCTGATTCTTTTTTTATTATGCTCCCTTCGTTTCTTAAAGACGCTAATATAAGGCGGCCATATATAAATAATCCGCCTTTGTAAAGACTCGATTCAGTGCAGACAGGAAACGCTGGGACCCTCGCCGACGGAAAACAATCTAAATTACATTTTCACGCAACTTCAAATGTCTTATTAATTACGTAAGACTACGATGCAATAAATTTTCTTTTAACGTTTCCTTCTCTTAATCTGCTTACTACTTCTTATTTGTTGTTTCTTGATTGTTTACTTTCATATCCTTTATCAGAAATCTATACATTTGCAATAACAAAGTAACATTAAATAAACGAAAAATATGCTTCCCTCTAATATCATAAATACGCTTGTCACATTGAAACAAATATATTTGCAGTCAAATAGAAATACCTGGTGGGACATGATTTAAAGGAACCGTTTAGACGTTTCGCGATACCGTCATCACCTCGCGAATGACCCCGCATCCCTCAACCTCCGCTTCAGATAATACAGGGGATAGTGTCGCTATCCCCCGGGGATTTGTCAAACAAATGCCTCGCTATGTATCGGAAAAAATGGCCGGCTCACTAGTGGCCGTTAAGGGTATTTATGGGTGATTCACCGAAGACTTTTTTTATTAATAAAACGTATATTATGCGCACAAGTGCGTTTTATGTCGCGGAGCGTCCTTTTTCGCGGATATTATCGTCCGTCTTCGGACATCTAATAATATCGATTCTATATTAAGTATGTTTTTCAGCGTTCTTGAATATCAACATAAAGTAGTAAATGTTTCGATTTGATAAATCGAATGCGTCACGAAAACTACGATAACGATGTTATGGTTTTATTCTGTTGAATATTCTGGAAAAACAAGAAGATTTTTGTAATTCAGGTAGCTTCGATATGACCGTGTTTACTCCGCACTCGCGACAGAACAAAGCAGTTATGCAAACAGAGATATTGATACGAGAAGTTTGTGACTAAAGAAAAACAAAAGAAGCATTGCTATAAATACACGTCGGTATTGACGACATTTGGGAACGTTATTGACAAGAAAGCTTAAGGAGAACAAAAGTTCGCCACGATTGCAACGAAATATCACACGTCTATCAATTAATTGTGCAATCTCGAACGAAATGTGTATGCAAACTTATTTCAATTTCGGTGGTTTATGAAACTATGCGGTTATACCTATCGTATAAATAAAACTTAAACGACAATCCTCTTAGAAATGTTATCATAATCTCTTTTTTATTTCTAATTTCTAATACCAGTATTATTTTAATTCTTTTAGAAAATAGACCTTCACTTTTATGAGAACAAAATACTACTTAGGTTTTCAGGGATTGTGCGTGAAGATAAATAACTAAGTAAATGTATGCTCTACTACCTGTAGGAAGTCAGTTCAGGTCGTTAGGAATCATTTAATTAGAGACCTTTTTAAAACAATAATTCCTATTCTATACCTCCAATCAACTGTTTTCCTGATTATCATCGTCACATTCCGACAAAGTACCTTATTACCCAGAACAACAAGCAAAGTTCATTTCTTATTCAGGGCTTGCACTCTAAATGAACGTTAAGTTGTTACGGTGTTTGAACTGGCGGCCGCCCGTGTTACACCCCGTTGTAACTTCATGTCTCTAAGACTCGTTTCATGAGAAGATTACGCGTAATTAATTTATAAGTATATGGCGGCACCGTGCCGACTAGCGTATAAGTGCCTGTCACATAAGGAGGGTCTGAATTAGTAACAATATTAAATTAAAACCTATACTACCGAAATTTGTTTTGGTTTCTCTTGCGTATATGTTAAAATTTTAAGCAATACAAAAGAGTATTAAAATTTTGTTGCGCCTCCTGGTTATTAATACACAATAAATCTATGGTTTCTACGCTGTGCTGTTGAGGTATAACATAGATTTTTATTAGTTACAGAACTTTTAGGTTCAAACATGAATTGCATAGAAACGTTGAAACGTACAAATTAAGTAAAAAAAGTTAAATTTTTATACTACAAAATAATAAATATGTCTAAATATTTAATTAAATTTAGATTTTTGACTTGTAGACAAGGTTAATTTTTTTGTTCAAGATATAATGTATCTTGGATAGGAACCTTCGGCACTGTTTTTCTGTACGGTGTCGCGAGTCGCAAGTTGTCACGTGGTTCATAGCTGTATTTTGTATGAGCTCTTTTGAAGTAGGCTTCTTTATAATAATGATCTATGCTTGATGATGATGTAACCCTTCAACTTTATAGAAGTTCCAATTATATATCATCACAAATACATAATTAAATACTTTACGATTAATTATATCTCAACATTTTAAGATTAAGTTTTTCTGAATGTTATCACGATTTTGCATTGCAATATAATTTTACATTTTCTAGCAAAACGGGGGAAGCGCGGCGCTCAACCCAAGCTGTTACTTTTAATGTGTTATTCGGTTTGGAATTAATGATTTTATTGCTGACAATTACAAGCCATTGTGAAATGAATGTAGATTGTGTTCTGAGTATCTTAACGTATTTTATTAAAATTTGCATGAAAGCTTTAACATGAGCAAGAGGGTTCGTACCTCTAGGACTTATAGGAATGATATGAAACATGCATCTTATTGTTTTTTTTTTATCTTTTGTGAAAAAATATTTTTTAATCTTTCTGTTTAAGCAAATTCTTTTTAATTTTTTCTCTTTGATTTAATAACAAAGAGTTCAGCATAACTTATATGCTTTAAAATCAATAAAAATTCCATAATAATTCTTCTCTGATATTATATTTACGTTATAATATTTAATATGGAAATTCAGTACTCGTTTTATGTTTAGCATGTTTTTCGATAAGTTCGATAATTTTTTAATTTGATATTCTATCAAATTGTCTGTTTGTAGAACACCAGGCTGTAAAAAGCACTTTATTACAAATATCACAAACCTTACCTTATACTGTGGGATATTTCTTTCATGGATTATCTGCTGGATTACTGCTATCTCCATCTAAATTTCTTCAAAGTCGGTTTAACGTCTAAGTAGTGAAAACATAACAGAAAGAAAATAGACAGAGTAACATTGTTTATATTTTCATACATGTTGCACAAATCCATAATATATATATATATATATGTATATATATATATATATATATATATATATATATATATATATATATATATATATATATATATATATATATATATATATATATATATACATATATATATATATATACCTCTTTCCCGTAGGGGTAGGCAGAGACCACTTCTTTTCTGTTTACCTTCTTTCACCTTCTTTCTTTCAGTTTAACTCCTAACATACTTCCTTATGCTCTCATCTCAACTGCATTTACTCTGCTTTCATGTTTCTTCTGCCATACCCAATTTTCACTTCCGTACATGAGTGTCGGAACCAAAACTCCCCTATGCAAAGCCAAACAAGCCTTGTTAGACACCATCCGACTGCTCATAAAGGAGTGCAAAGCTCCATTCAACATGTTTCCGGCATTCACTCTTCTTTCAATATCACTCTCACACTTTCCATCTCTTGTGAACTTTGAACCCAGATACACAAACTCATTCACCTGTTCAGTTTGTTCATCTCCAATCACTATATTGCAGTCTGTCATGACCTTATCTCTTTCAAACACCATTACTTTCGTCTTCTTTACATTCATCTTCATCCCCTTTCTAACAAAAGCTTCACTCATAGCAGTTACCATCTCCTGCAACTCCACGGCTGAAGACGCAAATACTTGATCATCAGCATAGAGAAAACATTTCACGAGTAACTCATTCATTCTCAACCCACTTTCATTCTCTTTTAAATCTGTCAAGCAATTGTCCATAAACAGATTAAACAGCCACGGTGACGCTACACATCCCTGTCTAACACCTTTTTCGATATTAAACCATTCAGTGTATGCCCCGTTTATCCTTACACAAGCACAGTAATCCCTATAATGAGATTGCAACGCTCGTATGAGGATACTGATGACACCTTTCACGGACAATGCTGACCACAATTCATTCCTCACCACTCTATCATAGGCCTTTTCTAAATCCATGAACGTGCAATAGACCTTCTGGTTTTTAGCCAGACACTTTTCGGCTATGCACCGCAAGGAAAAGACCTGATCCGTACACCCCATACCCTTTCTAAATCCCGCTTGTGCATCCCATACTTTTTCGTCCGTTTCATTCACAACCCTTTCAATCAGCACTTTCGCATACAATTTACCGACGACGCTGAGAAGGCTTATACCGCGGTAATTTACGCAGTCCTGCCGTGACCCTTTTCCCTTATATAATGGCAAGATTACGGCTTTGCACCAGTCTCCCGGTACTTGCCCATTTTGCCAGCACAGATTGAAAAGGCGGTACAGCTGACTAGCCACTAAGCCCTGTCCAGTCCTCAGCATCTCGACGGTAATCCTATCATATCCGGCAGCCTTACCAAATCTCATACTTTTCAACGCTTTTACTATTTCATCCACGCTTATCTCACTGTCATCAACATTTATATTAACCATGGAAGGTGCCGGGTGTTGCACCTGCACTTCCTCTCTTTCAAATAAACATTCAAAATACTCTTTCCATCTCTTTAACACATATTCTTCTCCTTTTATAATGCTCCCATCTTGACTCCTGATTGTATTCAGCTCCGAGGTAGAGGTTTTTCCTCTGGCTGTATTGACGGATTTCCAGAAAAACTTGATGTTTGACTGGAAATCTTCAGTGAGCCTCCTATCAAAATCATCCTTTTGTTCTTCTTTCTTTCTAGTCACAACATTTTTCGCAGCTGATTTGAATCTTTTATACTTCTTTCTCGCTTCCTTTATCTCGTCATTCGTCGCCTTTTGAAGTTTTTGGTTAGCTTTTGTTGCTAACCAATCCAACCACGCTTTCTTCTTTTCTTGCACAGCCTTTTGTATATCTTTATCCATCCACACATTATACTTCTTTCTTCCTTTCCTTCGTTTAGCTACTCCGCATACCTCAACAGCAACATTCACGACTCCTTTCTTAAATGTCTCCCAAAAATCTTCAATCACACATATCTCTTCTATGCCAGTTTCTCTACATACTCGTCTTTCTTATCTTTTTCTTGGAGATTTTCCACTTTTATTCTGTCCAAAATACTCGTAGGCTCAGCTCCTCGGTGTCGCCATCGTTTAAAGATGCCATGTATTCGGGCTATGACCAGGAAGTGGTCTGTGTCAAGGCCTACACCGCGGTATGCTCGAGTGTCTAGCAGGTTCTTCCTCAATCTTTGATCCACAATAACAAAATCAATTATACTTCTAGACTCACCCTCAATTCTTTTGTACAAATGGATCTTTTTGTGATCAAACATTGTATTGGCCACGCACAGATTCCATTCCAAGCAAACTTCAAGTAGGCTTCTCCCATTTTCGTACCCAGTTCCAAATGTACCCAGTACTCCTTCATACCCATCACGCTTTACTCCAACCCACCCATTAAAATCCCCTAACATCACGATCCGTTCATTTTCTCCGCATTTATTCAAGACCTCTCTCATGTTATCCCAAAATTCCTCTCTCTCTTTTTGGGCTTTTAATGACCCACCCCCTCCGTCGGTGCATAGACCCCAAGGATAAACAAGCGGGTAAGTCCAACTTTTAACCTAACCCAGAGGAGTCTTGGGCTTACACATTCATGCCATCACACATTCAACTATTCGAGAGGAAAGAATCACACCAACCCCCTGACAGCCTCGGGGGGACTCTCGACCAGTATGCCGTTTAGGGACCATGAACCGTGATGTCACATTCTTTCCTCTTGGTTTCGTTCACGCACAGGATATCTATACATCGTTCGTCCATCATCTGACATACTTCATCTACCTTACCATCCATTCCTCCTCTTACATTCAACGTAGCGAAGCGGCTCTCCATGGGCCGCTTTTCGCCCCCGCGAGAAACGAGACGTGATGGGTGGCGAACCACATCGCCGCCATTTTGGTAAGTAAAATTCACCATTGCGTTCCCACGAGTAGCAAGGGAAAGGTTTGTCCACCCCAGCAGAGCCCCGCATGCCAGGGTAAGGCTAGCCTAATTCTGGGTCGCCCGGTCCCAGGGCAGTGTGGCACGCTAACGACTAGGCTTGCCCCTAGCCATGCATCCATCCGCGCGGCAGACGTTGGATTATCGGAGAGAATAGGAGTAAGGAAAGGGAAGTATAGGTTGTGAGAAAAGGAAGATTGGTAAGTTAAGGTGGGAATTAGGAAAGGTATGATATTACCGCCCAGGAAGGCAAGGGATAGGACAGTAATAGCTAGGGAAGCCGGGGTCGCATACCCGTATACCATACCAGAACTACCGGACTGGTAAGTTAGGATGACTATATATATATATATATATATATATATATATATATATATATATATATATATATATATATATATATATATATATATATATATATATATATATATATATATATATATTTCGCACACGCACAGTCCCTACGCCAGGGACTGTGCGTGAAGGTAGTCAGTGAGAACAGATCGTGACGATCCTTACATACCCCTTTCACTTCTTTCAGATTCATCATTTTCTTTATACATTGTCTTCGAGCAGTTTGCTCACATGGTCTTCGAAAGATAGTCTCGGCCTACCTCGACATCTTTTAATATTAACTTTCGCGCTGTATATTTTCTTAAACATTCGGTCTTCACTCATTCGCTCAACGTGCTCAAACCATCGAAATACGCCCTTTTCAATTTTGGTGATAAGGTTCTCTTCCGAACCTGCCATATTGTGAATCTTTGCATTACGTTTTCGGTCGGCCAAGGTAACGCTGCACATTTTACGAAGAGACCGCATTTCCACTGTATTCAACTTGCTTTTATGCTTCCTCTGACATACCTAGGTTTCGCTGCCGTGTAACAAAGTCGGTACCAGCACTGCATTATATATTGCAAGGCGTGTACTTTTCAGTACGCCGTGCCTTTTGACTGACACGCCGTCCACATCTAAATCACATGTTCCATTCCGGCTAAAAGCGCTCCCCAGGTATACAATTTCATTCACCTGTTATAGACATTTCTGATTAACCCATATTTCACACTTCGTTCTTTCTTCATACCTTTCAAGTATTAGAATTATGATTAAAGTAAATGCAAAATTGTTTTGCAGCAAAGCATAAAGAGCACTCTCTTAAGTAGTTAATACTTTGTTACAAAACGATGAAATTTAAATCTTGGTTACCTTACTTCTGATGATGTTTGAACGCCCAATAATTGTTTTCCAAGAAGTCTTACCTTCAATTAGTCTATCGATATATTATTTTCTTGCTTGTATACAAAACAAGTGCAATCTATAGTTATTTATATTATATCATCCCATACTAGACTGGAAACATTGAATGTTACCGCGTCATACTTACACACAGACAAATCTTTTCTAGTCGCTCTGTCAGCCTAATACTGACGAAACGTTTTTAATTTTTTCCCCGCACGTGGACTTATCCGAATGGGTGAGGGGAGGTGTCCCCGTGATCGCGTCTTATCCACTACACAAACATTCCTTACAAGAGCTTTTCTCGTTGCAGTCACTCTCCAAAGGTTATCTTTTACGTTTCATTACTCAATTGACAGACGTTAGCGGGAACGAATTAGTTTTGATAATCTGTATGAATGTTTTACACGTTATGCATATGTATAACGACCTATTATTAGGTTAGATTTTAGTGACCCTGCCTTTGAAGCCATGAATCCTGTAATGAATATAAATATTTGAACTCGAGTCATGAATGTTTATATGTAAACTTAACTGTGTACATATATTGTGTAAGTATATTCTATCTATATATATGATATTCTTATTAGAACAACTTGCTTTACTAAAATCGCATGAGTAATAATACTGGTATTTTAAGAATTCTTATATACATATTTTTTACAACAGTATATAAATTTAGCCGCTACCACTACCAGGTAATACACGTCTACGGAAGTTATTATTGTGTCCTTAAAATCCAAGATGGAGAAGAGCCGTCCAGCACATGATTATATCGACTGTGAGAAGTAATACCATTTAAATAAGAAAACGATATACATAAACTGATTGTCGACCAAAATAATTCCTTACCATAAGTTGTTAAAAAGTTGAGTTGTTTACAAAATGTAAGTTATAACCACCTCTATACGTGTGTTGCACGTTAGCGGACAAATTTTTACGAATTCATGCGCCAACGTCTGTGACTTGTACCATAAAAGTCAGGCCGTTATTATTTCTCACAGCTTCCGCTTTTTATTGCCATTCATATTGACTTTTTATACGGCACGAGAATAAATACATTTTAATTTTCGCTTGCGCGAGCAGCCTTTTATGCAGTTCATCAGACGGTGGAGAATTAGCTCAGTGGAGGTGTCATAAAACGTTTCATTGCCTTTTCATGCTAACGTTTGCACAAAAAATTCTCGCCTACGTGCTTATGAATGCACAATGACTTGAATGAAAACTCTATTAAGAATGATTATATTTTTTTCTAACTTCACACATTTTGCCAAGTAGTCACGATAGCCGAATGGTTGGGTGGTCGGAATTTCGAGTGAAGAGACCTGAGTTAGATACCTAGGTGGCAGGCTAGGTTGTACGCAGGCAGGTCTTTCTAAAACTTCGAATTATATCATTGGCTTGCACATAAAGACAGCGACGGGCTCACCACCTGTCACATTGTCCCGAAAATATCTTCGGTGAAAGGTGGGTCGAAGGGACTTAATTGTCTAGACTAGACCTTTGTCTACCCCTGTATTGGGTATTGCGTGAAGATATTTATTTTATTCGCACCTTTTCCCTGAACTGGGGTAGACAAAAGTCCTTTCGACCCAGTTTTCACCTGAGCTTATGTGTGACAATATGACCGGTAGTTGGGCTCGTCTTAGTTTCCAAGGGAACGGATTTTATTATATAGATGTATATATTTATATAGACAAATATTCATACCATCCGTGACTCCAGTACAAACTTCCAATAAAATAGAAATTTAACTAAATACATCAAATTATTAAAATTTTCGTGAGACATTATTAATCAAATAATAATAATATATCATAATAATCAATAAAAAAGCGGCTAAACTCGGGTTATAATAATCGGTGTAGGTACCGACTAGTCTCAGACCTTTCGGAAACCCTTCATCAGCGTGAGTGGAATGAGTTCGCACTCTAGTCCTTGAAGATACAATGCTCATGCCGTTGGATAAGAAGCTGTGATGAATCACACCGACTTAAACCACTTTTAAACGGTATGTTTACTCTTAGAGCATTGTCTAGATCGTGAATTAGGGCTCAACTAACTGATCAAAATTTCGAGAGTCGCGTTACTTTTTAGCGATTTCTCCATATTATGCCGTTTACGGCGCTTTATAACCTCAATGAAACTTGTATTCTATAATTATTAGTATTTCTTACGTTCCCATGTTAAAAAAAAGATTATAATGAGATAGAAATAAAACATTAATCTATAAAGAAAGGACTGAATTCGAACACAGAATTTCAAGTTTCTTTTTAATTAATATTAACAATTAATGTTTAAATGGCCAGTGCTATAGAACTATGACTACATAGGTAAAACCCCTGATAAACGCATATTATAGTATTAATATAAGTCAAGTTAAATAAATTAAATACAATAAACGGCAGCTTCTTGAAATTAAAAAAAAACACAAATCTTCATAATGACATCATTTTATTTCCTGGACTGATAAAAATGTTTGTTGCCAAGATATTAAATCTCTGTTAACAAATCTAATGTTCCATAAAACTCTAATGTTCCTAATTGTGAAAAATACTCTACGTTAAAGATTTATTACAAAATAATTGAGTGTTATTTAAATTCTTCGTTTTATTTAATATTTAAATAATTATTACTTCTTTAAAAAAATGAAACTTATTCAAATATTCTTTTCGACTTGTAAAAATATTGTTGAAACAGATGGTTTTTAGATCTGGAATTAGGATGAATATATATATGTATGAATATATAGATTATGATTAAAAGTAAATGCAGAAGTGTCGTTGAATCCGGTAAGGTCGAAGCCTCACATGCGAAGGTATGCCTCGTGCTGCTGATTTGTAGAAGTGTTTTAATTCCTCTTTAAAAGTATTTATAGAGTTCTGGTATAAATATGAGATTATTATATTTATAAAAGTTATATAAGGATTACTTATAAGATTTATAACTTTGTATTATATTTTTTTATCCTCACGCAATATCTCATACCAAGGTTGGCAGTGGTCTAGACAATAAAGACCATTTGATCTACTTTTCACCGAAGCTAAATTATAATTTATTCCACCAAATTTATGACCTCAAAAATAACTGTTCACGAATTTTGTGTAATTTACGTACTATTTACGTATTTTGGAGCTTACGAGATTCTCGAACAAAATTGTGAACTCCCCGCATCCCCAAGGAACGATTAAACATGTAAAAGTATCGGGATAACAAAGTAGCTGGGAGAAGTAGTTAGGAAAAAGCTTTATCCATTTAGCACGTAGCGAGAAATTGCCGTGACACGTTTGCAGAAGTTAACGATCTGGGGTAGGTGTCTTCTTAGAGTTTAATCGGTTTTAGACAATATTTTGATGGCAATACCTTTTTTCCTGAACAACTTTTTTTAATTTCACTAACTGCCTGGTTGAATGATGATGGACGAAAATATAGTGATAAAAATAAACTTTTAGTAATCTGGTAATGTGTTATAGATTTTGTTATAATATTAAAACACGTTATTAATTGAAATGAAGGGGTTATGTGCACATGGTAGTAGCAGAATTTAATGTTAATTTAAATTTAATGTAAAATAAATCGATTAACATTAAATGCCGCTACCGTGTGAACACAACCTTTAACAAATTCTAGACATATAATTAATACTATATAATCAACTATGTAAAATATTACAAGTTCTAGTGACTACAGAACATCTCAGTAACTATCTAATAGACTTATAGACAAAAATTAATTCCCATAAAATCTTAAAAAAAAGTTTCATAGAAACATTGTTTATCCTTTGGGGTAAAATATTTTCATCAAATTTATGAGGTATCAATACGAACTAATATCTTTTTCATATAGAATATAAAATAATATTTCTACTTACTTAATATTACTACTTAAAAAGGAATCAAAACATTCCTTTTTTTATAAACGTTGTTATTTATTTAACAAATTTTAAACTTGCATTTTTATGACTTTACTATAATTATAGCCTTCATAATGAATTAATGACCTTTGTTTTCAAAGAGCGATTAAAATAATTAAAAGTGACATTATAAGTGCCATCAATTGATCTCAAAGGAGACGTTAACGTTTTTACGGGTTGTTTTCTTGTTTAAAAAGACATTTTAGTCATCAGAAGCAATGAATTTTTATAGTTTATGTCACAAGTTTTATAAGTTTATAAATTTACTTTAAAAATATCTTCATGCCATTCCCAGTACAAGGGTAGACGGAAGTCTAGATAACAAAGTCGTTTCTTTCTTTTTTTCGGACAACATGATAGTTGGTGAGTCCGTCGCCGTCTTTATTTCCAAGCCAAGAATATAAATCGTACTTAAGTTTTCTGAAATAACCCATTGGCTTGAGGATCAAACTCGGGCCTCTTGCCTCGAATTCCGATCACTCAGCCACTCAGGTATCGAGACTTTTTTTAAAATTTTTGTAGCAACAGTCCGCATTGCAAGTGGTGATCATTTACACACTCAGGAAGCTGTTTTTCACTGTATTGTTTTCTTTTCGTGAGTCCTTTTCTGCCTTAGAGTCATCTGAATCAGTACCACACCCTTACCTAGTTCTACCGACAGTTAATAGTATAAAAGCTATGGTCTTTTGGTACTTTTATTACGGACTAGGTCGCATTTAATTTTAGTTCTCAGGGGTGACGCCATATGTGTAATGTTCTTGGTTTAGCGCTGTTTACAGGTGTTGATGGGCTGCAGAAACCGTTTACCATTAGTTGAATCATAACCACGTTTGGATGAAGGCGTTCTCATAAAAAATACATAATGCATGTTAGCCTCTATGCTTTTAAAAATTCATAAATTTGTGATACCTTTAGAAGAAAAATAGGCTTTGTAGTATAGGCCCTTATACAGGCAAATGAAGAAGGGGATTTTGCCGACTTTTTTTAAAAATAGGCTTTTATCTTTTCATTTTTGTTCACAATAAATTGAAAATATCGCTTGCGGCAGCTCTTTCTAATGAATTATGTAGCAGTTAGTGTGTGTTTATACAAAATATTTAATAGAAATGTTTGCTAATAATTTACTGCATGTATTTTATAACAGCAAACAGTATAAGAGACAGTACGCAGCGTTGTGGAATACCGCCGTTTACCAGATGTTCGAATGCGACGAATAGTTTGTGTAGTATGAATAAAGCATATATCCATTTCCATGACACAGTCTATACTATTATAAATGTAACCATATAACGTGGAACTGCAGCCAGCGTTCTTGGCACCAACAGTAAGGATAAAAAACGTGGTTGGGTGATCAGAATTCGAAACAAGAGAACCGAGTTCGATTCCCCTGATTGTTAGGGCAAAGTTTTTTCAAAACTTATATACGATTTATATGATTGGCTTGAACATAAAGATGGTGACAGGCTCACCACCTGCCACATTGCCCTAAAAACTGTCTTCAGTGAACGGTGGGACGAAAGGATTTTACTGCCTTGACCATTGTCTACACCAGTATTGGGAATGACGTAAAGACATTTGTTCTTGCTACAACGCCACGATGAATAGGTCTGTACAATTATGGTCGTATTTAATTAATAAGTATTGTGAAAAAGAAACAGTTTTCGAATGCAGATGTGCCGCAAAGATGCTACTTTTGCAACAATTTAATGCCGCGAAAAGTTTCTTTGGCAACGCTACCGCTGTAATGATTGTCTCGCGCCGCATTCTCGTCCGACTTTTAATTGATCCTCTAGGGCGATTCGCGCAGATAAAACTCGGATATCTAAACTTTCTCTATTACAGTTTAAGAAAACCGCCCGCGCATTTTGTTTGGCCGATAACAAAATTTTCATTGCGCTGTTCGGGTGTAATGTGACGTGTAATAGCGGGGAGCCGCTCGCGAATTTGTGTCGCGTTCAAATTTTAGAAATTGTTTGGAGAATTAAAATGTTTTAAATGTAACAAAGAAGCAACGTATATATAGTATACGTATAATAGCAAATTTTTAAATAATTTTCTGGATAATTAAGAATATTGTTGATGACCATGATTTTAATATAAATAAATAATAATAAATAAATAAATATCTTCACGCAATTCCCAATATAGGGGTAGACAGAGGTCAAGTCTAGACAATTAAGTCCCTTTGACCCACCTTCCACCGAAGATATTTTCGGGACAACGTGACAGGTGGTGAGCCCGTCGCCGCCTTTATGTCCAAGCCAACGATGAAATTCGTACATAAGTTTTTGAAAAACTCATTGGTACTGCCACCTGGGGATCGAACTCGGGTCTTTCGACTCGAAGTTCCGACCACCCAACCACTTGGCTATCGTGACTTATTTGTCTATAAGAATATAATGATTTTAATGGATTATTACAAAAGTTAGTCTATGTCATACTTCCATTATAACAAGGAATCATGACATAAACACCACGCTAGGTATATGTATCGGTGATCGCATTACCATAAACCTCTCACATCAGTTGTTTCCGTCTTTATGAGTCTGTTAATTTCGGATAGATATGGTTCGGAGTCATATATGGGTACCCTGCCATCGGCCCATCTTTAAATCCTTGAAATATGGGCGATACGCCATAAATATATAGGCGATGGGATTTTCACGAATATTCTCTTAGCCGCTTCTAACGAGACCATGAAATGCTAAGCTAAGCTAAGTGAGTTAAGCTATGTAAGAAAACAAAAAGAAACTGTAATCAGGTTTTCCCAAATTTTGTTAATATCTATCTCTTGGTACCCCAATAGGGATGCCCCGTGCAAATTTCGCATCTAAATCCAATACTAATCTATATTTAAATCTTAATGCCTTAATGTCAAAAATATTAATCTAGTTTGTCAAGTCTAGTAAATAATTTAACGAGGATATTTATAATTAAAGCAAAAAAAGAAATTAAGTAATCTTAATTGTGTAATACCAACTAAAAAAACATAATACATCAATTATTTTTTTATTGTAGCCAACTTCCTAGACAAAATAGCTAATTTACCCTTTTCTTAAAACTTCCTTGTCTCATCTGAAAACAATAACCGGCGCCGTATTTATAATAAAACGTTTAGTGTAAACGTGTAACAACAAACTTCCATATTTTATTATGATCGTTATCGTAAAACGACCCCAATGCGCTCTGTTTAAAAGTTATACCAATCCGCGCACCCTTCGCAACCCGTCTCCGAGATTTCATTATAAAATTAAAGTAAAATTCAAATAAAGTTGCACCGTTACAGAAACTTTTCATTGAATTTATATAAACATCATTTCATTATTTTTTATACAGGATATGTATTTCTTTAAGTTACACAAAGGTAAAAGTTAGGTGGTGAGCCCGTCGCTGTCTTTATGTCCACGCCATTGTAATTACCATGTAATTTGTACATAAGTTTTTGAAAAATCCAGTGGTACGTGCCCGCCACCTGGGGATCGAACTTGGGTCCCTTGACTCGAAATTTCGACCTCCCAACCATTCGGCTATCGTGACTTACCACAACTAATACAACTACTACCAGATAATTCAATATTTATCTGCAATTATATATTCGAAATTGCCACGTTAGCTGTTTCACTTAAAACCTCTAGGCACTTCTGCGTTATTCATAGGCAGAGCAATTTTAATTTTACTCTTGAATAATAAATAATTATCTTCACGCCATTCCCAATATAGAGGTAGATAGAGGTCTAAGTAATTAAGTCGTTTCGCCCACCTTTCACCGAAGATATTTTTGGGACAACGTGACAGGTGGTGAGCCCGTCGCTGTCTTTATGTCCACGCCAACGATGTAATTTTACATAAGTTTTGAAAAATCCAGTGGTACGTGCCGCCACCTGGGGATCGAACTTGGGTCCCTTGACTCGAAATTTCGACCTCCCAACCATTCGGCTATCGTGACTTATTTGTCTATAAGAATATAATGATTTTAATGGACTATTACAAAAGTTAGTCTATGTCATACTTCCATTATAACAAGGAATCATGACATAAACACCACGCTAGGTATATGTATCGGTGATCCTGGTGATAAACCTCTCACATCAGTTGTTTCCGTCTTTATGAGTCTGTTAATTTCGGATAGATATGGTTCGGAGTCATATATGGGTACCTTGCCATCGGCCCATCTTTAAATCCTTGAAATATGGGCGATACGCCATAAATATATGGGCGATGGGATTTTCACGAATATTCTCTTAGCCGCTTCTAACGAGACCATGAAATGCTAAGCTAAGCTAAGTGAGTTAAGCTATGTAAGAAAACAAAAAGAAACTGTAATCAGGTTTTCCCAAATTTTGTTAATATCTATCTCTTGGTACCCCAATAGAGATGCCCCGTGCAAATTTCGCATCTAAATCCAATACTAATCTATATTTAAATCTTAATGCCTTAATGTCAAAAATATTAGTCAAGTCTAGTAAATAATTTAACGAGGATATTTATAATTAAAGCAAAAAAAGAAATTAAGTAATCTTAATTGTGTAATACCAACTAAAAAAACATAATACATCAATTATTTTTTTATTGTAGCCAACTTCCTAGACAAAATAGCTAATTTACCCTTTTCTTAAAACTTCCTTGTCTCATCTGAAAACAATAACCGGCGCCGTATTTATAATAAAACGTTTAGTGTAAACGTGTAACAACAAACTTCCATATTTTATTATGATCGTTATCGTAAAACGACCCCAATGCGCTCTGTTTAAAAGTTATACCAATCCGCGCACCCTTCGCAACCCGTCTCCGAGATTTCATTATAAAATTAAAGTAAAATTCAAATAAAATTGCACCGTTACAGAAACTTTTCATTGAATTTATATAAACATCATTTCATTATTTTTTATACAGGACATGTATTTCTTTAAGTTACACAAAGGTAAAAGTTAGGTGGTGAGCCCGTCGCTGTCTTTATGTCCACGCCAACGATGTAATTTTTACATAAGTTTTTGAAAAATCCAGTGGTACGTGCCCGCCACCTGGGGATCGAACTTGGGTCCCTTGACTCGAAATTTCGACCTCCCAACCATTCGGCTATCGTGACTTACCACAACTAATACAACTACTACCAGATAATTCAATATTTATCTGCAATTATATATTCGAAATTGCCACGTTAGCTGTTTCGCTTAAAACCACTTCTGTGTTATTCATAGGCAGAGCAATTTTAATTTTACTCTTGAATAATAAATAATTATCTTCACGCCATTCCCAATATAGAGGTAGATAGAGGTCTAAGTAATTAAGTCGTTTCGCCCCACCTTTCACCGAAGATATTTTTGGGACAACGTGACAGGTGGTGAGCCCGTCGCCGTTTTAATGTCCAATCCTACTATATAATTCGCACATAAGATTTATAATAAAAACCCATTGTTACGATCCTACCACCTCGATTGGAGCCCGAGGTGGTAGGATCGTACCACTGGGTTTTTTATCGGGTCTAGACTCGAAATTACTCTAGAACGTTTTGGAATAACGTAACTAAGTTTTGTATAAGTGTATTTATATTTATTTATCATATATTATTATATATATTCAATATCTTATTATATTTTCTATAAGTCACGATAGCCGAGTGGTTGGGTGGTCGGAATTTCGAGTCAATAGACCCGAGTTCGATCCCCAGATGGTAGGCTCGTACCAATGGGTTTTTCAAAAACTTATGTACGAATATCGTTGGCTTGGACATAAAGACGGCGACGGGCTCACCACCTGTCACGTTGTCCCGAAAATATCTTCGGTGGAAGGTGGGTCGAAGGGGCTTAATTGTCTAGACTCGACCTCTGTCTACCCCTGTACTGGGAATTGCGTGAAGATATTTTATTTTAATTTTAAAGTTTTGTATCTTTAGAAAAGGTCATAGTTATCAGCATACAAGGCAAGCATAGTTTTTATGGACAATATAAAATTTTGTTAAAATTAATTCCCAATACTGGTGTGGTTAGTGGTCTAGACAGTTCAGTCCATCGGCTTACATTTCACTGGGTCTTATTTTAGAACAATTTGACAGACGGTGAGCCTATCGCCGTTTTAGTGACCAAACCAACGACATAAATCGTACCAAGTCAATTTGTTTCAAAAAATCATATTGGTTTGGTATGACCTTTCCTAATGGGGATCGAACTTCGGGTTCTGATTAAAATTGTTATAAACTATAAAATGTACCTTACATCTATAAATAAAAGGTTCAGGTTCACCACTTGTCGCGTTGACCTGAAAATATCTACGGTGGCAGGTGGGTCGAAGGGACTTAATTGTCTAGACTAGACCTCTGTCTACCCCTGTATTGGGAATTGCGGGAAGATATTTATATTTATTTATTCATCTATTAAGGGTTTGTTTTGCAATTAAGCTATCTTTTAATAGAATACAATGCGTTTGCTTAAGTTTTCCAAATAAATTGAGGCGCTATTATTGAAGGTAAACACATAAATTTACTGAAAGCTCCTAATTGCCTAACTCGAGCGCAGTTCCTTACCTAAGAATTATTCGTTTTATTTTTGTTGTTTGTTTTTCTCCAAAGAATAAGAAATTCTACAAGATATTTGATTACGGTATTTAATAATATTCCTACTAATTTGAATTAATCTAGGCTATCAACCCCACACAGTGTAGTTGGTAGTGACCCTGGCTTCGAAGCTTTCGGCACTGAAAATGAAAATTAATGCACAAAATGTCATGGTGTTATCAACTCTAAAAGAAGAAACTTAGGTTAGTTTACTATTGTGCAAAATTTTTCTTATATTCATTAGAAATAAAAAAGTTCTGTCACTCTGCTTCTGTGCTTTTGTTCTTCATATGTCCTTGAAATACTTTTCGTCTCTTCTGAATATATAAAATCAGTGATTTCAGCTCTTAACATTTTTGAGAGGCATGTTCCCAGGATCAGACTTGAGTGTTAAATATAACATATAAGAAAGTGCTCTCTCTCCTTGCTTCCATGGTTAGAGTATTCATATATCTATATAAATTTTTACAGAAATACACCATGAAATTTAACAATTCTTTTCAACAGAAACGTATCGTATCTTATGAAAACCAATTAAAAGAACTGAATAGGGTATTTGCAACGTGCGGACGGACTAATCGCTTTCCATTGTTCTTGGAGCACTATTTGGCGGGCTTTTGTCACACAAAGACCGCGTCCGGCACTAAAAAGTAAACGTTTAATAATGCAAAAGAAGAGCAAACGATTTCAAAACAATGTGCGATAGAAACAGACAGTTGCAAAATTTTGCTGCCGTCTGCTTACTGCATAATCATAATTTTTAATAGTCACGATAGCCAAGAGGTTTGATGATCGGAATTCGAGTCAAGAGACCCGAGTTCGATCCCAAGGCTCGTGCTAATGGGTTTTTTAGAAACTTGTGTACCATTTATATCGTTGGCGTACACAAAGAAGGCGAGAGGCTCACCAACTGCCATTTTGTCCCAAAAAACTGTCTTTAATGGAAGGTGGGTGGAAAGGACTAAATTTTCTAGACCTCTGTCTACCGCTGTAATGGCAATGGCGTAAAGATATTTTATTATTATGGTGGCGGTTGGCCTACCTCAAAACCCCAAGTCGAAAGTATACCAGATCCTTAACTCATCACTAGTGATGAGTTAAGGATCTGAACCGGTGTCCTTTTGGGCCGTATGAGGTAAATCAGAGTTGGTGAGCTTGCTATGGAAAGGATGATGCTCGGTGTTTCTCTCCATGATTGAATGACAATGTGCCGGCCTCTTATATAACTGACAATTGCTGGAGAAGAATGATTCATGAGTAGCAGCCTCTATAGGCAGACGCAGTGTAGAAGTACCCTCCGCAATATAGAGCGACAACTTACAAAATGCAGATAGAACATGGCCGTTTTATACGGCAATCGTTAAGGAAGGCATGTTTAGCAGTGGACTTTAGACAGGATGTAATGATAATGATGGTGGTAATAATAAGGCAGCCTTAAAAACCGTCTCGAATCATACCAGAACATATTTTAGAAGTTCCATGACAGCCAACAGTGTCTAAACTGCAAAGTGTCTGTTACTGCCATCGACAATCCACTTGCAAAGCGTTACGATTATGGCAATCAGGTACAGTAGACGCTCATGCCTTGCCTTGACCGTTATGAAGTTCCTGAATGCATTACTTTTTCATTACTTTTTTTAATAAGTAAAAAGTCACGATAGCCGAGTTGTTGGGCGGTCGGAATTTCGAGTCAAGAGACCCGAGTTCGATCCCAAGGCTCGTGCTAATGGGTTTTCTAGAAACTTGTGTACCATTTATATCGTTGGCGTACACAAAGAAGGCGACAGGCTCACCAACTGCCATTTTGTCCCAAAAAACTGTCTTTAATGGAAGGTGGGTGGAAAGGACTGAATTTTCTAGACCTCTCTCTACCGCTGTAATGGCAATGGCGTAAAGATATTTTATTATTATGGTGGCGGTTGGCCTACCTCAAAACCCCAAGTCGAAAGTATACCAGATCCTTAACTCATCACTAGTGATGAGTTAAGGATCTGAACCGGTGTCCTTTTGGGCCGTATGAGGTAAATCAGAGTTGGTGAGCTTGCTATGGAAAGGATGATGCTCGGTGTTTCTCTCCATGATTGAATGACAATGTGCCGGCCTCTTATATAACTGACAATTGCTGGAGAAGAATGATTCATGAGTAGCAGCCTCTATAGGCAGACGCAGTGTAGAAGTACCCTCCGCAATATGGAGCGACAACTTACAAAATGCAGATAGAACATGGCCGTTTTACACGACAATCGTTAAGGAAGGCATGTTTTGCAGTGGACTTTAGACAGGATGTAATGATAATGATAATGATGGTGGTAATAATAAGGCAGCCTTAAAAACCGTCTCGAATCATACCAGAACATATTTTAGAAGTTCCATGACAGCCAACAGTGTCTAAAC
Organism: Sericinus montela; assembly: GCA_029286605.1. NCBI lineage: Eukaryota > Metazoa > Arthropoda > Insecta > Lepidoptera > Papilionidae > Sericinus > Sericinus montela. The sequence continues at coordinate 1,830,639 of JAGSMR010000011.1, forward strand.
TGCAAAGTGTCTGTTACTGCCATCGACAATCCACTTGCAAAGCGTTACGATTATGGCAATCAGGTACAGTAGACGCTCATGCCTTGCCTTGACCGTTATGAAGTTCCTGAATGCATTACTTTTTCATTACTTTTTTTAATAAGTAAAAAGTCACGATAGCCGAGTTGTTGGGTGGTCGGAATTTCGAGTCAAGAGACCCGAGTTCGATCCCCAGGTGGCAGTACCAATGAGTTTTTCAAAAAACTTATGTACGAATTTCATCGTTGGCTTGGTCATAAAGACGGCGACGGGCTCACCACCTGTCACGTTGTCCCGAAAATATCTTCGGTGGAAGGTGGGTCAAAGGACTTAATTGTTTAGACATGACCTCTGTCTATCATTGCGTATTGGGAATTGCGTGAAGATATTTTTTTTTGATAAGTAAATAATCTCTTTCTTAAAATACGCTTTTAAATAACGAATTAAATAGACGAACAAATTTCAAATAGGTATCAATGATATAACAGTTCAATACGGAAGCGTCTCGGGCTTTTGGTTTTGTAGATAGTGGCGAGGAAAAACGCAAATTCAACCTCCGGTGTCCGATGCGAACGTGACAATTGACAGCTAAGCCGCTGCAAGCGCAAACGACACTTTACTTCTTTTGTACCGCCCTGCAGTCGGCGCAGTGACGTCATAGCGTATTGCACATAGAATCAAATCGAATAACATTTTTATCGAATGATTAACTTACTAACATTGTCATTATTTATTACTTTTGATAGGTAAATTTGATTTTGTTTAATCAGTGTATTAAATAATGTAAAAAATATTTTTTTTATTTGGTTTTTTGCATTAAATTGTTCATGGAATACATTTAATCCATTACGTAGACTAATCTGCATATAAAAAAAATTACTAAAACGATGACCGACACTAGCCTGAGACGACAAATGCCTGGTCCTAATGAAGCGAGGATATTTACAGCATATTCTTCTTACGGTCTATAACCTGTAATAGAGGACTAAGAACATACATAGGACGAGCCACATAGGTTCAATTCTTTAAAAAAATCCTTGCATAAAACTGAGCTACTGTAACACTCTGATCTGTACACTTCAGTCCACTTCTGCCGCTTTCTGACGACGTTATTTTTTAATCAAATATATCCGTGGAGCGAGTGACGGACAAAAGGGTCACAGCGACAATGAAAAACTAAAAGGAAAAAGTGGAAGTCTTTTAAGCAAATAGAGGCGAGACGAAGTTGATTGGTTTTGTTAGCGAGCCTGTTGATTGGCAGATCGTAAACAATACGTCGCTCGCAATGTTTAAGTTAGAAAGGACAATTATGACCCTCGACTACACACGGCCTGTGTGAACTGCACTCTTCGGAATGTATTTTTGATACTCAAATGGCTCTTGTGTGGTGTTTTGAAAAATATTTTCTCTGCCACAGTACAAGTACGAGCGGAAAAAATATTTGGAAATTTTCATTGTTGAAAATTTGTTTAAAAATGTTGTTTAAAAATACATACTGTTTTGAAAGGCGTGAATTTGATTAAAATTCAATAATGAAAAACGATGCCGTAAAAATATTAGAGTGGTCAACAACTATCAATGCGATCTCTGTGGACGATTGGCGAACACACGAGTTTTCGAAGTGTCGCTATCTCTGAGGTTCCGGTTTGATTCTCGGACGCGTCAATGCAGAAAAATCACTTGTTCTACATTTTGTGGGGTCTGGGTATTTGTAGTACCTTCGTTAGATTCCATAACACAATTGCATAAAAAGCTGCTTACTTTGGAATCAGAGCATATTTTTGAAAAAAAATTATTTTCATATTTGACAGAAATTTGTTTGGTGATGGAAACTAAAATGCTTGAAAAAAGGATTGCAATACGAAAATTTTATAACCGGCCTTGTAATAAAATCACACTGAATCTTATTCTTCCGAATATCTTAGATATACTCCTAACTTGTATAAAGGTTAGCAATTTTACGACCTGTTTTCGATACCTAATAAGGATATATAGGATCGTGTTTTCATATTGATGGTTATTTAAGTTTACTTTTCAATGTTGACCCAATCGGTGACCTGAAATCCCATGAATCTTAGAAAAACGAGACAACAACGTCACATTATATTTCTTTCTCTTTTTTAGATTATGACATATCAAACATGTTAAAATTTTTTTCTCCATGCCCAATACAAGGGTGGATAGACGATTAAGTCTCTTCAATACATTTTCCACCACTCATTTCAACATATTTTTGGGACAACTTGACAGGTGGCGAATAGTGCTTTTTGAAAAAATCGTTGAGACCTACTACTAGCCTACCACATGGGGATCGAACACGCATCTCTTGACTCGAATTCCTATCACCCAACCACTCTGCTATCGTGACTGTTTCTATATGTAAACAAATATAATAATAATAATTGCATACTGGCACATGACTCATATAAATACATTGCTTTGAATATCTTATAACATTCTATTCTAAATTCTATTAAAAAAACTATTCTATTCAAAGAAGCTTTCACACTTTAGATAAAATAAAAGCACAAAACCCGCAAAAATTTCTAAGTACATAAATTCTTCCAGATATTATTCACGGCGTGTAGCTTCGCTATAAATCAAGCCTCCTCAGCCGCTATCGGACTCGGCTCCATTAGTGCTCTCACCCGTCCGTGTGCTTTTGTATATTCCTATCGAAATTTCAAAGAAACTTTTACAAATCTTAACAAATTCTTGTTTTACTAAATTGGTTAGTTTCGAAAATAATTATTCTCGAGCATATATCATAAATTTTTTGAGGTCGAGTCTAGACAATTAAGTCCCTTCGACCCACCTTCCACTGGAGATATTTTCAGGACAACGCTACAGGTGGTGAGCCCATCACCGTCTTTATCTCCAAGCCAACGATATAATTCGTACATTTTGAAAAACCCAAGTAAGATCGAACTAGGAATCCCGACTACCCAAACACTCGGCTACCGTGACTGTTAATGAGAACACTAACGGGTTATAAAATATGATATTTAAAATTTCCTTCCTTGTTAAATGGATATATTTAAAGAACGTGAGCGAATTTTGGCGAGCGCAGTATTAAACACCTAGCACCATTTTTTTTTTATTTCGGCAAAGGAGTAATGGTCATTTTCATGATTTTTCCTTAGCGTCTTTTGTTACCTACGTGAAGAAAGGTGGCATATTCTTAAGTCACCACGCGGCAAAAAACCAATATGACTATTATATATAATATTATATATGTATATTATATACAAAAAACAATTACTCTTTCCTTCTCCAAATAACAATTTTTCTGGAACAAATTATGAGATAATGACATTATTTATATATAAATACTATAATGCCATTATCTCATAATTTGGTCCAGACAAATAGTTATTTGAAAAAGAAAGGGAAAGAAATCTACATTGCGTTCAAACTTACTACTAACACGCAATAGCAAATCTAACGGAACGAAAGATCAATTTCCGGGATGAAATAACAACGAAAACATTATCACAAAACGTATCAAAAAATTTCATTCAAATTATTACGAAAGCAAATGTTAAAGAAATGTAGTAAAAGATTTAGTAAAATAATAGTCATATTATTATTTTAAATTGTATATTATAAAATATCGCAAATTAAAATTTGTAAATATTTCTTCGCGTGAATTCATTATACTGAATGTGTTATATAAATAAAATGGTAGTAATATTATTATTTTAAATAGCGAGTTCGAATTCCTCTAAGGATCTACGTCTGTACGTTGGATATAAATTTTATAAGCTGAGTGAGTAATACATAACATACGTAATGGCTTGTTAAAGCCCACTGTAGGGCTTAAGCCTCTTCCTCCAGGGAGGGTTAGCCATAATCGTCACGCTCGGCAAGCGGATTGGCGATCGCAGTACCAGACACCTGTAAATTTGTGGTCTGATGTTTTCTTCTTGATCTGATCTATCGGTAGCCAACGACATTTCCAAGGATTTTACCTCAATCACCTCTTACGACACCTAAAAGACGAAAGAGTAAGGCTTACATGCACAAAATTCACAATTATGTTTAAATTATTCAATATGTGTATAATTTTTATATAAAAATAAACAAATATCTTCCCGCTAGACGGAGGTCTTGACATAGAGTTCTTTCACCGAAGCTGTTTTCAAATTATGTCACAGATTGTGAGCCTATCGGTAAACTGATATAAAGATACTCTTAAAAAAGTCGGAATTTAAATAGATGTCGACTATGCTTCATAGTAACTCATCAAGTCAACAGCAACACATAGGGGGAAAAAACGTATCTGTCAACTTCTGAAGGACATCAGTCCATCTTGATTCTTATCCTATTCGAGTTTTCCTGAAACATAGTTTGTAGATACAAACTATGTAAGATTTGCGCTTTTATTCCACATGCACAAGGTACAGGTAAGGTTTGTCACCTCAGCCTCTTGATTTTTTTGCCACATCGGTTATTATAGTTTTACTACTGCCACATCGCTATTGCTGATTCTATCACTTAAGAACTACAGATAACTCCATAGCTCACTTGTCTGGACTTCTCATAATGATTGTTTTAATTGTCTTTAATGCTGAAAAACATTAAGCACTGTAAATTCCACAGCATTGTCACAAAACCTCAACAAACGATAAACCCGTCTAAAAACACAAGCACATTTCCGAATGGACCCAAAACGAATTTATATAAGAGAAAGAATATTAATAGGGGTTTTAATATTTGGCGTAGATTATTTTTGTATCAAAATTATGCACACTCGAGCGCGTGGCCAGACTAGAATAAATTTAAAACATTGCCCGAGAATTTCGGCCCGCTCATTACCGGGTATTTATGTGAGGAGATAAAAATATTAGGGACACGTTTAATCGGGAACGAATGAACAGGGACGTCCCCAAACTTAACCGTTTCCATCTATGTCGGTTTCATTTTAAATGTTATTAAATTTTTTAATAAAGACAATTTTTTATGACGTTTAATGAATATAGACCGTATAGTATGATTAAAATGTATTTAATGTATTTAATCATACTATACGGTCTATATTCATTAAACGTCATAAAAAATTGTCTTTATTAAAAAATTTAATAACATTTAAAATGAAAGCGACATAGATGGAAACGGTTAAGTTTGGGGATGTCCCTGTTCATTCGTTCCCGTATTCGTAAGCATTAATATCTCCATTTTAATAAAAAAATAAGTAATGTTATAAATCTTTTGGATCTCTTTAGTTAGTGGTAAAACAATAGTATCTGTTAATTTTGTAATTAAAGTATTAAACATAGTCTTTTTTTACTTTTTTTAAATAACGACATCTGTATACTAAAGAAAAGTCACAATAGCCGGGTGGTTGGGTGGTCGGAATTTCTAGTCAAGACATCCGAGTTCGATCTCCAGGCGGCAGGCTCGTAACAATGGGTTTTTAAAAAAAATACTTATGTACGAATTATATCGTTGTCTTCGACATAAAGACGGCGACGAGCTCACCACCTGTCATGTGGTCCCGAAAATGTCTTCGGTGGAAGGTAGGTCAAAGGGACGTAATTGTCTAGACTAGATCTGTGTCTACCCCTGTATTGGGAATTGTGTGAAAATATTTTTATTTATTTATTTTATTTTTTACATCTGTATACGAGACAGACAATATTAGAAATACGAGATATTATAAATACACCGCAATTAACATTAGCTAGCAATTGTTTATAAATTATTTATAAAACAGTAGCGGTGTAAGAATGACCTACTCCCATTCTTCCCGTGGGTAACGTAAGAGGTAACTAAAAGAAAAGTCATCACAATATCGTAGGCTACTGCTAGCATGCTGAAGTGAAAATCCAGCCCCATAGTTCGTAGAGCATCCGTTGGTGATGAAAGGTTCTCGAGTGGTAACCATGTAAAGGCAAACAGTGATTTTCACGGTACGACAATATTAATGTAATCCTGACAATTAAGTCCTGTCTGCCCACCATTCATCGAAGCTATAATTTTTGGGATAGCGTGACAGGTGACAGGAAACCTGTCCTTATGTCCAAGATAACGATATAAATCGTACATAAGTTGTTGAAAAAACTCATTGGTACGAGCCTACCAGCTGGAGATCGAACTCGGTTCTTTATCATGACTACGAATTACAAAACATGCGCTATCCGAAATTTATACAAAATTTCATCATAAAAAAATTTACTGGTCATTAAGTTTTCTAAGTACTGATATTTATCAAAATAAGCACAAAGTCATTCGGTGTTTGGGACAGTTTTAAATGCTTAAATTAATTTCCCCTGATTTTCTTTAAGAAGTTGTAACTCTCCAAGTGGGGATAATGCGATGATATATAAAAAAAGGTCCCCGTGAGCCAGAGCCCCTAATAAATTACACCCTCGATAACAATGGGATTTTTTGCTGGCCCTTTGTTGCAACTTTCGATATCACCTGAAAGTATTTAGAAGTGAAATATGTAATATATATATTTAATATATTTTTACAATACATGCTTCAGTAGCATAACGTCTCTAATGAATTTCAGGAATATTGTACAATATGCATTGAGCATTGATCCATAAATTTATTAATTTTACGAACACTTTTACTTTACATTAACTAGGTGCAGATTAATATGAAAGAAAAAAAAAATAGTGTTATAAAATAATTAATAAAATACTGCGGCTGGTGTGGACATCAGGATTTTGCAATCCCTTTCATTCTACGTGTATCGTAATAGTTCACTAAAGGTTTTGAAAATGGCAACCATCAAATAATGATCCAAACCAAACGTTAAAAATCCGTGAAGCAAGGTGATTTCAGATATTTCCCAAAGGCACCGTGCATTTTTTCGGAATTTAACTAACTTATTATCCTACGAACCTCCTAATATAACAAAATTAAGTTTATATGTTTAAATATTTATTATATTAAAATACAGCTCAACGAATTGCAATAAAATTTGGTAGACTAATGTATTAACAATTTATAGATAACTTTATATTCCTTTATACCATGGTTCTATTTTTAAAACAAACTTTAAAAAAGCAGTATTGGAAATAGTTCTATCTTTCACATGGTAATGAAACAAAACACGTAAAAGATGTTATGTTTAAGTTGAATAGTCTGCATAATCTTATTCTACATATCGAATTTACGGTTCAAAAAGAAATAATTTACGGTCACATGAAATGTTGTATACTTGTAAAATAGTTATCGCATTACTAAGCCCAAATATATGTGACTTCAGGCGCAAATAATCTATTAAAATAATACTTGAAATGGATACTAAAATAAATAAATTAATCGTAACAAAAAATATTTAAAAAATGTATTTTATGTTGTGAAAGAGTCTCGAGATCACTTCTTGTATTTTGATTTAAGTGATTCTAATTAGAAAATTATAAATAGTTTATGACTACAAAAGAACACACGGGAATATTTGCGACAAGCATTTACGTAACATGTAAAAAATGTATATATAGTATATTCGCAAATAATCGGATCGGCTCTTGCAAATTTATTGTAAATGTATGTATATATTATAGATTTCGGCGTGTGAACTTCTACCCGCAGCGATAAGAGAAAAATAAGAGGCAATTACGGAAAAAATCTCCAAACTCACCAAAATTATCGAAACATATATCTGATGAGTACTTTAATTTGAAAAGAAAACTGTAGCTACGTTTTCTTAAAATTAACCTCTTATGATTTATTACTTATAATACCAATGCTATTTTAATATCAATGTTCATTTCGAGTATTTCCGACTAGCGAAATCTTATCAGCAGATCAATATTAGACATCTAAGTACTTTGACGATGAAAAAATACGAAACACTAACGTTTTTACCTTCGTGATGTGACAAAATGGTAATGATATTGAAAAGTAAAGTGAATACAGAGCAGAAGACCACTTCCTTTTCAGACATTGAGTTTTTGTCCGGAACTATAAAAAATAAAGCCCTAATAACGTTAAATGCTCCTTTGGGGACTGACCAGAAGCAGAAAACTCGAGCGTCTTTAGGGATGTCAATTCTAAGCAAAAATATTATTGATTAAATCGGCAGAAGTCACGGGTTCGAATCCCGCCCGTGTCAGTTAAATTTTAAAAAACATTTTTTCTCTTTAATTTAATCACATAAAAGTTCAGCATAAGTATGCTTTAAAAATCAATAAAATTGCGTAATAATGTTATTGTCGAAGATAAATTTAATGGTTTCTCATAATAAAGAATGCACATAAATAAATTCCACTGTAGGATACAAATTTTTTATCCTTAGATTTGCCATAGTTAACATGCTAGGCAAAAGGATTGACTATGGTTGGGACTAGGCGCTTTCTGAGTGGCATCTTAAAAAACAGACTGCAAAAGGGAACACTCAAAAGACATGACATGATTCTAACAATATTTACAATACTTACAACTTAAAAATACAAATTATTACTAAGAATGTGACTAGGTGCCACGAGAGCTGAAGGACTCATCGCTTGCAAAATTGATCCTGTCAAACAGTAGTGAAATTAGAAAAATCTAAATAAAAAGACAGGCGAAGCAGAAGAAAAGTCATGATAGCCGAGTGGTTCGGTGGTTGGAATTTCGAGTCGAGAGACCCGAGTTCGAGTGTGGTAGTGGCAGGCTCGTACCAATGGGTTTTTCAAAACTTATGTACGAATGATACCGTTGGCTTGGACATTTTTTTTTATAGAAGAGGGAGGCAAACGAGCAGGTGGCACATGTGATGGTAAGTGATTACCGCCGCCCATGAACATCTGCAATACCGGAGGAATAGCGGATGCGTTGCCGGCCTTAAACACCCATGAACATCCGCAATACCAGAGGCATAGCAGATGTATTGCCTCCCTTAGAGTGCCCCCCCCCCAGAATTGAGGGCGGGGGGTGTGTGGGCCTCCGGTTACCTGCACTCACCGGACGAAACGCAGAAGTTTGTTAGACTTCTACTTCACGCCGATATTCTGTGAGGTCGTGGTACTTCCCCGATCGAGCCGGCCCATTCATGCAACAACAAAGCTGTTGCGTGGCTCTACCACTGTTAAAACAACATAAAGGCGGCGAAGGGCTCACCACCTGTCACGTTGTCCCGAAATATCCTAGGTGGAAGGTGGGTCAAAGGGACTTAATTGTCTAGACTAGGCCTCTGTCTACCCCTGTTGCGTGAAGATATTTATTTATTTATTTATAAATAAAAAGAGTTCATGGAATATGCCCAATAATAATATATAAACTTATAATATTTATAAATAAACCTAATAAGAAGATTATTGAGTTATAAATTACATGAGAAATTAAAAATTCAACTGACACTCAAAAAATTATTGTAAAAATGCAATATAAATAATAATTATTACTATTTACACTCTGTTACTAATATAGACGATGAAAATATAAATAAGTGCCAGTAATTACAACCAAACTTTAAGAAAAAAATAATTAATCTCAACTATAATATGTTCAGCCCTGTATTGAATAGGCAACTGGCAACTCCGAACAATTTATATAGCAATAATCCGCGCGGACATTACGTCGAGTGCCGCGACGGCTACCGATATTATCGGAGGTAAAGCGTTGCTTCGAGGACAAAAAACGAGCTCACATTTATCGGCCACTCGACACTTCGTGGTGACACCCAATCGCCCAAGGGAAAACTCTCTGTATAGCTAGTAACTTCGGTTCCTAATGCATTTTGTAGTAGCATTAAATGGTTTCTTAAAAAACATATTATGACGGAGAAATTTTAAGTTAAAGTGTAAAGATTAATTTTAAATCTCTAAAGTTTAATTTTTAAATTTTAGAGGTGTCTTAAAACTTTGACAGTGTTGCGAAAGTATACTTTTTATTTTATGATGAACTTATCTAACAGGAGAAAAGGTTTTAAGGTTATCTTTAATGTAGTAATAAAAAGTTTACCACAAAACATAGGGTTTGAAAATTTTGTAAAAATCACATCATAATGGAAAAACAGGTTTCAAGTGAGGTACCCTTCGAAGAACTAATAACCAATTGCTCATAGAAAATTTTCATTTTGGACACTATTCATTGTACACCAACACGAGCAGGAATTCCCAAACTGTAACTGGCCATAATATAATAAATAAAATTATGTGAACATGTTCAATTAAAAACCTTACAGACTTGTAGTTTTGGCCTTAGCTCAGAGGCCTATGATGAAAAACCTCTCAGTTTTTATCATATTGGGTCCTTATATCTTCAGAAGAACTGAAAAAGACAAAGAAGAAGAACAGAAACACGACATAGATGACTTGAAGGCGAAGAATGAGTACTACCAGTTAAAATGTTAACATGCATTGTAACGTGTTATTTTGTTACCTAACAACCTTGTAGTAAAATTTATGGGTGTGTCCAAATCTATAAGTCACGATGGTCAAGTGGTGGGTGATCGGAATTTCGAGTCGATAGACCCGACTTCGATCCCCAGATAGCAGGCTCATACCAATGGGTTTTTAAAATAATCATGTAAGAATTATATCGTTGGCTTGGACATAAAAACGGCAACAGGCTCACCACCTGTCACGTTGTCCCGAAAATGTCTTCGGTGGATGGTGGATCAAAGGGACTTAATTGTCTAGACTAGACCTCACGCAATTCCCAATACAGGGGGTATTGGGATTTGCGTGAAGATTTTTTTGTATTTTTTATAAATATAAATAAAATTGAAGAGTCTGTTTGTATTAATTCCAAATTAACAACTTTTCACTAAATACTTACGAAAGTGATATTCATAAAGTTATATAATATGTATTTATAAGTATTTACACATTAAAAGAAGAAACTTTTAATTTTTTTTCAGCCTGTCTGTGTGCCTGTTTGTTGCAGCTAACCACAGAAACAGCTGCACTGATTTTTACGAGACTTTCACTGGCAGATAGCTTATAGAATTACTCCCTAGACCTTAAACTACGTTTATAATATGTAAATCATTAGTGGTACGCATTAGGTTTTAAAACACAACAAATACCGCGGGGCACAGCTAGTTATTCAATAAAAAGCTACGAACAAAGCCTTACAATGTATTGTCGGGTAATCGAAAAATCAGTGACTCCAACTACAATTGTCGCATGAATTCATTATTCAGTTGACAATCAAGTGAAATACGCAAAAACGATGAGAGAAACAGTCGGCTGTTGATACGACGACTATCTGCCCCATAAAAAATTCAACGACTTAATCGCAACGGCGACCAAACAAACCGAATTCAACAAATTGCAACTATCTACGATTTGCAATTTATCAGACTCATTTGCGAAAGAGTCGTATGAATTACGTTTCTACAAAATAGACTGCCGTCTAGACTTTTTGTTTATTCTATCCATTCGCGAAACCCTGGTGAAACTTTTACTTGACGAAACTTGTTTACAAATGGTATTACAGAGTGTTTTCATGTGTGTTCATTTTCATATCACGTTAACTTTTATATCTCATTAATAATAAGTTTAATTAAATGTTTTAAAGCAATTCTTTTTTGTTTATTCCATAAACTTTAATTCGTAGCTTCATTGAACCAGAAGTCATCTAATTAAACTTTCGTATATTGTCTTTCTAGTAGCTAATAAAATATTTATGGCTCAAAATGAAATAATTTTAAATCGTCTATACATAAAAAAAAATGAAACATACAAGGAGCCTGTCCTGCCTTTCTACCCAACCAATTTACTTATTTTTTTAAATGAAAGATGTTACAAACGGTTGTCAACCAGCATTGGAAATCACCTTACATTCACCCTTTTCAACTTATATCTAAACGGGATGTTACTATAATAGTATTGAGCACCTTAAGTCTTTTTTCACTTAGAAAAACTTAATTTGTTGCAACTCCTGAACATGATTCCCTCTACAATTACATTATTATCTACAATACGAGTACTTGTCACGAGGCCGTCTAAAAAGCAAAACACATAGTTTTCACACTTGTAGAGTAAACATGTTGTTTTATAATTTTTTTACTTTAACCGAACCTCCATAATTCATTAAAGTTATGTTTCAGTTAAATATGTAGAGTTTGTTTTTTTATCTGGATGTGTATTTGTGATAACTTCAAGCAACGGTTTCGGTTCGGGGAGTAGCAACTTCTGTAGGCCAAAAAAAAATTAGTAACTCACATAATGGTTTTGCGATATCTTAAAAATTATTGCAGTACAGGCTGCGTGTTTTGCTTTTGTTTTACTATTTATCTTTCATAGTATAAACTTCATATAAATAATTTTGATTTTGTAACAAACCCAAACTTTCACATTTATAATAGTATTAGTAGAATTAATAAAACTGAGTACACCCAGCCGGTTTAATGTGGCTTATTAGAGAGGCTTAAAATAATATATTTGTTTATGTCTTATACTTATAAAAAGTCACGATAGCCGAGTGGTTGGGTGGTCGGAATTACGAGTCGAGAGACCCGAGTTCGATCCCCAGGTGGAAGGTTCGTACCAATGAGTTTCTCAAAAATTTATGTACGAATCATATCGTTGGCTTGGACATAAATATGGCGACAGACTCACTACCTGTCACGTCGTCACGAAAATATCTTCGGTGGAAGGTGAGTCAAAGGGACTTAATTATGTAGACTAGACTTCTGTCTACCCCTGTATTGGGAATGGCGTGAAGATATTTATTTATTTCTTTTATTCATTTTGTTAATGTAATTATTACTTGACAAGCGCTGTATAAACAAAACTAAAAATGAGAATAATTAACGACAGATAAAAGTACCTTTTATTTTTCCCAAACTTTTAACTTTTCCAGTACAGTCTTCAAAAATTTTCTTAATACAGTTGTCCAGAGCAATACGAATACAAAAAATCAGTAAATCCGTTGACAAGTGGTACTCTGGCATAAACCCACAGAGCTGTAAACATCAGAACACTCAAGTAAGTATAGACCGAAAAAGAAGAGTACAGTACTCTACAGAATGTTCAAGAGAGTTTTTTTTTATAGAAAAAGGTGACAAACGAGCAGGTGGCTCACGTGATGGTAAGTGATTACCGCCGCCCATGCATACCCGCAATACCAGAGGCATAACAGATGCGTTGCCTCCCTTAGTTCCCCCCCAGAATTGGTGGAGGGGGGTGTGTGGGCCCCCGGTTACCTGCACTCACCAGACGAAACGCAGAAGTTTGTTAGACTTCTACTTCCGGTATTCTGTGACGTCTTGGTACTTCCCCGATCGAGCCGGCCCATTCATGCAACAACAAAAGCTGATGCGTGGCTGTTAAATTAGATGTAGTGCCGAGTAGAGTTGATGGATGTAGTGCCGTTCTTTGTGGCAAACTTTTAAGTTACGATAGCCAAGTGGTTGGATGGTCGGAATTTCCATTTTATTTTTTTTATTTCAAGTTCGATCCCCATTCAAACCCCAGATCAAACCAATGGGTTTTTCAGAAACTTATGTACGAATTACATCGTTGGCTTGGATAAAGACGGCGACGGGCTCACCACCTGTCATTTTGTCCTGAAAATATCGTCTGTAGAAGGTGGGTCCAAGGGACTTAATTGTCTAGACTAGACCTCTGTCTGCCTATGTAATGGCAATTGCGTGGAGACATTTTTTTGAGGTGGCCTTGGCTAAGTAGTAAAATTTTGGTATGCTTTAAAGAAGAAAAAGTTAATGTTAGAAGAAATTAATTAATATTATTTAAAAAGAGTCTTTACTATTTTATTAAACTTTAAGAATTTTACACCAATATTGAATTTATAATTAAAAAGAACACTTAAGAACTATTAACATGTATTTTTAATACATTGATTTTCTTCAGAACAGGCATATGCGGATAAAAAGTGCACTCTTTCCCTTCTAATGCTGCCTGCATGCTTAGGGGAGTTTCGGCTGACTCATCAAAACAATAAACAAAGTATCGGGGGCCTATTTTATTATATTATTATGCATGCCGCCCTATGATTTACACCGCATAACTTGCTTTCCGAGGACAGGACGGGAAAATATTATTCGAAAAACATATAATTATTACAGCATACGAGATGATTTATTAAGTTTTACATAGTATTACATTATAACCTAAAGTGAACCAAGGTATGCTATTTCATTTTGTATTTTAATAAATACATATTGATTCCTAATTCAAAATATTGAATTAAGAGTTTCTGTAGAACTAAATAAGCGAAAAAGAAAGCAAAAAGGTAAATCACGAACATGAGGTATATTAATAGAAGCGTTGATTAAATTTTAGGACTTTGAATAATACTATCTAAAATTATTTTTATTTATTTTATTAATTTGTAAATTTATTAATATGTACAATTTAAATACACAACAAAATTTATATACACCATAGCGTTAATTTCATATTCTACTGAAATATTCACGGCTTACTTTTGATTCATCCTTAAACAACCCAATATTATTTGTTTTTAATATTAATAAATAACCTATAAATATTATTTGAAACTGTATTAAAGCGCCGTTAATTTTTATGTTGCTGTGCTTTGCGTGAACTTTTGACGGTTTCTCACCTCGTTTAGACAAAGCAGGACGCAGAGTAGAACGATCCGCGCGAGATATACTTATAGCTCGAAAAATATAAACGGAAGCTGACGGATGTGGTCGGTTTGTAGACTGTTAATTGTGGAAAGTTCCGGGGGCGGCGTAAGTTCACTTGTGAATTCTTGATAGGCTGTAAAGGTAGACGAACTAGACTTGATAGGCGAACAAGAAAAACTTTACGTGTATTGCACACGTAAAGTTTTTCTTGTTTGCCTATCAAGTATTATCAGTAAATATGCGTATTGTCAGTAAATATGAAAATATAAAGAAGGTATATAACTTACAATACAGCTGTTAGGAACATCTACGTTATACTCATATTTCATGAAAAATATCTGAAAATTTATCTTATGCCTTAATTATAGAGATTTATATGTCGAGAATCAACATTCGAGCGTTTAAATGCGAAGTGTTTATCTTCTGGAACCGCAAACGCTAAGCGTTATCAATCAAGCAGCATTTCCTGGTACAAATTTATCGCGAGCGTCTTATTGTGACGCCGGATAACACAATATCCATCGGATATCCGAAGGGGAGAGCTCAACATCATATTTTTATCATCATTATGTCAAAAAATAGAACAAAATAGAAGTGTGGATATGGTTTATAAAAAATTAAAGGTTTAATACAAAATATATATATATTTCATTACTTTTCTTTGTAAATATGTATGTATATTATATTGTTAGCTTAGACACTAAAACGGCGACTCATCACTTATTACGTTGTCCCAAATAAACTCCGGTGAAGCAGAAAAGGGCTAATTAGTCTAGACCTCAGGCTGCCCTACTAGTATTCGAAAATGCATGACTATAAAAAAGTCGAAATAATTATTGAATCACTATTACCAACACAAGAATCACACATGTTAAGCCAAAAACATTTTTAACAACACACTTGTACAACACCTTAGAAATAACAATCTATACAGTAAGAAACGGGTAATATTATTATCCCTTAATCCTTACATTTTATATGTACATTTATTTCAGACCTCATTTATTATAAATACAATTATATTCATATTATCAATTAGTTTAAATTAAAACTACAATAATCGTACATAATATTAACGTTATATTTCAGCAATCATTGAATGCAATATTCACAAAATTACACATGACATTTAAAGCATTTAAAATGGCAACGGTTACCAATAGATGGCGGGATAACCATTTTAGAATATACCACACAAATATATAGCAAACAGTGTCAAAGGCGCGAGGTGTTCAGCAAAGCGATCAGCAGTCCGCTTGCCAAGCAGTCCGCTTAAGGCAATTCCTCATATCGGGAGAGGCCTTCTTCTGTAGTGGCTTTCAAAAGGGCTACAGAAAATAACATGTCCACATTATTCCTCGCGCCTCAATTTCCCGGGTCTCGGCTCGCGAAAAAACACCGTTTTTAACGGGGCGCTGCATATTATTGGCTGATTAATGATTGCACAGTCACCTAGCTCATACTTTGGATGAAAACAAGTTTACGTTGAAATGCGAATAATACTTTAAAATATTATTTATATGATATTAAAAATTATTAAGTGCTCAATTATTATTTAACTTTTAAGCCCCGCGGCTTTAATTTTTTATATAATTTTTATTTATTATTTAAGCCCCGCGGCTTTGCCCGCAGTTGAACCCTTAAGTGTAACGCGGAAACCTAATAATATTTCTAAAATGAAAGCAGCCTATGTTAGTCCTTATAACATTAGCTATCTGTCAGTTTCAAATTAATTAAAATCGGTCCAGCTGTTTCAGATATTAGCCGGAACCAAGAGACAGACAGGCCGACAGACACAAAAATTGTAAATTTGATCAATAATACTAGCCATATACAAATACATACTATTAATGTCTTTTAAACAACTATATTACTCAACATACTAAAGCGAAAGCTTGAAAATATTTTGTCGCTGTACGTAAGGTATTTTCTGTGGGTAATATTTCTTATTGTGAGAGTGGTTTCCGCGGCAAAATTATAAAATATTATTTCGATTACCTAACACGTCTGCTGACCGTATTCCACAATACATATTTTCTAACATCGCTCTTTGTATAAAAGTGTAATATTACTTTAGCACGGTATATTTTTTATATGTTTATATTATTCATATATTTAAATGTCTGTGGACATTTAATTATCTCTGTATAATATAGTGTTTATTTTAAATTACTCATTTAAACCGGCGACACTTAGCTGTGGCTCAGTCTGTTATGAGTTATAAAAAACAAAATAAAAAACATAACATAAATCAAAGATACAATTTTTATTAATTTTAAAAGATATCTTCACGCAATTCCCAATACAGGGGTAGACAGAGGTCAAGACTAGACAATTAAGTCCCTTTGACCCACCTTCCACCGAAGATATTTTCGGGACAACGTGACAGGTGGTGAGCCCGTCGCCGCCTTAATGTCCAAGCCAACGATGAAATTCGTACATAAGTTTTTGAAAAACTCATTGGTACTGCCATCTGGGGATCGAACTCGGGTCACTCGACTCGAAATTCCGACCACCCAACAACTCGGCTATCGTGACTTTTTTTTTAAAAGATAAAATTGTTATTTAATTTAATATCTACTTTGTTAATTGGTTATAAATAAGTTACTAAATATGAATAAGAATAATAAATAAACAAACTATAAATTAAATTGAAGAGAAAAATGTTTTTTTCGAAGAGGGGAGGGTCAAGAGTACTCGGATACCTCGACGCGCATGTATGAAGAAAATGATGAATCTGAAAGAAGCGAAAGAGGTATGTAAAAATCGTGACAGTTGGCGATCTGTTCTCTCTGGCTACCCCGTCACCGTGCGTGAAGATAAGTAAGTAAGAAAAATGTTTTTAAAATTTTGAACTGACACGGGCTGGATAATCCCTATCCCTATTAATATTATGAATGTGAAAGTAAGTTTGTTTGTTACGCTTTCACGCGAAAACCACTCAAGCGATCATCATGAAATTTTGTACATATATTCTAAGGTGTTAGAAGTAACATAGGGTACTTTAAAAAAAAAATTGTCAAAAATATTTGCAGATGTTATAAGTAGTAACTTGCTTTTTTAGAATTTACCTTTTTAGAAAAATAATTAGGATTCTACGTTAAGTGATATACCGCGTGCGAAGCCGCGTGGGGCAGCTAGTAAACAATAAATGTTACACAAGATTCAAATTGTTTCAATGTAAGGGACATAGAGACAACTTGAATAATAGTAACCTCCGTAAAAATTCTGTAATTACGAGTAGTACCCATATTTGAAAACAAGTAAAAAATATCAATCTTTGAGGATATCTAGTGTAATATAGGATGTACAAGAAATGCTTTCATATTTCTGATACATCTTATTTTACGGACATTAACAACAGTCTCTATGGTACTCTATAAAATTCTGCTGCTGTTAGATTTTTTTTTTAAATAATGCTGTAGTTTTCAAACAAATGTTCAAACAAAACAAAACTTCTTCTCCTCTTGTTCTTCTTGTTCCTCTTCAAAAATAAATAACCATAAATATCTTCACGCAATACCCAATACAGGGGTAGGCAGAGATCTAGTCTAGACAATATGTCGACCCACCTTCCACCGAAGATACTTTCGGGACAACGTGACAGGTGGTGAGCCCGTCGCCGTCTTTTATTTTTTAAAGAATACTAACAATGCCGAATAACATTACTAGTATTCCTGTTAACCACTCCAATTAAGCTGCAATGCTTGTGTCTGGAGTTGGTTTACGTCAATAGTCGAATGGCGGGGCCCGAACCTACGACGTCATGTTTCGCAGTCCGCACCCTAAACCATTAGGCTTTTGCCGCTCGATTTTATATCTAAGCCAACGATATAATTCGCACATAAGTTTTTAAAAACCCATTGGTTCGAGCCTGCCACCTGGGGATCGAACTCGTGTCTCTTGACTCGAAATTCCGACCACCCAACCACTCGGCTATCGTGACTGATGTTAATTAGACATGAAATAATTAAAAAAAATCGAAAGGTAGTTACGGTTTTCAGTGTTGTTATTACATATGATATTTTTACTTATATTTAATGAAAACTTAAAAAAGATGTGAAAGAAGTTACCGCCGTTATAGTTTTGATCGTGCCCGGAATTCTATGATAAAAATTATTTATGATTAATATGGTTGATTACTCATACTAGCGCCGCTGAACTTTTTCTGTTTAACGTTTACTTCTTAGCTGCTACTTAGCCGTGTGGTAACGGTGTAAGAATATTGCCACTCCTTTTCTTCCGATGGGTGTCGTAAGAGGCAACTAAGGGAAATAGCCTTGTACATCGTTATGGCGTCCGATAGATGGCGGGATAACCATCTCTAAAAATATCAGACCAAAATAATCAGACCGAAGATCACCAGCGTCTTAGGTGCGAGGGGTCTCACACTGCGATCGCCAATTCGCTTGCCAAGCGTGGCGATCATGGCAAATCCTATGGGAGAGGCCTATGGCCTGCAGTGAACTTTAATAGGCCGTTATGAATGTATGTAATTTAACCAAAGAATGAGCCTCGTGGCAATATGACAACTCCGCAAGCATCCTGCATGTTGTTTTCCGACGGCAGCGAATTGGACGGAATTTTATCCTTGCAAAATTTGGTATTAATTGTGAATATAGTTTTAATGTTTTATTTAATTTCCATTTTAGATATTATTAGATCTTTTTGTTGTATAAATAATGAAAATATAAACAAAACTGATGTTTTTATAGTTTAAACAAGCATTGAATTGTTTACAAACATTCATAGGATGACAACTGTTTGTCTAAAGGAATTGGATGCAACGGTAAAGAACAGCATAGGAGTTTGAATTAAATATTCCATGTCGACTTAGTATTAATCAATCGTCTAGAAAGTTGGATCGATCGATACGCAAATAACGATATCCTGCTATAATACGATCGTGATGGATGAAGCGTAACTCCTCAAAATTTTCTACAATACACACGGTGGTTTGAATTTGGTGGTATTATAAGGGATTTCATCTCGCTTTGAAGAGGACGTGAGAAGAGTTCAAGCTTCAAGTAACGTAGGAGGCGCTGTAGGCGTGTTTAAGAATGACCACGCCTTATTGATAGGCGTGTCTAAATTATGTTGATATTAAAATTATACTATGACATTTAAGTTACTATGTAGTGGACATTAATATTGTTACAAGGATTGTTCATGACGCGTTGTTTTTGATCAAAGTTCAAGATATACTTAATGCTAGTGATAAAACTGAGACTTGAAAATCAAACATTATTCACATATTTTATTAAAAATTGTTTCAATTAAGCAATCGAACATATTTTACACAAAAACTTATAAATATTTAATAGTTATACAATTTTAACATTATTTAGTTATTAAGATTTTTCTATTAATTATTTTTTGTAATTGAATGCTTAGCAAAATTATAAATAATGCATTTTCGTTAACCAAAAATTAACATAATTTTGTATTTAAATAAAATATAAATTATTAGGATATACAATATGAAATATTTTCTGTTAGGTTTTGGAGTAATTTAAATGAAGAAATCATTTTTATGAAAAATAGCTCAGTTTAGACTTATCTCGAAGGCGGAGTTTCCCAACGACATCTTACGACAATCTCCGAAAGCGTACGAACAACTTCTACGAACAAATTAACTGCCCAGTTTCGTTGGAACCCTTGCTATCTACAGGTTCCCCCCTCTGCCTTCGTCGTAATAGGAAGTTGGTAGAGGTAGGGGAGGTCAAAATATTTGGACGTATTTTTTTGAGAAAATGAACTGAAACCGTGGGATGGGGAAGGAATCCGCCAGGATACACTTACGTAACATCAGTTGAGTGTCGACGTCTGTCGGGGGTGCACGTTTCCTTGTTTACGGGGTAAACAGAAAACATAAACAACAACAACGTGTTTACAGACGTAAACAGCGTGATACTTTGTTGTGAAACTTTTCGGCGACAATAGCGGTAAGTTGTATATAATTTAATTGTATTTTTTAATGTTAGTTTTATTATTAATTAATTTGAGTTTTAATAAAGAATATTAAAACCACTGGAGTGTTCTGATTTATGTAATATTAAATCTCAGTTGTGTGTGATTGATGTGTCTTCAAATCAATTTAAGCATAGAATTATAAAAAAATATATTAATGGCAAACATTAATACAATTTTTGTATTTATATTCTTTAATTAATAATTAAATAGAAGTGTCGTAATATACTAGTAAATTATAATAAAATTATTATTTTTATATTATATTATATTGTATTAAATTATTATTACTATTATTAAAAATGAAGAAAGAGTGGAGAAATAAAGAAAAGATTACTTGGTTATTGTTGTTGTTATTTGTTAGTTGAACTATTTGGTTATTTTAATACTTATTTTAAATAAATAAATATAAATATCTTCACGCAATTCCCAATACAGGGGTAGACAGAGGTCTAGTTTAGACAATTATGTCCCTTCGACCCACCTTCCATCGAAGATATTTTCGGGACAACGTGACAGGTGGTGAGCCCATCGCCGCCTTTATGTCCAAGCCAACGATATTCGTACATAAGTTTTTGAAAAACTCATTGGTACAAGCCAGCCAATTGGGGATCGAACTCGGGTCTCTTGACTCGAAATTCCGACCACCCAATCACTCGGCAATAGTGACTTAATACTTATTTTTATATGATAATTAAAATTAAATTTAAAGGATGTGTACAAGTCTAATTTTGAATTAAACGAACGAATTTTATTTTTTGTCGATATATATATATATTAATATATCGACAAAAAATAAAATTTGTTCGTTGCAAATAAGTAAATTTTAATTTTCGTGCAATTCAACAATAATTAAATTATACCAGTTATTGTAACTCTATCACCACCGCGTCATAATCAATTTCCATTCAGCAAAAGTAATTGACACTATGATATAGTTTTTATATTCACCTAAAATTAAATAATTAAATATCTTCACGCCATTCCCAAAACAGGGCTAGACGTAGATCTATTAAATTATTGGGTCTAGAAAATTAAGTCCCTTCGACCCAACTTCCACCGAAGATATTTTTGGGAAAACCTGACAGATATATTTTACCTATTTTAGATTTTTATATGTACCTATGTTTTTAATTAATTTGACAGCACACATCATCGACAGACAACTGAATGTATCCTATAAGGATGAAAAAATATACAAAATTACAGCGTACGTGAACTCATTCTAGCAAATTAACCACCAGCAGATGTTCAAAAAAATTACAAAAAATATTTTGCTCTAATGATTTCTTGTATTTACGCGAATACTACACATTTAAAATAAAACTATTTTCGGATTTTATCGCGTTTTTAAGTAGGATTCTTTACAGATACGTGGTCACGGGGGGACTGTCCCCCGTGACCACGTATCTGGACCACGGATGGTGTAAAGCATCCGAAACGTCGGGAAATTAAAATAGTTTGTAAAAACTAGTTAAAAACGCGATAAAATCCGAAAATCGTTTTATTTTAAATATTGTGCTCTATCTTTTATTGTGTGTATTTTGTGCTAAAATATGACACGTACTCGTCGACTCTGTGGTCCTGGATTCGATTCCCGATTTTAATGTAGCTTGTGGTACTTTCGTTATTTCTGATTACATAAAAAGTGCTTTAGATGCTATCCCTATCTATGTTTGTATTTATTAATTGAATAGTTTCATCAACATCCTGATTTTGTCTTCAACATATTGCCACTGCAGAATATGAAGTTTAGTATCTATTTTAAAATTAACCGAAGTTGATATTTAGCTGCGGCGATCAGTTAAAAGCAAATATGTTCTAGCATTTACGCGTTTAATAGAGTTCAATACTGCGGTTTACATTAACTACTTAAACTAAACGTATTTTAAGTAAAATTCTGTTAAATTTCGGCCAATTTCCAATGGACCAAGCTCCTTTAAACACTTTTAAAATTATTATTATTTTACATAGTCCTGATAAAATCTCAAGTAAACTTAAAAAAAAAGATAAAATATCAAGTAAATTAAAAAACTAGCGAAGGCAGTGACAAAAATAGAGATCCAATTAAATCTACATTTGAACTTGGTATTTCTCTTATTAAACTTGTTTTTCACAGCGAAGAGTAAAATAGGTGGCAAAATAGACAATCTATAGTTTTACGGGAACATTAGTGCTGCTAGCGACTTGCACAAATTAAGAGTTTGAACGCCCTAAATCAGTAACTCTTGATCAAAAAAGCATTTATTACCTTGTGTGAAAATTTATAAATGAATGGTACATAATTATTTTTAATTTTATTATATCTATTTCAAAATATAATTTCAAATAACTAAATTTCCTAAGAATGTTTACATTTTATTTATTTTTATTAATATTTTTAACGAGTTTATTTTTTCGTTTTTAATATTAAAATATACGACAAATAATAAATATTTGTAGAAATTTAAATGTTTAATATTCAAAGATTTTTTAATCTTTAAATATTACAAATTTATATTTATTAAAATATTACAAATTATTTTTATAATTATAATATATTTTTTGATTAGCATGTCCTTCGTTTGTGTGTAACAAAATATTTTCCACTTGTTTACGGGTGCTTCTATGCGCTTCCCCTTGTTTACTGTTTACGGAAGCGACCCCACGTCATACGGGTGGCGGGGTTCTTAATGCAGTCAGCCACCCCGGGAACACCTCAATGCAATCATGAATCTTGTACCCAAAATTTGTTTATATCAAGATAAATGTAAAAGTTTCTTTCGAAATCAATATTATTTTACTTCTACATTGAAAAACTTCACGCAATTCCCAATACAGGGGTAGACAGAGGTCAAGTCTAGACAATTAAGTCCCTTTGACCCACCTTCCACCGAAGATATTTTCGGGACAACGTGACAGGTGGTGAGCCCGTCGCCGCCTTTATGTCCAAGCCAACGATACAATTCGTACATAAGTTTTTGCAAAACTCATTGGTACTGCCACCTGGGGATCGAACTCGGGTCTCTCGACTCGAAATTCCGACCACCCAACAACTCGGCTATCGTGACTTCATATTGAAAAACATTGAAAAACTTCCGCCTAAAAAGCAATATCATTTAATGTGAATTTTGATTGCTAACCGACTTCAAAAAAGTACGAGTTGTTTTTTGTGTTTGCTACCAAATACCTACGTCGCGTGCACCGATTTCGTAAATTCTATATTGTTTTCTTCACGCACTTCCCAATACAGGGGTAGACAGAGGACGAGTCTAGACAATTAAGTCCCTTCGACCCACCTTCCATCGAAGATATTTTCGGGACAACGTGACAGGTGGTGAGCCCGTCGCCGTCTTTATGTCCAAGCCAACGATATTCGTACGTAAGTTTTTGAAAAACCATTTGGTACGAGGCCAACTGGGGATCGAACTCGGGTCTATTGACTCGAAATTCCGATCACCCAACCACTCGGCTATCGTGACTTTTTTTTTTCTATATTGTTTGAAATAGGATACTTCCAAATTGGTCTCATTGTCAATAAGAAAGCATTTTATGAATGAATTCAAAGGAAATCAAGAAAATTTCTAAAGCATTTAGTCATGATAGCCGAGTGGTTGAATGGTCGGAATTTCGAGACGGGAGACCCAAGTTCGATCAGTGGCAGGCTCGTACTAATGGGTCATTCAAAACACTTATGTACGAATTATATCGTTGGCTAGGACATAAAGACGGCGACGGGCTCACCACCTGTCACATTGTCTCGAAAATATCTTCGATGGAAGGTGAGTCGAAGGAACTTCATTGTCTAGACTAGATCTCTGTCTACCCCTGCATTGGGAATTGCGTGAAAATATTTTCATGCGCCCATTTTTAGAGCAAAAACCTTAGGGTTTCTGCTCTAAAAATCGAAAATAAGTACACTATAAATTTAAAAACCTCCAAAAAAAACAAAAAGAAATAACTTTCTAACTCGTTTCTTTTTTTTTATTGTATCTTTATACATAATTCCTGGACGGGTAGCCAGCGAAAGTAGTAGAGAGTACAGATCTAGAGGAATCACTATACTTACATACCTAGTTTGCTTCATTTAAATTTATTATTTACTTACTACTTTGTAGTTGTATTTCCTCTTCACCAATCTCTCAAACTATCGAAGCACGCACCATCAGCGCACCATCATCACCATCTTAGTGATAACTTTAACTTTCAATAAAGCCACATTGCGAATCTGTTCGTTTCGTTTTCGGTCAAACATGTTAACGCCGCACAATATACGAAGCTATCGCATTTCCACTATATTTAGTTTGCTTTCATGCGTCTTCTGACAGAACCTGGTTTCACTGCCTCTGGCGTAATTTGTACCAAGAACGAAACACTATAATAGTAATAATAACAGTTTAATTATTGATTTATATTCACGGACAGTCCCTGACGGGGAAGCCAGAGAGAACAGATCGCAAAGTGTCACGATAAGACTTAATTATCTAGACAAGTTCTGTAAATGTTTGAATACAATACATATATCAACACATCAAGCAAGCATAAGTTAGTGCCTGTTATAATATTTTATAAAAATTTATAAATTACAAAGTTTTTTCATACGTTTTTTCATACTATTAAACCTATTAAAAATGTGAAAAATACTCATGTTTTAAAGCTCTTACATAATTAGATTTTCATAAAATTATGGAATTAAATGAAAATAGGTTCTAATCTCTCTCTCTCTCTCTCTCTGCTGATAAATATAGATTACTTCCCAACATAAGAAAGCTGCAAGATATTTTTTGTTACTTTAACCTGATTATTTTTCTTAAATAAAAGTGCTCCTTATAACATCAGCTACCTGTCAGTGAAAGTTCCGTTAAAATCAGTCAAGTCGTTTTCAAGATTTAAGACTTTTAAATTACCAATTTTTATGTAGGTTACAGTTTCATATGCATCTAGTGGAATAACAAATAGACTTCAATTTTATTCTTATATACAGATATTTAAATTAGAGTTATAGCTTACCAGAATTTTTTTATACTACTAAAATTATCAAAGTTAAAGTTTATAACGATAAATAAGATCGGTAAGAGCCAACGGACTAGGTTGAAGACCGAAACTGGTGCAATTATTTCCACCAGAGCTTAGATTGAGTGAGATCGAGAGATTTTATGGACAGCTGTACACATCGTCGCTGAATAGTGTGAGTAGCGACCCAAGAGCCGAGCTTACCCATCACTACTCCGATGACATCCTAGACGTCAGTCTGAACGAGATCAGGGTGGCTCTCAAAGAGCTTAAAAACGGCAAGGCACCGGGTGACGGAATTACGGCTGAGCTTCTGAATGCGAATGGAACTCCGGTACTAGTAATCCTTCAGAAGCTTTTTAATTCCGTCATCCGCGGTGGCGCTACGCGGAAAGCGTGGGTAGAACCTTGGTTAGTCTATTCTTCAAGAAAGGTGATAGCTAACTATTGAAGAACTATAGACCTGTAGCGGTTCTAAGCCGTGTTCTATTTCCGGAAAGCCTTAGTACCATAGACCACATACATAATCTTCGCCAGTTTGCACAAAAGACGGAAAAGTACAATTTACCATAGGGTCTAGCGTATGTGGACTATGAAAAAGCCTTCGATTCAGTCGAAAATATGGCGGTGCTACAGTCTTTTCAGCGGTTCCAGATACTCTCGATATATCGAGGTGTTGAAATGTCTATACGATTAGGCTATGATGTGTATCCGTGTACAAAACTAGAGCACGAAACCTAACCAATTGCAGAAAGGTGTAAGACAAGGTGATGTCATATTCCCGAAGCTCTTCACCGCTACATTGGAAGATGTATTCAAGCTACTGAACTGGAAAGGACAGTGTTAATATCAATTCGACGAATTCTTCGTTCACCTTCGGTTTGCCGACAACATAGTCCTGATGGCAGGATTGCTGGCGGAACTTAAAACCATGCTCAATACCCTCAATAGTGTCTCCCAACAGGTTGGTCTTAAGAAGAACATGGATAAGACGAAGTTCATATCTAATGTCCATATCAGACCAATGCCTGTTATTGTTGAGAACACTATGCTCGAAGTTGTCAAACTAGGCAAGTTGGATTCGTTAATCGACAAATCCAAGTCTGCTGGTCAGCATTCGGGAAACTACGCCCCATCTTTTTGTCAAAAATAACTCAGAATCTTACGACCAAGGTTTACAACCAGTGCGTGTTGCCAATAATGACACATGGATCTGAGACGTGGTTTTTCACTGCAGGCCAAATGAGGAAGCTCAATGTAGCTCAGCGTGCCATGGAAAGGGCTTTGCTCGGTGTTTCTCTGTGTGATAGAATCCGTAACGCAACAGAACCAGGGTAACCGACATTTCCGTAAAGATTAGCACGTTGGGCCGGCCACATAGCTCGTAAAATTGACAAACGTTGGGGAAGAAAGGTTCTCGAGTTGCAACCTCGTACAAGCAATCGCCGTGTTGGACGACGACGTTGGAATGTTGCGGGCAGTCGATTGTTGCAGGTAGCTGAGGACCGTTGACTGTGGTAGGCTGCCTCTCCTCGGGAAAGAATGAATCATCTCCATCTCTTCTGGCTAGTATCGAAGTAGATACGCGACTACTTGAGCTCCAAACGATAACGAACCATTTCAGAGCTCAGGAAGGTAGGTTCTTAATCGAATACCAACCCTTCCGTCGCCCCGCGGCGGATCTGGACTTGGCGCCGCTATCAATATTCGGTCACAGATATCAGAGAGATCGGTGCTTCTTAACGCCGGCACTACTTTTCTCCGCGGAACACAAACTTTAGCCACATCAGCGAGTCGCGGAGGATAGAGAACATAGCGAATGGTAATACCAATACTCCTCTTCTGCCACGACTTCACCTCAGATATGGAGGGCAAGGAGAAAAGTGCAAATGCAACGACGCAAACACTTCTTCCACAGTGGACCAACATCCATCCGAAGTGGGCTGACCAAGCCCACTTGGAGCAGACTCCTGCGCCATTCCGGTTGGCCATTCTTCGCAGTCATACTAACCATCCCTTTGGTTCACCGCGAGAGACAGACACCGCAGGTGTCGAAGCCACAAGTTAAAGGATAATGTAGATGGAAGTTTTACGGACGCTCGGTGATGGGTAGTCGGTCCTCAAAGATCAGTAGAGAGACGGGTTTACTTATAGCCACACAAATGGCGAAATAACCATCTTGTGAAATAAATACCATACCCGATAGCGGCCGATTGAGGCCTTTTTAAACAGTCGATTTTTACTTGCTGTTATGCGTTTATGTGTATTTAGATAGGGACAGTGGTAGAGCAACTAATCAGCTTTTGTTGTTGCATGAATGGGCCGGCTCGACCGCCTGCTTGTTTGCCTCCCTTTTCTATAAAAAAAAGATGGACTATTCTGATAAGATAATGAAGTTCCACTCAGGATTTTGCCTCTTCCGTAAGACGAGAAGGAGGAGCACGTCAGATTTCAGCCTATCATCGAACTGGATACAAAATAGGAGCCCAAAATTATCATCGATTTTTTTCCAGTCGACTCATTGGGCTGGGCATTACAGATAGAAATTCCCTTTGTTATATTATCTAAGACCAGAATTTGAGAAGAGAGAAGAAGAGAGGCAGACAAGCCGTAATGCCGAACTCTTATCATGCACCAGAAATAACAGTCAGCAAAGTTGTATCTTAAATCCAAAAAGCGTAGTACGTAGTTGCTTTGCAAGAAATAAATATAATTCTTTTACGTAATTCATTTTATGTGAATGATATGTGAACTGAGCCATATCAGTGGGTATTGAAAGTGCCAATAATCAAGATCTTTATTTATATAAAATGTTATATAAAAACGGCCAGCATCATAACTACTGTTATGATACTGCGATTCTCACGCATGGCTAAGAACCTAGTTTCTTACAGTCTACCAAGGCAACGAATACAGACATTTTAATTACATGTCTTTGACGTATGGATAAACATATAATCTTGTGGTAAAGAATATTCAAGTTTGTATTTCCAGATTCGGATTGCCAGGTCTTGTTGATAAGACATGTCAACCGGAGATGTTTAGATTATGGTAAAAAATCAAGGAGAATGAACCTAAGTCACTGGCTTTCTAAAGCGAGCATCCTAGCCATTAAACTACCACGGCTCTTCCACGGAAAAGATTAAAATATATTGGCAAATAAAAAAACTGTAGTCATTAATAAAACAATAATAATTAATAACACATGCAATCAGAAATACATATATGATAATACCGTTATGATTTAGCTTTAGAGTCGTAATTTAAGTCGTATATTACAGAATCTGTCCTTGCGCTGTCTTAGCATGTCTCATTACAACAATATGACAGCATCGTTGGGGAAATATTAGCGAAAGTTTTCATAAAGAGCTCCCCTTTTGTGATTCGAAGTGGCGCGACTTGAATAAATAACTAATTTGCATATTTAATAACAGGTATCGCGAGCAGATTCAATTGTTGAACCTGTAAATTATTAATCCGAGCCGCGGTTAGCTTATTAGCCTCTGGTTGTAGCAATCAAATATTCATATCAGCTATTCTTTAATTAGCTCAAAATACTAATAAATATTTTAAAAGTGAATTCGTTATTAGCTTACCACAGTATAACCTTTCTTTCACTGTATTACACTGTGCAACTGCTTCTATTATAGCTAAGAATGTTATTTTATGCTACTCCTGTACAGTTTAGATTTATGTACGACAACTAGTACATAGTTTTGTTTAAATTTCTAGATTAATTAATAATTTAAACTAAGGTTAATTAATAAAAACTATAAACTTATTTAAAAAAAAATTATCGACATTTTCGGTTTTCATTAAGGGTCTTCTTGTGACAAACACTATGTTTAGTCACAAGAAAATCCATATGTATACTAGAACAAGAGAGAATGAGAGAAGTATGATCGATTTGTTCCTGGTGGATGACCGAAAACAGGTGATGGATACGCGAGTGTTCCGTGGTTCTGACATGGGAACGGATCACTATCTAGTGATTACTAGATTTAGGGGTCTATTCGCGGCTTGGCGCCACCGGACGACGATACCAGAACCACAGTCGGTCAGTAGCATCCGAAGCTGGAAGCTTCAGGAAGCGGACATTAGGGATAAATATCAAGCTAAAAGCGAAAGGTTGTCGCACAACTTCAAGGAGAACTCCAAACTCTTCTGGAAAGAGGTTGGAAGGACCCGGAGTGGTGCGACAGCCTTAAGAATGAATAAAGTGCTTTCGGGAACCAATGACGTCCTCTCAGAAAAATCGGACGTCATGCAGCGATGGAGCGAATTTTATAGAGAGATGTATGCGTGTGATGATCTTAGTGAGGGATCCGGGGGTGACGCCGTGACTGGTACGCCAGACTCGGACCTCGATGACACTGAGGTCATCAGTTTGAAAGAGATTGAATGTGCGATAAGAAGTTTGAAATGTGGTAAGGCTGCGGGACTAGACAGAGTTACTGCTCAAATGGTCAAGTATGGTGGGCCACGCGTCTGGGACACCTTTCATCTGCTGTCCAATTTGTGCTGGCGAACGGGGGCTGTTCCGTATGATTGGCGATCCGCGGTCATTTTGCCTTTATATAAAGGTAAAGGTTCACATTATGACTGCGGGTGCTATCGGGCGATCAGCTTGACCAGTTTAGCAAGTAAAGTTTACTCGAAGGTTTTGACACGTAGGATGCAAGAGAAATCGGAAAGATTTCTATGGGAGGCACAATGCGGCTTTAGACCTGGAAGAGGATGCACGGATCAAATGTTTTCTCTCCGCATGATCAGGGAGAAGCTTCTGGCTGCTAACCAGAAGATTTTCTGTGCTTTTGTGAATCTTGAGAAAGCATTTGAGAAGGTTGTAAGGAAGAAAATGTAGGAACTGTTGCCGGGGTATGGTGTGGTCGATTGCTAAGGGCTGTGCAGTCACTTTACTGTGACTATAAAGCCTGTGTGCGGGAAGGGCATGACCTGTCACACATGTTTAGCGTCCAAACGGGCGTAAAACAGGGTTGTGTCATGTTTTCCTGGCTATTCATACTGTATCTCGACAGCTGTTTACAGAAGCTGAAAGATTGGGTGTGAAATTGGATGACATAAAAGTAAATTGTCTGCTATATGCTGATGATGCAGTGCTTATTGCACCATCAGAGGCAGAACTGCAGGCATTAGTCACGTGTATGAAAGGAGAATGTGAAATTAATGGTCTCCGTTTGAATGCTAATAAAACTAAGGTTCTGGTATTTGAAAGGGACGAAGAAAGAACGAAGTGCGAAATTTGGGTAAATCAGGAATGTCTAGAACAGGTGAATGAAACTGTATACTTGGGGAGTGCGTTTAGCCGGGATGGAAGATGTGATTTAGATGTGGACAGGCGTGTCGCTGCCGGGAATAAAGTCAATGGTGCCCTGACTGCGTTAATGAAAAGGCAAGGCGTTGTGAAAAGTGCACGCCTTGCAATACATAACGCAGTGTTGGTACCGACTTTGTTATATGGCAGCGAAAGCTGGGTATGCCAGAAAAAGCATAAAAGCAGGTTGAATGTACTTGGATACCTAGACGTGCATGTATGAAGAAGATGATGAATCTGAAAGAAGCGAAAGAAGTATGTAGGGATCGTGACACTTGGCGATCTGTTCTCTCTGGCTACCCCGTCAGGGATTATGCGAGAAGATAAATATATAAAATATATAATATATTAATATGCCATACCTATGTTTCTGAAGACATTGTTGCAATCCACAAATCATTAATATTATCGTCTAACTCTTAGCCGTGGTATACCCACAGCTAAGAGTTAGCCGATAATAGCTAAGTAGCTTCGGTCATTAGCTTAGCGGCATTAGATAATGACTCTCAGACGAATTGAACTGCATTAGACAGTAGCTCATATTTAGATAGATAACAGAAATATAACAGCGTATCTTATCTATAATGTAATTATAGTGTAAATAATAAAATGGTTCGAAGGGCCTTAATTGTCTAGATTAGACCTCTGTCTACCCCTGTATTGGGAATTGCATGAAGATATTTACATATTTGTTTATTTATGTCAAATAATACAATTAACCAACACAAATGACATCAGTAAGTAAATGTAAAAGAGAAGTAACCAGATAAGTTAAGAAATTTAATTTGTGTTCTTTTTGAAGGTTGTTCAATTTTCAATAAAAATGTCTTAAGGGAATAAAAGCTTAAAGATAATAAATGCATTTTATCTTAAATAAAACTATTAATTAATAACGACCTCCGTGGACGACCTCCGTGGACGAGTGGCGTAAACACTGGTTTTCATGGGGTCGCTATCTCGAGGTTCTTGGGTTCGATTCCCCGTTGGGTCAATATATAAAAACCACTTTTTCTACATTTTCTCGGGTCTGGGGGTTGATGGTGCCTTTGATGTTTCCGATTCCCATACCACAAGTGCTTTAGCATTTTATATTGGGATCGGAGCAATTTACGTGATGTTGTCCCTATCTGTATATGTATTTATTTATTGTTATTAAATAAATAATAGTCCATAGTCTGTTTATAACTTATAACGTCTTAGTTATATAAAGTTCCCGGTACGGATGACCTCAGTGCGTTTACCGCGGATTTTTAATGGCCTGTTGAACTATGTCACGTTCAACATTTTGTTCATTCATTAAACATTTTGTTCAGCTTAGAACAGATTGTTTTTGTAACTATTTATATTGTCCAGCGGTTTTTTTATATACGGCATGGCAGACATATGAATTCGCACGTGCAATATTACTAAGGAATTTTGTATTTACATCTTCCTACCGCGCATAAAGGTAGGAATACAATATAATAGGTCCTCTGCAAGCCAAATTTTTCGCAGTTAAGGGAAGATCTGCATATCCGCAACGCTTTGCGTATCTTTTTTTATTTTTTAAGCAAACGGTTAATATAAAATAAAAACATCAGACCAAAATTAGGCAAATCCTTTCCATGAGACTTATTTCGAGCTGTGGAGTTTTACAGGCTATTTATGAAAGTATTAGAAAAGGTAAAGCCTTCAAAAAGTAGTAGCACAGGGGCTCACATATCCACGGTCTTACCATATTTTGACCCACCTTCCACCGAAGATATTTTCGGGACAACGTGACAGGTATTGAGTTATTATATTAATACGTTAATAATGGACAGTAATATAAATGGATTGTTAATAGCGACCAAGAAAGAAGTCTTAAAAATCGCAATGGCTACCAATAGTTATAGCGCAAAGTACAGGCTACTTGAACTGTAATAGGAACTTGTTTGCTATTTTCGTTGTGACAGACACTAATCTATACTAATATTATAAAGAGAAAAGATTTGATTGTGTGTTTGTTTGCATTGAATAGACAAAAAATAAACAAAACTACTGAACCGATTCGAAAAATTCTTTCACTGTTGGAAAGCTACACTATCCCCGGGTGACATATTTTAAAAAAAAAATCCATGTGACCCAAAATGTAAAAAATTTTTCTTAAACTAGCAGTTTTCCTCGGTTTAAAACAGTTACTTAAAAGTTTATCAAAAATTTAAAATATGATACAGCCTATGTCACCTGGGAATAGTGTAGCTTCTCAACAGTGAATGGATTTTTTGAATCGGTTCAGTAGTTTCAACAAACTCTTTTTAATATTAAGTATTCAAGTATAGATTATTAAATTATTACATTATTAATATTACTCAAGGGTAATTGCTATATTTCCTCGTTATATATAAAATAAAAACTCCAATGACCATAATATGAATATTTTATTACCAACGTTATTTGTAATGCTAAAATTCTTTAAATATAATTATTGCATTGTATCTTAATTCGTTAAAATATCAAATTATCATATAACATTCACCTAATCCAACAATTGTGACAAAGCACGATGTTTCGTTAACCTCTCTTACAAGGTAATTTTAGGTCATCACTCTTTCTTTAGAAGTATATTCCTACGCTAGATGTACGTGAATACGAAGCTAGAAAATCTTTTTCGTACTAGCACTATACTATTTTAATAATCATATAAAGCCTATTTTTATTTTCTACGTCTTTTTACATAAACGGCTGTTAAACTTTTTATAACCACAGCAAAACGTAAATAGTCATTTCATGCGTATTTTCTTTAGCGGGCTATAGCCGAGACTAATCAAAATTATTAATTGAAGAATATTAAACAATAGCAAGATACGATGTAGCCACCACTCCCTGGAGGACGGTTTAATTTAGATTATTTATAATGCCGCGAGTGGGCCCCGGCCGAAGACGTCTGGCAATACAAGCTAATTTCCAAAATAAATATTGGCTCAATCAAAACCACCGCCTTGGCCGCTCCGTTGCGTTTGAGGGTTTATTGTAATGTTTTCTATGCTCAAAGTAATCTTTATCTTTAAATAGCAACAAGTCATAATTTAAGTGTACAAAAACATTTACTGCTTTGCCATAAATGAGTTGGACAGTTTGAAAACTGTTCGCTCGAATGTGGGACAAAGGACGTGTCTATGATGACTTTAAATTCTCTTCTATCTGTCCACTATAGAAGAACAAGGGCGACAGAGCTGATTGCAATTATTATAGAGGAATTTCCTGTTATCTTCTCCCGGCAAGGTTTTCTTTCAAGTTTTACTTATCCGCTTGACACCTTTTGTCTGAGGACATTTTGCTCGAAACCCAGCCTGGCTTCCGGCCTATTTGGGGCACGTGTGAGGCTATTTTCTCTAATTGACAACCATTGTTGCTATGTTTTGTTGACTTAGAAAAATCCTTTGACAGTGTGCCCTGAAAAGCACTTTGGGTACTAACGAAAATTGTATGCACGGATAAGTTTGTAAAAATGATCCGACTCCTGCATGATGACATGCGCTATTAAGTCAACGTATAAGGTGAGCAATCAGAGTTCTCTTCGGTGATCTGCGGCGTTAAAAAAGGATGCGTACTCGCCCCAACTCTGTTTGCTTTGTACTTTGCAGTAGTAGTTCGGGAGGCTTTGCAGACTTTATCTCAGGATATTCGTATTCGGTATCGTATCAACTGCGGTGGGGTCTTCAATCTAGCTAGACTAAAAGCTCACACCAAAGTGTCTCACGTGACCATCACTAAGATGATGTATACAGACGATGTTTTGTGTGCGGAATCCCCGAAGGGTCTACAAATACTTATGATAAGTCTCCATGAGTCGTGTCGAAGATTTGGCATGAAAATCAATGTAAAGAAAACCGAAGTAATGCTTCTGGATACAATGCACTGGGTCCCGTTTGACATCAAACTCGGTAACGACTCACTTAAGATTGTAAACAAGTTCCAGTATCTAGGCAGCACGGTATCATCAAAGTGCCTCCTTGATAATGAATTCAAAAGCAGAATTGGAGCGTCTGCTGCAGCTTTTGGCAAACTTAGTCCCTAGGTATTTCGTTCACACGACATAAAGCTTCTACGAAAGTAGCTGTGTACATTGCAGTCGTTTTGCCCAACCTCCTTTATGCCTCTGAAACTTGAGTCCTATACCGGAAGCATATCCGCAATAAGACCGTTTCCATCTCAGATGCCTACGCGACATTATGAACATCCATTGGTCGCACCGTGTTTGAAACAAGGAAGTCAGCGGTACAGGGGCTATCTAATGAAGCGGCTACTGCAGTTGTGCGGTCATGTCTCCCGGATATGATACTGCTGTGGCCAAACGCGTCTTCTACTCTAAACTGCATAATGGCAAATGAAAACCAGGCGACTAATTACTGCGGTATAAAGATGTGCCTATGCGTCACAAGTAAATATTTTACTTAGATCCGTCACAATGGGAGACAATAGCTGCGGACCAATCACTCTGGAGGCGGAACGTGAGCACTACAGGTATTAGAATATGAAGAAGTACGCATGAATAAGCTCGACGCCAAACGGGACGCGCTTAAGGCTCGATCACCTCCAGCCATCTCCTACACCTGACTTGTACTCAATATGCTCGCACATTCATCGCAAAAAATCGGTTATGTCAGTCACCTGCGAGCACATGAACGAGGCTCCCAATAGTCATGGTTCCAAAGTCGCTTTGGCCGGAATCGGGTGGGGATATATATATCCCCACCCGATTCCGACCACCACGGGTAGAAAGGTGGTGGTATATATACCACCACCTTTCTACCCGTGGTGGTCGTAAGAGGCAACTAAGGGAAAAATCTTTAAAGACTTCTGGCTACTTTCTGGAAACAGCACGTACAGAATAACTTTAAGCCCTGCAGTGGTCTTTCAGGTCGTAATATAATAATAGAACATGAATAGGTTACATTATGTTACATTATGTAACGTATTCATATCCTATACTGTCTCAGATATCCTCAATAGAGGTGAAGCGTACAGTATGCAAAATAATACAACATCATTTTTATTACCAAATAGTAACATTTTTATTCTTCAAGATTTCCCATATTGCGATACAGCTACTGACAAGCGTTCCCGTAAAGGAGTCGCATTGTTTTCAATAAATTAAATGGAGGACAAGAGGCCCGGCGCTGGGCAAACAGCCTCCGGCCTCCGTCAACACAATTATTATACTCGGACAGCCACCCTCCGTATCGATAAACATCGTCTAAATAAATTAACTGGACTGGACTTGTCGAAACGCTCATTTGTATTGTTTTAATGCTTCTCATTTGGCAATTTCGTTTCTCATTCCTTTTGCGGGGTTTATTCTTTGTTTTTATTATTCAAAAGTATCTAACTTCGTCATCTTGGTAACGGCGTATATATTTAAAATAAAACGATACAGCAACCGTGGTCACGGGGGTACATAATGGCCCCCGTAACCACGGTTGCTGTACAGCATCCGAAACGTCGGGAAATAAAAATAGTTTGTAAAAACTAATTAAAAATGCGATAAAATCCGATAATCGTTTTATTTTAAATGTGTAGTATCCGCGTAAATACATGAAATCATAACGGCGTATAAAGTTCTATATAGGTCTCTCCAGTAAGAGAGGGTTTTCCATTATTGCCACGCTTGGCAAGCGGTTTGGCTATCGCAGTACTAGACAACTTAAACCTTCCCCGCTGCTACCCGTCGTCGGTCTGCTGAATTTTGATGTGGTATTTTTCAACAAGGTTATCCCGCCATTTCTCGATACTCACATTCAAGGGAAGAATGGGGACGTTTAATCTTTCGCCGTAACCACAGCAATACCTAGTTCCTACAACCTTTTCCAAATAATCCTACTTATAAAATTGCTATGTACGGATATATTCAGAGTCTGTATATATTTTGAGGAAATTTAAATGGGAACTTTATATTCTTTTCTCCAATGTTTACACATATTTAAGCAAAAACGAAATTTTCGAAAAAGGTTATTTTTTCAACAAACATATATTTAAATACTCGAAGTAATATAAATCTCGTATAAATATAATAAATGATAAAATAAATGACACGAATAAAATAAAAATCAACAAAATTCAAAATTTTATCATTCATACATCTGAAATCTGCTGAAAGTTGGTAGAACTAAAAGGTAGGCTACATTTCAACCTAGTAATCATCTGGTGGTAATGGTCAGTGCCCCTCTCTGGCCTATTTCTGCTGCTACATAGCACTGTGAGCTAAATAGCCAACTACAAGTCTAGTGTTCCGGCTTGAAAAATATAGGGAGCCAGTGTTATTACAGGCATTGAGGCGCTCCATCTTAGTCCTCGGAGGAGATAGCGCATATGACCTTCTTTTGCAATTGTTAGCTGGTATCATGTAGACTACTGTAGGCTACAGTAGGCATTTACCGTCGGGTAAAGAATCTTAGTGTATTTATATATAAAAATAAATAAATATCTTCACGCAATTCCTAATACAGGGGTAGACAGAGGTCTAGTCTAGACAATTAAATCCCTTCGACGCACCTTCCACCGAAGATATTTTCGAGACAACGTGAAAGGTGGTGAGCCCGTCGCCGTCTTCATGTCCAAGCCAACGATATAATTCATGTTTCATCACATGTTTCTGAAAAACCCTTTGGTACGAGCCCGCCACCTGGGGATCGAAGTCGGGTCTCTAGACTCGAAATTCAGTCCTCCCAACTACTCGGCTATCGTAACTATGTGTATTTATATATGGTCGTACATTTCAATCTTATCTTGATAGAATTAAAAAGTCCAAA
The DNA here is from genome assembly GCA_029286605.1 of Sericinus montela. Taxonomy (NCBI): domain Eukaryota; kingdom Metazoa; phylum Arthropoda; class Insecta; order Lepidoptera; family Papilionidae; genus Sericinus; species Sericinus montela. The sequence goes on from JAGSMR010000011.1 coordinate 1,868,227, forward strand.
TAAATTTATTAGCTAACAATTTTGAATGATGAAATAAAAATCTTTTGCTTCGACTTAATATTCAAACTGTTTGCTTGCTATTGAACAGTACAAGAATTAGATCATAACGGTAAAAGCTATAAATATAGCCTTAGAACAGTAAAAAAAAGTATTACATAGAACTAACCGCTTGTAACTACTATGGGAAAAGAACTCTAACATACATTATACCACGTATTTACAACACTATACTGTCAGACAGGGAATGTTCATCTACACAAATTTAAAAAAATGTAACAATTTAAGTTAACAGAAAAATTCGGTGTATAAATTATAGAACTAGTACATGGATGACCAAGCTTCATTTGGCATTTTTATGTAACACTAAGTATATTTTGGTATTAATGTAATATAATTTAACTTTTTTAATTGAAACACTAAACATTGTATGTACATTGTGTTTGAATTAATTCAAACTTTAAATATTTTAACATGACCTGCGAGACATTCCAATGCAATGGATTGTGTTATAATGACAGTGGGTGTAGGTATAAATGTTTATGAGATTACTTAGTGTTTCGCTAACAATTTGTTTAATAAGTTACGCGAAATCTAGAATAAATAATAAGATGATATGAGTAGTTCCGTGGGGTAACGGCGTAAAAATATTGCCAGTCCTTTTCTTCCCGTGAATGTTGTAAGAGGCGACTAAGGGAAACAGCCTTGAATATCGTTATGGCAACCGATAGATGGCGGGATATCCATCTCTAAAAATGTTAGATCAAAATGATCAGACCGAAGATGGGCAGCAGCGTTTGAGGTGCGAGTGGACTGGTACTGCCAACGGCAATCCGGCAAGCGGATTGCCGATTGGTATTGGTGGTACTGCGGTCGCGCCTGCCAAGCGTGGCGATTATGGTAAATCCTCCCTATTTGAAAGGCCTTTGTCCTGCAGTGGACTTATAACAGGCCGATATCTATGTATGTATAAGTAATTAGGATGTAATTAATAAAAATGAAATGATAATTAATAAAAATGAAATGATAATTAATAAAAATAAATGAAAATATATTTGTGTGTGCGTGTGTGTGTACTATATTTACTATTATTTTATTGCAATAATCGTCCTGCTTTTATTAGAATCAAATTATGAGTACAAAACACACATTAAAAAAAACTTTGTTTTCTTTGGTTTCGTCGAAAGTTCATCACAGGCTTAATAAAAGTTGTAATAATGACCGCCAAAGTTTCTTGGTAAATTACACATTGTATAATCTACTACTATAAGATAAGATCTATGGATGGAAGTAGATCACACACAGCTTTTGGAACTATTTTGACATGATCTTCATATTTTGTGTCGCAGAATAATTAATTGATCTTTAGACTGTTGACGCAAATGCATGCTAAGTAATACGTTATAAATAAGACTTTCAAGTTTTTAACATTTTTACTTTATCACAGATAATGGTGTTGTTGCGTGTATCATGACATCAATAGTTTAAAATCAGATTTTCGGATAAGTTAAAATTTGAAGATTTCGGTAGGTATAACCTGCTGCACGGATGGAATGCGCGCCCGATATTGTTAAAAAAAATTAAAGCTATTTTTTTAGTTTTAAGTTTTCGCTTCCGTCTGCAGTCCATACTGTTTGTCACTAGAAAAATAAACATAGCTCGAAAACAGGTATTTAAAATTTGCAATAATTTTGTAACATATCTTTTTCTATTGACTACTATTGGGTTGTAAGGTATATAAGGAGCAATAAAAACACAAAGGTTCTACGTTGAGTTTGGAAATAAATATTTCCATCTTGCCCTATACAGTTTTAAGTTAAATATAGTTTTGCGTATCATTCTTTAAAACTCTTTTCTCTTTTACAGATTAAGTAACCGAGATGAGCTCACAGCCCACAACAACAGTAACACGAGCTAAAAAACAGAACCACGCTAATATCCCCTGCCCGATAGAGGACTGCGCAAGATTTACATACGGAAAGCTTCCTGACCACCTAACCAAAATTCATGGCTTAACCGGAGCAGAAAGGGACACCCTGAACGAGCAACAGAGAAAACGTTTCTTCAACGGTGAACTGTGTCAGGTGCGTTACCTCAAAGAGTCTGCTATACGTGACTTATGGGGAACAGACTACGACGATCCTCGAATCAAAGCAAAAATACACCAAAGCTACGGTCTTGTCAAGATAAGAATAATCCCACTAGCGGCCACGCAACGAGCTAGACCTCTTACAGAACAAGACGCGAACGTTCTGACGGCGTACAATGCTAGGACCGCTCCAAGACCAGCTCGTGTGCAAAGATCAAAAACACGACCGCGGCCATACCCACCACCAGAAAGTAGTTCAGTCACAAGCAGAGTTTCAAGTGAATCGAGTGAAGAAGAAAATGCCAGAACTAATTCCTTACCGCCATCACCTCCACCGTCGTCACCATCGCTGCCACCTTCCCCCGCACCTTACGAACTACAACCAGTAGAGACACGGCTTCGCGATATATTCGATTCAAAAATCGATGCAGGCTATAAAGCAGTGATTGACGATATGAAGAAATCGATGACTATGGGCAGGAAACTGGGTCCCAGGAAACGAAAAGCCTACCGCACTTATCGACGTTATGCTAAACGATTAATCTCTTATCTCCACAGACAGCACTCACCACTTGCATATGACGTAGATGTTTTGTTATGTGGAGAAAGACAAGTTTGTGCATTCCTGGATCGCATAAGCAGTGAACATAAAACTAAAACTTTAAGAAATTACATTGTGGCAGCTATAAAGTTGTTGGATTCTCGACTTTTCGCAATTGAAACTGATCCGTCTTGCAAAGAAAAGGTGGCGTCTATGTCGCGTATGTACGACATTTTGCATGGCCGTCTCAACGACTGTGATCGATTACTAGCACAGAAGGAATCTTCGAGTCCGAAAGATTCTACTTCCAACTTTGATAGCGACGATATGCAACAAAGTTTTAACCAAAGTTACGATGAATTGGTTTAAATTTATTTTATTGATATTTATAATGAAACAAAATTATGTACGTATAAATTAATTTATTATTTACGCTAAAGTCCCAAGACAAATAAATTGAATAAAACCAATACATTATAAGCGACTCTAGTCATACATTTTAATTTTTTATTTTCTAGTCATACACATTTTTAATCACTGTGTACGGTCGATTATTAATTATTACATATTGTGAAAAAATATATCTTTATTTAGTATTTAAGCTAACGGTGTCTAATAGAAAGCACAGAGAGTATTTTAAGGAAATCTTATCATTTGTTTTTAGACCGCTGTACGAGTATATCAAGCGTGGTACATGTTACACGACTTGCGACCGGATAATATAATAGGAAATTAATATTTAATCATTATACATTAAAATTCTGTAAATATTTACAATAATACGTGTCACAAGCAATAAGCTTTTCATAGCAAACTTCATATATTAATCATTTAATCATGTTAAGTATTATAAGTAATAAAGTTAAGTATTATAAATTAATTAATTAGCTCTTAAATATTTCGTTAAGGATTTGTAATGTACAATTTTGTAAATAGAAGTCTCTTGTAAATTAATACATATTACAGTTATTTATTGGTTTCACGTACCGCGATGTTATATCTAGTCAACAGTCATTTCACGTGCAATATGATAAGATTCATCTAGAACTTACGATATGATTATTTTAAGATTTGATACGTGCGTCAACTATAGGTAATACTTCGTAGTTGTTGCTCTTTTGGGCTAAGAGCTTTGTTTCATGTTCAATTTGTAAATAAATATTCTTCGTCAGTTACTTATATTAAATACTTTGTCATAGACCATACATTCGTTTCTTTTCCTATTTTGATCACTTTTATTTATTTTTGAAGTAAAACTTTACGCGCGCTTGACTTGGCGTAAAAATAGCGTTACCAATAGTGTGATCGGACGAGGCGACCGGAAGTTGAGAGGGAGACATCAGTTAAGTGCTAAGATAGCGTTGCGGTGAAGATAGAAAGAGCGAGAGTTACGTTTCGTATATTTCAAAAATATTAATCTATCAATAAATAAATAAAATAAATAAATATCTTCACGCAATTCCCAATACAGGGGTAGACAGAGGTCGAGTCTAGACAATTAAGTCCCTTCGACCCACCTTTCACCGAAGATATTTTCGGGACAACGTGACAGGTGGTGAGCCCGTCGCCGCCTTTATGTCCAAGCCAACGATATTCGAACATAAGTTTTTTTGAAAAACCCATTGGTACGAGCCTACCAACTGGGGATCGAACTCGGGTCTATTGACTTGAAATTCCGACCACCCAACCACTCGACTATCGTGACTTTTATGGTAATTATTGCTGCTTATTTAGTAAAGAAGTACAAAAAAGAATGTAGTTTCAGTACGTGGTAGTGCCAAGAGAAAGATTTTGCTGCTAGATAAATAGGCCGACTCAACTGGGGCGAGATATCGGCCGTGCAAAATATCTGTTAAAAGGAACCATTATGAAAGGAGAAGACGGCAAGAACTTCCGCTCTTCCCTCGTCATGGAGAATCACCGCTCCTTTCTGTATCTTTTTTGACTTTTAATCTATCAATGAAAACGCATAATAAATTTAAATATTCGTAGAAAGTAATATATGCATATGCATACAAATATAAACGTATAAATTTACATACACATAGATGGAGCTAAAGAAATTTTACTTTAGTGATGTGGTCTAAAGCACGCTTGCTTTTTTTTTTGTTTAAGTAAATCCTGGAGACAATGAATTTAAAGATTTTACAATTTTCAAGCATGTCTTGTTAAAGTTCACTGCTGGACATAGGCCTCTCCCGTTCTAAGGGATTTGCCATAACTGCCAAACGAGGCAATTCCTTAGCTTATTGCAGACTGCAGTACGTTCCACCCAAGACACTTCTGTCCGTTACCGGTATGCTGAATATTGTTTTGGCGACCCTCATTGTGGTGTGTATACACCGGTCTCTAAGTTGTCGCCAGCTATGATGTCTCGGGTTCGATTCCCGGTCCGATCAATGTAGAAAATAATTTTTCAACATTTTCTCGGATCTGGGTGTATGTGGTATCTACGTTATTTCTTAAGTTTAACTTTGGGATCAGAGCAATGTATGTGATGTTGTCGCTATGAATTAATTTATTTATGTGTTATTGTGAAATTTTTCGATTTAGTTCTCCTTCCATCTAATGGTGCCCAATTGCATTGTCATGACTTATCTTATGATCCATTAGTCAAGTTTACAACAGCTACGGAAAAAGAGGAGTTGATATATTTTTTCTTATTAACCTACCTATCTTCTCGTGAGTGTCGTAAAAGGCGACTAGGGCTAATTAATAAGAACTAAAGAACTAAAACTAAAATAAGAGAACTAAAGAGATAAAAAAGACAAAATATGCTAAAAATAATAATTAAAATAGGTTAATATAGCGGATAGACTCACCATCTGTCACATTGCCCCAAACAAGCCTCGATGAAAAGTGAGTCGAAAAGGACTTGTATTTGTTTTGGTTCTGATGTCTGCCTATCCTAGTGAGGAAAATTGCGTGAATATAAAAAGAAGAATGGGCAACAGACTCAGGTTAATTATATGAATTTGACACCACGAAAGCGCCATTATTATACCAACGCCACTAATACCCATTTGCCAGAAAATATTGAATGATATGACTTTTACGTTTTTTATAGAATACGGGAGCACACGAGCATTTGACTCACGTGATGGTAAGTGATCACCGCCGCCCATGAACACCTGCAATACCAGAGGAATAGCAGATGCGTTGCCAGCTTTTGAGAAAGACAGTCCCTTTTCTAAAAGGTCTCTAAGTTGTATCGGTCTGGAAAAACCGCTGACGGCAGCACATTCATAAAGTGCAAGTACGTGGCAGAAAATCGCACTGTAGCGGAATGCTAAGCAATAAGGTGGTGTCGATGGAATTTTAGATTATACCGTAATGTTCGATGGTGAAATTCAGCGGCTGGGGTTAATCCGAACAATTCCTCGGAACACTCCCCGTAGTATATCTTGTAAAAAATGTAGAGAGATGTTATAAAACTATATTATCTTTTCACATGTAGTAGCGCTAATCGGCAGGTTCTGCTAAATTAATGGACCAGCTCGAGCAGGGCTAAATCACAGCATTGCAGAATACCGGCGTGAAGTATAGGCATGTTTAGTATGTTGTCATTATGCCCCCTCCCTCTCCTCTTCTTTCACTTTCAGATAGTGAGTAATAAAAAATATAAAAAACGGTTTTTAAATGATTTCACACTACGAACTGCACGTTTGAACTATCAAGACTTGGATGAACTATCAAGACGTATGCTATCAAGACTTCGTCTTAGTGTCAAAACTAACCATGCAAATCCTTAGCAATAATTGAAAAAAATTCAAATTTCCTGATTCTGATTGAGACGACTAATGTAATCCAACCTCTTGGCCATCGTAATTTTCCGTTTCACTTAAAATCAGGCTACAACGACATCTCTTACACACTAGTAAAAATATTATAACAAACAATTACATTACCTATCAGCGACATCTAGTAGTGAGTAATAAATTTATTATGTCACGTAGAAATAATCATACTTTTCCTATTCGCTAATAGATGTCACTAAATACATACCAACACCTCTACATTCTTATGATGTCCTAGTACATGGCGATCGTAACTGCCTGCTCCAGATTCTCCACCAGCGGACGCCCACGTTCCAAGCGTTCCGCTTTTCATTCTAGGACGCCATTCGACGCATAACATTCCAATGCTTCCCGTCATCCAATGCCTACTGAGTTTTCAACTCTATTTTTATCGCAGTTTGAGCGCCTCTATCGTTACAACAGACAGTAACGAACTAACGTCGTTACAATTTTTGCAGCCAAAATCCCTACACTTAAAGTACTTTTTTATAGACAGCTAAACATTGCAAGCAATACATATAGATTAAAGAACAATCTTTTAATCAATATGTATTAAATATGATTTATCGTGTCACGTTGAGTTCACCTTGAACTCCGAAAGCATCTAACCAATTTGCACGTTTTTTTTTTGTTTTGCTGGTGTGTCAAAACTGTTTGCCGGGCCAGTTAGTTTCATGCATGAACAAATATTAGGACAATGATCACTGCGCTAATCTATGGAACTAGGCAAGAAAGATATATTTCAATTAAAACACAACGAGAGAACAATAAAAGTCTATTAATTTTATTTAATGACCCCATTTAAATATGCATTAATTGAGTACGTGCTAGCCACATGCAGGTAAACAACGTGATTAAATTTAACAGTTTTAGATTCTGCGAGTGCCAACAATGTTTATATGTGCCTTGAATCGCCTCAACCGATTCACTACACATTTTTATAATAATAATTATATCTTCACGCCATTCCCAATACAAGGGTAGACAGAGATCTAGTCTAGACAATCAAGTCCTTTCTAATCACCTTCCACTGAAGACATTTTTTAGGACGACTTGACAGGTGGTGAGCCCGTCGCCGTCTTTATTTACACGCCAACGATAGAATCATACAAAAGTTCTTTGAAAATACGTACGACCCGGCCACCTGCGGATCGAACTCGGGTATCTCGACTGGAATTCCGATCACCCATCCACTCGGCTATCGTGACTTCATTGATGTTATACTACTACTAAAGTCAAATTTGCTTAATCTTGTTGCTTATGAGTTCTTCTATCAGCCTTCTCAGATTTGGCGTGGTTTTTAAGGACAGCCTGTATAATCTTCATCTATAATTTGCTTATAATATCCATATTAGTTTTATAATTGTTTCAAGGTGGCAGTCAACTTCTCTGCCTTATAGACGCCTAAGTCAATATTATATTCTTATTGTTCATTCAACCCATTAAACTTTACGAAACTAATGTTATTTCGGGCAACAAGGCACACCATCTTAATGCACATCCAGATTAGATGAAACAGCCACATTTTATTGTATAAGTACATTCGTTCGTAGCATTATTCAAATTTTATTTCACCCAAGCTAAATTTAAGGAGAAAAGAAGTTTTAGTGTACTTGAAAAGTATCAAAAAGTTTAAAAGGACGTCGTAATACTATATTTAATAAAATAAAAAAAACAATGATACCTGTTGCCATTAAGCCGAATCCCTCCAAATGCACAATTATGATCTGCGGTCATGAATATAAACAATCAAATGTAATAGTTTTTACATGTTGACTAAGAAAAACTAACGACAGATGGTGGGATTATGATTTTGCTAAATTGACTTGCGCAATGTACTTGTGGCAAATCCTCCTTTTATGGAGAATACTATAAGTTCTTAATGTAAGATAAATGTAATAATTATACATACTACAATTACAACATTTATATACCATAAATATATTTATAACATTTCATTTAACACATAACATCATCAACATATATTATTTTTAACAGTTGTAGAGCTATCTTCTTCTTTGTTTTGGTTCCATAATACAGGTGCTAAAGCTGCTTAAAATAATAAAAAATCCATTCTTCCATAACTAATTTGGTAGTTTTTTGTCTGCCTGTTACGATTTCACGGCTAAATCGCTTAACCGATTTTGATGAAATTTGGTATGGAGTAGTAAGCTTTATCACTAGGGTTTAAAGTAAGGTAAGGTTAGTTTAGAAGTCACGATAGCCGAGTGGTTGTGTGGTCGGAATTTCGAGTCAAGAGACCCGAGTTCGATCCCCAAGTGGCAGGCTCATACCAATGGGTTTTTCAAAAACTTGTGTACAAATTATATCGTTGGCTTGGACATAAAGACGGCGACGGGCTCACCACCTGTCATGTTGTCCCGAAAATATCATCGGTGGAAGGTAGGTCAAAGAGACTTAATTGTCTAAACTAGACCTCTGTATACCCCTGTATTGGGAATTGCGTGATGATATTTTTTAGGTTAGTTTAGACACTATCTACAAAAAGCTATGTGACGGTTTAAAGACAAATAAGTCCTTTTTACCCACCTTTCAATGTTACAGGTGGCTAGCCTGTCGCCGTCTTTACGTCCAAGCCAACATATTGTATCCATCCAAACAAATCGTACATAAAAACTTGCTCTCCTAGATATCTAATATTTAAGTAATGATCAATCGATGATGTCGGTGTGTCGATAGACGAGTGAAAATCATTTCAACAACACCCTTGGACTTCTACGACAACGTTCGCAGATTATTTCGAGCGGCTTACTCACAAAGTTATTTCTGTAGCCCCTATACCTTGAACCGCTCACCAAGTACGTGCGACCTATTTCTGATTTCTGACTAGTAAGTAAAGTATGAAATGTTCTGGAAAAACGAAGTACATATTTTCTGGGCTTTTTTTAACATGCCATTAACTTTTACAGTCCTCATTTATTTCCATATAACATAGGTAATATGTATTATAGAAAATAAAAAAGTCAAATCATACAAGCATCCCCGAAAATATCTTCGGTGGAAGGTGGGTCGAAGAGACTTAAGTGTCTAGACTAGACCTCTGTCTACCCCTATATTGGGAATTGCGTAAATGTATTTTTTTTTTCAAATCATACTAAATTATTTCCTTCACGGTTACTGGCACAAAATTAATAAGATGTCTTAAATCTAATTATAGTTCAAAAATGTTCTGTTATTAATACTCAATGAGTATTAGAGTATAGAAAAAATCATTCTTATGTCCTTGATAATAAATACATTGGAGTGACACACAGAGTAGAACAAATACAGATCTAAACACATATTTAATTGTTTTACTAATGAATTTAGGGTTCTTAGATTATTGTTAAAGTACTCCTTATTATTAAGTATAATGAAAGCGGAAATTAATACATTGATTAGGTTTTTTTATCATTTCACTCATGGGAATTTGAGTGAATCCGTTATGAAGATTGTTGGGTGTGAAACCGCAAATCACAACTAGTATCATATAAATTTAACAATGCCTTGCAGTACTTTAACTTGTAGTAAAATGATGGTACTGTACTGATAGGAGTTACTGAAGACCAGCTGCGCGATTCTCGAATGGTGATTCGTAACTGTAAACGTGAATTTCCACACCACCATTAACAACATAAAACAAATTATGTTAATGATGATTTTAATACTTACTGAGTGACAAGTTGATGTAACAATGATTCAATCGTACATATTTTTTTACAATAATGCCGTAGACGAAATGTTTGTTTGCATTTCATTAATGATTATACTTTGGAACCGTAATAAAAAGCGTACTTCATTGCGAACCTTGATATTAGTCGTAACGTGTACAAAACATACACAGAAATGATGTTTATTTTGCCAAAAAGAGCTGCTATTTATAGTCTTCATTCGAGAGCATTTCTTATGGAAATTTAAGAAATGAAAATATAATTTATGTACATTAAAAAAATTAAAACTATTGATGAACACAATTTAATTACTAAGGACAAACATGTACTTGTTACTTCAAGTGTACTCGTAACTCGTGCTTAACATAGGCCTCCCCCAAAGATTACCACATACAATAGTAGTTAATTGACTCAGGCGTTACTTAGCAGTAATTCATTGTAAAGTTGTTATTGAATAATTACTTCGCACCATTCCGCATGCAAATATAATAAGGTATATGTTACCTGGTCCGAAGAGAAGAAGAGAACCACCCTCCCTCCCACAGATGCGTGCACTAATTCCACTGTATGCACCACCACCACTGCACTCTAACCACGTAACATATACCACCAACGAATACGCGACACGTGTTTCGCCTCAAAACAAGGCATTATCAAGCGAATAGACTGTGTCTATTCGCTTCATGTCTGCGTCTGATGATGCTGTGTCACCAGCATCCGTCAACTCCCTGCAACATTGCATATCACCGTTCTATTTTGTGGGAGGTTATCCTACACTGAGTTTGCCTGTACGACATTGCTACTCCAGAACCTTTCTTCCTCAACGGTTGTCAGTTCTATGCTATGTGCTATGTCAGTTCTAAGCTATGTGGCCGGCTCATTGCCACTAAAGCGTGCCGATTCTTAAGGGCATATCGTTTACTCAGTTTTGGTGCGCATGTCTTCGTGATGGATTCTATCGCGCAGAGAAACACCGAGAATAGCACGCTGAGCAAATTCGAGCTTCCTCATTCGGCAGTGGAGGACCATGTCTCAGATGAATAAGTCATCACTGGCAACACACACTGGTTGTATACTTACATCTTAAGGTTTTTGAGGTTTACCCAAGGAGAAATTGTGACGTGGTTTCCCTTGATTGTGACGTGATGATTCTGTAAATACAGTTTTAGTGTTCAATGTTTTATTTTAAATATTTTTTATAAAAAGGACAAAAAAGCTGCTACCTTCCCTTTGACCCACCTTCCACCTAAGATATTTTCGGTACAACGTGACAGGTGGTGAGCCCGTCGCCGTCTTTATGTCCAAGCCAACGACGTAATTCACACATAAGTTTTTGAAAAACTCATTGGTACTGCCACCTGGGAATCGAACTCGGGTCTCTTGACTCGAAATTCCGACCACCCAACCACTAGGCTATCGTGACTTATTACTCTTACATAAATACACATGTATACATATACATACATTCATACATAACGGCCTGTTAAAGTCCATTGCAGAACATAGGCCTCTCCCATTGAGAGGATTTGCCATAATCGCCACGCTTGGCAGGCGGAATGGCTATCGCAGTACTACACCAGTCGCTACTCAGACGCTGCTGCCCATCTTCGGTATGATTATTTTGGTCTGATATTTTTAGAGATGTTTATCCCGCCATCTATCGGTTGCTATAACGATATTCAAGACTGTTTCTCTTAGTCGCCTCTTACGACACCCACGGGATATACACATGTATACACATGCATATATACAAATATACAATGTAGACACGCCGCTTGTATAGCAAACTACGAAGAAGTCAAACCGGAACGGTAAAGAGGAATAGAGAGAGTCAAACTATTGTACAACATAAATATATTGTGGCAAAGCCATTTGCTTTATGTAAGAGTATTATACTTTACTACTATTCGCTCGTACTTCGTACTAGCATTCACGCGAGTAAAGTAATATATATGATATGTATAGCAAAGCCGGATGGAAAAATACAAAATGAACTTGTAGGAAACACACGATTCTCAAAGTATACGCGTATCGTACCTCGGTAGCTCAAAAATGCACAACAGTAAACAATGCAATGCAGTTTGGGTGACGTCACGCGCCTTCGGTGCAAAGTGCATGTATGCACCTTCATTGCCTCGCTTTCATGACGCCCTGGTGATCGTTCCTTTTGCGAACGTTACCAAAGGGGCCCTATCCCCTTCGGACACCCTTCTCTGGGTCATTGCTTCAATCGGTCACCGGCCTTTGCGCTTAAAACCCAGATTATTATGAAGTCTATGTATCAAATGACATGATTTTGTTTACAAATTACAAATACTTCGTTAGTAAATAAAAATTGAACTGTTTTAAAATATGTGCAATTATAATTTTATAAGTTTAGCTCTTAATTTGTATTTCTTAGGAATTCCTAAGTCTGTCTGAGCCCTCGAAATAGAAATTTGATTTATGAATAGAATTTGACGACAATATTAGAATTAAAAATATGTTGGTGCTTCGTGGAGTTTTGATTGTAAAACGCCTTTATAACATAACAAAAAATTGGAACATTTTGTTTTACGAATACGATTTGTTTTGTCAAAATAAAACTAAACAAACAAACTAAAACTTTTATTTAATGTTTTATAAAATCCCTATCCATTCTCTATTAAAATTTTTCACATTTTCCAAGATACGCGCCTGTCTTACCAGGAACTTGTTGGACGAGGATTTCATAAAATGAGAGTGGTATAATGCAGTTTTATGCACACTAAGGCGAAACGCATTAACACGAATACATTAGCACACATGTCATTACTTTATAGACGCTGACGTGTAAAAATATCGACAAGCCTCCGTTCTCTACGTTATAAAGTGAGAAGCTAAACATTCGATAAAATATAATACAAATGCCGGTATGTAAAGACTATTTATTAGTATTAGTAATTTAGATATTTAAATTTTTTGTCAATATTTTAACTTTACCTGTTCCAATAATTTCGTTTGGTACAATTAACTTTCTCATTTTCCTATTGCTTTAAAAAAGGTGTTTTCGCTCATCATAATTTCTTACCTATACCCAATAGTATTTCTCTGCAGTTTTCCCTACCTAATGACAAGTAAAAATAAACTAATAACTACTTTGGTTTGGTTTTCCAATAACACTTTCCTGATTATTTTAAAAATCAAATAATTTCGTGGTCATGGTGCGATTGAAGTTTACACTGCACATATATTATACTGATATATCTCGTCCCCGTAATTAAACTGCTGCAACAGTTTTAAAATTGGAACATAACAGTTTTTACACCACTATTTTGTTTTTGGTACAGCATATTTAAAGCATTTTACTGTAAAATCTTCCAATAACACTGCCTTGTTTGTTAAATTATCATTCTTCAAGAGGAAATTTATTTATTTCAAAGCATCAGCTAACTTCTACTAGTGCCTTGTGTAAGCCTTAACTGGATATTTCACATGATCTCTTTTATATATTTTTTTATTTTTTACCTTTACCTTTATTCTATATTCATTATGCAAATGAAGTTCTGCTCCCAGAAGCCTTTCAAAATTCATCGGTAACATTATATTCATCGAGATGTTGCCTCAATAGGCTATTGGAGAAGATTTTCTAGTTTCTTTATGAAATTACATTTTTGATGATTTTCGTACATGCTTTCTAAATGTTACTCTAGCTTTATTTAAATAATTTATGTTTCCAGAATGCATATAGTTCCAAAGTAAAGACAAAAGTATTCTCGTTCTCTCACTATTATACAGAGTGCTATTTAAACCGAAAATCACGAATTACATGTGAAAGAATTAGAGTTTTTGGGCGTAAATAAAACACGCGACACTGGCTATTTCTCATTATAAGGATTCTCAATCGCGACACGAAATTACCGACTTCTCATTTAATAATAAGACTGTTAGCTTATTCGTTAGCTCTTAAGTACACTCACCAATTCGCTTATGCTAAACTCTAATGCTAATCCCTACATGACAAAGATGGCTTATGTCCTGCAGTGGGCTTTTACAGGGCTATGAATGTATGTATTTATTTTCTTATTTTCCGGAATATTAGAATATTTGGGAATTAGATAAAGCACTTTTTTTTCTTATCTTTTTCAGTTTGTTGCGATTTGCTATTGATTATTAATTCGTCGTTAAGTTATTTTATTCGGTGTAAATGCTTAACATAGTTTTTGCTTTAGTTTTAACGTAGTTAAGAACACTCCACGTCAACTACTTTATGTTCACATATATTCACTTTTATTAATGTATGTCTGGAATAGATCTTCAATCACTTTATCGTAAATATTAAATACTATAATCTAAACATTTATATAATAAGCCACGATAGCCGAGTGGTGGTCGGAATTTAGAGTCAAGAGACCCGAGTTCGATACCTAGGTGGCAGGCTCGTACCAAAGGTTTTTCAAAAACTTATGTACGAATTACATATTGTTGGCTTGGACATAAAGGCGGCGACGGACTCACCACCTGTCACGTTGTCCCGAAAATATCTTCGATGCAAGGTGTCTAACCCTGTATTGGGAATTGCATGAAGATATTTATTTATTTATTTATAAATATTTTGATATGAATGTGCGCGTAGCCACTCGGCTATCGTGACTTTTTTTCCAAACTTTCGCATCCACAATATCCGTAGGAAGTACGAAAATATCTTCGGTGGAAGGTGGGTCAAAGGGACTTAATTGTCTAGACTTGACCTCTGTCTACCCCTGTATTGGGAATTGCGTGAAGATATTTATTTACATTTATTTATTTATTTATTATAATTTAATGAGTTTAGCGCCCTTTGGGTTACCTTCTGGCTGTTCATATAAGCGTCTAAACTATTATCATTAAGTGAATCAACATTACATTATTCAACTCGAGTACAATGAAGTGTTATTAAATAAATTTAATAAATATGTAATGCTTAAATAAAAGGCTGGTCCTTTGCTTTGAAAATTAAAATCAATATACTTGTGAATCTAGCCTGTAAAAAACATTTGAGACACCTTTATTTTTATTTAAAAAAACATGTGCGCTGTTCACACACGTAGATAGATAAAACATCAGAAAATAAACTTCGACAGATTATTCTATCTCATTCTCTCGCAGGCTTAATCCTACAGATAAATGTGTTGCTCTCTTTTTAGTGTTGCTCATTTATTTCATTGAATTGATATTTTCAACTATGCTAAAGAACTTTTCATTTAAGAAAGGTTAACATATTTTGGTGGTATACATATTATTTCAATAGGTAGTTATTGCTGGCCGCGTATGGAGATATTTCGGTCGATCGTCTCTGCCTCGTGTCCGTTCTCGCCGGCATTTACACCCAAGCTCTTTGCCGTTGTATAAAACACGTTAAATAATCCACTAGCGCTTATTATCTTCGCAACGTTTGTAAGAGAGCCATCTATTGGTAGACGTTTTAAACGCTCTAGTGTAAAATTTAAGAGTAATTATTAATTTGCAGTGTAGTGCCTCAAGAACTTAACTTAATAAATATGCCGGGACGTCCTATTTGGCAGGTAAAATTATTGAATTTATTATAATACATCTGGCTTTGAACTCTATAACCTTAAGATTACTGTTAATAATATGTATATATTTGCTAACACTTTCTTTTAAATTGTATACTGAAAATGTTATGCAAATAAGTGAAAATGTTACCTCTGGATGTTATTATGTCTATATAATTTCGTCAAGTCAACAGATGCTATGATTAATCCGTGAATATATTACCTGAAAAAACTCACGTGACCTACCTGTACCTATCACTTCACTAAAAATAGACAGAATAAAAAAACAACTTCTTTTTTGTATGCAATATAACAACTATTGAATACAACGAATGTTTCTGCAAAAAAAAAATAGCCAAACGTTGGATACAGTGCAATAATTTACAATCTTGCGCCTTTACAATCTTTATTTACATTTACATATACGTTTCTTAACTATTTTAGTAATCACTTTCAATACTGCTTATAAATTATTTTATCTAATTTGAACACATTATAAATGTGCCTTGATGGTTTTAATTGCAACAAACTGTTTAGTAGAACCTAAAATCTAAAATATAACTTAAATAACTCATTCTAGTTAATCAGACTTTATCAGATTTTTTTATTGAATTGCTTTTAACATCTCCAATCATGAAATTGGCCGGTAGGTTGTGGAATAATCGCTGCATAAAACCCAATAAAATGTCTTCAATTGTTTTTGACAAAATTGGCCGTAAAGATTCGGCTACCGGTCTCCAATTTGCGTTCAGGTAAGCGTTGGTGCTGTCCTCTGAAAATTGATGTAAAAAACATTCAAAAACAAAATAAAAAAATTCTTAAGAACTTTCTCGGAGCGTTTCTTGCGACAAGATAAAACGTTGGAAATTACAAAACATTGGTACCAGGGTATCATAAAATTAAAGTGGTTTATAATTTTATGACAGAGCCATCTATGCATGACAAAATATATTCTTACCATTAAACTTTTTTATTTTTCCCAATTTATTCTTCGACTTTAAGATAGATGGCGCTACTTTGCCGTTTTGTTTCAAAGATCTAATATGAAAGTCATACATTACCGTTTCAAAGATTTTTATGTTTTTATTTTTTAAAAGATCCGTTTTCTTAAATAATAGAATAAGCATAGCTTAAGAAAAAAAAACTATTGAAACTTTATATATGGAAAAATCTTACCTAGGGATGCAATACCATCAAAGAGATTGTTCATTCGCAATTTTAGTCCTCCAATAGTATATTTAACATGTGCCCCGGTCACGTTGAAAAATACTAATCCATCTTTTTCATACAACTTAACATCACTTACGATATCTATAGTCATATTAGCTGAAAATAAATCATCTTAATTGTTTTTGATATTTTTATTGGACTAAAATAAACTTATTTTTCCATATCTAGGGACGATATATAGACATCTAGAGAAATTTTATGAGAAACTGTTTAAAACAATCTGAGCATCTAAGTTTAAGCATTGTAAATAGCGAGGGGAGTCACGATAGCAGAGTGGTTGGGTGGTCGGAGTTCGAGTCAAAGAGACCCGCGTTTGATCCCCAGCTGGCAGGCTCGTACCAATGCGATTTTTCAAAAACATATCTACGAATTCTATGGTTGGCTTGGACATTAAGACGGCGATAGGCTCACCACCTGTCACGTTGTCCCAAAAATATTTTCGCTAGAAGTTGGGTCGAAAGGACTTTATTGTCTAGAACTGTGTCTACCCCGGTTTTAGGCATATCGTGAAGCTATTTTATGTACTTTATTTTATATTTAGGGTGAATTAAATCTTCCCATAACTATCTCAATGTTTGGCAATACGGTCTCATATAATTTTCCGCCACGCACTAACTTCATGGAATCTGCTGTCGCATGCGGCATTACTGAAATATTATGACTTGGAGATGTAAAAGTGAAATGGTTTTCGTGGGCGCTGGCAATACATTTTAACAAGTAATAATACCTAGTCGATAATACTAGCCCCTAGGTCGTCTCATTTCCATCAGATTGCTAAAAAAAAATCAAGTAATTAAATAAAGATACTACTTACTCGGCTCAAACCAGCAAATACCTCTCCCTACTATAGGTAGTAATAAAATTTTGCCTTTTAAATCGTATGTTCCTTCAATTCTTATTTTAGGTACGCGAACTTTTGTATAAAAGTTGTAACTTTTGCTGTCAACCCTGAAAAAATAAACACGATTACGATAAACAACAATTGTAAACAGATTGTTTAGGTTTTTCTACTATATGTAATTTTGGCTCATTCTTATTTAGCAGGGAGAATTATCATTTCCTACAGTAAATTTAGGTAAATAAGTACTGACGTAAATACGTTGCAAGATACGACGAGCTCCGTGTAAGAGTGGCGTAAACGCCGGTTTTCAACGTGTCAATAAATAAATAATAAATATCTTCACGCAATTCCCAATACAGACAGAGGTCGAGTCTAGACAATTAAGTCCCTTCGACCCACCTTCCACCGAAGATATTTTCGGGACAACGTGACAGGTGGTGAGCCCGCCGCCGCCTTTATGTCCAAATGAAATTCGTTCATAAGTTTTTTTTGAAAAACTCATTGGTACTGCCACCTGGGGATCGAACTCGGGTCTCTCGACTCGAAATTCCGACCACCCAACAACTCGGCTATCGTGACTTCAACGTGTCGCCATCTCGATATCCCGGGTTCGATTCCCAGTCGAGTCAATGTAGAAAAAACACTTTTTCTATATTTTCTCGGGTCTGGGTGTTTGTGATGTCTTCATTGTTTCCGATTCCCATACCACAAGTGCTTTAGCATCTTACTTTGGGATTGGAGCAACGTATGTGATGTTGTCCCTATCTATGTATGTGTTTATCTATATGTCTATTTATTTATTTATTTAATATTTTTCTATCATACACTTGCAAAGCCGCCCTACGCAGTCTTGAGTACTCGTGACAAGTTTTGGGTTGCTTCCACATTCTTTCTGCACCATATGGAATCTTTAAGCCTTCCAAAATCATATTATACTATTATATATATTACTATAGTAACAGTATACCTAGCGATACCTTTCCACATCCCACCCAGTAACTTTTGTGATAAATAACAGTTATTTTATTAATAAAATATTAATAGAATAACCGTTATTTTATTGTTTTATTAAATATAAATAGAATATTTATGGCATGACATGAAAATTCAAAATCGCTTGGGGATCAATGTTTCTTTCTTAAATGTACTAGGCTAGTATAAACGATAAGGTCCACAATTAAAACTTAAACTTACTGGCTTAGTAAAACCTGTGTATCTCCGAATCCTGTTACAAGAACATCGTCAAGAGCCGCATTAACATTCACTGGACCATCGCCTTGTAAAATTCTTATTTTTGGGATTTTGAGTGGGTCCAATGGAGGCATACCAATTTCCGGTAAACCTGAAACAATAGCAAACAATCACGTAGACTATCCGTGAAATTATGAAACATCGATTATAAAATATTTTTAATGTAGTATTAAAAAAAATTATAATAAAATATAATCTTGTTCTTGCAGACTCGTGTAAACACGATGAAGAAATAGCGCTTTCGCTTTCCGCAAGTTATGCACCTATACATGTTTCGTAATTGAGGCTATGTGACTAGCCTAGTGGTTCGTGAACCTACCAACCCACTATCATTCTTAGCAAACTATGCAATACCATCCAACAGTTTATAATATCGCAACACCCATAATCCAATTCAGAGTATCGCAATAAACCTTAATGGTTCACCTTTTAAAAAGATCAAGGCATTCATTTATCCATTTCTTCCTTCGTATCAGATAATCTTCTACGAATAAAGTCAAGTTCTTAATAAATTTAAATAATAATAAACATTAAACATTGACTTATTAATGGTATAAATATTTATAGCTGCCTACTTTGGAAAACTTTTCAATTGTTTTTCTCGCGCTAAAACACACAAGTATTTAAATATCTCTAAACTAAAAGAACTAAACCAATGCAGATTAGACATAAGTTGTGAGAAATTCATTAGGAAATGCTGAACTTCATATAGGAAATCAAACTCCGGTCTGACGATTCCATTGTGGCAAGCACTATAATATCTAGTAAAAAGCGGCTTATCATGTATAGGTTAGTGAAAAACCGGGATATCAAGTTTACAAACAATGAAAACATCACGTAGGTAAAGATATTCGTCTACAAAAACGAACCAAAAGATATAGAAAGACGAGCTTATTACTATCATGATTTTCGACTTGACCATAAATTGGAAACAAAAGCTAATAACCTCTTAACAATGCTTAAATAAATTTGAAAATATATTTACTACATAAAAACATAATACGATTCAACTAAAATTTTCTTACGCAGCTCACACTTATAATAAATATAATACATATATGAATAATAAGAAGCAAAATGTAAGTAAATATGTGTTTAGTATGGTAGATACAGTTCGGTATCTGGTCAAGACAATGACAAGATACAAACAGCGTTGGCTTGTTGTTGAGCAACCAACCAGACGTCAAATAACTAAAACCGGCTACTAAAATATTTCAGTTGTTTGTTAAGTTGGTTTGTAGAAATTTACAATTTGCTTACAAATACTTAGTATGTTTTTATATGTGCTTGGGTTAAGATCAAAGAATTCATATATTATAGGTATATTTTATGACGTTGTTTACCAGGTCCCAACGCGTGAAACAGTTGCTGAATAGCGTTTTTCGAGCAATCGTCGAATTCTGGGTCACTTTTGAAGCATGTCTTCACGAAATCGGCTGAAATGGAATAGAATGTAATTTAATATCAAATTAACGCATTCAGTAGAAAATTTACAAAGAGTCACTTCTACCATTTAGATGTCATTTAAATCTCACTAAAATATATAAATCACAAAAATGATAACCAATTGGATTCGAGCGGGTTATTATAAAATAATTCGATGATCGATTAAATAATTTAAAATCTTGATGAAGAAGATTGACATCAACACTCGAAAAATATAGAGTCGATTTAATTATATTAAATCGATAGTTATAAAAGGGACACATCGTTTAACAAATCTGATGGCATAACGCATTTAATATTATGAAATATACGAAACCGGATAATTTTACCGACTCTTATTTGTTTATCTTTGAAATTGAGCTCCGCTAATGTAGGTCAGCTTCCATAATCGATACGCGTAAAGTAAAAGAATTAAAAAAGAAATAAACTTACGCTTGGTTTTGTAGTATTCCGCCACTGAATAATGAAACACAAAAGTCACTAATAACAATTTGAACTCCATATTTTTTTGTTTGTAATTTGGTTTGATGGCTCCGTGAACCCCGGCAGGTTCGTACGTCAGCCTCGAGCAGGCTTTCCAAGCTGGTGGTACGAGACCGTCGCCGCTAAGTCCGCAGTTTATGCCGCAACCCAACTGCTTCCGAAGGAGGGGAGCCACGAACAATAATTGCTAACTATGTAAATAAAACATAAACTTTGCCCTACATAAGTTGCAAGATAACTATACAATCTTCATCTAAGACAACTATTTGCAACGTATGAATATTTAATACGAAATTTGTTAATCATTGATTAGCAATTTCAAATATTTATAAGCACATTATGTTGTTAAATTTGTTGAGTATTAGGAAATATCTTTAAAAATATTTACTTTGCCATTTTTTTCATGAGTAAAGCATAAATTAATATTTAACGAATTCTCAATATGCTTTTCTGGAATGGGGTCAAATAAAACCAAAGAAAGTCCCTTGAAATAATTTCTTTATTGAAACGATGTTATTTCTGTAGGATTTGCCGAAAAATGTACGCGAGGAATTCACAAGAAAGTTAACTGTATCTTTGTCTTATTTAATAATAATCAAAATTCACTACAGTAAGTTCGTTTCAACTTACTTTCTTTTAAAATTTGGCAATCCCGTACGAGGCAATGCTACTATAAACAAACCAACTTCAATTTAAAAAAATTAAAATTAAATATCTTCACGCAATTCCCAATACAGGGGTAGACAGAGGTCAAGTCTAGACAATTAAGTCCCTTTGACTCACCTTCCACCGAAGATATTTTCGGGACAACGTCACATGACAGGTGGTGAGCCCGTCGCCGCCTTTATGTCCAAGCCAACGATGAAATTCGTACATAAGTTTTGAAAAACTCATTGGTACTGCCACCTGGGGATCGAACTCGGGTCTCTCGACTCGAAATTCCGACCACCCAACCACTTGGCTATCGTGACTCTGAAACTTCAATTTAACAAACGAGTAAAATTTGTGGAATTTCATTGATGGTATTCCATCTTAATGATAGAATCCCATCAATGAAATGTGACACTGTTACAGAAATTTTGTTACAATGGGACCAATTAGACCATGCTCTTTAAGGCTTTATAAGGGGAAAGAGCGTTGTCCTTTTTTTTGTAATACCCGGGAAATTTCCTAAGGTATGCCTTTGCGGGCTCAAAGGCAGGTAACGTCGGGCTCTCAACAACTAAAACATTACGGTGTTCCGCCATCGCTTTTCGGGTTGGCCACGGGAATATTTCCATACAGATCCTCGACGCCACCGGGGCCGCGGATCTGTATGGAAATATTCCCGTGAAATATCCCCACCTAAACTCTTCTCCAGCAAGAATGCATCCTCTCCCTCTCGCTGCTAGCTAGAAGTGCTCAAACACAGACACGTTTCGTCTTGAAAGATCAGCTGCCCACCCGTCATTACGTGGAGAATCTGCGCTTTGATTCCGCTGCCGACTACCTTTCAGACGCGTATGACAGGGAGAGCGGCACTTCGTAATACTAACGCGCCTCACCCTGCGGTCCTAATTTGGCCGCCACAATGCTGCGAACCCTGCCAGAGTCGCAGAGGATAGCGAGAGATGTAGGTTCCTCTTGCTTTACTGTAGGTGTCCAAGTCATGGTTACTAGACTAGACTCCTAGTTCTAGTAAAACTTTACCAACAAATGTTCATCATGATAATTGTGCATCTACAATTTACTTCGATAGATTTACTGCCTTGATTCACTTCTTATCAGACAACATACTCGTACAGTCATACAGTGATGGTATCTTAGTCTAGACTTTAAAATTAAATCAAATGCGATTGCTACTGGTGGTCCTAGCCTAGATTCAGTTCCCGTAAAACACGTTACACTTGTATAATTAACTAGCAGTCGTAATCGAGACCTAATTAACGTTATATGTGTTACGTTCGTTCCGTGTCGTCAATTCAATCGCACGAGGTATTGTGTGGTAAGAATTTTTGTTACATTTTTTTTAGAGACATTGCCTCTTTTTAACTGACTTCAAAATAAAAAGGAGGTTATGAATTTTATTCGTATATAGGTACTCGTATGTAATGTTTGAACTTCATATTCTTATATGATGATTTATAAGGTGTTTCCAAAAAATATATAAAAACTCAACGCAAATATATAAAAGAAACGTTCACGTTCTGAAGTAGAAAGAAAGGTATAGAAGTCGATATTACAAAAGTTACATACCGAGATAAAAACTAAATTCATGTATCGTTTAGGGGCCTATCTTTAAATTACTACACCGATTTTAATGAAACTGTTACCTAACTTGAAGAATTTTTAGTTAGGGAATAGTAAATGAATTGGATTCAAAGTTACGGAGAAAGGCGTGGTCAAAAATAATACAAACATGTAATATTTGAACTTCATGTTCGTATATGATTATATATAAGGGTTTCCAAAAAAATATTTACAAAACTTTAAAGTGCATGCGTGTTTGTAGGTATTTATATTTTTCCGATAAAAAATATCTTCACGATATTCCCAATACAGTGGTAGACAGAGGTCTAGTAAAGACAACAGTCCCTTCGAACCACCTTCCACCGAAGATATTTTGGGACAACGTGACAGGTGGTGAGCCCGTCGCCGTCTTAATATCCAAGCTAACGATATGAATCGTATATAGGTTTTGAAAAAACCCATTAGTACAAGCCTGCCACCTAGGGATCGCACTCGGGTCTCTCGACTCGAATTCCGATCATTCAACCACATAAAAACTTAAATCCCCATTTTAAACCCTTTAGTATGTAATATCGAAAATGTCGACACTTATCATTTATGTGACAGTTTTGTACATTTAAACCCAGACGCGATACATGTAGTTCCACACAAACTTTAATCTCTAGTTGCCCTGTAGGTAGGTAGTTTCCTTTCTTAGATGCTTTCTTAGGCTTTTCCTACTGATAATCAATCACCATGTAAAATTTCATCTGCCTGTTACTGCCTAGACCTCTGTCTACCTCAGTATTGGGAACATAAAATAAATAATTGGGAATATGCGTGAAGAAATGTTTATTTATTTTTTAAATATGCTATTGAAATCGAAATTTATTTTTGTATTGGGAATATAAAATAAATAAATAAATTATCGGAAATATGCGTGAAGAAATGTTTATTTATTTTTTAAAGATGATATTGAAATTGAAATTTATTTTTGTGGAGATTATTAGGCAAGGAAATTTGCATTTTTATGTTTGCCTTATCTAGGTCGAATAACTCTCTTATTTAATTGTAGATATATATCTTGTAATTACGGAAACTTCATTTATGTTTTGAAACAACCTAACGCACTAAGCCGTTACGGTAGCTCAGCGACCGTGAACTAATCATAACAACACGACCTCGGTGGACGAGTGGCTTTCATACCGGTTTTCACGACTAGCTCTGAAGTCCCGGATTCGATTCCCGGTTTGATCAATATAGAAAACACTTTTTCTATATTTTCTCGGGTCTAGGTGTTTGCGGTACCTTCTGTCTCTGATTCCATGACTCAAATACTTTAACTAATTGCATAAGGTTTTTATTTGGGTTGCGAAAATATGACCACATCTCCGAATTCCGCCTTACGCTCAAGTGGCTTCCAATTCGCCTTCGCAGGAATACTCATATTCTTCATCTTCTTTACTGCATTCTGTTCAATCCCAATGCCACATTACAATCCACATTACTTGAAGGATAGATTTGAATATCTAAGTAGTTTACATTCTTTTCCACTTCGATCACAAAATAATTTTCTGCTAAGTACTCCAAAACACTCTTCTTCCTTCTATGCTAACTCTTTCATTGTAACTGCTATACGACTTTGGAATTCTCTTCCCCTTTATATTAGACAATCTCAATCTCTTTCTATCTTTAGAACTAAATTAAAACTTCATTACCTATCCTTTTAATAATCTGTCGTCTATTGCTTATAGAAAATTTGTTTTCCATTTAACTTCTAATCCTTTATATATAATTTTTAGGTTTAATATGGTATATATATGTATTATACCTATTATTTTGTACACCCTTTCCGCTTTCTTTAGAAGAATCCTTTTCCCTAAGGTTGCCTGGAAGAGATCGCTGTTTAAGCGATAAGGCCGCCTATTGTACTAATGTCCATTATAATTGTAATTTCTATGTCAGTCTTGGTGTACAATAAAGAATATTTTACTTTACTTTTACTTTAATAATTGGTTTGGTTCAGGGCAATGTATATGAAGTTGTCGCTATCTATGTATATTTATTATTTATTTATAACATGTAAAGATTTACAACTAAAAAAAACAAAAACAATGTTTTCACACTTTCTGCTGCCTAAGCATGTCCTCTTAATAAGATAAATTTCCTAACCGAAACCGAATTGTTTCAACATTTCGTTCACATAAATTAATGCGTTGGTAATCCGTCTGAAATAGCGACGTAGAGTCATTTCGTGAACAAACAATTCAAATGAGATATATTTCAGCTTTGTTTATTTCACTGCACCGTTATCTTTATCCCAATGGTTGACTGTATTTTGTACATTAAAGTTATAAATAACCGAATTAAAAAATGAAATATATCAGTTTATGAACTATTTTCCATTTACACTGAGATTGCATTTTGTTTGAAAAGTAAATCGCACGAATAGGAGGGCTCAACCTTCAGTCATAGAAATAATTTACGTGGTCGTAAATACACTTTTGCACACGATCCTAACTATAGTTGTGTGACTTTGATGCAATGCATTAAAGTTACTTCAAAGCAAAACATGTTTATAGAGGATTTTTAAAATAAAATATCTTCACGCAATTACCAATACACGGGTAGACAGAGGTCTAGTCTAGACAATTAAGTCCCTTCGACCCACCTTCCACCGGAGATATTTTCGGGACAACGTGACAGGTGGTGACTCCGTCGCCGTCTTTATGTCCAAGCCAACAATGTAATTCGTACATAAGTCATTGAAAAACCCATTGGTACGAGCTTGCCACCTGGGGATCGAATTCGAGTCTCTTGACTCGAAATTCGGACCACCCAACCACTCGGCTATCGTGACTACTAACCAGAACCATTCGCGTGAATCCGAAATATTCAGAAAACAAACTTGTAAATAAATATTTTTATCATTCATTTATTCATTCTTCTATCATCATCATATCATTTATATAAAATATTTAATACTGAATATCTCTGTATAATAGCTACTGAATCACTACTTACTACTGATTATCTTCAGGCGTCCTATCTTTGCGAAACCTGTGACAGTCGTTACAGATATAAAAAAAAACAGACAAAAATTATACATAACCTGAAAGACTTATTTGTGAGGTATAGTGTATTGTCGGCGTAACAGTTAACCAGCCCTTTCTTCCCGTCTTCCCTTTCTTCCCTTTTTGAAAATAGCGAAGGTTGCTGATATAAATAATAATAATAACATAGATAAGGACAACATTACATACCAGTCCCTACGTAAGTATCTAAAGCACGCGTGTTATGGAATCATAAATAACGAAGGCACCACAAAAAAAGTGAAATAAGTGATTTTCTATATTTACCCATCCGGGAATCTAATCCGAGCTCTCTGAGTTGGCGACACTTTGAAAACCGGTGTTTACACCACTCTCTCACCGAGGTCGTCGGTTGTTATGATTATGAAATAATCATGTAGATAAAATACCAGACTAAAACTAAACAAACCGGTGACAGGTATCAGTGTTTAAGGAGTAAGATGCCTAGTCTACGATCACCAATTCGCTTGCCAAGCTTAGCTTACCTCAGTTTACCTTTGTGCACAATCCCTTAACGAGAACCCAGAAACCAAGTGGCACGATCCCTACACATGTGTTTCGCTTGCCAAGCTTGGCGATTATGGCAGACAGTCCTGCCTACAGTACCACAGTACCCTGCAGGACTATTAGTCCTGTGGGGAACGGACAGGGGAAGTAAGTAAAGATATGAAAATAAAAACTACACTATTGTAAAACAAATAAAAATAAAAATATATGTCTTCACGTAATTTCCAATACAGGACTAGACAGAGGTCTACTCTAGACAATTAAGCCCCTTCGACCCATCTTCCACCGAAGATATTTTCGGGACAACGTGTCAGGTGGCGAGCCCGTCGCCGTCCATATGTCCAAGCCGACGATATAATTCGTACTTAAGTTTTTAAAGGACCAATTGGTAAGAGCCTGCTACCTTGTGGTCGAACTCGGATCTCTTGACTCGAACTTCCGACCACCCAACCACTCGGCTATCGTGACTCTTAAAACAATCTGAATTTGAATTATTAAATTTGAACATAAATGTCCGTTATCTCCCCAATTAGCATTGTTAGGTAAGGGCCGCGAGGGGTTGCCACAGATCAACGATTGGTTGATAGTAACCAGACGGCCTTGATAATTGAGCGGCGAATGCAAAATCATCTCCTATTACGCAAGAGTCATAGCGTGAGAAAGGATAATTGAATTATGTTTGTTGTTCCAGTCGCAACGCTTCGTTTAGTAAATTATTTGCTTTTTACGTTTCATTTCACAGGACTAATAAATATCATTATAAATTGACATCCTTTTTTTCAGCTGTTATATAATTTTTCAAAATATCTTATGAAATATATTATAAATATTTATAAATATTACGCTAATTACGAAAAGTCAACCTTAATGCTAAACTAATATATTTCAGGCAACCCAAGGAATCAAAATGTATATAGAAGATTAGTGGATTAAGTCACAATACCCGAGTAGTTGGGTGATCGGAATTCGAGTCATGAGACCCGAGTTCGATCCCGATAAAATCCTCTTGAATACATACATAGATAGGGACTATATCACATACATTGCTCTAATCCCAAAGTAAAGTAGCTAGAGCACTTGTGTTGTGGAATCAGAAACAGCGAAGGTACTACAAATACCCGGACCCGAAAAATGTGGAAAAAGTAGCTTTCTACATCGACCCGCCCGGAAATCGAACCCAGGACCTCAGAGCTTTGAAAACCAACAAGACACCTTGAAAACCGGCATGTATGCCACTCGTCCACGGAGGGCGCCATACTGTACAAATGCTTTCAAAACTATGATACTGGACAAATTTCACTTAAATCCTCTAGGGTAAAACTTTTATTTCTGCACCCATGATCACGGGTTAGCAGAGTGATTGGGTGACCGCAATTCTAGTCGAGAGACCTGAGTTCAATCCCCAGGTAGTAGGCTCGTCCAAATGGGTTTTTTCAAAACTTATGTACGATTTATATGGTAGACTGTCTTCACTTAACTTATCCCGAAAAAAATTTATTATTATTTTTGTGTGCCATTGAACAGCTTTGAAATATTCAGAATTATTATAATAATACCAAGTAAAAGTCACAATAGCTGCGTGGTTGAGTGATCGGAATTAGAGACAAGAGACCCGAGCTCGATTTCCAGGTAAGTACAAAAAGGCTATTTTTAAACTTTTGTACGATTTATGGCTTAGACAGACAGCGACAGGCTTACCACCTATCACGTAGTCCCAAACAATGTCTTTGGTGAAAGGGTGGGTCGAAAGGACTTAATTATCTGGACATCTATCTATCCCAGCATTGGGAATGACGCGAAGATATCAAATAGAGAAAATATTCTATAGCAACATTATTTTGTTTCCAAGAAACTTTAATGGATTGCGTCGGAGTCATACGTTCGACTATAGTTAAGATCGTGTGCAGATGTTTACTTACACTTACGACCACGTAAATTGTTTCATTGATTGAGATTTATCATCAGATCAAGGTAACTAAGGCCAAATTATTCTATTAGATTTTCCGAACTAGGAGGCTCAGACTTTCTGTAGAACAAGAAAGAAAGTTTTCAATCTATTCTCTCTATCGCTTTAGAGGTGATGCATTAATCTTTTTTTCTATATTCTTTCTCAATACAACAAATTAAACGATGGTTAGGAAGAGACATAACATCGATCTCCAGTGTCTAGCTCACATTATATCAACGTAAGACGGTTAAAGGCTTACCAGTAATCAGTTACACGAATAAGGTCTATTGGAAAGTAGGTTGAAAGCACTACAATGTTTACACCACTAACTACTAACTAGTACAAGTTACTTACTAGCATTATGCATTTAATATGCATGTGGTCAGTGTAATTTCTTTTTTTATTTTATCTGGTTTATATCAGCTTTTAATGCAAACAGCTACATTCAGTGACATTATAGTTTGGACCTAGTCTCCAAAATGAGAAAGATCCTTCTTCGTTACGGCCATTAGAAATCCACAGAACATATGCCTGTCCACAGAACAAATTACGATAGCCGAGGTGATTTATATTGTTACGGTTTATATCGTTAGGTTGGAGACAACGACGGCGACAGGCTCACCCTCTGTCACGTTAATCCAAAAAATGTCTTTGGAAGGTGGGTCGAAAGGAATTAATTGTCCAGTCCTCTGTCTACTCCAATATTCGGAATGGCGTGAATATATATTGATTTATATTTAAAAGAAATAAGTACTTATTAAAATAAAATCGTATATACTATCCTGTTCAAATTTCATCTGATGTTCGCTCATTTAATTAATAGCTGTCCCCCGCAGCTTTGCCGGCCGTTTAACACTTTATCGGAGGCATAATCACTTTGCTAAAATAAAATTAATATCCTAATTTACTCCTTATAACATGAGCTATCTGCCAGTGAACACAGAAAAAAAATTTAAAAACTATTTTTATGCACATTCCGTATGTACTTTCAAAAGCATTTAGTAAAAAGTTGTAAATTTGAAATTACAAACAGACACTTCTATTTTATTTATATGTATAGTTAAAATGGTCAAAACTGTGACGGTTTACTGTGGATTACTCAGTAATATTATTAACCATCTAAATATACATTGCTTACAAGTCAAGGGCTGCGTATATCATGATGTGTGAAAATATATTTGACTTTTACTATCTATGCCTCCCCCATACTTGGCTCTTGGTCAAGAAAACAAAAGTCCGTGAGAGTGCATACATTCGCCGACGCTTCACATCTGGACTAATTTCTTTAACATATAAATATACATTCACATGCGCGAACTGAACTGTTTGTATTTGTCAGTGTTAAGCTTTGTCATGTTTAGATTTATTAAAATAAGAACCTCTTGCATCTTTATACACGAAATAAAAATCTATATTTATGTCTGTTTTTACGTGACCAAGCGGCGGGTTTCGTTGCTATGTGAATGGGGCAGTCGACCGAGGCAAAATTACGGGCATAGAGAATACCATACTAAAGTAGAGCCATCTTATGCTTCGGTGTTACGTCCAGTGAGTGAGATAACCAACCGGAGGCCCTTCTTTTTATTCTGCTCATTCCCCTTTCTAGGTTAACTTCTTATAGGAAGGCAACGGCCTTTTAACCAACTGTTGCGGGTGTACTTATATGGGTGTCGATGAACACTTCCATCAGCGGAATCCATTAAAATTATCGGCCTGACAAATTTAAATTAAAGTTATGTAAACAATAAATAAAAAGAGAACATATACAATTATTTTGCACGTCACTCTGTGGCAATTACAATATGTAAGAACTTATTTACCCAATCAACGCAAATAAAAGAAAGTTCATTATTTATTTATTTACAAAGCTGAAATATATATTTATTGCTACTTACACATTTATTACAATATAATTTTTCATTTTAGCAATGTCGAATTCATATTAACTAAATAGTATTTCATTGTCTTACCGGAATGAGATAGTTGAACAACCTTTTGGTGCTTAAAATAATGTTCCACGGCAGTGGCATTAATTCGTATAAACATCTTTTACGCAACATCACTGTGGCGTCACATTTATCATTTATACAGAACGTACCTACCCAACCCGATAACCTAGTTTGGAGTGACCCTGCATTCGAAGCTAAGGGTTATAGGTTCGAATCCCGCTAGGGCCAATTATTTGTATCACGAATATGGATGTTTGTATATAAGTGTCAATGTTTGTATATTTATCTATGTAAGTTTTGCCGAGAGCTTGGACATATAGACGGCGATAAGCTCACCTGTCACGTTGTTCCCAATAGGCTCAAAGATCGGTCGAAAGTTCTTTATTGTATAGACTTCTGTCTACTTCAGTATTGTGAATTTGCTTGAAGATATATATTTATTTTATTTACACATCTGACTTATGGAGTTGTCACCTATAAAATGATAAATAATGAAAACAATGACGCAACATTGAGGAAACTGACAATTTTTTAAGTAAAATCGTAAAAAGTAATAGCCATAGCTTATAACAAACCACATCTGCGAAATGTCTTAACATGTCTATTTCTGCCATTTACTACTTCAAGTAGCTGATTCTTAAAACATTACCTTAGGTAATTCAAACACTTACAATTAATTATAAATAGCTGTAATAATTTTATATATTTGGATTGTTAAGCTTTTATGTATTACATGAACTAAAATAAAATTTTTGTAACAGGTGTATAAAATTTAAAAATAATCATTGCATAACTCAGCATCGGTAACTTAAAAACGCGTTACAAAAATTTGTATATATTATAAAATTGGAATATCGAAAATCTTTTAAGTAAAACAGTAGTTTTTATATACAGACAGTTTTTAATTTAAATGACTGTCATTTAAATTAAAAACGCTTCTCAGTTAATTAAAATCTGAAAACAAGAAATAATAACCTATAAATGACTTAGTACTTCTAAGTCATTTATAGGTTATTATTTCTTGTCCAAATTATTAATTCTTAAAATAAATAGGTTGTGTGTAATAGATAAAAAAACAGCGTTCCATTTACGTAAACGACATAAATAGTAACATAAATGTTAAATTATTACAAACATATTTCAAAATCAATGGAAACTTGTGTTTTACAAGGTGTCGCTGGTTATCCGCGTCTTTTGAAAATAAACCAAAATATTATGTAAAGAGTAAAAGTAAACGGCCTTGAACATGAGTATAAAACCACACGTAAGCTTTGTAGGCCTAAGTTGCCAAACTGAGTTTGATGAACTGATTTTATAAATATTCTTTTTTAATCATGCAAATTGCTAAGTCACAGGACGTAATTATGTTCTAAATAAAAATAAAATATGGTTGACAGACACACTTCTTAGTTACTAAGAACTACCTCCTGTATGCTAAGAGTTATTAGTCGATATCAAAAAATTATTTTTACTTTTTTCGAACACTGGGATGTTCAAAGATAAAAACAATTAACAACAATTTAATCAATGTTAGTATAATATTACAAAGCATTACATTACATAATATATCCTATGTGCGCATAGATAATCTCCAAGTCTGCGTAAAAAATCAAATATATGCGTGAAAATATAGTATTATAGGAAATCACTTCATAGACTATACCATAGACATACAAACTGTTATAAGGATGTGAAAAATACCAAAGCGTGTGAATTCCGTCTAGTATTCATTCTATAGTCGAGTTATCAAGAAAGATCTTAACTTAAGATACACCTTTTGTTTGAATTACTTAAAGGCGAAGACGGTATCATTAAGTGGTCATTACGTTGTAAATTAGTGTTAAAATTGGTTTTGGCACTCCCGTGCGCATACGCATCACATTTTAATTAGGTCAAAAATTTTCTTTGAACAAGAAATTCATTATTTTTTATGATTATCTTTGCGATAAGACTTGCCACATTAAATTTTCCATCCTTTGTTAAGATAAAAAATGTTTTGAGGAAGCTAGGTTTACATAAAACGTAGTCGTTATATTCCCTTTGGGTTTACTAGAAAGTGTGCATATAACTTTGTTTCGATTATTTTTAGAACTAGAGTTATTTTATTCTATTAAAATTGTTTCTGGATTTAGAATATCTTGAATGCCAAAGAGAATAATAACAATGTTTTTATTTTTTGATTATTTGGTGGCCAGCTAATTTTCGAAATGGTTATCGCGCCATCTGTTGCCATTAAAACAAACTACTTAAACAACATTGAGGTAACTCACAAGTATAGTTGCAACTTGACAACAGATGGCACTGTTATCTATACCAATAAACTACATTTCCCGGAGAAGGTTAATACATTCCTTTAGAATAGTCACTCGTACCATTGCCCAAATACACCCGATGTACTAAACTTGTTTTATTGAACGAACGATAGACTGTAATCGCAGAGAATAATGACAGGTTGGGGAAATTTTATAGTTAAAACATCTTTTTCACAGAAAGATAATTTTAAAAATAATTACACAAAATACATCGAATTCAAAAAGTTTTTTCTTATTTCTGTGACAATAAACGTGTGGTATCTGCGAAAAAATAGACCATTCCTTTTTTCCTGTGGATGACTTGAGAGGGAACTAAGCGAAATTTTGAAATGGCTACTGATATTGCAAGAACTGTTTTGATGATATGATGAATGTGATGATGTTTTATCAACAAAACTTGAATACTTGCAGCGCCAGCGGTGCGTTAGATATTACGTGAGTTTCGCAAATTACGTATCCGGGTGAAGTCACGATAGCCGAGTGGTTGGGTGGTCGGAATTTCGAGTCAAGAGACCCGATTTCGATCCCCAAGTGGCAGGCTCGTACCAATGAGTTTAAAAAAAAACCTTATGTACGAAGTTTATCGTTGGCTTGGACATGAAGACGGCGACGGGCTCACCACCTGTATTGGGAATTACGTGAAGATATTAATATTTATTTAATATATACAAGGACGTTTCGTTATCGAATCAGAACTAATACCAGAGACATGGGATGACGGGATGGGTCTGATTGCTTAGACGCGTGTGGTGTGAAGCGATCCTGATGAGATCTCCAGCTCGAAGTAGTCTGAGCAGTTGTAGTAGTATCTCTTAGATGGTGGCATCTGTGTTAAACTTTCCCCGGAGATATTACTATGTTATTAAACAAAGGAGGAACCACTATTAAATATCCCGTGACCCTGTTCAGCGCTGATCGAGACTACTGTAAGATTTCGTGAACGTACCGTAAGAGTCGGTAGAAATTGACATAATTATTGAATTAAATTGTAGAAGCGTGCTCGTCGCGACCCCTGCCAGCCCTTTTCAGGGCTGCAATTCTACACAGCTGCGCACCCATGCCAACGAGGCTTAGGGCGTCCCCCCAAGGCGACGCACACCAGTTCGTCCCCGTTGGTGTGGAATGCAGCGAGGAAAGCGGCGATGGGGATCGCCACCCGTCACGCACAGCCCGACACGGCGGAAGGTAGAGGACGGAGTGCAGAGTAGGCACGTGGAATGTTAGAGGAGGCATGAGAGATAAGACGAATGAGTTGATTGAAATAATGAAAGAAAGAGAATTAGATATCGTGTGTTTGTCGGAAACCAAGCGGAAGGGCAGCGGTACTGAAGAGCTCCCTGGCGGGGCGTTAGCTCTATGGTCCGGAGTCCCGGAGAGCGAGAGCGCCTGCCAGGGAGTGGGGGTGCTGCTGTCGTCTCGAGTGTTTGGTGATAAAAGGGTTAACGATGCTGGCAAGCTTATACTCGCTGTATGCAAGGAAAAGGGTCTTCTTGTGACAAACACTATGTTTAGTCAAAAGAAAATCCATATGTATACTAGAACAAGAGAGAATGAGAGAAGTATGATCGATTTATTCCTGGTGGATGACCGACTGCGAAAACAGGTGATGGATACGCGAGTGTTCCGTGGTGCTGACCTGGGAACGGATCACTATCTAGTGATTACTAGATTTAGGGGTCTGTTCGCGGGTTGGCGCCACCGGACGGCGATACCAGAACCACAGTCGGCCGGTAGCATCCGAAGTTGGAAGCTTCAGGAAGCGGACACTAGGGATAAATATCAAGCAAGGGTAGCCGAAAAGCTGGACAGCATCGATGTCAGGAAAGAATGTGTGGAAGAAATATGGCAGAGCCTTAGAGATGGAATGGTTAGTGCAGCGGAAGACGTGTGTGGAACTGTGAAAAGAGGTAGTAGTAAAAAGGGTGATGCATGGTGGAATGACGAAGTGAAAGAAGCTGTAAATAAGAAGAAGAAAGCATGGTTAGACTACTTGGCCTCTAGTAATGATAAGGATATGAGAGAGAAGAGGAAAGAAAGATATAAGCTCCAGAAAGTTCACACGAAAGCATTGATTGAGGAAGTGCGTGAAAGGAGTAGAATGGAAGCGGACGAAGGTTGTCGCACAACTTCAAGGAGAACTCAAACTCTTCTGGAAAGAGGTTGGAAGGACCCGGAGTGGTGCGACAGCCTTAAGAATGAATAAAGTGCTTTCGGGAACCAACGACGTCCTCTCAGAAAAATCGGACGTCATGCAGCGATGGAGCGAATTTTATAGAGAGATGTATGCGTGTGATGATCTTAGTGAGGGATCCGGGGGTGACGCCGTGATTGGTACGCCAGACTCGGACTTCGATGACACTGAGGTCATCAGTATGAAAGAGATTGAATGTGCGATTAGAAGTTTGAAATGTGGTAAAGCTGCGGGACTAGACAGAGTTACTGCTGAAATGGTCAAGTATGGTGGGCCACGCGTCTGGGACAGCTTTCATCTGCTGTGCAATTTGTGCTGGCGAACGGGGGCTGTTCCGGATGATTGGCGATCCACGGTCATTGTGCCTTTATATAAAGGTAAAGGTTCACATTATGACTGCGGGTGCTATCGGGCGATCAGCTTGACCAGTTTAGCAAGTAAAGTTTACTCGAAGGTTTTGACACATAGGATGCAAGAGAAATCGGAAAGATTTCTATGGGAGGCACAATGCGGCTTTAGTCCTGGAAGAGGATGCACGGATCAAAAGTTTTCTCTCCGCATGATCACGGAGAAGCTTCTGGCTGCTAACCAGAAGATTTTCTGTGCTTTTTTGGATCTTGAGAAAGCATTTGATAAGGTTGTAAGGAAGAAAATGTGGGAACTGTTGCCGGGGTATGGTTTGAATGGTCGATTGCTAACGGCTGTGCAGTCACTTTACTGTGACTGTAAAGCCTGTGTGCGGGTAGGACATGACCTGTCACCCATGTTTAGCGTCCAAACGGGCGTAAAACAGGGTTGTGTCATGTCTTCCTGGCTGTTCATACTGTACCTCGACAGCTGTTTACAGAAGCTGAAAGATAGCTGTTTGGGTATGAAATTGGGTGACATAAAAGTAAATTGTCTGCTATATATATGCTGATGATGCAGTGCTTATTGCACCATCAGAGGCAGAACTGCAGGTATTAGTCACGTGTATGAAAGAAGAATGTGAAATTAATGGTCTCCGTTTGAATGCTAATAAAACTAAGGTTCTGGTATATGAAAGGGACGAAGAAAGAACGAAGTGCGAAATTTGGGTAAATCAGGAATGTCTACAACAGGTGAATGTCTAGAACAGAACTTGGGGAGTGCGTTTAGCCGGGATGGAAGTTGTGATTTAGATGTGGACAGGCGTGTCGCTGCCGGGAACAAAGTCAATGGTGCCCTGACTGCATTAATCAAAAGGCAAGGCGTTGTGAAAAGTGCACGCCTTGCAATACATAACGCAGTGTTGGTACCGACTTTGTTATATGGCAGCGAAACCTGGGTATGCCAGAAGAAGCATAAAAGCAGGTTGAATGCAGTGGAGATGCGATCTCTTCGTAAAATGTGCGGCCTTACCATGGCCGACCGAAAGCGAAACCAAGAGATTCGCAATATGGCAGGTTTGAAACATGACCTTGTCTCAAAAATGGATAAGGGCGTGCTTCGATGGTTTGGGCACGTTGAGCGAATGAGTGAAGACCGAATGGTAAAGAAAATATATAGCGCGAAAGTTAATATTAAAAGGTGTCGAGGTACACCGAGACTAACTTTCGAAGACCATGTGAGTAAATTGCTCGAAGAGGGGAGCGTCAAGAGTACACGGATACGTAGACGTGCATGTATGAAGAAGATGATGAATCTGAAAGAAGCGAAAGAAGTAAGTAGGGATCGTGACACTAGGCGATCTGTTCTCTCTGGCTACCCCGTCAGGGATTGTGCGTGAAGATAAATAAATAATAAATAAATATTGAATTAAAACTATTTGAATTTTTGGGTAAAAGTCACGATAGCCGAGTTGTTGGGTGGTCGGAATTTCGAGTCGAGAGACCTGAGTTCGATCCCCAGGTGGCAGTACCAATGAGTTTTTCAAAAACTTATGTATGAATTTCATCGTTGGCTTGGACATAAAGGCGGCGACGGGCTCACCACCTGTCACGTTGTCCCGAAAATATCTTCGGTGGAAGGTGGGTCAAAGGGACTTAATTGTCTAGACTTGACCTCTGTCTACCCCTGTATTGGGAATTGCGTGAATTTTTGGGAAATTCGATTTTGTAAGGGTTTTATCACTTTCAATTGATTTTAATTGAAAAAGTAAAAAATAGTATATAAATTAAATTGCTTCATAAGTATATGAATATTATGTACTTTTCTCACTCGGAACAACGGGTGGTAAGCGCGCCGCCATCTTTCTGACTAACTGGATAATATAAACAAAACTCTGATCAAAGTAAAAATAGCGCAAACATATTTGCGTTTCTTTAACGTCGAACGCCGTATTATTTTTATATCTTCACGCAATTTCCCATACTGGGGTAGGTAGAGATTTAGATAATGTAGACCTTTCCACCCTACTTTTCATCGAAGCTTATTTTGGCATAACGTGACCAATGCTAAGCCTATCGCCGCCTTAAGGTCCTAACTAACGGTACTATCTACTTGCATACATATATTTATATAGGTAAATATTCACATAAATAGGTGCTACATATTCTTTACATAAGTAAATAGAGTACAAACATTCATATTCATGACACAAATGTTTTCCCTTAGTGGATTCGAACCCACAACCCTTTTAGCTTCGTAGGCAGTGTCACTACCAACTATGTTTTCGGGTCATCTTGATAATAATTGGCTTCAAATATTTTAATGATTAATAAATTTCAAACGCAATATTTCTTAACAAAAATTTTATTGATGTATTTTATTTACAAACTACTTAAAATAAATAATTTAGTTTACTGTTGGCTTAATTTAAAAAAATGTCACTAAATTAGTATGTTCACAAAGGTGAAGATTGTTTCTTCAAGAGCTTACAAATCGTATCACGCATACATCGTTAAAGCATGAAAGTTAAAGTAGAATCACTCCATAAAATTAATATTAAACAAAAAGAAAAAAAGTATAAAAATAAAAAAATTATAAAAATACTGAATTCCCGAACAAATCGGTATTGGTCTCATGCGCCCGATGAAGAAATAGAAACAGCTAAGACGAAGATATTTTGTTGGCTAAAACCGATGGCTGTCAAAAATGGCGCCAAAAATATCATATTTGTTGTCTTTGCCTTCAGTCCGTTTCTTTCTGCGGTTCTTTAATCATTATTATTACATATGGCGAGTGTTGCCAAATGAACCGAGACCGGCCTGTGATGCCCCTTTGTTGTAACCCATTTGAAGGTTGAGCTCTGCGTTGTGTGCCCTCAGTTGTTCCTCAGTGAACGTTCGCTCGTTCTTGTCCGCCATCTTTGGTCCAAGTTGAGGGCCAGTCCATTCTGGGTGCTTTTGAGTCTGTAATTTGAAAGCACAATTACCTAAGTTGCTGGAATATCTATTTTTTTGGTTAACTTTTTATAAATGACATGGCAACTTATTTCACGTCATTCAAATTGTATTGAAATTTTTAAAAGTGTATTATTAATTCAGTATATTAATTAATCAATATAAAAAATGTCAGTATTAAACCTTATATTAATATTAAAATTACAAACTACATACAATTCTTCCCAATGCGTATAAGCAGAGAGTAACTTGAGGAATGTTTCGCCTCTCAAAAGATCGGCTGTCTGGAAAATTTCTTCTTCGGGCACTCCGTATTTCTTAATAGCGGCCTGGAATCTGAAATAGATGTTTAAAATAAATAATAAATAAATATTGAATTAAAACTATTTGAATTTTGGGTAAAAGTCACGATAGCCGAGTTGTTGGGTGGTCGGAATTTGGAGTCGAGAGACCTGAGTTCGATCCCCAGGTGGCAGTACCAATGAGTTTTTCAAAAACTTATGTATGAATTTCATCGTTGGCTTGGACATAAAGGCGGCGACGGGCTCACCACCTGTCACGTTGTCCCGAAAATATCTTCGGTGGAAGGTGGGTCAAAGGGACTTAATTGTCTAGACTTGACCTCTGTCTACCCCTGTATTGGGAATTGCGTGAATTTTTGGGAAATTCGATTTTGTAAGGGTTTTATCACTTTCAATTGATTTTAATTGAAAAAGTAAAAAAATAGTATATAAATTAAATTGCTTCATAAGTATATGAATATTATGTACTTTTCTCACTCGGAACAACGGGTGGTAAGCGCGCCGCCATCTTTCTGACTAACTGGATAATATAAACAAAACTCTGATCAAAGTAAAAATAGCGCAAACATATTTGCGTTTCTTTAACGTCGAACGCCGTATTATTTTTATATCTTCACGCAATTTCCCATACTGGGGTAGGTAGAGATTTAGATAATGTAGACCTTTCCACCCTACTTTTCATCGAAGCTTATTTTGGCATAACGTGACCAATGCTAAGCCTATCGCCGCCTTAAGGTCCTAACTAACGGTACTATCTACTTGCATACATATATTTATATAGGTAAATATTCACATAAATAGGTGCTACATATTCTTTACATAAGTAAATAGAGTACAAACATTCATATTCATGACACAAATGTTTTCCCTTAGTGGGATTCGAACCCACAACCCTTTAGCTTCGTAGGCAGTGTCACTACCAACTATGTTTTCGGGTCATCTTGATAATAATTGGCTTCAAATATTTTAATGATTAATAAATTTCAAACGCAATATTTCTTAACAAAAATTTTATTGATGTATTTTATTTACAAACTACTTAAAATAAATAATTTAGTTTACTGTTGGCTTAATTTAAAAAATGTCACTAAATTAGTATGTTCACAAAGGTGAAGATTGTTTCTTCAAGAGCTTACAAATCGTATCACGCATACATCGTTAAAGCATGAAAGTTAAAGTAGAATCACTCCATAAAATTAATATTAAACAAAAAGAAAAAAAGTATAAAAATAAAAAAATTATAAAAATACTGAATTCCGAACAAATCGGTATTGGTCTCATGCGCCCGATGAAGAAATAGAAACAGCTAAGACGAAGATATTTTGTTGGCTAAAACCGATGGCTGTCAAAAATGGCGCCAAAAATATCATATTTGTTGTCTTTGCCTTCAGTCCGTTTCTTTCTGCGGTTCTTTAATCATTATTATTACATATGGCGAGTGTTGCCAAATGAACCGAGACCGGCCTGTGATGCCCCTTTGTTGTAACCCATTTGAAGGTTGAGCTCTGCGTTGTGTGCCCTCAGTTGTTCCTCAGTGAACGTTCGCTCGTTCTTGTCCGCCATCTTTGGTCCAAGTTGAGGGCCAGTCCATTCTGGGTGCTTTTGAGTCTGTAATTTGAAAGCACAATTACCTAAGTTGCTGGAATATCTATTTTTTTTGGTTAACTTTTTATAAATGACATGGCAACTTATTTCACGTCATTCAAATTGTATTGAAATTTTTAAAAAGTGTATTATTAATTCAGTATATTAATTAATCAATATAAAAAATGTCAGTATTAAACCTTATATTAATATTAAAAATTACAAACTACATACAATTCTTCCCAATGCGTATAAGCAGAGAGTAACTTGAGGAATGTTTCGCCTCTCAAAAAGATCGGCTGTCTGGAAAATTTCTTCTTCGGGCACTCCGTATTTCTTAATAGCGGCCTGGAATCTGAAATAGATGTTTAAAAATAAATAATAAAATATTGACTTTGCTATGTCCATGCTGAAAATAAACAAAATATAAAATTTTGTACTAAAACGTTGGTGTTCATTTGATTTGTTTTGATTATATATACCTCTGAATGTTTTCCATAAGCTGGAAGTTGGTTCCCCTTTCTTGTATCTTCTTTACCGACCCAGGTGACAGTTTATTGATGAGCTTGCAAAGCACGACGCCATCTTTAAGAATGTCTTCATAAGCACCATTGGGCAATGGCTCTCCCAGCACTTGACTAATCCAATTTAGGACTTCCTGCTCCTGGTCCTTGTTTCTGGCCTGCGAACAAAATATTTGCTAGTTACCAATTGCAAAATGAAATATACTTTTTGAATCTGAGCCATGAAACATACGCTCCAGTGCCAAGTAAATGCTGTTTAATGGCAAAGCGGGCGCACTCCAGCATCATCTCCGAAAATAACACAAACATACGTCTGTTATCTCACGGATATTCGTCTGGAACGCTAATGATTGAAAGACGGTTACGAAAACTGCGCCGGCGCATTCAACCACCTTAAAGCTTAAAGCACGAACATCGAACTAATCACTACAAAAATCAATGTCATTTCTTCGATTGTCATTGAACATTTAACAATTATGAGGATAAATATAAAGATAAGTTTAATGTAAATATTGAAGTATATTATATAAGAATACACAGGTTAAAGAAATTGTGTTACTAGATTTCAAATGTCTAACAATGTAAAAAAGTTGTAGTGAATTAGTTAATAAGTACATGTGTGTGAACGTACAGGCATTGTAGTGGAATTTCCGAAGATAATATCAAACTAGTAGACCAGCTTCCGCGGCGATAACACGAAGGCGACTGCGGTAGATCCCGCCCGCCCTGCCAGGCGTCGTTTGCGGAGGCGGGTGACGTCAAAACATGTATTTCATGCATGATTTTAGACTATACAATAACAGTACAAATGCACGTCATTTATACCTATCGTGACGCAACACCTTACAGTATATACACGTATCTTCTATTTATAGCCTCAAATAATAGGTAACAAAATCAAAGTACTATTGTACAGTGTTTAGGAAATATTTAAAATAGACAAATTGATTAGCCAATAAATACTATACCATTTTTCTACTAAATACCAAATCTTTTCTTAATACTATACTGTTTTTTTATCGAAGATAATATTATTAAAATTAAAAAATCTCTCTTAAAATTAAAAAAGAAAATAAATTAAATTTTTATTGAATTTTTAAAGCATGCAAATCATATTGGACTTTTTTATTAAATTAAACAGAAATTTAAAAATCAAATGACAACTGCATCCCGCCTATGTGAGTTAATCTTTTGAATTTCTGTGTAAATCAAAAATAAAATAAATTTATTAAATATTAAAACAGATTGTCACTATTTCAATTATGACAATTGCGATGTCTTGATTAATCTGCCGACAAGTGCCAAAGTCCTTTCCGTGCCATCAAATTAACGATCAACGACTTCAAGCTTGAGCTATTAAAATTGGCGCAATGTTGTTGCTGCATATTAGATTTTGACTGTTGCAGCCAAGGGACATATTGTGGACATTTCATATCTTAACTTCCTGGTTGTCAAACAAAAGTGATGGGTATCTATCATCCGAGTGAACCAAAACAAAGTTAAATGAATCAACTTCATAAAATTTTTCAAAAAACAAAATTATATTCCTCTTTCAAATAAACTTAAATGGGATCATCTGTTCCGCTTATCACAATTACATAAGCATGAGTCTTCTGTTAAGCCGTTTCCGATTACTGAGAGTCCTGTCAACAACTCCAACTAAGCTTAAGGTTGAAGTATTTGGAGTGGTTCACGACAATCCGAATCGCAAACTCCAACCTGTGACTCACACATTGCACCTCGGACCCTAACACAATTAGCTATGGACACATCAAATATTCTTTATCTCACGTATCAACTTCTACATGTCATGACAATTTTACATTCACAATTGTTTCGAACGAGTGAAGTCACAAACAGAATCTCGGCGTGAGTCAATAATTTGCTATTTCTTTCTAAGTACTAACAAAGAGTAATTATCAATTGATGAAAGACGTAAAGTGAATATAAATAAATATCTTCTCGCAATTCCCAATACAGGGGTAGACAGTGGTCAAGTCTAGACGATTAAGTCCCTTTGATCCATCTTCCACCGAAGATATTTAGACTACGTGACTGGTGGTGAGCCCATCACCACTACAAATGACGGGCACGAATATAATCATATAATTATAATTTATATATAATAATTACTATTTAAACACAAACATTTACAATCATTACACAAACTGTGCCCATAGCTTCGAAGGCGACTAGGTTCTCGGGCCGAAAGACTGAGATTTATTGCTTTATTCTCATAAAAATGAACAATAAATAATTACTATGATGGGGGAGTAGCAATTTAAGTATTTGTATGATTTTCAGTAGCTATGTATTTGTCGTTTCTGGTTACGGGTTCCATTCTCGAACAGAAGTACCGAGTTTTATTTACTGAAACTTTCTGGAAATGCGACGTTCCAGAAAGTTTCAGTAAATAAAATGTTTAATCTTTTTATTCATATATAAATCTAACCCAATGAGATTATCCTAGCATATAAATCCATCTTTACGACATTCAATCTGCGCCAACTTTTCTAAAGCTCAGCGTAAACCAAAAATTGTAAAGTATGTAAATAATCGTTCATAAAATAGTTTTATTTTAAAACTTCATCTAGTACGAGATTCATTCTAGAATTCTGTTATTGAAATGAGTACAGAGTTTATCATGGCTATTTATAAATTTCGTGCGTCTTCCGATTCAATATTTAGTGACGCTGTTTCCGGCCATAAAGACGCTTTCTTGTAAAAGTACGATTTATGACCATTGATAATAATAACAGAA
The DNA here is from genome assembly GCA_029286605.1 of Sericinus montela. Lineage (NCBI taxonomy): Eukaryota > Metazoa > Arthropoda > Insecta > Lepidoptera > Papilionidae > Sericinus > Sericinus montela. The sequence continues at coordinate 1,911,766 of JAGSMR010000011.1, forward strand.
ATTAAAGGCATGAAGGAAAAAAAGTTTTAAACGTGGCTTTCCATGTTTGTAGTTATGGATGACAACAGTAAAATCAGTTTCCGAATATCGGTCCATTTGCTTGACTTACTTACGCATAGCGTTACGTTCATAAAAGAATATTGACCACAAAAAGAGGTTTCCTGCGGAGTTTCTTAGGACTGTTTCTTTTCCGTTAGAGGTACCTCATGACTAAACGGTGGTAAATTAATAAGCGCCTATCGATAAACGAATATATGTTCTTATTTAGATGAAAAAATTATCTGTTTTGACAGCTTTGTCAACCACTTCGATCTTCGCTTCGGCGTCTTTGTGGCAGAGGAGTCGACCGGTAGAGCCTCTACGGGCTTTAATGCCAAAAAAGAGTCAGCAGACTTCTGTCTTATTCTGTTAACTGACGTCATCCGAAATGCCCCTGGGTTTGACTTCGATACGACTTGAGTTTAATCGCTTGGGAGAGGGACAAAGCTCTTGTGTGTCAAGGATACTTCGATAAGGGCCGGGGCGACATCAAAGGTAGCTGAATCGCTTAGGTGACACAAATATGAGTCTTTGAAAGAATCGCTTCCTGGAGTCCTCGCGCGTAGTTTCTTAAGGAATTGTACCCGCTACTGGTCCTAGCCGCTGCTAACGCTATTCTTGCTCAACGGTTAGGTCTAACCTTCCAACGTGGGAATTTAGCCTGCGTTCTTGGTAACATGCCACGCGGAGTAAAGCTGTACGAATATTAGCATTATTTTTATATATGAATAATAGCTTTTTGTTAATAAGTATTGTAAATATGAAGACAATTTTGTTTCTATAATATGTTTTTATTAGTCAATATATACTGATGGGGCATTAAAATAGAATCGTGAGATTTAAATTCATGATAAGCGATCAACCCGACCTTAGTCCGCAGAAATTGCAGGTGAACTATACAGGTATGTGTAATAAATAACAAAATGTAATCCCTGAAAAATATTCTCATTCAGGTACTTATTATTATAGTTACAGTACATGTTAAATTGAGAAAGGTATGTTTAGATGGTCAAACATAATTTGATTGAACCCGAGTCCACAGAGCTGACAAACACTATTAAAAACCGGCGTGTATACCACTTCCACGTAGGTCGACAAATTTATATGTAATATATATAAACTTTGATATATTTTTGTTTCTTTATTTACTTTAATAGAATGAGTAAAAAATTATACTTGAATAAATCCTTAGTCTATTTTGGATTGTTTCAATCGAATTAATATTTGTCTTAGCTACAGTCCCCCATATTTCAATGAGATAGTTTAATTGAATATATACACAGTATATCCTTAGGAAGACCTTTAACAAAAACAAAACGCAAAAATCCTGTTAGATACAGAATTTTGTTTTACTACGCAAAGTTGTTCAATGCGTCGTCCAAGATCTCTTTAAACAGTAATTTGTCAATATACTTTTCACTTCATCTATTCATGGCTTCATTGTTAGTTCATACATGTCAGCTCATTTATTTTTAGCTGCAAATATAATATTAAACTGCTATTAACCGTGTCCGTCATTTGAGGTATTTATAAATAGACAATTATTCATATATACGTATAAAAATCTATTTACTAGAGTACAAACAGTCATATTCATCACACAAATGTTTGCCCCTTGCGAGTCTCGAACTCAGTATCAAATCGAAAAAATGATTCATACTTATAGGCAGTACTGAAATAGGGCGACAACTGCTCTGATTATTACCACTTGCACCAAACTTTTTAAACTATTTGGAAATTTACCTCCCTACTTGTTACAAATCCCTACTTGTTATTAAAATTTGGAGAGTAGTTTTTGGGACTGTAATTTGGGTTAATTGTGAATAGAAAGTATTATGAAGCCAAACGCTTAGATATTAGACGAATTTTAATGAAATTTCACTTGTTGTTACATTTGTATGATTATTAACTTCAATTCACAAGTTTCTTTGTAAACTAATTATCTATCTTTATCTCTATATATTGACTGTTTTTGTATTTCTTGACTGGATTCTTCTTATTTTAATAGTCCCTCCTCCATATTTTAAGATCCCTTAAAGTACTTCATCAAAAACATTAACTCCGTTCGGTATAGTGCATCTTTTATTATTTCACCGGAGAGTCAGATCTGTAATAGAGGGGAAATGTTGATATGAATTCTTTTAGTAAAGCTACCGTAGTCTATAAGTGTCAGAAGCTACAAAATATCAATTTAATCTGGGTTTTAGCTATCACGGGTTTTATAAAAGCACTATAGATCTTTTCTTAAAAAAGAAGAATTATTATTAACATAGATTAAACTATATATATTTTACGTTGACATTATATTAACCACTAACATCTATTAAAATATGCAGTAATGTATTAAACTATTAATATACGTAAATTACTGTCAAGTTTCAACGTTGCACTTTCATTTTATTTCATAATCATTTAGATAATATAAAATTGCTTGACCTAAGTATTGTGACGCATAATTTATTGCAGTCGTTTTGGAATCGTCCCAAAATCCTATTTACTTTCGATATGACGGGATCAACACTATAGTTATTTAGGTTGAGTTAAATATAAATAAAATGGCGGTAAAATCCTAAAGCTAAAAGTTAAATATTTATATCTCTACGTCTTTTGGAGCTTTCAAAACGTTTTACCTAAATCCAATGGGAATCCATGAGAACTACTCGGGAACGTAGGAAATAGAGGAAAACTCTGGCTCGTTTTGCCATATACAGATAAATATAAGAGATAAGGATTTAGATAAAAACTTTTAAATATACGAGTCTTATATTGACACATATTAATGTTAAATTACATTGATGATGGTGATGTCTTACTTTTAATGAATTAGAAATATAATGGATTAAAAGTAAAACAGTGAAACAGACGTGAGAACAAAATTTGTCAAAGATTACATCTATCTAGATAAACTAAGAATAATAAATATAATAACTATATATAATCATAACATAAAGTAATGTAATCTTAAACCATTTATATAATGGGGCATTATATCACAGATAACAAATTAATTTAATTTGTTTTCCTAAAATCGTTTACAAATAAGACAAATATATTTTCCAGAAAAGTAATAAATAAATATATAATAAATATCTTCACGCAATTCCCAATACAGGGCTAGACAGAGGTCTAGTCTAGACAATTAAGTCCCTTTGACCCACCTTCCACCGAAGATATTTTCGGGACAACGTGACAGGTGGTAAGCCCGTCGCCGTCCAGAAAAGTAATAACAATAATTTCAAAATTCTCTTTTTCCTTACGAAATTTTTTTAATTGTTAGTAATCTGAGGTCATAAACACATCGACTGTTGTTTCATAAAATTCTCACTAACACCCTTCATACGTCGCTGTGTCCGTGATTCGTAAAAATAACGTCTTTTATCTTAAACTTGCTTTTGTAAACATAGGATATTTAAATGCGTTCAATGATGTAACGTGCTCTCAACGAACGAACATGATCGTATCGTATAATTACAATTTTGTTTGGCACTAGTCCAACTGAAAACGGAATCCGTTCGCCACGTGTCGGAAAATACCCGGCTATATAATTCTTATAACCATTCCAGATTAAAAAGAAAATACTTTGTTTTCTTTTTTACAACATGTTTTATTTTTGGCGGGATATGTTCCATCTTAATGTTCTCCTAGTCAGTTAAGACTCTGGCAAGACAGGGTATTATAGTTAAAGTGTGTGATTGATTTATTGACAGCGAATCAGAATTAATGATAAAGACTCGACAAACATAAAATCGACAGTACTGAAAACTGAGGTAATATATTTAATTTTGCTGGAATTATATTCAGGATCCATGGCTCGAGAAGCAGCTGGAAAGCAGAACTTAAATATTTACGTCACATTATAAATAATAATAATAATATAAATAAATACATACATACGATAGAGAGAACATCACAGACATTTCACTGATCCCAAAGTAAGCACTTGTATTATCGAATCAAAAATAATGAAGGTAACACCCAGACACGAGAACATGTATAAAAAGTTTGAGTTTCCGTTACATCATCCACGAGAATAAAAGGGGTATGGTGGTTACTAACTCCACCAAAATCCTTAACATATACACAATGATATTAAATAATACGCGTCAAAAATCGGCAGGTGTCACGATCCCTTCACACCTCTTTCGTTTCTATCAGAACTGTAATTTTTATACATGCACGCGTGTATCCTAGTACTCTTATGTTGTCCGTCTTCGAGCAATTAACTAAATACTAAAAAAAATACGAAAAATTTCATAATAAATATGTTGTTAATTTCAATTCGGAGGTAAATAAAACAGAATCAAAACGCAAAACATGCTACAAATTGTTAAAGTAGCTTCTGAAATATCAACTTAGATCTAAGATATAAATTTATAACTATACAAGATTAGCTCGTATTATAACATTGTTGTTAAGATTTATTCACGTTGTTTTCCAATGCTTGATCTTGGCCTCTTAACCGTTTCGATCTTTTTAATTATTATATTATTCTTATTTTCCTCGAGCCGTTATCATTTCACCCGACCGAGCTATCTGTGTTATTCAATTTATATTCAAGGGCAAAGGAAGTTTGAAATGGAAATCATTAAACATCATCCATGGCTGGAAGACCGCGCGAAAATATTTTTGTTCACAAAAACACTACGGGTACATTAAATTTTAAAGAGTTGTTCACATTACCCGTAAATTATAGCAGTATTATAGTATCTGGTGCTATTAAAATCTTGTTAACAATCAATAATAATAGTTTTACAACGTACAATCAATAAATACATTTTCTGTTAATTGAATAAGAAGTTTGAGAATCCTGTTCCTTCGAAAAAAATGCACATTAACATTCCGATGCAAATTTTATTGACAGTTAAATCATTCTGTTTACTTAAAATTAATGTTTTTTCTCTTTTGTCTTTCACTTATATTTAATATTTTTCGCAAATGTATTTATTGTTCGGAACTTTAAAAGACACAAAAACCATATTACTTACAAGGGTATTTATATATACTTATTTTATTGGGATGAAATACGATTTAACTGTTCGTCCGTTGTCTGCCCTGTTGGTAACTAGTAACTACGGTGTAAAGGTCGCTGTCAATTTAGACAACTTCAATAGAATAAGGTTACAGTTGTAGAGTTGTCACCGATGAAGAATAAGTGGAGCGATGTGAATAAATTGTCTCTCCATGCTTTCATGGGTGGTCGGAATTTCGAGTCAAGAGACCGGAGTTCGATCCCCAGGTGGCAGGCTCATAGCAGTGGGTTTTTCGAAAACTTATGTACGAACTACATTGTTACATAGACATTGAGACGGCGCCGGGCTCACCACCTGTCACGTTGTCCCATAAATATCTTCGGTGGAAGGTAGGTCACTAACAGTTTTAACAGTGGTAGAGCCCGCATCAGCTTTGGTTGTTGCATGAATGGGCCGGCTCGGCCGGGGAAGTACCACGATCTCACAGAATACCGGCGTTAAGTAGAAGTCTAACAAACTTCTGCGTTTCGTCTGGTGAGTGCAGGTAATCGGAGGCCCACACACCTCCCTCCCCCAATTCTGAGGGAAGGGGGGGGGCACTCTAAGGGAGGCAACGCATCTGCTTTGCCTCTGGTATTGCGGGTGTTCATGGGCGGCGGTAATCACTTACCATCACGTGAGCCGCCTGCTCGTTTGCCTCCCTTTTCCATAAAGAGAAGGTCGAAATGATTTAACTGACTAAACCTCTATCAACTCCTGTATTGGGAATGGCGTGAAGATATTTATTTTTATTTTTAAACTAGGTATACTCTTACATTTTAACCGAATGACCTATATAGGTTCGTTGTTGTCCTTCGAAGTTTGTTTATTTGATAAAACCTGCCACGATTACGCACATTACGCATCCACTTATTATTTTTGCATCACGTTCACTAAGCAATAAATGTTGTTATCATACATGTAAAATGTAACATTGTTATTTACGGATTTACTGAACTGTATTGTTATGCATAACACGAGTAAACAAGGTTCTCAATAATTTAAAAAGTGGTTTATTTAAAAGTTTTAATATGCCTCTTTTCAGTTGTATGCCTTTTTTTACCTGTTACTCGTAAGTGTAATATCCCTTTGGGCTATGTAGGAGTGTACAAGCTTTATTGTGATTGAAAGAGACTTAAAGATAACTTATAATACTCGGGTCAAAGAAAATAGCAGCTGATGTAAAACATACATTGAAGGAAGTAGGAAATATAATTTTAGGTCACCACAACCATTTTATTACCACATACCCTCGCAAAAGAATATCATTTCCTTCCAAGGATGATATTAGAAAAACACAAAAAATCTTGGGTCCCTGACAATATTGACAGGATATAAATAAATACCATGAATAAACAAATTTATCGTGTACTATTAACACAAATATTACTGTACCTTTTTATCCCGTGCTGTTAGAGGTGGTTAAGGGAAACACCTCAAAAAAATCAATACATCACCACCGTCAAATGAAGCAAAAAAAGGAATATTAGTTATTCTTTGTTACTAAGTTAATAAGAGCATCATTTGTTGCCTTATTTTAGTATTATTTTTAATTTCGAATTATTATCAGGACAGTTAACTATTACCTAGTTGGTTACTCCAATAAAATTCTTATAGATTATCATAATAAAGAAATTTTAAAGAAAATCCTAAAGAGACTGCATAGTTGTAATTTTTTCCTAAGATTACGAGCGATGCTGCTCATATAATTCCTAAAAAATCATTAAGTTCCACATCAGGCCTCTGGTGGGCAGGGTTTTTAAAGCCGGGAATTATTAGAATTATCTTCGGTGAGGGTTAGACTCCTAGCGTGATTATAACCCTCAAACCATAGCTTCGAAGACAGGGCCCTACCAACTAGGCTTTCGGGTCGTCTAGTGTTAGAATATTTATGAAAACTAACCTAAAAATAGTTTTAATGGCCTAATTTTGGAAATTCATATAAATAGTTTTTATATTAAAAAATACTCACGCAAATGAGGTAGTGAAACAAAACAAATATGTTTCTATCACAATAACAAAGAAAAGTGTTTCGGGAGGTAGAATATCAAAAATAACACAACAAGTGGATGGGTATTATAAACAAAATATAACAATAAAATACCTAAAAATATCATTATACTTTAAAACAGAATTACACTGACGAAAACGCAATATCACTCACTGAAAACTACTTGTTTAATGAAAAATATATTTTTATGTTATGCTATTTATGTTGTACCCGTCAATGCGTTATCGTATACTTGAATTTATAAATTAATACAATGGTGCATTCAAAGCGCAACATTCAATACGTCGGACCCTTTTAATTGTAAACAATAAACCTGTCTGACATGTTACTGCTTCCTATACGGGAGGAAGGTTTTATTGTTATGGAATGGGCTATTTGGATATTCTTTTAATTAATCTCCACTAATAAAGAACTAAAATGGAATCCACTAAAATTATTTGGCCTTAGATTTTTGGATAGAGGTAGGCTAAAAAAACTAAAAGCTATATAGTTTTCTTATACGAGGTGACAGGTGACTACTATTTTAAATATACTTATATATATTCTCTAATTAGTTATTATATAGTCACAACATAACAAATTATATATTACAATACAATATTATATATTACAATACAAATTATAATATTTTGACATACAAAATATACAATGATAATTTTATTTGACAACTGTTATTGATAATCTTATTAGTTTGAAAATATTTTTGTAACAAATAAATTAAAATAAATATCTTCACGCCATTCCTAATACAGGGTTAGACAGGGGTCTAGACAATTAATTCGTTTCCTGCCAACGAAGATATTTTTGGAACAGGTGGTGGCCTTTCGCTGTCTTTATGTCCAAGCCAACGATATAATTCGTACGTAAGTTTTTGAAAAACCCATTGGTACGAGCCTGCCACCTGGAGATCGAACTCGGGTCTTTTGACTCTAATTCCGACCACCCTATTACTCGGCTGTCGTGATTTTTGTAATAATTACATTTAAGTTTGTTTAATAAATCTTTGAACACCTACCAAGGCAAAATACGGTTAAGGTCTGTAGTCATTATCAACATCTAGTTGTAACTGTAGTTTAAGCAACTAAATAAAAGTATAAAAAACTGGTGTGTACGAACGGAGGTCGACAGGTGACCTTCCGGTATTTTCGGTATTCCCTGCCTTTCTCTAAGTGCCAATGCGGAACAACTTTTCTATCCTATCAATTCAGGTCAACTCGCGGATGTGACGCAGCAAATTCCCTTTACCACTCAAGTGTTTCGTTCACCAATTTTACTTACTTATCTTCACGCACAACCCCTGACAGGGTAGCCATATAAAAATATATAAAATATAATAGATCGCGAAGTGTCACGATCCTTACATACTCTTTCGCTTCTTTCAGATTCATGATCTTCTTCAGGCATGCACCTTTTTTACCTATAATTATTAACTAATGTGATCCATGTAGGACATTTTTGGTGGATAGATACGCCTTAAATCTAGGCGTTATATGTATGTGTAACTCCACCATAAATGTAAAACCGGATATGAGAAATATAAGAAAAACATTATTCGTATTTATAATAACAATATTTATAACTACCGGAAAAGCTTTTTCTACCATTGAAATTTTTACAATTTGAAATTTATGTTACTCACACATATAAAATTTAATTTAAATTTATTTTGCAGTTTTTTGGGGGGATTTAGCTTTGTAAAAAAGGCGTACAAATTTACACCTATAATATTATTAAAGAAAATTGTCTGTTTATTACGTCAATGTCTCAGACCAAAACGACGACTTTTGGAATTATTGTCTATTCGTCTGTTTGTTTATGTTTGGCGCTGAAACCACTGAGGCGATTTTGGTTGTTTTTGTTGTTTGGTTAATCAATGTCTTATTTTTTTAACTTGTAATGCAAGAGTCGGTTCAGTATTACTGAAGGTACACCACGAGCTCTCTTTAACAGGAGTCACCATATACTTAGAAAAAAGGTCAAGTTAAGATGGAACTTTTGTTTTTGCAAACTATGAAGTATATATGATAAAAAATAAGTCTTTGATAAGATAATAATATTACGGTACATTTGATCCCGGTAAGATTATATGTTCCAGTGGGATACATATAGCGAAATATCTAGTATGAATATTAATTTTCTGATATTCTGTATTGATTATTCTTCTATATTTATTTCGGATTCACATAGATAACAGAGCAAACAACAATTTTTGCAATAAATGTTTAACCCCTTTTTTACCATAAATGATAATAATTGCCAAAAATTTAGTTTGAAGCACCATTAAGCTCTACTTTGATTAATCAGTCTGGAAAAATTATTACTAAATATTTAAGAAAATGATGTGAAGCATCTTTGTAGGAACTGAAGACATTAAAAGGCAAATCAGATGACGTACAAAATGACCTTCACGATATTATTCAAAATATGAAATGCGATGCAGATTTTGGTTTAACACTGGCCTTGAATTAAATGATACTAAATATGGACTTTATACTCCTGGCCGTTTGTCTTGTCACTGACAAAATTTGTTTTCAAATTTTAACAATATAGATAGATATTGCGTTCTGGTTTCTTAAATTACGTATTTACTTCGTTCTAGTCCATCATGAAACTGTTCTTATTTCTAAAAACAAATTTGTCTAAATCGCCAAATAGTTTTGCAAAGATTCTAAATTTATCTTCAGCCTCATCCAGCTGCACTCAAGCTACTTTACCGATTTGATTTGGTGGTATCGGTGTAAGAGAGGTTTAAAATACTGCGCAGCCCCCGGACACAGTATTCATGATTTATCCAGTAATATTCTTAAGATTGATTTGGACTTGATCTTTGCTACCGAAGCAAAGGAATCATAGATACTTCTTTTGTATTGTTGAAGGTCTATCTTATACCGTTATGCGTATTTTATCCTGAAAACATGTCGGAACAAGTGTATTGACGATCGCAGTACCACACACCTCGCGTCTCTGAGGCCTCTGCCCGTCAACGGTCTGTTATTGCTTTTTAATAACATTTTAAATTTAATTTATTATTTATTTACAGTGTGCTGGTAAACGCGAGCCTGAAAAGGAACTTGAAGCACAGAGATGGGTAGAAGCAGTGATCGGAGAAAGGTTTCCTCCAAATCTTCCATACGAACTGGCACTTCGTGATGGCATTATTCTCTGCAAGTTAATGAACAGGCTACATCCTGGCATCATCACAAAAGTTAACGTTTCTGGCGGTGATTACAAGTTCATGGATAATATAAACCAGTAAGTGTGAGAAGACATAGAACAATTATTAGAATCAGTTCCACAAGGAATCCTTCGCGATGACGTGTGTGTGTGTATTTGTTCACGCCATTCCCAATACAGGGGTAGACAGAGGTCTAGTCTAGACAGTTAAGTCCCTTCGACCCACCTTCCACCGAAGATATTTTGGGACAACGTGACAAGTGGTGAGACCGTCGCCATCTTTATGTCCAACCCAACGATATGAATCGTACAAGCCTGCCACCTGGGGATCGAACTCGGGTCTCTCGACTCGAATTCCGATCACCCAACAACTCGGCTATCGTGTGTATTTGTTCAAAAATAGTATTTATTTATATTGAGGTTTATTTCAATATCCTAACACCCATTTATGCAAAGAGCTCCGACACACTTTCGGTTAATTTATCCACTACAGCATCTACGTATAAGAATTTATGAAATATTGCGTTGTATCCGACCCATTTACTTATTTCTTGTTTTTATTTTTTTAATGAAAGCTATTGCTACATAATTTTGTCATGTATCTTGTGACTATCACTCTCTTCAAGTTATACTAAAACCCCGATTTTCTCTATATCTCGGGTTTTAATTGAGGTACGGTTGCTTTGGTCTAAAAATACTAGCTGAAATTAGCTATTTCATTTGAGTTTTTTTTGCTTTTAAGTCGGAGGAAATCTTGTTTTTGACATGATTTTCAATACGCGTTACAAATTAAAATATTATTCTATTTAGCCAATTGACCCGAAGATGCGCAGCGTCACGGGTCCTGTAATTATAAAATATTAAATTTCTTATATTTTAATATTTCGAATTATTTATAAAAATGTCATTAAGATGCACTTGAAAACAAGGATTTTTTGGAAACTATGATTTAGACCCCAAGGATTTTGGGGTCCAAAACACTTAAAAATATTTGATTGAAAGATTTACCCAGCAACACATTAATTCCTTATATATTGTTACTCTTAGGTTTACTCAGACAATTGGCGTTTTGTACGTGAGAAACATAAAGTCATTTTTTTTTGTGATATATATTTAATTAATCAAATTATGCACCATTGTTATCTATACACTTTTGCCATCTCATAGGTAGTTAATTGATCCCTTTACTAAAGCCCATGTGGGTGAGAATCAATAAAATCTTAGAAGGCGGTTTGGACTGCCTCTTCGGAGTTGTTTTTCTTTTCCTTTTAAGAAGTTGTCCGAATTCCGGAAAAATGGTAATCCGTTGGAGCAAGGTCCGGCGAGCACGGTGGATATCGCAGACATTCCAATTGTAGCTTAGTGGCTGTTAGTTTTGCAGTGTGTGGTCTTGAGTTGTCGTGAAGCAGCAGTAGCCTGGAGCGAATGATCAATCTAGATTGTTTAGCAGATAGTTCTTCCTTCATGGTTTGCAGCTGCTTACAAAAGATATCTGACATAATCATTTGGTCAGATCTTAAAAAGTTGTAGTGAACGACACCAGCGCTAGTCCACGCTACTCATAAGTAACTTTTTCTGAGTCAATTTTCGTTTAGGGCAGGATTTGGCTCGGTCTCCAGTGTTCATCCATTTCGATGAGGGCTTCCGATAATCGTACAGAATCCACTTTTCATCATAAGTATCATTCGGTTTAAAATCACGTAATTATTATGTATGTGAGCAAAGTAACAGGAGTCGATGCGTGTTTGCAAATTCAATTCACTCAATTCATGAGTTACAAAAAATTTTTGTTGACTCGATCTGCTTCAAGTGAATTAATACAGTTTTATCACTTACTCCGGAGCCTGCAGCTATCTCTGAAGTCCTTTGCTGAATTTGCTAAAATTTCCAGAACGAAAACGTTGAAGCCAAAAACGTAGCGTGCTTCTTTTTGCGACACCAGGGCCGTACAGATCATTAACCCTTTGAGCCGTTTCTGCAGCATTGAAGCTACGGAAAAACTCGTACTCGTAAATATATACAATATACATTTATATATCATATATATTTCATGTTTTCGATTGTGCGGTAATGAGCGAGGCCAAAGAAAAAAATAATGAGGAAAAAACAAATGAATAACTGAAAAAACTCAAATGTACCAGCTAAATGAATTTATAAATTTGAATTTGGAATTCTAAACCAAAGAGTTATTCTTACGAGTATTTCAGATCAAAGTATTCAGTACGACAAAACGCTAATTTCATATGTAAGGAGTATATACATTTTAGAGGCAGTAAGGCCTCGAGATATGTGAGATGCTTCTTTTTTTGTGTGTTGCCAATTGTGTCGATTTATCCAAATTTAATTAAAAACAAATTTAATAATAATCCTCTAGAACGTAGCCCTATATGTAAATGTTAACCACAGTCGTATACTTATTTTATTACTTATTAATATTTTTCAGATTCCAAAAAGCATGCGTCAAGTATGGTGTACCGGATGTAGACCTGTTCCAGACAACCGACCTCTGGGACCAAAAGAATATAGCACTAGTCACGCAAACGATATTTGCAATTGGTAGAACTGTAAGTATTTCAGATAAATTAGAATTTTTTTTATAAGAATCTCACAGCAAAGAAAAGCACCACTCGTTACCTGCCACATCGAGGAAACGTAAGCTAACAAAAGCACAACCATACAATCCTATGCAGTAACTTGTTTTTTGATAAAGCTATAAGTCAGAATTTTTATAGACCAAGAGGACATATAATGCTAGCTTAATTCCTTAAATTATCTCAAATTATGGATTGTCAAGTGATTACATTTATTACACTCTTCTGATGATTTTTTATTATATGTACTATATAACATGACATGTTTATTGAATAAACTGAATAAAAAAGTGTATTGCACAGTAGTTATTTCAGCTAGGATTCGAAACTAGCCAGTCTGTTAAGGACTCCGACCACTAAACAGCGTGGCTGTTATAACAATTGCGAACAAGAAAATCTGAGCCATGAATGCATATCAGCAGTATGCGGTTGCATTGTTTGCATTATAAGGAATCATAACACAGTGACCGTTAGTACGAATATACGTTAGTACAGTTAAATACGAATATAAATTTAAAAAGCGTAAGATAACTTTTTCTTACCTTCTCCAGCTTGCACTTCTACGATTATTTATTTATCCCACTAACTCGCTCCGTACCAACAACCAATTTTTTGATGTGTTTTTGACTCGATTTTTCTATTCGATTTAAGATGTCTCTTCTAAATATAGTATAATCTGATTCAGCCAGTCTCTTCAGGTGGATTCCTGTTACATCCCTCAATAATAGTTGACTTGGTGGCTTATCAAATTTAATCATAAATTCACTTTTTGGCCGTGTGGTATCGGCGTACATTAAATTTTTAAAATAATAAAGCGAATTTATCCAGGAATGTCATGAAAGAACTTCTAGTGTTTCGTCTGAGGTACCCAGAATACTGAGTTGCTACTTCGTGCACTTGGTATGCTCATTTCAGTTATGATGATGCATTAAGACTAGTGAGTACATTCAATGTCACGATAGTCTAGTGGTTGGGTGACAGAATTCAAGTCAAAAGACCCAAATTCGATCTCCAAGTTTTTTCAAAAACTTATGTACAATTTATATTATTGCTTTGGACATAAAGACGCCGACGGGCTCAGCACCTGTGACGTTGACCGGAAAGGGTTTTCTGTGGTAGGTGAGTCGAAAGGAATTAATGATCGAGACTTTTGTCTACCCCTGTATTTGACGTGAACATATATATGCTATTTTACATCATTAGAGCTAACCACAGATAAGCTTGAGTCGCCATTCACTGATATTTATTTCCTTTGGATTTTTGAATACGAAAGGCAAGCAACAAGCATGCATTATGGTAACTCATCGCCAATGCCTATGAATATCCGCAACACCAGAAAACTTTTGCCTTAAATTAAGGGGCAAAGAATTAGAAGGAGGATGGTACACCACTAGACGTAACTCTGAAGTACAAGTTATATTAGTATATTTCTCGCCAGTAATCCGCGGGGCCATGATTGGGATCTGTTCACGTCGAAACATTTAGATTAAACTAAAATTTGATGTAACTTAAATTGAGATAAATACTTTGTACTCATATTTGTTTTATTTTTGTTGTTTCTCTGTTTATTATGCTGTGTGTGTACATGAATAGTAAAATAAAATAAATAAATAAATATTAATGAATAACTTCAAAGATAATTGGCGCGGAAGTTATTCTTTTAAATTTAAAAATTTTTAATTACGTCTTCGTTCGTGTGCAATTAAATGCAATTAAACTTTAATATCTTACAGGCCTACAAACATCCTGAATGGCGCGGTCCTTACCTAGGCCCTCGACCTGCTGAGGAGAATCGTCGAGAATTCAGCGAAGATGTTCTCCGTGCGGGCCAAACTGTTATAGGTCTCCAAGCCGGCACCAACAAAGTGGCAAGTCAATCTGGTCAGAACTTCGGTGCATCGAGAAAAATCATCCTTGGTAAATGAAGTATTCTGTTAGGGCATCATAACACAAAAGTTTTGCAGTTTTGTCGATTTAGAATAGGTTTAATAACAACCGTTGTTTATATATTTATCATATAAAGTATTATGTGCTTAAAATTTGCAAATGTTTCTGCGTCATGAATTTAAATTTAGATTCGAGTAGATCAACAATTATATATTAGAATTAAATGAAGAAAAGACAAGATAAAACTTCAACGTACAAAATGATGGCATGAATTTGGCTTTTAATTTAATTGATAGTTTTATGAGTATTCTTATCATTTCAAACAATAAAAATTGTGATGCTGTTTTTTTTTAATTTAAATTATATTATTATTTTTATTATTAAAATATTAAAATTGTATATTCTTATTATCCGTTGTTGTAAGAAGCTGATTAAAAATTATCATTAACCAAAGAGGAGGTTATTCAATAAACTACTTCTTTAAAATTATTTTTGTTTTTTTTTTTGGTCCTATAGAAAATTTGCTACCTTTTTGTCGACTGATCATGGTCATAAATCCACAATGAACTGGTGGCGTTAACCACGGAATATTTACCTATGTTCCAAGTCACGAAACTGTCGCATTTCGTGGTAGTTTTCGTTACTAGGGCCACGAACTGTGGAACTACCCACCACCACCTCTGCATAGGGTAAGTTTCAAAGTAAAATACAGGTCCTTTTAGATGAATATTAAAGTAAATAATTTTAGTCAAAATGGTTACCAAGCTTATGTAAATAGTCACTAATTAAATATATTTACGGAGCAAATAAAGTGTTTAGTCCTGTTAATTTAAGTTTAGACTAATGAAAATGAAGTTGGGCGACTGTACGGGGATTTGTTTGTTTGTTTGTTCGGATTAAATTTATATTTCCATGGCTCCGACAATAGAACCAACGCTGTAGTTGTGACAATATAGGCTCACCACCTGTCACGTTGTTCCAAAAAATGTCTTTGGTGGAAGGTGTGTCGAAAGGACTTACGTGTCTAGACATCTGTCTACCCCTGTATTGGGAATGGAGTGAAGATATTTATTTTATTTATTTATAATTTAATTTTCGTTGTAGCGATAAATAAACATCTTTTTTTAAAGTTTTATACATGTCCCGTTTCTATGCACATTAAGAAGTCAATAGGAGAACGAAATCGACTAGAGGGCTGGCCAAATCCACTTGGAGCAGCCACCTCGGGCTAACTATCTTTTTTAAATTCGATCGGCAATGTAGAATCATCATGCAAAATACATTTACTGAGCATAGGTACATACATTTTCTACGAGACTATTTACAATTGCAATTGAAATTAGTAACAATGAAAAAATATGAACAATTAATAAAGCGTTATCTTAATATTTTATTATCTAAAGCAATAGACGATCGAAATAGCTTAAAAGTGATCAAATAATTCCAAGAGTTATTTTAACTTCAATTGCTTCCATTTCATTATAATAACTATTTTAATTTGGTTTACTATTTTTGTGCACACAATAAACGAAAACATAAACTGAATATAAGTATGTCAGCACGTTGAATATTCTTAGAGTGGAAACTGGAGTTCGGTGGAGTGATCTCATTCTCCTGGCCCGATTACTCACGCCTACTTAGTCCCTACCTGGCCTTTGGGACCGCGGAAATTCCTTCCTAACAACAAACACTTCGTGAGCCTTCAAGTACAATGGCACTGCTTATTTCAAATTGAAGTTTCTTCCAGTAGGTTTACTAGAAGAAAACTTTTAATAGAAAAGGAAGATATAAAATAGCATAGAATAGAAGAGCAAACTCAGCGTGTTCTGTGAACAAACCAAGTAATATTTTTACAAAAGTAAATAAAAAAAGCATAAAGACATATATACATGTATGTATGCACGTATATAAAATTATTGTCTGAATAAATAGTGATCTTTACCGAGAGAATTTTTTACCGAGAGAGAGATTACCGAAGTTTGTGCGTTCTACAGTCAAATTATATGTACAGCGAAGAAATTGAAATACCGTTTTCTTCCGGTGGAATTATAAAAGAGTTTTAGTATGGTATCTCCAAATGGCACCAATAGTAACGGGGATGAATAAAGAAGGACTGAGGACTCAAGTGCGGAGGGGATAGTGGATTGTAGAAATTATTAAAAAGGAAGCACAGAATTCGAATGTTCCTGCTTGAGATAAAAGGAGTTAGTCATGGTCAAATTTAATTGGTCCAAAATTATATCAAGTGGATAATTTTTGCAGGGGCTCATGTTTTAGTTTCTCTAAAATAGACATGATAAGCGTATGGACAATAGAAATTTTGTTGACATGGGCAGGAATATATGCAGCAAGGGTAATTGATTCTTCTGCTTATCTCATATACGATTTACTCCAAGATAATGTATAATTCATAATAACATCAAGGTTTTTAACAGTTTCAGCATAAACGATAAAGGTTACGTACTGTGGGAGACGAAGTAAAAAAAATTAGTAAACAGCGACAGTATCTGCTGTAGTTTCTTCTTAGTATTTAAATCATAATTATTTTTAAAGTATATATTTTTCTGCACTTACTTAACAGATCCTGTGTAACGCTTAATTTACTAAACGGAGTGGCCCTCTCCGGTAAGAATGATTTGCAGAAAATATTACTGAATACTATTCTCATCTCTGCGCTAGACTCTGGCCTGTACCAGCTCCTTCCATTGGGTCGCATCCAAAGAAGATCAGTACGAATCATCGGCGATCCTGTTTACTCTGATGGGCTTGATCCTGTGGCCTTATGATGAAATGTTTCCACACCGTGCAAACCAAATCAATTAAATACAAAATTGGAAACAAATAAAAATTTACAGAGATTTAGACAATTAATCCCGATTTTTACTTCGAATGTGGAGTTTTCAAATTGAAATAAGTGATTGGAAATTGAAAGAATTGATTGGATACTTTGCAGTAAGTAGATGTAAAAAAGTGAAGTTGGAAAGAATCACTTATTGATCGGCCAACATTACTTTTTTGACATCATTCAGTAAATTCAATTTAACATTCAATCAGTGATTCTAATATTATTAATTTGTAGTTCCGCAAAGCAAACTCCCAAAGTTAGATCTAATCTTCCCTTTTTGTCGGGTTTTGGGAATATAGTAAAAAAGAACCTGCTGGGAGGTCTACCGAAACCAGCAAAATTTTGAAAGTGATCTATGAGAAAAAGTCTAGGAACTTCTGACCTACCCCGTCAGGTATTACACGTGTAGATATTATAAT
This sequence comes from Sericinus montela, assembly GCA_029286605.1. Taxonomy (NCBI): domain Eukaryota; kingdom Metazoa; phylum Arthropoda; class Insecta; order Lepidoptera; family Papilionidae; genus Sericinus; species Sericinus montela. The sequence goes on from JAGSMR010000011.1 coordinate 1,929,741, forward strand.
AATTTATACATAAAATTTACTATAAATACATACATTCAATTAAAATAAACAATTAAAATATGCGGCAGGAGCAATGGGTTTTCCACACTTATTTACGATTTATATCGTTGGATTGGTACTAAAGACGGTAACGGGCGCACCACATGTCACGTTGTCCCAAAAATTGTCTTCGCTGAAAGGTGGGGTCGAAAGGACTTAATTGTCTAGAAATCAGCTAACCCCAGTATTGGGAATCGCAAAGATGTTTTTTTCTAGTTACCTTAATCACCAAACAAAATGAGACCCTGGCTTTTATTCACACAAGATTGCTGTTCATTATTCATCCAGCCAACTTAATCATGCAACAACAAATGCGGTCGCTATTAATGTAATGAATTTCGTTAAAATTTCCAACAATCCATCCTTAATGTTTTTTTAGCACTCACTATTTTTATATCTTCATGCATCTTACCAATACTGGGGTATACAGGAGTCTAGATAGTGCCCTTTTTCATAGAAACATATTTGGGTCAACGGGACAGATGGTAAGCCTATTTCAGTCTTTATCTTCAAGCTAACAGTGCAATATACTTCCACAGATACATATTTAGTTAAATAAGATAAATATCCATGTATACATATAAACAACCATGACCTCGAGTACGAACAACGAAAAGTCATAAAGATATATATGTTCAGGACAGGTATGTTCATATATTGTACCCGCTTCTTCGCCTATGAAAATGGATAGACATAAATTTCTACGCGTACCAAGCCACGGTACAGTATAATATTAGTGTGTAAATAATATTAATACCGTAATTATTTATTCTTTCATTGATATTTTTTACACCCCTAGTTTCAATACAAGTTAGTGGTAGTTAAGTAACCTTTGGTTCAGAGGATAGCAACCATAGAGGCCATGCATAAACTATAGACGGGAGCACAAACATCGCAAGCGGCCCCATGTGCACAAATGACGGAATGAACTAAGAGGTCAATGAAGACACCAAAAAAAAATATATGAGAGAATCCTTGGATTTATCCATTTTTGCCCATTGCAAAATGGGCTAAATGATCTTTAGCCCATTTTGCTCAAATTAGCAAATAATATTTATATTATATACCTAATTACATTTAAATAATAAATAATAAAAAATAATTAATTTAAAGTTTAAGGCCAATTTTGAAGAAAAAAATTAGTTAAGAGAGCGAAGTTACTTCATAAAAAATATGGATAGAATAATTTAAATTTCTACAATTTGCAGATAAGAACGAATCAGAATCATTAACGAATAGAAATTGCTTAGATGTATAATCAGCAAAAAAGTAAATCAGGAAAAAATAACGCTGATACAATTTGACTGGGAGCATTTATTATTTCATATAGCACTAGAAAATGTACTAAAGGCATATCCCTTTAACTTATATGTAGACAGTACATTTTCTAGTCATATTAGAAATTAGAGTCGAAACAACTAACGTCCTAAACATTGTAGTCGTTGTAATAATTTTTCGAAATCCAAAAAAAATATCATCGAAACTTACGCACTGATGTCCGGAAAAATCTAGATAAAAAATGATTGATTTTGATAACACAAATTATTGTCCAGAATAATATAAATATTATATGCGAATTTGTGTAAAATGGTTATCCAAGTACTCTACTATATTCTCTTTGGACTCTCCGTTAATCACCATCATAGTTTACATTTTTCCAGATGGAGTCGCTACTTGTGACGTTTCTGCAGACGTCTGTAATTTTACGCACGGTCTATAATGCAGCAAAATCATGTAAATAGATACTTTGAAAAAAGAAAAAAGGTTCAATTTTAAAATATTCGTTTGTTTAGTAAACGGGCGTAATTACTGTATAAGGAGTAGAGCAAATTTAATTTTCGTACTACCTAATCGTTAAAAGGAATAAGGTCACACCGAATTTGGGCTAGGCAACTTTACAACCAGAGATAAAATAACTGACGGCATTAATGTCAGTATATTTTACTATACTCTATGGTTAAATATTAAATAACAACCTGATATAACAACTTGGTATACCCTTGTTGATGTCGTAGTTTTTTCTTATTAGTTGTTCAGAATATATTGTGGAGATTTACTGTGTTACTAAAACTATACAAATGCGTTTAAATAACGCAAGAAAATGATAACTTTTGGGTCAGCTAACACTTCTACTACACAGGAGGACACAGGTGGGATGTAAACAGTGTGTAAAAGAGTATGTTTAGTTTTTTTCGATAGGTTATTAGTATTTATAAGCAATTTTTATTTTTAGGTGAAGTAAGAAGCATTTGTGAGAGCGTTTGCAGTGATGGATCTAATGCCACAGTGCAACCTGGAGGCTCTAATCAAAGGCCTCGTATGGACATTGCCTGTGTTTTGGACGTTACCCAAACTTTAAATCTAACACATAGGAAAAGAGCTTTGGAAGAAGTTCGTTTGGCTTCGGAGTTGGTAAATGCGAACCTGCATCATATACATGTGAGTCCTTATCATTACAATGAGCAAATTTGTTGTTCCATAGAAAACAATTCTCAGAATTTTATATTATCATTAAACCACAACGACAGACCACAGTGTCGTTTGAAATAAAATAATATAAATGAGAAAACTAGGAATATATTTTATTATGAGATATTCATATTAGGTACTATAATTAATATATACCCAGTATTGATATTACTTATTCCTCCGATTGTTATTTTATGGCTTAAAAGACAGTGCTTCTGGAGTTATTAAATATTGGTCACATAGTGGTGATAGTTCTCTTGTAAATTTCTTCAATTATGTTTACTTGCAGGTGTCCATATGCTATAGTTGGTACTTAGTCTCAAATTGATTGTTAGCTTATTGGTATCGATTAAAGATATATTGACTTATTCAATTTAGCATACATATTGCATACCATATATACTATACTTACATGCATTATAGTAAGGTTGACAAGCAGAGAATGCTTTACGCATTAAGTCCACCTCTGTTCCCTTATATTTTGTAAGGTACAATAAAGAATAAATAAATAGATAAAAGTTTTGATGTAATTCTCTATTCTCAACATTCAGTATTGTTTGGACTTAACTGTCCTTTTATATTCATATTGCATTTATAGCATGACATAAAAACATGTTTATAAAGAACTTTTGCATAAAATAGTTATGTATTGTTTAATAGAAACAAAAAAAATAGTCTCTAAATTCTGTGTAATGTAAATTGAAAAAAAAAGATTGAAATTGTCTCCCATCAAACTACACATTTTGGGATAAAAATATTAAGTAAATAAAATTATAAAACTCCCAATTATTAAATGCCATTCCCAATACAGGGGTAGACAGAGGTCTAGACAATTTAGTTGTTTTGATCCTCCATCCACCGAAGACATTTTTAAAACAATAGCCAGTCGCCGTCTTAATATCCAAGTCAACAATATAATTCATACATAAGTTTCTGAAAAACTCATTGGTATGAGCCTGCCACCTGGGGATCAAACTTAGGTCTCTTGACTTGAATTCCGACCACTCAACGACTCAGCTATCATGACATATGTAAAATATTAAGTGATATTTAATTTTGTGGGTGGGTGGAATTAAATATAGTTATATATCTAATTCCATAATAGTATAATTTACTAATAATTACATTTTATTATATTATTAATTTGTTTAGTAGTAATATAAAGAACAATACAACTTTTGGTAAATCAGCTTATTATATGCAAAAACTATGATTTAAAAAAATGCATAAATTTTTTTATACCCAATTTCTTGACAACCTCTGTAGACAAGTAGCTTACAAATGCATTACCTCTAGTCTGGGTGCTTGTGGTACCTTTGTTTCGTTGTTTCTAATTCCATAACACAAGTGCTGTACCTACTTACTTTGGTATCGGAGCAATTTATGTGATGTTGTCCCAATCCATGTATTAATTTGTATATCAAAAAAATTTTGTAAGCAGAGCAACATTTGTGATCACTACCAGCTGAGTCTATACCAGTATCTATAGGCCTTCCCTATAGATTATATCTATAGGCCTTCCCTATAGAACTGTTGCCTGTTTACTTACAAGTCGCTTTTATTTTGAATATTTTATTACAGTTTGAGAAGCTGGATTTTGGTGAGACTAGTGTACTGGACACATTCTACAATGCTGATGTTGCACTTGTGGATCTTAGTGTACAAGTGCAACAGAGTTCTCTCCTCTACCATCTGGGTGTGCGAGAAAGTTTTGATATGAAGGAGAATGTGTTACTGTATAATGATGTTGATCCCGATGCAACATTGAGATTAAAAGTTAGTATTTTATCTTAAGTTAGCATTTAATCTTATTTGTCGTGTTTAATGTATGACCAATCATGGCTTGATCTTTGCTCTATGAGAATTCAGAATTGTTTTGCATCTTTAGGTAAAAGTTAAAGTTGTGATTATAGCTAATTTTAAAGATGTTTTTAAGTGTCTTGTGATACCCATGCAACATTAAGTTTTAATATTTTAGTGTGCAGTACTAGAAACCTTACATTTTTTGAGATTAGAATCAGTCAATCGTCAGTAACGTAAGAAACAATAAGGTTTCAAAGTTGTATGTCAAACTCATTGTAATGATATAGTCTTTGTCAACAGCAGAAACTCTATTTTAACCAGATCATAACTTTATAAATTTAGTTTTAGTCTTCGTAATTCCTGTCATCTTCGATGTACATTGAATAGAGAATAGTGTACACAGTTATCAAGGCCTTGAACAACAATGTCTCAATAGCGATTACTCTCAATTTCTCAATTGCTGTGTGTGCACTATTGTTCGGACAGTGTGCAACACCTGTAACATTAGGGTTGACAAATTGTTGAATTAATAAATTTACATTGATTTTATTTAGTATAGTTTACAATGTTTATACTTACTAATACTTATATTTCATTGATTTATACTTAATATGCTCTGCAGACTGTGCATATTCGGCATAAACAATTATTCTTGTGTTTTATTGAGGCAGTAGACATTACGATACTTATAAAAAGTAAAGTATAAAAAGGTAAAGGGATATTAAAGATACCCAATAATAATGGACTTTTCTGATTCATTGATCAAAACTTTTGTATTGTCTATTTGGTTGAGCCCCTGAAAGTGGTCCTGAAGTTAGTGGGGTTTATGTCCCGTTGAAGTTAATTCCTAATTCAAAAAGATTAAAAAGCATGCATCAATTTGGCCAAGGTGTAAGAATCTTTATAGGACATAAAGATTATTATGCCTGGTCAAATTGATGCTTTGTCGTACTTTCCAGATGCATGGAGAAGTGTGAATAAATCATCTGCTGCATACTTTGCAACTACTTAATACTTTACTTAGAAAAGTCTTTCACTTTTTAAAGGCTAACATTATCTGGTGTTATTAGCAAACGTAATATTGTAGTGAAATGAATGGGTTAATATTTTTCGGGTTCTGACCTAACATAAAGTAATTTTTCTTTGTTTTATAATGACCTGCTGCCGTCGTGGTATACTCCTGAAAAATAAATATGTCTAGACTACGTAACCTAATACTGTCTTTTGTAGTGGTTCAGGCAACCCTATTCTTTATTGAATTAGTGCCACGAACATTCACATAGTCAAGAATTTATATTAACAGCTTAGGTTATTTGTAGCGGTATCCTTTATTCAATGGATTGATGGTATTTGATTTGACAATAAAGATTTGGTTTCGAGAACATCTCATAGCTGTAAATATTTGTATATATAGTTAACATACCCCCATAATATTTAGATCAACCTAATTCCTGTGATGGCGATAATTAGGCATACTTATACATTAACGTAATCCTACGTAAGAATCTTAATTTGTCAACACTATAATTTTTAAATTTTTGTAATACTTAAAATAACGATACGTATTTACAATAAGTTTAGATGATTGACGACATCCGTGCACACATCGGTTTTCCGGACAACTGTTTTTCTAAATTATCTCGGATCTGGGTGTTTGTGGTACCATTATTGTTTCCGAATCCATAACACAATTCCTGCTTACTTTGGGATCAGAGCAATGTGCGAGATGTTGCCACTATCTATGTATGTAATTATTATTATAAAAAAAAAAACAAGTGTCCGAGCCTATCGCTTAATGGGGCCCATTAGCCCTTATTACTAAAAATGTGGTGGTTTGTGGAGTTTTGCCTCCGAAACATGACGATAAAGTCTTCATTTTGACAATTGAAGTTACCCACACCGGATAGGTCAAAATATATTGATGAAATTTTAAATTTACAAAAGCTTTAGCATAATTTTACATATGGTTTGCCTAAATTTCATTTCGATCTATTTATAAACTATAACAAGTCCAATGTAGGCCAAATGCTTTTGACATTCATATTGATATGTCATAATGGTAATAAACATCTTTATGTCCAAGCCAACAATATAATTCTTACATAGGTTTTGAAAAAACCCATTGGTACGAGCCTTGGGGATCGAACTCTGGTTTCTTTACTGGAATTCCTATCACCCAACCAATCTGTTATCGTGACGTCTTATCGTGACCTTAAAAGACTTATTCCATTAGATAAATATTTTAAACATTTCATCTTTAGTTTAAGTAGTTGCAAGTTCCAATCCATCAGCAATCATTTACATGTATCATCATTGGGATTTCCAAAATGGCGTTTTCAACAGACGTCACTGCCGAACTTCCTGTTTGTCTCGTACAAGTTGACCGATGCGGGCACATGCGTGACTACCAACCCGGCCGCGACAAAGTTCAAAGGTGAAGAGACAGCGGACCCTAAACAGCACCTAACGTTGCGACTGAAAAATATATTGCAAGATGTCGAAGTACAGACCAAGTGAGTTGTCTAATTTTTTTTATGTTATATCTTCACGCAATTTCCTGTACGGGGGTAGGCAGAGGTCCGGATAATGTTCTTACGACCCACCTTTCACCGAATATTATGTAATTGAGATAACGCTAAAGACAAAGGTGAAAGAATTCTTATATACATAAATTTTTATATAGATTAATATTCATATAAATATTCATGATATTCATTTTATAAATGTTTGCCCCCTGCGGGATTTGAACCCACAGCTTAGCTGGCAGGATCAGGCCAACTCGGCTATCAGGTCGTCACAGATTTATGTACCTTGAGATTTATGGTTGTGTTTTTTATAATTTTGTTCCGCACTATTGTTAACTGTTGTCTGTATTGGCTGGAAATACTGTTTCCAGTCAACTTGGACAATGGTGATAACAACAGAGATATAGTGCCACAGACGAACACAAAAAATTTATAGCTATGTAAAGTGAGATAGAGAAGATGTAGTCAATTATGCTAAGAGTCACGTAGTTTTTAATTTATCTCCGTATAGAATTAGTTAATCCGAGTCAACTAATAGAAACGTAACGCCGAGTTAGCAAAATGTATCTTATGTTGTATGTGTTAACGATTAGCTTTATTGTTGTAGCGCCAATTGGATAATTTGGCTATACAGTCCGCGTGATTAAAATTTTTAAAGGAATGGAATGCAAACATTTAAAATTTGTTAAAGTTTTGTAGCAACCGTTGTCACGACTGACGACCTCCATGGACGAGTGACGTAAACGTGTCGCCATCTCGGGTCAATGTAGAAAAACCAATTTTTCTACATTTTCTCGGGTCTGAGTGTTTGTGGTGCCTTCGCTTTTTCCGATGCCCATACCTCAAATGCTTTAGCATCTTACATTGGGATCGGAGCATTTATGTGATGTTGTCACTATCTATACATGTATTTACAACTGATTAGGTAACTTGAACATTTCCAGGGCGCATCTCCAAGAGAAATTTCTCTCGGATCTGCGTAAAGCGCGGGAAACTTACAGTGGTACGGAGCTCGCGAATGTCCTTCACGCGATGCGCCGAAGACTGGATGATCCGGCGGTTCTCTCCGGTGATACGATACTCAATATGCTGATATCATACAGGGAAATACAGGATTATGATGCCATAGTGCAGGTCGTGGACGACCTAAAGACCATCATGAACAGAAAGAATTACGTTAATATGCCGATTATTAGGTTTATGTATGCGTTTGCGATGAACAGGTGAGTTTTTTGAGGTTTATTTTAGTTATTTTATAGATTATATAATAGCAATACTACCCTTGGATTTACTCCGGCAGTTAAAGCGGAACCCTATTTTTTTCTAAAATCAAATTAGACTACTGAAAATCTCGTCACAATAGGTCGGGTCTAGTCAATTATTGTAAGCCGAACTGCGGATTTTTTTTTATTTACCTTTACTGTTTTAATAACTTAAATAAACATGTTTCGAATTTATTTAGACGTTAGAATCGGTTTCAATAAATGAAATTTTTGATTCATTAATGTGAGCATAACAAATATATTTTTTCCAGGAGAAATAAAGAGGGCGACCGAGAAAATGCACTAAAAGTGTGCGTCAAAGCATTAGAAAAGAAAGAGAACCGGTTTCCCGACATGTTGTGTCTGTGTGGTCGCATCTATAAGGATAAATTTGTGGAATCTCAACACACTGATATGGAGAGTTTGAAGAATGCAATACACTGGTATGTATTATACGATATTCTATGTATATCTTCACGCCATTACCAATATACAGACAGAGATCTAGTCTACACAATTAAGTACCTTGGTACAAAAAACCCATTGGTACAAGCCTTTGGGATGGAACTTGGGTCTCTTATAAAGACATTTTTGGTCATGTTAAGGTTTGATATTAATATGTCACATTCTTTATTCAAAAAAGATTTAGATAAAATTACATCTTTTTATTTTATTCGTTTGTTCTTCATTGACACTTAATAAAAAGGTAACAATGACTTGGGCTGATTTAAAGCCTTATAGCATTCTCTACCTGTCAATCCTGGGCGACAACGTGTATCTAGGCATATTTATAAATGGAAGGTGTATTAAACAGTGGATAAGAAAAAAAACTTGTTTAATTAATAATGTTGTAGTTGTTGTAACATGCAGAAGAATTAATCTTTAACTGTTTACAATTATTTCCAAATTAAAATTGACAAGGAGATTTTGCTATATATTAATTTTTATTGAAACAGCCAATAACTAATCTGTTATATGTTGTCTAATATTTATCCATTGCACTTGCACTAGTTGCATTTATAAGAATTTTATGATTAATATAGCATTGTTTTTATTTCAGGTACAGGCAGGGTTTCGAAGTGCAGCCAAATGAATATGCGGGTATAAATTTAGCAACACTATTGGTTATAGCGGGCAATGATTTTAAAGATTCGCAGGAGTTACAGCATATTGGTAAGAGATATATAGTTGCGAGTAATTTAGAATGTGATAGAATTATTTATTTACAAGGTTATTTTTTGAATGTGGTGGTTACATCCGAATGGTACACATTATTATGAAACTAATATGTTATAGTTGGAAAAAAAAAAGTAGAAATCAACTTTATAAAATCCGTGTATATCTAAAGTACACAAAACTTGAGGAGTAAGTCTAGATCATAGCTAGTGAGGTGCAAAGGTATGTAATCTTTACCTACCCATTGGGAAAGGGGCTTGAATTTTTCAGTATAAATAAATAAAATCCGTAAATATTAGTTTAATGCAAATCTCATCACAACCACACCAATAATGTGATTTAGAAAGCTTATGTGTGTATTTATTACATTCTCACTTTGTGGTGGCTTAATTGATTTCACATAAATTATGCGAAAAATTAACGAAATGGCAAAACATTTGATTAAATTGGAGGTATAATCGCAAAGCTCAATTAGTATCTCTTCACGCTATTCTCTAATACTAGGGTAGACAGAGGTACAGTCCTTCCGACCCACAACGGACAACCTGACAGGTTAGATTGTCGCCGTCTTTATCTGCATGTCAACGATTGGTACGAGCCTACCACCTGGGGATCGAACTCGGGTCTCTTGACTCGGATTGAGATCACCCAACCATTTAGCTATAGTGACATAATTATTTTAGTAGTAGTTTATTATTATTATTAGTGTATCTTTTAAATAATATTCTGAATTTTTTCTCAGGAAGAGTGTTGAATCATTTGATTGGTAAAAAAGGCAGCTTATCATCGCTAAAGGACTATTGGGACGTGGCCACATTCTTTGAGATATCAGTGCTGGCTCAGGATTATGTCAAAGCAATTCAGGCTGCGGAATGTATGTTTAAATTGAAACCACCGAATTGGTACCTCAAGTCTACCATTGGGAACATTGAATTAATAGATAGGTATGTATTATATTCTCTTGTGGTGTTGGCTTAATAATCCCCCTCCCAATAACCCCTTTTATTTCTGTGGGTGTCGTAAGAGGGGATTAAGAAAGATCCTTAAAAAGGGCAATAGGTACCGATAGATGGCGCAATATGCATTTCAGAAATATATCTGAATGTTATGCTGATGGTGAAATGCAGCAACGTCTTAGGTGCGAGATTACTGGTACAGTTGCCAATCTGCATACCAAGAGTGGTTCTTTTGGGAAAGTTTCTACTCCCTTTACGAGGAAGCCTTTTGCCATCAATGGATTTTTATTTGCAGTTATAATAAATAAATAAATATCTTCCCGCAATTCCCTGTACAGGGGTAGACAGAGGTCTAGTCTAGGCAATTAAGTCCCTTTCCACCGACCCACTTTCCACCGAAGATATTTTCGGGAAAACGTGAGGTGGTTAGACCGTCGCCGTCCCAATGTCCAAGCCAACGATAAATTCGTACATAAGTTTTTGAAAAAACCCATTGGTACGAACCTGCCATCTGGGGATCGAACTCGGGTGTATAGACTCGAAATTCCGACCACCCAACCATTCGGTTATCGTGATATATTTGTTATTATAACTAAATAAGTGAACTGTGTACAAATGTTCAACAATGAATTTTAATCTTATCACTAAAAATAAATTAAATCGGAGCTACAATATTTTTTATATAATGCAAGTGACTGAGATAGCACATGAACACCAGCAAACAACTGTAACAAACCTTACAGATGCAAAGTTACCCCCGATGACTTAATAGATTGCCCATTTATCTGTTATTGCATTGGCTCTTTGTACTTTCAAACAGGAGTACAATAACACGAAACACAGTTGAATTAATATTTGGTGGTAGAAATGGATATGGTACTGACTCTGAGGACTCCTCGGCAATGTCAGTCTACCATCGAATTTGATTCTTTAAAGTTTGACTTACATCTCTATTGAGGCAACGCATCTGCTATTTCTCCGGTATAGCAAGTGTTCATGGGCGGCGGTAATCACTTACCATCACGTGAGCCACCTGCTCGTTTGACTCCCTATTCTATAAAAAAGTAAATAAAAAAAAATTTTAAGTTTCAAAATGGATTGCGATGACTATAGTGAGAACTATTAGTTGTTTACATAGTAGTCACTTTCTTTCTTAAGAAACGGCATGATTGTTTGCAGATTTAGAAAAAAGAGTGAAGAAACATCACCAGAACAACAAGTTTTCTCGTTCTGGATGGAGTTCTTTGTTGAAGCAACAAAAAGCACTTGTGAAAATATCATCAGATTTCCTGTAAGTTTTCTAATATTTATGTGCTTGTTGAATGACACTATATATAACATATATGTATGGTTCCTTATTAATTGTTTTCCGGATGCACCTACAAATTGACACAACCATAAAAATGTCGGGGTTAACTGGCTGAGAATGTATGAATTTAGTTTCACCCAAAGTATCCCTAAGTTTTAAGTGTATATGATAAATAACTCCACGCAATTCCCAATACAGGGGTAGACAGAGGTCTAGTCTAGACAATTAAGTCCCTTTGATCCACCTTCCACTGAAGATATTTTCGGGACAACGTGACTGGTGGTGATCCGGTCGCCGTCTTTATGTCCAAGCCAACGATATGATTCGTACACAAGTTTTTGAAAAACCCATTGGAACGGGCCTGCCACCGACTCGAAATTCCAACCGCCCAACCACTCGGCTATCGTGACTTTTTTTTAGAAGTGTATATGATGAATTTAATAAACAAATATGTATACATAAATATATAAACGTGGACAACATCACATACATTGCTCTGATCCCAAAGTAAGTAGCTAAAGCACTTGTGTTATGGAATCAGAAATAACGACGGTAGCACAAACACCCGGATCCGAGAAAATATAGAAAAAGTAATGTTCTGTATTGACCCGTTTTGGAATCGAACCTCAGAGCTGGCGACACCTTCTAAACCGGTGTGTACGCCACTGGACCATAGAAATCTTAAAAATATATTAAGTTAGTTTGAACTCTAGTAATTTGTTCAGGTGCTAATATTAGAAACGACTAAGATCTACATGCCGTCGTACGTGAATGTGAACATGGGAGCGGAACAGAAGTCCGTGGAGATATTCAACTTGTGCCTGGACTCGATGCGCGGCGATTGTCGGCAGGTGCATCGCTGGCTCTTCACCTCCGACATGATACGGACTTACAGGTATAACGTACATATATACATATGTACATACATACGTACATACATACATACGTACATACATACATACATACATATATACGTACATATATACGTACATACATACATACATTCGTACATAAATACGTACATATATACGTACATATATACGTACATACATACATACATACGTACATACATACGTACATACATACCTAAATACATACATACATACATACAAACATACATACATACGTACATATATACATATATATATATTTCTATATATAGTCACGCCTCTCTCCCGCAGAGGTAGACAGAGACCACTTCTTTCCACTTACTACCATCCGTACATACATTGTTTCGCTTCTTCCACTTTCATTGTTCTCTTCATAGATGCTCTTCGGCTTAGGGTGCTCTTGGCCTGGCCTTTTTTCATGTTGTTCCTGATTTGGTCTCGAAACGTCCGCTTAGGACTATCCCTTCCAACACTTCCACTCGCCTTATACACTCTTTTCGTCAATCGTTCTCCATTTATTCTCCAGATATGGTCAAACTATCTCTGCATACATTTCTCAATTTTAGTCACTTCATCTGTTTTCAGCCTATTATATATCGTTAAAGTGCATTGTATGTTACATTCTGAGAAAAATCCTAATAAGAAGAGTTGTGCTCTCTCTGAAAATCGCGGCCGTCATTAACAGGTTGTATTGTTTTTGTGTTTAGAAAAATTTAGCCAGCTTTTATGTTTTTATGTTATATTATATTGTATTATGTATTTTATTATTTAGTATTATTACGTTTATTTTCGTTTACAATAATCCGACGTTGAGAAAAAAATATTTTTCTTGGTCTATTTGTAAAGTAGCAGAAAACTGGATTATCTCATCTATGAAAATGTAAATGTGTCTTATCTCTATTTTACAGTTTATACAAACGCGACGAACGTTGCCTATTTCTCTACGTGAGCGAAAATTCCGATGATTTTCAAATATTTCTGCCCTCGCAAGCATTCCGGCAGCATCTGTATGATCTTCTCGGAGAATTAACCGCTGACCACGAAAAGGTCACAGATTTGGATACAAGCGTTATGCAAGATCAACTTAAGGTTCGTTACTTTCTTGTATTTATTTTACAAAATAGCTATAGCTGATTCTACTTCATGTTTAAAAGCAATCGATTATTTAAAATAATATGAGAGAAATGTTATTTAAATGAGATTTCTTTGTTTTCTTTCTTATGGAATAATTGTTGCAGTTGCGAAATTTGCTAAACAGATTGGCGATTAGGATATCGGACATCTTGCACCTGGTATTGTCTGTTATCATCACGGTGTTTAAGTTGGTATGACTTCACGTTGGCTACTTCGCCATCTGGCGGCTGCCATTGCAATTTTTTGTTTCCCTTAACTATAACGATTCGACGTGATAGTATTTATGCAACAAACGCACCGATATCAAAAGGTTTTCTTTAATTAATAAAAAAAGACAGATATCGTCACTCCATTCCCAATACAGGGGTAGACAGAGGTCTTCCAAGTCCATTAAGTTCATTCGACCCACCTTCCACCGAAGACATTTTTTTGGACAACATGACAGGTGATGAGCCCGTCGTCGTTATTTACGTGCATGCCAACGATATAAATCGTACATAAGTTTTTGTAAGACCCCATTGGTGACATTTTTTGGACAAATGCAACTATCTGGTCTGAGGATACCTCTGTGTCTCCAAGCCTATATCTGCAAAGGTATGTTACCTTTGCAGATATAGGCCTGGAGACACAAGGTATTTGCCACTCAATGAGTTTTGTAACAATCGTCAACGGTCTCTGAATTTACATTGCTTGTTTTGCTTTGAAACACGTAACTATGCTATTTAAGTGAGGCAATGTATAGTGACTTAAGTGTGGGACTGGTTTTCAGTTTGCGGGTAGGTGTTTATTGTATGAGGGTGGGGGGCTGGTGTGTTGGCCATTAGAATCGAACTCGAGTCTCTTTCTTTCTGCTCCCCAGTTCGAGTACGAGTACGACGGCAACAAGCGCGTGGTGCTGGGCAAGGGCACGTACGGCGTGGTGTATGCGGCGCGCGATCTCAACACGCAAGTGCGCATCGCCGTCAAGGAGATACCCGAGAGGAATCTGGGCGACGTGCAGCCGCTGCACGAGGAGATACTGCTGCATTCGCAGCTGCGCCATCGCAACATCGTGCAGGTGCGGTTAATATTGAAAAATATCTTCGCGCAACTCCCGTTACGGGGGTAGACAGGGGTCTAAGTCTAGACGAGTCCCTTCGACCCGCCTTCCACCGAGGATATTATCGGGACAACGTGACTGGCAGTGAGCCCGTTGCCGTCTTTATGTGCAAGTTTTTGAAAAACCATTTGGTACGAGCCTGCCATTTGGAGATCGAACTCGGGGTCTCTTGACTCGAAATCCTGACCACCCAACCATTCGATTATCGCGACTTTCTGTCTATGAACATTGTTAATTGTAAAATTAGTTAATAAACATTGTGATAACAATAACATGTCGGACTATGTATGTTTAACATTTTCTCTAAACTATCCTTAAAAATTGGAGAAAATTCATTATTAATAATTTAAAATTTATATAAAATTAAAATAAAATTAAAATATAAAATTAAAATAAAGCCCCGACGGCGGGCTCGTACCATTGTTTTTCAAAACTTATGTTCGAATTATATCGTTGACTTGGAAATAAAAACGGCGACGGGCTCGCCACCTGTCACGTTGTCCCGAAAATATTTTCGGTGGAAGATGGGTCAAAGGAACTTAATTGTCTAGACTAGACCTCTGTCTACCCCTGTATTGGGAATTGCGTGAAGATATATTTTTTATTATATTGTATCAAACCATATTAAGAAGAGTCAAAATAAGTGAAGTCTAGTTTTTAAAAAATAAACAAATACTTATAAAGATAGGAACAACATCACATACACTGCTCCGATCCCAATGTAAGATGCTAAAGCACTTGTGGTACGGGAATCGGAAACAACGAAGGCACCACAAACACCCAGACCCGGGAAAACGTGGTTATATTTATTTATTTATTTATTTATTTATTTATTTTACAAAATAGCTATAGCTGATTCTACTTCATGTTTAAAAGCAATCGATTATTTAAAATAATATGAGAGAAATGTTATTTAAATGAGATTTCTTTGTTTTCTTTCTTATGGAATAATTGTTGCAGTTGCGAAACTTGCTAAACAGATTGGCGATTAGAATATCGGACATCTTGCACCTGGTATTGTCTGTTATCATTACGGTGGTATTACTAAGTTGGTATTACTTCACGTTGGCTACTTCGCCATCTGGCGGCTGCCATTGCAATTTTTTGTTTCCCTTAACTATAACGATTCGACGTGATAGTATTTATGCAACAAACGCACCGATATCAAAAGGTTTTCTTTAATTAATAAAAAAAGACAGATATCGTCACTCCATTCCCAATACAGGGGTAGACAGAGGTCTTCCAAGTCCATTAAGTTCATTCGACCCACCTTCCACCGAAGACATTTTTTTGGACAACATGACAGGTGATGAGCCCGTCGTCGTTATTTACGTGCATGCCAACGATATAAATCGTACATAAGTTTTTGTAAGACCCCATTGGTGACATTTTTTGGACAAATGCAACTATCTGGTCTGAGGATACCTCTGTGTCTCCAAGCCTATATCTGCAAAGGTATGTTACCTTTGCAGATATAGGCCTGGAGACACAAGGTATTTGCCACTCAATGAGTTTTGTAACAATCGTCAACGGTCTCTGAATTTACATTGCTTGTTTTGCTTTGAAACACGTAACTATGCTATTTAAGTGAGGCAATGTATAGTGACTTAAGTGTGGGACTGGTTTTCAGTTTGCGGGTAGGTGTTTATTGTATGAGGGTGGGGGGCTGGTGTGTTGGCCATTAGAATCGAACTCGAGTCTCTTTCTTTCTGCTCCCCAGTTCGAGTACGAGTACGACGGCAACAAGCGCGTGGTGCTGGGCAAGGGCACGTACGGCGTGGTGTATGCGGCGCGCGATCTCAACACGCAAGTGCGCATCGCCGTCAAGGAGATACCCGAGAGGAATCTGGGCGACGTGCAGCCGCTGCACGAGGAGATACTGCTGCATTCGCAGCTGCGCCATCGCAACATCGTGCAGGTGCGGTTAATATTGAAAAATATCTTCGCGCAACTCCCGTTACGGGGGTAGACAGGGGTCTAAGTCTAGACGAGTCCCTTCGACCCGCCTTCCACCGAGGATATTATCGGGACAACGTGACTGGCAGTGAGCCCGTTGCCGTCTTTATGTGCAAGTTTTTGAAAAACCATTTGGTACGAGCCTGCCATTTGGAGATCGAACTCGGGGTCTCTTGACTCGAAATCCTGACCACCCAACCATTCGATTATCGCGACTTTCTGTCTATGAACATTGTTAATTGTAAAATTAGTTAATAAACATTGTGATAACAATAACATGTCGGACTATGTATGTTTAACATTTTCTCTAAACTATCCTTAAAAATTGGAGAGAAAATTCATTATTAATAATTTAAAATTTATATAAAATTAAAATAAAATTAAAATATAAAATTAAAATAAAATTAAAATAAAGCCCCGACGGCGGGCTCGTACCATTTGTTTTTCAAAAACTTATGTTCGAATTATATCGTTGACTTGGAAATAAAAACGGCGACGGGCTCGCCACCTGTCACGTTGTCCCGAAAATATTTTCGGTGGAAGATGGGTCAAAGGAACTTAATTGTCTAGACTAGACCTCTGTCTACCCCTGTATTGGGAATTGCGTGAAGATATATTTTTTATTATATTGTATCAAACCATATTAAGAAGAGTCAAAATAAGTGAAGTCTAGTTTTTAAAAAATAAACAAATACTTATAAAGATAGGAACAACATCACATACACTGCTCCGATCCCAATGTAAGATGCTAAAGCACTTGTGGTACGGGAATCGGAAACAACGAAGGCACCACAAACACCCAGACCCGGGAAAACGTGGTTATATTTATTTATTTATTTTATTTTACATTGACCCGACCGGGAATCGAACCTGGGACCTCCAGATGTCGACACCTTGAAAACCGGTGTTTACGCCACTCGTCCACAGAGGTCGTCAAGTGAAGTGATAGTTGAAGTGTATCTGTAATTAACTCTTATTATAACTGGTGTTACAAGTTAGTCCCAAAAATAATTAATTAGTTTGCCGTGTTGATTACACATAATTGCCATTTACAATATTATCATATTTTCCTATTTTACTTTATACTATTTTATTTACTTAATTCTAACTCTCTTATATTTCAGTATTTAGGGTCTATATCGGAGGACAATTATTTCAAAATCTTCATGGAGCAAGTTCCTGGAGGTTCACTGTCAGCACTTTTGAGATCCAAGTGGGGCCCCCTGAAAGAGAATGAAGCAACAATAGCGTATTATACTAAGCAGATATTAGAAGGTAATAATTACATTTGTAATAAATTACTGTAATTGAATATCCTGCCATGTAGTATTGGTGTAACAATAAGACCACAATCTTCCCGTGTTGTCATCGTTCCCTTATACACCATAAGAGGCAGCTACTACTAAAGGCTTCTGCAACATGGCGGAATAACCATCTTCAAAAATACCAGACCAAAATTCAGCTGACTGGTGACGGTTCCCGAGTTCGATCCCCGGGTGGCAGGCTTGTACCAATGAGTTTTTTTTTTTTTCAAAAACTTATTTACGATTTATATCGTTGCCTTGGACATGATGACGGCGACGGGCTCACCACCTGTCACGTTGTCCCGAAAATATCTTCGGTGGAAGGTGGGGGTCTAAGGGACTTAATTGTCTAGACTTGACCTCCGTCTACCCCTGCATTGGGAATTGCGTGAAGATATATTTTCATTCTAAAAGCCGTCCGTCCGTCTCCAATTCGCAGGTCTGAAATATCTTCACGACCAGAAGATAGTGCACCGCGACATCAAAGGCGACAACGTTCTGGTGAACACCTACAGCGGCGTCGTGAAGATATCGGACTTCGGCACCTCCAAGCGGCTGGCGGGGCTCTGTCCGTCCACGGAGACGTTCGCCGGCACGCTGCAGTACATGGCGCCCGAGGTCATAGACAAGGGGCTCAGAGGCTACGGAGCGCCGGTATGTTGTTTTTTTTTATAGATCATTAAAATGGTTTTTTTTTTTTTAAATGGCTACCATTGTTTGCCTGAATGTCTAATTAGGATAATATTTTGCGATATTTTAATGAATTTTTGTTATGAAATGGCTCAGAGGTTGAAATAAAAAAAAATTATATATAATTTTATACGATAAGGTTTGTGACTAAATTAAAGAGAGAAATGATTTTTTCAACTGACACGGGCGGGATTCGAACGCGCGACCTCTGCCGAACTGTGGCAATGCTCTTACCTCCGTGCCACCCGTGTCAGGTTAAAAATTAAAAAAAAAACATTTTCTCTTTAATTTAATCACAAAAAAGGTCAGCAAAAATATTAAAATAATTGCGTAACGATAAGGTTTGTTAAAAAAAAATATATTGATATAGCAATGGTTTTGTTTGTACAATTAGTTCTCCTTGGCAAGGTCTGCAGCTTAAGTGGCTTGGTGTCATTTAATCAACTTTGGTAATAGTTATTGTGGGGTATAATTTAAAATATTGAAAGTCAGTGTGTTTTCAAATTATTACTGCTTATTACATTTTATTATATTTGTCATATGCTGGACGCTGTAATCTCTTTGCATTCCATTTTTAAAACGGTATATTTTTTATGTTTTTATGGTTTATATAAAGAAACTAAAGAATAAATATATCGCTAATTCCATCGCGAATTCTAGGTATAGGATACTATCAGAACTGCACAAATATTTGCCCAATAAACACTTGGTTACAGTTGTTCTGTATTTAATTGATATTACGTTGTTAAGGCGGACATTTGGTCGCTGGGGTGTACAGTCGTGGAAATGGCAACTGGCAACCCACCGTTTATGGAATTGGGATCTCCTCAAGCAGCTATGTTCAAGGTGAGTGTCTATTATTGTACAAAAGTGGTTGTCTATGATTCAGCTGAGAATGAGATGTAAAAAAATCTGCGGAAGAAATTAAAAAAATAAATAATATATTCCAACCCGCAACCCTTAACTTCGAATGTAGTGTCCAACTCGGCTATTGTGTTCACTTCGGCACTTCCAATTCGGCTATTGTGTTGCCATTACTTTCATAAATACATACATACTTAAATAGATAGGGGCAATTTAGCATACATTACTCTGATCCCAAAGTATGTAGACCCGAGAAAATGTAGAAAAAGTGTTTCCCGACCGGGAATCGAACCCGGGACCTCAGAGGTGGCGATACCGTAATAACCGGTGTTTACGCCACTCGTCCACAGAGGTCGTCGAAATAAAAATATCGTAGGGTTACATAATGGAATACCATAAAATTTTATAGATTACTTCTCTGGTAATCTATAAAATTAGTTTCTAAATGAATGTATGTTGAAGATTCTTGTCAATCCTATAGCTTTTTAACTAAAATCACATATTATACACAGGTTGGATACTACAAAATGCACCCGGAGATTCCCAGCGAGCTTTCGCAAAAGGCGAAGAACTTCATTCTCCGTTGCTTCATCCCGGAGCCGGAGAAACGCGCCACCGCCGCCGAATTGCTCGAGGATCCATTTCTCTGCGAGTACGTATTGAATGTGTATATTGCAGTCCGCGGAGAAATTGTCAATTATAATATATATATATATATATATATATATATATATATATATATATATATATATATATATATATATATATATATATATATATATATATATATATATATATATATATATATATATATATATATATATATATATACAGAAAAAATTATGTAAATATTTACAATACTTATTAACTAAAACTATTATAATCGTAGAGCCCTACTCCTCGTGGCATGGTACCAAGAACGCTGGCTGCATTTCCTGCGTTGAATGGCTAGACTTAACCGTTGAGCGAGAAAAGAACCAGCCCTCTTGTCACCAGCGGCAACGATAAGTCGCGGATACAATTCCTTTAGAAACTGCATCGCGCGGGGACCCCACGGACCGATTGTCTCTACGGCAAATGGAACAAATATATAGTCTCCTTTCAAAGACTCATATTTACGCCATTTACCCGATTCAGCTGCCTCTGATGCCGCCCGGCCCTTATCGAAGTACCCTTGATATGAGAGGCCGCTAATGTATCGACGCAAGTTGCGTCCCACACAAAACTTTGCCTCTCTCCCAAGGGACTAAAGTCAAGCCGTCGGGTCTCTTACCATCCTCCTAAATATTCCACAAGGCTCTAAAACCGATGGAATATTTATGGAAACAAACCCTTCGGATGACCTCATTCAAGGAACCGTGACGAGACAGTTTGCCGGCACTTTTGGCATGAAAGTCCGTGGAGGCCTAACTCGTCGACGTCGCTGCCACAAGGACATCGATGAGGTTGACAAATCGATGCTCCCAATCGTATTCCTACAGCTATACGTAAACTTTCGTTATCTAGTAATGTACCAAGGTTACTTGATGGTAAAGCATGTAGCCAGTAACTTGATTCCTTTGTCGAAACACCTAGAAAGCGGGCGCGGTCTCTGTCACAGTGAAAATTGTTCAGTAAGCATTTCTGCACATTCTGAACCAACGGGATATCCCACCGTTTTTGTGAGTTAGATTCCAGTGGAATATCCTCGCCGGGACAGAGACATAACCATGCTTCTCTTGCCTCGTTAGCAAAGGTCAAGTCCAAGTCATTCTTAAAATTTTACGTGACAAATCATGAACACTATGTACGGAGGCAAGGAAAGCCGGCAGCGCAATATTTGAAACCTCTCTTATACCGATACCTCCAAATCTAACAGGTAAAGTAGCTTGAGTCCAGCTAGATGAGACTAAAGATAAATTTAGAATTTTTCCAAAGCTATTTTGAGATTAAGGTCAATTTGTTTTAAAAATCAGAATATTTCCATGCTGGACTCGGCCGGAGTAAATAAGTAAATTTAGGAACAAGAACGCAATATTTTAAAATAGTAAGCGCTATATGAGAATTTAGAATATACAGTTTATTAACATGTTGTGTTCTATATATATATATATATATATATATATATATATATATATATATATATATATATGTATATATATATATGTATATATATATATATATATATATATATATATATATATATATATATATATATATATATATATATATATATATATATATGTATATATATATGTATATATATATATATATGTATATATATATATATATATATATATATATATATATATATATATATATATATATATATATATATATATATATATATATATATATATATATATATATATATATATATATATATATATAGAATTTCGCAAATGGTAAAATGCTGTGCACTTAAACTATTATATCTTACAACTTGAATGTAAAAATGTAACAAACCTCTAAAATGACTCTGATTTTGATTTCGGTTGAGTTCGGTAGATTCGATTAAGTCAAGAGCCCCAGTGTAATCCCCAGGTGGCAGTATCAAAGATTTACCCTTAAAAACCTAAAAAAACCGATCAGGTATTTTACGACATTTCCAATACCCCCTGTACTGTAGACAGAGATCCTTTCGATCTTCTTTCCACCGGAGAAATTTTTAGGACAACCTGACTAGTGGTGAGCCCGTCGCCGTCTTTATGTCCAAGCCAATGATATAAATCGTACATGAGTTTTAAAAAAAAACCCATTGGTACGAGCCTGCCACTGCCACTCCACTCTCGAGATCCCCAGGATCGAAGTCATGTCTCTTGACTCTAATTCCGATAGAGAGAAGAGAAGAGTAACGATAGTCGAATGGTTCTTCAGATCACTCGACTATCGTGAGTCTTTAAGCACAAAAAAAGGGTGATGAAAAATAAATAAATTGTGGAATCAGTAAAAGCGAATGACAATTTGTTTATCAAGACCTATTTTAACTATAATATTATTGCTGACATTGAAAAATAAGTTATTTATCAACATCTATTCTAACTATACTATTATTGCTGACATTGAAAAATAAGTTATTTATCAACATCTATTCTAACTATACTATTATTGCTGACATTGAAAAATAAGTTATTTATCAACATCTATTCTAACTATACTATTATTGCTGACATTAAAACAATATATCTTTTCACATTTTCTAAATATCACGTTATGTACAGAAAAAAGAAGTCTTCCACGCGGCTGGGTAATAGCGTGGACTACAGCAGGAGTATCTCCGTTCCAGCGGACAAGGCGCGCCCCGTCGCTCAGAAGAAGACGTCGGAGCCCAGCATACCCGGCAACTTGCCCAGCTCGCCCGAAATCGAGTGAGTGACACGCAAACAGCATCACCACTGGATGCTACAGACAGTTAATAAATATCTTCACGCCATTCCCAACACAGGGGCGGACAGAGTTCTCGACAATTAAGACTTCGACCCACCTTCCACCGGAGACATTTTATGACCGGACATTGTGTGTCCAAGCCAATGATCTAAATCTTACATAAGTTTTGAAAGGCCTTGGGTATCGGCCTCGGGACTCGAATTCCGATGATCCAACTACTGTTGACTATTTCTATGTATGCTACATTTTTTTATTGAGCAATAGTGCAAGCATGGATTTTAGCGATTACTTTTTATCTACCTGGTAAAGGATCATTTTGTTTATTAGTAATCTGTTTATAATTCAAGTAGACGTATTCTCAGCACATTTTGACAATGTTTATACAATATTGTATTGTAAACAAAGTGATTTGTTACCACCTTTAAAAATCCTCATTATGTCTCCATATACCAAAATTGTCCGTTTCACTCTCTAGTTATTTATTACCGGCATGATGTCTGAGACCTTTCTTTTCTTTTTAAACGAATATGGAAATTCGTTTGACAATTCATACTTTCTGCGCACTGTGTGATGTTCGCAGTCATATCATCATGCATTGGTGAATGCAGGTTATATATGTGGGTTACATTTTATTAACAGATAAAAATAAATACATTTAGAAACGAAAGAATATTATAGCCCCTCATGGTGACCATAGACCATAGCTTTTTTTTTCATAGACACTGGGGACATTAAATACATTGGTTAGAGATATAAGTGTAAAATTACTTTATCTCTTTTATGAGTATTCAGCCGTGGTATTCACCTACAAAAGGCTATTGTTATTTGTTATAAATCATTTCTCCTTATTCAAAATATGAGCATTTATTCAGTACGGCTAGATCACTAAATCTTTCTCAAAATAGTGCTTTTAATAAAATTATTTCTTTGGGTTACGCGAATATTAGACATTACAATGAAACAAATTTTACGGTTTTAGTCGCGTTTTATGTAAATTTTTATTTCATGAGGTTTCGGGTGCGTTTACATGCTATAACAATGGTGGTAATGGGCGCTAAAAAACTTGCTATTTGCATACACATACTTGCAAATAAGATAACCATCTACAGCTTCAGTGAGAAGGCAAACAAAAAGATGAATCAAAATCCACATAAAACATAGATATATCATAGATCGTCCCAAACATTACATCAAATTTGTTAGACCACAGATTCTTGCAAATGAACACGTGCGGGTGGTATTCTCGATTTATATCGTCGGCTTGGACGTAAAGATGGCGACGGGCTCACTCCCTGTCACGTTGTCCCAAAAATATCTTCGGTGAAAGTTGGGTCGAAAGATCTTATGTGTCTAGACCTCCGTCCCATGGACATAGGAACGGCGTGAAGATATATTTTTAAGGTACCTCGTGTTCACTGTCACTGAGTGAATTCAGGACCGCAAACACCTCATTCCCCTCCGTGACTACGGTAGCAGTAATGCACGTAAAACATCGTGAAGTAAAAAGTTAAATAAAACGCGATAACATGCGTGTAATTTTAATAGCGTGTAATAGTTTCATTGTAATAGTGCTCTATATGGAAATCTAAATTTTAATTCAGTTGACAAGACAAGGGCATAATGTGTGCTACATGACACATAAGTTTAACTTATTTCATCTCTCTTGAAGTGTTGTAGATTGTAATATCTAAATTTTGAGAGATATTGTGATATGAGATTGAGTTATAAACAGTGTGCACGAATTCTCTCTCTCATATTAAATTTTCAACTGGGTTAAAAGTCACTCTATAGTTAGAAAAAAAATTTTTACTTTCACTAATTTTTTTTACCGTCAGTTCTCACAAAATTTCACCAACCTTACCATTTGATTTTTAAGCATACTGCAGTTTCCACAATAATATAACATTACAACACAAGTGAGAGCGTGTATAACACAAGATTGTAGTAACATTATGTCGATTGCTTCGCACCTAAGCCTGTATTTGTTTTCCCACCGTCAAGGGTTAAAACGATCCGGTCTAATCCGACAATCACTAGGACTGCCTCGTCGATGCTCTCACCGATACTGATATATCCGCCGGACTTATCGAATAGCAGGTAACAGTAACAATTCATGTCCTTACGCACCTTAATTTGATGTTTTTGGAATGCTATGTTCAAATGTCGCATCTGCTTTACCTACTTATTCTATAAAGAGATTAGTTATTCTTTGATAGTCTATGGAATGTAAGGTCTATGGAAATATATTTGACCCAATAAATGAATTCTATTTGTTTTCAATGAAAACCTTCAGATGTCTATGTTTGTCTTATAAATAACTAGTGTAGATTTTTATGATGATGTTCATAAGATGTTTTCTAATTGAGCAATGTTAACGTAATATGACGTAATAGTGATGTGACATATTTCTTTTTTTTTTTTGTTCAAAATGTATTTTTTGAAGTTTATACATCTTTAAGTTTGCTTCCATATTGGGAAGCAAATAAGAAAACTGATGATAGCAATATTGGAAGATTCATTTTGGCATTGCAGAGGTACATCATCTGAATCCAAAATTTTATTACACCATTTGCTAGCTAAAGGATCGAAGCACCGCCATTTTGAAGTCGTTTCCCTTCGTCACATGATTTCCAATTAGAATAAATTTTAACTGTGGGTATTCGCAGTAATCAAAAAAGATAATAACATACATTCAAGGAAAATACGAACACGTATTCATGTAATACTTACGAACTAGTATCGAAAAAATGCTAGAAACAGATTGAGATATATTTCAACATAGCATTCTCTGAACGTTCATTGTATGTTGAATATCACGGTATGTCTTGCACGCAAGGCTTTATTTCTTCCTTCACCCGAGCACATCAAAATTCATACATCAATGCTGTTAATTGTTTGTATTTTTTTTTATAAAACTCATGCTATTTATGCCTAATTATAATACAATATCGTTACTTAAATTATGCTTTTTTGTATTGCAGTAAAGTGTATCCAATACAAACGGAAACTATGTTTTCAGAGACTTTGTGTTTTTTTTTCCAGTACAATGCCCAATACACCCTCTACTGATGAAATGGATAATTCGGACACTCTACTAAACAGGCGCAGTTCTTCTGGGGGATTGCTCTCACCCGAGGTACTGTCTCTTACTTAACATCTTGTAAAACTTCATGTCAGATCTCTGTCGTAAGGATACAAATGAATTAGCGAAGTCACGTGTACAAATTTCTAGAATAGGTGAATGAGATTGTATACTTGGGCAGTGCGTTTAGTCGGGATGGAAGATGTGACATAGATGTGGACAGGCGTGCCGCTGCCGGAAACAAGGTCAACGGTGCCCTGACTGCGTTAGTCCAAAGGCAAGGCGTAGTGAAAAATGCACGCCTTGCGATACATAACGCAGTGCTGGTATCAACTTTGTTATATGGCAGCGAAACCCGGGCATGCCATGTGAAGCATAAAAGCAAGTTGAATGCAGTGGAGATGCGATCTCTTCGTAAAATGTGCGGCGTTACCTTGGCCAACCTAAAGAGAAACGAAGAGATTCGCAAAATGGTAGGTTTGAAAGATGACCTTATCACTAAAATGGATAAGGGCGTGCTTCGATGGTTTGGGCACGTTGAGCGAATGAGTGAAGACCGAATGGTGAATATATTTTCTTACAGCGCGAAAGTTGTTACTAAAAAAGGCGTCAAGGTAGACCGAGACTAACTTTCGAAGACCACCTGAGCAAACTGCTCGAAGAGGGGAGGGTCAAGAGTACTCGGATACCGAGACGTGTATATATGAAAATGATGAATCTGAAAGAAGCGAAATAGATATCTAAGGATCGTGACACTTGGCGATCTGCTCTGGCTACCCCGTCAGAGACTGTTCGTGAATATAAATAAAATAAAAATAGAACATTTATTTATTTACGAGACACCTGAGACGCTTTAGGTCTGCTTAGTTTTAGATTTGTTATTTTAAATATGACTGTTCCGAGGTGCCTTTTACGATGCCACGTGTGGAAAGGAGGCCGTATATTCTTATGATGTTCCACACGGCATCGGACATATTTCATTAAAAATTAATGAAATGTCAATTAAGGTGTCAGAAAATATACCTATAACAACATTGTGATTTGTATATGGCCAAGGTATTAGTGTATTCACCAACAAGTTTTTTTTTGATACGGGCCGCATGAATACTCTGGGTTTTTTTTTAGTCTGTTAAAGTCCACTGCAGGACATAGGCCTTTCCCAAGGTGGTAGGATTTGCCATAATCGCCGCGCATGGCAGGCGGATTGGTGATCGCAGTGCCAGATCACTCGCTCCTCAGACGCTACTGCCCATCTTCGGTCCGATTATTTTGGTCTGACATCTTTAGTGATGGTTATCCCACCATCTATCGGATGCCATTAGGCAGGAGCCTAGAATATCCTAATGGCATCCGATCCGAGGCGACTAAGGGAAGGATTCCCTTAGTCGCCACTTACAACACGACACCGGAAGAAAGAGAGTCGCAACATGCATACACCTTTACTACACGGCAGTTTTAGATATTAATAAGCATAATTTAACTAAAACTGTTTAAAAAAAAACCGGTGTCCTTATAAAAGTAAATATCATTAACCTCGTTACGTGTTTCAAGCATTGACTTATTTCGTATACCTTAATTTTATTAAAACTTCTCGCCATTCCCAATACAGGGGTAGAAAGAGGTCTCGACAATTGAGTAGTTCCGACCCAGCTTCCACCGAACACATTGTTGGAAGAACGTAACTGGTGGTAAGCCCGTCGCCGCCTTTATGTCCAAGCCAATGATATAAATCGTACATAAGGTTTGAAAAAACCTATTGGTACAAGCCTTGAAGATCAAACTCGGGTCTCTTGACTTGAATTCCGACCACCGAACCACTCGGCTATCGTGACTACAATTAATATAGTATACAACATTATTAAAACTTTATGCTTATTAACGATTTAAATTGTTTTTTTTTTTAAAGGTTGACATGACAAACGTACCACGTTCATCAATTGACATAGAACACGACGGATTTTATTTGCTGAAGAAGGACTCCCAACGCCGTCTCACTCTCTCGCGGGTGTTGGAGCAGGACAGCGAGAAGATTTGCTCAAAATGGATGCTTAGCATACAACAAGACTTCGGCAACACTGTTTTGACTCTGGTTAGTTTTTAATCTTTGTTTAATAATAATGTTAGATCGTATTATAAGTTTTGTATGTTATAATAAAACAAAAATGAAATGTGTTCTTTTTTTAAAGAAATATTAGGAATATACTTTCTAGTTAAAATAAATAAATAATTGTAGGTTCACTATTAATTATATTAAAAGTCACGGTAGCCGAGTTGTTGGGTGGTCGGAATTTTGAGTCGAGAGACCCGAGTTCGATCCCCAGGTGGCAGTACCAATGAGTTTTTGAAAAAATTATGTACGAATTTCATCGTTGGCTTGGACGTAAAGGCGGCGTCGGGCTCACCACCTGTCACGTTGTCCCGAAAAAATCTTCGGTGGAAGGTGGGTCAAATGGACTTTATTGTCTAGACTTGACCTCTGTCTACCCCTGTATTGGGAATTGCATGAAGATATTTTTTATATTTAGATACTATTAATTAAATATTTTTCTAAAATTATTTTCAGAATCATTTAGAGACCCTCCGCTGCGCGCTCAAGAATTACATAATGGATCAGAACAAAGCCGTAATCGAGCAAGCTATAACAAGTCTTAAGGAGGAGTTGGATTTCGATTCGAACGCGATCAACGAGCTGCACTCGGCGATCTACATGTTCAGGAAGCGGTCAACGTGGTGCTGAGGATGCACAGCATCAAGCCCCATTGGATGTTCGCCTTGGACAATCTGGTCCGGAATGCTGTCCAAGCCGCCATCACTGTTTTATCACCAGGTAACTTATCTCAGTATCAGATAAGTTCTTACACTATTTGCCACTTCCGTCTCTTAGGTGTCGTAAGAGGCCGTGGAGTAAGGGCACTCAGAAGTAGTGGGCTACTGACAAATGATCGGTCCATAGGTCGTTGGTTCAAATCCGGCTCGAAGGACCATTGTTAGTTTTCTAACGTAATCTGTGAAAGTAACCAAAACATATACAATAACATACTCACATTTAAAGTAGATAAATCGGAGGTTAGTCTTGGGTCTCGAAACTTAAACTTTCCAGGAGAAAACGCGTGTTAGTAAAATATATATAACATATAAACCGACATTTGACAGAACTCGGAGCAAATCTTGCCGGCCAAGAGGCGAGACGAAGTGGCGTGCAAGAAGCTGGCACCCCTTCAGCATTGTCCACTGCAACATCTACACGGGACCATCAGCTCCACCAATTGCGACAAGAGAATCACAAGTAAGGAATATAAATAAATTAATATAAATATCTTCACGCAATTACCAATACAGGGGTAGAAAGAGGTCTAGTCTAGACAATTAAGTCCCTTCGAACCACCTTCCACCGAAGATATTTTCAAGCCAACGATATGATTCGGACATAAGTTTTTGAAAAACTCATTGGTACGAGCCTGTCACCTGGGGATCGAACTCGGGTCTCTCGATTCGTAATTCCGACCACCCAACCACTCGGCTATCGTGACTTAGTAAGGAACATAAATTGGAATATTATCTGAAGTGTTTATATTCAATCAATTGTCAGAGACATACTGCTAAAATTAAAATCAAGTCTTTGTCATAAATAGGACATCCGACATATGGTTGGATTTAGTGTAGTCACGATAGCCGAGTGGTTGGGTAATAAAAGAAGTCTAGCGTTTGTTGCCAGTTCAACTCTGACGTCCTATTTTTTCGATCCAACGTATACGGTTTATAAACTAAATAACCCGCTAAAAACCTGTAAATAGATCCTTTAAAATTGCTCGTAAGTAGAAAATCAAATCTCTCACGTAGAAACCATTTTCCCGTTAAAATTAGTCAGCTTGTTAAATCAGTACCTCGTCAATCTATATTTTAAATCTCATTGAAATCCGTCGAGTAGTTAATTCTGCTTAATATTAGTGGAATTTTAATAAAAGTTTCAATATATTATTGAATTATACTTGTTAAATCAGTACCTCGTCAATCTATATTTTAAATCTCATTGAAATCCGTCAGTAGTTAATTCTGCTTAATATTAGTGGAATTTTAATAAAAGTTTCAATATATTATTGAATTATACTTGTTAAATCAGTACCTCGTCAATCTATATTTTAAATCTCATTGAAATCCGTCAGTAGTTAATTCTGCTTAATATTAGTGGAATTTTAATAAAAGTTTCAATATATTATTGAATTATACTTGTTAAATCAGTACCTCGTCAATCTATATTTTAAATCTCATTGAAATCCGTCGAGTAGTTAATTCTGCTTAATATTAGTGGAATTTTAATAAAAGTTTCAATATATTATTGAATTATACTTGTTAAATCAGTACCTCGTCAATCTATATTTTAAATCTCATTGAAATCCGTCGAGTAGTTAATTCTGCTTAATATTAGTGGAATTTTAATAAAAGTTTCAATATATTATTGAATTATACTTGTTAAATCAGTACCTCGTCAATCTATATTTTAAATCTCATTGAAATCCGTCAGTAGTTAATTCTGCTTAATATTAGTGGAATTTTAATAAAAGTTTCAATATATTATTGAATTATACTTGTTAAATCAGTACCTCGTCAATCTATATTTTAAATCTCATTGAAATCCGTCGAGTAGTTAATTCTGCTTAATATTAGTGGAATTTTAATAAAAGTTTCAATATATTATTGAATTATACTTGTTAAATCAGTACCTCGTCAATCTATATTTTAAATCTCATTGAAATCCGTCGAGTAGTTAATTCTGCTTAATATTAGTGGAATTTTAATAAAAGTTTCAATATATTATTGAATTATACTTGTTAAATCAGTACCTCGTCAATCTATATTTTAAATCTCATTGAAATCCGTCAGTAGTTAATTCTGCTTAATATTAGTGGAATTTTAATAAAAGTTTCAATATATTATTGAATTATACTTGTTAAATCAGTACCTCGTCAATCTATATTTTAAATCTCATTGAAATCCGTCAGTAGTTAATTCTGCTTAATATTAGTGGAATTTTAATAAAAGTTTCAATATATTATTGAATTATACTTGTTAAATCAGTACCTCGTCAATCTATATTTTAAATCTCATTGAAATCCGTCGAGTAGTTAATTCTGCTTAATATTAGTGGAATTTTAATAAAAGTTTCAATATATTATTGAATTATACTTGTTAAATCAGTACCTCGTCAATCTATATTTTAAATCTCATTGAAATCCGTCAGTAGTTAATTCTGCTTAATATTAGTGGAATTTTAATAAAAGTTTCAATATATTATTGAATTATACTTGTTAAATCAGTACCTCGTCAATCTATATTTTAAATCTCATTGAAATCCGTCAGTAGTTAATTCTGCTTAATATTTTTCTAAAATTATTTTCAGAATCATTTAGAGACCCTCCGCTGCGCGCTCAAGAACTACATAATGGATCAGAACAAAGCCGTAATCGAGCAAGCTATAACAAGTCTTAAGGAGGAGTTGGATTTCGATTCGAACGCGATCAACGAGCTGCACTCGGCGATCTACATGTTCAGGAAGCGGTCAACGTGGTGCTGAGGATGCACAGCATCAAGCCCCATTGGATGTTCGCCTTGGACAATCTGGTCCGGAATGCTGTCCAAGCCGCCATCACTGTTTTATCACCAGGTAACTTATCTCAGTATCAGATAAGTTCTTACACTATTTGCCACTTCCGTCTCTTAGGTGTCGTAAGAGGCCGTGGAGTAAGGGCACTCAGAAGTAGTGGGCTACTGACAAATGATCGGTCCATAGGTCGTTGGTTCAAATCCGGCTCGAAGGACCATTGTTAGTTTTCTAACGTAATCTGTGAAAGTAACCAAAACATATACAATAACATACTCACATTTAAAGTAGATAAATCGGAGGTTAGTCTTGGGTCTCGAAACTTAAACTTTCCAGGAGAAAACGCGTGTTAGTAAAATATATATAACATATAAACCGACATTTGACAGAACTCGGAGCAAATCTTGCCGGCCAAGAGGCGAGACGAAGTGGCGTGCAAGAAGCTGGCACCCCTTCAGCATTGTCCACTGCAACATCTACACGGGACCATCAGCTCCACCAATTGCGACAAGAGAATCACAAGTAAGGAATATAAATAAATTAATATAAATATCTTCACGCAATTACCAATACAGGGGTAGACAGAGGTCTAGTCTAGACAATTAAGTCCCTTCGAACCACCTTCCACCGAAGATATTTTCAAGCCAACGATATGATTCGGACATAAGTTTTTTGAAAAAACTCATTGGTACGAGCCTGTCACCTGGGGATCGAACTCGGGTCTCTTGACTTGAATTCCGACCACCGAACCACTCGGCTATCGTGACTTAGTAAGGATCATAAATTGGAATATTATCTGAAGTGTTTATATTCAATCAATTGTCAGAGACATACTGCTAAAATTAAAATCAAGTCTTTGTCATAAATAGGACATCCGACATATGGTTGGATTTAGTGTAGTCACGATAGCCGAGTGGTTGGGTGGTCGGAATTTTGAGTCGAGAGACCCGAGTTCGATCCCCAGGTGACAGGCTCGTACCAATGAGTTTTTGAAAAATTATGTACGAATTTCATCGTTGGCTTGGACGTAAAGGCGGCGTCGGGCTCACCACCTGTCACGTTGTCCCGAAAAAATCTTCGGTGGAAGGTGGGTCAAATGGACTTTATTGTCTAGACTTGACCTCTGTCTACCCCTGTATTGGGAATTGCATGAAGATATTTTTTATATTTAGATACTATTAATTAAATATTTTTCTAAAATTATTTTCAGAATCATTTAGAGACCCTCCGCTGCGCGCTCAAGAACTACATAATGGATCAGAACAAAGCCGTAATCGAGCAAGCTATAACAAGTCTTAAGGAGGAGTTGGATTTCGATTCGAACGCGATCAACGAGCTGCACTCGGCGATCTACATGTTCCAGGAAGCGGTCAACGTGGTGCTGAGGATGCACAGCATCAAGCCCCATTGGATGTTCGCCTTGGACAATCTGGTCCGGAATGCTGTCCAAGCCGCCATCACTGTTTTATCACCAGGTAACTTATCTCAGTATCAGATAAGTTCTTACACTATTTGCCACTTCCGTCTCTTAGGTGTCGTAAGAGGCCGTGGAGTAAGGGCACTCAGAAGTAGTGGGCTACTGACAAATGATCGGTCCATAGGTCGATGGTTCAAATCCGGCTCGAAGGACCATTGTTAGTTTTCTAACGTAATCTGTGAAAGTAACCAAAACATATACAATAACATACTCACATTTAAAGTAGATAAATCGGAGGTTAGTCTTGGGTCTCGAAACTTAAACTTTCCAGGAGAAAACGCGTGTTAGTAAAATATATATAACATATAAACCGACATTTGACAGAACTCGGAGCAAATCTTGCCGGCCAAGAGGCGAGACGAAGTGGCGTGCAAGAAGCTGGCACCCCTTCAGCATTGTCCACTGCAACATCTACACGGGACCATCAGCTCCACCAATTGCGACAAGAGAATCACAAGTAAGGAATATAAATAAATTAATATAAATATCTTCACGCAATTACCAATACAGGGGTAGACAGAGGTCTAGTCTAGACAATTAAGTCCCTTCGAACCACCTTCCACCGAAGATATTTTCAAGCCAACGATATGATTCGGACATAAGTTTTTTGAAAAAACTCATTGGTACGAGCCTGTCACCTGGGGATCGAACTCGGGTCTCTCGATTCGTAATTCCGACCACCCAACCACTCGGCTATCGTGACTTAGTAAGGATCATAAATTGGAATATTATCTGAAGTGTTTATATTCAATCAATTGTCAGAGACATACTGCTAAAATTAAAATCAAGTCTTTGTCATAAATAGGACATCCGACATATGGTTGGATTTAGTGTAGTCACGATAGCCGAGTGGTTGGGTAATAAAAGAAGTCTAGCGTTTGTTGCCAGTTCAACTCTGACGTCCTATTTTTTCGATCCAACGTATACGGTTTATAAACTAAATAACCCGCTAAAACCTGTAAATAGATCCTTTAAAATTGCTCGTAAGTAGAAAATCAAATCTCTCACGTAGAAACCATTTTCCCGTTAAAATTAGTCAGCTTGTTAAATCAGTACCTCGTCAATCTATATTTTAAATCTCATTGAAATCCGTCGAGTAGTTAATTCGGCTTAATATTAGTGGAATTTTAATAAAAGTTTCAATATATTATTGAATTATACTTGTTAAATCAGTACCTCGTCAATCTATATTTTAAATCTCATTGAAATCCGTCGAGTAGTTAATTCTGCTTAATATTAGTGGAATTTTAATAAAAGTTTCAATATATTATTGAATTATACTTGTTAAATCAGTACCTCGTCAATCTATATTTTAAATCTCATTGAAATCCGTCGAGTAGTTAATTCTGCTTAATATTAGTGGAATTTTAATAAAAGTTTCAATATATTATTGAATTATACTTGTTAAATCAGTACCTCGTCAATCTATATTTTAAATCTCATTGAAATCCGTCGAGTAGTTAATTCTGCTTAATATTAGTGGAATTTTAATAAAAGTTTCAATATATTATTGAATTATACTTGTTAAATCAGTACCTCGTCAATCTATATTTTAAATCTCATTGAAATCCGTCGAGTAGTTAATTCTGCTTAATATTAGTGGAATTTTAATAAAAGTTTCAATATATTATTGAATTATACTTGTTAAATCAGTACCTCGTCAATCTATATTTTAAATCTCATTGAAATCCGTCAGTAGTTAATTCTGCTTAATATTAGTGGAATTTTAATAAAAGTTTCAATATATTATTGAATTATACTTGTTAAATCAGTACCTCGTCAATCTATATTTTAAATCTCATTGAAATCCGTCGAGTAGTTAATTCTGCTTAATATTAGTGGAATTTTAATAAAAGTTTCAATATATTATTGAATTATACTTGTTAAATCAGTACCTCGTCAATCTATATTTTAAATCTCATTGAAATCCGTCGAGTAGTTAATTCTGCTTAATATTAGTGGAATTTTAATAAAAGTTTCAATATATTATTGAATTATACTTGTTAAATCAGTACCTCGTCAATCTATATTTTAAATCTCATTGAAATCCGTCGAGTAGTTAATTCTGCTTAATATTAGTGGAATTTTAATAAAAGTTTCAATATATTATTGAATTATACTTGTTAAATCAGTACCTCGTCAATCTATATTTTAAATCTCATTGAAATCCGTCGAGTAGTTAATTCTGCTTAATATTAGTGGAATTTTAATAAAAGTTTCAATATATTATTGAATTATACTTGTTAAATCAGTACCTCGTCAATCTATATTTTAAATCTCATTGAAATCCGTCGAGTAGTTAATTCTGCTTAATATTAGTGGAATTTTAATAAAAGTTTCAATATATTATTGAATTATACTTGTTAAATCAGTACCTCGTCAATCTATATTTTAAATCTCATTGAAATCCGTCGAGTAGTTAATTCTGCTTAATATTAGTGGAATTTTAATAAAAGTTTCAATATATTATTGAATTATACTTGTTAAATCAGTACCTCGTCAATCTATATTTTAAATCTCATTGAAATCCGTCAGTAGTTAATTCTGCTTAATATTAGTGGAATTTTAATAAAAGTTTCAATATATTATTGAATTATACTTGTTAAATCAGTACCTCGTCAATCTATATTTTAAATCTCATTGAAATCCGTCGAGTAGTTAATTCTGCTTAATATTAGTGGAATTTTAATAAAAGTTTCAATATATTATTGAATTATACTTGTTAAATCAGTACCTCGTCAATCTATATTTTAAATCTCATTGAAATCCGTCGAGTAGTTAATTCTGCTTAATATTAGTGGAATTTTAATAAAAGTTTCAATATATTATTGAATTATACTTGTTAAATCAGTACCTCGTCAATCTATATTTTAAATCTCATTGAAATCCGTCGAGTAGTTAATTCTGCTTAATATTAGTGGAATTTTAATAAAAGTTTCAATATATTATTGAATTATACTTGTTAAATCAGTACCTCGTCAATCTATATTTTAAATCTCATTGAAATCCGTCGAGTAGTTAATTCTGCTTAATATTAGTGGAATTTTAATAAAAGTTTCAATATATTATTGAATTATACTTGTTAAATCAGTACCTCGTCAATCTATATTTTAAATCTCATTGAAATCCGTCGAGTAGTTAATTCTGCTTAATATTAGTGGAATTTTAATAAAAGTTTCAATATATTATTGAATTATACTTGTTAAATCAGTACCTCGTCAATCTATATTTTAAATCTCATTGAAATCCGTCGAGTAGTTAATTCTGCTTAATATTAGTGGAATTTTAATAAAAGTTTCAATATATTATTGAATTATACTTGTTAAATCAGTACCTCGTCAATCTATATTTTAAATCTCATTGAAATCCGTCGAGTAGTTAATTCTGCTTAATATTAGTGGAATTTTAATAAAAGTTTCAATATATTATTGAATTATACTTGTTAAATCAGTACCTCGTCAATCTATATTTTAAATCTCATTGAAATCCGTCGAGTAGTTAATTCTGCTTAATATTAGTGGAATTTTAATAAAAGTTTCAATATATTATTGAATTATACTTGTTAAATCAGTACCTCGTCAATCTATATTTTAAATCTCATTGAAATCCGTCGAGTAGTTAATTCTGCTTAATATTAGTGGAATTTTAATAAAAGTTTCAATATATTATTGAATTATACTTGTTAAATCAGTACCTCGTCAATCTATATTTTAAATCTCATTGAAATCCGTCGAGTAGTTAATTCTGCTTAATATTAGTGGAATTTTAATAAAAGTTTCAATATATTATTGAATTATACTTGTTAAATCAGTACCTCGTCAATCTATATTTTAAATCTCATTGAAATCCGTCGAGTAGTTAATTCTGCTTAATATTAGTGGAATTTTAATAAAAGTTTCAATATATTCCACAGATTGCACCAAGAGCTTTTAGATAGCTACCAACAAAATCATTCGTTGCTGCGTCTGATGCTAGAAGAGCAAAAAACGCAAACACAAATCTTACGTGAATTTATTGAGAAGAAAACAAGGTAAGTAATACTTCGATTTGACAAAACTCCCGGCATCTATCGGTTGCCATAAACATGTTCAAGGCTGTTTCCCTTAGTTGCCTCTTACGACATCCTCGGGAAGAACGGGAGTGGTAATATTCCTACGCCGATACGACAAGAATAAATAAGTATAAAGTAAAGTATAATCAATTCACTGATCATTCCCCAATATCACTCCTGTTAAAAATTAAAAGCACACAAAGAAATCATATACAGCAAAATATAGAAATTATCAACTATAACATTCAACTGTAATACTATAAGTTTGTACAAAACATAAAAAAATATGAATTAGGTTGAAACTTATTCCATATAAGACTGCCATTTAATTACGAATTATCTAACTATAAACATACAATCTTCTTAAAACAAAATTATTTCAAAGAAAAAGGCTGTGGGTCACTCATTATATAGTTATGTAAAATGGATCCCTTACACAAACATCTTTAAATAAATTTTCAGGACAACATTAGATAAATAATATAAAAAAATATAGGAACATCTGTAATGACGTACATTAAAACAAAAATAAAAAACTATTCTCCCAACACTAACTGAAATCAAACAAAGAAAATATGCGTGATATTTGGAATTAGTCAAAGAATATTGTAGTTTGAATAAGAAGAATAATATTCCTGTAGAAATGCTTGAGAGATTCGCCTGAAGCATCGTTGGACTAAATTAATATTTCACAACAATAGGGAAAACCCACGAAATTAATATATTAGAAAATCTAAACTAAAGTGAAGAAAGGCTAGTCATTAGTATTTAGATTTAATAATAAGATCTACAGGTATACTGATCTTGATCGAGCTCAAAGAATCATCCTTAAGGTATTCATGCGCAAGCCGTATCCTTCAGATATCCGTTATCAAAACTTTAATATGCTGTCAGTTAGACAATTATTATATTAAATTAAAAAAATTATGCTTAAGCTTCATCGCGATGTTGGCAAATTACATCAATAAGACACTAAGAGTATAGATCACTTCGCAGTCACCTGTACTCATAACTTTTGTGCAACGTAATTATAAATTCCCATCACCTCATATAGCAAATAAATTAATGTCCAATGTCCAAAGTAACTAAGTACAAATTGAAACTAACTGTTTAATATGTTTATTGTTGAGTGAGATAATATTGTAAAATATATCCTAGTTAAATCACTCTCTCTCTCTCTCTCTCTCTCTCTCTCTCTCTCTCTCTCTCTTTCTTTTTCTCTTTCACGTACATTTTTTTTAAATGTTGGTTGTAACGTCGCATTCATCATCTATATATAAATAAACTTGGAGTTCTGTTTGTAATATTGAAATAACCGTTTTTACTACATGTATATGAATATATACGGTACATATACCAAAATATTCTTTTTACAAATTTTGTCTGTCTTTTATTTTATTTTACAATTTTTGGAAAACTTACAGCTAACTTAATTTCATATTATTTATTTTTACATACACAGTAGGCCAATTAAAAGTTTCCGCTAATAGAAAATTACATAATTGGATTGAGAAACAGACTTAAACAGATTGTATACATTAAACATATTATAAGCATTTGCTCTAATAGCTGTTAAAGAACACATCACTTAAAAACCTTTTCATCTGATTGCCAGAGGCATTAAATGAATCAGAAGGTAGTCAGAAATATATGTTTTGTAACTGAACTGTAAATATTTTAAAAATCGCTTCTGGATCTGCTCTATGCGAGTTATATAGGTCGTATAATTAGGATTCCAAATCTGAGAGGCGTACTCCAAATGACTGCGAACATATGCACAGTAGAGTATTTAAAAAAAATTATAGATGTAAAATCAACTGGCATACGCATTATGAAACCAAGTGATTTAGAAGCTTTATTGATAATACTATCTATGAGCTTTTCAAAGAGTAATTTGTTATCAAAAATTATTCCCAGTATTTCATTAAGTATATCACTTGATTGTTTATATTCACAAATATATAAAAATGCGTGACACTGTATAACAATTCTGTATAGGCACAGAAATTAAACGTTTCAAAAAATAAAAGTAGTATACAATAAAAGTAAACTAGTCACGATAGCCGAATGGCTGGGTGGTCGGAATTTCGAGTCAAGAGACCCGAGTTCGATCCCCGAGTGGCAGGCTCATAAACTTTTGTACGAATTATATCGTTGGGTTGGACATAAAGACGGCGATGGGCTCACCACCTGTCACGATGTCCCGAAAATATCTTCGGTGGAAAGTGGGTCAAAGGGACTTAATTGTCTGGACTAGACCTCTGTCTACCCCTGTATTGGGAATTGCATTAAAGATATTTATTTATTATTTTAAAAAATGAAAGCATTAGCATTAAGCAACATAAGCAAATGCCCAATCGAACAACTCGAAATAAAAAATATGCAACGGGCTCTCACCCAAAGCAAATAAATAAGCAGGTAGCAAGCATATTTATTTTATATTATTTATTTGGAAAATCAACAGCTAAAAACCATGTTAAATCACAAAGAAGCCAATAACAGGTTATCACTGATAGAAAAAGTAAAACAAAAAGTTTCGTTGTTTAAAAGGATTTACATTTTCGCACAATAAGTATGAAGTAACAACGATGCTTTACAAACAAGCTTTACAAATTAAATAGATAAAATTTATTTAAAAAAAAAGCAAAAAAAAAATAAAGATGACTAAACTATAAATATAAAATAAACCGTGAACACATTGCATATTATAGTTAGTGATTATTATTAAGGCGTAGAAAAGAAATCACTTTATAATTCGCTTAATATTCGCCTTGCCGACATACATTATACGTGTATTGTACAAGTCAAGGTCATGCTTTCTGCTTAAATTGTTAAAGTTATTGTTAGATGTTTCTCAAAGTTTGGTGACGGACACACAATAAATATAATTTAAAAAATAAAATTTAAAAAAGAGTAAAAAAGAATAGTGAACAGCTACTAAAGCTGTTTTAGATCTACTTCTGATTTTATGATGAGAATGTCTCTAATTCTGGTAAATATTTTGCAACCTTTTACCCAGACAAATGCAAACCCCTTTTCTTTAGCAATTTATTTAGTTTTGCTAATACATATATAGATAGGGACTAGATCACATACATTGCTCCGACCCCAATGTAAGATGCTAAAGCACTTGAGGTATGGGAATCGGAAACAACTAAGGCACCACAAACACCCAAGCCCGAGAACATGTAGAAAAAGTGTTTTTTCTACATTGACTCGACCGAGAATCGAACTGGGGACCTCGAGGTGGACCTTAAAGACCGGTGTTTACGCTACTCGTCCACGGAGGTTTTTAAAATTTCTTCGCAGCGGCTATGAAATTGTCTTTAATATACCTGTTGTGGACCGAAATGATAATTGTTTTGTTTTGTTGTTTATTTCGTATAGGTATCCTCTTTTGGGATGACATAGTTGAAATTCTCACCGAGTTTATCAAGTATTTTATTTTTTATAGAAAAGGGAGGCAAACGAGCAGGTGGCACATGTGATGGTAAGTGAATACCGCTGCCCATGAACATCCGCAATACCAGAGAAATAGCAGATGCGTTGCCGGCCTTTGAGAAAGGTTGTATCGGTCCGGAAAAACCGCTGACGCTAGTGGACGGCATCAAGATTAGAGTGGAGTCCCCTGATATTGCATAAATCAACGGCAAGTGTGGTAAGGGTTCCGAAGGTTTTTTGCTTCGTTTGCCTCGAACAGTATGAGCGGAACTTTGGTTTTTGAGTTTGAGAAACACTGGAATACTCGATGGCGATTAACTGGTTAGTGATTATAGAAAAATGTGCGTACGGTCTGCTGTCTACGTAACAAATTTTAGAAACATAGGTTTCCGCGTCAAGTGTTGAACTGCGGGCAAAGCCGCGGGGGGCAGCTAGTTGTACGATAAATATTGAAATTCTTGCAGGAGTCAGGTCGCGGAGGAGGAGGACGGCACAGAATATGACCCGGCGGAGCTGGAGGAGCTGCGCGCGTGGGGCGAGGCGCGCGGCGTGCCCGGCGCTGCGGTGCGCGCGCTCGCCGCGCACCGCTACCTGCTCGCGGACCTGCTGCAGCACGCGCGCCGCGCCGACCTCGCGCGCCTCGCGCTGCCGTACGTACAGCGCACAGTGCACAGTGCACAGTGCCGCACACCGCTACCTGCTCGCGGACCTGCTGCGGCACGCGCGCCGCGCCGACCTCGCGCGCCTCGCGCTGCCGTACGTACAGCGCACAGTGCACAGCACACAGTGCACAGTGCACCGTGCACAGCACACAGTGCACAGTGCACCGTGCACAGCACACAGTGCACAGTGCCGCACACCGCTACCTGCTCGCGGACCTGCTGCGGCACGCGCGCCGCGCGCCGACCTCGCGCCTCGCGCTGCCGTACGTACGGCGCACGGTGCACAGCGCACAGTGCACAGTGCTCAGCACACAGTGCACAGTGCTCAGCACACAGTGCACAGTGCACAGTGCCGCGCACCGCTACCTGCTCGCGGACCTGCTGCGGCACGCGCGCCGCGCCGACCTCGCGCGCCTCGCGCTGCCGTACGTACAGCGCACAGTGCACAGTGCACAGCGCACAGTGCACAGCACACAGTGCACAGTGCACAGCACACAGTGCACAGTGCACAGTGCCGCGCACCGCTACCTGCTCGCGGACCTGCTGCGGCACGCGCGCCGCGCCGACCTCGCGCGCCTCGCGCTGCCGTACGTACAGCGCACAGTGCACAGCGCACAGTGCACAGCACACAGTGCACAGTGCACCGTGCACAGCACACAGTGCACAGTGCCGCGCACCGCTACCTGCTCGCGGACCTGCTGCGGCACGCGCGCCGCGCCGACCTCGCGCGCCTCGCGCTGCCGTACGTACAGCGCACAGTGCACAGTGCTGTATGGTAGTCGTTGAAAGTGACTAAGCGAAAATTCTATAAAAGTGAATTAGACGACATATGATGGGATTAATCCGACTGTTGACAGGCACCAGTGTCTAAGGTGTGAGTGTTTTATATTGCGATCGCCAATCACCAGAAATTGCGCTCACCAGCATTGCTATATTATGCAAATCAGCTTTAGGAGAGGACTAAGACTGAGGGCTGCAGTAGACATTTGCAAGCCGGTTATTACTGAGTATTATGGTTATGAAAATGCATGCTTAGGAATTTAATAAACCCACGGCATTAATAATAATAGTAGGAGTAAATTCTTATTTACACTCTCATATACTTGACTCTGATCCGTGCGGTAACGGCGTAAGAATATTGCCACTCCCTTTCTTCCCGTGGATGTCGTAAGAGGCGACTAAGGGAAACAGCCTTGAGTATCGTTATGTCAAACTATGGACGGCGGGATAACCATATTTAAAAATATCAGACCAAAATTATCAGACCGAAGATGGGCTGCAGAGTCCGAGGTACGAGAAGTCTGGTACTGCGATCGCCAATCCGCTTGCCAATCGTGGCGATTATGGCCAATTCTCCCTACGAGAGAGGCCTAAGTCCTGCAGTGGACTTTAACAGGCCGATATGTATGTATGTACGTATACTTAAGTCCCCACGCAAAATATTTTAATTCGCTTTGACCCACCTTCCACCAAAAACTTATGTACGAATTATATCCTTGGCTTGGACATAAAGACTGTGACGGGCTCACCACCTGTCACGTTGTCCTAAAAATGTCTTCGGTGGAGGTGGGTCGAAAGGACTTAAATGTCCTGAACTCTGTATACCCCTGTATTGGGAATGAAGCGTGAAGATATTTATTTATCTATTAAATTCTATTCATTCATTATTACAGGGGCGGCATAGAGCTGCGCCTCTGGCGTGCGATTCTAGAACACCGATTGCAGTCCAACGAATCGAACCGCCTGCGTCGCGCGAGCAGCACTGAGACGGACATAGACACGAACTCCATCGTCGTGGTCGAATGCCAACGTTGCAAAACGACCAGAACGATATCGAACAACTCGTCGTGCTCCAACAACCCAACGATCGTCATCAGGGATCAGCAGCTGAACGGCGAGGATACCGTGGCGGAATACTACACGGAGAACGGGGTTGTAAACCTCTGACTATTGCGCGGGTGGTGCTCTCTGCAGTGATGGCCGTCAGGTTTGTAGTATTTAGAAGCGACACGAACACTAAAATTATGCTGTAGTCATGATGCGATAGCGACTACGGAATATTTCTGAAATCAGATACTCAGTAACTAAACCTGATCGTATTTAACCATGTTCATGTGTTGTGGATGCCACTGTAAAGACAAAAATCTATGTGCATATTGTTTATTGGTTTGTACTAAAATCCCAAATTATTATATTCATATCATGTCATCATTATAGCGATATTTTAATGAATAATCATTAGATTAAGTAACCACGCGCCGCGTATATTAATATTGTATTCGTAAAAATAATTACATTCACACTAATGCAAATAAATATTATATTGGAATTACAATCCCTCCAGAAGTTTTTAATAAATTTCTCTTTTCAATTTTCTGAAA
Organism: Sericinus montela; assembly: GCA_029286605.1. Classification (NCBI taxonomy): domain Eukaryota; kingdom Metazoa; phylum Arthropoda; class Insecta; order Lepidoptera; family Papilionidae; genus Sericinus; species Sericinus montela. The sequence continues at coordinate 1,973,276 of JAGSMR010000011.1, forward strand.
TTGTTGTCGTTTATAAGTCGCTTAAAATAACTGCTTTAGGCCTCGAGTGTATCACCCATTTATTCATTCATTTGTACATAGCCTCTCATTTATTGTTCTCACTAGTCTTTTGTATATATATGACAAATTACTAAAGCATAATAAATTAATTTAATAAGAAAAACTGATCTAATTCTTGGGAGTTTACGAACTGGCGTCCTTCTTTATTTGTATTGTCGTGTACATTTAAATAGTTTCAGTATTCCGTGTCACGGGTATTGAAGACGATTTTTGGTATCTTGATAAAACTTTATGACAACATTTTTTACTATCAGAATCTTTAAAAATTATAACAAAAAATCTCGTAAACTTCTAAGAGTTCTGAAAATTATTCACTAGATCTTTAGCTCAGAATTAGAGGTAGCAATAGAAAAACTACAATTAAACATCTGCCTTCATCTTTTATAGTATAGTTGGTGCTACCAATTGTGATTTACCTTTGTAACGCTAAGTGCCTTTCACTATAATACGCTTGTTATTTCAAAGATACTTATTACGTTAAAACACGTAAACACATACGTACAAATTATGGATTAGAATATAACCTATGTTAAAATGTTTGTAACCATCGTGGTTCATTTTTGTGGCAAGCTATCGTTAATCATGAAATAAATTTCTTTTGTGTGCCATATATTATATATTTATAGAGCATAGTTTATGTTATGTTAGTTGTTAAGAGTATACTAAAATTTGTTATTATAATATTACGTAGATATTTTAAGAATTGTATTTTGTATTCGATACAAATGTAAACGCTATAAAGAATTAACTAGAATATGTTCAAATCATCAAGTTCATAAATATAATTTTCTTAGTTTTAATTATTAATAACATGTCCTAAAGTATTTGGTTTCTTAACGTTTAAAATTAACGGTCGTCGACATCATTTGGTCCAATGTTATTCTTCTTTTGTTTCTATGTAAATACATTTTGTACAATTATTGAAAACAGATTTTTTTAATAAATTCAGTATATTTATTTACGGTTATGAGTATATACCGTAAAATTTATGTTAAGCACTGTTTAAACAAATACTCAAAATTAATATTAATTTTAAAGTACAAAATGTGTTATATTATCTACTTAAATCGTTGTTTCGTCTTTTCGGATTCTAACAACTCTCGTGTTAGAATCCGAGGCGCTGTCGTTTTCCACAAAGTACTTACAGAATAGTGAAATGCTTTAAAAAAGAAAAACGCAACCTTCTAGTCTTCTGTCGCAGTTGTACAACACATGTTTACTGTTTTTGATGTCCATACATATTAAAAGTTACGTGATATCACGTACGTTAAATTCTTATTTACGGTTTTAGTATTCATATTGACGGTAATTCATATTTAGGCAATGCCTTGCTTTCGAAAACTTTAAAGTGAAGTGCACCATGGATCTCGATATAAAAGTTTCTTTAAGTATATTTATCTAGTTAAAATTTATAAGTTTGTTTTCTTTTCTAACATTGATTAACTTTTTTAGTTATTGGTTTATTTTTATAATTTTTCCGATTTCCTTGTTATGTATTCACCACAGAAGTTCTATCAACATATTTATTATATACTATTTTTAAATTGTATATCATTAAAATGTTTCTAAGTCTCTTCTCACTGTTTTTGCGATTCATTGCCTCAATTCGTGTTAGAAGTACACCAAATAATTACGTCACTTCTTAGATTGTTTCCACGAATGATGAAAAATACTACATTTGTAATTTTTCTTAGTAATTAATGAAATAATGTAATCATTGTTGCTTTTTTTTAATTCCTCCATCATATATTAAGGAAAATTTTCACCAGAATCACAATTACAAAAGATCTTAATCTTTGTGGATTTGCCCGATCGAGTTTGCCACAGGAGAACCTTTGCCGTCAAACGTAATGGTATGTGAGCTATTTGATAGATAGCTAGCTAGCTTAGTGAGGCTAAGTTATACTTAGTTAAGCTAGCTCCGCCGTAGATTTAGTTGCAGATAACATCATACATAGATGCACCGTACACCAACTTTATGCATTTTCATTCGGTTGACATCGAAAGATCGTTTTTTTCTACGTTCGTCTTGGGTATGTTTTGGTTGTGTTCTTAGACTACTGTATATAGCTGGTAGGTTAATAAATGACGATTGAAGGATGTAATGTATGTTACTTATATCGATAAATGATTTGATTTGATTTGACTGAAAATCGGGTACCTCAGGAGGACTAGCATCGCCTAAATATCGACTGAATCGAAAGCTGTTGTACTGTGTGGCATTCATATTTAACCCAAATTTAAAATAAATAAAATAAGATAAATATCTTCCCGCAATTCCCAATACAGGGGTAGACAGAGGTCTAGTCTAGACAATTAAGTCCCTTTGACCCACCTTTCACTGAAGATATTTTTGGGACAACATGACAGGTGGTGAGCCGAGCCGTCTTTATGTCCAAGCCAAATTTAATTTAGAAATAATGTAATTTATAACATAATTTAAATGGAAAGAATAAGTTTTTTTTTAAATCATTTATATTGAAAATCAAAATCCAATTCATGTAATGTGATATATCTATAGTATCTATAGTTGAGTTTAGTTACAGTAAACATTTAATATCATTAATCATTAAATTTTCCATATCCTAAATCATATTGCTTTGATGTAGTAAACATCAAAAACTAACTAGGAATTTCCATAATACGTATTTTTAGTGTAATTGTTAACTAAAACATACTTTTTGTATAATTAACAAATAAAGTATTGTCTTATAGTGTACTTATGTACTGCTATAGGTAATTATATATCAACATGGCACTTTAACGCCAAAGTAAATTAAGTTATATAGTTATTTATTAGTTCTACCTTACATTTTCATTAATCAGCCTTGCAATGAGTTTCTTATAATCTTCACGCAATTCCCAATACAGGGATAGACAGAGGTCAAGTCTAGACAATTAAGTCCCTTTCACCCACCTTCCACCGAAGATATTTTCGGTGGCAACGTGACAGGTGGTGAGCCTGTCGCCGTCTTTATGTCCAAGCCAACGATGAAATTCGTACATAAGTTTTTAAAAACTCATTGGTACTGCCACTTGGGGATCGAACTCGGGTCTCTCGACTCGAAATTCTGACCACCCAACAACTCGGCTATCGTGACTTATAATGAGTTTCTTTATCAAAGAAATCAGTCTTCATCTAAATTATATTTGTTTCAAACAAAAGAAATACACATCCTACATGTGGCCATCCTTCACATAATACATTTTACTCAATCACCTTTTAAATGACTATACTCTTCCCCGCTAACAAGACACTGCCAATTTTCAGATTGTGAATCTGAATTTAGAATCCTTTTAAAAAGAGTTAAACTCCTTTGAAGAAGTGTTAAACTCTTTATTCCATTCACCATCAGAGCATCAGAAGCTTCAAATCCACATCATATATAACAGGGCAGAAGTCTCAGGAACGTTTTATTATTTTAATAGAAAAGGATGACATTTTCTTCCTCAGCTCCATGTCCCAGACTCGATCCCGATACTATAAAAAAGATTAACTACGCGTCAACTCACACTTGGGGTTCTTTTCTTCGAACGAGCGTAGGAGGTTCCCGTAGTGTAGTTCAGAAGTAAATTCTAAACTACGCTACGGGAACTTACGCTCACCACTGTCTGGATCGAGAGTAGGGGTTTGAGTAATCGTACAGAAAATCACGTAGCTTGTATTGGTTCATCGTGCACAGTACCTGAACACCCTCAAACGGATCTGCAGTAGGAAAGCGCTGATAGACTGGACACCGCCGGCATTGGGCATTACCTCCTGTCATTACCCGAAGACATGAGTAAAATTTATTGAGAGAGTTATTTCAATTCAGGACGCTCGACATGCGTCTCGTCGTACTCACGCTTGTAAAATTAAATACAGTTTAAAAAAACTCGCATTAATGATGAATCGAATTAAAAAGTAAAAATAATCCTCAATAAAGAAATAATCAACGAAAAATATTAGTATCATTGTGAAAAAAGCTTGATAAATCAGTTCTCGAAAATATTCGATCGGTACGGTGTGTTCCACAAAGCGCTCCACGCTTTTTCACAGAGATACTGATGTTTTATCACACTATTCCCAACAATGGCAGAGGTGCACAGTGAGGTACAGAGAGGAGACAATAAATTCCTTTCGAATCAACCTTCACCGGAGTCAGTTTTTGGGACAACGTGACAGGCGGTGAGTCTGTCGCCGTTTTTTATGTCCAAGCCAACGATGTAAATCGTACATAAGTTTTCGAAAAAATAAAACCACTGGTACGCCTACCACCCGGGAATTGAACTGGGATCCTTAATCGAATTCTGATCACTCAACCACTCAGCAATCGTGACTAATAAATTTTAGTTATTTTTTTTATTTCCATTTCACTACGTCACGTGATGATTGTTGTGTAAGGATAGAAGGCAAACTCTTTCACTGCTCAGCTTCAGCTTTAGCTTCACGTCTGGAAACATCGATATGTCATTCCAGAAAAATAATCATTAATAAAACATTTATATATGTAAAAATTTATATATGTAGGTCTATTGTCTAGATCTCTGCCTATCTCAGTAATGGCAAATTGCCTGAAAATATGTTAATTAAAATAGCTCCGTAGTATCAGATTTAATCGGTTCTTCAAGGTGTCGCCTCAATTAGCTCTAAGGTATTATTTATTAGCTCGAAATAAAATTAGTAAAGTCACGATAGCAGAGTGGTTGGGTGGTCGGAATTTCGAGAGGAAGTATATTTTAAACCACCCTAAAGAATACATGAAATTAGTAACTGATCTGAACCTCTTTAAGAATTTGAGATATCTTAGTTTTTTCCGATTTCATAACACAAGTCCTTTGCCTACTTATTTTGGGATCAGAGCAATGTATGTGCTGTTGTCCCTAATCCCTATCTAATCCTAATACATATCTATTAGCGGAATCTGCTAAAAGCGGTGATTACACAGAGATTTTAACCTCTTCGCTTGTGCTCCAGTCTGGCAATGTTGCACTCCACTCTACTCACAATTCACCAATTATACTCTTGAAAATTAGTCCGTTACCCAATGAAATCACAGCGAAGCATATTTCATACCCGCGCTGTTACTTACAAAGGCTAAGGGTATAGTAACTTTTACTTTAAAAAGGTTCCAATATCACTAAGTTATATGATAAAGTTTTCAATATTCGTCGCAAGCTTTTATAGTACAAGTTAATTTAAACGCAAATTATAAATAGAGACATGTCGAGACTACGTTCCCACTGATATTGTTACAATTTAAGTTACCGCCTCCCCCCAGGGAAGTCATAAGACGTTCGTAAGACATTAATTCACCCAATGTTTGCGGAATAACGTCTGTTCTAATTTACATACACTGTGAAACATATTAACTTGCGTTACGTTCCTCTAACGACATTCGTATTAGTTTGTTGTTGATGTTACGGCCACTTACGTGGGTTGATGGGTGACATGTGGTATGGCAGAAATCTCAGATAATGCATAGTGACAAAAGTAATTACGATGTAAGAGGATTACGTATTTCAGCTATCATATTCGTATAGTATTAGTGATAATCATAACCTAAATACGAATTTTGAAGTTCGCATTTGCCTCTAAATATGTTATTTCAGATATGACATTTAAGCTGACTTAAATGCATTTTTAATTCTAATCTAATTTTTGATAGTGCTTAAAAAGATCTGTAAAAAGGAATTACTTATTTAGACTATTTTTTATATGTTATATTGCTCTATACATAAAATAATACTTTCACAAAATATTTCCTAATTTTCATTGAATGCCAATAATTTAAAGTATCTACGTCAATTTTTAACTACGCGAAACTAATCTTAAATTTTATGAGATCCAAGTTTTCTTTGAAACGTTGGGGGGGTGAATGTCTACTCAATTACTGAAGCGTCCTAATTATATTAGATATGCTTGAGACTCGGGATTTGAAATTCAATCGCGTTGCCCCAAACCAGTGTCAGACAGTCGAAAGAATTGTTAATTTTATTAGACTCGCCCGAAGGCTTTTTAATGTAAATTGACCGGCGATCTTTTTATATTGAATTTCGCTCCACGGCTACTGACAACTTTGAGAACGCCCAGACTATTAAGACGGAGCTTATGATTGTTTATTTTCTTTATAAAAGTGCAACTTTAAATAACTTTCAAGGTATTTTTCACAAAGAAAATTCTGAATACTTGTAAAAGAAAAATCCTTAGAATTTCTTTGCAATCAAACTTTACCATCACTACGAAATGTTACTGTTTATAAGAGAAAGTTTTTATTTACGACCTATGTTATGAACGCTAGAGTAAAAGCTTTCTTTAAAATAACGGCGACTTTTTTTGGCATTCAGAACGACATTTAAGTTAATTTGAAGGATACGGCAAAGTAACAACTTAAGTCTGAAATAAATCCTATAAGAACTTGAATTTTCAATCACTACTTTATGCTTAAATAAAATTTAAAAAACTATATCCATTAAGCAAATTTTAAATTTGACAGCAGAAAATAGTCCTAATTTTTCTGAGTATTCGTCAAAATTAGTTCCATTGGGAAGCAGATTCGCAAACACACAATCGCAGTACCAGATATCTCCCATTAGACTCTTGTGCTCATTATAGGTCTACTTTATACTGGTCTGGTATCCATCTTTTTATATATATTTATTTACTGTTTATTATCTACACATTGTATCTGGAATCTTAAGTTTCATTTAAACAAAGGAAGGTTATTTAATGCTTTTTTACCATTTTCTGTCAGCCAACTCTGGCTAGTGGATAAAATTAAACTACAGAAGTGGACAATGCTTAGATAGACATTATAAATATACTAGATGGGCCTCACGGTTTCACTCACCGTTATATTTTATAGAGATCGGTTTATTTATCAAATTCGAGATAACAATGCTGGTAATTTCCGGGGGAGGAAATTAAGTGCGTTAACCTTCGATAAGTTTCAAAAATAACATAATTTTTGTGGAATATTTTATAGCATATTATGGGCTAGTTGTTACTGATAGTAAATAAATCCACAAATGGGAAATGGGGGGGGGGGGAGTGGCCCTCCGGGTACCTGCACTCACCAGACGAAACACAGAAGTTTGTTAGACTTCTACTTCACGCCGCTATTCTGTGAGGTCGTGGTACTTCCCCGGTCGAGCCGGCCTATTCATGCAACAATAAAAGCTGATGCGTGGCTCTACCACTGTTAATGAATTACGATATAGTGAGAATGAAGTCGGAAACAGAATCTACTTCAAAATAAATAATGTTTAGGTCTTTCTTGACATGTCATAAACCGTATAATTACTATGTGCTTACATAATAATATCCATAGTTAATAACATACATCTACAATAATATCCTCCAGAGCGTCTGAGTCTGCTGGCAGTGGACCAAATCGTTGTTACTTGCATAATGTGGATTTATATCGGGAGTGAGATCGCTTCTCTCGAACCTTAGGGCTCCAAGCTTTATGCAGTTTGCGTTCAACGGGATTTTTTATAGATTAAAGAAGGGATTAAAACTGTTTATGTTGATAGGGGCCACAGCAGCCCATGGTGTATGCAATCATCTTAAATGAAAAGGACTTAGACTAGTACTAATATGGGACACCTTGTTATAAACATACCAGCTTTCTATACGTACGGTAGATATATTCTATAGTACGGTCTATACGTAAGGCAGAAATATATTTAGTGTATGTCAATATAAAAATTAATTTAGTAAGCGTTTATAGTTTAGCCACGATATATATATATATATATATATATATATATATATATATATATACCTCACCACGTGTCATATTGAACCAAAAAATGTCTTCGGTGGAAGGTAGGTCGAAAAGACATAATTATTTAAACCTCTGCCTACACCAGTATTGGGATATGGCGTGAAGATATTTTTTAGTACGATACTAAAGTACTCAAGTTCTGGATTTTAATATGTATATATGTATATTTATCTACGTATATAAATGTGTAAGTGTGTGTATTGTTCCATTCGTTTAGCCACTTTGGAGGCCATAGATTCACCACCTGTCATGGTATCCCATAAGAGTTCGGTGAAAAGTGGGTCGAAAAAATTTCATTGTGAAGACCTCTGCCTTCCCCAGTTTTGGAAATTTGCTTGAAAATAAACAAACTTTAGGTAAAAAACTGTAATAAACGAAAATCGCGCTTTTCAAGAATATTAATAAAACTTGAAAAGTAAATTGAGACATCATTTATCATAGAAACATGCCATTTGTTTTCAGATGACGTATGTAGTTCGACTCCAAATTTGTCTCCTTTACCTGCGAAGCACTCCGATCTTTACCCAAGAGAGGCGAGAATGGGAATCGATAGATCGACAGACGTTTTCACCACGTGTTGAAAGGTCTTAGATAATATAATATAAAAGCTTTCAAGAGAATAGCGCTTCACGGCGTGTCTGAAGTATCAATTCAGCTTGTAAGATGACTGCCTCTCGGATGTTCCACACCTCCGATGGCTATATTGGAAAATTGCATCGCTCTTTCTTGTAACAAAATCTTGTGGGAGTTGATTTTTATTAAAACTATGTAAGAGATACTTGATCATAGATTGAGGTGATTTTGCTCTTGTTATATATTTTTTACAAGATCATCAGTGATTATTAGTATTGCTTTTTTAAAACGGTTTAGTTTTCATTTTGTTGAGCACGATATTTATACATATTCAATTTGAATGTATCAGATATTTTATTTGAAAGAAAAATACGACATGATGAATTGTAATTTGTAAGCTAAGTTTTGTCGCGTTTCTTACTAAAATTAATGATCGTTATACGTATAATCTATGTAAATCTTCACGCCAATCCCAATACTGGGGTAAACAGAGGTCTTGACAATTAAGTCCTTTCGACCCACCATCCATCGAAGAGATTTTTTGGGATAGTTAATTATATAATTTAATACGATACAATAGTCACGATAGCCGAGTAGTTGGGTAATAGGAATTATATAATTCTAATACAGGGGTTTACCTCTGTCTCGTTTAGACAATTAAGACCTTCGACCCACCTTCCAACGAATATATTTTCGGGACAACGTGACAGGTGGTGAGCCCGTCGCTGTCTTTATGTCCAAGCCATCGATATAATTTGCACATAAGTTTTTGAAAAACCCATTGGTACGAGCTGGGGATCGTACTCGGGTCTCTTGACTCGAAATGCCGTCCACCCGACTACTCGGCTATAGTGACTTTTTTTAATATGATACTAAATGATTTCGTTCGATTCGACATCTCTGTTAATGTTTATGACAATGATCGGAGTCCTAGCCGATGTCGGCGACAATGACTGTTTGTTTGTCCATAAAATGGACTAGAGCGTTGCGGTTGATCTCTCTGTTATATTGTGTACCCAATTTTGTTGCCAAAGGGTCAATTTGTTGCACCTTGAGCATGTCAATACCCCGTCTTCAAAATTAAATGAGCATCTACACGATTACTAGAGCTAATTACAATATTGATGATTTAGAGTCCTTTAAATTTTATAAACTTTTAGAAATATTATATAAAAACATTGTGATAGTTGTCAAACTTAGTTTACAAAATATAAATAAAAAAATTAAAAATAATTTAGTTTAAATGTAATTCAATCATTAGACACTGGTCATAAGTACAAATATTCTTCAAATATGTTGAAAATAGGCCCTAAAGGTCGCTAAAAGCCTTAAAGGACGGTTATCTATTTTCCACAACTTTTTGCAGGTTACTATATATTATCTTACCCTACGTTTCCTGTAAGAAGTTGTTACTCCAGAACTACAATGGTTGCTATGTTTGCGATATATGTAAATGTTGTCAATTTAGATTCTTTCGTTTATGTCGATTACCTTACTTTTTTCTACAAATTTCTCAATCAGTTTATTAATTACGAAGGTCAATGAATTAAAAATCTATGAAGAGGCAAAAGGCGTAAACGTTCTTTGAGAACATAAATCATTTTGTCTATTACACCTCGTTATGATAATAAGGACAGAAAACTTTATCTTTATTCCGATTAAATCTAATATATAAGAATTTAAATAGGCCATATTTCGGCTGCGCATATAAAATAAGTAGAGCGGTATCGTTAAACACAAAAGATATTTCCGAGTCGTTGGCCCGAGCTACGGAATCGAAGGAATGCACCCAACTGCCTTGTGATATTTTATCACGAGCAGAAAGGAACTTAGGGATTCTTCTGTTTGTTGAAACAAACGAGCAACAAATACGCGAAGGAAATATAAACCGCTTTTATTTCACGTAGCAAAAGCAATTCAAAGCCTTCCTGGATAACAAAGGGGAGACGCAATAGTTGCTTTCAGGTAAGATATAACTAAGCTATTTCTCTTAATTTATTCAAAATTATATCGCTGGCGGAAAGCCTTTGGCGAACAACGCTTTGAGCAAACAATTCTCGTTAGATACGTAGGTTAATGTTTAATTTTTTAAGAAATACCGTCAAAATTTACTGTACTTCTAAAGTACAAGTAAATTACACTTCATTATAAACACCCGTACAACACTAATTAATACAATTTCAGCTTAATAAAATATATTATACTTGTTTGACAAAAAACCGCAATATTTACCTTTAAAACTCTATAACGGATTGGGGTCCTTTTTTTCCTGATTATCCTGATCAGGATAACATTAGCTTGTTACCTATTTATGTATCTAGTACTACTACTTTGGGGACTCTTACATATTACTATGGGCAGCTCTGTGTCCCAATGGAATAATTGGACTGTATTTCTTCAAAAATTCCAGTGGAGCAACCATAACCGTTGATGGTGATGCCTATCGTTGCAGGGTTAACAAATGTTTCAGATCCAGGAACGGAGCAATCCAAGCACTGTTTTGAAAAATTGGTGTGTATTGCTCCGTTCGGGAATCGAAACCAGGAAGAAAGAGCTGATCGCATCATGAAAACCGGTTTTTACGCCACTCGACTACAGAGATCGTCAAATAAGTATCGAGTAATGCCCCTATCGATTTGGCGACTGAGTATGGCCACCTAGATCGCCGGATCCAACTCCGGATTTTTTACGGAGGTACTTGACAGAAGAAACAGTGTACGTAAACAAGCTAAAGAATATATTGGAATGAAACTAAATTTTCGTGCGAAAAGTGAACGTTATTGCACAGTCCTTACTGCTACGTGTCGCTCTAAATACTGTCCATAGATTTCCATGGATATATGCAAAGAAAATCTGGAGAGATAGAGATATTTAAAAAATAAAACCCGCAAGATTTTTTTTTAATTATAAAGAACTAATGTTTCATTTTTAAATTAAAATGTATATTTTAGAAATCCTAAATCTGCCACGGGACCCGCTGTTATATACAGTGGCAGATTGAAAAAAAGTCACAATGTTTTTCAATTTAGTTTCGTATTAAACTTATGAACCCGGGTAACTCCTCGGTAGGCTATCCTATATATATACATATATATATATCTATCGCGTATTTCGGTTTTCGACTTTAATATCAAGTAAAAATGTTAAAATATATTTTACACGTAAAGTGCGTAAAAATCATAATCTTAAATTTTGTGACGTCAGTATTAACGGGTTCTATAGATACCTCATAACAACAATAACAATGAAACTCAGACATACCTAACATATCTACCTAACATATCTATGGGTTTCGGTTCCATATATATCTAACTTTAAATGCAAATTTGAGTCAGCAAAATGTCATTTATGGAAGTAACACGGCAGCTAACTTTATTATAAACAATATTTGTTTAGGTTCTCATACACACTTGTATTACGATGGGAACATCGGATTTGCATATTGGTAGCGCAAGCTGTCTTAATTTCGGCGTAATGTGTGTAGGGGGGGGGGGGGGGTGAGGGCATGATTGCGACGGGGTGTATCGCCCACATGATGCCGTTACAATGCGATTTATTGTCTCAATCTGTGTACCGAGTGCCAACTGAACTTACAATTTGTTGCTACGTCATCAATTTATATGAAATTGGAAAGCAGGGACGTTTCAATTCAAACATTACAATACTATTCTTATAAGATAAACACATAATCAAAATAAGCAATATAAAGTTGTTTGAAGGTTTCATATATGAGATTTGTCTTGTTGATGAAAATTGATACTTTGAATAAATAAATAAATAAATATTTTCACGCAATTCCCTCAATTAAGTCCCTTCGACCCACCTTCCACCGAAGATATTTTCGGGACTACGTGACAGGTGGTGAGCCCGTCGCCGATGTAATTCGTACATAAGTTTTTGAAAAACCCATTGGTACGAGCCTGCCACCTGGGGATCGAACTCGGGTCTCTTAACTCGCAATTCCGACCACCCAATTACTCGGCTATCGTGAACGAATTATATGGTCGGCTTGGACACTGAGACGGCGACGGGCTCACCACCGGTCACGTTGTCCTTAAATATCTTCGTTGGAAGGTGAGTCGAAGGAACTTAATTTTCTGGACTAGACCTCTGTCTACCCCTGTAGTGGGAATGGCGAGAATATATTGATGTTCCTTCGAAAGCTCCCCTTTCACTTTACTTTCAATAGTTTATGAATATATCACTGCCAGACAAACACCAATTTTCGGTTATTCGTTTGAATATAAAATTAAAGATTTAACTAAAACTATATTCAAATAAAACTAAAATACATTAGGTTTTGTTGAAATTTTCATAACGAGAACGAGTTATAATTAGATATTAGCGTATTCGACACTCGACTAAAGCGCCTTCAAACATAATGGATGACAGAATTAAGTAAAGAATGTTTAGAAATTATTTTTGCGCAAACTATTCACGCAATCCACGAGCAGGCGGTGTGGCTGGGAACTCTTAAGCGACCGAGATGCAATAAAAATACCACCCGGGGGTCAATCAGGTTAAGTGTTTTGTCCGGCGTCGAGTGTCCCGAAATAATGTATATACGAGATTTATATTTAAGGGAGCTTAGGAATAGCTGGAATAAGTGGAATGGCCCGGCGCAAGGAGGTAGAGCTTACTTACATGCCAACTGCTCAGTACGGTATTTTGGGGCTAACATTTCAATCGTATTTAAATGTAGTCAAACTTAATACAGATATTATAATAATGTTTAGGCTTATTGTGAAAAAAATATTTATAGCGTACTACGCGTTAATAATAAGAATGGGATGAACACAGCACAATATCGAAACTTCAATTGAGTCAAGAACTGCAAAAGAAGCACAAAGCAAACATAAGGTATATATAAAAAACAGTATAATGCTATCGATGTAATTAAAAGTATGTTTCTGATAATTATTTAAACAAAAAGGCCACATAAAATTAGTACGGTGAGTTGTGTTCACTGAAATTATTATTATAATCGCATAGTCTGTCTTATTATTGATACTGGCATAGAATTGTCTGTATTATTAATACAGCTGATTTCACAGAAGATATCGGAAACATACAATATTTTTAAAACATACCAGATTTTAAAACTAGGTGTAAAGCCTTGTAATATGGCAAAGGCTAACAACAGAATTCGATATAATTTGAAAATAAGCAGTTCGATGACAAGTAGTAGATGACGTCTAAGGTACAAGTGGTTAATTATCTAGAATTTGATTCTGGAGCCGGGAGCGATGGATACAAATATTTTGTCTACAAGCAGTCATAATCTTGCAATGTCACGAAATCAATAACTTTTTAACTAATGTTATATGATTTTAACTAATGTTTAAACGATTTTAACTAATGTGATATGATTAAAACAAATGTTTTTTTTTGTTTGCGACAGACGTAAAAAGCGCTTAAGCTTATTTTATTTTCGTATAATATTTGTGAAATATAGTTGAGATTTTAAACAAGCAATTTGATCATTTCGGGCATTATTTAAAAATATACCAGTTATCTCAAACAAAATACAATTTTATAGCGTAGACAGTTTTAATTAATGTTAGGGACGTCTAGTGAAAACCGTTTTTATTATTTATAAAATTTTTCTGTGTACTGGAAATATTTTACTGCATTGAAGAGAATGGCAGAAAGTGTATAAATATATAAAAATTAAGATAGCCGAGTGGTTGGGTGATCGGATTTCGAGTCAAGAGGCACGTACTAGTGCGTTCTTTTAAAACATATGTACGATTTATATCGTTAGCTTGGACATAAAGACGACGAGAGGCATATCAGCTGTCATGTTATCCCAAAAATGTCTTCTGTGAAAGATGGGTAGAAGAGACTCTCTAGACCTCTGTCTACCCCAAGTTTTAAGAATGGAGGTGAGGATTGTTGAGTGAATTTTTCAATAAAATTAAGATATTATTTTTAGTATTGGCGAAAAACGAGGTACAATTATATCTGAGAATAAGTATCTATTGCAGCCCATGAGCATCGGTAAATAAATTGAATTGATGTAATACCTCAGGACTTAGATGAAATGCTTCACAGCTAATAATATATACACGGAGATGGCTAAGAGTAACCCAAACCATATTGATCCTTCGCAGAGAATAAATACTACCAGTTTATACGTCTAGATGACTTAGCCCTTTCGACCTTCTTACAAATCAATAATTGTACCTTCTTAAAGGTACCATTATTGATTTGTATTAATTTTTCAGCTAGAAAGAGAGCTCAATGTTCAAGTTTCATTATTACTTGATCGGCTTATTCTTTAAGCTCGTCATCTCGCACCAACTCGATGTAATTTAACGAGAAATGAACTTGAAGCCGCTTTACAGGGAAATTTAATAAACAGTACACAATTCTTAGAAAGTTGTTTAAAATGAACTCACCAGGATTATTTCTAATGGTTCCTCCGTTGAATAATAGTAACGAAATTATAAAATATAAGGAATATATTTTTATTTTTCTTACTGGTTGTAGTACTAATAGAGAAGCGCATTATTTTCATTTAAAATCTATACACCTTAAATATTAAATGCTAATGACTATCATTCACAATTCGTTTACATAGCGATAAAGAGAGATATAAAGCTTTCATAAAAAATCACACAATGATGTGCATGCACACTTTATGGTGTGCATAATTTATGAAATTAAATAATATAGTTAAGTTTTATCAAAAAATCATTATTTATTTAAAAATGATTTTAAAAAAATTTTATCTGTTACATTGTTTAAAAAAATAATATCTGACCAGAAAAACCGGCAAAATATTTCAAACCATCTTCCTCTTTCTAACTCTATTAAAATCAACACCAGTATGATGTAATGGCAGCAAGCAGAGTAGGAGCTTTTTCCACAAATTACGAGTATTTATTTTAGTTCTATCGTGAAAAGAATATTAAGTAACAAAATATAAAAAAGATCTGCAATCAAAGATTAAAAATAAGTAATTAATTTATTGAGTACAGAGAATATTGGGAATTAAAGCATCTGTATTTTAAAATTTTAAGTAATAAGTAAGCTTTTAGTAGTATTGTAAGTAATTGTAAATTTTCAAAACCGTCCAGGTGAAAGACGTCTTGGATCTTTTTAGGAGTATCAAAATGTTTTATTTATAGACTCTTAGATGTCTGCGCTGTAGCGTCAGCAACATAGGCATTGTCACAGCGATACTTATATATATACGGCTAGAATTCTAAAGGTGATAACTCACTCTGCCAGAGTAAGCGTTCAGTATTTGCTACCAAAAAATCTACGTCGTGAAATCTTAACGTTTGCGTTTTTTAGTTTGTTTATTTGTTAGTTTTGGTTTCAATTTTTGGTTTGGGAAAAATTTGATAAATATAAAGTATTTAAGACAGCGTTTGCTGTTCTTGCACTAACATGAAGTGTTACTTTTTTTAATAAAAGTCAGTAAAATGGTAGATTGAAGAACTAGAATAGGTTCGTACCATAAGAAGGTTTTGCCACAATTATCAAGGTGAAGATGCTGAATTTACAAAAATAAGAGAATTTTTTTTATTTCACATTGTTGTCTATCTATATTGGTGTGAATCCATTTATTTTTCATTTCGTGTTTTGATTTTTTGATTATTTATTTATTGACATTTCTTTAATTACTTAGAATAAATTTAATTTTGTAACTTTTATGGCACTAAAGTAATAAAATTAATATTGGAAATGTAGTTGGACTATAGTTGTAAAACAACACCTAAATGTAAAACACTTACCTGCATTTCACAAATAAATATTCTATTCTAAAAAAATAAACTTCTGAATTGAAACTTAAAAATATTCATTCGTGGTATTCAAATGAATATTTTCCTTTTGAACAAAACGTAATATTAAAAATATTTTAATGCTGTTTATGAAATACTTATTAAGACGTTTTAAACGCTTAACGATTTGATTTTGTTTTGATCGATTTGATGGTCTGTTAGCATATGTTTACTGATTGAAAATACTGTTTTGCGTGGTCATTGAGTGTGTCATCGGCATTATACCGAGCTTATTATATAAATACGACGGCGGGTGGCCATGAAGAAGGGAGGCGGCGCTAATTGGAAATACATGAGAATTTGCATTTTACTTTGTCTCCCGAACTCCCACCGGAGTGACGTCTCGACGCAGATCCCTTTGTCGATGTCTGCGTAGTTCTATACACGTAGATTTAACATTGGAGACAGTATAGATATTGGGTATCGATCTTTAATTTTATAGATACTTTCAGTGTCTTTTAACCGACACATACATTACCTTTCCGATTAAAGCCAGCTACGGAGATGACCTCTGTGAATGAGTGACGTACACACGGGTTTTCACGGCGTCTCCAGTTTTTATATTCCGGATTCCCGCAGTTCAATGTATCTGACGGGTATACGGGTCTGGGTGTTTGTGGTACCTTCGTTGCTTCTGATTGATACAAGTGTATGAGGTGCTTACTTTGGAAAGAGAGCAATGTATGTAATGATATACCTATGTATTTATATATGTATGTATTTATATATGTATGTATTTATATATGTAAAGACCTTGGAAAGTATTGGCGATCGTAGAACCAGACACCTTGCAACTCTGACGATGCCGTTCGTCAACGGTTTGTTGAATTTTGGCCTCATATTTTTCGAGATATTGATGCCCCCGTCCAATAACATATTGTGAAGGTAGGTAAGGTACACCCACGGGTACCCATAACGAGTTAAAATTCATCATCTAGGTTCACTTTTACACCGAAGGCACATGGAATCGGCTCAAGTCGTTTAATATAAGCAAAATAAATACATTGTAGAACTAGATATACGCCCATGTCATAGTCCGGGTCGACTTTGGAATTCGCCATGGCTCAATAATTTATGAATAATAAATACCGTATGGCCGTTCCATGCATCCAAATTAGCTTATTTTTTTATTATTAAGGATTGGTTAAAGCCTGAACTAAATACAATGTTCATCCTTTTCATCATATACTCAAACATGGTTATTTTCCATTATGAATTTCGAAATTCATACTATGAATCGTTCGTTCGTTTCGTTCTTTCAACTGTTCTATACAACCCACTTGGTAAGTATTTTTTAATGAAAGGATTCGATGTACCGCTTTGGCATGCAATTAAATTATTCTAAAAGTCACACTCCTCAAATTTCACTCTTAAGTATAAAAATGAGTTTCTTTACGCCATATCCAATACATGGGTAGACAAAGGTCTAGACAATTAAGTACTTTCGACCCACTTTCCACCAAAGATATATCGGGTTTCAAAAAGCGATTTCTTCATAAATATTTACTAGTCATCACCCGCAGCGTTGCCCGCGGTTAAACACTTAACGCGGAATAAAAATCGTAATTATTATTCATTAGGTTGCATACAATACAGATTCAAAAATAATAAGATGTTAATACCCGTATTTTGCCTAATCGGCGTGTAACATTTATAAAACACGAAATTGCTTGAATTGAATTGAATTACATGAAATTTTAATTAAATTTAATTATCAATTACACAGTTGTTACATCTTTGATGCCAACAATTCAATAATTCAGAAATAAAGTAAGAACATTTATTTAAGAACCAAAATTTCAATTTTCTCCTGAATCTAATAGCAGTTCTTTAATTCTGGCGGAATTGTATTATTTAAATGTCCACACATTACGAAACAGATATTGCAATATATTATTTAAAATAAAAGAGGCATAAGTTACTACGTATTACATCAGTTGTCTGCTAGAGAAAGTCCCTTTAAAATCGGTGCAGCCGTTTCAGAGATTAGCCAGAAAAAACACACAAAAATCTTAAAAATTAATTTTCTTAATTTACGTACTGAAAATACTTTCATTTGGTGGATTTCACAATTAGGAATTACAAACAGACACTTTAATTTTATTTATATGTACATATGTATAGATAATGTTTATGATCTCTGGATAGATCTGGATAGCTCTAGGTGTTTATACCTCTCTGAGATGCGCTTTTTTCATTTAAAGAACTAAATATATACATTAAGACATAGGGACAAAATTTCAATTTTGTTTTGATTCGACCCAAAGTAAGGCTTAAGTTTAAGCACTAGTGTTATGGAATCAGAAACAACAAAGGTTGTTGGAAGTTGAGTTTGATTTGGAAGTGAGTTGTTGTTGGAAGGAACACCCAAACTCGAGAAAATATAGAAAAAGTGTTTTTTACTTTGACACGACCGAAATCGAATCTGGGTCTCCAATGATGCGACACCGTGAGTTTGTACAACACTCGTCCACGGAAATCTTCGACGTATAAAGTATTTATGATCGCGGACGTATAAGAAAACCTTGGACTTTCACTTTAACATACACACATATCCGGTAATGTCTTTGCGTCTATAGTATAGAATTTCACATTTTGAAATATGCATCTTCGAAATTAACTTAAAGAAAAATTGTGAAATGTAACTTAAATGGATTGTTTATTCAAATGAAAGGTTTTAGATCGAAGTTCTTAATTTGCATGATAAGCGAAAAGAATATCAATACAAATAAAAAAAAAGAAAAAGTTCTTTTTAGAAATGAGTTTTGTAAACAGTATTAACTTCTCTCTCATAAAACTAGTTTGAATAGACTTTTTTATTTTATATAAATACTCGAGACTTTAACATGAAATCATTTGAATGGAATACCAATTCTTTGATATCATTTTAATGCTACAGTATGTAGTTAGGTGGCTTTTTTATGTATTTTTGGCATCTGTTAACAGTTGAGTGCTCTGAGTTGCCTTTTGATATAAATTATTTGAATTTTTGTTTTCTTTTCTTTACAACCTGTCAAGAGTCCACTGCTGAACATCCCCCAAAATTATCCACAATGAACCGTCCTTAGCCATCTGCATCTATCGAATTCCCGCAACATATTGTAATTCGTCACTCCATCTTGTCTTTGTTATAAGTGTGTTAAATAAAATAATAACTACGCAATTTTCATTGATTTTAAAGCATATAAGTTATGCTCTACTTTTAGCTATCGAATTAAAGGAAAAGATGTTTAAAATTGATGCTGCCCGTGCCAGTTGAAATTTTAAAAATGTTTTCTTTTTAAATTAATAAAATAATTATTTGTATTTTGCTGTGTACTGTCACAACTGTTTACACTTAAGTAGAGTCCACATCCTTCCACTTGATATGAACCTGACATATTACTCTAGGTGCATCTATATAAATAAATATCTTTACGCAATTTCCAATACAGGGGTAGACAGAGGTCTAGTTTAGACAATTAAGTCTCGTTGACTCACTTTCCACCGATGACATTTTCGAGACAACATGACAGGCGGTGAGCCTGTCGCCGTCTTTGTGTCCAAGCCAACGATATAATTCGTACATAAGTTTTTGAAAAACTCAAGCCTGCAACCTGGGTATCGACCTTGGGTCTCCTGTCTCGAAATTCTGACCTCCCCACCACTCGGCTATCGTGACTAGGTACATCTACTTTCATTAATCTTCTGATACATTCGCGTAGTTTAAGAATTTTCTCCACTTCACCTTGACTTTTATGAATTCGGTCAAGGATCTTTCGTTTTGATTTTCCTTTTCCAGCGTTTCCATTTGTCACACAATATTTATATCTTTTGTTATTTTTTTTACGAATACTTGCCTAAACCATCTAAGCATACATGTCACAATGTTTGTCGTCCTAAACTATTGTATAGCAAAACGTTTTCCAATAGAAATATCTTTCATCTTGTCAATATAAAAATAATAATAAAATATAAATAGACATTTTTATTTTATATTTTCACGCAATTCCCAATACAGAGGTCTAGTCTACTCCTAGACAATTAAGTCTCGTTGACTCACTTTCCACCGATGACATTTTCGAGACAACATGACAGGCGGTGAGCCTGTCGCCGTCTTTGTGTCCAAGCCAACGATATAATTCGTACATAAGTTTTTGAAAAACTCAAGCCTGCAACCTGGGTATCGACCTTGGGTCTCCTGTCTCGAAATTCCGACCTCCCCACCACTCGGCTATCGTGACTAGGTACATCTACTTTCATTAATCTTCTGATACATTCGCGTAGTTTAAGAATTTTCTCCACTTCACCTTGACTTTTATGAATTCGGTCAAGGATCTTTCGTTTTGATTTTCCTTTTCCAGCGTTTCCATTTGTCACACAATATTTATATCTTTTGTTATTTTTTTTACGAATACTTGCCTAAACCATCTAAGCATACATGTCACAATGTTTGTCGTCCTAAACTATTGTATAGCAAAACGTTTTCAAATAGAAATATCTTTCATCTTGTCAATATAAAAATAATAATAAAATATAAATAGACATTTTTATTTATATTTTCACGCAATTCCCAATACAGAGGTCTAGTCTACTCCTAGACAATTAAGTCCCTTCGACCCACCTTCCACTGAAGATATTTTCGGGACAACGTGACAGGTGGTGAGCCCGTCGCCGTCTTTATGTCCAAGCCTGCGATATAATTCGTACATAAGTTTTTGAAAACCCCATTGGTACGAGATTGCCATCTGGAAATCGAACTCGGGTCTCTTGTTTCGAAATTCCGATCACCACTCGGCTATCATGACTGGGGATCTTGTCAATATGAAAATACTAATCGTAATAGTGTTTCTACAATGATTTGAATTTCAATTTCGATTAACGAATGAAAAATATGAGCATTTGTGTGACCAGAAATGACTGACAATCTATAAAACAATTATAAATCAAGTTATATGAACCTAAAAAGAATAACAATTTAATGAAACTAATACTTTAACGTTCATTTAAGTAAATGTTTGGATATTATGTGTAAGTAAATAATATATTGACGTAAACTCGATCCCGAGGGAGTCTGGCAATCAGTGCGCGCACTCGCGACTCGTTCGAAACCCATTTAGGATAAATTAAGGCAGATCACAATCCTCGTAAGCAAATTTAGGATCAGTATCACCTGTCTAACGTTGGTTTTGCATAAATAAAACGCTTTTACGAAATGAATACCTAAAAAGTATTTTTAAAAAGTGAATGCATGGGCTTCAATTTAGTGTTAGGCTGTGGTTATCTAGATGGACGTCAAAAATCTTATATTTAATTATCTATAAGCGATATAAATTGAAAAAAAAATGATAACTTTCATTTTTTTTTTCAATTTATATCGCTTTCATAAAGTCACGATAGCCGAGTGGTTGGGTAGTTGGAATTTCGAGTCAACAGACCCGAGTTCGATCCCCAGTTGGTAGGCTTGTACCAATGGGTTTTTCAAAAACTTATGTACGAATATCGTTGGACATAAAGACGGCGACGGGCTCACCACCTGTCACGTTGTCCCAAAAATATCTTCGGTGCAATGTGGGTCGAAGGGACTTAATTGTCTAGACTCGACCTCTGTCTACCTCTGTATTGGGAATTGCGTGAAGATATTTTTTTATAACTTTCATCACAAGATGCGGTTTGGTTGTTTTGCAAGTGCTTCAATACAATTAAAGGGATTTTTGAACGGGATTTAAGAGAGGAAATTCGTCTTATTTTTATTCAAAATTACGAAAATCGTTTCACACGATATAGGTATTTCTGTTAACATCACAATAGAAGTAAAAGGTTGAACGATAGACTAAACAACGTCGTCACAATGGATTGCACGTCATTATCTTTCTAAACATGTAAATACTGCGATTCTATTACATGGAGATTAATACAAACAAGTCTTCAAGGTTTTATTCGTATTAATGAAGATTTTAATAGCATATCTAGTTACGATAGCCGAGTGCTGGAGTGGTCGGAATTTCGAGTTAAGAGACCCGAGTTCGATCCCCAGGGGGCATACTCGTACCAACGGGTTTTTCAAAAACTTATGTTCGAATTATATTGTTGGCTTGGACGTAAAGACGCCGACGGAATCACCACCAGTCACGTTGTGTCGAAAAGTCGATGGGACTTAATAGTCTAGACTAGACCTCTGTCTATCCCCGTATTGGGAATTGCGTGGAGATATCTAGAATGTGATATATTAGAAATTTTGATTGTATTAATTTTATATGTGTATTGTGTGCTTTTTCGATCGATGTTCATTGCGGTTCTCCTATCATTTAATACAATTCACGACGAATATTAGGGTTTATGCATGAAGCCATACGTTTACATAAATAAATCCTAATATTTGGTACGGTATCGTGATAAATCAATCGATGATGATAGAACAATGAAACTTGATACTTCAAAATAAATTCCAATTTAGAAAATGTAGAATTTTATAAAATGTGGAATAGTTAACATTTAAGTCTGCAGATATGAAATCTCTAAAACGTTTTTATAAGCATATAGCGGTTGATATCAGTAACATATATTTAAAAAAGCATATATAGCGGTTGATAACAGTAACTCTAGTCTAGAGTGATAAAAAATTTAAATAGCTTTTAATAACCAGGTAAAAGTTCCACATCAAATAAATACGGATAATGTCTTTGATGGTTATCTATTAAAATTTCTATTGTGTTAACAATAGAACTTTGTATTTTGTACACCATACTACAGATTTTTTGACATTTTTGGTCGGTTTAAAACTTAGGGGATCTATAATTGTTATCTGATGATTGAAAAAAATCCCTTTGAAATACATTAATTTTGAAAATGAATCAGTTTATTTGAGCAACTAACAATACCTCCCAAAATAATAAGTAACTTTTTCTTAAGAATATCTTAAATTAAAGAGCTTCTATGTTTATATCTTTTGTGATAGCATAGGAAAATAATAGATTTTAATAAGCGCACATACTTTAATTGAGATTAAACTTGGCATTCATAAGTGATATTTTGTATAAAGTATAAAGTATACAAAATATCAAATATTTTATATAAATATATAAATATCTCATATTTTGTATAAAGTACCTCTAATAAATTACGTACGAGTATCAGACGACGTGTGTCATTTATCTTGGCGGGGCGTGCATTCCCTAAACGTCGGCTTAATATTCAATTTTTTACCTAATTGTGTTCATATTGCTTTCCCTCGGAGATTAATGGAGTGGCTTTCTTTCACCCTTACGCTAAAAAATTGCGTCAAAGGGTCTATCCATATCATTGCGTCGTTAGTAGGTAAAGCCATCACTCATACGCAATACAAATCTGTTTTGAATCGAACGTGACGCGCGGCCCTATTTTAAAATCGTTAAGCGTGAATGCAGTTTCATAACAGATATAGAAATGTTACCTGCATCCTCGTTATAATTGGCTTTAAACATTGGAGTATTAAGATGGAGTGATACTTTTTTGTAGGAGTTCATAGTATGCTACGTCATTAGTATATTAGAGGCATTTGAAAAGTATGAATCTTTTTAACCCTACTACTTCTACTATTCTATAAATAAAAATAAATAAATATCTTCACGTAATTTCCAATACAGGGGCAGACAGAGTTCTAGTCTAGACAATTAAGTCTCTTCGACCCACTTTACACCGAAGATATTTTCGGGACGACTTGACTGGTCGCCGTCTTTAAGGCTGAGCCGAGAGGTTGGGTGATCGGAATTCGAGTCAAGAGACCGCAGTTCGATCCCCAGATCGTACCAAAGGGTTTTTTCGATGTACGATATATCGTTGGCTTGGAAGAAAGAAAGTTGGTGACGGGCTCATCACCTGTCACGTTGTCCCAAAAATCTGAGGTTGAAATGTCCTTATTGTCTAGACTTCTGTCTACCCCTGTATAGGGAATGGCGTAAATATATTTATTTGCTTATTTATTTATTTTAAAAAATGGAATAAAATTTGAAAAATACATAACGAAAGCGACACAAAATGTAGTTTGAATTTATATTTACAAGATTTTAACAGACACGATAAAAATACCTGTTAGATTTCACACGGAGGACGTTACATTTTTCGCTTAACGTTGCGATGCTACGTAATAGAGAATATGTTCGCGTCTCTGAATTACATTTCAGTGTACTGAATTTTCATTTCGCTAGTACTCCTCGAATTAGTTAAGTAAAAATTTCTAGCATTAAAAGTTTTTACATATATTTTGAAATATATTTACATTTAGGGAATTAGTTATGAAAATTATTGATAGTTAAAAAATAAAGATTTTCTAACCATTGCGTGGACTATAATGGACTTCCTGGAGCGTCAGTCAAACGTAGCAGTCTATTCTTATTTGTATCAAAAAAGGCAAAGAGAGATGACGTTGGGCTTGGATCAACTAAATCCACACGGTAGAACAACGCCACTACAGTAACCCCTTACACATATCTATGACTCCACCAGCGCTGGACACCAAAGCAGAAGCAGCTGGAGCTTTGCTTGGGAAAGAACACATTCTTACCGCAGTAGTTGCGAGCAAGTCCTATCACATTCCTGATTAGAACTGAAACATAGGCAAGTTTACATCTTAGGCCTTCAATCGTTGGGCAATAGGGATTAGGTACGCGTGTGAAGGAAAGGAGATGTATAGCGCGGACGAAATTTTGGGACAAATCTAGTAAAGATTTTATAATCTTCACGAGGGTAATATCCATTGTGACGGTACATTTGATAAATAATAATGGAAATGAATAAAGAAAATAATTACAAAATATTTATATTACTTTTTATTTATAACATACTAAAATATAACTCACTTTAAAACTCAATTCTCACCTAATTTCTCTCTCCTAACGAACGAATAGTGTCATGTTCTATCATAATTAAACCATTCGAAATATAAATGTCGGTAATAAAGCCGTAAGTAGAACGCTGTTAGAGTTATGAACGCTCTCTGCTCGATATTAAGTCTGAGTAACGCGTGCAATTAAAGTTAGAAGTTCAATTAGATTCTGTAGCGAAATCGCCACCGCAATCAATCAGGCAGCCACCGCTCGGCGCGTCCCAAACTCCACCGGCCGCTCAGGGACCGACCGCGTCCATAATAAATGAGCCTTCACACGAGAATTTACACTTACGTATGATACATCTGAATAATAAAACATTTTACTAAAATTCTAATGCATTACATTTTAATATTATGAAAATCTTTTTTTCATTTATACTCATTTTTTGGAGGTCCATAACAGCTTTTATAAATTTTGTCCGGTTTATTTATTGTGTACATTTGTTACTTCACCTACCACATCATAAAGACCTATAATCAAATAACATTAAATAGTCTTTATTATCATACTCATTATATAAAGACATTCGAAGCCCCTGTATCCTTAAGTTTATTTTTAACCTAAAGATACTAAGATATACTTAGTATCCTTAAGTTTACTCCTCCTTAAGTTTACAAATATCTTAGTAAGTTTATCCTAAAGTAACTGAGATTTATCACCTGTGTTACTGTTTTATAAGTTGGATCTTTAATCCTTTAAGTGATTATTTAGACGTGAAACAAATGATAAGGCAAACAGATAACAAATTTTATATTTTAGAAAATGTATTAATATTTACGAGAACGATTGAGTATTAAATCAAATCATATATTTATTGAAATAAGAATAAACATTCGATTATCGATAGTACATTTAAGCTATTTAAATATTCGGAGTACTTTAACATTTGTCTAAAGATTGCCTCTTCTCCCTATCAATGTTACTAAAATAGTCCGAAGTCTATGTGGGAGAATGTGACAGGTGGTGAGCCTCTCGTCGAAAACACTATGTGTCTTTTATTATTACGTTTTGTTGTTGATAATTTAATGATTTTTTTTCTTTACCCTAATTTTGTCTTTGGTCATACATTTTAAACAACTTTCCACATATTTACAACATGATAAAAATGTTAACAGAAGCACTTCTGTAGCATAAACTAGTTTAATAATACTATCGGCGAACCGCGTAACCCATGCTCAGTCATTAGTAAGTTTTTCTGTTATTTATTTAATGATATTGAATGATTAAAATATTCCATTATAGCGCATAATTACATTGTTTTGCAAGTAACAGCTTAAGTGTAAGATAAATGCACTGAACACGACTTGTGATCAATAGTGACTATTAGGATCGTCGTTGGGAGTACGGTATCTGATATCGCTGTAAGGCCACAGCAATTACAGTCAAGTCAAAGGTTTAATAGTTCATTTGCGGTACGATAAACCGATCTTAAAGCTCAGGTTCACTGTCTACTGCATCTTTTTATTAATAGTTTAGTCAATTTGACAGAAAACTAAATCATATTAAATTAAAGAGAATCCTTTGCGAAAGGTCGCGGGTTCGAATCCCGCCTATGTCAGTTGAAATTTTAAAAATATTTTTTCTTATTCAATTTTATAAAGCATACTTATGCTGAACTTTTTTTTCTCTTTAATTTAATAAAAGAAGTTCAGCATAACATACATGCTTTGAAATAAAAAAATGAATGCGTAATAAATCATACCAAATGAAACGAGCTACTCTTATATAAATATTTAGATACATAAATATGTGTTATAATGAATAAAGCATTCATTCATTCAAATAAATAACCACCAACTTATTTCATATAATTATCATGTAGCAAAGCTAAGTAGTAGTTAGTTAATTTAGATTTGATGTTGTTTGGGTTTATTTCGTAACGGTAATTCGTTTATTAATTTTGGAATCATAAATTCGAGTGTGCGTTTTCCATAGTTATTCTTATTATACACAGGCACATATAATTTTTATTAGAGATAGCGCGAGTACCTTTGCTATGTGATATTAGTTTGCAGGTCTTTGTTAAAAAACTGTTCTTTTAAGAGCACATATTTGATTTTGTCATGTATTGGGATTATTTTACAATACGCGAACAACATATGGTTATTTTTATATTTACTTTTTACTTTAGGAGGGACGATTATCTTTAGAAACCTTAATTGAAGTTGAAAAATTTTGTCTATGTATGTTTTAAATGTGAATCCATAGCTACTCAAACCGTACGAAGTTATTGATTCAACTAAAGCTTTATATAATAATAATTTAATTGGAAAGTCAATTTTGTTTTTAATTAGTACAAATTTTGTCAGAATTGATTTTAGCCGGTCACAGACGTTACTTATATGCTTTTTCCAATTTAGTCGGCTATCAATTATGAGACCTAGGTACCTATGGTTGTCCGTATAAACTATTGACGGACAATAGCACATAGATTTTATTTGACATGAATGTAAGCATGAGTGTGAGTGTGCTATGAGATTAGGCACTGTTTTAGCACGGTTATGAGAAGAGCTGATATACATTATTTTAGTTTTTTATCGTTTAAAACTAAACCAACATAGTGAGACCACTTAATAAGAGATGTAAAATCTTTTTGCAAACGTATAAATGCGACTCCAAGATCGGCATTAGCCGCTACTAGGCACGTGTCGTCGGCAAACTGATAAATTTTACAGCTGTCAATTAAATTTATTAAACTATTAACATATGTTAAGTAGTGTAAAGGTCTGAGTACTGATCCCTGTGTAGTTCCTTCAGTTACAGTCTTTTCATAACTCCAATTTTCAGCGATCTTAACTTTAAAACGTCTATTTTCCAGATAATTTTTACACCATTTCTGGACAGGTCCTCTAATTCCCGATTCGTCCAGTGATTCAATCAATGTCTCGTGTTGAACTGTATCAAACGCTTTGCTAAAGTCAATAAAGACTACTAGGATGTGTTTTTTACTATGCAAATGTTTGTTCATCGAATTAGAAAAGTTGCTCAGAAGCTTAGTGGTGCTTTTGTGTGGTTGAAATCCGTATTGCATATCATTTAGAATGTTATTAGAATCATAGAATTTCAGAAATTGATTTGACAGACATTTTTCAATTATTTTGTCTAAGGTGGATGGACGATAATTTCCATACTCCTTAAGGTTTCCTTTTTTGAAAATTGGCCTTACTATTCCAGTTTTCAAATCATCAGGATATATTCCAGTTGTTATACTGGTATTTGTTAATTTGGCTATAGCTGGTGCAATTTTATGTCTAATGATTTTTAGGTCACGTGCACGAATATTATCTATTCCGGGAGACTTGTTGTCATCTAGTGATTTTATTATTTTATTTATTGTATCTGAGCTTACTTACTGAAATCTAAATGTTAAATTTACCGGCCTACGGTATGAAAATTTTTGAAGTAACGGAGTTCTGCAGTTAGTCAATATATTATGAACACTGTTTTTAAATTCATCTGCAAAATTATTAGCTATCTGTACTAAGTTTGTTCTACTGTTCTCAAAGTTGTTCAGAATAATATCGTCAATTGATTTCTTAACCCTTCCTGTCATATTGTTTAAAATATTCCATAAGTTTTGAAGATTAGATTTATTTTTATTTATGTTGGTTATCAAGAATAAATTTTTTGATTTTTCTATTAGCTTTTTAGCGTGATTCCTAGCTTTATTGTATTTTAATCGTTTTATTTTATTGTTGCTATCATTTTTCCAATCATTAAATAATTTATCTTTATAGAGGCAAGATTTTATAATTTTATTATTTATCCATTTATTTTTATCTCTATTTGACACACTCTTAATTTTTATTTTTATTTGAGATTGGTTATAACAATTTTGTATGGCATTTTTAATAAATTCGTATATTTTAATAGGACAGTACAGATTTTTAATAGGCTGCCAGTCGATATTGTTCAACAATAATTGCAGTTTGTTATTTTCATATACAGTTTTAAATTGCAAATTATCATCCTGTATCTGTGATGTTTGACTAACGCGAGTACCACCGCACGGTGATCAGCCAGTACAATACCTAAGGCCGCTGTAAACAGTTCTTGAGTGCGAGATCGTATAAAAATATGATCGTTACAAGACTTTGTTAATTTTGAAGCTTTAATTTCAATACGTGTGAAGTCCGAGATCCCACACTCAAGACCATAGCTTGAAAGCATACTTATATATTGAT